>CM060912.1:667223064-668515148 GCA_030737875.1 Allium sativum
CTCACACCAGTCCCATGACTGACCTAGAGTTTATTTTATTTTGTTTTCCCTAAACTCTTGGGTGCCCAAATTTTTACGGACAGTCAAGTTGTTAGGATTTTACAGATACTTGGAAGAGCTTGGAGCAGGAGGCTTCAACACTATGTAAATATATATACACACACATATATATTTATAGTTTATTTCCGCTGTGATGTTACGTGATAATGGTATGTATATATTGTTACAAGTTGTATTTCGAAAGTTATGTTATATAATATATTTTATTCGTTCCGCTGTGAGATTCGTGTTACTCGGATTCTGTTCTGTTATGTTCTTCTTCTTCTTCTGTTCTAATTTTGTTTCTTTCTATTTCTCACCCTCTAACTTCTTTCTATAAAACTGTGACGGCCCGCCCCGCACCAGCCGACATTTCCCATGAAAGTACGTTGTGTCGATGTCCAACCAGCATAGGATGGTCGTCAAAGGAAGGAAAAGAAGAGAACTTACTGGTGAACTAACAAAGAACCTGTAGAATATCTCACAGCGTATGGTAAAATACAATAGTAACATACTTGATATAAAACATGTGAGATAGTGCATAAGCTGAAACTAAACATCATAGCAGCGGAAAATCCAAATACAGCTTATGTTCCACATCATCATTATTACAACTTTAAAAGCTATCTCTAAAGCAAAAGAAAGGAAAGGTACACTACAATGCCCAAAGTAGTGACCAGCAGCGACACAGGGAATATATATATATATATATATATCATACGTGGAAGCCTCATGCTCGTCTCCGGTACAGCTACTTGTGCATCACCAGCTAACATGTCTCTAGTCTGCTCGTGAGAGCACCCAGAGTAATAAGAAAAGACATAAAACTCTAGGTCAGACAAAAAGTCTGGTATTAGCGATAAGCAGCAAAACAGAACAATAACAGGTATACTAAACCATACTTGAACCTGGACCTACAACCAAAGAGTTAGCACTACATACTGTACAATACTCTAAGGTGCCACCAACATATGGTGTAAAGAATATAGGGGTGGGGGTGTGCATGTCATAGTGATGGCAAACAAATCAATCATAGCAACCATACTCACATCTCTCACTCAGTGCATAAAGCATACGATGTCCACCACTCTCAACCACTTGACCCATCGAAGTAGTGACGGAGTTCGACTTGTACAACTACTGCCACCACCAAGCTTACCCCACGGAGTCATGACTAAATCTTTACAAATGACCCCACTTCATTGGTCTATGGCCCATTAGTCATACTTAGACCACTGTGGTCCTGAATCCGTTCACGTACCCCCTACACATAGTGATCCAACGTCATAGACATCGACAACCCCTTAGCACACGTACCACAGCAAAGCCCAACTCATGAAGTTAATTCGTTGGTTCCCAACTGGATCCTAAGTTCTACTTCCTATTTGTACTTCCTTTGCATCTCGGGTTTTGGTCGAGTTGGAGTTGGTCTTCAAAAGAGTCGTCGTGTAGAAGTAGCTTAAGTCTGGTTCGGTTCGGTTATACATCATCTTCAGATTTCTCGTTCAGTTCGGGTCCTTTGGTTTGGCTTAGGTCTCCCCATCCGGTTCGGATCGGATCCCCCATCATGATTTGGCTCAGCTCCTTCATTCGGTTCGGTTCAGACGCCACTCTCCAACTCGGTTCGGTTCGGGTGCCTCTCTTGCTTCGGTCCACGTAGATCCGATCCCACACTATCCTGCCGTTCCGATCCGACCCCAACTCCACTCGGTTTTAATGGCCTTTCTTTTTTCCCTTGCATCCTCTTGTGCCAGGTTCCGGTCCGATCCGTACTCTCTTGCCCAGTCCACCGATCCGATCCGAGCCCCATATCCGATCCGACCCGAAACCCTGCACAACTTTCTGCAACGTTTTCCAACAACTGTTTTACACCATTCGACGACGTTTTCGGCTAATCTATCTTTTCTAAATAATCATAAATCATTCCAAACAGTCATAGCAATATGTATAATCAACCACAAACACCAAAACAATAATTTGATAGGTTAAAACGGATAAAACATAGCCAAAATCTCATATTTTCCCTTAAGCATGTTTAAGAAAAGCTGATGATAGGATTAGTAGAACTTAACCAAATTACCCAAATTTTCTAACAGGGGCCTAAAACAATATTTCGAAATTTATCAATATTTTTTCAGATTTTTAACATGTATAAATTCGCTAATTATCACTAATTACCCTTAATTAACCATAATTAGTGAGGAACTATGCAAATCACTCACCTTAGCCACAAATAAAAACTTTAAAACCGAATCTCTACTATTTGGGCACGAATACCAATGCAAAAAAGCAGTTCTACCTCGATTCTTGTGCTAATCCTCTTTGATTTGATGTAGATTTGTCTTAATTAGCTTTTAGAAAGTGATTTGGGGTGTTTTAGATATTGGAAGCCATTACTAGGGTTCCAAGAATGAAAGTGGCGGCTGTGAAAGTGAGAAAAAGGGTGTTCTCTAAACCCTAGCAGCCCTTAAATACTCCAAATCCCGAAATTCTCCTTTGGGCCTAGCTGTTAATCACCCGGTTAAGCCCAATTAAGCTGTTTTTCACCATCTGAAACTTGTTTCAGCCATATCTCCCAAACGGTGAGTCCGTTTGGCTAATGTGATCACTCTATGGAAAGGTAAACCATCATCTGGATCTAATGGAAGTGGTTTTAGGTCAAAACTCCTTTCCAATCAAAAGTTATGGTCGAAACAAGATCAGCTAGGGGCAAAATGGTCATTTAAAAATCGGTAAAATTCATGAACATGTGAAATGACCCCAATAGTCATCTCCCAAAGTTAGATGACCATACGACTCCGCATATGAAAGAAATAAATATTCTACGATCCTTCGATGCGTAGAATGCGGGTCGTTACAAAAACATCAGGTATTTCCGATGTCTGAATAGTCAACATCGTGGTTTATGTCGATTTTCGAAGTCGAAAATCCATCGTCGTTATAGTGGTATCAGAGAAGAAGGTTAAGTAATTACCTTGGCTCTGTGGTGTAACTCAGAAGAGATGGGGTTAGTAATATCCTAGATTGAGTTTGAGTGTATATATATGAGTGCGTATTTATTATTTGATATAAAATGGTTTTATATTGTGGAGATTTATTGGTTGAGTGGCTTATTAATTCTGGTCGATCAGTAGGATCCACTATATCATAGGGGTTTCTAAACGCTCGAATACGATGAACTGACACGGTATGTTTTGACAAGACGGTAAATGATAAAAATTTCACCGAAAATATATTTTGATATAAAAGGAGTATATATGTGGGAATTATTATAATATATATATATATTGGACATGTTGGTTGTTATTATAATCGAATAAGTTTATAAAAATAGTTATAAATAACCAATCAGAATTCGTATGAAAGTGATATATAAAATTAGATTAATTAAATCTGAAATTAAAACAGATATGGAATTAAAATTCCAGAAACTTGGAAAAGATGTTTGAAATTGGATTTTTGATTAAATATATGGAAATTTTAAGATCCTTGGTGAATTTGGGAATGTTTTACAAACATTTTGAAAGATATTTTGAAGTAATTTCAAATTTTGAAATGTTTTAAAAATGAGTTTTAAAGTGATGTAGTATTGAACTCACTTCGATCGCTGGAAAACTATTCAGATGATGGCTGCAGCATCATCAATGTTCATTTCCGAGTTTCTAAGTGATGGACTACAACCAAAGATTTTGTTTTGAATTGTTTTGAGAAACAAGTTGTTCAAAAATTCAAATGTTTTGAATTTCTTTATTTTATGTAAATATATATGATTTCAAACTGATTTGAAATAAAACTCAGGAATTTGGATTCTGAAATTCAAAATTTAACTTATGAAATTAAATAAGATTGAAATGATAGAAGTGAATAAATAAATTTAACTTAAACTAAGTTAAATAAAATTGGATTGGATTAGAGAAAATTTGGAACGAAAATGGATTGTTGAATAAGAATTTGAAATTGAGATTGGAACTAGAATTTGAAATGGATTTTTGCTTGGGAATAAGCGGATAATTGGATTTAAGGATAAGTGATTGGTGATTAACTAGAAATGCATTGGCATATGCTAAAATGGGTAACAAATGGAAGAGATAAAGTTGAATTCCCAACAAAAAAGTATAAATTTATATTATATTTGAGTATGAGATTTCTATGAGCCTATTGGACAGGCCGGTTAGATGTTTTATTTTCTTTTGGATTAGAGAAGGCCTAGAGAGGCGAGTTGTAGTTGTACCGATTGAGCAAGACAAAGGAGATGCTGGCGAATTTTTTTTGGAAATTTAAGATGTTAGAAAATTTTCAGAATTTTTAAATTTTTTCATTTATAGCAATGAATTAATAAATTGGTCAAGTTGAAACTGATGATAAGGAGTAAAACGAATGATTTTAACCTGGTTAATAAAAATTTGTAGCATTTTCTCTACCTTAGTAATTTTGGGGACGAAATTCTTTTAAGGGGGAAGGAATGTAACGTCCCGGAATTTTCAGAATTTAATAATTAATTTAATTATTATAATATATTAGTTCAACGATTTAAATGGTTTAATTCAAATATTTTTGAATATTTAAATTAATATAAATAACGAGATAACATAATTATTTCTGAAATAGTCAGAAATGGTTGAATTTGCAAATATTGAGTAAATTGGATAATATAAGATATTTATTTGAGTTTATATCCGAATTTTTATAACGTATATATTAATTTAACGGGGTTTGAACGGATTAATTATAATATAATTATAAACGAGCTCGTAACATCGCGGTAGTTCGTTATGTTGGGTTTCGAACTTCAAATATAAGCCGGATTTCTTTGAAACAAGAAACGTTTGAATTTAATCAACTGTATTTTTCTTGTGGAAGAGAAAAATGGAGGTCTCATACTATAAACCGTAAGTTATGTCCAAATGAAATTTCCAGAAAGTCGCTATGGAATCGTTTATAAAGCATAACGATGTATTTAATTATAATTAAATATTGGTTTCATATTTGGACAAGATCTTCAAGATGTATTTTCAGTTTAATTTATAGAATATTTCTGTAATTTTTATTATGGGAAATAAGCAACTTTTTATTTGGAGTATTTTACACCATACATCAGCATTTTGGGATTTTACAAGATAAGTCAACTTGTCTATATTATTATATTTTCGGGACCGTGGCACCTTGTTTATCACGAACATATTTTTATTTTTGTCTATAGCGGTTGATATATATATATATATATATATATATATATATATATATATATACAAACACACACGAAGTTCTTTGTAACAAGCACTGCATTAAGGTTATATATATATATGCGTTCATTGAGAAGGATCTTTTCTCATTTCTATTCCTTTATGGAACTCAGCATCGCTCCTTGAAACAAAATTCAATTCTTGTTTTCATGGACTCTCACGCAACTTGGAAGAAACTTGATAGTAATAAAATAGTAAATTCATACACATCTAGATAAACCAACAAATTATAGATAGATAGACTCAAGTATGGACCAACTAATAGAAACAGCGAATAGAACTTGCATATCAATGTAAATAACTATTACAGGAATGTGTTACACTTGAATCAAATTTGATTGAAACATGCTGAAGGCTTCTGATGTAATCAGGTATTAAAGTCCGATTTAATACTACTAGGTTCCATAAGTGTGACAACCCGCCCCACACCAGCCGACATTTCCCTGAAATGCGCTGTGCCAATGTCCAACTAGCATGGGACGGTCGTCAAAAGAAAGGGGGTCTGAAACTATGAATCGCCAAGAACTTGTAGTATGTCTCACAGCGCATGGAATAAAATATAATAATAACATAACTTGATATAAAACAGGCGAGACAGTGCATAAGATGAAAAATAAATTATATCCATCAGAGTAGTGGAATTCAAAATACAGCTTATGATCCAAAGCATTATTACAACTTCAAAATACTATCTCTAAATCAAAATTGAAAGGTACACTACTAATGCCCAAAGCAGTGGCCATCCACAACAAAGGGAGAATATATGTAAATAGTATGTGGAAGCCTCCTGCTCGTCTCTGGACAGCTACTCGTGCATCACCACCTAACCTGCCTCTAGTCTGCTCGTTTAGGAGAAACCAGAGTAATAAGAAGAGACATAAAACTCTGGATCAGACGAAAGTCTGGTATGAGCGATAGCAACTCTATATAACTGAATAAAGTAATAACAGGTATAAATAATCATACCTGAACCTGGACCTGCAACCAAAGAGTTAGCACAACAAGATGTACATTACTCTTAGGTAACACTAACATAGAGTGTAAAATAGGGATGTGCATGTCATGGTGATAGCAAACATCAAACATTGCAATCATTCTCACATCTCTCACTCTGTGCGTAAAGCATACGATATCCACTACTTGATCACCAAATCCATTGGGGCCATGACGGGTCCATGTCCTTCCGGACTCCGTACAACTAATTGCTATGACCATGCCCTTCTGGTCTATAGTCAATGACCCTTCCCAGTACATGCATCCTCTGGCTCTGGGACATCAACCAACCAGTCCATACATCCTCTGGCTCTGGTTCATCTACCTGCCTCCTCTCTCATCTGTAAACAAAAGATGTAGATATCCATAACTGTAACAACCCGAGTTTTTCAGTAACCGGGAAGTGCAGATTTATTATGTTTTGTGATTCTTAAGATTATATGTTGGTGATACGAGTTTGTGATACTAACTCATACAAAATTTAAATTAGAGAAAAAAATAAAGTTTTCAGCATTTGTTAGAACTAAACATTTGGAATAAATTATATAATTTTGTTATAATAAAATTTTTTTCCAATCTATAACCATAAGATCATAATTTAATAATTAAAGGGGGTATTGAAAATATATTTTTGGGAATCTATATTTAAGGGGAAATGTATTTTCAATATCAAAGGGTAAATTGTTGATTTAATTATTAAATTACTAATTGGGGTTTTAAATACAAAGACTTATTTCGATAATAACATCAACAAAGGGATTGTGTTCAAATTACATTAATGAATTTAAAGTGTACATATGAATTTTAAAATATAATCAATGAACAAGTTGGTTTGTTGATTTTATAAGAGTATAAATATTGATGTGAATCATTGTTTATAGAACTGATATGTTTTTATCAGTGATAATAAAATTTAAATCATTGAGTTAATAAAATGTACAACATAATTGTTGTATGTAATAATACAGATAAGAATGTGTGTTTTAACATGTTTATTACTTATTTGGTTAAAATAAGTCATTGATGATATTTGTTTATGTATTTTAGAGATAGCCAAGTATAAATAAATATATTTTCAACAAACACATTTATTTCGATGTTATGTTGCAATTAATATTTAAAGCAGTGCAAATGTGTTTGTATATTTTGACATAATTTATGATGCATAAAATTAAAAATGAGCAAATTGAGATACTTATTCATTTGTATTTCAAAGGATGTGAAAATATAAGTGAAAAGTTTATAAAGTGCAACTTATGTAAATTTATGATCAAAATTGCAAATTTTGTGTAACAATGATAATTTAGATATAATAAGATTTGAAATGATTTTAAAACAAGGTTTACAAATTTATTTAACTTAGTTTGTTGTTAAATTCTAAGTGTGTGTGATCAAGAAGGTAAAACATAGTGTAAAACATGATTGTAATGGGTTAAACATAGGTTAATTGGCCTAATTTTGGGCTTTTGAGGGTTAATAATCGCTTAGAGGCTTAATTAAAGAATTAGGGACTAATTTCATAATTAACAAAAGAGAATTCTGGAGAAAAGAAAGGAACGTAACTTTCCCATTCGTTCTCTTCTTTCTTTTAGCTGAAGCTTTGGTGGTGAATCCTTGGCTTGCCTTCCTCCTCAAAAATCCAAACCGTATCTATTGCAAAATTAAAAAAATCAAATAAATTTCCAAAAATTCTCAAATTTTGATATGATGTTGCTGAGAGGTTCCAACACCTCTGCTCCAAATTTCATGGCATTTGGATTAGTGTTGATGGATCAAACGTCTTCTTTTCTCTAGTGATTTTCGGGTCAGATCTGGGCTAAAAATAGAGGTCAGTATAAAAATCATAACTAATTCTAGAAAAATCTAAAAATTACGAAATTTGGATATGTTATTCTCAACTCATAAACGCACCTTGTGTAAAAAAAGTCGTATGAAAATAATTGATATTGCTATGCCAAACCCTTATTGCAACAGAGGGTAAAAATGCAGTTTTTTTGGGAATTAATGACGAGTTGAGACATGCTTGCATTAATTTTAAGTATGACTAGATTATTGTTTGCTCTATCTTCATTGCTCAGCCTAGATCCAAGCTCTAGTCCATCTCCAATGAGGGGAAAAATCAAAATAAGAAGAATTGGGTTTTTTGTGAAAGAGAAAAGTTGTTGCATGTCGCTAATTTGCTTCCTACAGCTGCAAATCAAAAGGAATTCTTCTAATAAACCAATCAAGGTGAGTCGGTAGACTCACACTTTCTAGTTTACATTTTTTTTAGTTTTATTTATTGAACCAATTTACTGTCCGTATAAGATACGTAGTTTTTCCGAGCCATATTGGTCATTTTGGGTTGTGCTGAAATCACATCGAAACCCCATGTTTGAGCCTTCATAACTTTTAGATAGTTGAGTCTTTTTGCTTGATTCTTTTTTGTTGGAAAGCTAAGGTTTTCTACTGTGTGCATGTCATTTTTTAGATCATTTAGATGTCATTTGAATTCTTTGAACTGACCTCAAAGTCGAACTTTGGTCGTGATTCAGACTTGAGTTTGAATTTGTAGAGTGAAAATAGCGCCAAAACCCAACTTTGGGGTTCTATATCTCCTTCGTTATCTATCCGTTTTGAGTGATTCTTTTTTTGTTAAAATTTTGGGATATTGTCTATATGCTTACAAATATTTAGGTCAGTCCGAGATAGTTTGGCTGTTCAAACCTGGACCTGGAAGTGATTTCAGCCCAGCTGAAATTCAGTCCAGTCTAAGTTTGGAGCACCATATCTTTTTTATGCGATGTCCGAATTCAGTGAATCTTTTTTAATTTGGAAGTCAGGTCTTTCTAGTTTGTACATATCAAATTTTAGACCATTCGGTGATCGTTTGGTCATTTGAAACTATTCTGAAAGTTGCAACCTTGATTGATTTCTGCGCATATTCCATGCCTTAGTGTAAATTTGGGTGTCTTTCCTTAAATGCTTTTATGCTTTTCTTGATCTACTTTTAAACCATGCTTTTTGTGTTATGTTTTGGCTTACCTTATTAATGGAGAAGCCTAAATTATCACTAATGCATAATTTGGGTTTTGTGTATGTAGTGATGAGTTTTGAGCACACATTGCACGATTTAAACTAGTTTTCTAATATACATATAAATTAAGTTTTCATTATAGTTTTGAGGCTAAATGAGATTTATAATTTTAGTTTTTACACTAAGAGGCCTCGAAACAATAGTAGAAAAACCTATCTTCAAATCTATAGCGTTTCAAGAAAGAAAACTATTGGTTTCATAAAATATTTCACAACATATTTCGAAATCAAGTATTTTCTTATATATATATATATATATATATATATATATATATATATATATAAACTACACAATCTTGCACCCTTCAAGATAATGTATTGGATTTTAAACGACATCGTACACTCTGTGGTATGGGACATGGAAGTATACGAAGTTGGTTAATTCCAGTATAGTTAGATTGAAGCTGATGTCTTATTAATGATGTTTTGGTATTTTAGATGTTTTCTGTTGCGAAGTTGATAAGCAGCTAGTGAACCAGTAGTGAGAACGTGTGGTATGGGACGCACTGTTACCACTACTCGGTTTACTGACTATGAGTCAATGACGCATATTGTGTTTTGTTAAGCCAGTACTTTGCTTCGGGGTGAAGCTGAGACTCGGGGGGAGTCATGTATACGTGTTCACTTGACCCGGGGGGGGGGGGGGGGGGGTCAAGATACACTCGGCCGGGGTGGGGGAGGGGGGTTGCAGTGATAGGCGCCTAACTTGAATACGTATAAGTACTGAGCAAAGCTCGGGGGTAGCTATATTATCATGTGGTTGCACGTGCAAATTTATTTCTAATGGATCCATATTGTGATGATATTTTGTGATTTGATCTATACGATCATACATGGAGGATTATTTGATTTTAAATTTACATAAACATTTTGTGATCTTCTATGTTGGAGTGTGATGCTCCTTCCGTGATATTTGACTCATTTGAGTTATATGATGATTTTGATGATTTTCATTTGATCATACACGGCTATTGCTCGGGATGGGCAACATTATAGCTTAGGATGGGCTCTATTGTTATGGAACATGTACATTTCTTATGATTTCTTTTATGATTTGGGTTTGATGATTCTTACTCGATCAGGGTGATCATACATTTGCAAAGAGCAATTGGATTTCTAATCCAACATATTTTGAGACTTAGATGTTTTGGAGTGGGATACTACCTTTATTGATAATTTAACTCATTTAAGATGTCTATGATAATTTTGATGATTTTGTTGTTATGTTTCCATTGTGATCGAGTATGGTGATATACTTAGCCTAGATCTAGTCCTTGAAGCTTGTATATTTATCCTTTCTATTATGTCATGTGACTGAAACTAATTAATTCCTTTATGTCATCATATTCACAACTCTTAGGGTAAAGAGTTGTATATCTTGTGCTTATCTATTTCTTATACTGTTTTGTAAACTATACTGACCCGTGTGTGTATTCCTCGGGTCAGACCGAGATATTTCAGGTGTAGTCGCTGAGCTTGGGGTTAGCAGGTTCTCTTTAGTCTATCTTTACCGTAGCTTCATTCACTTGAGCTTATGTAGTCGAGTTCGAATAGTAGGGCTTTCTATTATTTCATTGTTGTATCATTTTGTAAGCGAGAGAAGTTTGTCTATTCTTTTTGTAGCACATGTAATTGTTGTACTCTAACGATGTAATATTATGTAACTGTTCTGTGATCTGTGAAAGTGTAATTATATGTACTGTGTTCTGAGCTTATCCTGTAGCCACCGTAGAATTGTACCACATAAAGTATTAAGTATGTCGAGCCTCTAGAAAAAATATAGCAATCACTTTATCGGCATACTTAAGACTTGCTAATGCAAATCTACGAGTGATCGCCCCTAACCAGCCCTATTCTTCGCTCTAATAGACAACATTACCTAGTAATGCTCTTTATTAGGGTGAGTATCGGGGTGGGGTGTTACAATAACTCCTTTGGACACATCTCGCAACAAAGATGTTAGGCTATCCTTTGGAAATTGGATCGGATCTCACCCTCCTTGACCGACTCGCCATCCTAGTAGTCACCCTACCAGGGATCGCTCCCCTCCTAGAGGTCACCCCTCTAGGTATTGCTCATTTCCTAGGGGTTGATCCCCTAGGAATCACTAATTTCCTAGGGGTCGCTCCCCTAGGGATTGCTCACTTTTGAGGGGTCGCTCCCCTAGGGATCGCTCACTTCCTAGGGATCGCTCCCCCAGGGATCGCTCCCTTAGGAATCGCTCATTTCCTAGGGCTCGCTCTCCTAGGAACTGCTCATTTACTAGGAGTCGCTCTCCTAGGAACCGCTTACTTCCTAGTAGTTGCTCTCCTAGGAACCGCTCATTTCCTAGGAGTCTCTCTTCGAAGAACCGCTTACTTCCTAGTATTCGCTCTCCTAGGAACCGCTCATTTCCTAGGGGTCTCTCCCCTAGGAATCGCTCCGTGCGACCCAAAACCTACACCACTTTCCAGCAAACTATTTTCGCGTCTCGACGACGTTTTCGACCATTCTAACTTTCATATGCAACCATAAGGCGTACCAAACAATAGTAGCAAAATGTAGAATCAATCAAAAACATTAAAACATCAACCAAATAAAATATTTCAGATCAAACATACCCAAAAGCATGATTTTCCCCTTAATCCCTTTAACCATGTTTAACTATAGAATTAGCAAACTTAATCCAAATTAACCCAAAATTTCACTAGTGACATGAAATAATATTTTCAAATTTCTAAATATCTTTCCATATTTTTGTGATGCATAATTTCGCTAATTATCACTAATCACCCCTAAATAGCCGTAATTTGTGAATAAAAGTGCAAATCACTCACCTAAGCCACAAATAAATTTCAGATCTGAAACTCTAACTGATTTGGCATGGATCCCAATGTATTTCAGCAGCTCTATCTTGATTTCTATGCTAATCTACTTTAATTTGATGTAGATTTGGCCAGTATGTGATTAGAAAGTTATTAAAGATGAATTTAGAAGGTGGAGGCCATTGCTAGGGTTGAAGAAATGAAAGTGGCAGCTGAGAAAATTGAAATGAGATGATTTCCTAACTCATTTCAGCCTCCTCATAACCCTAATTCCGAAATGGGATATGGGCCCACCCACTAATTACTCTATTAAGCTTGTTTAAGCAGTTTTCACCTTCTAAACCTTGTTTCAGGCATATCTCCCAAACGGTAAGTCCGTTTGATCAATGTGACCATTCTACGGAAAGGTAAACCATCATTCGAATCCAATGGAAGTGGTTTTAGGTCAAAAATCCTTACCAATCAAAAGTTATAGGAGAAACAAGATTCGCCAAGAGTAAAACGATCATTTAAAACTCGGCAAAAATTGTGAACATGGGAAATGACCCCAATAGTCATTCCCCAAAGTTACACGACCATATGACTTAGTATGAAAGTAAAATAAATATTCTACGAACCTCCGATGCTTAAAATGCGGGTCGTTACACTCTCCCCCCTTAAGAAATTTCGCCCCCAAAATTCCTTAACTAAGAAAATAGCCAAAAGGTCCTGCATGCCAATCAACCATTTGCAACAATCAAACATATATCATAAACGCAACGAGCCTATCCTAGCATGCGAAATAACTACATCGCGATTAAAACCTTACCAGGTAAAAAGCTCTGGATATGACTTCTTTATGTTCTCCTCGGTTTCCCAAGTGCAGTCATTCTCGTTATCGCCCCATTGGACCTTAACAGTTTCACCGTCTTCCTCCGAAGTTGCTTCATATCGTGTCCGACAATACGAATCGGTCTACGGCTTTCAACTGCCTCGGGTTCTACCTCGATGTCATCCATCTGATCGGGTGAGATAGTCATATCAGAATCGTGCACGAACTTCCTTAACTTAGAAACATGAAATACGTCGTGCACCCCCGCCTTCTTGTCAGTTAATCCAACTTTATATGCTAAATTCCCAACTTGTTCGAGAACTGGGAAAGGACCTACAAACCTTGGTGCCAATTTACCTCTTCTACCGAACCGAATCACATTCTTCAACGGAGAAATCTTGACAAATACCAAGTCGCCAACGGAGAATTTCAAATCTCTTCGTCTTTTATCAACATAACTTTTCTGCCTATCCTGGGCAGCCTTCATTCTCTGTTGAATAACCTTGATCTTATCTAAAGTTTCTCTTATTACATCTGGCCCAAGCACAAATTTTTTATTGGTTTCCAACTAACATGATGGTGAGTTGCACAGTCTTCCGTTCAAAGCTTCAAATGGAGCCATACCAATACTGGATTGATAACTATTATTATACGCGAACTCTACCAGATGCAAATGGTCATCCCATGAACCTCCAAAATGTAATAAGCAAGCTCTCAAGAGATCCTCTAATACGCGATTCACCCTCTCTGTTTGACCATCGGTTTGAGGATGGTATGCGATACTGAGATGTAGTTATGACCCTAAAGACTCTTGTAAGATTTTCCAAAACGCACTAGTAAATAATGGATCTCGGTTGCTCACAATACCTTTAGGTACTCCATGAAATCTCACTACCCAATTCATATACAGTTCCACTAACTTAGCTGTCGTTCTATTCGATTTTACAGGTATAAATCTTGCGCTTTTGGTCAATCGATCCACAATCACCCAAATGCTATCATGACCCAATCTAGTCCTTGGTAAACCATCAATGAAATCCATTGAGACTTGTTCCCATTTCCATTCGGGAATTTCCAGCAGTTGTAACAAACCACTAGGCTTCTCTTTCTCAGCTTTAACTAACCGGCAATTCATGCACTTGGATATAAATTTCCAAATGTCTCTCTTCTTCCCTTCCTAGTAGTAGGTTTGCTTCGTGTCTCAATACATTTTGTTACCATCGGGATGTATAGTCAGTTTTGAGTGATGACATTCTCTAAGCACTTCATCTCTCAATCCATTAACATTGGGTACAACTAGTCTCCCATTCTTTCAAAGCCATCCTTCTTGATCAAGTCTATACTTGTCCATTCCCTCACCATCGATGCCCATATCTACCTTGGAGATGATTTCCAATAAGTTAGAGTCGTCGCTCTGACTGGAACCAATCCGCTCAATCAAAGTTGGTCTGATCGTCAAACTTGCTAACATTTCTGGATCTAATTTACACTTAGGTCTGAAATCATATCCCGCGATATACTCCAGTTGCTTCCATTCCAGAAACATAGCCCCTAAACTGCCTTGTCTCCTGCTCAATGCATCAGCTACCGCATTGCCCTTCCCAAGTGTGTATGTGATATTGAAATCATAGGAAGCTAAGAATTCTAACCATCTCTGCTGATGAATATTTAAATCCTTTTGAGAGAAAAGATACTTTAATGACTTATGATCGGTAAATAACTCGAATCTTTCTCCCAAGAGATAATGTCTCCACATCTTTAACGCGAACACTATCGCAACTAATTCCAAATCATGGGTAGGATACCTTTTCTCATGCGGTTTCAGTTACCGACTAGCATAAGCTACAACCCTACCTCTTTGCATCAGTATAACACCTAGTCCGGTACCACTGGCATCTGTGTATACCTTCATCTCTTTGTTACCCTTAGGAATAATTAATACTAGTGCACACGTCAACTTTTCCTTTAGAACCTTAAATGCGTTTTCACACCTTCCGTCCCAGACCAAACCTTGATTCTTCTTGGTCAACTGAGTTAATGGTGCTGCTATCTTGGAGAAGTATTGAATAAACTTATGATAATATCCATATAATCCTAAGAAACTTCTCACGTTTGTTGCATTCTTGGGCATAGACCAATCTTGCACTGTAGCTACTTTCGCAGGATCCACGACAATACCATTCTCTGAAACAACATGGCCTAAGAACTTCACTTCCCTCCTCTAGAAGTGACACTTAGAGAATTTCGCTTTCAGTTGGTGTTTCCTCAATACCTTCATCACTGTCCTCAAATGTTTCTTGTGTTCTTCCCCTGTCCTTGAGTAAAGCAAGATATCGTCTACGAAACAAACTTATTCAATTGATCTTTGAAAACCCTATTCATAAGATCCACAAAATATGTGGACGCATTAGTCAACCCGAATGGCATGACCAACCACTCATAGAATCAATACGGCGTCCTAAATGCCATTTTAGGTACACTCTCAGCTGCTACTCAGAGCTGATGGAAACCTTTCGCGAGATCCAACTGGGAAAACACTCTTGCTCCATCCAGTTGATCAAACAAATCATACATCCACAGAAGAGGATACTTATTCTTCCTAGTCACCTTGTTCAACTCGTGGTAATCCACACATAAGAGAAGGGAACCATCGGCCTTGCTAGAAAACACAACTGGTGCTCACCACTCGGAAACACTTCTTCGGATAAATCCCTTCTTAAAAAGATCGTACACTTACACCTCGAGCTCTCGCTGCTCCCTTGGTGCCATACGACGAAGTGGCATCACTATAGGGCTAGCATCTTTCACTGAATCAATTTGAAATTCGATCTCTCAATGTGGTGGAAGTCCGATCACTTCCCTGAAGATGTCCGGATACTCGTCAACAATAGGCACATCTGATAACTCACCATGCAGGATATCGAGGGAATTTAGAAAACTAGCCATCACCCTATCACTAGGTAGGCAACCCAATACTACCCTCCTCCATCATGCCCTCTAATGGTCACCGAATACCACTCACAGTCTACCACCATCCCATACCTTTGGAGCCAGTCGACTCCCAAAATAATGCCAAACCCAGTAAAGCCCAAAATAAAGCAATCACAAGCAAACATACATCCATTTACGACAAATCATAATAAGGCTAGTCGAACCACCGATCGGGTTCGTCACAACTAAAGGTCTATCGATAAGCTCATGTTCCAATTCCAACCTATCTACCAGGTCACTAGATACGAAGGAATGGGAAGCTCCAGTATCAAACAAAACTTGAACATGAACATCATAAATGGAAAGCATACCTTGAATAACGACACTTTTTTCCCTTCTACGCCGCAGTTTGGGCATTCGACGAAGTAGGGACAGCGTTGATAGCATATGCTTTCACAATCTGCTTCACCTTAGGGGGTTGCGGACATTCATTCTTGAAATATCCCACTTGGTCATAGTTGAAGCACTTCTTCTCCCCCTTCTTCGCTCGACAATCTTTGATATAGTGGCCCTTCTTGCCGCAACCAAAACACTGGGCTATTTCTTATTCTTCTTTTTTTGACCATCCTTAGTTTGGTCTTGTTTCCTCTTATTTTGGGTATTATTCTTGCCTCCACCGCTTGCCTGCGGCTTTGGTTCTTCTGCAAATGTAACAGCAATCTCGGTCTTCGACTTAGGGTATAGGTTCTCAGATCTCATTGCTTTTCCCACAATAGATTCGAAAGTCTCATCGATATGGTTTATAAGTCTTTCCCCCAAGTACTCATCTAGGCCAGTTATGAACCTTTCCTCCTTCTTCTCGGCATTATCGATAAGGGATAATCCATATTTCGATAAAGTATCGAATTCTGCAATATATTCTGTGAATGCCCCACCATTTTGCTTAAGCTCCAAAAATTTCCTGAACAATTCTGATTTCTGAGCAATTGGAATAAACTTATCACTGAAGCGAGTCTTAAACTGATTCCAAGTAACTTGATCCTCGGGAGTAGCCGTTTTAATGGCATTCCACTAATTCATAGCCCATCCTTGAAGCTGACGCGGTGCTAACCTTCTCTTCATTAAATCCTCGATCCCCAAATCCACGAAGATGCGCTCACAACTATCAAGCCAATCTTGAACTTCCGTTGCTGATTCCGTTCCGTGGAATGGCTTTCCACCAGGATTAATATAATCATTGCTGAGTTTGGCGAAATCGGCTCTAGGCGCCTGCATCGCTGCACCACCGCTGTTAGCAGCATTAGGAAATGCTCCCTGAGCATCCCTAAGCATATCTTAGGAGGCATCAAACATCGTTCTCATATCAGGAACATTCCCATTGTTGGCCCCTGAACCCGTACTCCTCCTATATCGGCTCATCGTTCAATCTGTAAAGAGAAAAATAATTAACCATCTCTTTAGTGGTGCCAGTGCAGTGCGACATCATCCTTAGCTATACTAATAATATATATATAGCTTTTGAAAACCAAAATATCACAAACACGTGCTCTTATATACATGTACTATCTCTCCCTGATATCTTCCTCTAGGTTAAACTACGCAACCTAGGCTCTTATACAAAGTGTGACAACCCGCCCCGCACCAGCTGACATTTCCCTGAAATGCGATGTGCCAATGTCCAACTAGCACGGGACAGTCATCAAAAGAAAGGAGGTCTGAAACTATGAATCACCAAGAACCTGTGTATGTTTCACAGCACATGGAATAAAATATAATAATAACATAACTTGACATAAAACAGGCGAGACAGTGCATAAGGTAAAAAAAAATCATATCCATCACAGTAGCGGAATTCAAAATACAGCTTATGATCCAAACCATTATTACAACTCCAAAATACTATCTCTAAAGCAAAATAGAAAGGTACACTACTAATGCTCAAAGCAGTGACCATCAACAACACAGCGAGAATATATTTAAATAGTATGTGGAAGCATCCTACTCGTCTTCGGATAGCTACTCGTGCATCACCACCTAACCTGCCTCTAGTCTACTTGTTTAGGAGCACCCAGAGTAATAAGAAGAGACATAAAACTCTGGGTTAGTTGTAAGTCTGGTATGAGCGATAGCAATTTTATATAACTAAATAAAGTAATAACAGGTATAAATAATCATACCTGAACCTGGACCTGCAACCAAAGAGTTAGCACAACAAGATGTACAGTACTCTATGGTAACACTAACATAGAGTGTAAAATAGGTATGTGCGTGTCATGGTGATAGCAAACATCTAACATAGCAATCATTCTCACATCTCTCACTCAGTGCATAAAGCATACAATATCCACTACTTCGATCACCAATTCCATTGGGGCCATGACGGGTCCATGCCCTTCTGGACTCCGTACAACTAATTGCCATGACCATGCCCTTCTGGTCTATCGCCAATAACCCTTCCCAATCCATGCATCCTTTGGCTCTGGGACACTGGCCAATCAGTCCATACATCCTCTGGCTCTTGTTCGTCTACATGCCTCCTCTCTCATCTGTAAACCAATACTGTAGATATCGATAACTCCTTTGCACATGTCTCGCAACAAAGCTGTTAGGCTATCCTTTGGAAATTGGATCGGATCTCACCCTCGTTGACCGACTCGCCATCCTAGTTGTCACCCCCCAGGTATCGCTCCTTTCCTAGGGTCCCCCCCTCGAGATCGCTCCCCTCCTAGGGGTAGCCCCTCTAGGTATTGCTCATTTACTGGGGGTCGCTCCCCTAGGGATCGTTCACTTCCTAGGGGTCACTCCCCTAGGGATATCTCCCTTCCTAAGGATCCTTCCCCTAGGAATCGCTCATTTCTTAGTGCTCGCTCCCCTAGGAACCGCTCATTTCCTAGGAGTCACTCTCCTAGGAACCGCTTACTTCCTAGTAGTCGCTCTGCTAGGAACTGCTCATTTCCTAGGAATCCCTCTCCTTGGAACCACTTACTTTCTAGTAGTCGCTCTCCTAGGAATCGCTCATTTCCTAGGGGTCTCTCCCCTAGGAATCGCTCCGTGCGACCCAAAACCTACACCACTTTCCAACAAACTATTTTTGCGTCTCGACGACGTTTTCGACCATTCTAACTTTCATATGCAACCATAAGGCGTACCAAACAATAGTAGAAAAATGTAGAATCAATCAAAAACATTAAAACATCAATCACATGAAATATTTTATATCAAACATCCCCAAAAGCATGATTTTCCCCTTAATCCCCTTAACCATGTTTAACTATAGAATTATCAAACTTAATCCAAATTAACCCAAATTTTCACCAGTGACATAAAATAATATTTTATAATTTCTACATAATTTTCCATATTTTTATGATGCATAATTTCGCTAAATATCACTAATCATCCCTAATTAGCCGTAATTAGTGAATAAAAGTGCAAATCACTCACCCAAGCCATAAATAAATTTCAGATCTGAAACTCTAGTTGATTTGGCATGGATCCCAATGTATTCCAGAAGCTATATCTCAATTTCTATGCTAATTAGCTTTAATTTGATGTAGATTTGGCTGGTACGTGATTGAAGATGAATTTAAAAGGTGGAGGTCATTGCTAGGGTTGCAGAAATGAAAGTGGCGGCTGAGAAAAATGAAATGAGATGGTTTCCTAACTCATTTCAGCCTCCCCATAACCCTAATCCCGAAACGGGTTATGGGCCCATCCACTAATTACCCTATTAAGCCTGTTTAAGCAGTTTTTCACCTTCTAAACCTTGCTTCAGCCATATCTCCCAAACGGTATGTCCGTTTGATTAATGTGACCATTTACGGGAAGGGGTAAAATGGTCATTTAAATTTCGGCACAAATCGGTCCTTACAAATCAAAAGTTAAAGGCGAAACAAGATTCGCCAAGGGTAAAACGGTCATTTAAAATTCGGTAAAAATCACGACTTCGTATGAAAATAAAATAAATATTCTATAATCCTCCGATGCGTAGAATGCGGGTCATTACAATAAGATGAATACATACGATTGTCTAAACAATCCTTATATATTTTTTAAAAAAAATCCGAACGTGCATCCCCATATAACCGGATGTTTTAACCAGCTTGTTAACTTCATATTAAAGCCATGCAAGTCTGATTGTCTGAACGTGCCTACTCTAAGAAATAGAAGCACAGTCCCATCGAAAATACAACGCAGACCTAGCCTAGATATATATCACCAACCTAATAGCATGATTTGTCACCCTCTTTTCACGTAAAAGAGTAATATTCTTACACGGACAACTCAAGCTATCAACACAGCTATCCCTTTTGCTAACACTTCAAGCCAAAGTAATGGAAGTCCCCGGCTACCTACAAACCCACACGCAAGCTACATGAAAACCACTATACGCTGCAGTACACAAACCCATTCGCCTGAAGTGCTTACCTTTCTTTTTTTCAGCTACTCTATCACCCTAAACCTTGATCGCCAAGCAATTGGGAGCCTAAAGATACGATGCAGATGCATCTCTAATTCTTCAAAGAAAAAACTCAAATAAAGTCTAAGCCGTGACCATTCTCTCCTCAACAAAATACCAAGCAGGTGCTCAGTTCATTCTTTTCCAGGCGTCACAGTTGTTGATGAAGGAAAGGGAGCGGCAGCTGATGTCAGTAGGTCGGATTGGGGTTCGTACTAGGTCTGTCGGTCACAGGAGATGGTTGCATGGAGTCTGGTGAAGCTGGGATAGGCATTATGTGGGTGCAGATGTTTTTGGAGTCACGTTTTAAACAGGTGCAGGAGATAGGCATTAAGGGGATGAAGGAAATGGAAATACAGGAGCTATGGCTTGTTTTGAGGAGCTGCATTTTATATTACTACAGAATATGGATAGAAGAAATCATGTGATGAATAATGGAGAATGGGAGGAAACGAAACATGGTTATGGGGAGGGAGACACAGTAGTAGTGGGTTCTTATTCTTCATTTAGAAAGAAGGACGTTTGTAGTATGGTTGTGGGCTGGTTCCACTCAAATATGATGGGTTAAGGCCCAAGTTTAAAAAGTAAAGAACCTGAAATAATGCAACGTCATGAAGTTGGAATACAACACGGGAGGGGATTGTATTTTTATTGAGGAAATGCGGTGCAGATCGAATTGGAGTTTGGGTCAAGTGATAAAGGTGAGGCTCCTATTTCAATAAATTAAGTTATTGTTTAATTATGTAGTAGTAGTAGTAGTAATAAAATTATAAATATTATATCATGCACATACATTGTCAGATTTACAAGAGGTCGGTCACATTGGAATTGTGTGGGTGTAAGCTACATATTGAAATTGGTTTGGAACCAGTTGGAGGTCGTTTGAATTCATGGCAAAATTAAAACGTTTGAGTCGAATCATCGACCGTTAACCGTTATTTGGCGGTTCACGACCAAGGTGAGTAAAATCACTAACTCTGATCAGTTCTAAAATTATATAAACATTATTTAATATTGACAAATGATAATCGGTTGTTGTGTGATGGTTGTTTGAATGAATTGCTTATTAATTAGTTGAAATTTTTGATACAGTTATTTATATAAACCGTTAGTTAAATATTGATTCCCATTTATTATAATATTTCATATTGATATGAAATTAGTGTTATTCATGTTGACTAACATCTGTGAATGCCGGGAAACAGGTTGAAGGGATCCAACTGGATTTCTCAACAATTATATTGTTGTTTTTCGTATATTACATTATATGATGTGACAAATAATCTGATGTTGATTATTGTGTGATTGGGATGTTTGAACAACATTGACCTGAAATAATTGGTATTTGAATATCGTAAAATATATTCGAATATACTGAAAAAGAATTTGGGATTCTAAAAAGAAAAAATCTATTTTTGAATAGAAATTAAATTTCAATTGGGCTGGGATAAAATAAAATGTTTTAATTAAAACAAGTGATTTGATTTATAAACAATGGTTATAAATGATAATAATAATGAATGCTTTGGAAATGTAAGTTTAAAGAATAACTTAAAGGGAAAGTGGAAAACCGTTTCAAAGCGGAAGACAATGAAATTTATTTCGATGTTCGAAATATGAATAGAAGGGAGATAAATCGATAAGTATTTATAAAGGGAATTCAACAATGTTGAATGTTTTATATATAATTTATTTTTAGAAAAATTATACATTATATAATTTAGGATTTAACAACTTAGTTAATGTTTGGCTTAAAACCAATAATTTGTAATAGAATAAGTAAGCGAGATGAGGTTATAAACTTTATATATGATTAGCAAGGAGTTGACTTGTAAATAAAGTTTATGAAGTAGGATAGTGGTATGAATTTATAAAGTAACTCGATAAATGGGTTTTAAACCGTAATAGTATTTATAAATGAAAATCAGGATTTGACTTGATAAAATGAGTCCAGTTTTCTGTAAAGAAATAATATTCACGTTTTAAAGTGAATAATGGTTTTAAAAGCAAACGTTATACAAATTGGAATTTATGATAAAAGGAAATTGGTAAATATTGGAAGTGATAGATTCATAAGTGAATTTAGAAATTGGATTGACCTGAAATGGGGAGTTAATGCCGAAGTTCGGAAAGTTATCGAATATAGATTATTCGAAAGGGAGTTATAAGTTGAAATTTGATTATATCGAATTTAAAAAAGTAATATTTACTTTCCGTTTTTTATCATGATTTATTTATCTTATTAATTAATTATTTATTTATTCAAATTAATGAATAAAAGCTATATTTTGAAGTTAAATATTTCAGAAGCACATATTTTAACGATATAGTTATAATCAAAGATTTCTGTAAAAGAAGTGGATTCGTAAATTTAATATGAGAGTTGTGTAAGTCGTTTTGTCAAAAATAAATGGGATTAAGAAAAATAAAAACTGACTGGAGATTAGTTAAGTTGAATGACTTTCTAGGTGTCGATCTGATGTTGGTTTCGGCCTTTGGGGTTAATACTTGGAAAATTGTTCTCTTACTAGTTTACAGTTAGAAACTGAAAAATGGGAGAGAATAGTGATGCGTAAATAAGTAATGAAAATGTTTTTCGATGTTAAGAACGTATATTTTCTAAATATAGAGAATAAGAGTTATGAATATATGGAATTAATTCCCGATGTTAATGAGAAATGTTTACTGAGATATAGAAAATAAATAGTTAAAAATAAATGGAAATGTTTTCCAAGGGTCGTGAGAAGATAAACGAGTTAGAGAAATATTTGTTTAAAGGTATTAAAGGGGGATGGGGAAATGAAATATTTTTTTTTGATAAATTAATTTAAGGGGTTCAGTATTGATGGATGGTTGATCGATAAATTTCCATTTGGACATAAGATCGTTGTGTGTATGGATGTTTTCCTTTGATAGTTAAATCACCGACAATCAAAAGTTTTTGACTATTTTTCCGTTGTCAATACGGAGAGACCACGATCATATTTATTATCTGAAAACAACTCCGTATGGGCATTAGCGTTGCGAATCAAATATGATGAAGATAATTGAAGATGGCGTTTATGCAAGGACTGTTCTGGAGATCCTAGGTAGAAATTGCCTATGATGGATTTATAGAATAGTGCCTTTGGTTTGTTCTGTCCCAGGACAACTTGTATGGACGAATGTCTGACAAAGTGTATCTAATGGATCGCGTAAGTTGATCCCTTCAAACGTATTTACGATTGGTGGCGGAGAAATTCGCTTTTCTTAGCTTTATACTCGTGGTATTTTTGGGGAAATCAATTTATGATTTTGTGGGTATAACGATGTGGCATTCAAAGTGAATGGTGTCCAGATGTTCCAAAAGATACGTTATGACCTCAAGCCTCATCAAGCGGGAAATGACAAAAATCGGGCCGGCAACATGGCTATGTGGGTCGCTCCCATTAGGGTGTATTGTCACCATCTAGAGAATATTCAATTTTGTTCTTCTTTTCGCTTCTGTATGTTCTGTGAATGGTTATGTTGCTAGCAACCGTAAGGTGACAAGACATTCGATATACTCAAGAGAAATGAGTGGTCGGTCATGTGTGGCAGAGTTGCAAGATGTTCTTGTTGAACTCTAGTGTATCCCCTCTAGAGTACACTGATCGAAAGGTGGTTCCATACCTTGTCATAGTTGGAATCCAATCCCCAATAAGAGCCCGCGATTTTGATTATATATTACATACGTGGAGAGTGAGATGCAAGCGTTCTGCTAGATTGTATTTACTTTTGATTAGACACTATTATAATATCAGAAAAGTATTGATTTTGAAAATGTTTTGGGTTATAGTAAGGCAAAAACCGTCCATGTTTATTTGTGGGTTGGTCTTACTATTATCCTTTTCTTTCAAAAGGATTTTTCAAAGTTAAACCGAATGGTTGGAGTTTACTCATACCAGTCCCATGACTAACCCTGAGTTTATTTTGTTTTGTTTTCCCTAAACTCTTTGGTGCCCAAATTTGTATGGGTGGTCAAGTAGTTAGGATTTTACAGGTACTTGGAAGAGCTTGGAGCAGGAGGCTTCAACACTGGATTTATATATATAGTTTAATTTTGCTATGATGTTATGTGATAATGGTATGTATATATTGTTACAAGTTGTATTTCCAAAGTTATGTTATATACTATATTTTATTCGTTCCGCTGTGAGATTCGTGTTACTCTGATTCTGTTCTGTTATGTTCTTCTTCTTCTTCTTTTATTCTAATTTTCTTTCTATTTCTCACCCTCTATCTTCTTTCTACAAATGATCAGGTATTTCTGATGTCTGAATAGTCGACATCGTGGTTTATGTCGATTTTCGGGGTTGAAAATCCATGGTCGTTACAGTGGTATCAGAGCTGAACATTAAGTAATTACCTTGTCTCTGTGGCGTAACTCAATAGAGATGGGGTTAGTAATATCCTAGATTGAGTTTGAGTATATATATTTATGGGTGCTTATTTGTTATTTGATATAAAATGGTTTTATATTGTGGAGATTTATTGGTTGAGTGGTTTATGAATTCTGGTCGATCAGTAGGATCCACTGTATCGATAGGGGTTTCCAAACGCTTGAATACCAGGAACCTACACGGTATGTTTTGACAAGACGGTAAATGATATAATTTTACCAAAAATAAATTTTGATATAAAAGGATTATATATCTGGGAATTATTATAATATATATATTGGTTGTGTTGATTGTTATTATAATCGAATAAAATTATAAAAATAGTTATAAATAACCAATCAGAATTCGTATGAAAGTGATATATAAAATCAAATTAATTAAATCTGAAATAAAAACATATTTGGAATCAAAATTCCAGAAACTTGGAAAAGGTGTTTGAAATTGGATTTTTGATTAAATATATGGAAATTTTAAGATCTTGGGTGAATTTGGGAATGTTTTCCAAACATTTTGAAAGATATTTTGAAGTAATTTCAAAATTTGAAATGTTTTAAAAATGAGTTTTGAAGTGATATAGTATTGAACTCACTTCGATCCCTGGAAAATAATTGTGATGATGACTGCAGCATCATCAATGTTCCTTTTCGAGTTACTAAGTGATGGATTACTACCAAAGATTTTGTTTTGAATTGTTTTAAAAACAAGTTGTTCAAAAATTCAAATGTTTTGAATTTCTTTATTTTATGTAAATATATATGATTTCAAACTGATTTGAAATAAAACTCAGGAATTTGGATTCTGAAATTCAAAATTTAACTTGTGAAATTAAATAGGATTGAAATGATAGAAGTGAATAAATAAATTTAACATAAACTAAGTTAAATAAAATTGGATTAGATTAGAGAAAATTTGTAACGAAAATGGATTGTTGAATAAAAATTTGAAATTGAGATTGGAACTGGAATTTGAAATGGATTTTGGCTTGGGAATAAGCGGAGTATTGGATTTGAGGACAAGTGATTGGTGATTAACTAGAAATGCATTGGTATATGCTGAAATGGGTAACAAATGGAAGAGATAAAGTTCAATGCCTGACAAAAAGGTACATGTTTATATTATATTTGAGCATGAGATTTCTATGAGCTTATTGGACAAGTTTGTTGGCTGTTTTATTTTCTTTTGAAATTGGAGAAATGAAACGACCCGAACTTCCCCGTGAAGGAAAGCCCGGATTGAGTAGAGTACAAGACGAATTGGAACACAAACAGAAGAATATTTCATTGGTTATTACAATAATTTCATCAGAATACAAGAATATACAGAGTATGAATAAATATTACACATTTACCAAATATCAGAGGTTTACAAATTACAATGTAGTGGAAAATAATACAAAACACAACTGAAAAGAATATACGGATACAGAGCTTTTCGAATATCATTCCAGCTGTAAACTAGGATCCTGTGAATATAAATCTACAAAACCAAAACTACAAGCTGCCCGTGTGGAAATTAGGGGCACCCAGAGTTTAGGTTAAAACAATAAACTCCAGGTCAGTCATGTGACTGGTGTGAGAACTAAAACAGTTATTTAAAACTTTACTTTAAATCAGATATATCAAGAGACCATGCCATATAACACGTAACGGGTTTCCTCCCAAGAATACCAGTGCATATATCAAAACAGCGCAATGCTTTTTGGAAAAATGAAGCTATTATAAGACCCAGGTCCTATCACACAATGCAACGCAAGCCGGGGGATAGGGTTTTCCCTTATAATATCCAAACATGCTTGGTACGTTAAAACAAATCATTTGATACTATTATAAGTGCATAGTGTATAAGACAACTTCAAATATAAATGTATCAATCCTAGACGGCATGGGTACCATATATCATGTCGCCAATACTAGGCTCTACAGCTAAAACCACAAAGTCACGTATCGTAAGTTGGATTTCCATCTGTGAACTAAGGCAAGGGATCGTCCTTACCGCTTAGAGACTCTCTAGCCTGAGCCTCAGGATCAACACGCATCGACCCTTGGAGCGACAGGGCCGGTCCATAGGGAGTGGATTGAAATGCCTGAATAATGCGTTTCCCCCCGCCCTATGGGGCGTAAACTGGTCATATCCTGACCACCGGAACGACCAATATAACCGAGGCGCCTTGCAATCCATCATCCACATAAGTAAAATGTCAGTGCTAGTAAAACGCTGACACCAGTCCTAGCTAAAAAGAAACGCATGTCCTCCCTGAGGTCCTCTCCCGTTTCTGGTTCACACCGGGGTGTGAGGCTCGCGAATTAACGCTATACACAAAGCTATGCCACAAAGGACGTGCTTTGATCATCAACCACAAGACTCTGATTTTCAACAGAAGCCTTGATCATTTGCATCTCAGCATGCCACACAGGCAATTCACGCCTTGCAGTCGATGTCTATCAATCACACAGAATGAAATCCGATGTCAGACACACATCCATTTACAAGTTCGTTCTGGGTCTAAACGAAACCGGAGGCACCTTATTCCTTCCCCATATGTCCAATACAGGGGAGAGGCCCTCGCATATCCGTTGATCTCCAAGTACGTATGGGAGATCACCACTTATTACCTTGTCTTGGGTGTACAGCCCAATCAAGACATCAGTAATCATCAACGATGTGAAGACCTCCGGTCTTCAACCACCGTCTTCATCCTCGACACATCGTCAAATCAGTTATTCAGAATGGGATAAACCCGGTCTTTCCGAATAACTCGCGTATATAATAAACAAGTGTAAGCACAACAAAAACCTTATTCCAATCCATAATATTCCTTTATTCAAATATTCATATACTTTGGGAAAGGTTCCCATTAATTTTATCAAAGATAATTTCTTTAAATTTATTCTTTAATCTTCTTTTGGATATCATTTCAATCTAATTAAAGATGCATTAAAACTCCACTTGATTTTAATTTTCCCAAAAATCAATATTAACGATTGTTTAACTTGGGAAATCATATCCTATCTTTAACTGGGTTAAAGAACCAATGTCATTTAAAACACGGTTCACGATAAACCCAAAATCACATTCCATCCCATCAGCCTTTAACCGTAAATTAGCAAGTGAACAATTCCCTAAGTATTAACCTCGAAGGCCGAAATCAACATCAGATCAATACGCAGGAAACCATTCAACTTAACTAATATCCAGTTAGTTTCTGATTTTCTTAACTCCATTAGTTCTAAGAACCGTATTATTAAAGATACCATTCACGACAAACCCAAATCACATTCCATTAATTATATAATCTTCATGGAAAAACAAATCAATATATAATCGATATCAATTTCCGTATCCGACTAATAATATAAATGAAATAACGGCAAAGCCTTTTAAATTCCATATGTATTGACAGTCTTTCTCCACAGAATTTCATTTCGATTATTATCAATCAAATTCCATTCAATTCCAATTTACTATATTAAATTGGAAAACGTTACTTTGGAAAATTCCTGTTAAATCTTAATAAAAAGATTTATAAATTCCAAATCACATTTCACTGTAAATCGGGTTAAACAACGAATGTCGTTAAAAACATAGTTCTCAATAAACCCAATTCACATTCCATCAGTCTCTAACCATAAATTAGTAAGAGAACAATTCCCTAAGTATTAACCCCAAGGCCGAAACCAACATCAGATCAATACCCAGGAAACCATTCAACTTAACTAATCTCCAGTCAGTTTCTAATTTTCTTAACTCCATTGGGTTTAAGAACAGTCTTAATAAAGATACCTTTCACGACAAACCCGAAATCCTATTTGATATTAAATACAAGGCTCTGAAGAGAAAATATATCATCTTATATTCAATATCAAATTCTGGAATCAACTAACACCGTATTGGAATAACGATATATATATATATATATATATATATATCTTCCAAATTCCTCCACAATATCCGTATAATCACGGAATCCAATATCAAAATATTCCGAAGATAATTTCGATTCAAATCCATTCCAATTCATATATTGGAAATTCCAGTTATTTTTAAAACCATTTCAAATCAAATTTATTTATTTAAAAATATTGGATTATAATTCTAGTTCATAACTAGTTCATTTTGATAAAAATATATTTTTATCTTTTCAAATATAGGATTTTTCAGCCTAATTCTTTCCAAATCATTTATTACGATTTTACACAAATTATTGATATTTTAAATAATTTTATCAAGGTCCGTACAGTCGATTTCCATAAACGGTCATCGAACTGCACTTACACCGACCTTTCCCAAATTTGATTTAGACATAATTCCAAATCCAACCGTTAGATTTAAAATTTCTTTTATTCATTAGAAAGCTCTTTTCGATACGAACATAATGGTTCCGGTTTTAGGAGAATCCGACGGTCGGATCTCTCGTAATGTCCATTCGAAGTCAATGGTCGAAATTCGCGAACTGCCGCAGTGCGGCGCGTTCTATTCAGGCCATTATATTATATATATATAATATTTATTACATCGATTTCCTTTCAAAACATATTTTATAAATCGTTTTAAATTCGTTTTCAAAACGATTTCAACTTCATACTCAATTTCAAATCAAAATTGAATATTCCATATCATCGATATATAAATGATAGTATTTTCAAAACATTTGATTTTGAAATCAATTCCTTTTCGATATTCATTATAAAAATGAATAAAATCGATATAAATATCGTTCACACCAAAATGGCGTCAATCTAATCAACACGGCTTTATATATTTAAATATACTCGTGTCCACCCCAAATCGGACATCAAAATCAAATTTTGATCTTTTACTGAATATTATTTTTAAAATATTCATTATTTTAAAATAATCGTTATTTTAAAATATTCATTCTTTCTGAACTGGAATCAGACACAGTCAATTACCATATAATGTGATTATATGGAGTTCACGCAACACATGTACACAACAAAAATCAAACACATTCAACCATCACCCAGAGTGCATTCTACACTGCATAAGCATTAAATATAAATATTCACCGCTTACACATCCTGTCAATCAATCGATCGACATACAGCTAATTATTGGGACTAGTGTATGTCATATATCATCCCAATAGCCGTGTGGGGTTTCAATCAACAAATACAGATTTATTTGTGCAGTTGGGCGATGTGTAAAATTTATCGTACCAATCAATATCAGTCAAATGTGTGTACATAAACAAATCGTCCGATTTGTTTATGAATATTTATTTATTTCATATACACGTTAAAAATTATATTTTTAACTATAAAATATTTTATTCCATTCCACTTCACACAATCAATTTTCACAACATAATCAAACAAACAAACAAGTCGTCCATGGTCTGTGGATGACGGGTGTCGGGTGCTGCTAAGCACCGTCTGCATCCTAATACATATTTTAATTAGAAAATAAAATTTAAAGTGAGAAATTCTCACCTAGAAGCTAAACCAAACGTCGCTACTCTTCTTATGTAGAAAATCTTCGCTGTGTTTTATCCATCGCATGTATAATCTGAAAATCATATTTTTATCGAATTAAAAGTTATTCCATAACATGACTATTATATTAATAGTGTACATAGGCTAAAAAAAAATCCTATTTTTACCTTTCCAAAAATATTTTCATGTCATACCCTAGTTAAAAACCATATTTTTAACTTAATAAAAATATTTCCTTTTAAGACGATAAAAATCATATTTTTACTTCGCTTTCAGGATGATAAAAATCTCATCTTTATTCTAAAACCATATTTATAAAAATAAAGTCTTTATCGCTACTTCATATATATAAGGTCGCATTTTTATATAACAATATAATAAAATATCATATTTTTCTCTTCATAAAAATAATTCAAACATGCGATAAAAAACATATCTTTATCTACGTAAAAATCAAATCTTTCTTAGCATGAAGACCATATTTTTATACGCTTAAAAATCATATCTTTTACAAATTAAAAATCAAGTCTTTTTATTTTCAAAAATCTTAAAATCAAACCTTTCTATTCAAGAAAAAAATCAAATTAAAAATCCCAACTTTTATCATGAAGAAAAAAACAACTTTATTATGTTAAAAATCGCAATAAAACTTACATTGTTCGACTGAAGGGGGGAGAAGGGCTCACTGCTCGCTGGAGTTGGAGGTGGTGCTGAGGGGCGTCGACCAACGGGGTGTGCAGGCGTCAGCGGCTAGAAATAGCGGTGGGGCAATGGATTGTTTTTAGTCGATTTGGGGTCTTGGGTTTTAACGATGGAGAGAGGGAAGGCGAGGATTGTCAGAGAAGGAAGTGAGAGGGGCGGCGAGCCCGGGAAGGCCCGACGACGGTGGGCGGCGGCCCCGGTGGTCCGGCGGCGCTCGAATCGTGGTCGACGGTTTTGAAATTTGGGGCGCGATTTTTACTGGGGGGTTACGGGGATTAGGTTTAGGAAAATAATGGGGCGTTGGGTATTATATGCAAATTTATATTTTATCAATTTTAATTCTTAAAAAGTAACTTTTTATTTTGAACTCTAAATCGAACTCACCGACTGTCGCCCTTAGCTATTTACCCGCATTCCGAACATAGTGGGATAAGTCCCGTAAGCCAATTCGGTCATTACAATCAGTTTTCATCAAAATTAAAATATAAATAAATAGAACTGTCAATATTGATTTTAACGTATATTTTAATCTACTGGGGTCACATATTGACTCCAAAAATTCTGGAAAAATAAATCTAGCTATGTTTTGACGATACGGTCCTAACAAATCTAATTTCGTCGAATTTGGAGACCGTTTGAAAAATGGCCATTTTTCAGTCGATTAAATTCAAACTGAAAGTACCAAACACGTTTTCTTTTGCCACGCTCACATGTTAATTCTCAAAATTCTGAATTTTGGAATCTATCAATAATTTGACATTTCGGATCCAACAAAAGTGGTTTCGTCAAAAACGGAGGTCGTTTGCAAAATCGCTGTTTTTAAGGGCTATATTCCATAGCGACTATTCTGAATTTTCAACTGGGGATAACTTTTTATTCCCGCTATGAAACTTCAATTTTTCGGATTCGTTGGAAAGATATTTTCAAATAGATCCTTATATTTTTGGTTTCACTAAAATCCGGTTTATTTTGAATCATGTACATTCATTTGAAATTTGAAATCGAATTTTCAAACTACCGCGCCATTTCCAATTCCTTTTAATATTAAAATAAATATTTATATTCTAACGTCGATTCAAATAAATATATACGTTCTAATTCTATTCAAAATAAATTTCTCGTCGTTATTATTTAAAATAAATCATTTTAAACATTCAAAATTCATTAAAATTGCCAAAATAAAAAATTTAAATTGGTTCGGATATTCCGAGTTGTTACAATCTTCCCCACTTAAAATCTTTTCATCCTCGAAAAGGAACGGAGCTGAAAGTTGTTTAACTAACCAACTCAACTTTCATTATGGCTTAAGTTCTTCAACTTTTCAGTTTCTAAGAACTTTTCAAAATTTTCAAAAATTTGGCTAACACCCTAAATTTTCGAAAAATTTCTCCATAACCCCCCCCCCCCCCCCCCCCCCGTACAGGAGCACCGGGAAAATCCTGAAATCGCCATACAGGCCTCTCCAATCAAAAAGAAAAAGATAAAGCCAATCGGCTCATAAAATCATCCAAACCCAAGAAATTTGTAAACATGTACATATTTGTCGGGCATACAATTTTATTCCTCTTCTCTAGCCTCCTTGCTATGACCTGTTCAATGTATATACATGTATATGCATGCAATTCTAATAAATTTTCAATTCAGTTCAATATTTGATACAATTGGGTTATATGTACCGTTCTTTCACATAATGGTTTTACTAGATAACAAACAATCATACGATACAACCATCAATCAATTAGTGAATTAACATTTCAAATTCATAAATTTTGACATATATACAGAAAATCATGTTTTTGATGCTAAGTCATAATAATATATTCTAACTATATTTTGGTTCTTACACCAGTCAATTGGTAATATAAAGATATCCCACTTTCGACACACGAATATAAACACTGATGAGGGCGCCCCATCACCAGAATCAGACCCGGGCGACTAGAGTGTGATCCTATATCCATCCCGTATATTTGAGGCTTCAATACACGTGGATCAGACGTATATTAAAATCTCTATATACCCGATAGTCCAAATCGATTTAAAATAAATATTCAAATACGTATAATATAATTTAAATCTTCAAAACAAAATTTGTTTTCCTTTTTTTATTTTGAAAAATTAACACTCTTCCCACTCGTTCTAGGATACTACTGATCCTATCTCTAACGAGTCATTCTCATTGGACATTACTAATCCAATTTCTGATGAATTCTTTCGTTTGGTTCTAACGTGTCTTATTCTCCGAGCTCTGTAAACCAAAGCTCTGAAACCAAAATGAAACGACCCGAACTTCCCCGTGAAGGAAAGCCCGGATTGAGTTGAGTACAAGACGAATCGGAACACAAACAGAAGAACATTTCATTGCTTATTAAAACAATTTCATCAAAATACAAGAATATACATAGTATGAATAAATATTACACATTTACTAAATATCCGAGGTTTACAAATTACAATGCAAATGAAAAGAATATACGGATACAGAGCTTTACGAATATCATTCCAGCTGTAAACCAGGATCCTGTGAATATAAATCTGCAAAAAATAAACTATAAGCTGCCCGTGTAGAAAATAGGGGAACCCAGAGTTTAGGTTAAAACAATAAACTCCAGGCCAGTCATATGACTGGTGTGAGAACTAAAATAGTTATTTAAAACTTTACTTTAAATCAGATATATCAAGGGACCACGTCGTATAACACGGAACAGGTTTCCTCCCAAGAATACCAGTGCATATATCAAAGCAGCGCAATGCTTTTTGGAAAAATGAAGCAATTATAAGACCCAGGTCCTATCACACAATGCAACGCAAGCCGGGGGATAGGGTTTTCCCTTATAATAGCCAAACATGCTCGGTACGTTAAAACAAATCATTTGATACTATTATAAGTGCATAGTGTATAAGACAACTTCAAATATAAATGTATCAATCCTAAACGGCATGGGTACCATATATCATGTCGCCAATACTAAGCTCTACAATCAAAACTGCAAAGTCAAGTATCGGAAGTTGGATTTCCATCTATGAACCAAGGCAAGGGATTGTCCTTACCGCTTCGAGACTCTCTAGCCCGAGCCTTAGGATCAGAACGCATCGACCCTTGGAGCGACAGGGCGGGTTTAATGTCCCATATTTTTTGACCATTTATTTGAAATATTTTATTTATTTAAATTATTGATTTGAATTTTAATAATGGGGTTGACCATTTTATAAGATATAAATATATATATATATATATATATATATATTACAACAGTGATTCAACGACTCAAGGGACAATAGGGTACACAGTTTTATATTTCTTTTCAACCTTCTTCTGTTCTTAATTTCAGTTGCTCATGATCATATTTTATTAAGTTCCTGAATTCCTGCCATGTTAGTTTCTAGTGGAAAAACTCAAATTTATATGATATTATTTCTGTCCACAAGAAGCTGTACAAATTCACATTGTCCTACCATTACACGTGAATATCCATAATAAATACACCAAATCTATGTATGTATTTAATACATTAGTGAACAACTAGAAGTGGTACACAGACGGCTAAGACGGCTAAAGAAGCTAAAAAGAGTGAATTCAACAAAAGAAAAATCAGTGGAAGGAAACAATTAAAGTAAACAAATGAATATATCTTTACCATCGAATCGAAACAGCGAATATACATTAAAATCAGAAAATCTTATATACAAAATCATGTCTGCCTTATATACATACATCAGTGCAAATCTTCAAATGAATATACAAAACAAATTGACAACATGAATAAACAAATTAAAAGATTTGTGTACACAGACCACGTGAACAAGAAATCTCGAACAGATCATGTGAATAAAGGATACTTGAATCCAACCAAATCTTCACTGCTTGCACCACTGTCCCTCAGAGAACCAACCTAGAAAAAAAGAAGAAACAGAGCTATAAATAGCTAGTAATATATAGATACATATATGGTTAAATGATTTTGAAAGAGGAAAAATTACCACAGTGAAACAGAAAAATTCAACAGCTATGAAAACAGTGAATATAACGACTAAATATACATTTACAATACAGATCGACCAAAATCTATTTTTCGAAGAGACCAAGATGCTGAAAATATATAGCTGTACCAAACCTAATACAAATCTAATTAAAATATTCAGATCTATACAAGGAGAAGTCGATCCATGTGTATTTAAACAGGATTCACACATGGAAAAATCCAATACAAACCTTCATATTACCCTGTTAAACATTATTCCAATCAACCAAAAACAGTACACAAATCAATCCTAAAGAAAACAAATAGTGTATACATCAAATAAACAGTTGAGTATATCTGTATGTATGGTCGAAATCTCATGAGCAAATCCACACTAAGATTTGTTCTGCCATACAAGTAATGTAGGGTGTACAGTTATAGATCAAATCTTCAATTAAAATAGCAATTCAAGTAGCTGCCAGAAATAGCTTACAGCTAAAATATTATCTAAAATTTTCTGAATTGAACAACCAAGTCATAGCTTATGGAACCTATACATCAGTTATAAATCGAAAAAAAATCCCAATTTCCTAGACAATGTACAATAAAGAAAATCAAATCTTTACAAAAATCTAAACAGCTAATCTACAGCGGAAATTAGAGGATCGTATGTACCAAATCTTGACTAACGTATGCATAGGTACATCATTTCAAATCCACAAGAAGAACAAACAACTCGAATATAAATTTTAATGTGAACAGACAATAGAAGGAAATCAAATATTTGAATATATTCACCATCAAATCTTTACAGACAAGGGACGCAGTGAATGAACAACTCAAGGGTGTCATAGCTAAACCAAATCGATGTATAAACAACCCATGGATCTAAGCAAAACAAGTACAGGGAATCCAACGTTTAGACATCACACTTCCACTATCAAACATCACACAAACATTTCCATCACGAAGATCATGGCAGAACCGAAATCAACTAGGATCTAGGAACAACTAAGACTAAGAAAAACCTATGATTCGAAATCACAGTAAACCGCAAGTATAAGTAGAGGTCGCATACCACAATTTGGAATGCAACTAAAACCGAAAAGAAAAACAAAACAGAAAATTAATTTTACTTAGCTTCGGGATGAGGGATCGCAGAGTTTAGGGTTGGGGGAGCCTGCAGTTACAGGTCGAGGGGTCTGGAAGGATGCTTGGACGGCAGCGCCTCTGGTGAAGCCGGAGATGTGGGGTCCGATGATGGTAGATGGCGCCGAGGAGAGTGGAAAAGGGCGGAGGGATTTGTTTTCTCCATATTTGGAGTGGCGGCGGAGGATTAGAAAATGGGATGAGGGTTTGTGAGGCTACAGGAGGGATTTCGATGGTTATAGGAAGTGGATGCGGGTTTTAAAATATGATGGGCTGGACGGTAAGGCCCAATTACCTTATATTTGTTTAGTTAGGTATAAAAGGAAGACTTTATTAGTGTTTTATTGATTTGGTTAGAGATTTTAAAACGAGTTAATCTAACTAATAAAAATTTAAAATCATTTCATACTAGTACTTAGTTGGTCTAGCTAATCAGGTTACTTATGTAATCAGTTTAAAAAGTATTTAGTTATTTGTTAATATAATGTAGTTATTAACAAATGTGATTAGTGTTTATCGTTTTAATTGATGTAATTAAGCGTTTTAATTTATGTAATTAATTTAATTTGAAAATAAGGATTTAAGGAAATTAATTAGGGTCTGTATAACGAGTTTAATTAAATAGGATTAATTTATTTTTAACTAAGGTTAAATTAATTTAACAAAGGCGTTAATATTCAAATATTTATAACTCGTTCATATATGAACATAAATGGAGCAAACAACTCGTAATACGATCATGACTACAAGCGGAACAAAACCAGGACAAAGATGGCGACAGTGAGAATCAGAGGTGAGTTAACCTCACTCAGTTTTCCCCATTTATATTTGATATAAATTGGGTTCTTGTTTTATATGCTATGATTGCTAGAAATGGACTATCTGTTAGTTATATCTGGTTGATTTGAAATTGGAATTTAAACGGTCGTTTAAATTCGGTGAAATATAGAATCGTTATTTTTAACGATTAAATCCAATAAAGGAAATTTTCCTTGATTTACCACGTTTATAAAATAAACGTGTTTGAAAATTATTTGAATTGTTTGCGTGATCTGATTGTTGATTGAGTGTCGTCCTTTATTATCAGATAAAGGGAATAGTTGGATTGGGAAATTGATTTGATTGATGTACAGTTGAATTGAAATTCAACGTTTGATTTGGTTTAACCAGTATTGGTTGAATAATTTGGTATCACTTTGCGTGTCTGAGAATCATGGATTTTTATCATCAAGTGGGTCGACCCTTATGAAATATATAAGTCTATATTATAATTAAAATAAGTTTAAGTATATTATTTTGAATAGGGAAATTTTAAAGAAAATAAGGATTTTTATTATCCAGTTAATCGAGTTAGGATTTAATTGAATATTTGTTATTAAATTTAAATTGATCGAATATAGTCAATTGAGACCAGAGTTAGTCAAACATAGTTATTCAAGATAAGTACCATTTCGTAAGACTGCTAGCGGAATTCGCAGGGCTGTAGATAGCCTACGGCGGCCGGATGTTTCCTGAGGGAATCAGGCGTAACCATTGTGATCGCTGCGATCTAGAGTCGAGCGAATGGTGTTAAATCAAATAGTAGTTATCAATAAAGGTTAATTAAATCGAGTTAGTCAAAGTTGAGTTAATTTGGTCGAGTTGGCCAAATTTAGTTAAATAAGTCGAGTTAGTCGAGTGAAGTTAATCAGTTAGAGTTAATCAGTTAGAGTAACTAGTTAGAGTTAACCAGTTAGAGTTAATCAGTTAGAGTAACCAGTTAGAGTAAATCAAGTGAAGTTAGTCAGGTAGAGTTAACCAGTTATGGCTAATCGATTAAAGAAAAATCAATTGGAATTAAATCAAATTTTGAGTTATTCAAATGGAGTTAATCAGGTTTGAGCTAAATCGAGTAGTAGTGAACTGAATAGAGTTAGAAAAAAAAAAGATTAATCAAAGAACACTTATTCGAAGTAGAGTTATCAAACATAGTTTATCTTAGAGGTGAGTTAAATGAAATACCAGTTATTCGAAGAGATAGTTAATTGAATATAGTTTCTTCGCAAGAAAGATTATCGAATACAGTTTTATCCAACAGAATGATAAATTGAGTATGGTTATTCGAAAAGAAGTTGTTAAAGATTTTGAAGATGAACCTTGTTTATTTCGAGGTTGGAAATGTTGTCCAATTAAGGTCTGAGAGGTAATTATACCCCAACTTGATTGGCTTCGTTTTTAACTAAGGATGGGTAAGGTTCGGTGGTGAAGATTGGTCAAGTAAATTAAGCCAATGAGTGAAACGAGTTAAATTGACTGAGTGATGTTTTATTTAAACATCGGTTTTAAAGCAGATGAAGAAGTTGGGAAACGTTTTTTCCAAATAAAGATCAGAAATGTTTTAATATATACAGAAATAAGCAAAAGAAGTAAATTATAGAAATGCCCAACGTTAATCAAGAATTTTCTAAATCTAGGAAATAAGGATTTATGTATATATATATATATATAAATGGGAAATGACTAAGTCGAGGATAATTTAATCTAAAAAGAAATAAAACATTGAATGATGATTGGTCGATAGAATTTCCATTTGGAAATAATATCGTTGTTTGCACACCTGTTTATTTATTTGATAGTTAAGTCACCGACTATCAAAATCTGACCTATACGATCGTTGGTTCGGAAAGGCCGGGATCGAATTTATATTCGAAAACCATTCCGACGAGCAAATACGTGAAAGAAGATTTGTGAAGATAGAGAAATTGAAAACCGTCGATCTTCAAGAGCGGAAGAACCACTGATTGAATTTCTCTGGTTTAGCGGTTGGAGATATTTCAACAATGATTCTGTCGTGATTTGAAATCAACGGATTGCAAGGACTTCTCGCTACTGATCCGTTGGGTGATTCCTAGGATGAAGTAGGAGGGTGCCTTCGGTTCATCCTGTTCCTGGGTGACTTGTATGGACGAGTGTCTGACAGATTATTTCCAAAGGAATTAGGTACGTTGATTTCTTCAAACGTACTATAGTTGGTGGCGGAGGATGACAGTTCTCTTAGCTTAACCACTAGGGTATTTTTGTGGACGTCAATTAGTGATATCTGATGGATCTGACGATGTGGCATTCAAAGTGAATGATGATCAAAGGTTCAAAGAAAATTATGACCTCAAGCCTCATCAATCGGAAGATGACAAAAATCGGGCAGGCAGCATGGCTATGTGGGTCGCTCCCATTAGGGTGTATGATCACCTATCTAGAGAAATTCCATTTGCTTCTTTAATCTATGTTCGATGCTGTCCCTTTTCGGGAGGCGGTTGCTGATCCCAACCGTCGGTGATATACATTCGACACACTCAAGCGAAATGAGTGGTCGGTCATGTGTGGGCCGGGTTGCAAGACGTTCTTGTTGAACCCAGTGTATTCGTCTCTAGAGATACACGATCGGCAGGTGGTCCCATACCTTGTCAAAGTTGGAATCCAATCTCCAATAAGCGCCTGCGGTTTTGATTGTATATTATATATGTGGAGCGTGAGATGCAAGCGTTCCACTAGATTGTTATTTACTTGTATTTAGACATTATTATAATATCAGAGAAGCTATTGTTTCAAAAACTATTTTGGGTTATCGTAAGGTAAAAACCGTTCGTGTTTATGTGTGGATTCGGTCTTACGATTATCATTTTCTTTTGTAAAGATTTCGAACTTTAAAATCAGAATTTTGATGATTTACCCTAAATACTGTGCGAGTTTATCTAACTCTGGTTCACCAGACTGACCCGGTGTTTTGTAAATGCTCGGGTTAGCCCGGAGTGTACAGGTTCAGCTTCGAAAGCTGTGAAGAGACGGGCTGGAAGAGTTCAGACATATGATATTATTCTACTGTGTTGTAAAAAGCGCAGATTATTAGAACTGTCCAGTGATGATGATGTACTCTGATGATGTAAGTTTTATTTAAAGCTTTAAATAAAGATTTATTTCTATATTATATTTTGTTCCGCTGCGATGTGAGACTCTGTGTTGTGATCTTCTTCTTCTTCTATTCTTATATTTCTTTCTTTCTTATCTCACCCTCTAAATTCTTTCATTAACAATCCGGCGTTCTCGGGGTTCGAAAGGTCGGCATGAGATACAGTAAAGGTATTTATGTCGATTTTCGAGGCCGAAAATCGCTGGGTCGCTACAGTTGGTATCAGAGCTATTGGTTTAGTAATAACCTTGGCTCTGTGGCGTAACTCGATAGAGATGGGGTTAGTAACACCCTAGATTGAGTTTAAGTGTATATATATGAGGGCATATTTGTAAATTTTATATATAAATGTTTTGTATTGTGTTGTTTGATCAGTTCAAGTGTTGTAAAGCGTTGAATTGGTAATCGATACAATATTGTTTTGAAAAGGGGGTAAATGAAATAATTTTACCCAAAATATATTTTTGTATAGGAAAGAAATAATTTTATGAAATCATTGGAATATTGTGTGATTTGAATGGAATTAAAAATTTGGTTAAAAATTTGAATTGGAACTCAACTGGGTTAAGTGAAATCGAATTAAATAATTAATAATGATAATATTTGAATTAATTAAGGAATGATGTTGAAATTTATTTGAATTTGGAAATTTAATGAAGAATAATTAAATAGAAATCAATCGAATATAAATCAGTTGATATTCAAATATGTTGAATTAAATTAAATAGTAATATTGAATGTGAATTTAGTTGATTTGATTAAGTTTGTTGTGCCCTGGTTATTGATTGACTGTCGTCTGTTTGCTAGATTGGCTGAATATAATCCATCCATGGATTGATAAAGAATTAAATAAACTGCTGAATTTTTCTGAGAATTTAAATTGTTAGAATATTTTAGATATTTTTGAAAATTTTGTTTTATCAAAATAAATTGGTTTTGCTTTGAAATAAATTATATTTTTAAAATTAATGGGATTTACAACATTTTTCTTACCTTAGCAATTTCGTATACGAAATTATTTTAAGGGGGGAAAAATGTAATGTCCCGTATTTTTTGACCATTTATTTGAAATATTTTATTTATTTAAATTATTGATTTGAATTTTAATAATGGGGTTGACCATTTTATAAGACATAAATATATATATATATATATATATATATATATATATATATTACAACAGTGATTCAACGACTCAAGGGACAATAGGGTACACAGTTTTATATTTCTTTTCAACCTTCTTCTGTTCTTAATTTCAGTTGCTCATGATCATATTTTATTAAGTTCCTGAATTCCTGCCATGTTAGTTTCTAGTGGAAAAACTCAAATTTATATGATATTATTTCTGTCCACAAGAAGCTGTACAAATTCACATTGTCCTACCATTACACGTGAATATCCATAATAAATACACCAAATCTATGTATGTATTTCATACATTAGTGAACAACTAGAAGTGGTACACAGACGGCTAAGACGGCTAAAGAAGCTAAAAAGAGTGAATTCAACAAAAGAAAAATCAGTGGAAGGAAACAATTAAAGTAAACAAATGAATATATCTTTACCATCGAATCGAAACAGCGAATATACATTAAAATCAGAAAATCTTATATACATAATCATGTCTGCCTTATATACATACATCAGTGCAAATCTTCAAATGAATATACAAAACAAATTGACAACATGAATAAACAAATTAAAAGATTTGTGTACACAGACCACGTGAACAAGAAATCTCGAACAGATCATGTGAATAAAGGATACTTGAATCCAACCAAATCTTCACTGCTTGCACCACTGTCCCTCAGAGAATCAACCTAGAAAAAAAGAAGAAACAGAGCTATAAATAGCTAGTAATATATAGATACATATATGGTTAAAATATTTTGAAAGAGGAAAAATTACCACAGTGAAACAGAAAAATTCAACAGCTATGAAAACAATGAATATAACAACTAAATATACATTTACAATACAGATCGACCAAAATCTATTTTTCGAATAGACCAAGATGCTGAAAATATATAGCTGTACCAAACCTAATACAAATCTAATTAAAATATTCAGATCTATACAAGGAGAACTCGATCCATGTGTATTTAAACAGGATTCACACATGGAAAAATCCAATACAAACCTTCATATTACCCTGTCAAACATTATTCCAATCAACCAAAAACAGTACACAAATCAATCCTAAAGCAAAAAAATAGTGTATACATCAAATAAACAGTTGAGTATATCTGTATGTATGGTCGAAATCTCATGAGCAAATCCACACTAAGATTTGTTCTGCCATACAAGTAATGTAGGGTGTACAGTTATAGATCAAATCTTCAATTAAAATAGCAATTCAAGTAGTTGCCAGAAATAGCTTACAGCTAAAATATTATCTAAAATTTTCTGAATTGAACAACCAAGTCATAGCTTATGGAACCTATACATCAGTTATAAATCTGAAAAAAAATCCCAATTTCCTAGACAATGTACAATAAAGAAAATCAAATCTTTACAAAAATCTAAACAGCTAATCTACAGCGGAAATTAGAGGATCGTATGTACCAAATCTTGACTAACGTATGCATAGGTACATCATTTCAAATCCACAAGAAGAACAAACAACTCGAATATAAATTTTAATGTGAACAGACAATAGAAGGAAATCAAATATTTGAATATATTCACCATCAAATCTTTACAGACAAGGGACGCAGTGAATGAACAACTCAAGGGTGTCATAGCTAAACCAAATCGATGTATAAACAGTCCATGGATTTAAGCAAAACAAGTACAGGGAATCCAACGTTTAGAAATCACACTTCCACTATCAAACATCACACAAACATTTCCATCACGAAGATCATGGCAGAACCGAAATCAACTAGGATCTAGGAACAACTAAGACTAAGAAAAACCTATGATTCGAAATCACAGTAAACCGCAAGTATAAGTAGAGGTCGCATACCACAATTTGGAATGCAACTAAAACCGAAAAGAAAAACAAAACAGAAAATTAATTTTACTTAGCTTCGGGATGAGGGATCGCAGAGTTTAGGGTTGGGGGAGCCTGCAGTTACAGGTCGAGGGGTCTGGAAGGATGCTTGGACGGCAGCGCCTCTGGTAAAGCCGGAGATGTGGGGTCCGATGATGGTAGATGGCGCCGGGGAGAGTGGAAAAGGGCGGAGGGTTTTGTTTTCTCCATATTTGGAGTGGCGGCGGAGGATTAGAAAATGGGATGAGGGTTTGTAAGGCTATAGGAGGGATTTCGATGGTTATAGGAAGTGGATGCGGGTTTTAAAATATGATGGGCTGGACGGTAAGGCCCAATTACCTTATATTTATTTAGTTAGGTATAAAAGGAAGACTTTATTAGTGTTTTATTGATTTGGTTAGAGATTTTAAAACGAGTTAATCTAACTAATAAAAATTTAAAATCATTTCAGACTAGTACTTAGATGGTCTAGTTAATCAGGTTACTTATGTAATCAGTTTAAAACGTATTTAGTTATTTGTTAATATAATGTAGTTATTAACAAATGTGATTAGTGTTTATCGTTTTAATTTATGTAATTAAGCGTTTTAATTTATGTAATTAATTTAATTTGAAAATAAGGATTTAAGGAAATTAATTAGGGTCTGTATAACGAGTTTAATTAAATAGGATTAATTTATTTTTAACTAAGGTTAAATTAATTTAACAAAGGCGTTAATATTCAAATATTTATAACTCGTTCATATATGAACATAAATGGAGCAAACAACTCGTAATACGATCATGACTACAAGTGGAACAAAACCAGGACAAAGCTGGCGACAGTGAGAATCAGAGGTGAGTTAACCTCACTCAGTTTTCCCCATTTATATTTGATATAAATTGGGTTCTTGTTTTATATGCTCTGATTGCTAGAAATGGACTATCTGTTAGTTATATCTGGTTGATTTGAAATTGGAATTTAAACGGTCGTTTAAATTCGGTGAAATATAGAATCGTTATTTTTAACGATTAAATCCAATAAAGGAAATTTTCCTTGATTTACCACGTTTATAAAATAAACGTGTTTGAAAATTATTTGAATTGTTTGCGTGATCTGATTATTGATTGAGTGTCGTCCTTTATTATCAGATAAAGGGAATAGTTGGATTGGGAAATTGATTTGATTGATGAACAGTTGAATTGAAATTCAACGTTTGATTTGGTTTAACCAGTATTGGTTGAATAATTTGGTATCACTTTGCATGTCAGAGAATCATGGATTTTTATCATCAAGTGGGTCGACCCTTATGAAATATATAAGTCTATATTATAATTAAAATAAGTTTAAGTATATTATTTTGAATAGGGAAATTTTAAAGAAAATAAGGATTTTTATTATCCAGTTAATCGAGTTAGGATTTAATTGAATATTTGTTATTAAATTTAAATTGATCGAATATAGTCAATTGAGACCAGAGTTAGTCAAACATAGTTATTCAAGATAAGTACCATTTCGTAAGACTGCTAGCGGAATTCGCAGGGCTGTAGATAGCCTACGACGGCCGGATGTTTCCTGAGGGAATCAGGCGTAACCATTATGATCGCTGCGATCTAGAGTCGAGCGAATGGTGTTAAATCAAATAGTAGTTATCAATAAAGGTTAATTAAATCGAGTTAGTCAAAGTTGAGTTAATTTGGTCGAGTTGGCCAAATTTAGTTAAATAAGTCGAGTTAGTCGAGTGAAGTTAATCAGTTAGAGTTAATCAGTTAGAGTAACCAGTTAGAGTTAACCAGTTAGAGTTAATCAGTTAGAGTAACCAGTTAGAGTAAATCAGGTGAAGTTAGTCAGGTAGATTTAACCAGTTATGGCTAATCGATTAAAGAAAAATCAATTGGAATTAAATCAAATTTTGAGTTATTCAAATGGAGTTAATCAGGTTTGAGCTAAATCGAGTAGTAGTGAACTGAATAGAGTTAGAAAAAAAAGAGATTAATCAAAGAACACTTATTCGAAGTAGAGTTATCAAACATAGTTTATCTTAGAGGTGAGTTAAATGAAATACCAGTTATTCGAAGAGATAGTTAATTGAATATAGTTTCTTCGCAAGAAAGATTATCGAATACAGTTTTATTCGAAAGAATGATAAATTGAGTATGGTTATTCGAAAAGAAGTTGTTAAAGATTTTGAAGATGAACCTTGTTTATTTCGAGGTTGGAAATGTTGTCCAATTAAGGTCTGAGAGGTAATTATACCCCAACTTGATTGGCTTCGTTTTTAACTAAGGATGGGTAAGGTTCGGTGGTGAAGATTGGTCAAGTAAATTAAGCCAATGAGTGAAAGGAGTTAAATTGACTGAGTGATGTTTTATTTAAACATCGGTTTTAAAGCAGATGAAGAAGTTGGGAAACGTTTTTTCCAAATAAAGATCAGAAATGTTTTAATATATACAGAAATAAGCAAAAGAAGTAAATTATAGAAATGCCCAATGTTAATCAAGTATTTTCTAAATGTAGGAAATAAGGATTTATGTATATATATATATATATATATATATATATATATATATATATATGGGAAATGACTAAGTCAAGGATAATTTAATCTAAAAAGAAATAAAACATTGAATGATGATTGGTTGATAGAATTTCCATTTGGAAATAATATCGTTGTTTGCACACCTGTTTATTTATTTGATAGTTAAGTCACCGACTATCAAAATCTGACCTATACGATCGTTGGTTCGGAAAGGCCGGGATCGAATTTATATTCGAAAACCATTCCGACCAGCAAATACGTGAAAGAAGATTTGTGAAGATAGAGAAATTGAAGACCGTCGATCTTCAAGATCGGAAGAACCACTGATTGAATTTCTCTGGTTTAGCGGCTGGAGATATTTCAACAATGATTCTGTCGTGATTTGAAATCAACGGATTGCAAGAACTTCTCGCTACTGATCCGTAGGGTGATTCCTATGATGAAGTAGGAGGGTGCCTTCGGTTCATCCTGTTCCTGGGTGACTTGTATGGACGAGTGTCTGACAGAGTATTTCCAAAGGAATTACGTACGTTGATTTCTTCAAACGTACTATAGTTGGTGGCGGAGGATGACGGTTCTCTTAGCTTAACCACTAGGGTATTTTTGTGGACGTCAATTAGTGATATCTGATGGATCTGACGATGTGGCATTCAAAGTGAATGATGATCAAAGGTTCAAAGAAAATTATGACCTCAAGCCTCATCAACCGGAAGATGAAAAAAATCGGGTAGGCAGCATGGCTATGTGGGTCGCTCCCATTAGGGTGTATGATCATCTATCTAGAGAAATTCCATTTGCTTCTTTAATCTATGTTCGATGCTGTCCCTTTTCGGGAGGCGGTTGCTGATCCCAACCGTCGGTGATATACATTCGACACACTCAAGCGAAATGAGTGGTCGGTCATGTGTGGGCCGGGTTGCAAGACGTTCTTGTTGAACCCAGTGTATTCGTCTCTAGAGATACACGATCGGCAGATGGTCCCATACCTTGTCAAAGTTGGAATCCAATCTCCAATAAGCGCCTGCGGTTTTGATTGTATATTATATATGTGGAGCGTGAGATGCAAGCGTTCCACTAGATTGTTATTTACTTGTATTTAGACATTATTATAATATCAGAGAAGCTATTGTTTCAAAAACTGTTTTGGGTTATCGTAAGTTAAAAACCGTCCGTGTTTATGTGTGGATTCGGTCTTGCGATTATCATTTTCTTTTGTAAAGATTTCGAACTTTAAAATCAGGATTTGGATGATTTACCCTAAATACTGTGCGAGTTTATCTCACTCTGGTTCACCAGACTGACCCGGTGTTTTGTAAATGCTCGGGTTAGCCCGGAGTGTACAAGTTTAGCTTCGAAAGCTGTGAAGAGACGGGCTGGAAGAGTTTAGACATATGATATTATTCTGCTATGTTGTAAAAAGGGCAGATTATTAGACCTGTCCAGTGATGATGATGTGCTCTGATGATGTAAGTTTTATTTAAAGCTTTAAATAAAGATTTATTTCTATATTATATTTTGTTCCGCTGCGATGTGAGACTCTGTGTTGTGATCTTCTTCTTCTTCTATTCTTATATTTCTTTCTTTCTTATCTCACCCTCTAAATTCTTTCATTAACAATCCGGCGTTCTCGGGGTTCGAAAGGTCGGCATGAGATACAGTAAAGGTATTTATGTCGATTTTCGAGGCCAAAAATCGCTGGGTCGCTACAGCCGGTCCACATGGAGTAGATTAAAATGCCTGAACAATGCATTTCCCCGCCCTATGGGGCGTAACTGGTCATATCCCGACCAAACTATCAGCCCCGGAACGACCGATATAACCGAGGCGCCTCGCAATCCATCATCCACATAAGTAAAATGTCAAGGCTAGTAAAATGCTGACACCACTCTTAGCTAGAAAGAAACGCATGTCCTCCCTGAGGTCCTCTCCCATTTCTGGTTCACACCGGGGTGTGAGGCTCGCGAATTAACGCTATACACAAAGCTATGCCACAAAGACAGTGTTTTGATCATCAACCACAAGACTCTGCTTTTCAACAGAAGCCTTAATCATTTGCATCTCAGCATGCCACAAAAGCAATTCACGCTATGCAACCGATGTCTATCAATCACACAGAATGAAATCCGATGTCAGACACACATCCATTTACAAGTTCGTTCTAGGTCTAAACGAAACCGGAGGCACCTTATTCCTCCCCCATATGTCCAATACAAGGGATTGGCCCTCGCATATCCATCGATCTCCAAGTACGTCTGGACGATCACCACTTATTACCTTGCCTTGGGTGTACAACCCAATCAAGACATCAGTAATCATCCAAACGATGGGAAGACCTCCGGTCTTCAACCACTGTCTTCATTCCTGACACATCGTTGAATCAGTTATTCAGACTGGAATAAACACGGTCTTTCTGAATAACTCGCGTATATAATAAACAAGTGTTATAAAACCCAACATATGCCCTATCCCAATCCAGAATATTCCTTTATTCAAATATTCTTATACTTTAAGAAAGGTTCCCATTAATTTTATCAAAGATAAATTCTTTAAATTTATTCTTTAATCTTCTTTTGGATATCATTTCAATCTAATTAAAGATGCATTAAAACTCCACTTCGTTTTAATCTTCCCAAAAATCAATATTAACGATTGTTTAACTTGGGAAATCATATCATGTCTTTAACTGGGATAAAGAACCAATGTCATTTAAAACACGGTTCACGATAAACCCAAAATCACATTCTATTCCATCAGCCTTTAACCATAAATTAGCAAGTGAACAATTCCCTAAGTATTAACCTCGAAGGCCGAAACCAACATCAGATCAATACCCAGGAAACCATTCAACTTAACTAATCTCCAGTTAGTTTCTGATTTTATTAACTCCATTGGGTCTAAGAACAGTATTATTAAAGATACCATTCACGACAAACCCAAATCACATTCCATTAATTATGGAATCTTCACGGAAAAACAAATCAATATATAATCAATATCAATTTCCTTATCCGACTAATAATATAAATGGAATAATGGCAAAGCCTTTTAAATTCCATATGTATCGACAGTCTTCCTCCACAGAATTTCATTTCGATTATTATCAATCGAATTCCATTCAATTCCAATTTAATATATTAAATTGGAAAATGTTACTTTGTAAAATTCCTATTAAATCTTAATAAAAAGATTTATAAATTCCAAATCACATTTCACTATAAATCGGGTTAAAGAACGAATTGTTAAAAACACAGTTCATAATAAACCCAATTCACATTCCATCGGTCTCTAACCGTCAATTAGTAAGAAATTAATTCCCTAAGTATTAACCCCGAAGGCCGAAACCAACATCAGATCAATACCCAGGAAACCATTCAACTTAACTAATCTCCAGTCAGTTTCTAATTTTCTTAACTCCATTGGGTTTAAGAATAGTATTATTAAAGATACCATTCACGACAAACCCAAAATCCAATTGTATATTAAATACAAGGCTCTGAATAGAAAATATGTTAGCTTATATTCAATATCAAATTCTGGAATCAACAAACACTGTATTGAAAAAACGATATATATATCTTCCAAATTCCTCCACAATATCTGTATAATCACGGAATCCAATATCGGAATATTCCGAAGATAATTTTGATTCAAATCCATTCCAATTCATATATTGGAAATTCCAGTTATTTTTAAAACCATTTCAAATCCAATTTATTTATTTAAAAATATTGGATTATAATTCTAGTTCATAACTAGTTCATTTTGATAAAAATATATTTTTATCTTTTCAAATATGGGATTTTTCAGCCCAATTCTTTCCAAATCATTTATTATGATTTTACACAAATTATTGATATTTTTAATAATTTTATCAAGACCCATACAGTCGATTTCCAAAAATGGTCATCGAACTGCACTTACAGCGACCTTTCCCAAATTTGATTTGTACATAATTCCAAATCCAACCGTTAGATTTCAAATTTCTTGTATTCGTTCGAAATCTCTTTTCGATACGAACCCAACAGTTCCAGTTTTAGGATAATCCGATGGATAGATCTCCTGTAATGTCCATTCGAAGTCAATGGTCGAAATTCGCGAACTACCGCAGCATGGCGCATTCTATTCAGGCCATTATATTATATATATAATATTTATTTCATCGATTTCCTTTCAAAACGTATTTTATAAATTGTTTTAAATTTGTTTTCAAAACGATTTCAACTTCATATTCAATTTCAAATCAAAATTGAATATTCCATATCATCAACATATAAATGATAGTATTTTCAAAACATTTGATTTTGAAATCAATTCCTTTTCGATATTCATTATAAAAATGAATAAAATCGTTATAAATATCGTTCATGTCAAAATGACGTCAATCTAATCAACACAGCTTTATATATTTAAATATACTCGTGTCCATCCCAAATTGGACATCATAATCAAATTTTGATCTTTTACTGAATATTATTTTTAAAATATTAATTTTTTTAAATAATCGTTATTTTAAAATATCATTCTTTCTGAACTGGAATCAGACACAGTCAATTACCATATAATGTAATTATATGGGGTTCATACAACACATGTACACAACAATAATCAAATACATTCAACCATCATCTAGAGTGCATTCTACACTGCATAAGCATTAAATATAAATATTCACCGCTTACACAGCCTGTCAATCAATCGATCGACATACAGCTAATTATTGGGATTAGTGTATGTCATATATCATCCCAATACTCGTGTGGGGTTTCAATCAACAAATACAAATTCATTTGTGCAGTTGGGCGATGTGCAAAATTTATCGCACCAATCATTATCAGTCAAATGTGTGTACATAAACAAATCATCCGATTTGTTTATGAATATTTATTTATTTCATATACACGTTAAAAATTATATTTTTAACTATAAAATATTTTATTCCATTCCACTTCACACAATCAATTTTCACAACATAATCAAACAAACAAACAAACAAGTCGTCCATAGTCCGTGGATGACGGGTGTCGGGTGCTGCTAAGCGACGTCTGCATCCTAGTATATATTTTAACTAGAAAATAAAATTAAAAGTGAGAAATTCTCACCTAGAATCTAAACCAAATGTTGCGACTCTTCTTATGTAGAAAATCTTCGCCATGTTTTATCCATCGCATATATAATCTGAAAATCATATTTTTATCAAATTAAAAGTTATTCCATAACATGACTATTTTATTAATAGTGTACATAGGCTAAAAAAATCCTATTTTTGCCTTTCTAAAAATATTTTCATGTCATACCCTAGTTAAAAATCATATTTTTAACTTACTAAAAATATTTCCTTTCAAGATGATAAAAATCGTATTTTTACTTCGCTTTCAAGATTATAGAAATCTCATCTTTATTCTAAAACCATATTTATAAAAATAAAGTCTTTATCGCTACTTCATATATAAAAGGTCACATTTTTATATAACGATATAATAAAAAATCATATTTTTCTCTTCATAAAAATAATTCAAACATGCGATAAAAATCATATCTTTATCTGCATAAAAATCAAATCTTTCTTAGCATGAAGACCATATTTTTATACGCTTAAAAATCATATCTTTTACAAATTAAAAATCAAGTCTTTTTATTTTCAAAAATCTTATCTTTCTATAAAAATCAAACCTTTCTATTCAAGAAAAAAAATCAAACTAAAAATCACAACGTTTATCATGAACAAAAAAAAACAACTTTATTATGTTAAAAATCACAATAAAACTTACATTGTTCGACTGAAGGAGGGGAGAAGGGCTCGCTGCTCACTGGAGTTGGAGGTGGTGCCGAGGGGCGTCGGCCGGCGGGGTGTGCATGCGTCAGTGGCCAAAAATGGCGGTGGGGAAACAGAGGGTTTTAAATCGACTTGGGGTCTTAGGGTTTAACGATGGAGAGTGGGATGGCGGGGATTGTCAGAGAAAGAGGGGAGAGGGGTGGCGAGCCAGGGAAGGCCGGCGATGGTGGACGGCGGCCCCGGTGGTCTGGTGGCGCTCGAATCATGGTCGACGGTTTTGAAATTTGGGGCGCGATTTTTACAGGGGGGTTACGGGGATTAGGTTTAGGAAAATAATGGGGGTGGGGTATTATATGTAAATTTATATTTTATTATTTTTAATTCTCAAAAAGTAACTTTTTATTATAAACTCCAAATCGAACTCACCGACTGTCGCCCCTAGCTATTTACCCCCATTCCGAACACAATGGGATAAGTCCCGTAAGAAAATTCAACCGTTACGATCAGTTTTCATCAAAATTAAAATATAAATAAATAGAACGGTCAATATTGATTTTAACGTATATTTTAATCTACTGGGGTCACATACTGACTCCAAAAATTCTAGAAAAATAAATATAGCTATGTTTTGACGATACAGTCCTAACAAAACTAATTTCATCGAATTTGAAGACCGTTTGAAAAATGGCATTTTTTCAGTCGATTAAATTCAAACTAAAAGTACGAAACACGTTTTCTTTTGCCACGCTCACATATTAATTCCAAAAATTCTGAAATTTGGAATCTAGCCATAATTTGATATTCCAAATCCAACAAAAGTGGTTTCGTCGAAAACGGTGGTCGTTTGCCAAATAGCTATTTTTAAGGGCTATATTCCATAGCGACTATTCTGAATTTTCAACTGGGGATAACTTTTTAGTCCCGCTATAAAATTTCAATTTTTCAAATTCATTGGAAAGATATTTTCAAGTAAATCGTTATATTTTTGGTTTCTCTAAAATCTGGTTTAATTTGAATCCTGCACATTGAAATTTGAAATCAAATTTTCAAACTACCGCGCCATTTCCAATTCCTTTTAAAATTAAAATAAATATTAATATTCTAACGTCGATTCAGATAAATATATACGTTCTAATTCTGTTCAAAATAAATTTCTCGTCGTTATTATTTAAAATAAATCATTTTAAATATTCAAAATTCATTAAAATTACCAAAATAAAAAATTTAAATTGGTTCGGATTTTCCGGGTTGTTACAAAAAGGCCTAGAGAGCCGAGATGTAGTTGTACCGATTGAGCCGAACAAAGGAGATGCTGGTGAAATTTTTCGAAAATTTAAAATGTTAGAATTTTTGAAAATTTTCGTTTATAGGAATGAATTATAAATTGATCGAGTTAAAACTTATGATAGGGAGTAAAATGAACGATTTTAACCTAGTTAATAAAAATTTGTAGCATTTTCTCTGCCTTAGTAATTTCGGGGACGAAATTCTTTTAACGGGGAAGGAATGCAACGTCCCGGAATTTTCAGTATTTATTAATTAATTTAATTATTATAATATATTGGTTCGATAATTTAAATGGTTGAATTCAAATATTTTTGAATATTTAAATTAATATAAATATTGAGATAATATAATTGTTTCTGAAATAGTCGGAAAAGGTTGAATTTGCAAATATTGTGTAAATTGGATAATATAAGATATTTGTTTGAGTTTATATCCGAATTTTTATAACATATATGTAACGACACAGGAATTTTCGGCCCCTAAAAATCGACATAAATACATTTACCGTGTCTCATGCCAACCTTCTAAATACCGAAAACACCGGAACGTTATTAGAAAGAAATTAGAGGGTGAGATAAGAAAGAAAGAAATATTAGAATAGAAGAAGAAGAAGAACCAACACAACATAATCAGAGTCTCACATCGCAACGGAACAAAATATAATACAAAAATAAATCTGTACTGAGAGCTTTTAAAAATACTTACAATATCAGAATACATAACACAGTTGGACAGTGATAATAACCTGTCCTTATATACAATCACTTCAGCGGAATAAATACTAGATACAATATGTCTGAAAATTTCCAGCTCGTCTCCGGACTTCGCAGCATCCGATAACCTGGACCTGTACAACCTGGTCTAACCCGAGCATTTACAAAACACCGGGTCAGTTTGGTGAACCAGAGTGAGAAAACTCGCAAAGTTTAAAGGGAAATCATCCAACTTGATTTTAAAGTTCAAAAATATTTTCGAAAGAAAAGGATAATTGTAAGACCAAATCCACACATAAATACGGACGGTTTTTACCTTACGATAACCCAAAACATTTTTCAAATCAATAGTTTCTCTGATATTATAATAGTGTCTAATTACAAGTAGATAACAATCTAGCGGAACGCTTGTATCTCACGCTCCACATATACAAAATACAATCATAACCGCGGGCGCTTATTGGAGATTGGATTCCAAATATGACAAGGTATGGGACCACCTGCCGATAGTGTATCTCTAGGGGCGAATACACTAGGTTCAACAAGAACGCCTTGCAACCCGGCCCTTACATGGTCGACCACTCATTTCGCTTGAGTGTATCGAATGTATATCACCAACGGTTGGGCTCAAACCACCGTTTCCCGAAAAGGGACAACATCGAATAGATAAATTAGGGAAAGGAATTTCTCTAGATAGGTGATTATACACCCTAATGGAAGCGACCCACATAGCCATGCTGCCTACCCGATTTTTGTCATTTCCTGATTGTGAGGCTTGAGGTTATAATCTTTTGAACACCTGGCCACCATTCACTTTGAATGCCAACTCGTCAAATCCATCAAGTCACTAATTGACATCCACAAATATACTATGAGTATAAAAGAAGTGCCCATCTTTTCCACCACTCGGTATATTTGTAAAAATCAACGTACGTGGTTTCAGGAAATACTCTGTCAAACATTCGTTCATACAAGTCATCCAGGATCAGGATGAACCGAAGGTACTCTCCTACTGCATCCAATATAGGAATCACCCCGTGGATCAGTAGCGGGAAGTCCTTGCAACCCGCAGATTTCAACCACGACAGAACCACAGTTTATCTCTGGTTGCAATCCAGAGATTAGTAGCGGTTCTTCTGTTTAATGAAGATCCACGGTCTTTAATGCTCCATCTCGATCATCTTCTGATATCTTCATGTATTTGTTGGTTGGAATGTTTTTCGAATATGAATTCGATCCCGATCTTTCCGTAACAACAATCGTATTGGACAGATTTGATAGTCGGTGATTTAACTATCAAAATAACCAGTGATTCAATCATGACAATCCAGTGAGTCCACTGGCTCAATATTCAGCATCAATTGGCCTTTTAATTAAACAAATATAAATTCAAAACTCTTAAATCTTTCGATATTATAAATATAGTTTCGCTTCATAAGATTATTCTTTAAACAAATTTATTTTTATACTTAGGAAATCCTATATCGTATTCAGTTGTCTATTCTTACTTTCAAACATTAGCCACGTTATTATAATATTGGGAAATCATTTTAACTTATTACTCATAAAATGATGTTACGAAATATCATCTATTTCATTACTTGAAACAATACAAATGCTTATTCTGATAGAATAAACTCAACTTTACTTTTCCTTTCTAACTTGAAAATGTCGTTATAATTTCACGCAACGCCTTTTATTTCCCTTTTACTTTGGAATCCACATTGTATATATATTATTACAAATTTTTGCCAAAATGTTGCGTTATTATTTCTCTAATGAAATAATAAATTTTACTAACCTCTTTCACCATTACAACTAATACCACCCTCAGATAATTCTGAAGTCATTCAAGTTGGGGTATTTTAATTACCTCTCAGACCTTGATCAACAACGTTCATATCTTAAGGTAAATACGAGTTTTAATCCAAAACCCGATATTATATTCCAATATCAATACAAATCCCATTTCACCAATTTATTAAAAATATGGTTACATAAAACTCTCTTATCTATTTGGAAATCACTTTCCCGGATATACCCATTTTTAAGTAACGTTAATTTAGAATTAACGATATAACACCTCAAACCTCTTTTATACCACTCGGGTTTATTATAAAACCTTTTTATCTAAATCTCCTTTTACTTAATTCAAATAATTAAGTAACATTTGTTTTAAGTTATAATATTCGCTTAAAAATACTCTTTATAACTTCGTTATAAAAATTCGGGTTTTAAATATAAAGCCCGCTCATACTTCTTTCACCAATCTATTAGATCTCATTTCAATTTCGATTACTTTTTAAATGAATTTCAATTAAAAGTAATTCCCTAAATTATTATAAAATAATTTACTTTGATCATTAACTACTTCAGTATTTAATTTCTTTATTAACTAGGATGACTAGAAATTCCCTTTTTAAAAATCTCATTAAAATTAAAACAATATTCATTAAACTATTTTTTTAGGTTAACTCAAGTCAAAACAAATTTAATAATCAATTCCAGTTACAATGGTTGACTTAGTCAACTCAAGGCACGGTTTATCGATTCCAATTATTACTCACTTTAAATTAATAATATAATTAATTTAAATAATTTCATTTAATTATTTCTTAACAAAACAATTATTCGCTTTAACCGTATTCTTCATTATGTTCATCATAACATGCAAGAAGGATTGAGCCATAAACCACTGCAGAAAGACGCAAATAAACGGACAAACGTATAAAATGGACCAAAATTCAGAAATAATAAGACATCTAATAATAGTTTGAATTCATATTGGAATTTTTACCTTTACGTTTTCCACGACCATGAAAACCTGCAATAGGAACTAAATCCAAGGAGTCTCCGATGCTGCAAAATATCGTAAACTTATACGAGATTTGCATGAAAACGGGAAACAAAATAACATACTTTTTCTGAAGGTATGCGTCGTGTAATTGGTTAATGAAACATCTTATCACAAGCACAATGGGTAGCTCAAAACAAAATCCACCATTCAATATTTTAAGTATTTTGCAATTTAAGCACACCCAACATGTGACGAACTATATGGGACCTTTCTGAAAAAAGAACATGTATGTGTGAAAGAAAGCCCCCTTTCAGATAAAATTAGATTGTATGGTTCTCAATATGATAATAGGATAAATGTTTTTATTTCATTTCATACCATACACGTATAGCCAATCACTGTTAAAACCACTGATCAAGATAAAACCAGTGATTGGAGTATTATTAACTCAAATACTAAATTTATAGTCTACAATAAAACCAGTGAGATGTTATGCATAATTCTCATAAAATCCACAATAAATGTTACTAGATGTATGGTAAAGCTGAGGATTTACAATGAATATAAGTCTGAAAATGTGTTTACCTGCCAAAGAACTCATCTCCAAAGAAAGGAGGAGGAACCGATGGCTTATGTGACTGCTGTCGTTGGCTAAGGATGGTACCATCTACATGGAAATGTAAACTTGTAGAACGTAATTTTTAACATTTGTACTGGCAATGTGAGTAAATCAAAACAATTAGATCCTTGATTGTAAATGGAAGAAACCAATTTATAAATTTTTGAAATAAAAGCACGTGCACAGGTATGATAGTCAGCATTGTTACCAACATATGTACCATATAAAACATGAACGCTAATGTATCCTTTTGCTGAAATGGTTACAGGTTTTATGTTTAGTAACCACAAGTAAAATGTATTTTTCTAAGCTCTAATGGAGCATGACAATTAACAGAAATCAAGCTGACATTGTACAAGTGTTCTTGTTTCGATACCTTTCAATCTTGTTTCGATACCATTCAATGATAAGTTTCGATAATTGTTGGCATATTTGTTTACACAGAATTAAGAAAAAATACACAATTATAATTAGCTAATTATTCATAATAAGAAATCAATATTGTCCATGCTCATAAACAAGTTGACATTTAACATATTATGACTATTATATGAATAGTTTTACTAGAACCCATATCACGTAACATTCACATTATCAACCTTATTTTCATACCTTTCAATGATAAGTTTCGATAACCGTTGGTATAATTTTTTCTACACAGAATTCAGAAAAAAAATATACAATTATAAATATGTAAAATGTAAAATTTTCAAAACCCCCCTTTTAGCAATCAACGTCCAGAATTAAGCATTTTAAACAAACACGTTGTCTGATATGGAAATGCATCACGGTTGGTGATATTGGTGTCTATCAGATGACAAGAAACATACCACATGACCCAAGAACACATCTGCAGTCCTCTGGTATGCATAAAATCAGTTAGTGTCCTCCCATCAACAGGAGAAAGTTCAAGTGAACCAAAATTTTCCACTTGCAAATTGCATCAAGGCGCAGAAAGAAACTTAGGAAGGGAACAATATGATAATGGAAAATATTAACTGATAATTTTTTTACTAGCTTTGGAAAAGAAATCTCTTCATAATATTTATGAGCCAACTCGGTCAATTCATCTGGTGACTAAAATATTACTCAATGAGAAAAGCAATAATCAAGAATCCCATGTACGGGACTGTAAAATGGGTAAAACAAACAGTTGATGATATGAAAAATTTATCTTCAAATAGAAAGTTTAGGCTTCAACTTTTATTGACGCATACATATAAACATATGCATCTTGATGTTGTAACAAGAAACTAGATGATTGAACAAGCAAGAGATACTCATATGATCATAAAATTAGATCATGAAAGTTTCTTATTTAGATTGGACACATCCATTTCAAAATTTGGTCAACAAGTTTCTGGATGTATAATTTACTGCCTACAACTGAAAATATATGTCAACAAAATGTGTCGTAGTGCTCTGAAGTTATATTTAATATACTATTGGTGTGGACAATGGTTTAATTCATCATAGTGAAAACTGAAACAAACCTTAACATGATGCCCCGTAGAGGATTCTTTAAAGAGTAGAAATGCTGCTTCTGATAGTATTTTTTTGCAAAATATTTTTCTTACCGTCGATCTGACCATTTTCCACATGTACTTCAATGCCTGTGCTTTATTTTTTCTCGTCAGTTTTCTTTTTTCTCTTTTAACTGCCCAAATTGTTTACCATGACCTTTCACGGTTTGCTCAACTTTATGTTCTCTTTTTTTAGGCTATGTTTTTTCGGATGATGGGTTTTGTAAATGTAGCGCCCAACAAGCACCAAGTTCCCATCTGAGTGGTTTTCTCATATTTGTTCCCTCTCCTTTTAAATTTCTCAGCTTGTCCTCTAAAACTTTTCGTACGGAAGAGTGCGATGATTCTAAATCTTCAAAATCCGCACCTTATGCACGTTTGGCAGCACCAAATTGTGAGATTGACGACTTGTGGAGCAACATCCGTAAGCTGTGATTTGACCAGACCACATTCAATATCAGTTTGATATGTTACAAAATACATGTAAGAAGTTCATCTATATGTATAGCCAACAACAAATTGAACACCTAAGTTAAACAAGAACCCATATTGCATGGTCACTTGGCAAAAATAAAATTTTCGTTTGGCCAGTAAATAACTTGCAATGAGGTAGAAATCCAACATTTCACAGGTTATTTGTTTGAGTTGTGCTCATAAAATGGGAGAGTAAAATTCTTACTTTTACATATTTGTAAACAAGTTTCACAATTTCTGTTTTTAACTACAAACATGTAATTTACACTAACAGCCATATCTGCATTACAAATCTCTGAGTATATGATATCCTTGATTTAAATATTGTACGATCCAAAATTTGAACTTTAAGGTTTACGTTTTGAATCTCGTTTTGAAATCTGACATGCTACTGTCATGCATCATTACAAAAATGTTTTGCAAATTATGTGGAACAAAGCTACGAACACGACCACTAGTTGTGTGTGTTTATCGATTATTCACTGCACAGCAACTTAAGAAGTTCTACATTTACAAGCTCAGCTATTATCGGTCATTTACCACCATTATAGGTTGCAATTGGATCACCGCTTCATCGCTATTCCCACTTCCACCTCCAAGGATGTTCGCCTTCTCCTATCAGCATCTGTAGACTGGTTTCCAATGCGCCGACTCCTCTCCCGATGTATGTATTTTTACTTCTCCCTATACCTACCCCTTCTACCAGACTACCTCCGATTGTGACTAAGCCAGAGCCGATTGCAATTTCATCGAATTGGTTTAGTTGATCATAATAAGGCTGTTTGTTAGCATACTATCGATAGTACGAGTTGTCCAGTGATTGATATGCACCTTACTGTGGGTGCAATAATTTTTTTAAACTTTTTACTGCTAACGACGGGAAAAAAATCATTTTTTGTCCAGTTTCAATGCTCTTCATTTTTATCATTTTACTTCTCCTAAATTCTGATTATTGGGTATTTTGCATTTATGCATCTCTGGATTTTTCATTATCAATGTTGTTTAGCCATAATTTTTCATTACTTGGCTTTTAGTCTAACCAAATAGATTTTTTGATTTATTTGTAATAATTGATTCAGTTTTAATTTTCGAGATAAGTAAGCGACATAGACATAGATATCAATGTTTGGTTTGACAATTCTTCTATAGTCTATATAGCATCTTACTTACTTTAAACATGCATCTTTAAAAAAATTATACAGGTCAAGTATATGAGTATTCTATTAATGTATCTTCATTTTATATTGGTTCATTGACTTATTCTATTAAATATTTGGCTAAAAATTTCTCCTATTTACAAGTTATGTCTGAAACTAATCTTTTTACAAGTGCTTTTAATTTTGACTCTGCTGAGAGTTTGCTTATTTATTATTTTTACTTATAATTATGTGCTGATTTGGTTTAAAATTATATGATCTTTTGATGCTTAAAAGACTTGGTGTACAATTGTTTTTGGATTTTCCTTTTCCGTTTTATTTGATTTTGAATTTCATTCACTTCAGTATTTATACAATCTTTGTAACGACCCACAAATCCGAGCTATCTGAGTTGACTAAATACACCACACGTCCAACCCAAATAACACAGAAAATACGACTCATTATTAGAAAGAAGTTAGAGGATGAGGAATAGAAAGAAAGAAATATTAGAATAGAAGAAAACGAAGATCACAACTCACAGCGGAACGAATAAAATATATTATATAACATAAGCTTTGAAATACAAATCTGTTTGGTACATATATACATACCATCATCAGAGTACACATAACATTTGATTCAGCGGAAGTAACTCTAAATAACTAATGTTGAAGCCTCCTTCTTCAAGCTCCTCCAAGTGTATCTGTAAAAGCCTGAAACACTTGACTGCCCGTACAAATTTGGGCACCCAAGAGTTTAGGGAAAACAAAACAAAATAAACTCTGGGTCAGTCATGGGACTGGTGTGAGTAAACTCCGACCACTTGTTTAACTTTCAAAACTCTTTTCGAAAGAAAAGATAATAGTAAGACCAGCCCACACATAAACACGGACGGTTTTTACCTTAACATAACCCAAAATACTTTGATACGAAAATCCAGTGATATTATAATAATGTCTACATCAAGTAAATAACCAAATAGCAGAACGCTTGCATCTCACGCTCCACATATATATTATAAAATCAAAAACCCGCAAGGCGCTTATTGGAGATTGGATTTCCAACATGACATGGTATGGAACCACCTTCCGATGATGTATCTCTAGAGGCGAATACACCTGGGTTCAACAAGAACGTCTTGCAACCCGGCCCACACATGACCGACCACTCATTTCGCTTGAGTGTATCGAATGTATATCACCAACGGTTGGACTCAAACCACCGTTTCCCGAATGGGCAGAATCGATAGATTTAGAAACAAAAAGAATTTCTCTAGATAGATGATTATACACCCTAATGGGTGCGACCCACATAGCCATGCTGCCTGCCCGATTTTTGTCCTTTCCCGGTTGTTGAGGCCTGAGGCTACGCATACTTACCATTCATTGATAGCACAATCACTTTGAATGCCACATTGTCAGATCCGTTAATCATTAGTTGAGTTTGCACAAATATTCTGGATATTATGCTAAGGGATAAATCCGTTGCAACCATATACATTCATACAGACCAACCCATTTGATCATTGGAAATACTTTGTCAGACATTCGTCCATATACGTTCGTTCTGGGATTGAACGAAACCGAAGGCACCATTTCTATAAATAGAAAGAGTCCTTGCACTTTACTCCGTCTTCAATATATTCAGCATACTTGGTTCACAACGCTTATGCCAATACGGAGTGGTTCTTCGGATAGTAATCCAACCGGTCTCTCCATATTGACAACGATGGTCAAAAACTTCGATAGTCTGTGATTTAACTATCGAATAAAAACAAGTGTTCATCCAAACATATCAAACCAAATCACTGGGCTCTTTAATTAATATTCCATTAATTAAATCTCTTCTCCATTTCCTTAACAATATTTGTTATCCAAATATTTCAATAATCAATCTTAGCCCCTTTACGCTATTTTTGATTTCATTTCCTTATCGAATTCTATATGTATCGATATATATATATTTCTAATTGTTAAATTTCTTAAAAATACTCTAACTCCTTAAATTCCCGGAAAAATTCGCCATAACCTCCCCTGTATCGGGAGCATCGGGAAATTTCAAATAGCTTCCCGGTATCTTCCTCAATCAAAAAGAAAAAGGAAAAGCCAAGCGGCTTGCCGATACGGCGCATAAAATCTCATATACGAATTAAACATGTACCTTTTTGTCGAGCACTACATTAAAAATCTTCATATACTTCACCCCATATCTGTTTAACACCTGTTCACCTGTTTTCCATTTAGTTTAACTCAATCCATTCGTTTGAATTAAATTTTGAATCGTTTGAATTCAGTTTCGCTCAATTATTCTTTAATTAGCCTTTTTGCCTATTCCACTTCTTTGTTGAACATAACATGTTCAAACAAAATATTTAACTCGTTCATAACCGAATCGAATTTCGATTTCAATTCTAGTTTCCTTTTCTATTTCGAATATAAATTCTCAAATCGAATTCACTTATTTGAAGTTCAATATTCATTCGAAAATCTCATTAACTAATTTCTATTCAAATTAGTTAACTCTATTTAATAAATCAAAAATCTGATTTCTGTTTCAGAAATCAACTCATTACCCCACCGGAGTCACATATATTTTATAACTCACATCTGGATTTTTCTAAATAGAAATTTCGATTTTTATTTGCTTAAAATCCTTTAATTTAATTAAATAAACCGTTATGGTTTTATAATGGTTATGGCGCTGTTTTTCTGAAAATTTGATTTTGACATAACTCAAAATCTATACGACGAAATTCAGATTTTTCTCCTTCATTAGAAAACTATTATCAAATCGGTCCTGACGTTTCTTGTTTCGAAGAATTTCGACTTCAATTGAGTTCTGTATATTCGATTGAAGTTCGAATCGCTATTTTACGAACTGCAGCGCTGCGGCGAGTTCGTTTTAATTATATTTATATATATAAACTTCTTAACTTCGTTTAAAATAAATTTAACTCGATTTCAATATATATCAAATCAATTTCTCCCGAATCAACATAGCATTTCCGATCTATTTCACTTCTGTTTGAAATTCTATATTCAAATCTCAATTCACTTCTATTTTTCAAATTCTATTTGAATTTCTATTTTCGAATTGCCTTTATTCCAATCCCATTTGAATTACTACGTTCAAACTCTATATTTGCATTTCCTTGGAATTTCATATATTCAAACTCCATTTGAATTTCTATATTCAAATCCCCGTTGAATTTTCTATTTGAATTCTATATTCAAATTCCATATTCCATTTGGATTCTCTATTCAAATCCCACAGTTTAAATCCCATTTGCATTCCTCTTATTCAAATTCTATGTTTAAACTCCACTATTTTCAAATTCTATATTTGAATTTCATTTGAACTCCCTTTCTTCAAATCCATTTGAATTCCTTTGAATTCAAATTCTATTTGAATTCCTTTGAATTAAATTCCACTTTAAATTCTATAATCAAATCCCTTTTGAATGGTTATATTTGAAAATCATATTTGGATTTTAAACATTTAAACTTCATTTAAATTTCTATTTGAAATCTCATATTTAAATCCCATTGGAATTTCTTTATTCAAACCCATTTGAATTCTCTTGAATTCAAATTCCATTTCAAAACCTTTTGGATTCCCTATTTTGAAATCCTGTTTGAAATTCTATTTCCAATTCTACTTTGAAATCCTATTTTCAAAGTTTATTTCAAATTCTATTTTGAAATCTCATATTCGAATTTCTACTTGAATTCCTATATTCAATTTCATGTTCAAATTAAATACTCGAATTTCTATTTCAAATCTCAATTCAAATTTCATATTTAAATTCCATTCAAAGCTCTATTCAAATTTCACATTTTGAATTCTTCCTTGAAATACTATATTTCAAATTCTATTCAATTCCTCTTTGAAATTCTATATTTCAAATTCTATTTTGAAATTCTATATTCAAATCTTTATTTGAATTTTCCTTATTCGAATTCCCTTGAATTCAAATTTTATTTACTTTCTTGAATTCAAATTCTATTTTTTTTTCCTTCCAATTTCGTCTATTCAAATTCTATTTGAACTTTTATTTGAATTTCTAATATTCAATCTCTTCTTAAAATTCAAATATTCAAACTCCTTTAAAAATTCAAATGTTATACTCAAATTTTATTTACATAATTAAAATCCCATTTCAAACCTTATTTAAATTTTCTTCTGAATTTCAAATATTCCAACTCCTTTCAAATATTTAAACTCTATTTAAATTTCACTTAAAAATTCTATTTTCAAGTTCTATTTTGAAATTTCATTTCAAAATTCTATTTTGAAATTTTTATTTCAATATTCCATTTGAAATTCTATATTTTCAAATTCCACTTGAATTTCAAATTCTATTTGGGAAAAATAGAATTTTCTTTTAAACCTCAAATATCTTTCTCATGATATTTTAATAAATTAACACTTGGCCCGGTGATATTTAAACACACAAAGCAACGGATTATTTATTTTTCTAACACATCATATATAACAATATATATGCAAACAAATAAACAAACAGATAATATATTTTTGAGGAATCCAGTTGGATTCCTCCAACCTGTTTTCCTGCATCCACAGATGTTAGCACATAAATAATACCAATTCTGCTTCGTGGCAGAATATCGCGGTATAGAAGGTCATCCACTAATCATAGCGTGGGGCGTATAGGGTAATCATCCGCTATGAAACTGCGGGCATCCGCTAATGAGACTGCGGGAATCCAACCAATCAATCAACCCAATATATATATATATATATATATATATATATATATAGCCTAAATAACTAATATATATAAAACAACCATAAAACATGCACACAAGCAACAGACAATTTATTTTTAATGAAATAAAAATAATTCTAAAGGTGAGTGAGATTTACTCACCGGAATTTCCATTGCTGAATATCCTGTTTAGTTCAACAAATGTCGCGACTATGAATCCTCTTGAACGAATTTTCCTAGCACGGTAGCACCTATGATTATTTATTTTTATTTACCGATTAAACAATTTTTCAATTTCATTAACCACTATACTAATTAAATAAATAAATTATTAACTAAATAATTTATTAAATTACCTTAATCCATTTTTTTCCAGCTTGAAACCCTCGCTATATTCCCTTTTTCTACAGCCATACATTCTTCCATCTACCAACAGCATTTCTCCCATTTCAATTCATGCTCACATCAGTACGTCGCACCCACTCATTCACCGCCATTCACTGTCGAACATCCCTTCTTCAAGGTCAGGCGCCCTCCAAAGCCATGTATCCTCCGCCTGAATCCAAAACTCGAGTCTTATACTGTTCAAACCAATATCCAGCTCGAGTAAACCAAATCGCGTCCCTCAAGTGGATCGATCTTTAGGGCTTTGCAAAAACCAAATCGCGATTTTATTCTGCTATCGGTGATGTCTCCTCGTCGCTCCACCCTCCTGTCTTCGAATTCGAAATCGCCTCCCAAATCAACCACGTTGAAGCACATCGAGTGACCGCGAGTTCGATAGGTGCATAACCCCACGCGATTTCCAACATCGCACCACCTCCTGTATGAATCGTCGAAGGCTCCCTTCCCTGAATCGACAGAGCGCGGTCCTGGTAGTTGAGCCTCGTGATGATCTTGCCTCGAATGGATTTGTATTCGATTTAAAAGGGCAGCGGCTTCCATTTTAATCGCTTTAGAGGAGTTCTGCTTGGATTTAAAGAGGGCAACTTGGTTTTCATTTCCTTGTATCGGCCATTCTATTTGTTTTCAGAAGGAAAATAGAGAAAAGAAAAGGGGAGTCGCGATTTATAAGGAAGCGAAGAGGAAACCAAAAGTACACGGCTATTAAATGAATGGAGGGTGAAGTACATGGCAAATTTATTGCTGATTTGATTTATAATTAATTTGATTCGATATAAGGTGATTTTTATTCTTTTTAAACAGATATTGATTTGATTTCGATCCTATCTAAAATCAAATATCTCGGGGTTCACAATTAAAAATAGTGAACCGTTCTTTTAACGTAACCGATGTCGTTTAAACGTTATAACGAAATTCTGAACTGAACAGTAAATATCTAAAAATTTAATTTCAACGTATAAACCATATTAAATCGATATAACATACTTTAAATTCTAAACAAATAAATCTCTCGATAATAAATTATTATTATTATCGTTTATATATTGAAATAGAATTTATACTGATCATCTAAATTATTTTGGTTCAGTCCTAACTTCAAATTTAGTTATTATTCGTATTACGATGATTTTATATATTCGATATAAAATCGAAATCGATTTTTAAATCGATAACTTAATATAAAAATTCATTTATATTCTCAACACAATATTTAAAACCATATTAAATATTTAAAATAAACTGTTCAAAAATCTGGGTCGTTACAATCTTTTTTGTTAGACAATGATCAAAATGAATGATTCTTTTAGACATATTATGGTTCTGCGCAAGAGCTGTAGAGTTTCTATTGATCAATATATCGGCACTTAAAAGAGCTAATATTGATTTATTTTTAGAAATTTATATTTCCCTGTATATGATTTAAATTTTCATTCATTTCAAGATCTAAACAATTATTTTTTGTTCAGACAATGAATTTCATTTGAATCGATGTTTTGTTTAGGTGTTAGATTTCATTAAAATTTGAAGGATTCAGTGCGCTACATCATTGTACTAGGATAAAACTGAGTTTTTATTGCTTCATGAAGTTTGATATGATATGTGTGTGTGTGCATGCCCATGTTTGTTTACGTTAAGTAATTAGAAGGAAGGGAATGTTTACCTATTTTACTTGGATGGACTCACCTTTTCGCTGTTCTCTAATCCTTTGAAACTTGGTCATATCTTATGAATGTATCTTAACAAAGCTTTATCATGCATGTAAGTTGCTCAAATATGATCCCAGTGCCTATTTTAGTACACCTGGTGGACATGCCACTTATACAAAACCATAAAGAAAATTAGTTCAATTATCTCGCTGAACTAATATTTAGTCAGAGAACATATTCTTTATGGACATATATTTCTAATCATATATGGTGTCAATACTGATTGTGTTTTATGGCCATATCTTCTAATTTAGTAAAAGAAATTAAAGCATGTTCTGTTGGTGTCTATGGCAGTACAAATTGATTTCTTATCTCTAGGTTAGTAAAATAATTTTAGTTCAGTAAGAAGAATGTTTGATGCCTTATTTTATACATTCGATTTATCTTGTGTTTTCAAGCTTAACGAACTATGAATTAAACATACATATTTTAAAATAATACTTCTGGTTTAAATTTTCAAGTTTAGGCCAATATTTAAACTAATTTCAATAAATATGAACTTGAATAAGTTAAAGTGTTATTCATATATTATGTGCTCTGAGTTATTGAATTGAACACTTAAGCCTATACGTTACAGTTAGGAGCTCATGTGAGTTAGCAAGTTGAAAACAATTTTCTATCTTTTTTATTGACCGTTCATATGTATTAGACGCTCTCTTCCTATTTCATCGCATTGTATAGTAAATAAACGCTCATTTAAATAAACTTACACAAACACCACTATTAATTAGTTGTAGTCAAAATCATTTTGTTTTGTTAGTAAACAACAATTCGATGCTTCTAAGGCTCAACGCCATACATTTGAATGTTTTTCTTTCTTTCTAGGCTTTCTTTCTTACAAACAATACTAACTGCTATACACAATTTGTGAACACAATTTAGTTTTAAGCAGTGTGTTTTTCCATGTATAGATTATATTTTATAGCCGGGTGGGATAAGTTCATACATCACACTTTGTGAACTCAATTTAGATTAAAGCAGTATGCTTTAGCGGTCAAGGTTCTTAAAGCTGCAATACTGGCAATAACAAAAAAAGTATATTAACAAGTATAATTCACCAACCTGATTGAATCCCCCTGTTGGTCATCTTTATCAAGCATTATGAGATTTGGTTGCGAGGAATAAGCATATTGAACTCTAAGAGCAGAGAAGTCATCTTTTTCCTCTTTAAAAAATGCCACAATTTCAGGATAAAACACAAGCTTTCTCATGCACACCTCTAGAATTGCACCAGAAAAAGCGACCTGTAATCATGATCATCCTGGTAGTCTACGTCAACATATTTATAGGAGCAATCGTTTCTCTTTTAAGTACTTGATTTTCTTACTCTTCCACAAATTAAGGGATTACTGAAAACATGTGACTTACACTCCAAAAGAAAATACAAATATTTGGTTGCATTCTCATGATAATTTTTCAAGTACCAATATGAAATACTTTGGAATATTGAGATAACATCTTTGCAATATCAAACATGTCTAGAACATTTAAAACAACATTGTTCTCGGTTAGTTAAGTTTTTAGATGTTATATCCATATTGTCAAATAACCATTGAAGGCGTGCATAGTTGACAGAGTAAAGGTATTTGTACGTAATGCATTGGAGAAATTTAATACAAACATTGTTATTTATTGTTAAGATGAAAAATATATTGGGACTCAAAGTAAGAAATCAAATGAGATCTATGGGTAACATATATTTCTTATTATTTAATTTAATATATAAATGATATATAATTTATTAAGATAAATGAATTACAAGTCCAAACTATTTTGCTGATGATCTACCTAGATACACGAATCGTAAATCAAAAATAACAATTTGATACTGATTATTATATCTAGTCTGTTCTTCATCAATATGTTAAATATATAACTTAATTACTCTTCTGGTGCATGAAAATAAATAAAATGATAAGAGTTTTTACAAGGCAACTTGTCAATTATGAACAACGTAAATTACTAAAAGAGAAACAGATCGTAAACGATCTTGTTCTTACTGATTAAGTGTTAACATAAAGTAAAACATATAAAAATACAGTATAGTTTTCTTTATTGGAAGACCAATGAGGTAAAATGAAACACTTGCAGTTGAAACTGAAATATTAGCACATTGGGATTCTTCATACGGCCTATATATTGTCCTTCAGCATGTACAAAAAACAAACATTGAGAAGAACACGAAATTTTTATTTGTAATCTTATTTTCTCCAGCACTTACGATGATCGATGTTCTTCAAAAATATAGGGTATTTTACTCAAAGTGATACACTGACAAATATCAGATAACAGGATAGGGTATTGTACTCGAAGCGATATACCGACAAATACCGGGTGACATTAACGATACTTCACACGACATTTTAAAGAAAAAAAGATATCGGTTAAGGAACGATATAAAATATATTGATGATACATCAATGATATCACCCAATAACAACTGATTAGATTTCATTATTAGATTACTATCCTCTCATCGTGCATGTGTACTTATATTTCTTCAATGAACACTAAAATTGCTTGGATTTAAGGAGACAGATTCCACTCTGAAAAAAGAAAGTTTAGTAAATTATAAAACGTATGTTTTTTAGAAGAAAGCATTGGTAAAGAGGTTTCTAATCATTAAAATGATGAATGGTTGTTAAAATTATATCTTAATTTGTGAACCCCTATCACCAGCATTTTCTTAAAATATTTAAACTCATATGCACACATTCTAATAAAATGTAGAAACAACTTAATAGACATAAAGAACCATCGATTACAAACATATTGCAATTTTTATGCTTTTCTTACGGAAATTTTGCACGAGGTAAAAAAAGAGGATGAATAACATAGTATTATTTAACCACTTACCTCAAGGTCGGGACAACAGTAAAATAGCGGATCTTGGGCATCAACCACCATTACCAGCTAGAATAAAATAACATGAAATGGTTATTGGATATCAAAGAAACTGAAAGTGTCATGCCAAAATAAAAGAATAAAAGTTATGCAATCATTGAGAATAAGAAATTAAAAAAGCCGTGTCATAATTCAAAGCACACATCTAGAAAATTTAGCATTATCCAGAGGCCAAAATTATAGAACATATCATTGGTATGTACAATAGTCCAGCTGCAACTACCGAACACTATTCCAATGCTTGGCAGCTCTCCAGCTGCAACTACCGAACAATATTCATAGCCTCCTTTGTCTTCTATTACAGTGTGCATGTATTTTATCAAAATATAAAAAAAGATAGGCTCACCTGATCCACCGGTTAGCTTGTTTATTAGCGCATGCCATCAAATTCTTAGATCCTTTTCTGCTTTTGTATGATACTGCAGAGTTGCATTGAAACCAACTTAGAGTAAACTACAGGAAGATTCTGTTCATTCACTAGTGAATCCTAGAAAATGGACCCATGTATTAAGTGCTAAATGTTCGATTCAGATTTCAGATTACAATCCAAATGTATTGTTACTAATTACCAACATCAAATCGGTCATTTTTCTCCCAAAGTAAATTGCCTGAAATTGCAGCACAAGATAAGAACTGCCCAAGACAAGAAGAAATTCAGAAGAAACTCCTTCTAAACCTATCTACACGATAACAAAACCTCCAATTAAACACAGAAAACACCAAAAAGAAAACACGCACCACAGGAAAAATAACTCATCCACTCCACACTCAAGTCGATACACTCACAAAACGAATCAGTTACCTAAAAGCTGACTGAAACCAGCAACAGAACAACCAAACCAGCATAAAAAGCCAGATCCCAAACTTACGGAGGCATCATACCACATCAATTCACAGCACGTCACCAGCACGCCAAAGATGGATCGATCCACATCCATTACCGAGTTCAAAAAAGAAGGAAAGGTACTGCATTTCGGTGATGCGGTGGGAGTAGGAAGATTTTAGATGTGGAGGATGCACTAAGTCACAAGTCAAAGTCAGAAAGCAGGCAGCAGAATCTCCGAGAGGAACACAGGCGAGGTGGAGTGGAGTTGAAATAAAGACAAGGATGGGTTCGCCGTGGTCAATCTGAGCGTGGAAGGAGTTAGGCGATCTAGGCATGGTAGGATAGAAGAATATGGTCGTTAAAGAACAGCAAGGGGAGCGAGATTTGGAGAAGGGCAGAGGGAGCTAAACTTGGCCGCACCAGCGAAAAGTGAGTGAGAGAGAATGATGAATGGAATGAAAAGAAGGGAATAGAGAAGAAATCAACAATGGAAAAGCTTGGAGGAAGTTAGATCTGAGAAAAGAAGCGATGTAAAGGGGAAAGGGGCACCCAACCACCCGATTGGAGATTAGAGTTTGAGACATTGTTGAGTTTACTGAGGAGAGAAGTGGAGAGCATACGGGCTAATTATTATTTCGAAGGGAAGATCGGTGTTTTTTCTGTAAGGCGTTGTTTTGGAGGAAGAAGAATGGTTTTGGAGGGGAGATAGAATAATTCGTGAGAAGATGGAGGGAATCAATGAATAGAGCGTTACACTGATATTCCTAAAACAAAATCACGCGCCATAACAAGAATTAAGTGTAATTAATTAATAACAGTTCAAAAAATTGAAGCGTTATCAATATCATATTTTGTTGTAGTGAGCATACAATCAAAACCGCGGGCGCTTATTGGAGATTGGATTCCAAATATGACAAGGTATGGGACCACCTGCCGATAGTGTATCTCTAGAGGCGAATACACTGGGTTCAACAAGAATGTCTTGCAACCCGGCCCTTACATGACCAACCACTCATTTCGCTTGAGTGTATCGAATGTATATCACCAACAGTTGGGCTCAAACCACCGTTTACCGAAAAGGGACAACATCGAATAGATTAAAGAAGCAAAAGGAATTTCTCTAGATAGGTGATTATACACCCTAATGGGAGCGACCTACATAGCCATGCTGCCTGCCCGATTTTTTTCATTTCCTAGTTGTGAGGCTTGAGGTTATAATCTTTTGAACATCTGGCCACCATTCACTTTGAATGCCACAACGTCAAATCCGTCAAGTCGCTAATTGACGTACACAAATATACTATGGGTATAAAAGAAGTGCCCCTCTTTGCCACCACTCGGTATATTTGAAAAAATCAACGTACGTGGTTTCAGGAAATACTCTGTCAGACATTCGTCCATGCAAGTCATCCAGGATCAGAATGAACCGAAGGTACTCTCCTACTGCATCCAATACAGGAATCACCCCATGGATCAGTAGTAGGAAGTCCTTTCAACCCATACATTTCAATCACGACAGAACCAAAGTTTATCTCTGGTTGAGATCCAGAGATTAGTAGCGGTTCTTCCGTTTAATGAAGATCCACGGTCTTCAATGCTCCATCTCGATCATCTTTTGATATCTTCACATATTTGTTGGTCGGAATGGTTTTCGAATATGAATTCGATCCCGTTCATTCCATGCCAACAATCATATTGGACAGATTTGATAGTCAGTGATTTAACTATCAAAATAATCAGTTATTCAATCATGACAATCCAGTGAGTCCACTGGTTCAATATTCAGCATCAATTGGCCTTTTAATTAAACAAATATAAATTCAAAACTCTTAAATCTTTCAATATTATAAATATAGTTTCGCTTCATAAGATTATTCTTTAAACAAAATTATTTTTATACTTAGGAAATCCTATATCATATTTAGTTGTCTATTCTTACTTTCAAACATTAGCCACGTTATTATAATATTGGGAAATCATTTTAACTTATTACTCGTAAAGCGATGTTATTAAATATCATCTATTTTGTTACTTGAAACAATACGATTGCTTATTCTGATAGAATAAACTCAACTTTACTTTTCCTTTCTAACTTGAAAATATCGTTATAATTTCACGCAACGCCTTTTATTTCCTTTTTACTTTGGAATCCACATTGTATATATATTATTCCAAATTTTCGGCAAAATGTTGCGTTATTATTTCTCTAATGAAATAATAAATTTCACTAACCTCTTTCACCATTACCACTAATACCACCCTCAGATAATTTTGAAGTCGTTCAAGTTGGTGTATTTTAATTACCTCTCAGACCTTGATCAACAACGTTCATATCTTAAGGTAAATATGAGTTGTAATCCAAAACCCGATACTATATTCCAATATCAATACAAATCCCATTTAACCAATTTATTAAAAATATGGTTTCATAAAACTCTCTTATCTATATGGAAATCACCTTCTCGGATATACCCATTTTTAAGTAACGTTAATTTAGAATTAACGATATAACACCTCAAACCTCTTTTATATCACTCGGGTTTATTATAAAACCTTTTTATCTAAATCTCCTTTTACTTAATTCAAATAATTAAGTAACATTTGTTTTAAGTTATAATATTCGCTTAAAAATACTCTTTATAACTTCGTTATAAAAATTCGGGTTTTAAATATAAAGCCCGCTCATACTTCTTTCACCAATCAATTAGATCTCATTTCAATTCCAATTACTTTTTAAATGAATTTCAATTAAAAGTAATTCCCTAAATTATTATAAAATAATTTACTTCGATCATTAACTACTTCAGTAGTTAATTTCTTTGTTAACTAGGATGACTAGAAATTCCCTTTTTAAAAATCTTATTAAAATTAAAACAATATTCATTAAACTATTTTATTAGATCAACTCAAGTCAAAACAAATTTAATAATCAATTTCAGTTACAATGGTTGACTTAGTCAACTCAAGGCACGGTTAATCGATTCCAATTATTACTCACTTTAAATTAATAATATAATTAATTTAAATAATTTCATTTAATTATTTCTTAACAAAACAATTATTCGCTTTAACCGTTAGGTTAGTTTCCTATTCTCATCCTTATAAATCTGATTAACATCAGAGTTTACATTATTAAATCAATTAATAATTAATTATAGCTTAAATAATAAATAATAAACATTTATTTCCTTTAATAAACTTTTATTCAAATAATATATTTCAAAATCTATCTCCAGTTATAAAATAAATTTTATAACTTCATCTCTATCGATTTGCTTGACGGTAAATCAACATTTATAAAATGATTGATTTTATAGGACATATGTTGCCAAATACTTAACCAATATCGCCTATTAGTTTAAACTAGACATATGTTGAATTTTCAGTCAATAATCAATCATCAAATCAATCACACCATCAGATCAGTTCATACACGATAATATGAAAATAAATAATATATTTAGGAATCTCGTTGGATCCCTCCAACCTGTTCTTCCCTAAATCAAACTGGTTATCTCAAATCAGATTATTCAATTCTATTAACTGATAATTTCTATAATAGCTAATAACAACCATTTAACATCAATCAATCAACAAAACAATCCAAACAATTCGAACAAGTAAACACGCTTATAAATAAACGTGACCAATAAGGAAAGTTACCTTCATTGGATTCAATCGTTAAAATAACGATTTGGTATTTCACTGAAATTAAACAACGGTTTAATTTCATCACTTAAATAAGCAAATATATAACTAGCAAACATACAACCATTAGCAACCAAAGCACACTAAATAAAAACCCAATTTATATAAAATATAAATGGGAAGAACTAAGTGAGTTTAACTCACCTTGATTTGATTTCCCGTTGAGACAGTTGGTTTTAATTAAATTAAACAGGTGTTTAATTTAACTAAAAATCCCTGTTGATTCCCATTTCTGTCCAAGTCGGTTCCATAAAAATATTCGACAGTATGATCCCACTGCTTCTTGCTTGGTCCAATTCTGTTCACAGATGCGTGAATTATAAATATTATAATTATACGTTTAATTAAATAACATAATTTCCTTAAATTCAATTTTAAATCTTACCAATACTTTTTGTTTGAAAACACATAGATGATCTGTTCCTTCACAAAATAAAAATTATTTAAGTTTCAGTTAAAGAAATTTTCAACCAAATTTTTAACTTAACTAAACACTTAACTCTAAACTAATTACTTTAATACAAGTTTTAAAAATATGTGACTGGTCCAAAATGCCTCTCCTTTCATTGAAAATTGGTTATACTCCTCGTTCGAAATGAATCGCAGCTCTCCAGGAACGCCTGCCAACCAATCCAAAGTTAATATAACTAATTCCCTAAAGTTTGGTGTAATTTAGACTAATTACATGGTTTAATTAATACACTGGCTGAACTTCTATTCTTCATTTCCAGTTCCTCACGTTGCTGTTCCGTTTTGAAAATCCTGCTCCCATTTGTTCCAGCGACCTATACATGATTTAAATCAATTACTCAATTCCTAATCGACGTTAAGATGATTTAAGTGTAAAATTAGTTCCTTACTCGTAGATTAATTAACCACGAATACCCTGATCAACGTTATTACTCAAATCACGGTGGAACAATTTTGTTCCCATTTCGTTTCATTTTGCTTCGAATAGGAAACCCAACTGCACGCTGGACTTCATCACCGCTGCACCCTGCTCCGGTGGCCGGAGTCAGATCTAACGGTGCTGGAAGAAGCGGCTGACCCCAATTGATCTTCCCCTGTAACCGTTCGCCTCCAAACTCCGTTGTTCGCCTGTAGCTGTCCTTCGAATGTCAGCACCTTCAAGCCATTTTCTAGTGACTTTATTCCTTCAACGGTGATCTTCACTGTTCACCTCGGAGTTCTCGATGAGCTTATCCATTTTCCTGTTGAGGGTTTTGATTTTAACTAATGAAATTTGTGGGTTTTGGGGATCAAAGGTGCGAAATTCCGGGCCGATCAAGATTGGAGGCGGAAGTTTTCAGCACGGTTGACCACAAAATATAGTTTTTGACCGAATTGTTAGGGTTTGTGATTTGTCTGGTATATATAATGAAATGCTTTGAATAATTTATTATTTATCGAAACTTCGCGGTGAAGTAACTCTCAAAATGTAACGGCCCGCAAATCCGTACTATCTGAGTTGACTAATAACACCATACATCCAACCCAAATTGCACAGAAGAAAACGAAGATCACAACTCACAGCGGAACGAATAAAATATATTAAATAACATAACTTTTGAAATACAAATCAGTAACTGTATCTACATACCATTATCAGAGCACAACAGTTATTCCTGGAACAGTTTTAAACACTTGTTTCCAGATACAACATAGTACACAACGGAAATATTATAGTCTATAGCTAACTGGTGATGCCTCATGCCTCCAGCTCTTCCAAATGAATCCATAAAATCCCAAGTACTTGACTGCCCGTCCAAATTTGGGCACCCAAGAGTTTAGGGAAAACAAAAACAAAATAAGCTCTGGGTTAGTCATGGGACTGGTGTGAGTAAACTCCAACCATTTGTTTAACTTTCAAAATCCTTTCGAAAGAAAGGATAATAGTAAGACCAGCCTACACATAAACATGGATGGTTTTTACCTTACTATAACCCAAAATACTTTGATACGAAAATCCAGTGATATTATAATTATGTCTAAATAAAATAAATAACCAAATAGCAGAATGCTTGCATCTCAAGCTCCACATATAATATAAAATCAAAAACCGCAGGGCGCTTATTGGAGATTGGATTTCCAACATGACAAGGTATGGAACCACCTCCCGATAGTGTATCTCTAGAGAGGAATACATTGGGTTCAACATGAACTTCTTGCAACCCGGCCCACACATGACCAACCACCCAATTCGCTTGAGTGTATCGAATGTATATCACCAACGGTTGGGATCAGCAACCGTTTCCCGAATAGGGATAGCATCGAATAGATTAAAGAATGAAATGAATATCTCTAGATAGGTGATTATACACCCTAATGGGAGTGACCCACATAGCCATGCTGCCTGCCCGATTTTTGTCATTTCCCAGTTGTTGAGGCCTGAGGCTACGATTAATTACCATTCATTGATAGCACAATCACTTGGAATGCCACATTGTCAGATCCGTTAATCACTAATTGATTTGCACAAATATATTCTGGATATTATGCTAAGAGAATAAATTCTCTACCACCATGTATATTTATACAGACCAACATCTGCGATCATTGGAAATACTCTGTTAGGCATTCGTCCACATACGTTCGTTCCGGGATTGAACGAAACTGAAGGCACAATTTCCATTAATAGAAAAGCCCTTGCACTTTACTCGGTCTCTGATTATCTTCATATAATCTGATTCGCAACACTACTGCCAACACGGAGTGGTTCTCGGATAATAATCCAACCGGTATCTCCATATTGACAACGATATTGGAAAATACTTCGATAGTCGGTTATTTAACTATCGAAGAAAACAAACATCCATTCAAACATCAAAGAGTCACTGGGCCCCATAATTAATATTTCATTAATTAAAACGCTTCTCCATTTCCTTATCCATATTCGTTAGCACGATATTTTCGATAATCATCTTCTTGGCCTTTTATGCTATTTGAAAAAAAAACATTTCCATATATAGTCTTCTTTTATTTTCTATATTTAGATAATATCTTCTTTTTATAATTGGAAAACATTTCCATTTACTTATCTCTTGCTTGACTCATTTAATTCTACTCTCAGGAAATATATATTATTATATTTCCAAAATTCCACTTATTTGGGTTAAAACGAATGTTGTGTAAAACAACGTTACACCCAAAATATTTCATTCAACTATCTTTTATTCAACCATTGATCTTCGAGACTGGATCTTTGCTATTTATCGGTTAAAAGTGAAATTAATCGAGTTGGGGTAAAATTACCTCTCAGAGCTTGACTGAAAACATCCTTAACTTCAAAACAGACAAGACCATTATTCTCGAATAATCAACACCATAAAAACCAATTATTCATTTATAAACACACATACTTTCCCTTTCTATTTTTAACAAATCTAATTTATAAATTTCCTTTTTGTTTATAATATTTTATTTTTAAGTTCATTTACTTATCGAATTCTATATATATCGATACATTGATTTCTAACTATCAAATTTTCTTAAAAATATTCTAACTCATTAAATTTTCAGAAAATTTCTCCATAACCTCCTTTGTACCGGGAGCATCGGGAAAATCCCCAAACCGCCACACAGACCTCTCCAATCAAAAAGAAAAAAAAAGCCAAGCGGCTAGCCGATTCGGCGCATAAAATCTCATATGGAATTTAAACATGTACCTTTTTGTCGGGCACTAAATTTATAAACTTCATTCTCTTCATTCCATACATGTTTAGCACATGCTCAGCTGTTTTCAATTCAATTCAACTCAATCCAATCGTTTGAATTCAGTTTCTCCCATTTATTCTTTAATTAGCTTCTTAGCCTATTTCACTTGTTATTTGAACATATCACGTTCAAATATAAATTAATTAATTTTCAAAACAATCGAATGCCATTTCTAATTCAAGTTTCATATCCAAATTCGAATATAAATTCCCAAATCGAATTCACTTATTCAAATTCCAATTTCACTTCACAATCTCGTTAACTAATTATTGTTCAAATTAGTTAATTCTATTCAATAATTAAAAATCTGATTTTTTTTGTTTCAAAAATCAATCCATTACTCCACTGGAGCTCATATATATTTCACAACTCAAATTTGGGATTTTTTAAATAGAAATTCGGATTTTATTCGCTTAAAATCCTTTTATAAAATTAAATAAACCGTTATGGTTTTATAATGGTTATGGCGCTACTAATCTGAAAAATTGATTTTGACATAACTCAAAATTCATTCGAGGAAATCCAGATTTTTCTCTTCCATTAGAAAACTATTATCAAATCGGTCCTGATGATTCTTGTTTCAAAGAATTCCGACTTCAATTGAGATCTGTACACTCAATTGAAGTTCGAATCGCCAATTTACGAACTACCACGCTACGGCGAGTTCGTTTTAATTATATTTAATATATAAACGTTTTAAACTTCGTTTATATATAAATTCCAACTCCATTCTAATATATTTTAATATATATTCAGCCTATTTACCGAACCTAACTTAATATTCTCGATTATCCCTATCCGTCGATTACTTCATAACTCAGTTATAAATTTATTTATAACTTAAATTTCTATATCTAATTCTGATTTATTTAGAAATAAATTATTTTATGAAATTCGATATAATCGAATTCCAGCTATAAACTCGTTGGATTTTTCTAATGCAAATTCAACTTTTATTTCGAAATAAAATCGATCGTTCTATTTTAAAACACTTTCCAATTCATTTTTAAATTCATATTTGAATTTGAACTGCTACATTATCAAATGATAATTTATTTCACTATATTTATAAACATGGTTTATAAATAAATTTTCTCGTTTCACAAAAATAGAACAAGCTTCCCTTTCAATTATCTATTTGAAAATCCAATTTCTTTTATATTTCGAATTCTGAAATAAAACCCATCGTTCTCCTTTTCGAAATGATTTCAAAATTTATTTTCAAATTCACACCTGAATTTAATATTTTAAATTATCTCTTGATAATTAATTCATTCTATTTATAAACACTGTTAATAAATTTCTTGTTTTATATATTTAAAACAAGTTCCATTTCGAAATCTATTTTAAACAAAAATCTTATTTTGGAAATTTCTATTTATAATTACTTATATATATAACACTCAATTTATTTTCGTATTCAATTTAACTTCTATTTGAATAAATTTGAATTGATCGAATTCAAATCATAAATCCTTACAGATTTATTTTAGTTTATATTCTGAACATCATAATAAATTCTATCGTTTATTTCTTTAAAATGATTTCCCCATTTCTATATTTAAATTCACATTTGAATTTAAATATTCAAATTTTCAAATGATAATTTTTCCACTTTATTTATAAACATTGTTAATAAATTCATTTCAATTCTCTGCATTATTAATTTAAAAACAACGTTTATAAAGTCAATACTTGTTTTGTTTATTCAAAACAAGTTACCATTTCTTGTCCGTTCGAATATCAAATTCTATTTTTGAAAAATAGAATTTTCCTTTTAAGTTACAAAATTCATTTTCACGATATTTTATAAATTAACATCTAGGGCCCAATGGCATTTAATCATTCATAAACACCCAATTATCAACCACGGGTTCCAACACATCATATATGATAAGGAGTATGAAACAAACAAATAATAATATTTTTGAGGAATCCAGTTGGATCCCTCCAACCTGTTTTCGTGCATCCACAGACGTTAGTCAACATAAATAATACCCATCCTGCTTCGTGGAAGGATATCGCGGTATAGAAGGTCATCCACTATCATAGCGTGGGGTGCAAATGGTCATCCGCTAATGATACTATGGGCATCCGCTAATGATACTGCGGGAAATCTAACCACCAATATGTATATAATAAGAACCACCAAGCCTAAATAACTAATATATTTAAGATGCACAAAAAAATTGAATGCAACCAAACAAGCAACAAACAATTATTTTTAACGGATAAAAATAATTTTAAATAAAAGGTGAGTGAGATTTACTCACCGTGATTTTCGTTATGCGATCCCATTAAATGTTGTATCGTCGCAGCTACGAATTTCTCGATTGATTCCATTCGACGAAATCTTGTATATATTTAACATAACATTCATTAGTTTTAACGAGACTATATATATGTGTATATACGTAAATAATGGATTTAAACACAAAAATTATTTAACTTAATTACCTTAAATTCCTTTCCTGGATATACACACACAAGCCCTTAATGTTTACTGGAATTTCCCTACCCAACTTTGACCGAAGCTTGATCGGCAATAACCATTTCTTCTGTCGATCCAAATGTTATTGCTATTGGAATTTTTGAGCTACTCCCTTTCTTCTTCGGTTTACTTCGAACAGTACCAGGAACCATATGAAATCTCCAAATGCCAAAAACTCCAAATCATTACTCTCCATTCCCTTGCCAAACATACTGACAACCTTATCTTCCTCATCACCCCCCTTTGAATCCCAAATAGCAGCCACCACTTAATTTCCTAATGTCTAAACCAATTGTGTCCACCTTTTAACATCGCACCCTCCTGTATCAACTCGAGCTCACCAATCCAAATCCCGTGTTCGCCTGGTTCATCTAGCGGCCTTCCCCACGTTATTTCCTACAACAACATCGACAATTTTCGGTATTAGTTATCACCTAACTTCACTCGTAGAAGCTTCCTGCCACTACTAACATCGCTCCCTCCCCCATTGAGTAAAAATCTGAACCCTAGGACGCGTTTAACCTAGGTCGAACCCATTCTCCCAAAAAGAAAGTCAAGCACCCAACACAAACCCTAAATCGAAACCCCCTTCACTTCGATCTGCCTTCCGTCCAACTCGAGTTGAGACTCAGCTCTCGCGGCCCTCAATTTTGACTTCCGTCGTTTTTTTTCAATTGAAGCCAATTTGATTTTGTGATAGATTGAAGGAATGTAAGAGGAAATAGAGTTTTTAAGAACGAAGAAGGGGCGGCTTTGATTTATTCTGAGTAACGAAATGAAATGGAAAAGGAAAGGGGAGATCGCGTTTATAAATAGATGGAGAAGGGAACAAAACGTGCACAACAAATCTTTGTATTTATTTTAAAAAGATTTTCTAATTAATTTGATTTGATTTTGATTCGATATAAAGAAATCTTTTATTCTTTTTAAAAAGATATCGATTTGATTTCGAACTTATCCATTATAAATATCTCGTGGTTCATAATTAAAAATCGTGAACCGCTATTTTAGCGTACCGACCGTCGTTCCAATGTTATAGCATTATACTGAACTCAACATAATATTTTCTGAAATTTATTTTGAACGTATATACCATATTAAATTAATATAATATAATTTAAATTCAAAAACCGTAAATTCTCCAATAACAAATTATTCACTATTATCGTTTATATTCAAACAGAATTTACATTACTCATTTGAATCATCTTGACTCCGTTTTAAATCTCGAACTGAATTATTTTTCGTATTACAATAATTTAATATATTCAATATTAAATAGAAATTTATTTTTAAATCGATAACTAAATATAAAAATTCATTTATATTATCAAATCAATATTTAGAATAAATATTAAATATTCAAAATTAATCGACAAAAAATCCGGGTCATTACATTCTTTCCCCCTTAAAAGAAATTCGTCCCCGAAATTGCTAAGGTAAGAAAATGCTTCAAACCCATTACTTTTCAAAAACACACTTATGCTAAAACTCAACTCTTCATATTTCTATAAGTTTAATTCCAACCAAAGCTTCTGGTTTTCATTCATTTATTTCGAATGATCTACAATCAATATATTTACATCCAACTCATATACCGTTCAAATTGTTTTTAATCAATTTATTTACTTCGATCCATTTAACTTGCCTAAGTTAAATTTAAATTCAAAAATTCAAATTCAGGGGTTTTTCATTTCAAATCCTTTTGAAATCACATAAATATATACATATATTTATCATTTTTTCAAATTCAAAACATTTGAATTTTCTAAATCAACTTGTTTTCTTTCAAAAAAATTTCCAACAAAACTTTTCTAATGTAGCAATTTCATCACTTAGAAACTTGAAAATGAATACGGATGATGTTGCAGTCATCATCAGAATTACTTTCCAGCCACTGAAGTGAGTTCAGTGCTTTCACACTTTCAAAATCCATCCAAAAAATCCTTTCAAAACAAAGCTATATTCTTTTAATATACTTTGAGAAATATTTTCCAACTTCCCAGGATTCAAAATCTAAATTCTGGTTTGAATTAAATTTTGATTCATCTTATTTGTATATTTAATTCATATACAAATTCATTGTTGGTTATATATAACCATTTCAATTTTATAATCTCATTGGATTATAATATTAACATCCAACACTACATATAATATGATAATTTTAGAAAATTATTTCTTTTCTATCAAAATAGAGTTTTGGGTAATATTATTTCATTTACCCACTTAAAAATAATACCATGCCCAACCTTCTGTTCAAGTATTTATAAACTCTTATCGATATCGTGGCGTCCCACGATTCGACCAGAATTCATAAATCACTCAACAAACTAGCCAACACAATATAAAACATTTTTTATATCAATTTACAAATACGCACTCTCGTATATATACACTCAACTCATTCTACGGTACTACTGACCCAATCTTTAATGAGCACAACCCCACCAAAGCCTAGGTATTCGCTCAACCTAAGCTCTGATACCAACTGTAACGGCCCGGGGATTTGGTAGGCTTCTCAACCATCCCTCATCCCCCAAGGCAGAGAGCTGACCTCCCCCTGTGGCTTACACTGGTACCTCAGAACTACTTTTACGGCCAGCCTTGCGACTCGACCAACCCACATTATCGGGAGATGTAGGGGTAAGAGTCTCCCGTTCGCCACCTAACGCAAAGCGAGAACCCCCTATCATCTGTACCAATTAAGCAACCAGCTCTGGTGCCAACTGTAACGGCCCGCAAATCTGTACTATCTGAGTTGACTAATAACACCACACGTCCAACCCAAATTGCATAGAAATACGAATCATTATTATAAAGAATTTAGAGGGTGAGAAATAGAAAGAAAGAAATATTAGAATAGAAGAAAACGAAGATCACAACTCATAGCGGAACGAATAAAATATATTAAATAACATAACTTTTGAAATACAAATCAGTAACTGTATCTACATACCATTATCAGAGAATAACTGTTATTCCTGGAACAGTTTTAAACACCTGTTTCCAAATACAACATAGTACACAACAGAAATATGATAGTCTATAGCTAACTGGTGAAGCCTCCTGCTTCAAGCTCTTCCAAATGAATCTGTAAAATCCCGACTACTTGACTGCCCGTACAAATTTGGGCACCCAAGCGTTTAGGAAATACAAAAACCAAATAAACTCTGGGTCAGTCATGGGACTGGTGTGAGTAAACTCCAACCATTTTTTTAACTTTCAAAATCCTTCCGAAAGATAGGATAACAGTAAGACCATCCTACACATAAACATGGATGGTTTTTACCTTACTATAACCCAAAATACTTTGATACGAAAATCCAGTGATATTATAATAGTGTCTGAATCAAATAAATAACCAAATAGCAGAACGCTTGCATCTCACGCTGCACATATAATATAAAATCAAAAACCGCAGGGCGCTTATTGGAGATTGGATTTCCAACATGACAAGGTATGGAACCACCTCCCGATAGTGTATCTCTAGAGGGTTCAACAAGAATTTCTTGCAACCCGACCCACACATGACCGACCACCCATTTCGCTTGAGTGTATCGAATGTATATCACCAACGGTTGGGATCAGCAACCGTTTCTCGAATAGGGCCAGCATCGAATAGATTAAAGAATGAAATGAATATCTCTAGATAGGTGATTATACACCCTAATGGGAGCGACCCACATAGCCATGCTACCTGCCCGATTTTTGTCATTTCCCGGTTGTTGAGGCCTGAGGCTACGATTACTTATCATTCATTGATAGCACAATCACTTGGAATGCCACATTGTCAGATCCATTAATCACTAATTGATTTGCACAAATATATTCTGGATATTATGCTAAGAGAATAAATTCTCCGCCACCATGTATATTTATACAGACCAACATATGCGATCATTGGAAATACTCTGTCAAGCATTCGTCCATATACGTTCGTTATGGGATTGAACGAAACCGAAGGCACAATTTCCATTAATAAAAAAGCCCTTGCACTTTACTCCTTCTTTGATTATCTTTATATAATCTGATTCGCAATTCTACTGCCAACATGGAGTGGTTCTCGGATAAAAATCCAACCGGTCTCTCCATATTGACAACGATATTGGCAAATACTTCGATAGTCGGTTATTTAACTATCAATGGCAAACATCCATTCAAACATCAAAGAATCACTGGGCCCCTTAATCAATATTTCATTAATTAAAACGCTTCTCCATTTCCTTATCCATATTCGTTAACAAGATATTTTCGATAATCATCTTCTTGGCCTCTTATGCTATTTGAAAAAAACGTTTCCATATATCGTCCTCTTTTATTTTCTATATTTAGAAAATATCTTCTATTTATAATTGGAAAACATTTCCATTTACTTATCTCTTGTTCGACTCATTTAATTCTACTCTCAGGAAATATATATTATTATATTTCCAAAATTCCACTTATTTGGGTTAAAATGAATGTTGTGTAAAACATCGTTACACCCAAAATATTTCATTTAACTATCTTTTATTCAACCATTGATCTTCGAGACTGGATCTTTGCTATTTATCAGTTAAAAGTGAAATCAATCGAGTTGGGGTAAAATTACCTCTCAGACCTTGACTGAAAACATCCTTAACTTCAAAACAGACAAGACCATTATTCCCGAATAATCAACACCATAAAAACCAATTATACATTTATAAACACATATACGTTTCCCTTTCTATTTTTAACAAATCTAATTTATAAATTTCCTTTTTGTTTATAATATTTTATTTTTAAGTTCATTTACTTATTGAATTCTATATATATCGATACATTGATTTCTAACTATCAAATTTTCTTAAAAATATTCTAACTCCTTAAATTTCCAGAAAATTTCGCCATAACCTCCTTTGTACCGGGAGCATCGGGAAAATCCCCAAACCGCCACATAGGCCTCTCCAATCAAAAAGAAAAAGAAAAAGCCAAGCGGCTAGCCGATTCAGCGCATAAAATCTCATATGGAATTTAAACATGTACCTTTTTGTCGGGCACTAAATTTATAAACTTCATTCTCTTCATTCCATACCTGTTTAGCACATGCTCACCTGTTTTCAGTTCAACTCAATCCAATCGTTTGAATTCAGTTTCGGCCATTTATTCTTTAATTAGCTTCTTAGCCTATTTCACTTGTTATTTGAAAGTATCACGTTCAAATATAAATTAATTTATTTTCAAAACAATTGAACGCCATTTCTAATTCAAGTTTCATATCCGAATTCGAATATAAATTCCCAAATCGAATTCACTTATTCAAATTCCAATTTCACTTCACAATCTCGTTAACTAATTATTGTTCAAATTAGTTAATTCTATTCAATAATTAAAAATCTGATTTTTTGTTTCAAAAATCAATCCATTACTCCACTGGAGTTCAGATATATTTCACAACTCAAATCTGGGATTTTCTAAATAGAAATTCGGATTTTATTCGCTTAAAATCCTTTTATAAAATTAAATAAACCATTATGGTTTTATAATGGTTATGGCGCCGCTTTTCTGAAAAATTGATTTTGACATAACTCAAAATTCATTCGACGAAATCCAGATTTTTCCTCTTCCATTAGAAAACTATTATCAAATCGGTCCTGATGATTCTTATTTCAAAGAATTCCGACTTCAATTGAGTTCTGTACACTCAATTGAAGTTCGAATCACCAATTTACGAACTGCCGCGCTGCAGCGAGTTCATTTTAATTATATTTAATACATAAACGTTTTAAACTTCGTTTATATATAAATTCCAACTCCATTCTAATAAATTTAAATATATATTCAGCCTATTTACCAAACCCAACTTAATATTCTCGATTATCCCTATTCGTCGATTACTTCATAACTCAGTTATAAATTTATTTATAACTTAAATTTCTATATCTAATTTTGATTTATTTAGAAATAAATTATTTTATGAAATTCGATATAATATAATTCCAATTATAAACTCGTTGGATTTTTCTAATGCAAATTCAACTTATATTTTGAAATAAAATCAATCGTTCTATTTTAAAACACTTTCCAATTCATTTTTACATTCATATTTGAATTTGAACTGTTACATTATCAAATGATAATTTATTTCACTATATTTATAAACATTGTTTATAAATAAATTTTCTTGTTTCACAAAAATAGAACAAGCTTCCCTTTCAATTATCTATTTGAAAATCCAATTTCTTTTATATTTCGAATTCCGAAATTAAACGCATCGTTCTCCTTTTCGAAATGATTTCAAATTCTATTTTCAAATTCACAAATGAATTTAATAATTTAAATTATCTCTTGATAATTATTTCATTCTATTTATAAACACTGTTTATAAATTTCTTGTTTTATATATTTAAAACAAGTTCCATTTCGAAATCTATTTTAAACAAAAATCTTATTTTGGAAATTTCTATTTATAATAATTATATATATAACACTCAATTTATTTTCATATTCAATTTAACTTCTATTTGAATAAATTCGAATTGATCTTATTCAAATCATAAATCCTTACGGATTTATTTTAGTTCATATTCTGAACATCAAAATAAATTCGATCGATTATTTCTTTAAAACGATTTCCCCATTTCAATATTTAAATTCACATTTGAATTTAAATATTCAAATTATCAAATGATAATTTCACCACTTTATTTATAAACATTGTTTATAAATTCATTTCAATTCTCTGCATTATTAATTTATAAACAACGTTTATAAAGTCAATACTTGTTTTATTTATTCAAAACAAGTTGCCATTTCTTGTCCGTTCGAATATCAAATTCTATTTTTGAAAAATAGAATTTTCCTTTTAAGTTACAAAGTTCATTTTCACGATATTTTATAAATTAACATCTAGGGCCCAATGGCATTTAATCATTCATAAACACCCAATTATCAACCACGGGTTCTAACACATCATATATGATAAGGAATATGAAACAAACAAATAATAATATTTTTGAGGAATCCAGTTGGATCCCTCCAACCTGTTTTTCTGCATCCACAGACGTTAGTCAACATAAATAATACCCATCCTGCTTCGTGGCAGGATATCGCGGTATAGAAGGTCATCCACTATCATAGCGTGAGGCGCATATGGTCATCCGCTAATGATATTGCGGGCATCCGCTAATGATACTCCGAGAAATCCAACCACCAATATATATATAATAGCAACCACCAAGCCTAAATAACTAATATATTTAAGACGCACAAAAATATTGAATGCAACCAAACAAGCAACAAACAATTATTTTTAATGGATAAAAATAATTTTAAATAAAAGGTGAGTGATATTTAATCAACGTGATTTTCGTTATGCGATCCCATTAAATGTTGTATCGTCGCAGCTACAAATTTCTCGATTGATTCCAATCGACGAAATCTTGTATATATTTAATATAACATTCATTAGTTTTAACGAGACTATATATATGTGTATATACGTAAATAATGGATTTAAACTCAAAAATTATTTAACTTAATTACCTTAAATTCCTTTCCTGGATATACACACACAAGCCCTTAATGTTTACTGGAATTCCCTACCCAACTTTGACCGAAGTTTGATCGGCAATAACCATTTCTTCTGTCGATCCAAACGTTATTGCTATTGGAGTTTTTGAGCTACTCCCTTTCTTCTTTGGTTTACTTCGAATAGTACCAGGAACCATATGAAATCTCCAAATGCCAAAAACTCCAAATCATTATTCTCCATTCCCTTGCCAAACATACCGACAGCCTTATCTTCCTCATCACCCCACTTTGAATCCCAAATAGCAACCACCACTTGGTTTCCTAACGTCCAAACCAATTGTGTCCACCTTTTAACATCGCACCCTCCTGTATTAACTCTAGCTCACCAATCCAAATCCCGTGTTCGCCTGGTTCATCTAGCGGCCTTCCCCACGTTATTTTTTACAATAACATCGACAAATTTCGGCATCAGTTATCACCTAACTTCACTCGCAGAAGCTTCCCGCCACTACTAACATCGCTCCCTCCCCCATTGAGTAAAAATCTGAACCCTAGAACGCGTTTAACCCAGGTCGAACCCATTCTCCCAAAACGAAAATCAAGCACCCAACACAAACCCTAAATCGCAGCCCCCTTCACTTCGATCTGCCTTCCGTCCAACTCCAGTTGAGACTCAGCTCTCGCGGCCCTCGATTTTGACTTCTGTCGTTTTTTTCTTCAATTGAAGCCAATTTGATTTTGTGACAGATTGAAGGAATATAAGAGGAAATCGAGTTTTTAAGAACGAAGAAGGGGCGGCTTTGATTTGTTCTGAGTAACGAAATGAAATGGAAAAGAAAAGGAGAGATCGCGTTTATAAATAGATTGAGAAGGGAATAGAACGTACACAACAAATCTTTGTATTTATTTTAAAAAAATCTAATTAACTTGATTTGATTTTGATTTGATATAAAGAGATCTTTTATTCTTTTTAAACAGATATCGATTTGATTTCGATCTTATCCATTATAAATATCTTGGGGTTCACAATTAAAAATCGTGAATCGCTATTTTAGTGTACCGACCGTCGTTCCAATGTTATAGCGTTATACTGAACTCAACAGAATATTTTCTGAAATTTATTTTGAGCGTATATACCATATTAAATTAGTATAATATAATTTACATTCAAAACCAGTAAATTCTCCGATAATAAATTATTCATTATTATCGTTTATATACAAACAGAATTTACTTAATCATCTTGACTTCGTTTTAAATCTCGAACTGAATTATTTTTCGTATTACAATAATTTAATATATTCAATATTAAATCGAAATTTATTTTTAAATCGATAACTAAATATAAAAATTCATTTATATTATCAAATCAATATTTAAAATAAATATTAAATATTCAAAATTAATCGACAAAAAATCTGGGTCGTTACATAAAACCCACCACACACGACCTCCGTTCTTGACAAAATATGTAATCTTAGTATAAAAAAATATTCCGGACCCAATGGGACAGGTTTCGTCAAATTCCGACATCGTTTGTGAAATGTCCTTTATAATTATCGATGAAAAATCAAGTGTTTGAAATTCCTATAATTAAAGAAAAAAATCCAATAAATTTGAAATCTTGAAATTTTACTAGAGCTCTTCCTTACAGATCCAATGAAATTTATTTCGTCCAAATTGGAGTTCATTTGGCCAGTCGTTTATTCATTTAAAGTTACCCATGTCCGAATTGACCAAATAAGATAATTGATTTGAGCGTTTATCGTTGTCACGATCAAATGGTAAGGCCGATTGACACGAAAATTGAAATTTCTATAATAATTAATTAATACGAATCCAGTGGCACCAGTTTCTTCGCATTCTGAGACTGTTTCCCGGTAATGCTATTTTTATACGCACCACAATGCCATTTTGGACACCAAATTTTCCAGTCTTCAAAAATAACAAACTATATACCTATCCTGACTCTAATCGTCGATATGAACTCAACGGAATTGGTTTCGCAGCGTAATTCGATTGTCTGCTCAAGTTACACTTAAATATCTCTCTATTAAATTAAATTAAATTAATTACGCGCTACAGAAATTGAATGGGCGTTTACGGTTACCATGGTCACATACGACATCGGTTTGCCATGCAATTTAATACCGTGCAATAATTTAACAGTATGGTTCCAATGAAACTGGTTTCATCAAAAACGAATTCCATTTGCAAAATCGCTATTTTAAAGGCCTATATTTTAAATAACAATTTCCATAGCGACTATTTCCAAATTTGATTTGGCCATAACTAACAATCTATAACACGAAATTTGGATTTTTCTCTTCTATATGAAAATTATCATCAACACGATCCCAACGTTTCTTGTTTCACAAAAATCCGACTTATATTGGATCTCGTATACACAGTTGAAGTTCAAAACTCCATATTACGAACTATAGCGCTATTTCGAGCTCTATTTTTATTATATATAAATTATAGCGTTCAAACTTCGTTTAAATAACGAATTAAATATTAAAATTCATTAATATTCCAAATATAATATTTAAAATAATAAATTAAATTAAATATTTGGCTACCCAAAAATACGGGACGTTACAATATATATTAATTTAAAAGGGTTTGAACATGTTAATTATAATATAATTATAAACGAGCTCGTAACAACGCGGTAGTTCGTAATGTTGGGTTTTGAACTTCAATTGGATATACATGATTCGTTATAAGCCGGATTTCTTTGAAATAGGAAACGTTTGAATTTAATCAACTGTATTTTTCTAATGGAAGAGAAAAATGGAGGTTTCGTACTATAAACCATAAGTTATGTCCAAATCAAGTTTCCAGAAAGTCGCTATGGAATCATTTATAAAGCATAACGATGTATTTAATTATAATTAATATTGGTTTCATATTTGGACAAGATCTTCAAGTCATATTTTCAGTAGAATTTATAGAATTTTTCTGTAATTTTTATTTTGGGAAGTAAGACACTTTTTATTTGGAGTATTTTACACCATACATCAGCATTTTGGTATTTCACAAGATAAGTCAACTTGTCTATATTATTATATTTTCGGGATCATGGCACCTTGTTTGTCACGATCATATTTTTATTTTTGTCCATAGCGGTTGAAATATATATATATATATATATATATATATATATATAACGAAGTTCTTTGTAACGTGTATCGCATTAAGGTTAAACATACACATATATATATATATATATATATATATATATGCATTCATTGAGAAGGATCTTTTCTCATTTCTATTCCTTTATGGAGCTCAGCATCGCTCCTTGAAACAAAATTCAATTCCTGTTTGCATGGCCTCTCACACAACTTGGAAGAAACCTGATAGTAATAAAATAGCAAATTTATACACATCTTGATAAACCAACAAATTATAGATAGATATACTCAAGTATGGACCAACTAATAGAAACAACGAATAGAATTTGCATATCAATGCAAATAACTATTACAGGAATGTGTTACACTAGAATCAAATTTGATTGAAACACGCTGAAGCCTTCTGATGTCAATAGGTATTAACGTCCGGTTTAATACCACTAGGTTCCACAAGATGAATACATAAGATAGTCTAAACAATCCTTATATATAAAAAAATATTTATATCTGAATGTGCATCTCCATATAACCGGATGTTTTAACCAGCTTGTTAACTTCATATTAAAGCCATGCAAGTCTGATTGTCTGAACGTGCCTACTCTAAGAAATAGAAGCACAGCCCCATCGAAAAATACAACACAGACCTAGCCTAGATATATATCACCAACCTAAAAGCATGAATTGTCACCCTTTTTCACACAGAACAGAATGTTCTTGCACAGACAACTTAAGTTATCAACACAGCTCTCCCTTTTTGCTAATACTTCACACCTAAGTAATGGCGGTCCTCAGTTACCTACAAACCAACAAGCAGGCTACATGAAAACCACCATATGCTGTAGTACCCAAACCCATGCGCCTGCAGTGCCTACCTTTCCTTTTTTCTTCTACTCTGTCACCGTAAACCTTGATCGCCATGGAATGAAAAGCCTATAAATACGATGCAGATGCTTCTCTAATTCTTCAAAGAACAAACTCAAATAAAGTCTAAGCCATGGCCATTCTCTTCTCACCAAAATACCAAACAGGTGCTCAGTTCATACTTTTCATGGCGTCACAGTAGCTGATGAAGGAAAGGGAGCGGCGATCGATGTCAGTAGGTCGGATTGGGGTTCGTACTGGGTCTATCGGTCACCGGAGATGGTTGCGTGGAGACTGGTGTAGCTGGGATGGGCGTTATGTGGGTGCAGATGTTTTCGGAGTCACGTTTTAAACAGGGTGCAGGAGATAGGCATTGAGGAGAAGAAGGAGTTGAAAACGCAGGAGCTACGGCTTGTTTTGAGGAGTTGCGTGTTGCATTACTACAGAAGATGGATAAAAGAAATCACGTCATGAATAGTGGATAATGGGTGGAAACCAAACATGGTTATGGGGAGGGAGACACAGGAGTAGTGGGTTCAGATTCTTCATTTAGAAAAAAGGACGTCTGTAGCATGGTTGCGAGCTGGTTCCACTCGAATATGGATGGGCTAAGACCCAAGTTTAAAAAGAAAAGAACCCGAAATAATCATGCAACGTCATGAAGTTGGAATACAACACGGGAAGGGATTGTATTTGTATTGAGGAAATGTAGTGCAGGTATGGCGAATTGGAGTTTGGGTCAAGTGATAAAGGTGAGGCTCATATTTAAATAAATTAAGTTATTGTTTGATTAAGTAGTAGTAATAAAAATAATAATAATAAAATTATAAATATTATATCGTGTACATACATTGTCAAATTTACGAAAGGTCGGTCACATTGGAATCATGTGGGTGTAAGATACGTACTGAAATTGGTTTGGAACCAGTTGGAGGTCGTTTGAATTCATGGCAAAATTAAAACGTTTGAGTCGAATCATCGACCGTTAACCGTTATTTGGTGGTTCACGACCAAGGTGAGTAAACTCACTAACTATGATCAGTTCTATAATTGTATAAACAATATTTAATATTGATAAATGATAAACGGTTGCTGTGTGATGGTTATTTAAATGAATTGCTTATTAATTAGTTGAAATTTTAGATACAGTTATATATATATATATATATAAACCGTTAGTTAAATATTTATTTCTATTTATTATAATATTTCATATTGATATGAAATTATTGTTATTCATGTTGACTAACATCTGTGGATGCAGGGAAACAGATTGGAGGAACCCAACTGGATTCCTCAACAATTATATTGTCGTTTTTCATGTATTGCATTATATGATGTGACAAATAATCAGATGTTGATTATTGTGTGATTGGGATGTTTGAACAACATTTGTAGCGAGCCGGGAAATTCGACACTCGAATCCAGACACTAACACATCCCGTTTCCAAACTCAAGTACCGAAAACCCAGAAAGCTAATAGAAAGAAGTTAAGAAAGAAATATTAGAATAGAAGAATAAGAAGATCAGAGTCTCATAGCGGAATGGACAAAATATAATAATCAATAACACTTTATAAAAGAATTGTATATTACATCATCAGAGTATACAATCAGATCAATACAACGCACAGCGGAAATAAACTAGTACTAGTATATATATGGAATACGTCTCGACTTCAACTTCTCTTCTGAAGCTCCAAGAGATACCTAACCTAATAATATACTCGGTCTGACCCGAGCACATTTAAAGCAAAGCAAAATTCACCCAGATCAGTCTGAAATACTTTCAGTGATAAATTCATACAGCAACCATCTTGTTTAACTTTGAAATCCTTTGAAATAAAAGGATAATAGTAAGACCAGCCCATAAATAAACACAGATGGTTTTTACCTTACTATAAACCAAACCAGTTTTGAAAACCAATATCTTGTTCTGATATTATAATAGTGTCTAAATACAAGCAGATAGAATCTAGCAGAACGCTTGCATCTCACGCTCCACATATATAGTATACAATCAAAATCGCGGGCGCTTATTGGAGATTGGATTTCCAACTATGACAAGGTATGGGACCACCTGCCGATAGTGTATCTCTAGAGACGAATACACTGGGTTTAACAAGAACGTCTTACAACTCGGCTGTGACGGCCCGCCCCGCACCAACCGATACTTACTCCAAAAGTGTGTTGTACACATGTCCAGTTAGCACGGAATGGGTCGCCAGAAGGAAAAGGAAGAAGGAAATGAACATACAAAGAACCTTTTAGAATGTCTCACAGCGCAAAGAACGAAATATAATAATAACATACTTGACATAAAACAGGAGAGACAGTGCATAAGCTGAAAATCAGAACTAAACATCACAGCAGCGGAAATCCAAAATACAACTTATTACAACTTTCAAACTGTCTCAAGCAGAAGCAAGATAAATGAGGTACACTACTAATGCCCAAGTAGCGACCACCAACGACACAGGGAGAATGTCTATATATATATCATATGTGGAAGCCTCCTGCCCGCCTCCGAATCAGCTACTCGCGCATCACCAGCTAACCTGTCTCTAGTCTGCTCGTGTGAGCACCCAGAGTAATAAGAGGAGACATAAAACTCTGGGTCAGACATAAAGCCTGGTATGAGCGATAAGCATCTAAAGTGAACAATAACAGGTAGACTAAAACATACCTGAACCTGGACCTGCAACCAAAGAGTTAGCACTACATACTGTACAACACTCTAAGGTATCATATCAAACAATATAAAGATACGGAGGTGGGGGAGGTGTGCATGTCATAGGGATGGCAAACAATCAAACATAGCATCCATCCTCACATCTCTCACTCAGTGCGTAAAGCATACGATATTCACCACTTCGATCACCCAACATACCTTGCTACGATCACTTTGCCCCATGAAGTCATAAATGGCTTCATTGCACTGATAACGTAGCCACTAATCATTTGCCATGTCCACTTTGCCCCATGGAGTCACAAGGACCCCGCTGCACTGGCTCATAGCCTTACTAATCCTTACTATGTCCACTTGCCCCATGGAGTTATTCACCCCATCTGCGCTGGCTCATAGTCTTACTACGCATCACCTTGCTCCTCAGGTCATAATGACCCTACTGCACTGATAACGTAGTCTTGCTACCATCACTTTGCCCCTCAGGTCATAATGACCGTACTGCACAGATAAGTAGCCCATCATTCTTAGTGGTGAATCGAAGTTATGAACGTCGACAACTCCTTAGCACACGTCCCGCAGCAAAGTCCAACCATGAAGTGAACTCATTGGTTCCCAACTGGTTCCGGGATCCTGAGCTCTAACTCCCATATGGACTACCTTTGCATCTCGGGTTATTGGTCATCACCATCGAATCGGATCGAATCAGCCTTCACACTCTTCATCGGATCGGATCGGCCTTAGGCATTCGGATCGGGTCGCGCCTCCTGCATCGGATCGGGTCGTGATCCTCCAGGTGATCGGATCGTCATTGCGGTCCCCTTTCTATTTGCCTTGGATCGTGCTCCCCTCCTTGGTTCGGGTCGTGATACCCCATACGGATCGGATCGCGCCCCTCCAGCTCGTGGTTCTCTCCTGGTTCGGATCGTCGTCTCGCTGTGCATCAGATCGTGGATGCTGCTTTCCTCTTGTTCGGATCGTGATATGAAGCACGAGTGGATCGGATCGGGTAGCAGTTCACGATTGTTGCTCGTGGGCCTTGCGCAGATGGTTCGGTTCGGAGGGGATGACTCGACTCGTGGGGATGTCCCACGATCCCATAGGGCGATCTGATCGTCCCTCAATCCCCTATGCGGTCCGAATCCCTGCACCTTGTCCAGCGAGCTGTTTACACCATTCGACGGTGTTTTCGACCATTCTAACTATTCTAATCAATCACAAAGCATACCATACAGTCATAGCAACATACATAATCAACCACAAACATCAAAACATCAATATGATAAGTAGAAATGGATCAAACATACCCAAAATCCCATATCTTCCCCTTAAGCATGTTTAGGTGAAACTAATGATAGGACTAACAAAACTTAACCAAATTAACCCAAATTCATCTCAGAGGTCTAAAACATCATTCCGAATTTTATAAACATTTTTCCAGAATTTTATCATGTTTAAATTCGCTAATTAACACTAATCACCCCTAATTAGCCATAATTAGTGCAAAACTATGCAAATCACTCACCTTAGCCACAAAATAAACTAAGATCCGAAATAAATCTCTGATTTGATGTGAATCTCTATGCTAAACAGCAGCCCCAAGTTGCTTTAGTGAAGATCTTCCTTGATTAGGGGTTGCTAAGCCAAATCCTTGACCAAAAGATGATTTGGAGGTGATTTAGAGGTTGGAGGCCATTTTTAGGGTTCCTTGGTGATAAGTGGAGGCTAGAAAACTGAAATGGAATGATTCTCCATCTCATTTCAGCCCTCCAATAACCCTAATCCCGAAATGGGTTATGGGCCTACTCACTAATCACCCGATTTGGCCCGGTTAAGCAGTTTTCACCCTCCAAACCTTGTTTCAGCCATATCTCCCAAACGGTAAGTCCGTTTGACTATTATGACCACTCTACGGAAAGGTAAACCATCAAACGAATCAAATGGAAGTGGTTTCAGATCAAAATTCCTTTCCAATCAAAAGTTATGGCCAAAACAGTACCAACTAGGGGCAAAATGGTCATTTAAAAATCGACAAAAATCATGAACATGGGAAATGACTCTAATGGATGTTTCCCAAAGTTACATGACCATACAACTTCATACGGGAAAGAAATAAATATTCTACAATCCTATGATGTGTAGAATACGGGTCGTTACACTCTCCCCCCCTTAAGAAATTTCGCCCCCGAAATTCCCTAATCCAAACACACACAAAGGTCCCGCATGCCTATCTATCATAAAACAACAATCAACATGCAAAACAAGCAAAACAAGTCTACCCTAGCATGCGGAAAACTAAATCGCAAAGTAAACCTTACCAGGCAAAGAGTTCTGGATGTGCCTTCCTAATGCTCTCCTCTGTCTCCCAAGTACAATCTTTCTCCTCCTCGCCCCACTGAACCTTGACTAGCTTCACCGACTTCCTTCGAAGTTGCTTTGTATCGTGCCCCACAATACGGATCGGCTTGCGGTTCCCAACTGCCTCGGGTTCTACTTCGAAGTCCTCTAACTGATCAGGTGAAATAGTCATATCTGAGTCGTGAACGAACTTCCTTAGTTGGGAAACATGAAATACATTGTGAACTCCCGCCATTTTCTCTGGTAAGCCAACTCTATACGCCAAATTCCCGACTAATTCAAGAACGGGGAACGGGCCAACAAATCTTGGTGCCAACTTGCCTCTCCTGCCAAATTGTATCACACTCTTCAACGGAGAGATCTTAACAAACACCAAGTCACCAACGGAGAATTTCAAATCTCTTCTCCTCCTATCAGCATAACTCTTCTGCCTATCTTGGGCAGCTTTCATTCGTTGCTGAATGATCTTAATCTTATCTGAAGTTTCTCTCACCACATCTGGTCCAAGCACAAACTTCTCGCCAGTCTCTATCCAACATGATGGTGAGTTGCACGGTCTTCCGTACAAAGCTTCATATAGAGCCATACCGATACTGGATTGGTAGCTATTATTATATGCAAACTCTACTAGATGCAAATGGTCATCCCATGATCCACCAAAATCCAATATACAAGCTCTCAAGAGATCTTCCAATATACGATTCACCCTCTCCGTCTGACCGTCGGTCTGAGGATGATATGCGGTACTGAGATGTAATCCTGACCCTAGAGCCTCTTGTAAGCTCTTCCAAAACCCACTAGTAAACAACGGGTCTCGGTCACTCACAATGCTTTTGGGTACTCCATGAAATCTCACTACCCACTTCATATACAATTCTGCCAACTTGGCTGCCGTTCTGGTCGATTTGACGGGTATAAATCTTGCGCTCTTAGTCAATCGATCCACAATTACCCAAATGCTATCATATCCCGATCTAGTCCTTGGTAAACCATCGATGAAATCCATCGAGACTTGCTCCCATTTCCATTCGGGAATTTCTAATGGTTGCAACAACCCACTAGGCTTCTTTTGCTCGGCTTTAACTAGCTGACAATTCATGCATTTGGATATAAACTTCCCAACGTCTCTTTTCATCCCTTCCGAGTAGTAAGTCTGTCTCATGCCTCGATACATCTTATTACCACCGGGATGTATAGTCAGTTTTGAGTGATGACATTCTCTAAGCACTTCATCTCTCAAACCATTCACGTTGGGCACAACTAGTCTCCCATTCTTCCGAAGCCATCCATCTCGATCAAGCCCATACACATTCATCTCCTCATCGATACCCATCTCTAACTTGGAGATGATTTCCAAAACGTTAGGATCGTCCCTCTAATTAGAACCAATCCGCTCTATCAAAGTAGGTCTGATCGTCAAACTAGCTAGCATAACTGGATCCAATTCGCACCTTGGTCTGAAATCAAAACCCGCGATAAACTCCAGTTGCTTCCATTCAAGAAACATTGCCCCTAAGCTGGCATGTCTCCTACTCAAGGCATCGGCTACCGCATTACCCTTCCCAGGTGTATACGCGATATCAAAATCATACGAAGCCAAGAACTCTAACCATCTCTGCTGACGGAGATTCAGATCTTTCTGAGAGAAGAGATACTTTAACGATTTATGATCGGTAAACAACTCAAATCTTTCTCCCAAGAGATAGTGTCTCCACATCTTCAGCGCAAATACAATCGCTGCCAATTCCAAATCATGGGTAGGATACTTCTTCTCATGCGGCTTTAACTGTCGACTAGCATAAGCTACAACCCTACCTCCTTGCATAAATACAGCACCCAGTCCGGTACCACAAGCATCCGTGTATACCATCATCTCTTCATTCCCCTTAGGAATGACTAGCACTGGCGCACGCGTCAACTTCTCCTTTAGACTCTTGAAGGCATCCTCACACACTCCGTCCCAGACGAAGGACTGATTCTTCTTAGTCAACTGAGTCAACGGTGCTGCAATCTTGGAGAAGTCCTGGATAAACTTACGATAATATCCGACTAATCCCAAGAAACTTCTTACATCTGTTGCATTCTAGGGCGTAGGCCAATCTTGTACCGTAGCCACCTTCGCAGGGTCCACGGCAATACCACACTCTGAAACCACATGACCCAAGAATCTTACTTCCCTTCTCCAAAAATGACACTTAGAGAATTTCGCTTTCAATTGGTGTTTCCTCAACACCTCCATCACTATCCTCAAGTGCCCCTTGTGTTCCTCCTCTGTCCTTGAATAAACAAGGATATCATCCACGAACACAAGAACAAACTTATTCAACTGATCTCTGAATACTCGATTCATAAGATCCACAAAGTAGGCTGGTGCATTGGTCAACCCAAACGGCATGACCAACCACTCATAAAATCCAGACGGCGTCCTAAATGCCGTTTTCGGAACACTCTCATCCGCTACTCGAAGCTGATGAAATCCTGTCGCGAGGTCCAACTGGGAGAACACTCTTGCTCCTTCCAGCTGATCAAACAAATCATCTATCCGCGGTAGAGGATACTTATTCTTCCTCGTCACCTTATTCAACTCGCGATAGTCCACACACAAACGAAGGGAACCATCTACCTTAGTGGCAAACACAACTGGTGCTCCCCACTCGGAGACACTTCTTCTAATAAGTCCCTTCTTCAAAAGATTGCTGACTTGCACCCCGAGCTCTCGCTGCTCTCTTGGTGCCATACGACGAAGTGGCATCACTATAGGTCTGGCATCTTTCACTAAATCAATACGGAACTCAATCTCTCGGTGTGGTGGAAGCCCGGTCACCTCCTCGAAGACGTCCGGATATTGGCCAACCACGGGCACATCTGACAACTCATCCTGCGGGATGTCGAGGGAATTTACAAAACTAGCCATAACCCCATCACTAGGTAGACTACCAAACACTACCCTCCGCCCATCATCCGCCCTCACTGTCACCAAAAAGCCCTCATAGTCTACCACCACCCCGTATCTTTGGAGCCAATCGACTCCCAATATAATGCCATACCCAGTAAAGCCCAAAACAAAGCAATCACATACAAACATACATCCATGACTCGATAAGACCAAATTCCTGCAAATCATACTAAGGCTAGTCGAACCACCAATCGGGTTCGTCACAACCAATGGTCTATCGACTATCTCGGGTTCCAGTCCCAACCTATCTACCAGGTCACTAGATATGAAGGAACGGGAAGCCCCAGTATCAAACAAAACTTGAACTGGTACATCATAAATAGAAAGCATACCTTGAATAACAACATTCTTTCCTTTCTCCGCCGCAGTTGGGGCATTCGACGAAGAAGGAATAGCATCAAGAGCATATGCTTTCACAATCTGCTTCTCCTTAAGAGGTTGCGGACACTTGTCCTTCTGATGTCCCACTTGACCACAGTTGTAGCACTTCCTTTCCGCTGGCTTGGTCCGACATTCTTTAGCATAATGGCCTTTCTTTCCACAGCTGAAGCACTCAACATCCTTCTTGCTCTTTTTCTGACCACCTTTAGATTGGTCCTGCTTCCTCTTATTCTGAGAACTATTCTTGCCTCCACCGCCTGCTTGCGGCTTTGTCCCTTCTGCAGATGCAGCCTCAGTCTTTGACTTAGGGTAAAGGCTCTCTGATCTCAAAGCTTTCCCCACGATCGATTCAAAAGTCTCATCGATGTGGTTGATAAGCCTCTCCCCCAAGTACCCATCCAAACCAGTAATGAACTTCTCATTCTTCTTCTCAGGAGTATCAATAAGAGACAGTCCATACTTCGACAAAGTGTCGAACTAAGCAATATAATCAGAAACCGCCCTGCCGTTCTGCTTGAGTTCCAAGAACCTCTTGAACAACACTGACTTCTGGGCAGCTGGAATAAACTTCTCGCTAAAGCGAGCCTTGAACTGATCCCAAGTAACCTGGTCCTCTGGAGTAGCTGTTCTAATAGCATTCCACCAATTCATCGCTCGCCCTTGCAGCTGACGAGACGCTAGCCTTCTCTTCATCGCATCCTCAAGACCCAAGTCATCAAAGATACGGTCGCAGCTATCCATCCAATCTTGAACATTTGTGGCTAACTCCGTTCCATGGAACGGCTTCCCACCAAGATTAGTGTAATCTTTGCACAACTTGGCGAAATCGACCCTAGGCGCCTGCGCTACTGGGCCAACACCAGCTCCGGGATTGGGAACTGCCCCTTGCACTTCTCTAAGCATGTCTCTCATGAGGTTAGTAAACATCGCCCTCATGTCAGCGGCATTCCCATTATTGGCCCCTCTACCAGTACCTCTAACATATCGGCTCATCGTCAATCTGTAAAAGGGAAACGATTAACGACCCCATAGTGGTACTAGTGCAGTGCAACTTCATTCTTATACTACTGATAGTATATATACATAGCTTTTGAAAACCAAAGTAATCACAAATACGCGCTCTCATATACGTACTAACTCTCCCTAGTGTCTTTCCCTAGGTTAACTACGCAACCTAGAGCTCTGATACCAAGTGTAACGGCCCGCCCCGCACCAACCGATACTTACTCCAAAAGTGCGCTGTACACATGTCCAGTTAGCACGGAACGGGTCGCCAGAAGGAAAAGGAAGAAGGAAATGAACATACAAAGAACCTGTTAGAATGTCTCACAGCGCAAAGAACGAAATATAATAATAACATACTTGACATAAAACAGGAGAGACAGTGCATAAGCTGAAAATCAGAACTAAACATCACAGCAGCGGAAATCCAAAATACAGCTTATTACAACTTTCAAACTGTCTCAAGCAAAAGCAAGATAAATGAGGTACACTACTAATGCCCAAGTAGCGACCACCAACGACACAGGGAGAATGTCTATATATATATCATATGTGGAAGCCTCCTGCCCGCCTCCGAATCAGCTACTCGCGCATCACCAGCTAACCTGTCTCTAGTCTGCTCGTGTGAGCACCCAGAGTAATAAGAGGAGACATAAAACTCTGGGTCAGACATAAAGCCTGGTATGAGCGATAAGCATCTAAAGTGAACAATAACAGGTAGACTAAAACATACCTGAACCTGGACCTGCAACCAAAGAGTTAGCACTACATACTGTACAACACTCTAAGGTATCATATCAAACAATATAAAGATACGGAGGTGGGGGAGGTGTGCATGTCATAGGGATGGCAAACAATCAAACATAGCATCCATCCTCACATCTCTCACTCAGTGCGTAAAGCATACGATATTCACCACTTCGATCACCCAACATACCTTGCTACGATCACTTTGCCCCATGAAGTCATAAATGGCTTCATTGCACTGATAACGTAGCCACTAATCATTTGCCATGTCCACTTTGCCCCATGGAGTCACAAGGACCCCACTGCACTGGCTCATAGTCTTACTAATCCTTACTATGTCCACTTGCCCCATGGAGTTATTCACCCCATCTGCGCTGGCTCATAGTCTTACTACGCATCACCTTGCTCCTCAGGTCATAATGACCCTACTACACTGATAACGTAGTCTTGCTACCATCACTTTGCCCATCAGGTCATAATGACCCTACTGCACTGATAAGTAGCCCATCATTCTTAGTGGTGAATCGAAGTTATGAACGTCGACAACTCCTTAGCACACGTCCCGCAACAAAGTCCAACCATGAAGTGAACTCATTGGTTCCCAACTGGTTCCGGGATCCTGAGCTCTAACTCCCATATGGACTACCTTTGCATCTCGGGTTACTGGTCATCACCATCGAATCGGATCGGATCAGCCTTCACACTCTTCATCGGATCGGATCGGCCTTAGGCATTCGGATCGGGTCGCGCCTCCTGCATCGGATCGGGTCGTGATCCTCCAGGTGATCGGATCGTCATTGCGGTCCCCTTTCTATTTGCCTTGGATCGTGCTCCCCTCCTTGGTTTGGGTCGTGATACCCCATACGGATCGGATCGCGCCCCTCCAGCTCGTGGTTCTCTCCTGGTTCGGATCGTCGTCTCGCTGTGCATCAGATCGTGGATGCTGCTTTCCTCTTGTTCGGATCGTGATATGAAGCACGAGTGGATCGGATCGGGTAGCAGTTCACGATTGTTGCTCGTGGGCCTTGCGCAGATGGTTCGGTTCGGAGGGGATGACTCGACTCGTGAGGATGTCCCACGATCCCATAGGGCGATCCGATCGTCCCTCAATCCCCTATGCGATCTGAATCCCTGCACCTTGTCCAGCGAGCTGTTTACGCCATTCGACGGCGTTTTCGACCCTTCTAACTATTCTAATCAATCACAAAGCATACCATACAGTCATAGCAACATACATAATCAACCACAAACATCAAAACATCAATATGATAAGTAGAAATGGATCAAACATACCCAAAATCCCATATCTTCCCCGTAAGCATGTTTAGGTGAAACTAATGATAGGACTAACAAAACTTAACCAAATTAACCCAAATTCATCTCAGAGGTCTAAAACATCATTCCGAATTTTATAAACATTTTTCCAGAATTTTATCATGTTTAAATTCGCAAATTAACACTAATCACCCCTAATTAGCCATAATTAGTGCAAAACTATGCTTCACCTTAGCCACAAAATAAACTAAGATCCGAAATAAATCTCTGATTTGATGTGAATCTCTATGCTAAACAGCAGCCCCAAGTTGCTTTAGTGAAGATCTTCCTTGATTAGGGGTTGCTAAGCCAAATCCTTGACCAAAAGATGATTTGGAGGTGATTTAGAGGTTGGAGGCCATTTTTAGGGTTCCTTGGTGATAAGTGGAGGCTAGAAAACTGAAATGGAATGATTCTCCATCTCATTTCAGCCCTCCCATAACCCTAATCCCGAAATGGGTTATGGGCCTACTCACTAATCACCCGATTTGGCCCGGTTAAGCAGTTTTCACCCCAAACCTTGTTTCAGCCATATCTCCCAAACGGTAAGTCCGTTTGACTAATATGACCACTCTACGGAAAGGTAAACCATCAAACGAATCAAATGGAAGTGGTTTCAGATCAAAATTCCTTTCCAATCAAAAGTTATGGCCAAAACAGTACCAACTAGGGGCAAAATGGTCATTTAAAAATCGACAAAAATCATGAACATGGGAAATAACTCTAATGGATGTTTCCCAAAGTTACATGACCATACAACTTCATACGGGAAAGAAATAAATATTCTACAATCCTATGATGTGTAGAATACGGGTCGTTACATCGGCCCACACATGACCGACCACTCATTTCTCTTTAGTATATCGAGTATATTGTCACCTTACGGCTTTTTGTCGCGCGACCACCGTACTTTCCGGGAGATACAGAAATGGAAAGAAGTAACAAATATGAATATTCTCTAGATGGTGACAATACACCCGAATGGGTGCGACCCACATAGCCATGCTGCCTGCCCGATTTTTGTCATTTTCCGGTTGATGAGGCTTGAGGCTATAATTGACTTATAAAACATCTGGCCACCACTCACATCGTCCATATACATCATCCAGGAACAGGATGAACCGAAGGCACCCTCCTACCGCATCATAGGAATCACCCTATAGATCAGTAGCGAGTAGTCCTTGCAATCCGCAGATTCCAATCACGACAGAATCATCATTAACTCTGGGGATCAGCCAGAGGTATTTAACAATAGTTCTTCCGCTCATGGAGACTTACGGTCTTCAATTGCTCCATCTTGATCAACATCTTCGTCGTATTCGTATTTATTGATCGGAATGGTTTTCGAATATAAATTCGATCCCGGTCTTTCCGTACCAACAACGTTGGGTCAGATTTTGATAGTCGGTTATTTAACTATCAAAATAAACAACCATAAAAACAAAACAGATCCATTGGTTTATACACAGCATCACTTGGCCATTAAAAATACTATATCAGTTAACGTACCCGAAAATAATATATTAGTTCAAATATATTAATGTTCTCAAATCCCTTTTTACTTATATACCTAGAAAATATCTTGAATTCATATATAATTTAATCTTCAACTAACCTTTCAAAACATTGTATAACATTTCTTATTATCTTATCGATTCAACCTATCACTCATAAAACAGTCATTTCGACATCTTCTTTGGCTTCGTTATTTGAACACCAAAATTACCACTCATCTCTTTAGAATAAACTCATTTAAATCACATTACTTAAATTTTGAAAATACCGTTATAATTTCACCAATCCCCTTTCTATTTCTTTTACTATGGGAATATTATTTCATACCATCAAGCCCCTTTTTGTTTCTTTTATCTCGGAATCTCATTATATATTCCATAGCGTTACCATGTTATTTTCCCAAAATAATTTACTCTTAACATCTTTATCATTACGACTAATATCATCCTTTGATAATCCTGAAGTTGTTCAAGTTGGGGTATTTTAATTACCTCTCAGACCTTGATCAACAACGTTCTTATCTTAAGATAAATATCAGTTGTAACACAAAAACCGACACTCATTTCCTATATCACCACAAATCCCATTGTTTTCCTTCTTGATGAAATACCTTTCTCCTTTAAAATAGAGGTTCTATATCGCATCTTTATAACCTATCTCGTTTAATTACTCTGATTCAAACGATTGATTTCCCCTTTCCAATCTCCGCCAGTTTACTTAAATTTTCAATCCTGGCATGTCACTTCTAATAACTCGTCCCATTTATGTATTCAATAAACTTTGGTTATTTAACTTTGTGTAACTTGGATTCCTAGATTCTACATAAATATAATTCAGTTCAAATCAAGTTAAAGCTTCGATTACATATCACTTTATAAACTATAAACATGGCTTTAAATTTCACAACCTTTCCTTAATATATTTCACATTCCAAATTACCACTTCGATTATTATTAAATGACTAATAATCAAGTGTCAACATTTGTTAAAATACAACTAGTTTCTTTACCATTAACTATCCCCTTCAAATTAATGAACTAATTTAATAACAAGTTCAGCTAACGCCGTTAACTTGTTCAGCTCTAAACGTGATCAACCTGTTAATCAGACGTTATTGATCTTGCCATTTAAATTAATTAATAATTAATTAATCTAAATAATTCTACTCACTTTGATTTCTATTAAATCAATATCAATGTAAACCCGTTCTAATTTTTACGTTAATTCCGAACACTTGAATTAGCTAAATAAGATCGTTTTTAATAATTACTTAATAAGCACGTGCTTCGCGCACGGTAGAATTTGGCTAAACCAATCAATGTATAGATGTGGTTGGTTTACTCTCATTTTAGAACTATATTTAAAATAATATATTTAAAAAACTATATTTGGTTGTTAAATAATTTCATAACTTCTTTTCTAGCGATTCACCTAACGATGAATCGATCATTATAAAACGGTGTATATCTGGCCATCTGCTATTTATTTCTCAATCAATACTATATATTGATTCAAAATTCAACCACAACCAACAACCAACAACCAGCAGGGTTATAAAGTCAACGGGTTTAAACAGTTCATAAAATATGAGATAACAACATATTAAATGTTTGAGGAACCGGTTTGATTCCTCCTGCCTGTTCTTCCCTGCAACACAGATCATTATAATATTTCATATCAGCATAAAGAAATATTTTAAACGACGATACTATAATTAATGTTAACCATTAAATCAACCATAGGCATTCAAAGCATTCAATTAACCAATTATCCATGGTTTAATCCAGTTATATGAATTTAGCACATCCTAGTATTTTAGAAATGTGTGAGAATTAACTCACCATTGTTTTCGATCGATGATTTGCGTTATTCGTATAATTTTAAACATGAGCTTAAAATTATACGAAATTCTGGTTGCTTCTGTTCCCGTCCGAAACCATTCAACAACGTCGTGCTTTCCTCTGCGATTCCAGCGAATTTGGTTGCGCTGAATTCTAACATAAATTTGCAGTCACCTTCTAGCATCGTAACAGGCCGACCGTTTCTCTCTTAGCAGACCCAAACGTCCATCTTCTCGTACGTGATAACAAGTCACACACACAACCCATTACGGCACTTCACACCACCCTGACATTTTTAACGTCCTCACCATTTGCTGTCAACGAACCGCAAATTCCCCACATAAGTCATATATATAAATAAATTATTAAATAAAAATGTTCATTTGCTTTAAATACCTTATATAACTATAATACAAGTCCCCCCACAGTATCAAGCGTTTCTCCAGTCCAAATTGCTGAAGCCCATTCGTTCCTGAAGCCCGATGCTCATTTAATATAAAATTATAATGTTTAAATTATCTGATTACATATATTAACATAAATAATAGGATAATTATTACCTCAAATCCTATGCCATGTCAGCTATATAGGCATGCGTTTTCTCACATTATCCTTCCTTAAATCAGACTTTTATTTCTTCCCATGTTCTCTCCTCCTTCTTGTCGATATACTAGCTGCTAAAACCAGAAGCTTCACACCATTTTCTTCTCAGCAAAATCACGCCCTCCCATTTATTTTTAAACAGTCAATTTTGAAAGCCTTACGCCCTTCAGCCCACTACAAACAAAAACCCATCATTTTTTCCTACCAAACTCCACCGTGATCTTGCTTCCCACCGCTCCCCTGCCCCTTAATATAAAACCGCCTTGAAGCCTTTCCTTCCACGTATATCCTCCACGTGAACCTTGCCACTTGCCTGTAGCTTCCCTTTTTCCCATGCACCAAAGCCTTCCAATCTCTCAATGGAAAACCCAACACCAACTTCATGGAAGCCCCACTTCGAACCTACTCCTCCACGACATCAGGACCCTCTCGCCGACGCCATCCTGCCGACAGCTCCACCATCTCCAAAACTACTGCCATAATCTACTCCACCACATCTTGTTTAAACTGTTTGCACTCCATGAAAGGAAAAACCCATTGCTATTCTCCACGAGTTCACCGCTGTTCATCACTCCTCCCAGAGAACCCGATCTCAACCTGCTACAGGGTCCGATCCTCCAGAATTCATCCATCAGTTCGCACTGCTCCACACTCAGCGATGCCTTCATTCAAACAACTGCCAGTACGCTTCGGAACACCCCTCATCCACACAAACACAGAAGAGTACCACTGCCTTCCTCTTGACAGCAGCAGTGAATCAAAAGGTTGGGGAGCCCTTGCTTCTATTTTCCTGAACGACCTTCGATTTGTTTAAATGAAAAGAGTTTTTATTTAATTTGATTGGAGGAGATGCTGCCCTTTTTTTTAGTTGTTTACCTTGCAGTTGGAAAATGGACGAGATAACATGGTATTTATAGAAGAAAAATTCTAGATAGGAACAACGTCATTTCGCCTGGCTTTGTCAAACTTAGGCATATGCCTAGCTGTGTTCTCCCATCGCTTAGCATGGCGCTGTTCTTTCATTTCAGAGGCTATGAATACTACGAGATGGGTTGCTGTATATCTGCAATGTTTTCCTTTTTGGGTAGGTGTAGGAGGGAGTATTCAGGGTAGGCTAATACACATATATGGATTGATTGGAAAACACAATGGAGTTGGCAGCTTGATTGAACTTAAGCTACCCGGTTGATAAGATACGGTATGCTGCTAAAGGGATAGGGTAGGCTGGACAACAAGATATATTGGGAAGAGTCATGCATGCAATGGTTTTATCAGATGAAAAATAGAAAAAAAGGTTAGCAGGAATAGGGTGCAGACTTAAAAGCGAAGGGATACATCATAGGGTTATACGTTTGTACTATATACATTTAACTAGGTAAGACTAGGTGCATGGCTTTAAATTGAAAAGAAAAGGGTAAGTTCTTTCTTTTCCTTACAGCGTTATTTCACTTCAGCACACAGCGTAGGGTACGAGATAGAAGAGGACATCTGAGTGTTAGTTTGATGAAGACTAACGATATTTTAGTTATAAAGTTAATCATACCCTACTATATACAACTCTGTTCGCATATGACTTGCTATCGACAGAAATAAATATATCGTTGTGCTCAGTAGTGTGCCACGATCACAAATATATAATAATATCGGTAGGTTAACTTATATTGTGATATCCCAAAATACTGATACAGGGTGCAAAATACTCCAAATGAAAAGTTGCTTATTTTGCGAATTAAAAATTACCGTAAAATTCTAAAAATTAAATTATAACTACGCCTCAAAGGACTTGTCCAAATTCGATGCCAATATTTAATTATATTTAAATAAATCGTTATGGTGTATAAACGATTCCACAACGACTATTCCAAAATTTGATTTGGAAGTAAAACGAAATCTATAATACAAAAACTCGATTTTTCTCCTCCATTAGAAAAATATTATCAGCTAGATTCAACCGCTTCTTGTTTCACCGAAATCCGACTTAACACGGATTCAGTATAGCCAATTGAAGTTGAAATTCAATTTTATGAACTACCGCGTTGTTTTCGGGTTCGTTTTATAATTAAATATAAATATAACGCTCAGTCGCCATTTAATAAACGATTTCGATATTGAATCCCATAAATAGTTCAAATAAAATATTTAAAATAAATTTAAATATTCGAATCAAATAGCTGAAAATTCCAGGTCGTTACAACATTGACCTGAAATAATTGGATTTGAATACCGTAAAATATATTCGAATATATTGAAAAATAATTTGGGATTCTAAAAAGGAAAAATCTATTTTTAAATAGAAATTAAATTTCAATTGGGCTGTGATAAAATAACTTGTTTTAATTAAAACAAGTGATTTGATTTATAAACAATGGTTATGAATGATAATAATAATTAATGCTTTGGAAATGTAAGTTCAAGAATAACTTAAAGGGGAAATTGGAAAACTGTTTCAAAGGGGAAGACAATGAAATTTATTTCGTTGTTTGAAATATGAATAGAAGGGAGATAAATTGATAAGTATTTATAAAGAGAATTCGACGATGTCGATTGTTTTAAATATAATTTATTTTTAGAAAAATTATATATTATATAATTTAGAATTTGACAACTTAGATAATGTTTGGTTTAAAGCCAATAATTTATAATAGAATACGTAAGCGAGATGAGGTTATAAACTTGATATATGATTGGCAAGGAGTTGAGTCGTAAATATAGTTTATGAAGTAGGATAGTGGTATGAATTTATAAAGTAACTAGATAAATGGGTTTTAAACCGTAATACTATTTATAAATGAAAATTAGGATTTAACTTAATAAAACGAGTCAAGTTTTCTGTAAAGAAATAATATTCACGTTTTAAAGTGAATAATGGTTTTAAAAGCAAATGTTCTGCAAATTGGAATTTATGATAAAATGAAATTGGTAAATATTGGAAGTGATAGATTCATAAGTGAATTTAGAAATTGGATTGAACTGAAATGGGAAGTTAATGCCGAAGTTTGGAAAGTTATCGAATATAGATTGTTCAAATGGGAGTTATAGGTTGAAATTAAATTATATCGAATTCAAAAAAGTAATATTTACTTTCCGATTTTTATCAAGATTTATTTATTTATCTTATTAATTAATTAATTATTCAAATTAATGAATAAAAGCTATATTTTGAAGTTCAATATTTCAGAAGCAGAGATTTTAACGATATAGTAATAATCAAAGATTTCCGTAAAAGAAGTGGATTCATAAATTTAATACGAGAGTTGTGTAAGCCATTTTGTTGATAATAAACGGGATTAAGAAAAACAGAAACTGACTGGAGATTAGTTAAGTTGAATGACTTTCTAGGTGTCGATCTGATGTTGGTTTCGGCCTTCGGGATTGATACTTGGAAAATTGTTCTCTTACTAGTTTATAGTTAGAGACTGAAAAATGGGAGAGAATATTGATGCGTAAATAAGTAACGGAAATGATTTCCAATGTCAAGGACGTATATTTTCTAAATATAGAAAATAAGAGTTATGAATATATGGAATTAATTTCCGATGTTAATAATAAATGTTTACTAAGATATAGAAAGTAAATAGTTAAAATAAATGGAAATGTTTTCCAAGGGTCGTGAGAAGCTAAACGAGTTAGAGAAATATTTGGGTAAAGGTATTGAAGGGGGATGGGGAAATGAAATGATTTTTTTTTAATAAATTAATTTAAGGGGATCAATATTGATGGATGTTTGATCGATAAATTTCCATTTGGAGATAAGATCGTTGTGTGTATGGATGTTTTCCTTTGATAGTTAAATTACTGGCTATCAAAGTTTTTGAACATTTTTTCGTTGTTAATACGGAGAAACCGGGATCAGATTTATTATCTGAAAACCACTCCGTATGGGCATTAGCGTTGTGCGAATCAAATATGATGAAGATAATTAAGGACAGCGTTTATGCAAAGGCTGTTCTGGAGATCCTAGGTAGAAATTGCCTAAGATGGATTTACAGAATAGTGCCTTCGGTTTGTTCAGTCCACTACAAGAAAAGCTGTATATAGCGGCAGATTTTTAGCAGTGGAAAATTCCATCACAAATTAGCGACGGATTTTCGTGGACTTTGTAAGGGATGATATTTTGGATTTTGTATGTCAAATTATTTTAAATTATTATCGTCGTATCTAATTTTTGTCGCTAAATCATTGGAAATTGCAGCACTTTACAGTCATAAAAATTCTAACGCTAAATTCCATTGCAAATAGAGGCTATTTACCGTCATCAAAATTTTGACGTTATTTTTGTAGTAGTTTTTCAAGAGATTTGAAAAGGACTTTGATATTTATTATTTATAAAATGTTTTATATTTGTGTTTTTACTTAGTAATTCATAGGTAAATATAAATTTTAAATAATTAATGTTAATAATTTATTAATAAGAAATAATAAATAATTACTATGAAAGTAAATAATATTCAATAGTTAGTATTGATTAATTATTAATTACTATAAAATATAAATAAGAGGTAATAATAATTAATAAAATAGATTAATATATAATTAATAATCTCAAAAAATATTAATTACTATTAATAGTAAATAAAGTTCAATAGCTAGTATTCATTAATTAATAATAACTAAATAATTAAGAGGTCATAATTATTAATTAATAATATAGATTAATAATTAATCTTTAACAATCAATGATTAATCAGTAATTTTTAATGATTAAGAAGTATGTGGTTATCCATAAAATTTAGCACTTTCTAAAATAAATTTAATATTATCCATAATTAATTATTAGCAATCAACAAATCTTTATCTTTATCTTTATTATTAATAATAATGCCATTTCTTTTATTGTGGTGAAGCTTTTTCACTGTTCCACAACAGCCCTTCAGCTTCCATGCACATGAATAAAAAGAACCAGTTAAACTCGAGGTCAGATCTGTCTTTTGCCCTCTCATTTCCTTTAACTCGCTAATCTGACTTAAAACAACTAGAACCATTAGATTCTTATTTCCTCTAATCTACGGCAGCCACTGTAACGACCCGTATTTTTCTGGTAATTATTTAATTTATTTTATTATTTAAATTATTGGTTTGGATTTAATTAATTGAATTTAATGATTTTCTTTTAAAAATGTTATTTAAATAAATAAAAATAATAATTTAATTCCAAACCAGTCAGAAAATATTGTGTCGGCAGTATAGGGTGAACGGGCAGTTTGAAATAGTTCGATATTGGTTGTATGGAAGTTATATAGGCGATTTCGTTTAGTCGACGACGATTGAATATATATATGGTTTATAATTTAATTCTAAATCGAGCTGCAGCGGTGCGGCAGTTCGTAATTTGGCGTTTTGAACTTCAAGTGGCTGTACAGGGCCCAAATTAAGTCGGATTTTCTCGAAACAAGAAACGTTCGAATCTGTTGGATAATATTTTTCTAATGAAGGAGAAAAATCGAGTTTTCGTGTTGTAGATTTGGTTTTTTGTCCAAATCAAATTTTCGAATAGTCGTTATAGAATCGTTCATCGACCATAACGGTTTATTGGATATAACTGCATACTGGATTCGAATCTGGACAAGATTCTATTGGGATGTAGTTATGATTTAATTTTTAGAATTTTACTGTAATTTTTAATAAATTAAATATGCAGCTTTTTATTTAAAGTATTGTGCACCCTGTATCAGTATTTCGGGGTTTCACAATGTAAGTTAACCTACCGATATTATTATATTTTCGGGACCGTGACACCTCGCTGGACACGACTATATTTTTATTTCTGTCCGTAGGGGTCTGTATGTAAGCGGAGTATTATATGACGGGGTACGCATATAAAACAGTTACCGATAGAAATTAAGAACCACATTAAAATAAATAAATTGTGTCTTATATCAACCTAAATTATATACAACCCACTCCATTTCTACCTAAAATTTGTTACTGCATAGCTATTGATAGATTCACATGCTATGCCTATGGTTCCTTTTCAGATTTTATGCACCATCTAAATCCTTTCAGTAGCTGATCTGTTCTTTCCAATCAAATGAAAAATCACACAGCCAATCTAACATGCCCTAGATTATAAGGTGTACATGGCTAAGATACAACATGAAACGTCCCCAGTCATAACAAATAGAATAAAGCTGCCTGTCCCTTTTATCCAATCGGAAACACTGTCACCAACTATCTTAAAATACATATTGCTGAGCCTAATCCTTTCTTTCATTTCTAGTGAAATTACTAATACATGCAAACTTTCAGAACAGTGCAGATCTAAAAATATACACTGCTACGTATCCTATGTCCCAACGCTCTGGCCTCATTTGTCTACATCGGCCACCAGAAAAGAAAGAAGCTGCCAATCTAAGAATCTATCGGCACAGCTATTTCTGAAGCATCCTCCCCCTATTCGAAATGAAATGGTTCTTATCCTTTGCCCTTCTCTCTATATATAGCGCGCCATTACTTCATTTGTTTTATTTTGCTTCAGCAAACCATAATCGCATCTCTCCACGAAATATCTCTCTCTTCTACCTGTTATTTTCTTTCAGCAAATCAATTAAAGGAAAAATATAAAAGTGGTGTCAGGGATGAGAACTGGGTTAGTAAAGCAAATCAATTTATATAACGAATTTCTATGCAGTTGTACGGACAGAAGTCAGAAACTAACCGTTGAGTTAGTAAAGGAAAATAATTGTTTTTATAAAAAAATTAACCGATGTTTTAAATTAATTAAGTTATTTAATTAATTTAAGAAGAGAAAACGAATAGAGGTCAGTTAGCAGCTTAACTGAGGGTTACGGTTGGCAGAAATCAACTGTTAATGTGAATTTGACGATTGGATTAAATTTGTTTTAAACTAATCCAATCGATGGTTTTCAAAATATTCGTTGACTTAATGGATATTGTGGAAAATTAGTTAATCATCGATTAACTAATATTTTAAGTGATTATTGGAATCGTTTACTTATAAATTAAGTTAGATATTATTGGATAACCTTTGTAAAACCTTTAATCAATGAAGTTAATTTGGGAATAATTAATTATTGAAATAGACTGTTTTTACTTGGTTAATAAGGAAATAAATCATTAGATTAATAATAGTGAAAGTTATTGCTCGAATAATTGGAAGTCCTTTCCAAAAGGAAATTGAGTTATGGTGAGTTTTCTAATTAAGGAAAGGGTTACCAAGGGACTCGGTTAAAAATCCCAAATTGTTATCAACACAAGTGGATAAAGGACGTCGAGCCAGAATGATATGAAAGAGAAGTTTTAAAATATAATTAAAGCGATGGTTTTTAAGTGGGATTTAATTAAGAGGTAAATAAGTATCGTTAGGATTTGAATTCTTTTCTTAAACTGGTTAAGTTATAGAGTGAAATTAGTATGGGAAGGATTTGGGGTTAGTGGAAATCATGTAAACAAGTTGTAAAAAGGGGTTTAAACAAATAGATGTTTTAAAAATAAGCGTACGTATGAAGGTAGAATTAAGCGAAATAGATTAATCATGATAAGAAATGGATTTTGGTAATTAAACATTTGTCGTTGATCAAATGGAAAGATAACGATATGCAAATAAAAATGGAAATGGAAAATGAAATTATAGAACTATAGCGATGATTTCAAATCAAAGAAAAATCGAAAATGGGGTTTTAGTAAATCAAACAGAGTTTCCACGATAAAGGAAATAAAGAGAGTTTATGAAATAGGGCAATATTTCCAAACTAAGGAAATGAGAGAAAAGTCGATTAAAGGAATGCCGAGTAATGTTTAAGTATCGAAACCAAAAGAGTTTTGATAAGGTTAAATACATAGAATCGATCATCGATGGAAAAGTGATAATGGGATCTATATAAGGACCTGAGCTGCCAATCCACATTAAATACACTGTTATGGTTGATAGTTAAACAACCGACTATCAAAGGTTGACTTTTTATCGATTGTTGGTATGGAAAGACTGGGATCGAATTTATATTCGAAAACCATTCCGACCAGCAAATACGAACGTTGAAGATATCAGAAGATTGTCCAGTTGGAGCATTGAAGACCGTCGATCTTCATGAGCGGAAGAACTACTCGTTGGATTTCTAAGGGTCGCTCCTGAAGATATTCTGACTTGTGATTCTGTCGTAATTGAAATCTTCGGATTGCAAGTACTTCTCGCTACTAATTTATAGGGTGATACCTAGGATGCGGTGGGAGAGTGCCTTCGGTTCATCCTGTTCCTGGATGACTTGTATGGATGAATGTCTGATAGAGTATTTCCAGAAAGGTCACGTACATTGATTTCTTCAACCGTACTAAGAGTGGGAGCAGAGAAGGAAACTTCTTTAGCTAACACGTAATGTATTGTTGTAGACGTCGATTAGTGATTTTGATGGATCTGACAATGTGTCATTTGAAGTGAATCTGATGTGAGGATAAAGCGTAGCCTCAAGCCTCATCAACCGGGAAATGACAAAAATCGGGCAGGCAACATGGCTATGTGGGTCGCTCCCATTAGAGTGTATAATCACCTATCTAAGAAATTCCCACTACAAGAAAATATGGTATACATTGCATTATGTCATAGCCTTATATTAAAGAGCTATAACAAACTAATAAAAAACCAGAAAATAACAAATAAATTGTGCTATATAAACAAAATAAAGGAAACGACCAATAAATTGTGTTATTTATAAATATATTCCGCTATATTTATGCCGCGTACTAAGAAGGTGGGACCGAAAAGCAGCGTAGAACAAAATGAAAACAAATGGCCGGGAAAATGAAAATTTATTCCAAATCTTACACGAACATCTCTTCAAATCCCTAAATTTTAATTCACTTCACAAACTCCAGGAACACCAGTAAATCAACCTTCACTCCAGCATCCTGTAAGCTGACCATCTTTGATTCAGTACACCTGTAAATCGATTCACTCTTTCATCCTGAAGTCGACCATCGTCGATTCAATACATCACAAATCTACGCTGTATCCCTGATTCATTCTGAATTTGTCCTAATCAACGACAAAATCGTCTAAAATAGGTAATATTTTTGATTTTATTCTAATGCTTTTGATAATCTGATCACTCGATTTAAAAGATTTATCTGGAAGGTTCTAATTTTTTTCAATCCTTACATCTTCCTAAAATAATTCATCAATCTGTATCAGTCAACTATTCCTGCTTCTCTGCTGTAATAAGGTTGAAATTGATATTCGTTTTCCCCTCAGGATATATTTCATCACATATTCGCTCACTGCTTTTTGGGTTGGGTGTAATAGATGTTCATGTTATAATGAAGGTACTTTAAACTAGCGTTTTAGAATTTGTTTGCCTTTTTCTGCATAATCTATACCATGGTTTAGAACTTACTACTTTTTAGCGGTTGTTTATAAAATCTCTTGATACTCAAATTGTGTACTGCTATTCCATCAAAATTTAAAAAAGGTTCTAAACATCTTATTTGATTAAATTAACTCATGACTTAAACATTTTCTAAATATGGTAGACAATTGGGAAAAGTTTCATAAAAAAGAACAATGTCAAACAGCTTGATGGATTAGTATTACTAATAGACAGAAAAAGGAAATTGTGAGCATAGAGTAATAATTTACGTATAAATGTGGAAAAATAATAATATTTGGTGATCTACATAGATTGAAAAGAATGTTTGTCACTAGGTTGATGCAGGTTATTTCCGCTTTTGTTTTTTCTTAAAGAACTGAAGATTCAAATTTGGCATGGAGTTCAACTTTTTTTCATCTTATAGCAAGTAGTCTTTAATACATATTATGAATTATTATTCATGAAAAGTCGTCTTCCTTTGGAATTGAAACAATGTGCTTTTTAGCTATGGTGACTTAAGATTTGATACAGTGGAAAAGACATGTTCTAGAATGCTAAAGTAGTATGCAAAGTTTTGCTTATTTACCTTTGAAATCTAAAGAAAGCGGTCAGACTTTCAGGCTGTTATTAGTTGACAACTACTCGTGTAGTCTGGTATTAGTTGACAACCACCTTCAGGCTGTGATTTGTTGGGTCTTTAGAATTAGGACTAATCTCAATTATGAGTATGAATAGGAGAGTTGAGCTTGGCCATGTGTACAATCATCATTTGGTTACGATTTTGCTAAGAACTAGAGATGGATTAATTTCTCCAATTTTCAAGGTATACTATCTTTTTATTTTTTGATGGTGTGGTCAGGCAGGTTTAATTTTCCACTTGGATTTGTTGTAAATTACTGATTCATGGTATGTTTTATGAAATTTGTGGGAGACTTTCCTCTTTGTTATTAAAAAAACGTATTTCTTGAATATTTACAAGGCCAATGATACAACGTAAACATGTTTGATATACATATTATATATATATATATATATATATATATATATATATATATATATGCGTGTGTGCGTGCAATATGTATTATAACCGTTAATTCAAACACTTAAAGTTTTCTTTATTATGCTTCAACACAGACTAAATGCATGAAATCTTTCATCCTCCACATATAATATTGATGCTCTCAAGGTAAGTATATTCAAGGGAAAGTATTTTGCCCTTTTATCAAATTCAATGTTAAAGCTCATTAATCTTTATTGTTTTAACCAATTTTCAGTATCATTTTTTAAGCATGGATCTCCTAACTATAATTTAATACCGATATTGATATCAATGCTCATGATCTTTAATCTTTATTGAATTTACGGCAATGCAGTTAAAACATTCAAAATAAACAAACAAACATATCTGATTTGTTTGAAGTTCCATACGTGGGTGTACATTCAAAATACCATCTTTCTAATACTTTGGCCTAATGTTTACATATCAAGGCCCCACTGCAGTGTCCTAACTTTGTAGCATATGTGTTTGTTACAAGTTGAGTGGGGCCGAGTGGATGCATGGTATATCTCACGGCACAGTACATCTGAGGTTACCTAGATTAGCTTCTGTGGCTAAAAATGGTATATCTCATCATGTGGACATCGATTATGATTCTCCTATGGTTGGATCTGAGTTTTAAAATGATAGTTCTCATCCTCTATATGAAGGGATAGTTGCTATTGTCCAACGGTAATTTAAAACATTTATGAATGTTACTACTTGGTAAGTGTTAAACTTAGAAATATCCATCATGTACAACCAAATATGTGATATTCCTAACATGTATCTCCCTCATTTTCTTAGCATAGAAAACTGTTCTATTAATGCAGTTATTTAACCTTTATTTTTTTATTTAAAGTGGATGCACCAGTTGTAGAACATATGTTATTGATTAATATTCACATAACATATGTTTGATATAATGTATTAAATTGGTAAACACACTTATTAAAGACATAATTTCCCTGATGATCAAATGGTTTTTACTCAAAGAACCCTTTGGATATAGGTTGTTTAAGAAGAGATGAAAGAAAGATGGCTTGTTATTCAAGTCATAAGTCAACTCAACTAGCTTTCTCTCCTATCCGGACGTATTCGTTCACTCTGTCCAGTAGATATTCATTCGGGTAGTGATACTTCTCTTTACAAGTAAAGGCAGAACGAACTGACATAGGAGAAGAGCTGAGAGAGGGTTTCGAGATGCTTGATTGGATCTCTCTATGAAAGGAATAGAAAGAATCTTGCTTCACAAAAAAGGGTCATCTTTCACCGGGAAGATGATACGCGGAAAGAAGAAATCAGAAAATCGTTGGCACTCGGAAAAAAAATCATTCCAAGATTTTCTTATTTGTTTGCCGAACAAAAAAACTTTTTGAATTTCCCCACTACTCATCGTATTTGGTTTGGTATTGCTACCTGGAAGGGCCGTCGCTCAACCGATAAAAGTTACTCTAGGGACAAAGGTCAAGTCAATGCGGAGCAGTATAAACATTGGTTGAGACTTCCTTGTAGTTTTTTTCTTTTTCTTGTCGAATAGCCGAGAAGAAATAAATCCCATTTTTCTTGGGTTAACCAGAAAAAATTAATTACATAAGTTCAAAATTCTAATTGTGATCAATAATTAGTTTTATCTTTTTTCCCACATAGAATAGATGAATAGTCATTTGAGGAATAATCATTTTACTATTTTATTTCCTATTAGAATTAAGCATAAAAGGATTGGAAGGAATGGAATGAAGAAATGCATGTTAAATGTACTTATAATGGTGTTCAATTATCAGAAACTGAGTATAGGGCTTTGTCACCTCTCCAACTATCTCCCCATTTGGTAGGATTTTGTCGGATGCTGCATTCGATCCATCTGTCTAATACTTATCATTCCAGAAGTAAGTCAAAGTGACATACATGTTGCCAAGTTTCTGTTGAACATAAAATTAACAAATAGAAAACTGGAATTTAGAATTTGAGGATAGGAAATTGACATTAAAGGCACACCTTTGTGCACATGTTTCCACCAGTTGACTCAGTTAATGCAAGTGACCGCAACATGTATGTCTTTTGCAAGATGTGGGACTGTTCTCGAGCTGAAGCTGGCCATGATTATCCTCTGTGCATATACACCAGGTAAGACACGTATTTTTAACCTTATCATTAAAATGTAAAATGTCAATCACTTATTTATGACCTAAAGTTAGTTTAGTTTAGTTTTTTTTCTTTTTAAATCATCTATTTGTTCAGCCCACAAAATGCAATGGACATAAAATGTGAAACAATTTATTTATATGTAGTCAATTGAGATGAGAGCAGTAGAAAGAATATCAGTAATTGTTCACCGTTCATCAAAGATGACTTTTGTTGTGATGTTGATGTTGTATGTTGTAGATGGTTTCACAAAAGGATTATTATTAATTGTTCAACAGAGATCAAGTCGTTTACAAGAGAGCAGAGTATCATTTGATCTGTTTGTTCAATTATTGATATAAGACTCATACTACAATCTCTAATGGTAGCAAACTATACTGAAACTATACTGTCCTTGTGGGTCAGCTAACCATGTACACTTTAAATTCCAGCGTTATCTTCATATCAAATTTAATTTGTAAATGTCTTTGTAGTTTACAAACATTAGTAGACACGTTTTAGTCATAGATTATAATCCATGAATTTTATCAGCACTTTCCGTTTGTTGCTCCTTTCTATAGCTAACTGCAACACCTTTTATGCAATTTATCATTGACCGATTTATGTCTCATAGTGTTTCACATGTTACATATAATACATGGGCTGAAATTCATGCATACTTTAGTGCTATGAAATGATGGTGCTTCCGTTATATCCATGCTCTATCTTTGTTGATTACTGTATTTTATTAATTGAACTTGTTAATCTTTCTTTTATTTGAAAGTCATGTTCATAAGGAAATTTGTTGTTTAACTTTTACTTGTAAGGCTTATTTGCAATATTTAGGAATATAGGCAAAAATAAAATATTTATTTAACTTGTTGGAGCTTTTTTGCTTCATCGAGTAAGGAATAATTTTTTTGATACATGTCTTGTAAATTATTAATAGAAAAAGAGTGGGAAGGTGAGGGTATTTCCATTTGATTTGAGTGTAACTTTTTTTATAATATACAGGAAACATCATACAAATTTTACATCAATTCGATGTTGTAGTAAACATGAAATATTACATGCGTTTCTCAAAACAGTTGTATGTAGTCGATGTTATGTTAATACAGAATATGAGAATATGCTCAGATGATGATAATCAATGAAATATAACTTTTGGAAAGGCTATCTGTTGTTTAATGGTTGTGTGTTAAATAATTGTAATTATATATTTTTATCACATATAGAGCTTAAAACGATATGTGGTTCAAATTTTATTATCACTATATGATTTTGTATTTTCTTGCTTACAAAGTAGCTTAATTACTTATTTTTCTTAAAGCATCGTTATAATTTTTCGCGATTTGTAGCTTAATTACTTCATTTCTGAAGCATCATTGAATAAGATGCAGTATATGACAAGCTTCACACAAGCAAAGAACTGCTGACATAGATACTGCCAGCATACATGTATATGGATTAATTTCAAATTAAAGAACAAATCATAGAAATGTGAAGCCTTTGCCTGATCTTCATATCGGTAAAGAAGATACTTCAGTTGTATTGGTTTTCTGTTATAGTGAGTGTGGATACTTCAGTTGTATTTGGGTGCTCTTTTATCATGGTTTGTTACGTAGGTGATATGCTGAATCTTCTGTAATCATTTACTGTAATTGATAATGTCTGAATTCTAGTATGGTAATTGAAGCTGCAGCTTCATTGATGTGCGGATTTTCAATTTTTCTGCAAAAATATATTTGTAATTAAATTAGTAAGTAAAAGAGTGTTCGTAAAATATGAAAAAAAATCATGAACTTTTTGTGATGTATATAATGCAAGTTTGATGAAGTTTTTAAATATATGGGACCCCACAGACTCTGTTAACAAAAGCTAAAGCAAGTAGTGTAAACATCGTTACATGTTGAGGTCTAGATAGATCCCTTCACATTGTATCTAAACATGTGCCAATGTGGTATGACCAAAACTCAGTTTTAAGTTGTAATGGCTAGCTAAAATCTGTGTTTCACAATCTACTTTGTGTATTTATCATCATGTTGTAACGACTGTATTAACAAATATGTTATTTACTTGCATAAGTTATGCATGAGCATTTGATGAATCCATAATTTTGTGAGTATCTCATGTTGTTGAGATTTCAACATGAGCTTGTAATTGACTGAGACAATATTCCATTGTTAATGGATTTCGTTAATACTAAGGACTTGCATGCATTGAAATTGAAATTGTCATTATTTTGTGGTAATCGTAGCTTTGTTGGATCGGCCAATATAGATATTGTAGGTTGTTGCTTTTGAAGATTTGTCAGAGGTAACGGAATATGCTGGGTTGGTGTGTATAGCACATCGTTGGAAACTCATACAGTTTCTATATATTGAGTAGACTGGTACTTGGGGTGCAAAGCACTATGTTGGAATGATTAGGTTTGTATATTTTGTTGTTACTCTGTAATTCTTCAGCTATAGAACTCTCGCAGTTGCTAACAATATCTGTGACATTTATAGAGAGCTGCTTATCTCTTTCAGAAAACCAACTGGGCATACCTGGGTGGATAATCTTTTACAAGAATGTGATGGTATGTTCTTTTCCGTTATATACTATGGTTATGTAACATTGGTGGTTGTCCAAAAAGGCCATCATACATGATTATTTGCAAATAATTATAGAGATTTGTCATCTGTTGATGGGAGTGAAAATATATTGCCAGGTATCTTCTTTTTGAATAGAAGCCAACTCATTACTCTAGTCATTTTTGCAAACCACCTTTTCTACATTATAAGTTCTATGTACTACTGCACACAAAATTTGTTCATTGATAGACCCACCACAATTTGTTCATTGATAGATGCTCTATGTATTTCTGTATTGCGTTTCGTCATCATTTCTGCATTAAGCCGTAGACATAAAATCAAATTTTGCTTTTATAAAAAGTAGAATTCAAAATCTGAAATATGATAAGGTGCAAAAAATAAAAATAAGGTTAGGTGATCGCAACACCATAACCGATTCTAAATCAAACAAGCGTATAAACAAGAATAAAAATGCAATATTAATCCTACATTGCTGAACTTAATAACTCACTGTATTTAACCACATCATCAGATGGACACAGTTCAGTTTTACAACCAAAAAATTTATTGCTTAATACAGGGCATTGAAAAAATATTTGCTGTTTAATGGAAAATCCGATAAGTGTTCCTACGAAAGAATAATATGCTACCCCGGTGGCAAAATAGATTTTACTACTAGAATATTTAGGAAAAGTCAAGTATGAAATATATTTTTGCACATATTAACTTTTCTAGGAAGCTACTATTGATTTTTAAGGATAGGTTCTCCACCTTTAGAAATAAACCAGTGGTCAAATCCGCATTTATAGTAGGCTTCATATTTATTTCGTCTTTAAAATAGAGAATTCATCCTAGGTTAAATGATATTTTTACTTGCACTTAATCCATCAATAGTTGTAACATATTAGCCTACACTTTAACCAATACATCAGTCGGCACTTCAGCCTGCACGTCAATTATTGTTCTATTTGGTAGTAATGGTGGATATATGTGTTTTAAATATATGCTATAAGACTAGGAGCATCATTTATCAGTTATAACAATAGGAGTAATAGTTATAACCGATGTTGAACCTGCTTTGTGAACATACTGATTTTAGGAAGAAGTCGTAGCTCTGTTTCTCTATTTATTTAGCTGTAGCTCTTATGAATTAAATTACAGTTAGGGATTAATTTTTGCAGGTGAAATTTCTGTATCAAAGAAAAGTTTTCTGTTGTTTGTTAAGACTTGTTTGAATTTACTCTTCTGGTGTTAATATTTGAATACATATAATCAAGATTTGCTCAGATTTCTTGTTACTTTAAACGTTGCTTATTTTCATACTCATGCTATTGCCTTGATATCTTCCATCCCGACCTGGATTTTCTAAGCAGCAGGCATAAACAGCTGAATGAAATAGGAAAGCGCAAAAGAAATCACATTTTGAAACAGAATACAATGCGTACAGCCTATGAAAAGAGCAAAAATAAATTGAACATCCATTGGTTTGAATTTTCGGCAAGTCAGGTAAATCATTATTTCTGTCATCTTATTATGCTGGTGAGCTGGGAGTTTCTATGGCTACGTTGTTGTGAATAGTTCCTATACATACGAATGTATATTATAGTTTTTCTGAAAATAGATTATTATTTTTTAGGGATGTTTTTTTGCTTTTTAAATACAAAAAAAGAATGAACAAAACACTTTTGGTTATGTTGTCAGTTTGAAAAGACAGTCCAGATTCGTGCATAATAAAATCAAATGAAGGTTACAGGACTATGAGGTTGGAGTCTAAGTGCTCTTCTGAAGCTAATAAACAAAATAAAAAACAAGCTTTTGATTCATATTGTACTGTGAAAGCCAAGTTTAGGAAATTTACAGTAGAAACTTGTATGCAGTAACAATAAAAATTTGCAATACGCATGGTGGAAAGATAACAAGATCACAAAATTACTATTATACTAGGAATTAATATTCTGAAGCTACTTTGTGAAGTGTGACAAATCGCCACAACCAGTCACAAGTGCTTGTTTCTAGCTCAAGTTAAGGAATCATCTGAAAATACTTATTCAAAAATATCAATGCTCATGCAACCATATTACAAAAGTCATATGAATTCAGAAGCACACTTCTATAGACTGTTACATTTCAAGATTCTTTGACGTAGAGAAAAGTTCTGCCAAATGGGATATAGATCAATATGTTCATGTGTTTTGCACTTTGCACTACACCTAGTATTACGGGTAGACAAAATGTGATTAGGTTTCATTTGCTTCACCTTGCGCTTTGCGTTTTTCATATGCTTCATAATTATCTACATATGCAGTCATAAGAGTCTAATTTATTCATGTGAAAATTGCAGGTTTTAATATATGAAATGGGGATGGGTTGACAGAAGGAGACCGAGGGAACATGGCTTTCATGAATACTTTTTGTTTTGAAACTATATCTAAACTTATGTATGTAGTATGTATGAATATTAACTATGCCAGATCATATTTATTTTGTGTTTTACAACTGAAAATCTTTTAGTATTAGATATGCTTTGGTAATAGAATATTAACTTTGCCTTGATATTTCTATTCGATATGTATTTTCTTATTTTGAAGATATCATATTGAAATACTGATAGTAAACACAATTCAGATGAAAGAGAAGATTCAGTGACCTATAGAAAGAATAGTATAGTGGGGAAAATGTGTTATATTAAACATGTATTAATAGTGGAAAAATATTGCTATGGAAGTACAAGGCAATGTGCTATAAAAATAATTACTATCAAAATTAAAATGCTATGCGAAATAATATATAGCTGGAAAAAAGAGCTATGAAAAATACCAAACCGCTATAGAAAAACATGTTATGGCGTTGTGCATCTGCTTTGGAAAACTTGTTAACGTCATAAAAAAAATTAAAAAATTTCCAAGCTAAATAAAATGACATGGGTAAAATGCTACAAAAAACTTTCTATAGTGGTAAATATGTGCTATAAAATGTTCAAAAGAATAGCATTTGGTTTACTGCTATGATATGTACTAAGGCTATTATAACATGTCGTTATATAGCGTCGTCACTACTGCTATCAAAAGATATTATAGCGTTTTTTATGCGCTATAATAAGGTATATCTGTTGTAGTGTCCTTTTGCTTATTTAATCTATCGATGTTGTCCCTATTCGGGAAACGGTGGTTTGAGTCCAACCGTTGGTGATATACATTCGATACACTCAAGCGAAATGAGTGGTCGGTCATGTGTGGGCCGGGTTGCAAGATGTTCTTGTTGAACCCAGTGTATTCGCCTCTAGAGATACACTATCGGCAGGTGGTCCCATACCTTGTCATAGTTGGAATCCAATCTCCAATAAGAGCCCGCGATTTTGATTTGTATACTATATATGTCGTGCGTGAGATGCAAGCGTTCTGTTAGTTTGATATTTATTTGTGGTTTGATGGACATTATTATAATATCAGAAAAGATATTGGTTTCAAACCGTTTTGGGTTATAGTAAGGTAAAAACCGTCCGTGTTTATGTGTGGGCTGGTCTTACTATTATCCTTTGATTTCAGAAGGGAATTTTCCAAAGTTGAACAAGTTGTGTGTGCTGTGAATTTATCACTGAAAGTATTCCAGACTGACCCGGTGAATTTTGTTTTAAATCAAATGTGCTCGGGTCAGACCGAGTATATCTACAGGTTATGTTTCGCTTGGAGTTCTAGGAGCTGGAAGCAGGAGGCTTCACCGTTAGTTGTATAAAGTTATTCCGCTGTGATTGATGTATGTTGTACTCTGATAAATGGTATGTATATATATATAGATATACATATATATATATATATATATATATATATATATATATATATATATATATATATACACAGTTCCTTTTATAAAGAGGTTTGTTATATTATATTTATTCGTTCCGCTGTGAGATTCTGATGTGTTCTTCTTCTTTCTTCTATTCTAAATTTCTTTTTTTCTTACCTCACCCTCTAATTTCTTTCTTCTAGTAATCCAGTTCCTGTGCACTTTGGGTTGGACTGGTGTGATTTGGTCAGCTCAAAGGGTACTGGAACCTGGGTCGCTACAGTTGGAATCAGAGATGGTTGCCTAATTGGTACAGATGATAGGGGGTTCTCGCTTCGCGTTTGGTGGCGAACGGGAGACTCTTACCCCTACATCTCCCGACAATGTGGGTTGGTCGAGTCGAGAGGCTGGCCGTAAAAGCAGTTCTGAGGTATCTCTGTAAGCCACGGGGGGAGGTTAGCCCTCTGCCATGGGGGAGGAGAGGATGGTTGAAAAGCCTACTCGAATCTCTGGGTCGCTACAGTTGGTATCATAGCAATGGTTTAGTGATAACCTTTGGCTCTGTGGCGTAACTCGATAGAGATGGGGTTAGTAATGCCCTAGATTGAGTTTGAGTATTTATATGAGAGCGCGTATTTGTAATTTATTTTAAAATTATTTTTATCTAGTTTTGCCCGGATTATATTTTATATAAATATACTTTTTCTCAAGTGATTATATTCTGGATTTGATTGAATAATTTGAATAAGAATTCGATTTGGAATATTGAAGTGGAAAAGAGATTTCACTTGTGGAATCGAGTAAATGATAATTGGATGGAAATTAATCCAATATAACTCAATTGATGTGAAACCAAAGTAAAGGTAAACGAGAAAATATTGATGTGAATTAAAATGGTTTGGTTGGTTTGGTATGCCTTGGTTGTTTGTTTGATATTGGATGGATTGTGTAGAATTCGCCAACATTAGTTGAAAACCAATCAGAAATGATCAAGCAAAGGAATTAAACCAAGAGTAATTAATTTGAATGGATGTTTAAATAAATAAATGGATTGTTAAGTTATCGTTATAATTAAATCCATCAGAGTTGAATAAAGTGATATTGTTATTTCAAATTGTTCGGAATGGTTAATATGGGTGATATTTGGATCAAATTGACATTGGTTTGAATACTAATGGATTTTATTAGAGTTGAGTACAGATACAGAGTTAATCCAAGAAAACTCTGGAGAAATTTGAATCCAGTTGGTGTGTTAGTCAAACAACATGAATATATTTATCGCTTTTCGAATAATAGCGCTCGCAAAAAGGTATGCCTACGCAAAATATAAAATTTTGGTTTTTATTTGGGTTTTGAGTTTGGATTTTGGATTTTTCCGACCTTGTTGGTCGATGTAAAGATATTTCTTGAACCTGCGATATTGCAGATGTCCCTCTGTGCAGGGGAAACTCTACCGAAATTTTTCCAGAATTTAAGATGTTAGAATAATTTTTGAAAATTATGGGAAATTTTTGTTATTTGGAATAAATTGGGTTTAAAGCCAATTGGACTAGATTTGAAAATAAAACCAAGTTTTAATTTAATATTTTGTCAAAGAAATGGGTTTACAGCATTTTTCCTATCTTAGCAATTTCGAGGACGAAATTATTTTAAGGGGGAAGGAATGTAACAACCCGTATTTTTTTGGTAATTATTTAATTTATTTTATTATTTAAATTATTGGTTTGGATTTAATTAATTGAATTTAATGATTTTCTTTTGAAAATATTATTTAAATAAATAATAATTTAATTCCAAACCGGTCAGAAAATATTGTGTCGGCAGTATAGGGTGAACGGGCAGTTTGAAATAGTTCGATATTGGTTGTATGGAAGTTATATAGGCGATTTCGTTTAGTCAACGACGATTGAATATATATGGTTTATAATTTAATTCTAAATCGAGCTGCAGCGGCGCGGCAGTTCGTAATTTGGCGTTTTGAACTTCAAGTGGCTGTACATGGCCCAAATTAAGTCGAATTTTATCGAAACAAGAAACGTTCGAATCTGTTGGATAATATTTTTCTAATGGAGGAGAAAAATCGAGTTTTCATGTTGTAGATTTGGTTTTTTGTCCAAATCAAATTTTCGAATAGTCGCTATAGAATCGTTCATCGACCATAACGGTTTATTGGATATAACTGCATACTGGATTCGAATCTGGACAAGATTCTTTTGGGACGTAGTTATGATTTAATTTTTAGAATTTTACTGTAATTTTTAATAAATTAAATATGCAGCTTTTTATTTAAAGTATTGTGCACCCTGTATCAGTATTTCGGGGTTTCACAATGTAAGTTAACCTACCGATATTATTATATTTTCGGGACCGTGGCACCTCGCTGGACACGACTATATTTTTATTTCTGTCCGTAGGGGTCTGTATGTAAGCGGAGTATTATATGACGGGGTACGCATATAAAACGGTTAGCGATAGAAATTAAGAACTACATTAAAATAAATAAATTGTGTCTTATATCAACCTAAATTATATACAACCCACTCCATTTCTACCTAAAATTTGTTACTGCATAGCTATTGATAGATTCACATGCTATGCCTATGGTTCCTTTTCAGATTTTATGCACCATCTAAATCCTTTCAGTAGCTGATCTGTTCTTTCCAATCAAATGAAAAATCACACAGCCAATCTAACATGCCCTAGATTATAAGGTGTACATGGCTAAGACACAACATGAAACGTCCCCAGTCATAACAAATAGAATAAAGCTGCCTGTCCCTTTTATCCAATCGGAAACACTGTCACCAACTATCTTAAAATACATATTGCTGAGCCTAATCCTTTCTTTCATTTCTAGTGAAATTACTAATACATGCAAACTTTCAGAACAGTGCAGATCTAAAAATATACACTGCTACGTATCCTATGTCCCAACGCTCTGGCCTCATTTGTCTACATCGGCCACCAGAAAAGAAAGAAGCTGCCAATCTAAGAATCTATCGGCACAGCTATTTCTGAAGCATCCTCCCCCTATTCGAAATGAAATGGTTCTTATCCTTTGCCCTTCTCTCTATATATAGCGCGCCATTACTTCATTTGTTTTATTTTGCTTCAGCAAACCATAATCGCATCTCTCCACGAAATATCTCTCTCTTCTACCTGTTATTTTCTTTCAGCAAATCAATTAAAGGAAAAATATAAAAGTGGTGTCAGGGATGAGAACTGGGTGGGTGTTTAAAGGTGCAGTGGGTGTGTGCATGAGGGCATGGCAAAGCTGAGAAGGAGAAGAATATTACAGGCGGGTGGCGTGTGCACTGTTGGAAGCAAAGCAGTAAGTATAAAGAAAAGAAACACTATATATTGAAGAAAACACGGTAGTGAACTGTTCTTGGCTTTCCACTTTATTAAATACATAAATATATGTATATATATGAAGAAGGCCAACAGGAACATAAGACGGAATAGAAGGGAGGAACGTGATGTTGCAAGGAAGAGGAGGTAGCATGGAACAAGGATATGGGGAGTGGTGAATGAATAAGAGAATGTACTGGCAAAGAAGAAAATGAGGAGAGGGCCTGGGGCGTGTTTTGAGGACCGTGTAGTTCGAAATAGTGGAGCCTGGAGCGACGTTCGGATGCAATGGGGTATAGTGTTTGGAGAAGTGGATAGTGGCATGTACTATGAGAGACGAGTAGTGGACTGGGGAGGGTTTTGGACGTGAGTTAAAGAAGTCTGAAGCGGGTATGGTATTGCATGGAAGAAAGAAGAAGATACCTTTATATATTTAAACCATGATGAAGCAGGCGCTGTCAGGTGCTGGAAAGAATTAACCGTAAACAAAAAGGGATATACGGTTGTGGACGGCTGGGCTATTGGACCTCGGCCCATATGAAAGGAAGAAAAAATGAAGAAGTGTGGCATTGCGTGGAGTATGAAAGTAATAGGCGGGAGTATTACAGGAAGCGATGATTTTGCTAGCAGGAAGTTGCAACGTGATGCCTGATTACGATTAAGAGAATGGTTTAATTAATATAATCCGGTAATTTATTTAAGAATTGATAATGTTTAGTTTTATTAAAAACATATCTAATCTTATAATGCGTGTGACACTCGTTTGTTCGGATACAGAATTTAGCCGAACCAGGTTCGTTGAGATCACTGAGATGAAGGCACCATGATAAAGCTGATTTGGAGAAGTTCAAAGCTCGTTTAAAATTATACAAAACCGCATGAATCGTCAATCGAAAAGAAAAAAAATGGTGAGTTAATTCTCATACTTTTTTGGACTACTATGGTGTGATAAATCCATTTAAAAACATATTCTGTTTGATTGGCTGCATTGGTTGTTTGTGGTTGATTAACTGGTTGCTAGTAGTGATATTATTGCCTTTAATTTATTTATTTAAATTATAATGTGATAACCGTCTGTGATGCAGAGAAGGACAGGTTGGAGGGATCCGACCGGATTCCTCAAATATAACATGTGTGTTGTTTATTTTACACTTAAACATGAACTGTTTAAACCCGAATTGACATTTAGAACCTGTCTGATCGTTGATGGTTGAATGGTTGCGATGGTTGTGGTAATTTTTATCAACCGACAGTATAGGGTAACTGGTTGGCAGCGATGGTCTAAATATACTGATTTATGACGTTGTTTTGCTGATAGACAAATCGATGAAGTCAAAAAATTTATTTTATAAATAAATTGGAGATTTTAACTTAAATTGAATCAATTCAAATCAAAGTTATAAATATATTTATAATCGTGTTTTAGGAATATGATTATCAAAATTTATATAACGAATTTCTATGCAGTTGTACGGACAGAAGTCAGAAACTAACCGTTGAGTTAGTAAAGGAAAATAATTGTTTTTATAAAATAATTAACCGATGTTTTAAATTAATTAAGTTATTTAATTAATTTAAGAAGAGAAAACGAATAGAGGTCAGTTAGTAGCTTAACTGAGGGTTACGGTTGGCAGAAACCAACTGTTAATGTGAATTTGACGATTGGATTAAATTTGTTTTAAACTAATCCAATCGATGGTTTTCAAAATATTCGTTGACTTAATGGATATTGTGGAAAATTAGTTAATCATCGATTAACTAATATTTTAAGTGATTATTGGAATCGTTTACTTATAAATTAAGTTAGATATTATTGGATAACCTTTGTAAAACCTTTAATTATCCTACCTTTAATTAATGAAGTTAATTTGGGAACAATTAATTATTGAAATCGACTGTTTTTACTTGGTTAATAAGGAAGTAAATCATTAGATTAATAATAGTGAAAGTTATTGCTCGAATAATTGGAAGTCCTTTCCAAAAGGAAATTGAGTTATGGTGGGTTTTCTAATTAAGGAAAGGGTTACCAAGGGACTCAGTTAAAAATCCCAAATTGTTATCGACACAAGTGGATAAAGGACGTCGACCCAGAATGATATGAAAGAGAAGTTTTAAATATAATTAAAGCGATGGTTTTTAAGTGGGATTTAATTAAGAGGTAAATAAGTATCGTTAGGATTTGAATTCTTTTCTTAAACTGGTTAAGTTATAGAGTGAAATTAGTATGGGAAGGATTTGGGGTTAGTGGAAATCATGTAAACAAGTTGTAAAAAGGGGTTTAAACAAATAGATGTTTTAAAAATAAGCGTACGTCTGAAGATAGAATTAAGTGAAATAGTTTAATCGTGATAAGGAAGGGATTTTGGTAATTAAACATTTGTCGTTGATCAAATGGAAAGATAACGATATGCAAATAAAAATGGAAATGGAAAATGAAATTATAGAACTATAGCGATGATTTCAAATCAAAGAAAAATCGAAAATGGGGTTTCAGTAAATCAAACAGAGTTTCCACGATAAAGGAAATAAAGAGAGTTTTTGAAATAGGGCAATATTTCCAAACTAAGGAAATGAGAGAAAAGTCGATTAAAGGAATGCCGAGTAATGTTTAAGTATCGAAACCAAAAGAGTTTTGATAAGGTTAAATACATAGAATCGATCATCGATGGAAAAGTGATAATGGGATCTATATAAGGACCTGAGCTGCCAATCCACATTAAATACACTGTTATGATTGATAGTTAAACAACCGACTATCAAAGGTTGACTTTTTATCGATTGTTGGTACGGAAAGACCGGGATCGAATTTATATTCGAAAACCATTCCGACCAGCAAATACGAACGTTGAAGATATCAGAAGATGGTCGAGTTGGAGCATTAAAGACTGTCGATCTTCATGAGCGGAAGAACTACTCGTTGGATTTCTAAGGGTCGCTCCTGAAGATATTCTGACTTGTGATTCTGTCGTAATTGAAATCTTCGGATTGCAAGTAGTTCTCACTACTGATTTATAGGGTGATACCTAGGATGCGGTGGGAGAGTGCCTTCGGTTCATCCTGTTCCTGGATGACTTGTATGGATGAATGTCTGATAGAGTATTTCCAGAAAGGTCACGTACATTGATTTCTTCAACCGTACCAAGAGTGGGAGCAGAGATGGAAACTTCTTTAGCTGACACGTAATGTATGTTGTAGACGTCGATTAGTGATTTTGTTGGATCTGACAATGTGTCATTCAAAGTGAATCTGATGTGAGGATAAAGCGTAGCCTCAAGCCTCATCAACCGGGAAATGACAAAAATCGGGCAGGCAGCATGGCTATGTGGGTCGCTCCCATTAGGGTGTATAATCACCTATCTAGAGAAATTCCTTTTGCTTCTTTAATCTATCGATGCTGTCCCTATTCGGGAAATGGCGGTTTGAGTCCAACTGTTGGTGATATACATTCGATACACTCAAGCGAAATGAGTGGTCGGTCATGTGTGGGCCGGGTTGCAAGATGTTCTTGTTGAACCCAGTGTATTCGCCTCTAGAGATACACTATCGACAGGTGGTCCCATACCTTGTCATAGTTGGAATCCAATCTCCAATAAGAGCCCGCGATTTTGATTTGTATACTATATATGTCGAGCGTGAGACGCAAGCGTTCTGCTAGTTTGATATTTATTTGTGGTTTGATAGACATTATTATAATATCAGAAAAGATATTGGTTTCAAACCGTTTTGGGTTATAGTAAGGTAAAAACCATCCGTGTTTATGTGTGGGTTGGTCTTACTATTATCCTTTGATTTAAGAAAGAATTTTCCAAAGTTAAACAAGTTGTGTGTGCTGTGAATTTATCACTGAAAGTATTCCAGACTGACCCGGTGAATTTTGTTTTAAATCAAATGTGCTCGGGTCAGACCGAGTATATCTACAGGTTATGTTTCGCTTGGAGTTCCAGGAGCTGGAAGCAGGAGGCTTCACCGTTAGTTGTATAAAGTTATTCCACTGTGATTGATGTATGTTGTACTCTGATAAATGGTAGGTATATATATACAGTTCCTTTTATGAAGAGGTTTGTTATATTATATTTATTCGTTCCGCTGTGAGATTCTGATGTGTTCTTCTTCTTTCTTCTATTCTAAATTTCTTTCTTTTTTACCTCACCCTCTAATTTCTTTCTTCTAGTAATCCAATTCCTGTGCACTTTGGGTTGGACTGGTGTGATTTGGTCAGCTCAAAGGGTACTGGAACCTGGGTCGCTACAGCCACCCACTCGATTGATAAGGGTTTTCTCCTGTAAACCGAAGGCAGCCACCATCGATCTTTTATTTTTCGGAGTGTCTTACTTCCTCCATGGTCGCTACAATTGTTTTCTTTTGCACAAAATAAACCCAAACGCTACATCTACCGGTACAATCGCTCCCTCGTCGCTGGTCACCGCCTCGTCGCTTGTAGTCAGCGCGTCGTCATTTGTCGCCTTCATATCAAGAAATAAAAATTCGGTTAGTAATCCGATTATATATTTCTTTTGCCTTTATCTCAATTTCAATTTGATTGCATAACTGAAATTTGATTCAAACTTTATTGCGACTAGCGTAAATAAAATTATAAGTCTAGGTTATCTGTAATTGATTATAAAAGGTTATTCGTAACTTTAAGTAATTGCATCGAACTTGATTGCGCAGGGTTAGCTGTCGTTGTTAACATGCTATATCCAGAATTTCAGATTCAAGCTTTTAAGTGAAGTACAAAATTATTTGTTGGTAATTGTCATTATTTTAACTTATAAGGTTATCTGCACTTATCATAGAATCAAATTTCAAGTTCATTACTGTCTTAATTTTGGTTCCCGCGTAAAAAATCAAAATAAAATTTTACTTCAGCTCTTATCTGATAACCTTGTATACGTGAGGATATGAAACCCGTCGTTATTTCTTCTATAAACCATGAAGTGAACTTTTGAAGTTTTCTTCATTTGTTGGAGCTGAAAGCAAAAGGATTTAATGAATGAATGAGGTCATATTCTGTTTATAGAATTGTATACATCAATATTTTAGAAAAGTGAAATGATTCCATTTTCTAGGATATGCTTATTGAAATATAAACTTTAAAGGTCCCCATCTGCATGAATTTGGTATTTATATTGTATATGAGTTTTCTTTCAGAAATTTGGCTCAAGGGCACTAACTTTTCTTCTGAACTTTAACAAAACTTGTTAGCTTTACAAAAATTAACTTTAGAGAACTAATACGACTGGCACTTATATAAGATCTTACATTTGTAAGTATGTATGTTGTTAATCTTGAATAATGGAGGTCATTATTACTATGGACTCTGCTTGGTAAATAAAACCTTTTAAATTTTTTAAGATAAAAATATTGTAAGTATGCATGTATGTATCTCGCATGGAGAATTCCCAAAAGTATGTATTTTGTTCATAGTTATTCTATTGAAAATAGTTAACGATATACACAAATGCAAAGTATTGGTTTCATTGTGCCTTTATCCATCTCATCTTATAATTTATCTAATATTTGTTTTTGCTTTGTGGCCTACAGAATTCAGGGATTACTCTTATTTATTTATATAGATCTTATTTATTTATTTATTTATTTTGCAGGTAACTTTGCTAATATACTTGCACAAATCTTTATTTTGTAGGTCACATAGGGAATGAGAAATTTTTCTTTTTATACTTGCAGAAATCTTCAAAAGTTGGTTAATGCAAGTGCCAGATTATGATACGTTTCTGAACAATTTTTTTTTCTTCTGGAGGTAAATTATCATGTCTTCAAACTATTTAGCTTGTTTTAATTTTCTGTTTTTTGAGAAAACAAAGGGTATTTGCTTCAAACATAGTTGTCAAGGTTGGTTCTAGAGAACCTAAGATTTGCTACATCTAAAAGTTAGTTCTCTAGATATTAAGAAAAGGCTATGACCTAACAAAAATTTCATATGTATACATGCAGTGTACTGCAGCCGTCTTCAATCATCGCTGCTGCAATTGAAAAGGGAAACCGTCACTATTTCCAAGCTTTGAGTTTCTGCCATCATCGTTTCCATCAACGTTGTTGCTGCAATCGGCTTCACTGCCATCGGCTTCATCTCAAATTGCAAACCGTAATCTCAGAATTTCGAATTGCAGCCGTTAAATTGCAATCCCTAACTTCAATTTCATAGTGGAGCCTCTAATCACAATTTGAATAAGCCTCAACTGAGCTCAAATAATGTGAATTCATTCTTTTTTTTTTGTTTTATGGTATGCCAGTATTTGATGGGGGTAATGTTAGTATTTTAGATCTTTTTTGGGTTCTATTTAGATTTAGTTTCACAATTCACATGAACACTCACACAACATGACTTCAATGCAACCTTTTCTGTTGCTGAATGCGCAACATATTTCATTCCTCTCTGTATTATTCAAGGGAACACTCCAAGAGAAAAACGAGATTTTAGTTTGTTCATTATTTAGATTTAGTTTGTTCATTCCATTGTTAATTAGTTTGAGATTCACAGTACACTCTAACTTCAATTAAATTTAGTTTGTTCATTCTTTTGAATTTTTGTTTTACAGTAGTTAAAGACATAATGCTCAATTTTTAGTTTTTTTTTCACAGCCGCACTAATTGTTCAATAGCTTGTCAAACTACATCTTCATCTATACTACATTTTATGCATTTGATTCTTAAATTATTTTGATTTCCACAGGTCTTGTACGTGACTTTCGGTAAAACAGTGGAAGTGCCTCTGAAAAATGTCGAATAGAGAAGAGGAATGCTATGAATATAATACCGCACAGATCTCAGCATTGTAGTTAGTTGAGGTTAGAACTCGAATGGTGAAGAATGAGCATATGCATGGTTTCTAACTATAGAAACTATTAGTGAGAAGGTATGACATTTCCATTTTTTTTTCTTGTATCTTTTGTTATATCTTCTTTCTTGAACTACATTAATTAGATTGATGAAAAATGAGCTCTGACACCTTGTTTTGTAACTTTGCATCAATACATTTGAATGGTATTGTTCATGTGGAAATATTGAATATGTAGTCACCGACACGATTTCCTTTTTTTATTTTGTAGCTTGTTTGCTTAAGGAATGGTGGATGCATGCATTTAAAAATGTAAATATTCATCATTAGTCTCGAAAAAACTTGTTTCAATTCTAAACATCAGATTGATAGTAATGTGCGTTGGAATCTGGCAAGTGGCAAGTTTGATTTTGCACTTCTGATATCCATTCAAAACCGTGGTTTAGGCTTGAGCACCAATTACTATGGGTGGAAAGTTAATTTAAACTTTGTTCTTGTATGTCGTTGCATTTAAAAACTCATTTAATTGGGAAAAAATACTCAAGACAAAGCATAACAACATGCATTTCAATTCTTCAACATTTGTATGCAATTTAATCCTTTGACCACTTTATTTAACAATTTTACAGATGTAGTAGATTGTTCTTTTATTTTTCTTTCAACTAAAACAGCATAAGAGACTCTGCTTTTGATTCGGTGCATAATTCGATCTTTGGAGCTTGATTTCTTTTGTTTTTTCAATATACAATATAACAATTACTAATGTTCTTACTGTTTATTTGACATTAACAGGACCATCGTTGATATTAAGAGAAAATATCTAAAGCAAAGCAAAACTAAATCTATCAATTTTCTATTCTATAAGTAAATTTATTGATGTAAAAATGTGGACATGGAAAAGTTGACAAAACATTATGTATGAAATGCTAAGTTGTTTGAATGATATGCATAAAAAAATACAGTAATTTATATATTTATTTTTCTTTTGTTGGGTTATGTTATTTATTTTACCATTGACAGTTGGACAATAGTACTGTAAGCATAAAACATGAAAGAATGTTAATTGGCAGAATGGAAAGGGAATAGTGACGGATCATTTACAGAAAATGTTTTATCTAAAAATTATTTTGTTGCTAATCCCTTGGCAATTAGTAAGGGTTTACCCACTCCTTTTGTAAATAATATTTTATTATAAATTAATAATTCGTCGATAAATTCTAACGACCCGGCGGATTTGCGACCTTGGTAATCGACATAAACTCAATGTCGATTGTTCAAACATCGGAAATACCAGATAGTTAATTAAATAAGTTAGATGGTGAGAATAGATAAGATAGAAAATTAGAATAGAAGAAGAAGAACATACAATAGAATCAGAGTAACACGAATCTCATAGCGGAACGAATAAAATATACTATATAACGTAACTTTGAAATATAAATCTGTACTTGAATATACATATCATTATCAAAGTACAGCACTTACAACACAGCGGAAATAAATAATTGCTATAAAAAGTTGTTGAAGCCTCCTGCTACAAGCTCCATTTGGTGTATCTGTAAATCTTGACTACTTGACTGCCCGTACAAAATTGGGCACCCAAGAGTTTAGGGAAAACAAAAAAAAACTCTGGGTCAGTCATGGGACTGGTGTGAGTAAACAATTTAAAACAGTTTGAGAAAATAAACGATATCTTTTAAGACCATGCCGTATAACACGGATCGGGTTTTTCCCTTATGAGAATCCAAAACACTTGATTTAACTTTCAAAATCATTTTGAAATAAACGATAATCTTTATATCAAAACTCTTTTGATATTATAATAATGTCTATCAATCACAATATAACAATCATCTAGCAAAACGCTTTCATCTCACGTTCTACATACATAATATATAATCAAAAACCGTGGGCGCTTATTGGGTAATGGATTCCAACTGGCAAGGTATGGGACCACCTTCCGACAGTATATCTCTAGAGAGGAATACACCGGGTTCAACAAGAACATCTTGTAACCCAAGCTAAATATGACCGATCACTCATTTCGCTTGAGTGTACCGAATGTATTATCACCAACGGTTGGGATCAACAACCGTTTCCCGAATATGATAGCATTGAAATAGATTATAGAAATAAATGGAATTTCTCTATATTAGGTGACAATACACTCTAATTGGCAGCTAACCAGTTAGCCATGCGACCTACCCGATTTTATACCATTTCTTGATTGTGAGGCTAAAGGCCATAACGTATAGATCACACCTTTATTTACTTTGAATGTCACATCGTCATACCTGCCAAATCACAAAATGATTTCCCAAAAAATACCATGGGTATACAGCTAGAGAAACGAATTCCTATGCCGCCATACGTAAATACGTCTGAAGAGATCAAGTTACGCGATCTATTAAATATACTCTGTCAGACATTCTTCCATACAGGTCATCATGAGACTGGACAGACCGAAGGTACTATTCTGTAAATCCATCTTAGGCAATTTCTACTTAGGATTTACTGAACAGGCCTTGCATAACTCCGTCTTCAATTATCTTCATCATATTTGATTCGCAACGCTAATGCCATATAGAGTGGTTTTCAGATAATATATCTGATCTCGGTCTCTCCGTATTGACAAAGGAAACTGGTCAAAAACTTTGACAGTCGGTGATTTAACTATCAAATGCAAACATGTGCGCAAACAATGGTCGTTTTCCCAAATGGAAATCTTACCGATCAATCATCATTTATCAACACTAGATTATATTTATTAAAGTATAAACTGGCAAAGTTAGTGAGTTTTACAATGGACAGTTATCGTTAAATAACGATTAACTATCTTTGATTCAGACGGACGTTTTATTTTTCAATTAATTGTAATGTGTTCTAATTCACTCCCAGACTGTTCCATTGTGTAGTCACCATCCATACGAACCCAACGGATCTGACCGTTCGCAAAACTGATAATGTATGTACAATTTATTGTAATTAAAAGTTTGTATAAACAATTAAATTAAAATTACTTAATATTAACTAATTATTTTGGGACTTACTCATTCCAGTCAGCCCAATTATCAAGCCTACCCGCAACTCTTCTTCCCCGATATGTTAAACGCAAAATCTGATTTTCTCCTCTAGGCCATTTCCGAGTTCTTTGATCCCTCATTCACCTCGCATCCTTCACCGAATCAAAACAAAACTCCACCATTGTACAACACTTCACCTTCTCTTTCATTCCATACCAAGAAGAATGAACTTGATCACCTTTCTTGAATCGTGCCCACCCAGCGTTTCCAAGGTCCTACAGTAACATACCGACCCGAATACCCACCACACCCCACGAAGTAATGCACACAAGTGCAGTTTTACTTCCGCATTCCGAAAACACACTCAAATCGAGCTACAACTTCTTCCATTGCTCAGAAAAACAAACCCTAGAAACATTGCTAGTTTCGCATGTCCCAGAATATCCATCGCAACAAATAAAACTAACACAGAAATGAAGTGGGAGAAAAGAAGCTCAAATATCCTTGTTTGGAGATTTATAGAGTTCTATTTGATTTTCTAATGATTTTACAAATCACGATTTTCTCCTGAGAAAGAAGAAAAGAAGCGGCGCGCATTCCTTTGACCAGACGAAAATTTGTTTAGGTTAGAAGGTTTTTAAGGAGTATTTATAGAATAAAAATATGATTTTTATATTTATTGTTAAATTAATTTATATTGTAACATTGTTTGTATTTATAATTAAAAATCCCTGTGATCACATACAATTGTCCAAATTCGACGAAAATGGACATATAGCTATATTTTGACATTACGGATGCAATTACACTTATTTCGTCGAATTCTGATTCCGTTTGCTCACATAGCGTATTTTTAAAGTCAAATTATTGAATGTTTTTCACATTAAAATTCCGTATGGCCACATACTGACTCCAAAAATCATGAAATTGAAATCTAAATATAATTTAATATTCCGGATCCAACAAAATTAGTTTAATCAAAAACGGAGTTCGTTTGCAAAAATGGCTATTTTTAATGCTCTAAATAAACTCATTTAAATATTAATATATTTAAAAATAACTAATTTAATATTAATAAATTAATATTATCATATATATATATTCACATAGAATATCATACAGCTCCAAAATAGATATATCGGGATTTATAACTCGATATTTCAAAGTTCCTAGTTATATCGATATTCGATTTATATTGAAAATCCATTTATAATACAAATTAATCATTATAAATTATAAAGGAATTCCATAGCGACTGTTCCAAAATTTGATTTGGACACAACTCACAATCTACACGACGAAATCTCGATTTTTCTCTTCCATTAGAAAAATATAGTTTGCCAGCTTCGAACGTTTCTTGTTTCACAGAAATCCGGCTTAAAACGGATTCTGTATATTCGTTTAAAGTTCGAATCGCCAAATTAAGAACTACCGCGCCATTTCGAGCTCAATTATAATTATAACATAAATTATACGTTCAACTGTCGTTTATATAATATATTCGTTAATATAATTCAACTCTAAACTGAATTATATACTATAAATGATCCAATTCACACAATATTGTGAATTCCACTATTTCTGACTATTTCGGAAATTAAATATATTATTTTATTATTTAGATTAATTAAATATTCCATATTATTTAATTCTGGTCATTCTAAATTACCAAACTATATTAATTAATTAAATAAATTATTTATTATCCGTTAAAAATAAGGGTCGTTACATTCTTCCCCACTTAAAATAATTTCGTCCTCGAAATTAATAAGGTAGAAAACAAACCCTATTAACTGGGTAAAAATTATTTGTTTACTTATTAACTTCAGTTTTAACTAAACCAATTTAATTTCAATTAAATTATTAACTTATTCTTACCAAATAAAATTTTTAAAAATCTTCAAAATATTCTAACACCCAAAATTTCGAAAAATTTCGCCAGCACCTCCTTTGTACTGGTCAATCGGTATAACTACAAATCGCCTCTCTGGGCCTTCTCCAATCCAAAAGAAAATCAAACAGCCAAGCGGCTTGCCAATTCGGCTCATAAAAACTCATACCCAATATAAAATGTAAACTTGTACCTTTTTGTTGGGCATATCAACTCTATCACTTCCATATGCTATCAACTCAGCATATACAAATGTTATCCCAATCAAACTCCAATCAGTGTGTCCTCAAACCAAATATTTTGCTTATACCAGCCAAATTCCATTTCAAACCAAAGTCACATTCTTGATTCCAAACTCCTAACTCATCAATTCAACTTACTTAACCTCGTTAAGTTCCATCCACATATCTTATTAACTAATTAATTCCTCTAATCAGTTATCTTCATCCCAAAATCACAATTCTGATTTTTATTTCAAAAATCAAACCATTTACTAAACTGAGTCCAATTATATACTAGATTCCAGTTCGACTCGATATTGCTCCATTTCAATACAGTTTCCACTTAACTTGCTTTAACTCAAACTCAATTTGTTTTCACAAATTCCTATAAACTGTTTTTAAATCAAATAATCTCTCCTAGGAGTTTTAAACAGCTTAGTTTCTTATTCTAAAATCAAATATTCCTTTCGGAATTCCAAATGACTTGCTTTTCTCAAAACAATTCAAAACAAAAATTTTGGTAGTAATCCATCATTTACAACTCGAAAATGAACATCGATGATGCTGTGCAGTCATCATCGGAATTATTTTCCAGCAACCGAAGTGAGTTCAATACTATCACATTTTCAAAACTCATTTTATACACTTTCATTTTGAAATTATTTCAAAATATCATTCCCAATGCTTGTAAAACTATTTAAAATCTCTCAGGATTTTAAAATTTTCATATATTTAATCCAAGTCCATTTACAAACACCTTTCCAACTTTCCAAGGTTTTAATTCCAGTTCTAATTTTAAATTCAGATTTAGTTCATCTGATTCCATATACTACCTTTATATGAATTCTGATAGGTTATTTACATAACCAATTAACTTATAATATTACTCAATTATAACAACAACCAATATATCCAATATATTATAATCATTCCAATATAAATCCTTTATATCAAAATATAATTAGGAAAAATTATTTCATTTACCCTCTTTTCAAAACATACTGTGTCGGTTCATTGTATTCAAGTGTTTAGAAACTCCTACCGATACAGTGGATCAAACTGATCGACCAGAGCTCATAAACCACTCAATCAATGAATCTCCACAATAAAATTTATTTTATACAAATCTACAAATACGTTCACTCGTATATATACACTCAACTCAATTTAGGGTATTACTAACCCCATCTCTACTGAGTCACACCACAGAGCCAAGGTAATTACTTAACCTTCAGCTCTGATACCACTGTAACGACCCGGCGGATTTGCGACCTTGGTAATCAACATAAACTCAATGTCAACTGTTCAAACATTGGGAATACCAGATAGTTAATGAAAGAAATTAGAGGCTGAGAATAGATAAGATAGAAAATTAGAATAGAAGAAGAAGAACATACAACTGAATCAGAGTAACACAAATCTTACAGCGGAATGAATAAAATATACTATATAACATAACTTTGAAATATAAATCTATACTTGAATATACATATCATTATCAAAGTACAGCACTTACAACACAGCGGAAATAAGTAATTGCTATAAAAAGTTTCTGAAGCCTCCTGCTCCGAGCTCCATTTAGTGTATTTGTAAATCTTGACTATTTGACTACCCATACAAAATTGGGCACCCAAGAGTTTAGGGAAAACAAATCAAAATAAACTCTGGGTCAGTCATGGGACTGGTGTGAGTAAACAATTTAAAACAATTTGAGAAAATAAACGATATCTCATAAGACCACGCCGTATAACACGGAACGGGTTTTTCCCTTATGAAATCCAAAACACTTGATTTAACTTTCAAAATCCTTTTGAAATAAACGATAATCTTTATATCAAAACTCTTTTGATATTATAATAATGTATATCAATCACAATATAACAATCATCTAGCAGAACGCTTCAATCTCACATTCTACATACATAGTATATAATCAAAAACCGTGGGCGCTTATTGGGTAATGGATTCTAACTGGCAAGGTATGGGACAACCTTCCGATAGTGTATCTTTAGAGAGGAATACACCAGGTTCAGCAAGAACATCTTGTAACCCAGGCTAAACATGACTGGTCACTCATTTCGCTTGAGTGTACCCAATGTATTATCACCAACGGTTGGGATCAGCAGCCGTTTCCCGAAAGGGACAGCATCGAAATAGATTATAGAAGTAAATGGAATTTCTCTAGATCATGTGACAATACACCCTAATTGGAATCTAACCACTTAGCCATGCGACCTACTCGATTTTATACCATTTCTTGATTGTAAGGCTAGAGGCCATAACGTATAGATTGCACCTTTATTTACTTTGAATGCCACATCGTCATACCCACCAAATCACAAATTGTTTTCCCCAAAAATACCACATGTATACAGCTAAGAGAAACGAATTCCTCCTCCACCAAACGTAAATACGTTTGAAGAGATCAACTTACGCGATCTATTAAATATACTCTATTAGACATTCTTTCATACAGGTCGTCCTGGGACTGGACAGGCCGAAGGAACTATTCTGTAAATTCATCTTAGGAAATTTCTACCTAGGATTTACTGAACAGCCCTTGTGTAACTCCGTGTTCAATTATCTTCATCATATTTGATTTGCAACGCTAATGCCATATGGAGTGGTTTTCAGATAATATATCTGATCCCGGTCTCTCCGAATTGACAACGGAAACTTGTCAAAAACTTTGATAGTCGATGATTTAACTATCAAAGGAAAGCATATGTACAAACAATGGTCGTATTCCCAAATGGAAATCTTACCGATCAATCATCGTTTATCAACACTAAATTATATTTATAAAAATATAAACTGGAAGAGTTAGTGAGTTTTACTCACATTGGACAATTATCGTTAAATAACGATTAACTATCTTTGATTCAGACGGATGTTTTATTTTTCGATAAATTGTAACGAGCTCTAATTCACTCCCAGTCAGTTCCATTGTGTAGTCATCATCCATACGATCCCAACGGATCTGACCGTTCGCAAAACTGATAATGTATGTTCAAGTTATTGTAATTAAAAGTTTATATAAACAATTAAATTAAAATTACTTAATATTAACCAATTATTTTGGGCATCACCCATTCCAGTCAGCCCAATTATCAAGCTTACCCACAAATCTTCTTCCCCGATATGTTAAAAGCTAAATCTAATTTTCTCCTCCAGGCCATTTCCGAGTTCTTTGATCCCTCACTCAGCTCGCATCCTTCACCGAATCAAACCAAAACTCCACCATTATTCAACACTTAACCTTCTCTTTCATTCCATACCAAGAAGAACGAACTCGATCACCGTTCTTGAATCGCCCCCCCCCCCCCCCAAGCGTTTCCAAGCTCTTACAGTAACATACTGACCCGAATACCCACCACACCCCATGAAACAATGCACACAAGTGCGGTTTTACTTCCGCATTCCGAAAACACACTCAAATCGAGCTACAACTTCTTCCATAGCTCAGAAAAACAAACCCTAGAAACACTGCTAGTTTCGCATGTCCTAGAATATCCATCTCAACAAATAAAACTAACACAGAAATGAAGTGGGAGATTAAAGAAGCTCAAATATCCTTTTCTGGAGATTTATAGAGTTCTATTCGATTTTCTAATGATTTTACAAATCACAATTTTTTCCTGCGAAAGAAGAAAAGAAGTGGCGCGCATTCTTTTGACCAGACGAAAATTTGTTTAGGTTTAGAAGGTTTTTAAGGAGTATTTATAGAATAAAAATATTATTTTTATATTCATTATTAAATTAATTTATATTGTAACGTTGTTTGTATTTATAGTTAAAAATCTCTATGATCACATACAATATCCAAATTCGACGAAAATGGACATACAGCTAAATTTTGACATTACGGACCTAACGAAACTTGTTTCATTGAATTCCGAGTCTGTTTGCTCACACAACGTATTTTTAAAGTCAAATTATCGACTGTTTTTCACATTAAAATTCCGTATGGCTAAATATTGACTCCAAAAATCACGAAAATAGAAATCTAACAATAATTTAATATTCAGGATCCAAAAAATTAGTTTCAACGAAAACGGAGTTCGTTTGCAAAAATGGCTATTTTTAAAGCTCTAAATAAACTCATTTAAATGTTAATATATTTAAAAATAATAATGTCCTCTTTTTTTCTGCCCTTCTTCTCCGTTCACCCAAACTTATCCAGCCGCCTTTCTCCATCGCAAATTAGCAACCATCTAGCTCCTCCCCATCTATCCAAGCCTCCATCTCATGTTCCTCCTCCACCAGAACCGCCTCCAGTCACTACCACGCCATCCGACCCCTCTTCTTCTAACCCTAACTTTGCTGCTGCTCCTCCAACGAAGAAATGGACGGCTCTCTTCGAATCGAAACCTAAAAATGCTACTTAGTACTCACCTCCCCCTATGAAGCTCGTTTTCAAAGGTAAAGCGCTGCAACCCACAGACGACATCTTTGAAGCTGCGGAAGAGCAATGGAGCGGTTACCTTGTTGGGCACTTTTTAGATCGACCTCCATCCTACACCACGGTTACCACTCGCCTGAAAAAGCTCTGGAACCCCTCTGGTGGCATCAAAATACGATCTACAGGTAGAATTTTCCTCTTCTACATAGATAGAATTGAGGATAGGAAGAAGATCCTTCAGGCCGACCCGATCTTGATTCAGAACAAGCTATTCATTATTAGGCCTTGGCATTCTAGTTTTGGAGATATAAACAAATCAGTAGCTTCGGTGCTTGTGTGGACAAAACTCACTAACTTACCACTTTACGGCTGGTCTAAAAGAGGAATTGCTTGGTTGGCTATGCGCGTAGGGAAGTTCCTATGCATGGACCTTTCAACTGAGAAACTAGAGCGTCTTGAGTACACGAAATGCATGGTAGAAGTAACTCACCAGGATGAGCTACCCTATCAGTTCCCTGTTTTACTTCGTGATGGCTCTGAGCAGACGGTGTATGTATCGTACTTGTGGAGACCGGATGTGTGCGTGAAGTGTGATAGTTTTGGACACAAGACTATTGATTGTGTTAAGTTTAACACTGAACCGGCTAAAGGTAATATCAGAAGAGATAAGGAGAAGGTGCAATTTGATAACTTAAGTGGTCGTGATCATGTTATACAAAACACTAATGCAGTTGTTGGGCTGAATGCTCGTTCGGATACTGCTTGGAAGATGGTAACAGGTAAAAATAAAACTGGAGATGCTTCACAACAGAATTGTTATGTGGAAAAAGGAAAACAAGTGGTATGTGAAGGAAACTCACTAACAAACAAGTTTACGTTACTTTCTGATGTTCAGGAAGAAGGAACTGACCTTGCTGTAATAGCTGATATTGAATAGGGGAAATTAGAAATGTTAGCGATCTGTTATCTCGAGCTTTCCCCCAACATGAGTGCTAAAGAAACTGCTGCTGAGTTGATCAAAGCATGTTCTGCTAGTAATGTTGTGCACGTTGCTTGTTCTGCTAGTAATGCTGTGCACAAATCTGGTGTAGCTGGAAGCAAGGGTGAGGTTGGCTTATCCTTGCTTACTGGTAACAATTCTGAGGCTATTGCTTTGCAAAGCAAGGAGGATGATTTTGAGGGCATAAATGAAAGTGGGGTGAAATGGAACGAAGAAGGCAGTAACCTTGAAACGAGCATTAGCATGGAAGCGCAACCTGAAATACAGCCTGAATTATCTAAGCTTGACCACTTTTTGCATACCAATTTTGACTGCATTACGGAGAGTGCCCCTAATTTGAAGAAGCAAACCAGGCCGAAAGCTTCTGCGAACTTTAGACTTCACGAAAAGTGGGTGCGAGAGACTACCGAAAGTCTTAAAGCTGAAATACTAAGTGGTAAACTTGAGCCATTTTTGTGCAGCGAGAAAAGAAGGTTAGTGGACATAATGACCAACAACTACAACACAATGCAAATATATTCTGTGGAAAGAGACAAGCTTGGACCTTTACATTCGGATTTAACCAGCTCAAAGATATCTCCAAATGCTTTAAAACCTGGGTTTTTGAACTCATGTAAAGGTGGGGTTGTCAACCATAAAGAAAACTCTTCTGATGTTAGCAAACTGAAGAATGAATGCAGAGATAGCCCCACTACCCCTATTACTGGTAACAAAGCGAAAGCCCTAAAAAAGACGAACCTGTATGAACACATCCCACCTCCGCCAAGATACAAAGCCCCACCAGAAGTTATAATAAATACTCCCGTTGATGTCTCCACTTCTGGTCGGAAGCAAGGTAGTGCTCCTATTACGCACATCAAGAAAATTGAGCTTCCGAAGGGTCTTGAAGATGATAAAGGATGAAGACTAATGTAGTTTGTACTCCTTTGAAGCAAGTCGTCTAGCTATGTTATAAACTGTATGCTTTTTATGTAATGCCTTTGTATGTCAAATTGTAAGCTCAGCGTCTGTTGTCTCACGCTTACTAGTGTGTAAGTATATAGAGTTGATATGTAGATTGCATATCACCTGATCTACCTTGTATTTTTTATTTTGTAATAAATAAAATAGTGTTACGGATCACTATAAAAACCGGTCGGCCTTGCCATTTTTTTTTTTAAAATAACTAATTTAATATTAATAAATTAATATTATCGTATATATATTCACATTGAATATCATATAGCTACAAAATAAATATATCGGGATTTATAACTCGATATTTTAAAGCTCCCAGTTACATCGATATTCGATTTATATTGAAAATCCATTCATAATATAAATAAATCGTTATAAATTATAAAGGAATTCAATAATGACTTTTCCAAAATTTGATTTGGACACAACTCACAATCTATACGACGAAATCTCGATTTTTCTCTTTCATTAGAAAAATATAGTTCGCCAGCTCCGAACGTTTCTTGTTTCACAGAAATCTGACTAAAAACGGATTTTGTATATTCGTTTAAAATTCGAATCGCCAAATTACGAACTTCCACGCCATTTCGAGCATGATTATAATTAATATAAATTATACGTTCAACTGTCGTTTATATAATATATTCATTAAGATAATTCAATTCTAAACTGAATTATATATTATAAATGATCCAATTCACACAATATTGTGAATTCCACTATTTTCGGCTATTTCGGAAATTAAATATATTATTCTATTATTTATATTAATTAAATATTCCATATTATTTAATTCTGGTCGTTTTAAATTACCAAACCATTATTTAAATAAATTATTTGTTATCCGTTAAAAATACGGGCTATTACTTAAATAGTCGGTATATAAATAAAAATTAATAAATAAAAAATTATTTTTACTATAAAATTAGTAAAATGACGGAAAACTCATACTAAAGCCCGTCACAAATTCTGACACAATTACTGTCATGGTTTTTACAGACCATAGATTTATGCAGGAAATCCGTCGCTAAATCCAATTTAGCGATGGATTAGAAGCGGATACGGCCGCTGCTTTCTGTTGTTTTTCTTGTAGTGGTCCCAAGACAACTTGTATGGATGAATGTCCGACAGAGTATATCTAATGGATCGCGTAAGTTAATCTCTTCTAACGTATTTACGATTGGTGGTGGAGAAATTCGTTTCTCTTAGCTTTATACCCGTGGTATTTTTAGGGAAATAAATTTGTGATTTGGCGGGTATGACGATGTGGCATTCAAAGTGAATGGTGGCCAGATGTTCCAAAAGATATGTTATGACCTCAAACCTCATTAACCGGGAAATGACAAAAATCGGGCAGGCAGCATGGCTATGTGGGTCGCTCCCATTAGGGTGTATTGTCACCATCTAGAGAATATTCAATTTTTTTTTCTTCTTTTCGCTTCTGTATCTCCCGGGAACGGTTATGTTGCTAGCAACTGTAAGGTGACAAGACATTCGATACACTCAAGAGAAATGAGTGGTCGATCATGTGTAGCTAATTTGTAAAACGTTCTTGTTGAACTCCAGTGTATCCCCTCTAGAGTACACTGATCGGAAGGTAGTTCCATACCTTGTCATAGTCGGAATCCAATCACCAATAAGAGCCCGCGGTTTTGATTGTATATTATATATGTGGAGCGTGAGATGCAAGCGTTCTATTAGATTGTATTTACTTGTGATTAGACACTATTATAATATAAGAAAAGTATTGATTTTGAAAATGTTTTGGGTTATAGTAAGGCAAAAACCGTCCACGTTTATTTGTGGGCTGGTCTTACTATTATCCTTTTCTTTCAAAAGGATTTTTCAAAGTTAAACCGAATGGTTGGAGTTTACTCACACTAGTCCCATGACTGATCTGGAGATTATTTTATTTTATTTTCCCTAAACTCTTGGGTGCCCAAATTTGTACGGCCAGTCAAGTAGTTAGGATTTTACAGATACTTGGGAGAGCTTGGAGTGGGAGGCTTCAACACTAGATATATATATAGAGAGAGAGTTTATTTCCACTGTGATGTTATATGATAATGGTATGTATATATTGTTACAAGTTGTATCTCCAAAGTTATGTTATGTAATATATTTTATTTGTTCCGCTTTTAGATTCGTGTTACTCTAATTTTGTTCTATAATGTTCTTCTTCATCTATTCTAATTTTTTTCTTTCTATTTCTCACCCTCTAACTTCTTTCTATAAATGATCAGGTATTTCCGATGTTTGTATAGTCGACATCGTGGTCTATTTCAATTTTCGGGGTCGAAAATCCGTGGTTGTTACAACAACATCAAAGCATGTTGGAATAACACCAAGCAGCCCATATATGATATATGTGTATGTATTTTGGTTTCAATAATTAGTTCAGCTATTTCGGTTAACTAATGAGGAGCAAGCTTAAATATGCAAAGGTAACTATCAACTGTCGATAGTGAATCGACAAAGCCCAAATACTCCAATTCTCTAAATATGAAACAGTAACAGTGCAAACTACAAAGTGTCTAAAGTTTCAATATCAGGCATAGACCAAAATGGAAAAATATTCTCGGAGCCAGAGTTATTGAACTACACAAATCTTACTCTAACAACAATAGCAAGCTTACTAACAATACTTCCACTGTTTACTGGTCTAGAAATAACAAACATAGCCAACAAAATATCGTACTTAGCAGTGGATGATTCAAGTAACCCAAATTAAGAAATACTACTTCAACGTACTCATAGACATACTGTTAATCCTATTTATTGACTGAAAAATGTAACTTCCTAATTATAGGATGAACAAATAAACTGAAAGGGGCAATTTTAGGCCGTGATATAAGCAATACTAGGTTTTGAATTGCCACCCAACATTTGTTTACTTCTCGGTTCAAATTATGTGTTTGGACAAAGGAAGAGTATTTAAAATGCACGAAAATGGTTGGTACAATGAAGAAAATGATGAGTACAGAGGAAGCGTGCACAGAATGCAACAGATTATTAATATTATTATTATTATTTTGGTCAACAGGCAGTCAAAAACATTTCTTTATAAGCCATACATGTGGAAATTAAATGTTTACATAAGCCAAGAATGACAGAAATTTCATTCTTGCTAACAATAATTCTGACATAATATATTACTACTAGAATGTATATTTGCCTACAAATCATGCACTGTCAATAATATTTAGGTGAATACTTCCTCTCATGTTCTACAATGTATAAAGCAGGTTCACATGGTAAAACTTTGTAACACAAGTGATGCCTACGTGTCACTTATTATTGCTTTAGTGAATAAAAGAACATGCATTCATATAAACCAATATTGCATTGATCCATGTTGGTATCAAAACCTTCATGTATTTATAAAAAGACCTGGAACACTTAGGATCCCAAAAATAGAGTGCAGGGGTTACATTTGCAACAAGACAAACAAAAATGGGACCATATATATATATACACACTTTTACATTAACACTAGAAATGTGCAATATGAAAACAAGGCTATTGCATGTATACAGTATGTATAAAACTAAGAGCTCCAAGCCCAAACCAAGAGAGTATAAATATACTTAACAGGGGATAGTCAAACAAAGGTTCTTTCGAGTTATCTTTAACAAGGCAGAGGTGTGACCGCCCCTTTCTAGTTTCACAAATAGGATGTCCAAGTAATCAAAGCAACATGTGCATGGCATAACAATTTTATAAACTCGACTTATGCTTCTTAGGTCATAAATTTTGAACTAAGTGATAGTTTTAAGGAAAAATATGGTATATAGATATACCGAAGCGACATCACAAAAAGAGAAGGCCAAACAAATAAGCAATAGCTAATGTAAACAACGGTCAAACCATGCACATTAGTGAATCTCATGAGAATCAGTATTGGGTTTTACGGATGTAGGTTTAAGGTTAGGCAACAAAAAAAAGATGCACCAAAATAGGTAGAACAGTTTGGCTAAAATGGAAAATGACAACAACAAATTGACAAAAATACAGTAACCTAACAATCCCGCAAACTAATTGTATTCAGTGAGCACGAAGTATATGACCTGTAATAATTTTTAATCATAAGATAAACTTACCAGCGACCGTGGTGTTCGAAGGCAAAGGCGACGACTTTGTCAAGGTGAACTCCTCTGTAATCTCCAATTTTTCCGACTCCTTTTGGATCGACACAGCTAAAGCCCTAGTTAGGATCACTCACTGCCTGAAACTGGCAAGCATCAACGAATGGGGTCGCACCCTTCATAAACATATGAACATGTGGCTCCGGATTTCAGCGAGGTGAAGAGGGAAGCCTCGAGTCGGGTAGCACTGGTGACGGCGACGACCTTGCTTTCAGGTGATAAGGCGGAGTCGGAGCTCGATTCGAGTGGGAAGGATTGCTGCTGCAGGTTCAACCAGTGGTGGAATTGAGTGGAGCGAAGGCCCGACCGGTGGTGGAGAGCGATAGACAAAGAGAAGAACAGTGGTCGATTGGGAAAAGTGGAGGCGATGGATCCTGATTTTCGGTGGCCCTTCGTCTTAAATTGGGGAGGAACGATTTCATTTTTTAGGAGAGTGGATTCTTTCTGGAGAAAAGGAGACCTTTCTAAAGAAATAAAAGGACACGAATATGTATATGGGGAAGGACGCGTGCTTAACAGATAAAAAGGACATGTTCCACAATTTCAGAATCAATTTAACAAGTGGCAAACCCAAATAAACAAACATTTATTTTTATTTTTATTTTTTACCAAATGTTATACCATTTATTTGTTAGGTATACAAACTCAATACAATGTATTTATATTTCCAAATATAATTCTTCGATTATTATTATTATTATTATTATTAAAACAAATTTATGTCCATATAAAAGTAAAATTAAACTCAAGCTAAGTTTAAAAATCAGTTTGATAGATTCTTAGATAAAATGTTTCAACTAATTTTAAAATACTACCATCATTAAATTTAACAAAACAACTCACTTTCAAATACTAAATATTAATTCAGTTCATTTTCTAAATGCCAATTTTTCTGAGTTATTACAACCCCCTCCAAAAATCCGTGTTTTTATAGACTTCCCCTTAAAATAAATTACGTCCTCGCAATTTACTTAAAATAATAAACAACACTACAAAATTCTAACATCGCATCTCAACTTCTTCCCTTTTATTTAAGCATCCAACATGTAGAGTTCAAAACTTTAGTAATCTTCACTAACTTGTTTAGATTATAACAATAGAAAATTTCAACTTGATTACTTGATTTTAAGAATTTTAACTCTTATCCCAGGTAAAATACATCTTTTTATGACACCCACTCTCCGTTTTCAATATTAAATAAAGATATCATATATAAATCAATACGATCCCGCCAATAATAATGCTAGAAAGTATGATAAAATTAGATAGAGTATCATATATAAATCAATACGATACCCATAACAATTATTATAAATAAGATAACATGATAACAAATAAAGTCGGAGTATCATTTACAAATACTAATAACATTTATCATATATAAAACAATATGATAAAATAAATCAAGTTGGAGTGTCACACATGAACCAAGATGATACTAAAATAAATAAAGTTAGGATATCGCATATAAATCAGTAATTTTCATTGCATTTATCATATGTAAAACGATATGATAAAATAAATCAAATCAATACGATACTCATAACATTTATCATATATGAAATAATATGATGAAATGAATTAGGTCAGAGTATCATTTATAAATCAAAATGATACTCATAACAAATACAACAAGATGGTAAGAGTAAACTATAATGGAGTAGTATATATAAATCAAACATTTCTTGTCATTTATCATATGTAAAACAACATGATAAAATAAACCAAGTTAGAGTACCACATGTAAACCAATATGATATAAAATAGCATATATAAAACAATATGATACTCACCAAGTCAGAGTATCACATATAAATCAATGTGATGCTCTTAATAGTTATCATATGTGAATTAATATGATAAATTAAATCAAAACGGAGTATCGCATATAAATCAATGCAAATCTCTCAACAAATCACATATAAATTAATAGGATACTCATAATAGTTATGCGATGGCCCGCAAATCCGTACTATCTGAGTTGACTAAATACACCACACGTCCAACACAAACATCACAGAAATACGAATCATTATTAATAAAGAAGAAAACGGTAGAAGAAGAATAAAAATAACAATGCAGAATCTCACATTGCAGCAGAACAAAATAAAACATGTATATCAACTTTTGGAGTACAAATTTTTTAACTAAATAACATATCATCATCGGAGTACAACAGTTACAACACAGCGAAAAAACAACAACTAAAGAACGCAGAAGCCTCCTGCTCCAAGTTCCTTTAGATATATCTGTAAAATCCTGAACTACTTGACTGTGCGTACAAAATTTGGGAACCCAAGAGTTTAGGTAAAACAAAACAAAATAAACTCTAGGTCAATCAAGAGACTAGTATGAGTAAACAATATAAAACAGTTTGAGAAAATAAATGATATCTCATAAGACCACGCCGTATCACATGGAACGAGTTTTTCCTTTATGAGAATCCATAACACTTGATTTCAATTTCAAAATCATTTTGGAAGAAACAATAATCTTTATATCAAAACTCTTTTGATATTATAACAGTGTCTAAATCAAATAATTAACAATCTTGTGGAACGTTTTGCATCTCACGCTCCACATACATAATATACAATCAAAACCGCGAGCACTTATTGGATAATGAATGTCCATCTATGACAAGGTATAGAACCACCTTTCGTTAGTGTATTTCTAGAGAAGAATACACTGGATTCAATAAGAACATCTTATAACCCGGCCACACATGACCGACCACTCATTTCGCTTGAGTGTATCGAATGTATTTCACCAACGGTTTGGATCAGCAACCGTTTTCCCGAATGGGACAACATCGAATAGAATAAGAATGAAATAATTTTCTCTAGATAAGTGATAATACACCCTAATTGAGAGCTACCTACTTAGCCATGCTGCCTGCCCGATTTTTGTCATTTCCTGGTTGTTGAGGCCTGAGGCTACTCTTGCTTACTTTTCATTGATAACACCATCACTTTGAATGCCATATTGTTGGATCCTTTAATCATTAATTAACTTGCAAAAATATATTCTGGATATTATGCTAAGAGAATAAATTCTCCGATTCCATATATATTTATACAGATCAACATATGGGATCATTGGAAATACTCTGTCAGACATTCGTCCATACAACTTCGTTCTAGGACTGAATGAAACCGAAGACACAATTTCCATTAATCCATATTAGGCAATTTCTACCTAGGATTAATAAAAAAATAAACCCTTGCACTTTACTCCGCTTTTGATTCTCTTCATATAATCTGATTCGCAATGCCACTGTCAATACGGAGTGGTTCTCAACCATCTTAAATCTATTTCGATGTTGTCCCTTTTGGGAAATGGTTGCTGATCCCAACCGTTGGTGATAATACATTTTGTACACTCAAGTGAAATGAGTGACCGGTCATGTTTATCCCGGGTTACAAGATGTTCTTTTTGAACTCGGTGTATTCCTCTCTAGAGATACACTGTCAGAAGGTGGTCTCATAGCTTGCCAGTTGGAATCCCTTACCTAATAAGCGCCAACGGGTTTTTAATTATATATTATGTATGTGGAACGTGAGATGAAAGCGTTTCGCTAGATTGCTATTTATTTGATTTAGAGATTATCATAATATCAGAAGAGTATTGATTTTAAAGAATTATTTTGGGTTATCATAAGGTAAAAATCGTCCGTGTTTATATGTGAATCGATCTTACAATTATCCTTTCTATTAAAAGGATTTTAAAAGTTAAACCAAATGATTGAAATTTACTCACACCAGTCCCATGACCGACCCATAGTTTTTTTTTTTTACTCTAAACTCTTGGGTGCCCAATTTTGTATGGGCAGTCGAGTAGTCGGGATTTTATAGATATACTTGGAAGAGCTTGGAGTAGGAGGGTATAGGATTACATAGCTTTTATTTATTTCTGCTGTGATTTTGTGTGTTGCACTCTAAAATGGTATGTATATACAGTCCTAAGTTTTATTTCGATAGTCATGTTATATAATATATTTTATTCGTTCCGATGTGAGATTCTTGTTTATTCTGGTTCTATCGTGATCTTCATCTTCTTCTATTCCAACTTTCCTTCTATTTCTCACTCTCTCGCTTCTTTCTATTAATGATCTGGTATGTCCGATTCTGGAATAATTGACATGGTTTATATGTCGATTTTCAGCTCGAAAATCCCAGTTCGTTACAACTTCGTACCCCATAAGCGGATAAGAAATATCCAGCAGCATCAGATATGAAATAAGCATTTTGTATCTCATCCTATAAAAAATGCCACCATCTAGAAGACGAAAAGCCGGATACGAAAATAAGATTTTGTATTCCTACACTTGATGAAAACCATCCTTCGCCTTCATACCCAAAGGGGGATACGAAATCCCAGAAGCTTGTCGAGTGTGAAGAGTGGATACAAAATCATATCCTAGGCCTTTATGAAGTGTCATGTCGTGCTTTCGTATCCCCAGAGGGATACGAAATCCATATAAAGTAACCGGGATACAAATTCGTATCCCTAATCCCAATACATAATGATGATTTCGTATTACCATCCTCGAGCTTTCACCAAACCAAATGCAAGATACGAAATTCGTATCCCCAACCTCTACCGAGTCCCACCGCCGTTGCCAAGAATTCGTAACCTGGAGTGGGATACGAAATTTTATGAACACGACGGGATATGAAATGTATAATTCGTATTCCTCACCTTAGTGATTTTATCGAGTAATCCTTTTCGTATCGCAAGAGCATACAAAAATCTCCATAAACCAGGAAAGTCGATCCAGTGCTAACCGTATTTCCAAGAGTTTGACTATTCCGCGAGTTCGACAAAATCGCCACGTAATTTTCATGAGTTCGTACACGAGTTGCGAGTACTCTAATAACCACAATCGTTGCGTCACCGCCTTATTAAAAAGGCGGGTCAATAACAAAAGGGTAAGACAATTGAAGTTTGCACTATTTACGAAAATCAACAATAATATCTCTAGGTTTCTTACTGGGATGATCTCAAAATTCATCAATTATCAAAGATTTAACAACTGAGCTAGGAAGGTTTGGATTATTCCGCCACATGAATGCTCAACAACCAAATTCCATACAAAAGACCAATTAAGTTGCCTCGAATCACATGAGTCTGCACTTTAAAGGGACATCCACTTGAAGATGAACAACAAACAATCGTAATCCTAGTAGAACTATTCTTCAAAAAAACGTAACTCATGTCCCATTTGAATTTGGTACGCCATTAAAAATTCTCTAAAATCCATAGTGCCTCTAAAATAAAAACTAATAAAATCAGAAATGGATAATATAGAACCACTTTTCATCATGTTTTTCAAATAACTTTTGCTATGCATGACAATATTTGAACACATAGATCCATTAGATGATGAATGCATTGAAACATTGGATAAAAGTGAAATAGAACCATCATTGATATATTCCAATTGAAAATCCTTCACCTTAACAGTGAAACAAAAAAGCACTCATCTAATGTAGTTGAAAACAAACAATACTTTGAAGATCGGAATCGGTGTCAACACTAATAATTTTGTTCCAAGCACATAGCTAATCTCAATGGATAAAGGAGTTAGTTGAGACCAATGCCGACATATTTCATTCCTCAAATCATAGAATGGGTAAAACACAGACAATCGAGTGCTAAAAGAAGAATTATTGAATACAAATACAATAAGAAGACTATTCTCACTACTGTAAAAAATAAGCAATCAGCAAAACAAACAACACAAAAACTGATACCCACAAAACACAAATCTAATACCTTTAGACATAAAACAGATACCTAATTATCTAAAACTGGTACCTAAAACTGCTACAATATTAAAATAAAAAAATACACATAACCAATACAAAAATTATTTATATCGCATATTGATTGATAAAAATAGAAGCATTCGATTCAAAAGTTTATAATGAAAGCAACAACAAAAACAACCCAATAACAACAATACCAAAATTCAAAACAAATATATTCTTAAGTTAAATTAAACTAATACCTAAGAAAAATAAAAACTGATACCCAAATACTGAAACAAAGAAAATTTAAAACAAACCTGCTCATACTGCCTTAAGAAGCCGTTACTCATCGAATGAAACCAAACCACCTAATCAAAATATTTCAGGTAAAATTACAATGATCAGGATACAAAAAAAAATAAACAACAGAATAAAAAATAACCTAATTTTAGGTCGAGATCGATCATTGAAGACGAATTTCGAGATCGAGATCGTAAATAACGAATTTCAACGCATGAAAACGAATTGAAGAGGAATATCGGAAGATAGAGAAAGAAAATATCGAATCGATTGAAGAGGAAAAAATATTACCACATGTAGATTTAGGCCTTTTAAAAAATAATAGTGCATTTTCCTTATGAATAAAAATTTTGTGGGTTGTACTTGGGCTTGAAAAAGCCTAAAATATTATCCTTACTAATATTTTTTTATGTTTTAAAATATAAAAGTTGTAAAATAAACATTGTAAAAAGATGTTTTTTTGTAGTGATCTCCACTGGACCTCTACGACCTTCCCCATCTTCCTTCTAAGCCGCTTCGTATCGTGCTCGATGATACGAATAAGCTTACGAGTCTATGAAGTTTATGGTTTCATCTCGATATCATCTAACTGATCTGATATGATGGTTACATTTGAGTCATGGACAAACTTCCTTAGGTTAGAAACATGAAACACATTGTGCACTTTTGCCTTTTTTTAAGGTAAGTCAACTCTATAAGCTAATTTTCCAATCCATAGACAATCAAAAAAGGACCAACAAACCAACTTTCTCTTTATACCAATCTGAATTACATTTTCCAAAGGAAAAAATCTTGACAACCATCAAAGTTCCAATGGAGAATTTGAAATCTCTGCTTCTCTTATCGGTGTAGCACTACTGTCTATCCTGCGCAGCTTTCATCTGTTGTCGGATGATTTCAGTCTTATCTAAGGTATCAAATTTCTTATGCAACCCATCTTAGACCTCTTTTGTTAATTTATCATATTTGTAGCAGTCATACGGATCATCACTAAATCTTTAAACATATAGTTTTTTCCGTGGTAGTTATTGTCCATTCAGTTTTGCAAAGCCTTTTTATAATCGTCTATTGGTTCTTTCGTTAATTTGGACGTTTCAATGGTGAGAACATGAGCCACTTTCTTCGAGGTAGGAAAATTTGCATTTTTATCTCGGTTACTTAAAATGAAGTCTCTCAAATCTGAAAGGTACATTCGCATCATAGCCAGCAAAGTCATATGTGATCGAAGTCATAACAATCTAAATTTGTTTTATCTCGATCTGAATCTTTCAAATTTGAGGTTGTCTATGTGGTGGAGTCGGACACTTGGTCGTTTCCTAAAGACATTTAGCCACTACATTGAAATCACGAAAGGCAATCAAAAATATCCATGGCTGCATAAAAGATAAAATAATCATATAATATATACAATCCAGTGTAGAAAGACTGCTGATCGAATAACACCTTAAAAATGTTTTGTATTGCTCGGATATTAAGAAACCGGAGGTGGAAGATAAGAACTTGGTGATAAAATGGATACATATCAGAAATATGAATTGAGAAGCTTATGTAGAAATAGATTTGAGAAATATCGAGAATTGGATCATGAGAGAAAATATCTAGAATTGGGTCATGAGAGAAAATATCAAGAATTCGGTCATGAGATAAAATGGATATGTAAATACTATCTCAATATTTTAAATAATTCATTTTAAAAACAAGTTTTTCCTAATGATATATAAGTTTCTAATGTAAGGGATGGACAACCTAAGCCTGGGGGCCTAGGGCAACTTCTAGATAGATGGAAAAGTGGTTTGACTTGCTTGTCATCGAGTTAGTGGATGCGTTCTATTTTGTTCATTGAGTTAGATGAATGTGTATATTTACAAAAATGGCGATCTTTGACTATACATCTCTACATGTGGGTGAGATGGACTCTTTGCTTGATTTTTATAGCTATTCACATCATTTGTGAATAAAATAATGTGTTTGATTCTCATTTGTACTCGCCACAGGAATCTTATGCACACAAAAATAGTTTTTATGCAGCCGCCCCCAAATGCCTTTTGGTTATATATACAATACACCTTCTCCAAAATTACATTTTGCAGACAGATCAATCGCTTTCAACTTCAAAACATTTTTCACATGGGTCAGCCTAGAAGGCTTTGCTCGAAGTCCGCATTAACCAACTTCCAATCGTTTAAAAAGTTCAAAAATATTTAACAGAATTAGTGAGTGGCCCGTGCTTCGCACACGAGTAGACTGTGATATTTGTTATAACTCTATGTTGCATTATAATCATGCTGTAGTTACAATGAGAAAAAAAGAGCTGGACATAGTCTACCCAATTAATCAGAGAACATAGTCTGCTGCAAAATTAACTTGTCTATTAAATCGAAAATGAAACTTGGGCATTACTTTGGATAAAAGAAGTTTATATCATTGATGCTTCCATTTATATATCCAACATGCAGTACCAACCAAAATGAAAATTAGTCAACTGTTGTATTGGTAAGTTTGACCAAGAGATTTGACATGACTAAATCATCAAAAATGCCTATTTCACCTTGCCTTCTATAAGCTCCAATCTATAACAAACTTGTGCATCTTGATAACGGTAAAAGCATGTAATAATAATCAAAAGATGCCTTCCTCGTGTTAAAAGACATCAATTTTTTCAATTTTTTTCCAGTGACAGAAACCATTGATATTCATATAATTATAAAATGAACACCTAACATACAATAATATCAAGGTTCACACAGTAGTGAAAAAACCCAGGTGTGAAAGTGTAATAATACCCCGTTATATTCATTTGTAAACTTTAAATGCTTTATTCTTCCAAGATGGTTTGTATACGTCACCAGTTAGCTCTTCATTTTCTTCCGAAGTATCCGCCTTGCCTTCCTTGGGAATTTTCTTCAAAATCTTCTTGTCATCTCTAATTTCAGAAACCGTCTTCCAAGAGACAAGTTCAAGCTCAATGTTCAAAGTTGCATTAGGAGATACACACTCCTTACCAGAACTAGGCCTTCCCTTCTCAAAACCATATTGTGGTTTTACCATCAGAAAATCCTTCTCACCCTTTTTCATCGTTTTCACAGCTTTAGACATTGCAGGACAAAATAGTCCATCTTTGACAGTAAATTCTACTCCCTTAGATTTCGATACAACTGTGCCATCCTCAAGCCTAGCTTCATACTTAACAAGAACTTCATCACGGTCTTTTGGGTTCTGCCAGTTTTCACCCTCATGAAGAATTTTCTTTATAATACCACCATCCTTGCAAATGTCATTGACATTTGACCATGAAAGAAGCTCACCATCAAACTGAAGTGTAGCATTAGGAGGAATGATGGGAGGAGAACCAGACTCTCCATAAGCAAGTTCTGGTGGAATACTAAAAACAGCACTTACTCCTTTCTTCATGGTTTTTATTCCTTGGTCCCATCCCTTTATTACTTGGCCTTCACCAAGCTTGAATCTGAAGGGAGTTCCACGATCCCTACTTGAATCAAACTTTGCCCCATCAAGCAAAGTTCCAGTATAATGCACCTCAACTTCGTCGCCTACTTCAGGGGTCTCCCATCCATCACCTTTCTTAACAAGCTTCATCTTCAATCCATCCTTTCCAATTTTATTCTCCTCACCTACTTTTGAGATCGGGCTTTCGCCAGGAAAATCCATCATATCTTCTTCATGTTTTCATCAGATTTTGAATTCGCAGCAAGTGTTTCTACCTCTTTTTCTTTACTTCCAATATCTCCTTTTTCAACTCCTTTTTTTTCTTCCTCTTCTTCTTTATTCTCCATTAGGGGCTTCTCGTTTGCGTACACTTCTTTCAACAAATTCGACGAATCTTTCGCGGTTTTCTCTCCATTAATATGATTCTATGCTTCTCCATCAATGTTCTCACTTATCAAAACACGAGCTTGATTATCTCTCCGTCTCAAGCTTACAAATGATTCTCTCTCTTTCTCCGTCATGTTTTTGATGTCTTTTGGCCATTCATAGTCACTCTCAACAATCTCCCATAGTCCTTTGGAGATTAACTCTTCTTTCTCTCTACTACTCCACTTTTCGAAGTTTTCTTTTATGAGAACGAACGTTGAGAAGAATAAAAATGTCATAGTTTCAACTTAGCTCTGATACCAATTTGTTGGATTGAAGAAGAGGAGAAAACAATATTAAATTTTATTATCTTTAATTTCTTTCTTACTTTATTGCTTTCACTTTCTCTCTTACTCTCTTTCATTCTTAACCAAATGACAATAGGCTTTATATAGATAGCCTTACATGACCCTTCAACTTAAGAGACACACCAATTCACAATAGACACCACATTAAACTAAGAGACACATACTTATTTAATAGACACACAAACTTCCATAAGACTCTTAACATGAAGACACTTAGACTTACGAACCAACATTTACTTAACACTAGACACACTAACTCATAAAAAGACATGACTCTTTATTTTTTTTCATTTTCCAATAATAAAGCATTAATGTTTACCCAACAATTGCAGTGTGAAGTTACTGAACATAACGTTTTTCCAGTAAGAAGCGAAGACAGTGAGGTGAGTTAGCCACTGCTAGTAAAAAGTGAAGACAGTGAGGTGAGTTAGCCACTACTTGAAAGGCACTGGTTTCAGTGATGACAACAATTCATTTTGCAATAAAATCACTTCATCATATTGTAGCACATAAACAATGAATAAAATCTGTTCAAATTATAATGCAATCCTTAGGGGTAAATATTACCAAATTTTCGAGACTCGATTTCAGATATTCAGTTATATATAAACAATCAATATAATATTATTACATAGCCAACTAAAATTTTTGATAACAAAAAATTTGTAGATAAACAGACTAAATAGTTAAAATACCGTAAATGGAAAATGGAGAAAGCTTACAATGTACTGCTACATATGTAATCGTGTTGGTGAATATAGTTAATTAAAATACACAATATTAGCATGCACAAGTTTTGAGTAAACCTGCAATCAGCCATAACTATTATATTTACTGATAGATCAGCCACTGTACTGCTATATATGTAATCGAAGGTGAAGGGTTACATGAACTGTGTACAAAGATATCTTCTAACCGTAACGCTTACGGCTGATAGAGTAGTAAGGACGGATTGAAAAGATTTTGTAGAATATATATATATTTGAGCGTAAAGAAGGTGAAGAAAATGCGACACATAACAATTAGGGACAACAAAAATTTGGGGAAAACTGAAAATCAATAGCTTAAAATTTGCACAATTCGGGTAACTAACTAACAGGTGAATTGGTGGAGGGAAATTTGCTTTGTTGTATTGGTTAACGCCAGTGTCGAAGAAGACGATTGAGGGGTAATCGAAAGGATATCAGGTACAGGCCGCGGTCTAGATATTATTAGGTGGTGACTTTATTCCCAGTGCCACTAGTATAAAATGATACGTATTCGCATAATGTCTGTATATGCATGCATAAACAAATATTATTGGCACTAACAACTAACCAAAAGGGTTTATTCTCTTATTAATTCGTGGTGAATCTTATACATGTAGCACTCAATACAAAGAGGACCTTGGAGTTGCAAACATCAAATCAAAGGCACAATTTATGATTTACAAACCAACTTGTTCTATTTGTAGAACTCAAGAATATTAGAACTAGCATATCCACAGACTACCTTGGAACCTTTGAATCCAGCCTTCTTTGCCAAAGCGTCAAACTCTTCTGCGGTCCTTTCTTTTCCTCCTGGATTATGAGCTAGCATGACCAGGTCAACATGGATCACACCTTGTGTTGCACAATTGGCATCCGGATACTCCGGAAGAATGCATTCCATGAGAATCACCTTCCCATTCTCTGGCAGTGCTTTATAGCAGTTCTTCAATAATTTCTCACAATGCTCGTCGCTCCAGTCGTGGAGGATCCACTGTCAGTTATTGCATCAGTTAGATTTCTTGATAGTAGATACTTATTTTAATCATGTTTTCTATTTTTATTTAATCCACCCTCAAATTCATTTCAGTCCAGCTAATACATGCTTTCTTGGGCAGTGTTATTTTATTTGGCCATGCAAGCATCTTTCCGCATACTATCTTATTTCCAATTCTCTATATATAGAATATGGACAATGTTGAGCATATCTCTTATCTAAACCATTTTTGTAATATTCTTTCCTCATATTGTTTGATCAGGCGAAAATGATTCACAAAATAAAGGACAGTTGGTCAAAACTAAATCTTGAATAAATTATGCCATGAGCATCTTGATTGGTAAAAAGTTGAAGCATATATTTAATTTCATGACATTATTTTTGTTCTTTTACAGTTGGTTTCAGTTGATTGCTGAAATTTGAAATTGAAATATTACATGAATTGCTTTATTTACTACTTTAAAAAAAATGACACAGGATAAAAATGCACAAATTGGATATAGTACATAACGATTTTATTCAATTGCAAGCGATTTTTGCTATTGTACAGGTTGATTGATTTATTAATTTTGAGGTGCTTTTGAAATCCTGGAAATGATATAACGTTATATCTTGAAACCTAAGATATATTAACATATTTTCCTATGTAGAAATAATTTCAGGTCAAATTTGGAATGATTGGGATACATTCCTTCATGAAAATGGCATCTCCACTCGGAACACTTTCAAACATGTGTCCACCTACATGCTCAACCCCTAATATCAAATAGCCAGATAACAATTAGCATTTGTCGGAGTCGTAAAGGGATGAATAAGAACATTACCAGGAATAGCTTCTGCCTCATATATAACATAAGGGAGATCAAAATTGATTCCCTTCACATGAGGATGCTTCTTAACAATCAATTTGATGGTCCCTCCAACTCCACCTCCTACGTCAACTAACGTGTTAATGTTCTCGAAACCTTTATATGTGTCGAATACTTTTTTGTGGTAATCGTCGAGTGATTTCTTATTTCTTCGTCAAATACCTTGTTAAATCCGGGGTCTGTACCATGGTGGTCATATGCACTCATTCCATACGCTTTATTAAATGGTATACCTCCAAGTACTGCATCTTTCAAGTAATACCTAGCAACTAAATTATTGTAAAATTCAGAACAAATTCAGTAGTCAGTGTTTAGTAAAATTTTAAATCTATATGGTTAAATTCTTTTAAAGAATCAAAACCAATTATGAACATATGCAACCTAGTCTCTTTCTTGTGCTTTATTCATTTCAAAGCCTCATAAATAATGCAGTAATATTTGTTGAAGTTAACATGAACTAATTGAATGAAATATCCTATTGTCCCACATCGCCAAAATAAAAAATAACTTTCAAGCATATTAATAGCTTCCTCGTCATAAGGTTGAGACCTTGGGCTTCTAGATGTGTGATTTTTTATGAGGAGTGAAGTTATGCTTCACTACCACATGGTGCTGGGCTTGAGTTCAGGCCTAATATGACCTTAATTTTGTTTAGAAAAACTAAGCCGAATTTTAATAGTTGCAGGAAAAGATGCGAAATAATTTGTACATCAACAACGGCAGACGAGGTTTTTGGCGAACAGGATCACATTTATTCCATTCTAAATTCCTCTTCTTTGCTCTATCTACTGCGATCTTTCACTTATCAGAAGCTTCCTAGTTTCCTCCATCATGGTGGTTTCAATTTTGAAGCATACAACTTGAGTTTTTTTTAATGGGACCACTAAATAGGCAACAATACGGTTGAGTCACCAATCAGTCATTTGATATAAAAACAACCTGCTAAATTCTTTTTTTTTTATTGTGGATCGATTTGCTTATACAAGAAATTTCCTTAATCTTATGCTAGCACTAACCCTGTTTAATATTTTCTAGTAAATTCTAGTATATTTTATGCATTTCAGATACCATAGGAAACAAAGTCAAAAGGAGGAATATAAAGGTACTAGCTTTCCGTGACGACCTTATCTTGATTCATCAGCCCAAGAGCACTAATGGACACACCATCTTCATCCTTGGTCAAAAATTTAACGACGGGAGCATCTCCATACTTCCCCACGACTTTGCCATCTTCACCATTCTCCAACTTACAACAAGAATATTATAGGAAGTAAATGGACCTACAGAGTGAAGAAAAACCAAATGGTTCGATACAGAAGTATAAAGCAAGGCTTATAGAAAAAGACTATACTCAACAATATGGGTTCGACTTTAGTGAAACCTTTTCACCAATTATAAAACCCATTACTATCAGATTTATTTTAACTATTGCCCTTCACTATAACTAGGCAATAAAGCAGCTTGATGTTAATAATGCTTTCCTAAACGGAGAACTTAAGGAAAATGTCTACATCTATCAGCCCAAAGGGTACACTCAAGGCAACAAAGCATTTGCCTGTAAACTACATAAAACTCTATATGGATTAAAACAAGCACCAAGGGTATGGTTTGAAAAGCTAAAACAAACTCTTACTACTTTTGGGCACGTCAACACAAAGTCGGACAGTTCTCTATATATCAAAAGACAAGGGAACTATTCAACTTATGTATTGGTGTATGTAGATAATTTAATTCTAACTGGAAATGACAACAGTGAAATCAACAAGATGACTGAATATCTCAGTAGTCCTTCTCTATAAAGTATCTAGGGTAATTAAATTATTTCCTTGGAATTGAAGTTATCAGAAAATCAAACTATGAGTTAAGCCTATGTCCATGGAGCTATATATCAGAGACTCTGACAATAGCAAAAATAGACAAAACAAAATCAATTTCTACACCAATGATTAGCAATTAAAAATTATCCAAAAATCAAGGAGAAAGCTTCCCAAATCCTACTTTATACACATTACGCCATAAACTGACTAACGCAACGATTTTGCAAGATGTTGCCAGCCAAAATGTGATGATAGCTATGATATTTTGGTCCTACTACAATGTTCTATTTTTTATGTTGCCTTAGCCATAAAAATGTGCTGGCCTAGCTTAACAAGTGTAACATGATGCAACATTTTATATACTGTTGTTATAGCAGACCTTCCCAAGTCTTACGTGGCGATCCACGTGAATCAAATCCTATGTTGGACAACTTGACACCTCCTCAATCCTGATCGCTTCTTCTACAAACAACAATTTTTCATTGGTGCAACTCAATTCTTACCCTTTTTCATTTCCCGCCATCTTATTTTCATTTTCCCTCTTCCCAGTTTCATTAAGCAAATTACATTTTCTTTTGCAAAAAACATTTTGATTCTTCTCTGTTTTCGTGCAAAGGTTCAAGCAAACATTCTTAAGTTAGGGTTCAACAATTTCGGTTCAATTAGGGCTTCGATTAGGGGTTTCAATCTTTGTTCAATGATTTTGGTTCAATTAGGGCTTCGATTTGGGGGTTCAAGCATTGTTCACATCGCTTTAGGGCTTTAATTTCAATTTTGAGGTATAATACTCTCTCACATCACTTTAGGTTTTCGATTTAAACTACTTAAAAATTCTTAGGTCGGCCTGAATTAACAATTCGACTTGTCTTAGGTTTCCTCTTGTTGGACACACACATACGTTTTATCTTTTTTATGTTAAAAGCTTCATATTCATAAATGCAGTGATGGACATCGAAAGCATCTGGATATAACTTCCAAAGTTTAGTGAAAGATATATTCGTGGGATAAAAGCCTTTATACAAAATGGTTTTTCTAAATTCGCCGTTGGTGATGAAATGAAGTGCCCTTGCAAGAATTGTAATAATAGCAAATGGCATCGTTAAAATATAATTTATGATCATCTCAATTACAATGGTCCATCTCCATTGTATGTGAAATGGATTTGTGAGGTTTCTCACCAAAATTTTGGAAGGAGTGATGAAGATATAGATTGTGCAACTGGTGATTTTGGAGATAATCTTGGTGAAATGTTGGACCATACTCATGGACATATGCACAACTGTGAGGATGAGAATTCTAATGAACCGAGTGCCAATGCTAGAAGATTTTAACGCCTTGTTGAAGATGAAAAGCAGCCATTATATGCTGGTTATTCAAAATTTTCGAGTTTAAGTTTTATGAACAAACGTTATTCTTTAAAATGTGTACATGGAATTACAGAGTCTTCTTTTTGGGATATACTAGAGTTGATGAGAGAGGCTTTTCCACAGGCCCATATACCTTTATCCGTCAGAGCCGCGAAGAATATCATTAAAGATTTAGGTCTTGAATACAAAAAAAAATACACACATGTCCAAATGATTGCATGCTGTACTGGAAAGAAAATAAAGATAAAGATGTCTGTGAATTTTTTTGTGTTTCGAGGTGGGAACCAATGAAAAAGGAAGACATCGGTGACAATGATTCAACGAAGTTGAGTCGCAAAGTCTCATCGAAAGTGATGTGTTACTTTTTGCTAAAACCAAGGCTGCAAAGGTTGTTTATATGCAAGGAGTTTACACAACTTATGATATGTTATTCTGTGGGATGAAAAAACGATGGAAAACTTAGACATCCAGCTGATAGCGAGTCTTGAAAGGAAATGGATGCCATGTATCCTGATTTTTCATCAGAAAATAGAAATATTAGATTGGGTGGAGCCTCTGATGGATTCAACCCTTTTCGTACAATGAATGCAGCTTATAGTACATGGCCAATTGTATTAGTTAACTACAACCTTCCAACTTGGTTGTGCATGAAGCCCGAAAATCTAATTCTTTTAACAATCATCTCCGGTCTAGAGGCTCCAAAGAATAAAATTGATGTATATATGCAGCCTCTAATTAAAGAGTTGAAATAATTATGGGATATAGGCATAGAAACTTATGATGCCTTTACTGATCAAAATTTCATGTTATGTGTAGGCGTGTTGTGGACCATTAGTGATTTTCCCGGATATGCAATGTTATCCGGTTGGAGCACAAAGGGTAAATTGGGTTGTCCTCTATGCCATTATGAGACGTCTTGAATGTACTTGAAGTATAGTAAAAAAATATGCTACATGAATCATAGAAAATTTATGGATCTGAAACACAAGTGGAGGTTTGATAAAAGGAGGTTCAATGGTGAAGTTGAAATAGGACAGATTCCGGGAAATTTATCAGGAACAGACATTGAGGAACTGTTGTCTGGCTTTGAAAATAATTTTGGGAAGAAAAAGGATTCTCCTTTCAAAAAGAAGTCAATATTTTTCAATTTATCGCATTGGAGCCGCAATTTATTGCGACATAACCTTAATGTTATGCATATAGAGAAAAATATATGCGATAACATACTCGGTACTTTGCTAAATATTAGTAGCCAGTCAAAAGACCATTTGAATGCTCGTTTGGATTTACAAGAATTGGACATCAGGAAGGTTCTACATCCTACTTTATCAAGTGATGGCGAATACTTTGAGATTAGGGCTGCCATATTTGACATGACAAAGAAAGAAAAAGAATTATTTCGCTCAGTACTGGAGAATGCAAAATTATCATACGGTTGTTCAGCCAATATCAGTCGGTATGTTCACACGAAAGAAAGGACTATCTTAGGGTACATGGCCCATGATGCTCATTTTTTACTTCACTACTTGTTGTAATTTGCTGTGAAAAAACACTGAAATCTGAAGTTGCATTGCCGCTCATAAGATTTGGTGCATTCTTAAGAGGTCTTTAGGGCAAAGTAATTGACTTGGAAGATGTGAAGAGGCAACAACAAGGAATAGTCGAAATTCTTTGCTAATTTAGATGATATTTCCACCGGCTTTCTTTGATATAATGGTTCACTTGACGGTTCATTTGTGCAGGGAAGTTGAGTACGGTGGACCTATGCACGTTCGATATATGTTTCTGATTGAGCGTTATTTAGGTAAATTCAATTCTTATGTGCGCCACAGATCTAAACCGGAAGGTTCCATCGCCGAAGGTTACCTGGCTAAAGAATGCTTGACATTGCGCTCAAGATTCTTAAGTGGTGATGCAGTACCTAAATTTGAAAGTTGTCCACAAAATATGGAATACGGTATTGGTACAGGAAGAAATAAAGATGGAAAAGCTATTCATTTAAAAGAATCTAAGTGGATGGCATGTCATCGATACATTCTATTCAATTGTGGTAACGAGGAAATAGAGAAATTGAAGAAGTAAGTTTTTAGGTTCTAATTTTGTTCTAGCAAGTACTAAAGAATTAAAATATTTCTTTATCGATATTAATATCATCATGTTTATTCCAGGGAACATCAAGCTTTCATTGATGGTCATGCAATATTGAGAAGATATAAAAGAGAGAGGGCATAAACCGAAGAATTCTGGAAATGGTTGAAGGATGAGGTTGAGAAAAAAGAGGACATTTCTAATGAGCTACAAGTGCTTGCAATGGGCCTTAATCAGGAAGCTAGGAAATTTAGTGGATACATTATTAATGGATACAGATTCCATACAAAATACAGAGATGCTAAGTGCAAAACACAGAAGAGTGGTGTATTATTGACTGCCTTGACCACTAATTTTGCAAGTTCAAAAGATCAAAATTCATTGGTTGGCAATGTTAGTTACTACGGAGCAATTGGAGAAATAATAGAAATTGATTATTGGGGAGAAATTTCAGTGCTTTTATTTAAGTGTTGCTGGTACCAAGAAGAGAAAGATTTGTATGGGATGACTCGAGTTAATTTTGAAACCATAGCTTGATTATACATTGTAACATTCTAATCAAAACATGTTGCTCTTAAATCTGTTTTTTCTGATAAAAATATTATGGCTGTCGATAAAGACGTCCTTCAGTTACTTCCATGTTTTAATATGGACAGAAAAATTATGCGCTTTTCAACATTTCTACTAAACTGACTTTTCAACATTTTGTGTACTCATTTTGCACTTTAGCTTATGCGCTTTTCTTTCACTTTGCTGCAACTGGTTCATTTACTTCTGTATACTTCCAGTTCCAGCTCTATGTACACTCAGTCTTATTTTCAAATTAAGGCAATTATTTTATGATCCTAATTTTCTATTTCTAGGTCAGTGCAATGTTATGAGCTAGTTCCGCTATTCTAATCCAACTTGGAAGTGCATATTAAATAGCGCCTGAAGTTCTAAAAAGAAATTATGGACCTAAATTAGATGTATGGAGTGCTGGGGTGATACTATACATATTGTTGTGTGTTGTTCCTCCATTTTGGGCGGGTACACTTTAAATGATACTAGTTAAACTTTTAGTAGCGTGCTTGTGATGGATGGAGATATTGTTTTAAATAACAAAAACCGATGTGGGAATTGCACAGACAATAGTTAGGTCAGAAATAGATTTGGAGAGGGAGCCATGGCAAAGGTGTTAGAGAATGCAAATACAGCTCCAAACATTCCACTTGGAGAGAAACATCGAGATGCAGGATGAAACAATCCTCAGTAATGAACAAGATAAAAAAGAAAGCACTGCGAGTAATTAGCTCTGAACTTTTGACAGCATTATGAAAGATTAGAGCCTTAATATCAAAGCTGATATATTCTCTTGTATAGGTTGTATAGCCTAGCATTTACCTGTAGAAGAAATAGAACGATTCAAGGAGAACTTGATGTTCAAATGTTAATGGCAGCAGTAAGTGAAACAGAATGTTATGATGTTCTTGTTTTGATGTTATGCAAAAATTAATTCATATTTTGATGTTATGATATTCTTGTTGTTTGGATTTTTGTCAAGATAATCAAATATATATGCGGACATTTCGATAATTTAATGTTATTATAAAGCTGTTTAAGTGTCCTTGTAATAATGTGAAGATGCATGTTCTTGCAGGCAATTGATAAGCTTCTTTTGATTTTCGATTTTCAAGTCCTCCTTTGGTTTATGTTTTTCAAGGTCGACAGGTAAATCAAGTATTTTTTTTTGGTAATTTTTATTATGTTTCATGAAAAATTCATTATAAATGGCCCCTCCTTTATCAAGATCCTGGCTTCATCCCTGTACAATACGGAAAGAGAAATCCTTGCATCCCCCTTCCATGTACATTTATTACCTTTTCTGATAGCTTTCCGATAACTTCCTCAGATTGTTTGGACAGTGCTCTGAGAAAACATTGTGCATCAGACTCCTTATTTTCCAGGTTCCTCAATACGACTAAGCTTTCATTAACCTTGTTTAGAATTGAACACGGTCATGCAAAACTGATTATATTTAGCAAAGTATCTTAATGTGCATATAACTTTCAATACACTTAGTAGATAAGTTAGATATGAAGCATTGGTTGAATGTCAATAATAATGATATTTCTATATGTTATTGTTGTCAGATGATCAAAAATGTTATATGATATTATGTTTCTAGCATAAATTTTATACTGCGAGTGAGCTCACCATTTCCTGCAAAAATTTAGTGTTGTCTAATTGTTATGCTTGCAGGCTTTGTCGTGCCTTTTCTGTTTTGGATTTAGTTTTACACTATATTCATTCACTGCCTCTTTAACCTTCAAATGGTACTCCACGGATTATGTTGTTTGAATTAAATTTCTTGCTTTTGACACATAAAGTAGACAATACCTTAAATAATACCATTCTGATTTGTTTTGTATCTGTGAATATATATAAGCTGATATCATATCTCACGGCCATTATATTGCACTTGTGCAGATGGCTGTATGGAAGCAGTTGAAGACTGTGTCAGAGAGTGTCAGTGAGTCTGTATATGAGTGAATCGAGTGACAGTGTAGTAAGGAATGTATGTAAATATGAATGATTGTGTAATATATCGGTGAATGTACAATAATGGTGATAGAAAATTTGTACTATCTGAAATATTAAAATAAAGTAAACATTTGAATAAAATACCATGTTGTAGTAGCTTTAATATAGTGTTGCCATAGGGTTATATCATTGCTGAAATAATGTTGCAATAGTCATGCAAGGTGTTGTCGTAGGGATGAGATTAGGTTGGGGCGTGGGCCCAATGGGCCCCACGTTGTGGGTCCCACAAAATATATAAATAAAATTAATATGTATAGCAACATTTTTGGATGTTGATACAGACACCTAAGGATATTGCTATAGACCTAAATAGGATTCTAATGTAACAATATTTGTTGTGTTGCCGTAGATAGTCAAAATATTGCCATTGAGGTCTGCAGCAACAGTGAAAATTGCATCACCCTAAAAATGTTGCCAAAGACCTATGCCAACATTTTTTGGGTCGTTCCAACAAATTTTTTTTGCATTGCGTTACGCCTTTTATGGCGCAGTGACATAAGTATACTAGGTGTACTTCAATATGCCACACGATCTGACATAGCATACAGTGTAAACAAGGTTTCACAATTCATGGATATGCCTACTGAAGACCACTAGAAAGCAGTAAAGCGTGTTTTACGCTACTTGAAAGGAACAATAAACTATGGATTGAAGCTTAAAGCATGCAAAGACTTATTAATAAAAGGATTATCTGATGCTGACTGGGCCTCCGACCGTGACGATCGAATATCTCTTACCTAGGGGAAAACCTGGTTTCCTGGTGTTCAAAGAAGGAAGCCATCATTTCTTGCTCAAGTACAACAGCTGAATATCGAAGCTTGGAAAGCGCTACAGTTGAAGTAACTTGGCTAGAATCTCTTCCAAAAAAATTGGAATTGCTCTGTAAAAATCCTCAATAACCTGGTGTGACAACCTCAGTACCGTCTCCCTCTCAGCAAACTCATTCCTTCATTCGCATATGAAGCACTAAGAAATTGATCTACACTCTGTACATGAACGTGTAATTCAAGGCAAACCGTTGTTAGCAGCTTACCGGAGAGCTCATACGCTCACTAAGTCTCTATCAAGAGCTAATTTTGAAAAATTACAAACAGATTTGAAGATCGAAGACGTAGAAGAGAGTTTGGGGAATAAGGAGGACTCTAAGCATTTTTTGTCAAGGGGTAATAAATGAACGGGTGCGGCTATTAACACCCCGTTAATTGCTATTCGCACCCCGCTAACAAGAAAATAAAATATGCACCCCATCATTTGCTCTTCCCACCCCGTTTAATCCAAAAATGCCCTTATTGCATATTGTTTCAACGTCGATTTATTTGAACAATATCATCTATATTAATGATTTATTTATTTACTTTTTAGATCTTTGCAATTTCTGTTATTGCTAACATACTCGATCTCGAAATGCATAACGATACACATCATTGATAGTACAGTTTTTGAATTTATAATAATTGTTTTAAATTTTTTAATTAATATTTGTAGTTTCTATTTTTTATAAAAATCATGTACAATGCCGATTTTAAATTTAATTATAGCTTGCAATTTAGCATCGAACTCATATATATAGTTGAAATTATTATTTTTTAATTATTTTGCAATATTAGACAAACTATGTAATCCACTGTTAAAGGGCAAATTCGGAAATGAAATGTTAAAATTTTATTCGGGGGGTGAAGAGCAAATAATGGGGTGCGAATAGCCAGACCCTAAATGAACGGCTTCTAAGAATCAGTCAAATATACACCCGGGGTTTTAAGGGTATTTTTGTAATCTTCCCACAAGAGCTAGCTGTCTTTACCGTTACATTACTGCTATATATGTTATAGCTTGTACAACATTTCTAGCATCGATGTACTACAATTCAGTGATAAATAAAATACATCTTCTCAATAATTTTACAAGTTGGATGGAAAAAAATAGCAGTAGAAAAAACATTTGTCTAAAGTTTCGGTAACTATTGAAGCTCTTTGTTAAACTATAACCAATGGATTTTGATGGCTTTTATAAACATTTAATTAATCCATGACATTCCACACACAACGGCCATTTAAAACCTTTTGATGAATTTGTTGTATCCCTTGGGAAAACGCATGATGAAGTCATCGAAAAACCATTGGAATGATTGTCTGGGTTGGGTGATGAACAATTATCCAATAGCTCTTTCCTATGGCTTATTGTCTTTGGACAACAGTTGATGGTTACCAACATTCAAAAATATTATGCTTTCTTACCGACTTTCAGTCCTTTTGAGAAGTAAAATATTTACAGAAATTTTAAGGTTTTTATAACACCAGTAGTATCATATGATACATATTTACATGATTTCAACATGATTTTGCTTGTTATATTTGATTCTTTTCATTATGGAATTAAGATTGTATTTTCCTCACTTAAAAAGTAGATCGACCAACCTGCCTAAACATTCCATATTTTTTACTAACAAAAGTATTTTATTGCCTTATTAATTCATGGTGAATCTTATACAGATAGTGCTCGATACAAAGAGGGCTCTAGAATTGCAAACATCAAATCAAAGACAAGCAAGCAAGCAGCTTGTTTTATTTGTAGAGCTCGAGAATATTTAAACCGGCATATCCATTAACAACCTTGGAACCTTTGAATCCAGCCTCCTTTTCCAAAGCCTCAAACTCTTGTGCAGTCCTTTCTTTTCCTCCTAGACAATGAGTCAACATGATAAGGTCAAGATGGATCACACCTTGTGATGTGCAGTTGGCTTCTGGATACTTTGGAAGAATGCATTCCATGATAATCACCTTCCCATTTTTTGGCAGTGCTTTATAGCAATTCTTCAATAATTTCGCACAATGCTCATCGCTCCAGTCATGGAGGATCCACTGCTAGTTATTACATCGGTTAGATTTGTTGGTCGCTATATACATATTCTGATCATGTTTTCTCTTTTCATTGATCAACTCTCGAATTGATTTTAGTTTAGCCAGTACATACTTTGTTAGGCAGTGCTATTTTATTTGACCATGGAAGCATCCTTCCACCTACTATCTTATTTTCAAACTCTATAAATAGAACATGGAGAATGTTGAACCTATTTTTATCTAAACCATATTTATAGCATTCTTCCCTTTTATTTTTCCTATATACAAGTAATTTTGGGTCAAAATATAAATGGTGGAGAAACATACCTTCATGAAAATGGCATCTCCGCTAGGAACACTTTCGAACATGTCTCCGCCTACATGCTCAACCCCTACAATCAAATAGTTAGATAACAATTAGCATTTGTCGAACTTGTAGGGGGATGAATAAGAACATTACCAGGAATAGGTTCTGCCTCAGATATAACATGAGGGAGATCGAAATTGATTCCCTTCAAATAAGGATGCTTCTTAACAATCAATTTGATGGTACCTCCAACTCCACCTCCTACGTCAACTAAGGTGTTAAGGTTCTCGAAACCTTTGTATGTGTCCAGTACTTTTTTTGTGATGATTGTCGAGTGATTTCTCATTCCTTCGTTAAATACCTTGTTGAATCTAGGGTCTGTACCATTGTACTCAAATATGCTCATTCCATATGCTTTATTAAATGGTATACCTCCTACAAGTACTGCATCTTTCAAGTAGTGCCTGACAATTAAATTATAGTAAATTTCAGCAGCCAAGGTTTGGTAAATTTTAAATCTATATGCTTAGATTATTTTGGAAAATCAATACCTATTTATGAACATGCTAGTCTCTTTCTGGTGGGCCTGTTATCGTTTTAAAGCCTATTATGAACATGTTGCACTGTCGGTGGTGGGACTGTTTCAGGGTAATAGTGATGATGATTGATCACTTTACGATTTAACTTCTAATGATCATAAAGAGTAGATAATCTATTAAATAAAAGGATTGTTAAAGGGACTCCACATTTGGTTAAGGAGAGGATAATTTTTTTACGGGAGGTTTGGTTTATTTTAATAAAAAGGAAAAAGAGACCTAACTACCCATGGCTTGTCACTTATGTTAAACTGTAGCTTACTAAATTCAGCATAAGTAACAAACGTGTGAATTACTAAACACCTCAATTACACGAATTTGATACAGCATACTAGATCAAAATTTTTGTTTCTGCATTTATTTTAAATTAACCATACAATTTCCAATATGAAATTAGAATTAATTACCTAATCCGATGCCTTCTGATCAACAACAAAACTTTCTTGTGTCTTCATTACATTAACTATATCCATTTTTTATTTTTATTTGCAACATTAAATTGTAAGCATTAATTAAGGATTAGGTTTTTATGATTTATATTAATGTAGTTTTATGGGGTTAATATCGGAATTTTAATTTATATGTTTAAGGAGAGGCTAATTTATTTTGTCCTCCCTATAACAATTATACAATAAATAAAAATTGGTCTTCCCCTTAATCAAATGTGGAGTCCCTTTAACGGTCTAAAACTCTCTCCTTAATTCATGGACTTTTCTCTCTTCACCTTACTTCTCTCTGGATATTTACTGGGCATTGTTATTGACACTCCAGATATTGTTAAGAGAAGACCAATTTTTTATTTTAAAAAAAATTGTTAAGGCGAGTACCAATGAGGAAAGTAGTCCCTTAACAAATAAATGTAATTTTACTTTATTACCCATTTAGTCTTAACTTCACTATTATGTTCATTAATCTATTTTTTAATGGTTAATCAACACCATTAGCTGTGGAGAAATCAAACCCTAACCAAAAAAACATGAAGGAAATAGACAATATGATATTGACACAGGAAAGTGAGCGTTATTGTAGAGTTTATCACCAATAATCAGTAATTGGATCGTTTTTCCTTTATATAAGGAGTGAAAACCAGACGAAAATCCAAAGACTATAATTTTATGTCAAATTTTTGTTCTAAAAGACTTTCTTTATACGTATACACACACGCATAAAAAATAAACACGCATACATATTATTAATACATATGTTTATTATACGTACATTAATTGTTTTATTACTATTTCAATATAATTTTAAATTGCAATAAAAATACATACTAAAATTATATATACACCTTAAATTTAATTAGATGTATTTTTACTATCGAGTATAATCTTTGGGCGTGTATGATTTTAGCAGTTAATTTGTTTTCATTGTTTATGCCGATTATGGAAACGGTTTCTGGGTACAACGATTTACATCTACGTAGTTGTTATATGTAAATGGAAGTTTTCTTATTCTACATCTGCTATCAAATTGTTCTTACACAAATCCAGCAAATCGGTGATAAAATTGGAGTTGTTAGCTACGGTTTAATCCTTAAATCGCATGTTAAACTGGGAATCATGAAAATTTTTCTTTATATACGATCCCAAATATATTATAGCAATGTTTGTTCCCTTGTTAGACTAATTCAACCAAAGTCGAATTTCAGCAATCAGAGATATATTATAAATTCGCAAAGAGGGCAGTGATGTTTTCTTCGTTCTCTCCATTTTTTTCTTCGATTTTGCCCTGACGTAAGTTTGCAGTTGAAACGATTCAGGGTTTTGTGATTTAGGGAACTGATTATTTTACGGTCAGTATTTTTTAAAAGTAAGGGTAAAAGCGTAAGAAGTAAAAAAATTAGTCACCTACATTGACCCCCCCCCCCCCCCCTTTAACATTTTTAAAAAAATGGAGTGTCCTTAAAATTTGGCCTCCCTTAACAGAAAATGGAGTGTCAATAACAATGCCCTATTTTAATTTTAAATTAATTTATCACTTTAAACTTATTTACTATTTCTTTCACATTATTTTACTTCTTGTAACATTATATATTTTGATATGGACGTTTCAAATTTTACACAATTATTTATTAACAGTTAGCTCTATCATTTTATATTTAAGTCCAAATATTTAAATTAACTACAAAATAAAATTTTTACGTAATTTAAATTAATTAATTAATCAATTAGCTAATATTTCTTTTAAATACTAAATGACAAAATTATGTTTTTTTGCTCCAAGTACCTACACATCAAATTTTCTATAATCACTTTTGTTTCTCTTAATTCTTTTTTTTAATATTTTACATTTAGTACCATATTTTAGAACTAAGTACATAATATTAAAACTATTTAATAACTTTAACAAACTTTTATTCGTTGATTCGCCTAAAAAAATCAAATTAAGCTGAATCATATCCAAATTAACGAAAAAAACAAATATATAAATGCTTCAATCGCATGATATAAATTACACATATAAATAACTGACACAAGTTCAAAGTTGAACGCATTTACATCAATATATTTATCGTGTATTGCTTTGTAATATTAACGTCAAGCACTTAGATTTTAAAATTTATTTAGTTATTTACAAAATACTGTACAATATCACTTAACATTGTATATTTAAGTCAATATATTTAAATTAATTATGTGATTTTGAATTTAACAAATAGATTCAATCAATAAATTATTGTTAATTTATCTAATTAACGGTAAATGTGATGTTTTAAAATGTAAACCATGTTCATATCAATAAAAGTAACAAAATTAGTTTTCTCACAAATATAAAGTTAAATAAGTCACATAGTTTAAATAATAAATGTAAACGATAATAAAAAAATTAATATATTATACATTTATCACAATAAATTTATCCTAAGTTGAACAAAACAATTTTCACTTCAAATACCTGCATGTGAACGTTTCTACAATTATTTGTTTGTGATATTTTATATTTCAATTGATATGTTTAAACTACTCATGAGATCTTAAATTCTAATTATTTAAATAACCGTAGAGCTATTTAATCCATTTTTCTAATAACTCCTAAAAATATAAGTCAATTTTACTATGTATATTCATATGAAAAAGGTTATTTTTTTATGCAGCTGTAAAGATTTATAAATCACATAGCATGAACGATGTATATCAACAATAATGACAAATTTAATTTTTGAATTAGTTATGATTCATTTATATCAAGAATTTACCATATATTATATCATAAAATTATTTTTGAACATCTAACTCTAGAATAAATTTATACAATTTTTTTTGCAGATTTCTTTTCAATTTTTCCTATTATGCTATACGGTTAAACTAACTTCGTAATTTGAAATTTAACTTATTTAAACAAATTTTATTAAATAATATTTACTAATTCATCGAATAAATTACTAATATACATCAATTTCAACATGTATACCTATATTAACAACAATGATTAAAAGAATTCACAAATACACACGTGTACATATTGTTTGTATAAACTTTAGAACATAAATTACGTGCAACAATAATAATAATTTTAGTTAATAGTTTATGTATTTCACATCAAAATTTATCATATATTGTATAACAAAGTTCTTTTTTTAATATTAAAATAATAAATACTATTTTTAGTAATATTATCTTGTGCAACGCACAGGTTCACTCTAGGATATAATACATATTTGCACCGGATCCGAGTTTATCCCCATTGTGATATCGATTTAAAAAAAATGTTAATACGCGTTTACTGTATAAAATATGTACTGCAAAATTAATAAAACATTAAACAAATAATGTTAATTATTTAAAATGGATAAATATTCAGGCATATGTATGTCTTCTTATATTCTTAGCCATCAACGTGGTTTCAATTTTGAAGCATATACAACTCGAGTCTTTTAATTAATGCAACTGCTAAATAGATAACATATAACAGTGAGTTAAGTCACCGATGTAAATAGATAACATATAACAGTGAGTTAAGTCACCGATAAGCCTTACCCTGCTTAACATTTTATCGTTAAAACTGCCAAACTGGTATATTTCGTTTATTTAAGATACATATCAGAGTTCAAAAAAATGGAACATAAAGTTACCAGCTCTCCATGTGGATCTTATCAGAGTTCAAAAAAATGGAACTAAATTTATTATGGATTCGGATCTGCAAGAAATTTCCATGATCCTACAGTATTACCCTGTTTAATATTTTCTCGTAAATACTAGTATATTTTGTGCATTAATTATTTAAGATAATACCATATCAAAGTAAGTTTAAAAAATAAAATGGAATATGAAGTTACCAGCTGTCCATGAGGATCTTATCTTGAATCATCAGCCCAATAGCAGAGATGGACGCACCATCTTCATCCTTGGTCAAAAACTTAACAACGGGAGCAGCTCCATACTTAGTGACGACTTCGCCATCTTCGCCAGTCTCCAACTTGCAAGTCAAAACATTGTAACTGGCAAGCAACCTCATTATTCTATCAACCATAGCTGGAGCTTGTGGATTCTCAGTAGGCAACTGAGCAGCGATGTCCAGTGGAGAAAGATGAGCATTTGGCCCTGCTTTCTTTATGATTCCGAAGAGGTCGAGATCTATGGCTGCTTTTAGAGTCATTGGCAGCACTGAGTAGCTGCACAGTTGCATTGCGTATATGCATGCTTCTTCATCTGTTGATTGAGGCGCAGGAGCTATGCTTTTTCCAGTTGAACTCATTTTTTGAGTTTGAGATTTATTTTTTTGAGTTTGTGTGTTTGTTGTATGTATGATTTGGATAAGTTGAATGTGGGGACGATAATTTGTGGATGGCTCCGACACCCACCAAGCCGCTAATTTGGATAAGATTTTCTGTTTAATCTAAGCCGCTAATTTTATTTGACATTTATAATGCCATATAAACTAGACTAGAATGACCGACTTTCTTTCTTACTCCACAATGTTAATAGACAAAATAATTTTCTCAGTAGGCGAAGGAAGAAAATACTCATAGGTCTTTTGCATCTGTTATCATCTATACTATCTATACTGAAAGATCGTAGCAGTCGATGTCAATTGATGGATGTACTACCATATTTTTCATGACATGGGATTTCAAGATATTTTTGGTACGTTTTTTCAATAATAAATACTTGCACTTAAAAATGAATTGAACTTTTTTACCCATGCGTATTTCTTATTAGTATAGGTATTCGTCATACTTTAAATTATAATGCACAATAAGTTTTTTTTTTTTTTTTTGGTTGAAGATCACCCACACATCTCACTTTGCTTTTGGAGGACTGGACATAATTTGTTAGATTTTGTTATGTTTACTAGGATTTCCGTTGAGTTACACCTCCTTTACCTTATGATGAGTATTATCAAAGACACGATAACCTTCTACATACTTTACTTATCCTATTCCATCATGCTTATCTAGAGGAATACAAATTTGAGTTAGTTTCCTTAGGGACACTAACAGTAAACTATTTCGATAGCTGACTCGGCTAGTAACTTAAAACTAGGCTATTTGTCATGTACATGATGAGAAATCTTTTCTTTTCCAATCCATCCAACACCTAGCCATTAGGACATGCAACATAAGTAGCAAACTTTGAGCTATCTTCCCCTTTTTTTTTACGACTAGAGAGTGATTATCATGGCCTACCACTACTAGAAATCCGCAATTTTCTGACGCACTTTTGGCGTCACTTTGACGTCGCTAAGTGCTTTAGCGATGTCATATTGACGCCATAAGTTTCGACGGAAATAACGAGGGTCGCTAAGTCTTCTGTCGGCACTAATGTGTTGAAAAACAAACGTCACTATTGTGTCGCTAAATTTTAGCGATGCCAATACGACGCAAGTTTTACATCAAAAAACTATGGTCAGATTAACGTCGCTAAATTTCTAAGGATGCCATAGTGACTTCGATTTTCACAATTATTATCAATGCAATTGGGTTCTTTGATAAATAATTGCAAGCACCAATATTGAAATGTAAACTCAATAGTTTCACATCTCATTCTTTTCTGGAACTACAATATCAATCATTTCAGTTTAACCAAATGTTTACATGATTTGAAACGCTGCCTTTTCTCTTTCATTTCCAACAATATGACATGTTTTCACTTGAATATTTGAAACAACAAAGAGTAAAATGGATATAACAAAAAGATAATGCAATATATAGTTAAGAGACATATGATCCTTCATGTATGAATGAAAATAACAGGATTAAGCACTGTTATAACTACAGAAAGTAAGATCCGTTAGAAAAATATAAACATGAAAAAGTATTGCTTAAACTGAAGATGAATCTTTCCAAACATTACACATAAAACAACATTTACATGTAAATAAACAATGTCTAGGAGCCGATCCACTGTTGCCTTTCAACTCACAGCTTCATCAACTCAAAACCACACCACAGCCTGTCCTTTCTCATCGCCATTGTTGAGCGTCTACTTCCAGCTGAAATAAGCTCAAACACTTGGAACCCTACGGAATATATCCAAAGTGGCAATACTCTTTTTGCATGGTATGTAGCCATGATGCCTGTATCAAAAATGATATATATATATATATATATATATATATATATATATATATACACACACACACACACACACACACACACACACACACAAGCACGCGCGTTTTTCTATTGGGCATTGCCCTATAAGCACACAAATTTTCGTTCCATCGCTAGGATTTTTGCAAAATTAAGTAAAAAACAATATTTTACTACATCATCATCTCTTTTAGTAAATTTTCCATGCTAGTTTTCTAGTCTCACATTCATTCAATAGTTGTGCTCATTTTGTATGAGCCTTACACTAAGCTAGTGGGGGGTAATAATTAAATATGCTAACCAAACAAAATGTAGACATTAATGCAACATTGTTAAAACGATAAACCACTGCAACAATAAGTCTGACATGGGAGAATTCAAAAATTTACCATATCCAGATGTTTAAACATCAAAACCCGCATCCTAACATGATAAATAGGAAAGAAAACATCAAACACGAGCATGATCGGAGCATTATAATAAAATTTGTTAAGCTAGAAAATAAAATACATGTAATACTCTAATCAACTCCAAACAACATCATTGGATCCATAACCAAAAAAACTTTATGCATAGAATAGAAAAATGAAAGAAAGATGCTTACTTCATACAAAGGTTAATAGATATTTTATCTAATTCTACAACTAAAACTTTTAACTGAAAATTGATCCCTTAAAGAAAAATACAAAAGATTAGCTTACCTGTGAAGTGTTCGTAACTAATGGAGTGAGCATGTTGCTACAATGATAGTATTAAACAGGGAAAAACCAACGGAGGATGTCAACCGAGCTTTGCGACTGAAACATTAAAAAAAATACAATAAACAAACAATTCAAACGTCGAGCAGATAAAATTAACAAAACATTTTCCTACATCTACCATTACCATATCAAAGAAAGATTGACCTCGGACCAAGAACTAATCAAAAAAATGAATTTCAGGCAGTTGAAGATGACTATTCTTCTCCTTCTTTTAGTGTCAAAAATTCCTTTGTTGGCATGCTGATTCAGTTTACAATGCTTGGTTCAGTTGTGCTTCAAATCAAGCTGCTTAAGTTCTGTTAACCCTGCCATATTCATTCTCTCAGCTTGGAATCGTATCATGAATTGTATTTCAACTGTTCTATGGTATAATGGGTTGTTAGACTGCTTACCTTGTCAGTGTTCTATATGTTGAACACCCTATTAGAAAGGAAAGGGGCTTTCGAAGAGCATACGGTGTTATGTAATTTGAAAATCTTAAGGTGGTCAATGGAAATACAATGATAGCGTGCAAAGCGCATGCAAGGCATTTGGATCTCCTGAATTTTGCCATTGCGAGACTTTGGAAATCCTAACATTTGCGGACTAAGTGACTATTCTAGAATTTTTAAGAACGCATGTTCCAAATCTTATAGTTATGCTTACGATGCCTTGACTTCCACTTCCACTTGTCCTACTGATCTTGCTGATTATACATTTACATTCTACCTCATTCTTTCAAGCTTGAAATCTTTATCAAGGGAGCAATAAGGATTGAAGGTACTTTTGATAAGTCGTACAATGCCGATCTCAGCCAGTGCACTAGTGTACTTGTTTTAAATGTCCTATTGCACTTTGTTATTTTAGTTTTTAGATAATTCTGTCAATTTTTTGTGCATTGCTTTCTGGATTTTGTTCCTTTTGGAAACAACAATGCCTAATTATAAGTTAAAATGTTTTGATGGTGGTTAAAAAAAGAATCTATTGGTATATTAATAGTGTAATTCCTACAGTGCTTATTGTATTTTTTTGAATTCGTTCAGGAGAGAAACCGACCGTAATTGTAAAACTCTCCCTTGTGCATCTAGCCCAGTCCACGAGCACCACATAAATGGCTGATCTTAGCGTATGAACATGGTAAGCACTTAACATGCCACTCCGGGTTTTAAACTCACACCACTGCTACCATAGCGCAGCCCTTAATCGCTCGGCTTATTGTATGATCCTTCGAATAAATTATTTTTACCCTCACTTAGCTGCAAATCTAACGAATGTGAAAAAGGTAATCAAACTGAGTAAATAAGTTCAATTACAACCTCTTCGTTATTGCTGATCTTACACCTACTATGACTGTAGTTATTTTATAAATAAGAATAAGAAAATGATGACAGTATACTGGGATAAAGACAAAACCTATGGTTAAATACAACAATAAAAATTTTGTAATAGAGTTCATCACTTAACACAACCAAATCTAGGAAAAATAAAAGATAAGTTTGCACATAAAAAATGAGATCCACCACACAATCTGCAAATTGAGATTTTGAAAATAACCAGATTATATACCAAAGAAAGGAAAAATAGCAAAATTACCTATGAAGATACTAAAGTTATCATTATAAGCTGATGTTTCATGCGTTCCTTTTATGTGAATTAATCTGAACAAATAACACAAAACCTACAAGCCATGGTGCCCACTGTCTAGCACTAATTTTGAAACATTAGCAGTCGATTTTTAATAAAATTGAGAACGAGAACGGTGTGAAATTCAAGAAAACTAGTATCGCAACACAACCTTATATATCTTTCCATCCAGTTGTAAACGCCTGAACGCTAATCAAATCATCCAATTGACCTCGAAATTTGTTTCGTACCCCAAATCCAATCTCTACTGTGGCTGGTACAGATCCTACCATCGTTGGATGTTTAATTCGAGATTTTAAAAACTAGGGTTCTTGGAGAGCACTAAATAGGAGATGGGGTAAAATTTTGATGTGTGGTGCCAAGGGCACCCCAATATGTGCTGCCTAATACCGCAATTAAAAAATTAAAACCTATTAAATTTCCTATGCTTCCTAATACCACAATTATCTCAATCTAATCTTTCGCTCAGTCATTCATTACCGAAGTAATCACGTAAAACCCTAGTTCCTGTTCCTTGCCGCGACTTATCTGGTTTGAATTATTTTCATCGTTTTTTTTTTCAATTCTTTTTTCTTCCTTATCTAAATCTTTTTTCCACCTAATACCACAATTCATTTTCTCTGGTTTGAACCCAGATTTGAATTTGGTGAAGAAATAGATGGGTGAACACATTGGTAGCAATAATCATGGCAATGATAATGAAAATACGGTTTGTTTTTTCATTTTTACTGTTGTTGTGTACTTTTTATTATTACAATTCTGAATTTAATGCCATTTTAACAATTTGTTGTAGGAAATGTACAATGCGTGTGGGTTTGAAAACATGGATGCAGATCTGAAAATTGATGATGTGGTTATAGATAATGCAGAGGTAAGCATGATACTATGATTTTCCGAATTGAACATTTTTATTATTTTAATTTTTTTTAATAATATTGTAGTCAATGGTGGATGAGTTAAATATGAAGGAAAGTATGGATGTTTCGAATTGCGAGGATCAAAAATTTCTTCCGAGTAATGAATCAGCGATTGATGGAAATATAGAAATTGATGTGACAAACAACTTCGTAACGGATGAAGTAAGTGTTGAAAATAAATAAGATGATTGAATTTTTTGTGTAATTAATTGACTTGTTGTTATTTTAATTTCAGATTTTTGATTCTCGTAGCGACTTGATTCATTGGTGCAAAGTGCAAGCTAAAAAACTGAACACTGTTATAACAATTACGAAATCAGATAAATTGGCACCGGGGAGAAAACCTAGATTGCAGTTAGGCTGTGAAAGAGGTGGCATATATCGAACTCACCACTCCAAGCAGGAAGAGAAAAGTAGAAATTTGAAGCGTCCTCGAGATAGTTCTACTAGAAAGTGTAATTGTCCGTCTTTGATCAAAGGAGTTTATATTGCAGAAAACAAATGGAAAGTTGTTGTACACAATGGGATACACAATCATGAGCTTCCGCATACTTTGGTTGGGTATCCATTTGCTGCGAGACTACTAGATGAAGAGAAAAAAAATTTAGCCGATATGACACTTGCAGGGGTGCAACCACGAGAGGTACTCACTACTATTAAAAATACATTTCCAGAGAATACTTCTACATTGAAGACCATATATAATACAAAGTATAAGATGCAACTTTCAGCCATGGAATGTAGATCCGCGATGCAACAACTAATGAAGGTTCTAGTAGAAAATCATTATGTATATTTTGATAGAGTGGACCCGTCTAGTGATTATTTGATTGACTTAATGTGGGCTCATCCCGAAAGTGCAAGTCTATGTAAATGTTTTCCATCGGTTTTATTACTCGATTGCACTTACAAAACAAACCGTTATAACATGCCTTTATTAGAAATGGTTGGTATAACATCTACGGGTCTAACGTTTAGTATCGCTCATGCTTTTTTAGCACATGAAAGAGAAGAAAATTATGAATGGGCTCTATCAAAGCTTAAACATTTATACATGCCTGATAAACTACCGGAAGTGATAATCACGGATAGAGAATGGGCTTTAATTAATGGAGTGAAAAAAGTATTTCCCAAATCAAACTTGATGATGTGTTTATGGCATATGGGCAACAATGTTATAACGAATTGCAAACCCGAATTTGAAACGAATGACATATTCGACATGTTCTTGCAAAGTTGGAAAAAAGTTGTTCATGCACAAACGGAAGAAGAGTTTTGGATTGGTTGGCGTGATCTCAAACATGATTGGAAAGAATTCCCAAAAAGTTTGAACTATCTTGAAAAGGAATGGATTCCATATAAAGAGTATGTATGTATAGCTTGGACAGACAAGATTAAGCATAGATGCAATAGAACAACTACAAGAGCGGAGTCTTCACATGCTCAGCTTAAAAAGCATCTTGGTACGTCAAAGGCATCCTTTAATGTTGTTTGGTCAAAAATGAATAATATGTTGTGCATACAACATACACAAATTAAAGCATCGTTTGAAAAAAAGTTTAGGAGCAACGAAAACCTCGTATCAAATCCCTTTGTTTCGAAATCTCCGTGGTAGAGTATCGTTTTATGCATTGGACTTAATTGTGAAAGAGTTGGCAAATGTAAAAGTTGTGAGTATAGAACCTTCAGCTTGTGATCATCTTAATCGAGTGATGTATGGTCTTCCATGTGCACATGAAATGTTAGAATTTTACAACGATGGTCGTCCGTTACCGTTGGACATGATAGACGAGCATTGGACGAAATTAAATTATATTCCGAAAGAGGAGGAGTCAACCGAGCTGCTTCATACTCCAGAATTCTTGTATTTCAAGAAGTTGTTTGATTCTTCTACAGAAGAAGAAAAAAAAAAGAAATTGCTTTACCATCAACAACTTCTACGTTAGAGCCAAAAACCACTCAACACAAAGGAAGACCAGCGGGGAGGAAAAACAAGTTAACTTCGAAGCAAAAGAAAAAAGCTCAATCGACAAAATGAGAACCGTCATCCTTTGAATTAGCGACAACGATGGAAGAAAAACTATCTCAATCGAGTGTCACTAAGAAATTGACACCTAGACGTGGCAAGCCTAAACCTAAGGTAGAGTTTGACGTAAATGTAGCTCCGTCAATGAATGCTGATTTTCAGTTGTTAGTTTTCATTCCGAGCTTTTATCACAGGTACATTCTTGATGTTCAGGACGTTGCTCGAGATGGCAATTGTGGTTTTCGTTGTGTAGCGGAGCAAGTGGAGGAGTTAAATAATGATTGGATTGAAGCTAGAAAAATCATTTTATCAGAACTCAATCAAAATTGGGATTTGTATGCACGACATTTGGATGTTCAAACTTGTCAGACAATAAAAGAAGTCGTGGATTGTTACATTCCTAATTGTTCATCTTCTAATTGGATGATAATGCCCGAGACAGGATATTTGATTGCAAATGCGTTTAATCGTGCAGTCGTTTATATTTCGCATAAGCAATCACTTACTTTTTATCCTCATCGAAAAGGTCCGAAATTTGAAACATCAACTCAGTTTTTTGCTTTTGCTTATATACAAAATTGTCATTTTGTAAAGTTAACATTGAGGAATGATGCGCCCATCCCACCAACAGCTAGCTTTTGGAAAAAATTTGCAAACAACGAGGCTAAAGGCTGGAATGAACTATTTGTTGATCGCCAGAAAGAATTTCTGAAAATTAGACCTCCAGAAATGGCAGTCGAAGATGGTTTTTGTGTAGGCTAGTGTCGTTTAAGTGTTACTTGTTTTGGGGTATACGACCACGTAGTGCAGTGTATTGGGGTATGTTATTGAAAGTACAGATTTATGCATTCCGAAAAATTGCTACTGAAATGAATTTCTATTATATTATTTTGTTGTCGTTACTCATGAATTGTGTTTCTGTTTTATACCTGATTTTTCATCTTTTCATCGACTGTGCAATGTAGTGGTGTTTATTACATGATACGATATTTTGATTCTGTTCTCATGAATTAGTGGATGTGTATAATAATGCAACATTGTATCTCATTGTATCTCAGTGTATGTGGTATTTATTATTTTGATTCTTGTATTTGATGAATTTTGTTTCATGATGTAGTAATGTAACATTGTATCATGAATCCGAGTTGTTTATTATTTCGATTCTTGTATTTGATGAATTTTGTTTCAAGGTGTAGTAATGTAACATTGTATCATGAATCCGAGGTGTTTATAATAATAGTAAACCGAGAAGAATATGGTTTAATGTCAACTGTTTGAAAATTATTGTAAGTGTTTAACTTAAGTTATATTGTTTAATGTCTGTGTGAAGATGTTTCCAGATGCATATGCATGCAAATCTTTTAGCATATACATGTAAAAATTCAAGATAAAAAGATTACATGTTGGTAGCAGTATGGGCGGTTGACAACAGCCGTACGTTTCATATAATATCGGCCACAAACAACTGAAGGAATGAAAAACCCGCGGCGGTGTAAAGCCGTCCAGAAGACTTCCTGAATTTAAAAAAAAAAAAGAACAGTTCCTTCGGTTTTTAATAACCGAACACATAGACTGATGGCGGCAAAAAACAACCGAACAGAAGTATATAAACTGTTATCAAGCATACTTTCAAATAGTAGATGCAACTGTTAACAAAAAATGGTACTTAATTGCTTTGTAAATTCGGTGTTAGTTTTTCATGTATTTTTGTCGAAAATTATACAAGACTAAATAGTACATGCAAGGAGTATTAGTGCTTCATACAGATATTTGTTAACAAATATAATCTCAAGCACTTATCATATTGACAGTGTGGTCGGTTATCAATAGCCGAATAAATACAAAGTAGACCAGCAAACAAAAACCGAACAGATACAATTATCCATGGCCATATATAGCCGTCCAGAAAAGATCAGAAAAGTTGAAAATTTGACAGTTCGTTCGGTTATTAAAAGTCGACCATATCATTATGGATCGGGAATAAACAACCGTACGATTATGAGTAAAACTTGAAGAACAGCTTTGGAAAAAGTCTCTGTACTTCACAATATGGAGGCCACACGTATGTAGTGCAGTCATCAAATATTTTCTGTCAGAGTTGTGTCAGTATTATGGTTATATGAAATATAGTCATATGGATAATTACAAACATAAATATCATTGACAGTATGTTCGGCAGATAAGAACCGATTATGGCAAACCTTACCGGTTATTAAACACCGACCAGTGCATCCACAGATTTGTCAATTTTTGTCTCTCAGCCTCGGTGGTGACAAACCGTTAAAACACTCATCTCACGGTGTACAACCACCGTATGGTTTTGTAATTCTCGGTGTAAAACCACCGACAAGTTTGACAAAATATAAACCACCGTATGGTTTTGTACCCCACAGGCAACATCTACTCTATACAATGCATGGACGCATGCAAAAAGAAATAGATTACAATGTTGACAAAATATAAACATGAACTTAAAACAACCTTCACAACTGAATCATACATAATTAAAGATACATTAAGATAAGGTTAAGTTTAGTTCTATCTCACAAACTTCACAACTGAAATGTATTAACAATAAACCATAGGAGGAGTGCATGAAGCTAATAACACAAGTAAACCAATGTACGTCTTAACATCATAGCATCAAATCATTAACATGAACTTAAAACATAACAAGACAAGTGCCGACAGACAAAAAAAAAAAAAAAAAAAATCATAGAATCATAACATTAAAACTTCCAAAGCTTGTTCATACATTAGAACATGACAACATCAAAACATTAACAAAATATAGTACCTTAAGTTAACATGTCCGTACATCATAACAAGACAAGTTCTAATAGCAAAAGATAATAATAGTTCATAAGTTACACAGTCCTAAACCACGAGCTAATTCCTAGAATCGTGCATGCTTTTCTTTCGTTTTTCACGTTTGTCTGGATCATTCAAAGCTTCCTCCAAAACTTCAACAGCTGCTCGGTCAATTTGCAATAACTTCGCTACTCGTTTAGGCGGCGGAGCATTTAAATTTTGCTTCAGCATTTCTACTGCGGTTCCAGCAGCAATTCTCTGATATAACATGTTATAATAAATTAGCAATGTACAACGGAAATGGTAAAACGAGCTAAAGTGATTATTACCAATCTCTCAGCAACATCAACTTTTCTACTACGACTCTGTCTCAAATCCGGATGTTGGACTATAGGATGTGATTCTTTCATGTACCATTCCATGTATTTAGCAGTACAATCCCAAGAATCGACAGCCAATGGTAGTCTTGATTTAGATGATAACACGTGATCCTCCCAATTTTCGGCGTACCAGAAACAATTATCATACGAAATCTTATATTGGTTAGCATTCAATCCCCTACGACACTTTTTTGGTTCCATCGGTTTGCTTGGAATTCTTTGACAGATACCAAATTGTCTAAGTACCCTTTGCGGATAGTACGGTTCGGCGATATCAAAACATAACAAAACACCGCTGAAAAATGCAACATCGGGCAATGGGTAGTGAGATCTCACATCTCGATAAGGGTCCCAACAAACCTGCAAGGCTAAACAAACTCAACAACAATAAGTAACTAAATAACATTTTACAGGTATTTAGTAATTACGTCTTGTGCATTTAAACCATCCAGTTGTTCGCGTAGACGAATAATGGCTGAAGTGGCATCACCGGATTGTTTAATAGGTTGCCATCTGCACATTCGAGGCAACGAAACGTCATAGTTTTTGTTTGGTACAGCATTCGGAAGCATCGGGAAATGATCATAAATCCATGCCTAATGTAATATATATGAGTATGTGGATATAAAAATCAAAATTACACGTAAAATAATAAATTTTACTTACAGTCAGTAACGTCAAGTAACCTGACATCTGTCGGACATCGCGTCTAGAAGCCAAACCTAGTTGTCGATATAAGTAAGCTAGTACTCCCATTCCCCATGCATACTCTCCTAGCTGATTCACATTGTCTAGACATTTCAGATAATTAAGAGAAACTTTAGTCCCCGACTTATCACAGAATATAGAGCAACCCAATAAATACAAAATATAAGCTCGTGTAACATTCTCGTAATCATGCTCGTTTGCATCATCTTCGTTTGCCCTTTCACCAAATTTATCCAACAAAAAATGAAGCTTAACTGAAAGCGAGTCATTTGTTTGTTCCCTTGCTTCTGCTGAAGTAATTTCAAGATATTCCATTAATAATTGTTTTCCAGATCGGTCATCCTTCTTGTACACACACGTACCAACAACAGGAATTTTTAAAATTTGGGCAACATCATCTAAGGTGATTGTCATTTCTCCAAATGGCATATGAAAAGAGTTAGTTTCTGGATGCCATCTTTCAACGAAAGCAGATATTGTTACGTAATCAACATGCTTATACGTGTGTTGCACTAAATTAAACAAACCAGAATTTTTAATCTTTTCAACCACAACACTAGGCATGTCCTTTAAACTCCATTCTTGTAGCTTTCTCCAATGCGAAATGCATTTTAATGGCCCTCTCTCCTATGATACAATATAACACAATTTAACAAAGAAAATTATATAAAATAAATAGTGTATCAAAAGAGTAATACCTCGTGCTTATTCCATATGCCATAAGATATGTGTGTGTTAATACTTTTAAGTAGAGAATCATTAATGCTTGAAGAAGGATGGATAACTCTGGCAACTCCAGAAGTCGATGCACCTCTAACTACCAGTACAGAAGAAGGTTCTTTTCCTTTGTCTTCCAAATCATTCTCCTCGCTAGAACTATCACCGTCATTTGATTCACCATCGCCTCCTGAATCATCACCAGTGGAAGAATCTGAACCATTACCACTTGAGTCTTTAGAACCATCATCGGCTGATTCTTTAGAACCATCTTCACTTGATGCTTCATTGCTTGATTCATCTTCAGTGCTACTTTTATTTTCTTCAACCTCTTTTTCTGATTCTTTAACATAGGCAATTTGCCGTGCTTTCTCTAGCTCTTTGGCTCGATTACGTCGTAACGACGCTGTCATAGGTTGTTTTCGATTTCCTATACAAATTATAAACAACTATGTGGTTACTATATTAAAGACGACTAATTGTTAGTATAACCACTAATGGATAAATATTTACACTACGATATGAATGAATGAAGGAATAAAAAGTTAAACTCATTGTTAGACTTAAGTGTATATTACTTGTTAGCATAACCATTGATGAATGAATAAATTCATAAACAACTATGGTATGATTATGCAATGCTACATTAATCGCTTCTTAGACTATGAGATCAGTAATTTTATCTGGAACTAATTATTTTCATTGGACATTTGTCACGTATAACTTGATCAAAGATATCATAATGGCTGAGTAGATAAATCACAATGACTGTTACTAATTATTAAACTTTTATGCTGTTTCACATTATAAAAAGAAAGTAGTCAACATATTGAACTTTCAGGCTGAGGAACTCATACAATACAATACTTACAAAAGGTATACAAATTGAGGAATTTTGATATCTTGATCAAGTTATACGTGGCAATAATCAAGTTTATGAATGGCATTATTATTTTGTGTGGTGCAATTAGAACACATTTATCCTCTTATTTCTACTAAAAAATGTCTATCCATGAATGGTGATACCAAACTGACATCAACCACTGCCACAAACACAAATGATCGGCATTTAACCTCAGTTCAAGCAAATCAACTCCCGGCAACAAAAAGCCGACGATCAATGACAGTAACCCTAAATTTACACGCAAAGAATAAATCAAACCGACATTAGGGTTTAATACTTACTTGATTGGGACTGAGAGGAGGATGCAACTGCAGCTTTTTTTCCTCGGCATTGGCAAGAATTTCGGATTAAGAACAACGAGGGGAAGAGGATCTGCTTTCGGTTAGGGTTTTGGAGTGAAAGAGGTATCGATGTGAATTTGAGATGGGAACGATAAAAGGTCGGTGGTAGCCCCTAATTATGAAGTAGAGGTATTTGGAAGAGTGGTGGAATCTTTTTTGCGGTATTTTTTAGTTGTGGTATTAGGCAGCACGTTTTGGGGTGCCCTTAGCATCACACATTTTGATTAAGGAAACATATATTCGAAGGCATCATTTTGGTCAAGCCAATCAAATTAGAGTTGATGGATCTGTTATATTACTCATTGGTTCCAGATTGATGAACGATTGGATTTTACGTTAAAAGCGTCGTCGTCGTATTCCATTTCCAATAGGTTGTCCCAAAGTCATAATGCCAAATTTAAAATTTCAGTAATATTTCTTGTGTCACAATGAAATAGGTGATTAAGGATTCCATTGTGATGTCATATCAATGAAAATAAATTTAGCGACTCCATACCAACGTCGGGTCGTTATAATGTCGCCGTCAAAAATAAGCACTTTCTCTTGTAGTGTACTTGCATAGGCTATTGGACGTAAAGTGTGTGGTGACAAGTTAACGTACGTCATTATGTTGCCTTGAGGAGGACTTACAGTATTGGTGGCACTGGTATAGCCATAACCTGCCTCATCCAACCAATGACCACCAGTTATCTTATTCTTTCCGATGATTTGTGCATGGCTGCAGTGTAATCGGAAGATTGTACATATTGGTGAAGCTAGTCATGTTTTCGCGGTTGCACGTAACTAGATAGAGTTATGACATACACATTTTAACATTATTTGGTAATTATATGATGGATTTCCATACATGACATATATATATATCCTGATATTTCACATGCATTATTTTTTTCAACTAGATAGCTTCCATTTGTAAAATATCCTCTGACGGTTGGTTATAGATTAGACATGGTTCATGATGATTCTTATCTTTATACATCTTTTCTCGAAGTGAATATCATGGCTTCCTTACAGCTTGCAATAGCAAATGACATGTGGGAAGAAGTTTAAAATCCCCCAATATATAAAATACAGGTCGTTACATTCTCCCTCTGTTTAAAAATTTCACCCCCAAAATCCCTAAAAAGTTAATAATTCATCTACATGCCTACCATAACAGAAAAGGATAATATATAAAAACCTATTCCGACATGAAGAATACAATGCAGGGGTATATTGAAGATATCATAAATGAAAATAAGAATAATAAACAAAAAAGTCTTACCAATTGAAGAGTTTTAGGTACAATGACCTCATACTCTCTTTAGTCTCCCAAGTGCAATTTTCCTCACTTTCACCCCCAATAGACCATTATGAGCTTTACCATTTTCCTTCCAATATATTTCATTTCGTGTTCGTTGATACGAATTGGACTTAAGAGTCTCTGAAGCTTCTGGTTCCACCTCGATATCTTCTAACTGGTTTAATGTTATGGTTATATTTGAGTCATGCATAGACTTCCTTAAGTGAGAAGCATGGAATATATTGTACATTCTTGTCATTTTCTAAGGTAAGGCGACTCTATATGCTAAGCTTCTAATCCATTAGAGAATTTAAAAGGAACTAACAAACCTCACTGACAGCTTTCGCTTCTCACTAGACTAAATCATACTTCTCAAAAGAGAAATCTTAACTAACATCAAATTCCTAACGGATAATTTGAAATTTCTACATTTTTTTTTGTCTTGGCTTTTCTGTCAATCTCAAGCCATTTTCATCTGTTGTCAGATGATTTCAGTCTTATCTGAGCCATTGCATTTCTTTTGCAACACGTCACATATTTCCTTTGCTGATTTATCATAATTGTAATAGTCATACAAATCATCACTTAATCCATGAAACACATAGTTTTTGCATAGGTAGTTATTGTCTGCCCAGTTCTGCAAAGCCATTTTCTAATCATCTTCGGCAGTTCAAGCTTTTCAGTGGAGAGCCATCATTTTCTTCGCAGTAAGAAAAAATTGCACTTTTTGTCTCCCTGCTGGAAATGAAATCCTTCTAATCTGAAAGGTTCATTTGTATCATAGCTAGTAGAGTTATCAGTGATTGAAGCAATAACGTCTTAAATTTGTTGTAACTCAATCTGAATCTTCATAATCTGAAGTTGTTTATGTGGCTAGGTCCCGATCTTTAAGACGTTTAGCTGCAATGTCAAAACCATGCAAAGAACTAAGAAATTTGCGATGCGGCCTCCAAGACAAAAAATCCATATAATATCAGTAATCCGTTAAATTGAAATCTCTAATCGAATAACACCCAAAAAATATTTTGTATTGCTTTGATCTTAAGAAAATAAAGATGGAAAAAATGAGAACTCTGTTATAAAACCGATACACGTCTAAAATCTGAATAAAGCAGTTTATACAGAAATAGATTTGAGAAAGAATCGAGGATTGCGTCATGAGATGAAATCAGATCTGAAACCGTGAGTCAAATTTGTTTTAAAAATATACTATTAAAAATTAAGAGCTCTCCACAACACTAGCCTAGCCTGCTTTGAGTTAGGTCGATCGATCGTCACGCGTGTGTGATGATCATGAATACCCGCCTTCCTCAATATAAAAGCCATATCGGATGCCCAAAAGATCCTATCTAAAAGCTAAGTAACTCATATAAATTTGAATATTTTTTCATATTCCTTATTATGTAAAACTATTCATAAAATAAGTATACAAATACTCTTCTCAATAAGTATGCGTGTGGAGAAGACGGTGTGTGAGCCGAAGTTCGAAGGGAGACTATGTAGCAGTTCAGGGGGCGCCGGAGCTTCAGCTTAGACGTCTGAACCCTATATGTTAGACGTTTAATTTATCAGTGTTTTTATCCAGAGGGCTTGTACAGACGTCTGACCATTCAGGTCAAACTTTTGAGGCGAGTCTTCTGGATTTGTTGACCGAGTTTTGTGGGTTATTTGTTTTGAGATATTTAAGGACTCAATTAGGTATTGACCTAGTTTTTCTATTTGCATGTATAAGCATATCATTAGAGATAGATCTAGGGGCATTGAAAAGGAGGAAAACCTTGTTTTTGTTTTTAGGGATTGAGATATCTTCTCAATTTTAGGTCTTTCTTGTAAACAGTTGGTGGATTAGTAAAGGTTTGTTTGGAGGAGTTCGTTTGTCATTGTTTTCTTCTTCCCTCTTTTAAAATCTAATTGTGTAGAGATTCCGTAAAAACCCTAACAATTGGTATCAGAGCCTTCTACATATTTTTTTTGAGGAGGGTTTAAATATGGATAAAATAATTATTGAAAAGCTTAATGGAGAAATTGGGGATTATGGAAGGTAAAGATGGAAGATTTTCTTTATCTTAATGATTTTCATCAACCATTAGAGAATAATGGGGAGAAACCTAGCAATTTATTTGAAGCAAATTGGAAGACTTTCGATAAGAAGGTTGCTGTGTCTATTTGATGTTTTTTTTTGGATAATTCAGTGTTTCATATCGTTGTTAATGAAACATCTGCTTATGTAATATGGAAGAAATTGTAAGGGGTTTATGCAAAGAATTCCGCAACAAATAAGGATCTTCTTATGAGAAGATTTGTGAATCTGAAGCTTAAGAAGGTGGATCAATTGGAGAGCATCTTAATGATTTTCAGCAAATTGTAAATCAATTGGCAGCCGTGAATTTCAAGGTGGATGATGAATCATAAGATTTAATGATGATGAGTTCATTACCGAAAAGTTGGGAAACACTTGTAGTTTCATTAAATAACTCAAATCATATGGTGTTGTTTCAATGGGGTCGGTGCTTAGTAGCTTACTTAATGAAGAGATGCAGAAGACGAGTCTTATGGAAGGAAAATATAAAGAGGCAACTGAAATTGGAACTCCAATTGAAAAGGCTTATATTGCAAGGAGGGTTAATCATGGAAATATGGAAAGACAACGGAATAGATCAGACATGAAAAAGTAATATATATATATATATATATATATACATACATACATACATATTGTGACAAGCTTGGTTATCAACTGAGATTTTGTCATAAACTTAAAAGGGATAAGGAGAAAATAAAGGCATTGGAAGAAGAGTCAGATGAACAAAATAATAACGGTAATGAGGTGAATTTTGATGAGGAACTTGAGGGCAATGTTTTATGTGTTACTGAAGGTGAAAGCAAAGATTAGATACTTGATTTAGGCTCTTGTTTCCACATATGTCATCAAAGGGAAGCATTTGATGATTATGAAGAACAAATTGGTAAAGTGGAATTTGCCGATGGATGAGATTTGCATGTCAAAGGCATAGGCTCGGTGAAGTTAAAGATGAATGATGGAAATGTGGTGAAACAACAGTAGTTAGGTACATCCCGGAAACGAAGAAGAATCTTGCTTCAATAGGACAGTTGGAACAAAAAGGCTGCAATCTTTCGACTAGAGGTGGAGTCACAAGGGTTTGAAGGGGTAATAAGAAGCTTCTACGCACAAAACGAGGAAATAATAACATATATAAATTGCTTGGAAAAACGATGGAGAATGTTATGAGTTGTCAAATTGGATTAGGAGAGGCAAGTTCATCTGAATCAAGGTGGAGTCAGCAACATAAAGCCACAAAGCCTAAATGGAGGCCATTGTGGTATTACAAACAATTTTGAGATTATTTTTGAGTGGTGCATCTCATGTGGGAGATGCATCATTTGTATGTGGTTTTTGGGTTTGTAATGTGGATTTGTTTTGAGGTCGGTGATTGCTGGAGTGATTTAATATCAAGGTGGAGTGTTATGATTTGTGATATTTGATAATATGTGGAGAAGACGGTGTGTGAACCGAAGTTCAAAGGGAGACTATGCAGTAGTTCAAGGGGAAACAGAGCTTTAGCTCAGACGACTGAACCCTATATGTTAGATGTTTGAGTTATCAATGTTTTTATCCCGAGGGCTTGTACAGACGTCTGACCATTAAGATCAGACGTCTGAGGCAAGTTTTCTGGATTTTTTGACTGAGTTTTATGGGTTATTTATTTTGAGATATTTAAGGTCTAGTTGGGTATTGACCTAGTTTTTCTATTTGCATATGTAAGAATCTCATTAGAGATAGATCTAGGGGCATTGAAAAGGAGGAAAAACTTGTTTTTTGAATTTGCTCCGGAGGGAAATCGACCGGAGTCGTAAAACCATCCCTATTGCGCCTAGCTCGGTCCGCGTAGTTTTTGTTTTTAGGGATTGAGATATCCTCTCAATTTTAGGTCTTTCTTTGTAATAAATTGGTGGTTTGATAAAGGTTTGTTTAGAGGAATTCACTTGTCATTGTTTTCTTTTTCCCTCTTTTAAAATCTAATTGTGTAGAGATCCCGCGGAAACCGCAACAGGGTAGATAGCCTGAGCTTGGGCCTAGAGCAATTTTTGGATAGGAGGCAACAATTTGATTATTTCATACATATACATATATATAAAGTTATTCTTAAATTTTTATTAAATGTGTGACAAAGTGGTTTGAATTACTTGCCATTGAGTTAGATGGATGTGTTAGATTCTTTCCAAGGGTGCATATTTTCATTTTCTTATTTTTTTTTCTTAGTTGGACTTAAGCAACAATATTCAACGGGTCATCATGTGTTATATATTAAAAAAGTCAATCTTTGACGACACATCGTTACATGTGGTTTGTTAGAAATGCTGCATGTGCTCACAGCAGCCCTCACCAAGCCACCCATGTTTATTACATGGGTATGCCACCAACCACCACCAACCAAGCCCACAACCAAGCCACCAACCCCTCACCAACCATCTCCTCTCTATATATACATCCCTCTCCTTCATAACATTCATCTCATCTCAAAATCAACAAGAAGAAAAGGAGAGCAAGATTAAGAGTGAGATCGAGTGTTAAGTGAAAAGTGTTTTGTGTAATCATTTTGTAATATTCTCTGAAATAAAAGATCTGAAGCAGCTCGGAGACGTAGACATAATTGGCCGAACTTCGTTATCAAATTTGTGTGTCTCTTACCATTCTACATTTAATTTCTTTTGGATAGGAGGCAACAATTTAATTATTTCATACATATACATATATATATAAAGTTGTTCTTAAATTCTTATTAAATGTGTGACAAAGTGGTTTGAATTACTTGCCATTGAGTTAGATGGATATGTTAGATTCTGTCCAAGGGTGCATATTTTCATTTTCTTATTTCTTTTCTTAGTTGGACTTAAGCAACAATATTCAACGGGTCATCATGTGTTATATATTAAAAAAGTCAATCTTTGACGACACATTGTTACATGTGGTTTGTTAGAAATGCTGCATGTGCTCACAACAGCCCTCACCAAGCCACCCATGTTTATTACATGGGTATGCCACCAACCACCACCAACCAAGCCAACAACCAAGACACCAACCCCTCAACAACCATCTCCACTCTATATATACATCCCTCTCCTTCATAACATTCATCTCATCTCAAAATAAACAAGAAGAAAAGGAGAGCAAGATTAAGAGTGAGATCGAGTGTTGAGTTAAAAGTATTTTGTGTAATCACTTTGTAATATTCTCTGAAATAAAAGATCTGCAGCAGCCCGGAGACGTAGGCATAATTGGCCGAACTCCGTTATCAAATTTGTGTGTCTCTTACCATTCTACATTTAATTTCTTTTGGATAGGAGGCAACAATTTGATTATTTCATACATATACATATATATAAAGTTGTTCTTAAATTCTTATTAAATGTGTGACAAAGTGGTTTGAATTACTTGCCATTGAGTTAGATGGATGTGTTAGATTCTGTCCAAGGGTGCATATTTTCATTTTCTTATTTCTTTTCTTAGTTGGACTTAAGCAATAATATTCAACGGGCCGTCATATGTTATATATTAAAAAAGTCAATCTTGTACGACACATCGTTACATGTGGTTTGTTAGAAATGCTGCATGTGCTCACAGCAGCCCTCACCAAGCCACCCATGTTTATTACATGGGTATGCCACCAACCACTACCAACCAAGCCAACAACCAAGTCACCAACCATCTTCTCTCTATATATACATCTCTCTCCTTCATAACATTCATCTCACCTCAAAATCAACAAGAAGAAAAGGAGAGCAAGATTAAGAGTGAGATCGAGTGTTGAGTGAAAAGTGTTTTGTGTAATCACTTTGTAATATTCTCTGAAATAAAAGATCTGCAGCAGCCCGGAGACGTAGGCATAATTGGTTGAACTCCAATTATCAAATTTGTGTGTCTCTTACCATTCTACATTTAATTTCTTTTGGATAGGAGGCAACAATTTGATTATTTCATACATATACATATATATAAAGTTGTTATTAAATTCTTATTAAATGTGTGACAAATTGGTTTGAATTACTTGCCACTGAGTTAGATGGATGTGTTAGATTTTGTCCAAGGGTGCATATTTTAATTTTCTTATTTCTTTTCTTAGTTGGACTTAAGCAACAATATTCAACGGGTCATCATGTGTTATATATTAAAAAAGTCAATCTTTGACGACACATCGTTACATGTGGTTTGTTAGAAATGCTGTATGTGCTCAAAGCAGCCCTCACCAAGCCAACAACCAAGCCACCAACTATTTCCTCTCTATATATACATCCCTCTCCTTCATAACATCCATCTCATCTCAAAATCAACAAGAAGAAAAGGAGAGCAAGATTAAGAGTGAGATCGAGTGTTGAGTGAAAAATGTCTTGTGTAATCACTTTGTAATATTCTCTGAAATAAAAGATCTGTAGCAGCCCGGAGACGTAGGCATAATTGGCCGAACTCTGTTATCAAAATTTTGTATCTCTTACCATTCTACATTTAATTTCTTTTGGATAGGAGGCAACAATTTAATTATTTCATACATATACATATACATATATATATATATATATATAAAGTTTTTCTTAAATTCTTATTAAATGTGTGACAAAGTGGTTTGAATTACTTGCCATTGAGTTAGATGGATATGTTAGATTCTGTCCAAGGGTGCATATTTTCATTTTCTTATTTCTTTTCTTAGTTGGACTTAAGCAACAATATTCAATGGGTCATCATGTGTTATATATTAAAAAAGTCGATCTTTGACGACACATTGTTACATGTGGTTTGTTAGAAATGCTGCATGTGCTCACAACAGCCCTCACCAAGCCACCCATGTTTATTACATGGGTATGCCACCAACCACCACCAACCAAGCCAACAACCAAGACACCAACCCCTCAACAACCATCTCCACTCTATATATACATCCCACTCCTTCATAACATTCATCTCATCTCAAAATCAACAAGAAGAAAAGGAGAGCAAGATTAAGAGTGAGATCGAGTGTTGAGTTAAAAGTATTTTGTGTAATCACTTTGTAATATTCTCTGAAATAAAAGATCTGCAGCAGCCCGGAGACGTAGGCATAATTGGCCGAACTCCGTTATCAAATTTGTGTGTCTCTTACCATTCTACATTTAATTTCTTTTGGATAGGAGGCAACAATTTGATTATTTCATACATATACATATATATAAAGTTGTTCTTAAATTCTTATTAAATGTGTGACAAAGTGGTTTGAATTACTTGCCACTGAGTTAGATGGATGTGTTAGATTCTGTCCAAGGGTCATATTTTAATTTTCTTATTTCTTTTCTTAGTTGGACTTAAGCAACAATATTCAACGGGTCATCATGTGTTATATATTAAAAAAGTCAATCTTTGACGACACATCGTTACATGTGGTTTGTTAGAAATGCTGCATGTGCTCAAAGCAGCCCTCACCAAGCCAACAACCAAGCCACCAACTATTTCCTCTCTATATATACATCCCTCTCCTTCATAACATTCATCTCATCTCAAAATCAACAAGAAGAAAAGGAGAGCAAGATTAAGAGTGAGATCGAGTGTTGAGTGAAAAGTGTAACACCCCGCCTCCGCTAGGGTCACTCGCAAAGGAATGCACTAGCTTTAGAGGGGCATTATTGGTAAACATGCACAGAAATATCACAAGACAGAACATATAAAATAGCGGAAGTAAAATCGAACTTTCATAACATGAATAAATAAGGTCTAAAGCCTTTTACATCAGAGTACATCAAAACCTGTCTTGCAATAGTAAAGAAGCATAAAGACTTTTTCATAAATTATTCCCCAAGTAAAAACAGTAAAATAGCCATAGCCAAGAAAAGTCCAAGCCATCCATGATGACCTTCAAGCAGAAGAAGTCCGAACTAAACAGCATTGTTTCCTCCCTGTAACCTGGGGGGGGGGGAACGGAAGAAAAGAGGCGAAACAAAATGGGTCAGTCAAAAAGACTGAGTAAGCCCTATCTACTATTAGTATAAAAACTAGTAAAGCTAACTGTCATGAGAAACTGAGATGAACATAAGCATGACAACAAGATAGATAAGCTAAATCAAAATAACAAGGTGAACTATTGAACTTAGATAAACTAAGGTATCGCGATAAACTACGGCATCATGATAAATCAAAGTATCCCATCGTCAGATTTCTATCAAGTATACTATCCCAAGGTATCTACCCCGTCTAACATCCCAAGGTATCTGTTTCGTATATTCTTCCTGGTTCTAACATGTATTTTTGCTCTGCACCTCTCGTACTAGTATCCCAACCCGTGTCATGTGTTAACCATGAATGTCCCTTGCCCAATGTTATGTAATGGTCCATGTCAACCTAATATATCGCATATATAGGTTACTCAAATCATATGTTTCTTTCCATGTATATAAGTTCAGTCCTTTGCCGTACCTCGTACGGGCTTCCTCATGTCGTATTATCCTTGAAATCGTTTGGACTGTCACCCTTGTTCTAGCTAGGCTCTTCCATATGAATCATCGTTTGAACTACTAGGACTTACGCCACCTAGCACCACTAGGGATTACGCTTACCTATTGCATGCTTTCGTATTTCGGTTTGGGTTAAACCACCTAGGCCACTAGGGATTACGCTAACCCTCAACCGCGCCCTTTTTCCCACGCATTCATCGTGAATCGTTTTTCTATAACTGTATGCACATGTATCACATCGTGCCATCCGAGTCCTGTCACAGGGCAAAACGAGAAATACAGGACTCGGTCGGGAGCTTTAGATTTATCTGCCGATGCAGATACTAAGGTCTGCTTTTCTTCACGTGGCTATGGTCCCACGAGACCCCTCCCTCAACTAGTGAAAGGCAACACAAGAGAAAATCTTGCATGAGAACTACACTCCGGCCAGCCCACATCCTACGGCCTACCTCACCCATAATTAGATAGCAATTATGGTCTGTTGGGTGTTCCCTGCCTTTCCGTACGTACACGCTTGACTCAAAATGGTAGATGATCGACGAACTTGCTATCTCGGGCACCTTATGTATTCGTCGACTCACTGCTATCCATCCCAGTCTTTAGGTCGCTCGTATAGCAACCAAGGCATACTCTTGGTTCTTCTAACGCAGACCTTAACCTCTTGTGAGCCCAGGATGATCATCTGCGACCTCACAGAGGGATACCAAGAATATCCTCACGTTCCCCGAAGCCGCTGCTTCGTTACCCAGTTCGCTTGAGCCTTTATCTAAATCAGATAGCCCGCTCCTACACGCATACTTAAACGTTGACCTAACGTATCGGGTTACTAATCTATCTAAGAAATGGTCCAAATTTCCTTGACTAAGAATTATTACTTAGTTTCCCTTAACTAAGGTTTACCACTTAGCCTTATTTCCATAATCCTTGTTAACTATGGTTATTTACCTAATCCTCTGAATTAGGGTTTATCTAATGGGTTAAGTGTCACTTAAGTTCATAACTTAGCCCGTCTACAAACCATGTCAAAATTGGCTAAGTATCCAGGTCCAAGACTTAACCCTACAAACCATGTGTCAAGTTGGCTAAGTATATTAAGCAATCCATAACTTAACCTCGTCTAATTATCATTTTAGATTGGTTAATTATATAAATTAACTTGACCTTGTCAAATTACCGAGTCAAATCGGTCAAGCGTATTCAAGTGATTCGTGACTTAGCCTTATCATGTTTTCACGTTAGATTGGTTAAGTATAGGTCACTTAACCATATCAAACTAACGAGTTGGATTAGTTAAGTGTAAATTAACTTAACCCCGTCCAATTACCATGTTTAGATTAGTTAGGTCTGAGTTGCCTTAACCCCATCCATTAACTGTATTAAACGGTTAAGTGTTACTAAGAAAATTCACTTGACCTTATCAAGTTATCGTGTTGGATTGATTAAGTGTTGGTTAACTTAATCCCGTCCCCTCGTCGTATAAAAATGGTCAAGTGTCGTTAGGCAAATCAAGTTACTTAACCTACCCAACCCTGTCGTATTTTGTTAAGTATCATTAGCCTAATCAAATTACTTAACCCATTTGTCCATGTCATATTTGGTTAAGCCTCATTAATCAAATTAACTTAACCCTATTATGTGGCATTAATTATTTAATGCACCCCAACCTCTCACATTAGACTTTGTTGTGGTTACTAGTTAAGCCGGGCGGGTCCGGGTAGATTTACACCACAACTTGGTCTAACCTCGGGTTCAAGCACAACATGACCAACTTCTCACATTGGGTCCTATTGTTTGCAACTACTAGTTAGGCCGGTCGGTTCCGGGTAGTTTTACGTTGCAAACTCAACCCAACCTCGAGTTGGCCACCTTCATGTTTAGTCTAGTGTCATGTTCATAGTCAAGTTTTCAAGCAATTGGGTAGACCTAACTTAATAGGTAAATTCCCAATGGGTAGACCTAACTTAATAGGTAAATTCCCAAGCTTATGTTTTTATGCATACTTACATGTCAACTTCCATGTTACATTTCAAGTTATGTTTTCAAGTATAAACACATGTCATATTTAACGTTACATGTTGTCATGTTTCTACCCATTTACCCAAATCATGTTCATGTCATTATGTTTTCCCCATAATGTGACCCCAACGCTTTTAAACTCGCATATACGTTCGCAACAACGTAATGGACTAAAAGAAGAGACTTGACAAAGGCATGACAAAAATGGATATTGAGCCACAAGTTAATCATGGTGGCAAATGAGACACAAATGTGTTCATTAGCTTGCATGTTACATTCTTAAGCCTCAAAAACATGCATAAACCCAAACTTGGCACATAAGCGAATCATGGTGACAAAAGACATGGAATGATAACTAGAAACTCGCATATATCATCATATAAGGATTATGACTTCATATGCAAGTTGACATAATGATTATGAAGGTTTTCATGTTGCATAATGCAACATTTCAACATAAAGGTTGTGGCTTTTAGCTCACAAGATCAAGATAATGACTTCATAAACTTGCATAACATGATAGCATGCATCATTCTCAATGATCAAACCCAAACTTTCAACATGAACTTTTAACTTCATAGTTAATACCTAAGAGTAGGGAAGGGCTTACCTTGCTATGAAGGCCTAAATCGATTAAACCAAAGCTTATGATGAAGCCTATGCATGCCATCACCCAAAACCCCAAAGATGAACCCTCCAAATCAACAAAAACACTCTCTTTATGAACAAAGATCAAAGCTTTTGCCTTGAAACCAACTTGAGAAGCTCTCATACTAACATAGGGACTCTCTAACACTCTCATGATCATGAAACCTTTCATAGGAATGAAGTGGAGGCTAGGATAGTTGAGTGGAGGCCATGAGAGTAGAAATTTGGCCATAGTTTAGTTACATGAGAGAATAATGAGGGATTAGGGGGGTTTAGGGGCTTATTTATAGATTAGGCAAGTGTTTTAGGCCATAGGATTAAACCTAGATTCAATCCAAGCCATCAAAGCATGTCTTGGGGAAGAAGTCAAGTGTAGGAACCATCTAGGGCCTTTAGATTAAAGATGAACGATGAGAACCATCCAAATGCAAAATCTGCATTTGAGCGAATCGGCCCACGGGTTGACAGCCAAACACCCTGGATTAACCCCTAGTCGACCCAGCGGGCTAGGGTCGACCTCAAAAATCGGCCGGTTCGGTTATTCCCCTCTCCTAATTCGCTGTTTTGAACATTTTTGCATATTTATCTATTTAATCTTCAATTATATATATATATATATCAATATATATATTTCTCTGCGCAACCCATTTCACTTAATTAAGTATACTTTAATTTGGGAATTTTTCGTGAAACTTCGCGAGGCCATATCTTGGTCATACGGACTCCGATTTCCGAAAACTCGGACTCTATTTCGCGTATTTTTCCGAGACGAACGCAATGGTATAGCCCGTTTCACTTGATTCAGAATTTAAAATTAAATTCTGCCTTGATTCTCGTCTTAATCATGTTATCGAAATACGGGTTGTTACATTCTCCCCACCTTTTAGGATTTCGTCCCCGAAATCTCCAAGTTAGGAAGAACATATCCTACCATCCATCATCCATCTACTCAGAACATCATCCACAAGCAACCATTGTCCTTAGATGATTTCTAATGCTGTATGAATATATGCAAAACGTGTGTGTACATGTTCCTTAGCTAATGCTAATGATCAGGCCTGAATAATCTTTCTAATGCAAAAATATGTATAGTGCCATGAATCCAACATGTATGCAAATAGTCCTAGTCATATAGATACTATATGCGTGCACAATCATTCATCCATATGCCACAACCGCATGATAATACATTCGATTTCATCCATAAACAAGTATAAATACTCGTGCATATGCAATATGAAGTGTGACCGAGTCGAGCTAGTATCTAATGTGTATTCGCGCATCCACGAGCAACCACTTGCAACCACTTGCAACCACTTGCAACCATATCAATCATAACATGTTTCAAATACATGTTTACATCCATAGGGTTCTACCTAGGATTCCCTGAAACAGGGTCGAGAAGATAAACAAGACAAACTCCTTACGGGGTTTGTAACAGAAAATAGGACCGAGGAGATGTCCACAAAAGATAGCCTACAACCAAGCTCTACAGGAAAACAGGGATCAAGGATATACTCCCAAAAAGAGATATCATGTGCGTATTTAGTCTTCAGTCTCCTGAGTCGCATTACCTTGAGCTTAGTTCCATCGTGCCTTGACCGCCCCTTTTACTTCACGATTTCGCAGCTTCTTATTTCCTGTTTCCATAACATGAGTTGGAACTCATTTCCTCGTCGCCTCTCGTTCCACTTGCACTTATCCTTTTCCTAGAATACTTGACGCAAACATGACTGCGTACCCATGATCTCATGCAAGCTTTCCAAAATTCACTAGTGAATCTCGGACCTCGTACCATAAGGTATTTCACATAGAAGAACTTTCTCTTGAAAGTAAACAGATGTCAACCAGGTTAAGCGCACTTACTAGGGTGATTTCTATAACCCATGCATAAGTGAAATAAACCATCCGTCTTATTGGCGAACACCACTCGATCGGGCTTCAAATTTCCAATAAAGGTATCAAGGGATTCTAGGTAACTAATCATAACCGAACCCAAAAAGGTTCCACGAGACTTCGAGGGTATTACCAAGTCTAGTCAAGAGTCTAACTACCCTCCTATCAAAACCGAGAGTGGCACCCCTTACTGGATAACCACTTCATCCCTAGAATCCATCCATAACCGAGGCATGTCATTCTCAAATCCAAAACAAGTCATGAATAAATGGACCGATTCTCCACAGGACTTGAGACAAAAATGGGATTCTCTAATACGCTAGTACTTAAGGTGCAGAGACTCAACTATCGAAGCAGACTTAAATGATACGATGATCAAACCAAAGTCCTAACGGGATGATAGAGAAGAAAAGCTAAACCTTTAACAAGATCGTTACCCTCCTTCCGAGGTACCCTAGAAATGAGAGCATACTACTGCCCTCCGAATGATCTTGTCCCTGTTCCATGATACTTAACTATCCGTCCCGTTTCACCATGCCAAAGGTACTCTCTCGTCATGGGTTTCATTGTTCATCTTTCTCCCTCCTTTTAGGACTCAGCCATACCTACATGTTGCTTATCCCTGAGCTCGTATCCTTTATCCTTGTTCTTACTATCCTTTCATGCATAACTCTGCAACGGTCTCTCGAGAACCACCTCCATCGTACGGGAAACACTTACGCAGCTAGAGAGACTAGTCGCAGTCAAAACCACTGTGACTACAGATGGAGGAAAGAAAGGAAAAGAGATTCGATCAAGGAAACAAGGATAATGCTAATGGCCTTTGGGGAATAGCCTTTTTCTTTTCAAAAGAAAATTTTCTTGAAAAATGCTTCTTTGTAAACGGTTTTTCAAATAATTTTCAGAAGGTCTTTATAAACTTTTGCGCAGTCTAGTAACCTTCTGCTCTGATACCAAATGTAACACCCCGCCTCCGCTAGGGTCACTCGCAAAGGAATGCACTAGCTTTAGAGGGGCATTATTGGTAAACATGCACAGAAATATCACAAGACAGAACATATAAAATAGCGGAAGTAAAATCGAACTTTCATAACATGAATAAATAAGGTCTAAAGCCTTTTACATCAGAGTACATCAAAACCTGTCTTGCAATAGTAAAGAAGCATAAAGACTTTTTCATAAATTATTCCCCAAGTAAAAACAGTAAAATAGCCATAGCCAAGAAAAGTCCAAGCCATCCATGATGACCTTCAAGCAGAAGAAGTCCGAACTAAACAGCATTGTTTCCTCCCTGTAACCTGGGGGGGGGGAACGGAAGAAAAAAGGCGAAACAAAACGGGTCAGTCAAAAAGACTGAGTAAGCCCTATCTACTATTAGTATAAAAACTAGTAAAGCTAACTGTCATGAGAAACTGAGATGAACATAAGCATGACAACAAGATAGATAAGCTAAATCAAAATAACAGGGTGAACTATTGAACTTAGATAAACTAAGGTATCGCGATAAACTACGGCATCATGATAAATCAAAGTATCCCATCGTCAGATTTCTATCAAGTATACTATCCCAAGGTATCTACCCCGTCTAACATCCTAAGGTATCTGTTTCGTATATTCTTCCTGGTTCTAACATGTATTTTTGCTCTGCACCTCTCGTACTAGTATCCCAACCCGCGTCATGTGTTAACCATGAATGTCCCTTGCCCAATGTTATGTAATGGTCCATGTCAACCTAATATATCGCATATATAGGTTACTCAAATCATATGTTTCTTTCCATGTATATAAGTTCAGTCCTTTGCCGTACCTCGTACGGGCTTCCTCATGTCGTATTATCCTTGAAATCGTTTGGACTGTCACCCTTGTTCTAGCTAGGCTCTTCCATATGAATCATCGTTTGAACTACTAGGACTTACGCCACCTAGCACCACTAGGGATTACGCTTACCTATTGCATGCTTTCGTATTTCGGTTTGGGTTAAACCACCTAGGCCACTAGGGATTACGCTAACCCTCAACCGCGCCCTTTTTCCCACGCATTCATCGTGAATCGTTTTTCTATAACTGTATGCACATGTATCACATCGTGCCATCCGAGTCCTGTCACAGGGCAAAACGAGAAATACAGGACTCGGTCGGGAGCTTTAGATTTATCTGCCGATGCAGATACTAAGGTCTGCTTTTCTTCACGTGGCTATGGTCCCACGAGACCCCTCCCACAACTAGTGAAAGGCAACACAAGAGAAAATCTTGCATGAGAACTACACTCCGGCCAGCCCACATCCTACGGCCTACCTCACCCATAATTAGATAGCAATTATGGTCTGTTGGGTGTTCCCTGCCTTTCCGTACGTACACGCTTGACTCAAAATGGTAGATGATCGACGAACTTGCTATCTCGGGCACCTTATGTATTCGTCGACTCACTGCTATCCATCCCAGTCTTTAGGTCGCTCGTATAGCAACCAAGGCATACTCTTGGTTCTTCTAACGCAGACCTTAACCTCTTGTGAGCCCAGGATGATCATCTGCGACCTCACAGAGGGATACCAAGAATATCCTCACGTTCCCCGAAGCCGCTGCTTCGTTACCCAGTTCGCTTGAGCCTTTATCTAAATCAGATAGCCCGCTCCTACACGCATACTTAAACGTTGACCTAACGTATCGGGTTACTAATCTATCTAAGAAATGGTCCAAATTTCCTTGACTAAGAATTATTACTTAGTTTCCCTTAACTAAGGTTTACCACTTAGCCTTATTTCCATAATCCTTGTTAACTATGGTTATTTACCTAATCCTCTGAATTAGGGTTTATCTAATGGGTTAAGTGTCACTTAAGTTCATAACTTAGCCCGTCTACAAACCATGTCAAAATTGGCTAAGTATCCAGGTCCAAGACTTAACCCTACAAACCATGTGTCAAGTTGGCTAAGTATATTAAGCAATCCATAACTTAACCTCGTCTAATTATCATTTTAGATTGGTTAATTATATAAATTAACTTGACCTTGTCAAATTACCGAGTCAAATCGGTCAAGCGTATTCAAGTGATTCGTGACTTAGCCTTATCATGTTTTCACGTTAGATTGGTTAAGTATAGGTCACTTAACCATATCAAACTAACGAGTTGGATTAGTTAAGTGTAAATTAACTTAACCCCGTCCAATTACCATGTTTAGATTAGTTAGGTCTGAGTTGCCTTAACCCCATCCATTAACTGTATTAAACGGTTAAGTGTTACTAAGAAAATTCACTTGACCTTATCAAGTTATCGTGTTGGATTGATTAAGTGTTGGTTAACTTAATCCCGTCCCCTCGTCGTATAAAAATGGTCAAGTGTCGTTAGGCAAATCAAGTTACTTAACCTACCCAACCCTGTCGTATTTTGTTAAGTATCATTAGCCTAATCAAATTACTTAACCCATTTGTCCATGTCATATTTGGTTAAGCCTCATTAATCAAATTAACTTAACCCTATTATGTGGCATTAATTATTTAATGCACCCCAACCTCTCACATTAGACTTTGTTGTGGTTACTAGTTAAGCCGGGCGGGTCCGGGTAGATTTACACCACAACTTGGTCTAACCTCGGGTTCAAGCACAACATGACCAACTTCTCACATTGGGTCCTATTGTTTGCAACTACTAGTTAGGCCGGTCGGTTCCGGGTAGTTTTACGTTGCAAACTCAACCCAACCTCGAGTTGGCCACCTTCATGTTTAGTCTAGTGTCATGTTCATAGTCAAGTTTTCAAGCAATTGGGTAGACCTAACTTAATAGGTAAATTCCCAATGGGTAGACCTAACTTAATAGGTAAATTCCCAAGCTTATGTTTTTATGCATACTTACATGTCAACTTCCATGTTACATTTCAAGTTATGTTTTCAAGTATAAACACATGTCATATTTAACGTTACATGTTGTCATGTTTCTACCCATTTACCCAAATCATGTTCATGTCATTATGTTTTCCCCATAATGTGACCCCAACGCTTTTAAACTCGCATATACGTTCGCAACAACGTAATGGACTAAAAGAAGAGACTTGACAAAGGCATGACAAAAATGGATATTGAGCCACAAGTTAATCATGGTGGCAAATGAGACACAAATGTGTTCATTAGCTTGCATGTTACATTCTTAAGCCTCAAAAACATGCATAAACCCAAACTTGGCACATAAGCGAATCATGGTGACAAAAGACATGGAATGATAACTAGAAACTCGCATATATCATCATATAAGGATTATGACTTCATATGCAAGTTGACATAATGATTATGAAGGTTTTCATGTTGCATAATGCAACATTTCAACATAAAGGTTGTGGCTTTTAGCTCACAAGATCAAGATAATGACTTCATAAACTTGCATAACATGATAGCATGCATCATTCTCAATGATCAAACCCAAACTTTCAACATGAACTTTTAACTTCATAGTTAATACCTAAGAGTAGGGAAGGGCTTACCTTGCTATGAAGGCCTAAATCGATTAAACCAAAGCTTATGATGAAGCCTATGCATGCCATCACCCAAAACCCCAAAGATGAACCCTCCAAATCAACAAAAACACTCTCTTTATGAACAAAGATCAAAGCTTTTGCCTTGAAACCAACTTGAGAAGCTCTCATACTAACATAGGGACTCTCTAACACTCTCATGATCATGAAACCTTTCATAGGAATGAAGTGGAGGCTAGGATAGTTGAGTGGAGGCCATGAGAGTAGAAATTTGGCCATAGTTTAGTTACATGAGAGAATAATGAGGGATTAGGGGGGTTTAGGGGCTTATTTATAGATTAGGCAAGTGTTTTAGGCCATAGGATTAAACCTAGATTCAATCCAAGCCATCAAAGCATGTCTTGGGGAAGAAGTCAAGTGTAGGAACCATCTAGGGCCTTTAGATTAAAGATGAACCATGAGAACCATCCAAATGCAAAATCTGCATTTGAGCGAATCGGCCCACGGGTTGACAGCCAAACACCCTGGATTAACCCCTAGTCGACCCAGCGAGCTCGGGTCGACCTCAAAAATCGGCCGGTTCGGTTATTCCCCTCTCCTAATTCGCTGTTTTGAACATTTTTGCATATTTATCTATTTAATCTTCAATTATATATATATATATATATATATATATATATATCAATATATATATTTCTCTGCGCAACCCATTTCACTTAATTAAGTATACTTTAATTTGGGAATTTTTCGTGAAACTTCGCGAGGCCATATCTTGGTCATACGGACTCCGATTTCCGAAAACTCGGACTCTATTTCGCGTATTTTTCCGAGACGAACGCAATGGTATAGCCCGTTTCACTTGATTCAGAATTTAAAATTAAATTCTGCCTTGATTCTCGTCTTAATCATGTTATCGAAATACGGGTTGTTACAAAAAGTGTCTTGTGTAATCACTTTGTAATATTCTATGAAATAAAAGATCTGTAGCAGCCCGGAGACGTAGGCATAATTGGCCGAACTCTGTTATCAAATTTTTGTATCTCTTACCATTCTACATTTAATTTCTTTTGGATATGAGGCAACAATTTGATTATTTCATACATATACATATATATAAAGTTGTTCTTAAATTTTTATTAAATGTGTAACAAAGTGGTTTGAATTACTTGCCATTGAGTTAGATGGATGTGTTAGATTCCATCCAAGGGTGCATATTTTCATTTTTTTTTATTTCTTTTCTTAGTTGGACTTAAGCAACAATATTCAACAGGCCGTCATGTGTTATATATTAAAAAAAGTCAATCTTTGACGACACACCGTTGCATGCGTGGTTGAGATGGAGCCTCTGCTTGAGTTTTAAAACATTTTACGTCAGAAAGTGAGAGAGAGCTCCCCGTCCACGTTCGCCGAAATTTTGTTTTAGATATAATACTATGCTCAGTACGACTAGCATAATATGATACGTATTTAAATAATGTCAGTATATGCATACATAATCAAAATTTTGTTTATTATATTTGATTCTGTCCATTTTGGAATTTAGATTGTATTTTTCTTCTTATGTTTAAGCTAGGTCCAGAATGTCTTAATCGAGTTTATCTTTCTTCCACACTAAAGTAAAAATAAAAATGCAAACTCCGGGTTGGTCCGTTATAACACTCCTACAATTTATAAGATGGCCGGCTTGACTACCCACCACATCTGTTAGCACTAACGACCAACCAAAGCAATTCCTTCTCTTATTCAAGTAGTACTCAATTCAAAAAGGGCCTTGGAATTGCAAACATAAAATCAAAGGCACAATTTATAATTTACAACTGACTTGTTCGATTTGTAGAACTCAAGAATATTAAAACCGGCATATCCATTAACAACCCTGGAATGGTTGAACCCAGCCTCCTTTGCCAAAGCGTCAAACTCTTGTGCAGTCCTTTCTTTTCCTCCTTGAAAGTGAGCCAACATAACAAGGTCAACATGGATCACACCTTGTGATGTGCAATTGGCTTCTAGATACTCTGGAAGACTGAATTCCATGAGAATCGCCTTCCCATTTTTTGGCAGTGCTTTATAGCGATTCTTCAATAATTCCTTGCAATGTTGGTCGCTCTAGTTAAGGGTGGGCATAAACCGCACCGCAATGCGAAAACCGCCCAGACCGGACCACATAAACCGTCCGGAAAACCGCACCAGATTCTCTCTTTAAAGCTAACAACCCAAACCAAACTGACCCACAACGATACGGTTCGGTTGCGGTTTGAACTATTACCAAACCATTTTAAACCGAACCGAACTGCATAGCTATACCGGTAATGTCACAATAAAAAATTAACAAATTCCTATCTAACTTTTTATTTTAATTATATATATTCTACTTCAGCGCATGTAGTAGTTATATCAATTCAAGATAACACTATATGTTTTAATCTTCAGGTGACACAACGTCATACAATCATAAATTGATTGTTGATGGAAGTAATTCTTTTATTTCATATTTAATACGGGTTCGAACCGGACTGAACCAAATCGGACCGTATTACATCGAAACCGAACCAAAACCGAACCGTTTGAACGGTAGATATAATGGTTTGTATTTTTGATTAATCGTATAATACGGTGCGGAAGCGGTTTGAGCTCCAACCCGCAACGAACCGAACCGAACCGCGTCTACCATAGCTCCAGTTATGGAGGATCGACTGTAAGTTATTGCATCAATTAGATTTCTTGATTGATGTACACATATTTTAATCATGTTTTCTCTTTTCATTTATCACTCTCAACTTCATTTTAGTCTAGCTAGTACATGCTTTGTTGGACAGTGCTATTTTATTTGGCCATGTAAGCATCTTTCCACCCAATATCTTATTTTCAAATCTTTATAGACAGAATATGGACAATGTTAAACATATCTCTTATCTAAACCATTTTTATAGTACTCTTTCCTCATATTGTTTGTTCAGATGAAATGATTCACAGGATACAAGAGAACAAACTGGATCCAATACATAAAAGGGCTAGTACATATGATAAAAAATGCACAAACTGGATCCAATACATGACAGTCTTACTCAATCGCAAGCGATCTTACTATTGCATGCTTTGCAACACATGCATCTTTCTATCAATTTGATTGTACTATGGTACTCGAATGCACTCATTCCATATGGTTTATTGAAACCAGTACGGTACGTCCGTTGTAGGTGTACATATATGATTAGGGGTGTATACGGTGCGGCAACCGCTATCATTAACGCCAACCGCTGCCATACCGGTCTCAGTCGGTTAGTTCATTTTATCAACCGCAACCATCAACCGTTGGTTACGGTTAACCGTTAAATGATACGGTTGCCATTTGATCGGTTGCGGTATGGTTAAGTTGCAACCGCAGTAATGAAAACATACACAAAAAGTATACAGCAGGCGCATTTAATACATTAACATCAACATTACATAAATAAACTTACATTCATGCTCTGAAATAGTTAACAGTCTTTCAAATTTTAATTCAAGTGTGCAGATAATTTGCAACCATCATCAGTTCCCAACTCCAAGTCAGCTCAGGATCGATAGGAAATTATGTTTCCTTGCCACTGTAATTAAACATCCAAATAAGGAAAAATATTAAAAGAACAATGTTAGACTAAGTTTGCAGAAGTACTAGTAACAGCAAGCCATTAAGTTACAGCAAATATACAGCAAGTCATCAAACTTTTCCAGTAACAAAATAAATAAATACTGAAACATTAACAAGTTACAGCAAGAAAATATTTGATTAATGCAGCAATTAATATTATTAATGAAGCAACAATCCCTCTCAGACCAGGGAAAGCTGAAGTCACGCAAATTAACAGCTATTTTAGAAGAGTCAGAGTTGAAACAGCTATTTTTAGTTTTTTACAAAACTGGAATGACAATTAATGACTTGATATTTGAGGGAACCAACAACAACAAGCCTCAGCAAATTAACAGGATACCACTGTTAGGTTTAGATCTATCTAATATTCTACCATATTTTACTTATAACGATTATAAATTAGGATCTAAGCATAATAACTGTAAATCGAAACCATACCAGATCCGAGTTGCGCGAATCCATGAAATCGAATTGAGATTGAAGCTGAATCGAATCAAGCTCTCCATATGTCCAGCCTCTACAAGTAGTCCACACGAGATTGCTCCTCTTTAATCGAATTGAAGAGGAGATGAGACGATGCGTAGTATCTTGAATTATCAGGGGCGAATAAAATAATGAAATATCTGCTCCTCAAAATAGAATTTATGGAATATATTGAGTGGATGAGATTGTTTTCCTTTATGTTGGTTGTCCAAATCCAGCAACGAGAAACCCTAACTTTTCATTGACGGTGGAAAAGAAACGGTATGGTTAGCCGGCGGTTGTGAGAATGGCCACCATTTCCATTGGTTACCTGCAGCGGTGAAGAGAACCGCACCGCCTATAATCAAACGGAAACCGTTTGACTATGATTTCAACGGTTAGCGACGGTCTTTTTGGTGCGGTTATGCGGTGGAAACTAGAACCGGTACAGCCCTATATATGATAGCATGCGATGTCTGGTGTTTTTGCAATTATGAAAGGATGAATAAGACGGGAGAAGAAAATGATTACATCCCTGTATATCCAGATGGATTAATATTAGCAGTGGTTTTGGAATTTCAAAGCCTGAACACTGAATGATCAAAGCAAACAATGGTAGCGATATATATATATATATAGGGATGTTTAGAAACTTTACGTACATATATGAAAACTCAAAATGCATAGACGTAGGGTTAAACATCAAAAACACGTAAGAAGCGTTTTTTTATATAATATTTTGAAAGACATTAACCTCCATGGACTGGAGGAAATGCATACGGAAGAGATAACATAAAATAAAATTATTGATGTATAGACGAAAATGGATTGTTTTGGACGAAGTAATGAAACTGTTCATTTAGTCACATCACATGTGTTAATAATGTACATTGCAGTGGTACTATTGAAAGTTAATTGCACAAGAAGTTACATGAAAGAAATATGAACAAAACACTTTTCTTTTATTGGAGGAATTTGGTGGGTCACATATGCAGCCCCTGAATTTCTTCAATAGAGTCCGAGTGTTTTGTTCACACTTAGAAAAAAGTATGAACAAAATCAAATTAGGAAAAACATGTATGACAAAGGAACACATGCCAGCAACTGCAATAGCGGGGGTGCATGGGTTAAAACTGTTGTGTCTAATGATTAAAGTGAACTGGAAGTAGAATTGTCATCATTGAAGAATACAACATATAAAGGATTGCCGTTAGCAGCAAAGTTAAACAGGTCCTGCGAATGAACATGTAAAATACTCTAAGGCAGTAAATATAAGGAAAAATAACTACAGATTTGCACATCAAATATAACTTCTTGAATCCGTAAAAAACTTTTTTCCACTCATTTTTAGGGCTTGAGATTGGTATCATAATAATAAAAAAAAAACTTGCAAATGGCGGAGTTAAAATGTTTGTACATGCAATAAGGTTTTACGGTGTCAAGAATTTGAGTAGGATTCAAATTTTTTATTAAGCCAAAAAGCACCATAAATTTATATTACAATGTTAGGAATATTTTTTAAGAGAAGAAGAAGGAATTTTTGAAAGGATTATTTTAATGGGGTGGAACTTTTCATTGATTTTCTTTTGATTACAAATTTGATTGCATACATACATCAACTTGATTGCCTTGCTTTTATAATGCACTGCATTCTCTAGAGTATTCTAGGAATGCCTTACCTAGAATATCTAAAATAGGAATTCTAGATTTTGCCCTTTATTCAATTCATTAATACAATTGCTAATTTAACAATACAATTATTTGTTTCCTGAAAAACCAAGATTATTTCCAACATTCCCCCGTAAGCTTGGTTTTTGAACTCCAAGAAGATCTCGCAATCTTTTAAAATTATCAGGCTTCAATGCTTTTGTGAAAATATCAGCAACTTGATTATTTGTTTTGCAAAAATTCAGCTGCACTTCTTCATTTTCAATTGCTTCTCGAATGAAATGATGTTTGATGGCTATATGCTTTGTTCTTCCATGATGGACTGGATTCTGCTTCACTTTGTAGATCCATTTTACTCCAATGGTTTCTTTATCTTTTGGCTTATCAACCAACATCCATGTTTTGTTCCTTTCAAGTGCATCAATCTCTTCTTTCATTGCCTTCCTCCAAGCATCTTCTTTAACCGCTTCTTCAAAATTTTCTGGTTCCATTGCGCAATAGTTGCACCTAGCAAAAATATCATCCAAACTCCTCATTTTTATTGGGGTTGAGCTTGGAGATGATGAATTATGGCTTGTTGTGGATGAAGTGCTAGATGGAGAACTTGGTGTAGATGAATCACATTGGTTATTTGCAAGTGTAGTTGGATTTTGTTCTAAAATTATTGCTGGAACAGTTTTATCCTCCACTTTCTCCTTTTGCCAATTCCAAGATGTCTTCTCATCAAATGCAACATCTCTACTGATGATTACTTTCTTTGTCTTCAAGTTGTAAAGTCTATAGCCCTTTGACACAGAACTATAGCCAATAAAAATGCATCTTTCACTTGCTTCTTGAAGTTTTATCCTTTTTTCTTTAGGAATTTGAGCATAGCAAATACTCCCAAAGACTCTAAGATGATTCACTGAAGGCTTTCTTCCACTCCACGCTTCAAACGGCGTCATGTTCCATACAGCTTTTGTTGGACATCTATTCAGCAAATACACAGCTGTATTTACAGCCTCGGGCCAAAATTCTTTAGGCATGTCTTTCTCAAACAACATTGATTTAGCCATCTCCATCACTGTTTGATTCTTCCTTTCGGATACACCGTTTTGCTGAGGTGTATACATAACGGTTAGTTGTCTCTCCACACCTTCTTCTTCACAAAATTTATCAAAATCATTGGAGTTATACTCCTTTCCCCTGTCACTTCTCAAAACTTTTATGGACCTGCCACTTTGTTTCTCAACAAAAGCTTTAAACTTCTTAAATATAACAAACACTTCAGATTTTTGTCTCATAAAATAAACCCATGTCATGCGGGTCAAATCATCAATGAATAAAATAAAGTACCTGTTTTGAGCATGAGATAATGTGCTCATAGGACCGCATACATCCGTGTGTACTAATTCCAACACTTCTTTGGCTCTCCTTGATCCTTCTTTTGGAAACGGTTGCCGATGATGTTTGCCAAGTACGCAGCCTTCACATACTCCATGTTCCTTTTTTTTTATTGTTGGCAACCCGTACACCATCTTCTTTTGTGAAAGCAATGTGAGACTATTGTAGTTTAAGTGCCCAAGCCTCTTATGCCATAAACAAGTGTCGTCTTCCTTTTTTGCCATGAAGCTATGATTTTTCTCATAATTGAGATGAAGGGGAAAGCTTCTGTTTTGTGTCATTTTTATTACAGCAACAACTTTTCCTTTTGAATCAAAAATTTTACATTCTCGATTCTCAAATTGAAGAGAATAATCATGCTCTAAAAGTTGTCCAATGCTCAACAAATTCTCATCTAATTTAGGAACATAAAAGGTATCATGAATAACTTTACCTCCTTGCTTTGTTGCAACTCCAATGCTGCCTTTGCCTTCAACTTCAACATACTCTCTATTGCCAAGTTTAACTTTCGAACCAAATGAAGAATCTATGTCAATGAATGCACTTTTGTCTCCTGTCATATGATTGCTACATCCGCTGTCCAGGTACCATATATTCTTATATTCTTCAGTTGCCTTTTGACAAGCAAAGAACAAGCTCCCTTCCATATCTTCCGCTCCGGCAAATGCTGTGTTATGTGGCTTACCAAGGCGACAGTCCTTTTGAATGTGCCCAAACCTTTTGCAATTATGACATTGTGGCTTTCCTTTGTTCCAGCAGTCCTTTTCTTCATGAGAGCTTTTTTGGCAAATTCCACACCATTTATTTGTTCCTTCATCTCTTCCTCTTCCGCCATAGGTGCCTCGACCTCTTCCGCGTGAATTTCTTCCTCTTCCTTTGCCAAATCTGCCACCTCTAGAAGACTCGCCATTATTTTGTTTTATTGTTTTGTTATTGTTGCATTGAGTGGTGAGTTTGGACTGAAATGCGTTTTCAACCGTCTTTTCCATACGGCGTAACAACCTTTGCTCGTAGGATCTAAGTGAACCCATCAAGCCTTGAACGGTCATGTTTGACAAATCTTTGGTTTCTTCTATAACAGCCACCATAGGATCAAATTTTTCAGTTAAGCTTATCAAAATTTTATCAACGATTCTACGATCGTCAATTATATCTCCATGAGACTTCATTTGATTCACTAACTCGGACAGCCTATTAAAATACTCATTCAAACTTTCATTTTCTTTCATTTTTTCATTTTCAAAATCTCTCTTTAGAGACTGAAGTTTGACAGTTCTCACCTTTGAATCCCCTTCAAACTCTTGTTGCAAGATTTCCCATGCTTCCTTGGCTGTTTTTGCTCTCATAATTCTTGGGAATATGGTGTTTGACACTCCTCTTTGAATCATTCCAAGAACTCCAGCATCTGTGATTCTTTTCTTTTTTAATACTTCAGTTTGAGCTGCTGTACGTTCTGCCGCAGCTGTTGAGTCTTCATATCCTTGTTTGATGAACTCCAAGACATCCAAGGAGATGAACAAAGTCTCCATTTTTACCGCCCAAAAATCATAATTTTCTCCTTCAAATAAAGGAACTTGGACATTGCTATAGGTGGAGTTGATGCTTGCAGAAGTATTGCTTGGAGAAGCCATTACTTTGCACCTTTTTTTTTTTAATTGCAAGGATCTATGGCTCTGATACCACTGTTAGGAATATTTTTTAAGAGAAGAAGAAGGAATTTTTGAGAGGATTATTTTAATGGGGAGGAACTTTCATTGATTTTCTTTTGATTACAAATTTGATTGCATACATACATCAACTTGATTGCCTTGCTTTTATAATGCACTGCATTCTCTAGAGTATTCTAGGAATGCCTTACCTAGAATATCTAAAATAGGAATTCTAGATTTTGCCCTTTATTCAATTCATTAATACAATTGCTAATTTAACAATACAATTATTTGTTTCCTGAAAAGCCAAGATTATTTCCAACATACAATAATAACATTGAATTTGAATTCTTTTGTCAGTGATTCAAAAACTATCATAGCAGGACTTCAATTCTAAATAAAAGAAATATCAAAAGTGATAAGTGGTATTATGTGTCTGGTGGAATCAAATGTGAAACCAAAATATAAGTTAGGAAGGCCATTTTCACAATACCTTTCATTCATCAAGATGAAGGATCATCTTAACTTCAGTGATGCAAATTTGGAAGCAAGGTCCATAGCCTCATCAACGCCAGAAATATCAGCTCTTTGTCCTTCAGAAATTCCATTTTTAGCCCCACCCCTTTTCCTTTTATGGGACCCATAGAAGCTTTTAGCCATTCTAGTACGAAGCAATCTTTTGATTTATCTGTAGGCTCTCCGGCACACACATTGCTTTGTTTGATGATTCATCGATGCTTACGATCATAACAGCCAGTCCCTTCTGATCCTTTACTTTAAGAACCGCTTTATGCTGCACAACAACAACATCAACACTTATGTCTAATCGAATAACATAAAAAGGTTTTCCGTCAGATGCAGTAGCATCCGTTGTTTCAGTTGCTACATTGACTGCTTTTGGAATATTTTCCTCTTTGACCTTCTTTTTCTCCTCAATAAGTTGAGCTTGCAGTTGGGATATGTTGGCCCTGAGTTCAGCTTTTCCAGCACCTGGAATAGTCGCTGCATCTGTCCTATGTTTAAGACATGCAATTTTCTTTTCCAGTAAACTTCCTTCTGCTTTTGAAGAATCACTTACCTCAACATCGAAAGAGTCAACCAACTCATTTACATTGATGGCACAATCAGTGGTAACAGCTGTTACTCTTCTAATGCCCTTAGCAATTCCTTCCTTTGACAGAAAAGCGCAAATGCTTTAGCTTTTGGAGTGTATAACATATGAGTATGCCCACAGATTTATGTTGAGTAAGATAACCAATCTTTGTTATCCGGATCCACCAAAAGATTTTCAACTTTACGACCAATCTGTTGGAAAATTTGTTTCTCTTCCTCCACATAAATTTTTAACAAAGTGGTCATATATTCAGTACCGCACACCGCTATGCTGACCGGCATGACTGTACGTATGATTTTCAAACTGCTGGTAGAGAGGCGATTGCTAAAGCCAACCCTGTTATCAAGACAGAAAAGCTCGACAACAAAATATAGACGAAGGATGACTTATGCGATGTTCTCTTGTGTCAGGCTGCTTCTTGCTGTTGTTGTTACTCATTGTTTCTCTTTTCGGTCTTTCGTCAACATAAAAGGGCTGGATACTCGATGATGCTGATGATTTAATGTGTACCTGTGCATGTATCCCTGCTGCTGTTTGCTGCAGAACTCTCTTTATCTTTGTTTGTTTGAAGAAAGGTACGCATGTTTTATGGCCCCCAAAAAAAAAAAAAAAAAAAAACAACAACAACTTTGTTAGAATTTAGAGGAGAAGAGGAATAAATTAGAAGAAAGTATAATATTTTTTAAGGGAGTAGAAAAAATACTTTTATTGCTTGATTCTTTTTTCTTGCTTGATCATTGATTGGTACAACGTATGAGAGATTATCTATATATAACATGACAGTGTTCTACACTCTTCTCTCTCTAGATAATTCTATTGCATATTTTGATAGACCAAAATTTATTATCATTTATTTGATTTTGGCCTTCCTAAAATAAAGATAGAATTTATTACATAATTGGCATTTACTTATAAAACCAAATTTGTTTGTTTCCTTTTAAAACCAAGTTTATTTTTCAACATCCCACCTTAAACTTGGTTTTATTACTCCAAGCAGATTTCTTTGTATCTCACGTGTTTTGGCAGTAATGATGAAATTATCCAAATTTTCTTTTTTTGTTTCTTCCTCTTTCCCAATATGAAGATCTTCGATGCAATTTCTTCAACAGTGCTCCGTTCTTTTTGTCCTCCTTCATTTGCACAAGACGTTCCAAAAAGTGTGTGCTCTAGCTTCCATCTTATTCCGATGTCATAAACTTTGAATGAGTCATATATGACATCTTTAAATTCTTTAAAAAATTCACTTTTACAGTACTTGATCAATTCAATTTCTTTGTTTGTGTTAACTAATACCGAACAAACACCAGCGCTAGTCTTTTTTTCACCAAAAGCTTTAAGCACAACTTTAGACTCTTTTTCCACAACAACATCCTCTCTCTCATCAATAATTTTAGATTCAGTAACATCATCAAGCTTCTCATTATCGGTATTCTTTGTATCAGACACTGTTTCACTTACTTCTTCAACTTGAGTTTTTTGTTCATCGTCTACCTCATTCAACTCCACTACACTGTCAGCTTTTTCAACATCATCAGCGCAAAACTCAACTTCAATAGGTTTCAAATCTCTCTCTTTTCCAATAGCATTAATGTTACTAGCACTTTTATTTTCCTCTTCCGCCTCGATGACCGAACTCACTTCAATAATATCATATTCATTATTCTCTTGTTCGACTATGGGCAATGAACTTTCTTCAACTTTAGCTGTATTTTCTTTTCCTACTTCATTTGATTCAACTGCTCTATAAACATTCATGGCATTACTTGCATCAAGCCCAACTTCAGTATCCTTCCTTTTATAAGCAGCAGTCCCAACTTCCTTTTGCTTCTGCACCTCCTTCTTCCTCTCCTTCTCTGTCTCATCCATTATCTCTTCTTCCATAGGCTCTGGCACAGTCTCTTCTTTCTTCTTCTCTTGCTCCTTCTCGTTCACACTCTCGCTATCCTTCTTTTCATTTTTCTCATCAATCAACTTGTCTTCATTCATTATCTTTGCATCATCTTTTCCGTACACCTTTTTCAAGAGATTCCATGAATCTTTTGTACACCTTCCTCTAAAAATGAGATCCGAAGCTTTTTCATTGACGTTCTCAGCAATCACAGAAAAGAGCACGATAATCATTCCGTTTTAATTTCGCAAAGGTTTTCTAGTCCATTTGCGACATGCTTTCGACGTCTTTACGCCATTCATTGCCATTTTAAACAATTTACCACAAACCTTTGGAGATTAGCTCCTCTTTTTTCCTACTGCTCCATTCCTCAAAATTCTCTTTTGTGAGAACAAACGTTGAAAGAAATAGGAATGTCATAATTTCAACCAGGCTCCGATACCACTTTGTTGGAAAATTTGTGTAGCTCTGATACCACTTTTTTAGAATTTAGAGGAGGAAGAGGAATAAATTAGAAGAAAGTAGAATATTTTTTAAGGGGGGAGAAAAAATTACTTTTATTGATTGATTCTTTTTTCTTGCTTGATCATTGATTGGTACAACATATGAGAGAGTATCTATATATAACACGACAGTGTTCTACACTCTTCTCTCTCTAGATAATTCTATTGCATATTTTGATAGACCAAAATTTATTATCATTTATTTGATTTTGGCCTTTCCTAAAACAAAGATAGAATTTATTACATAATTGGCATTTACTTATAAAACCAAATTTGTTTGTTTCCTTTTAAAACCAAGTTTATTTTTCAACACAATTCTTACAGGGTTACGGTAAGTTTCTCCAAAAACAGCTCTCAATGCATTAACACGTTTGGCAGCATTCAGATCTACTTCTTTAACAAACATATCTAGTTCTTCTTTGATTTGCATGTTAACAATGTCTTCAACTTTTCCCAAGTTTTCTGGTGAAACGGGTTTACCACGTGAGAAATCAAATCGCAGTTTTTTAGGAATAGAATTCAACTCATTATCGCAGTAGGTATATTCGTAGAGACAAAGCAAGTGCAAATTAAAACATTATGATGAATGACTCATTTTATACATGTGATTAAAATATCTCTATAATTATAACTAATCATATAATGAAGCTATAAGCCATGCAATATAGCTAATCATACTTTTTTATCACAGTAGGTATATTCGTAGAGACAAAGCATGTAACAACCTGAATCTTCGGCAGTAAATATTAAAATATCGAGGTAATTTAAATATTTTAATCTTGGATTTAATGATTAAAAAAATGGTTCTGTTAACATGTATATGTCAGTTTGTTTGTGAAATAGTATATATAATGTTGTATAATGTTTGTTTCATTCTGTAATAATGTTTTATGCGTTTTGTGATGTTTCTGTAGTCAGGCTAGTGGGGTCGTATTGTATATAAAGACATTTTCTATTGTATTTTCGGTTAACAGTTTGGAATAAAAATAATAGCCGTGATTAAATTCCTTCATAAATAATAATTAATGAGGAGAAAACATGTTGTTGAATTTTTATTTACGAAGATAAATAGTTCAAAGAAATATCGATAATGTGACCGAAAACAGTTTTATCGACAAACGATGTTTTGCTTGTTAAAAGTTGATAGAACATCATGTGCATGTAGTTACAATAGAAGAACACACATATATGTATGTACATAGCATATAAATAAAACACAAATGGTATATGTATATATATTATAGATTATGAAAAATGGCTTAAAATGATAAGGACACGTGTCATCAAATGAACGGTACACATGTCTTAAGATTAAATAAGATAAAGACACATAAACACATTAGATGTCCATGTGTAGAAACATCTAAAGACACATATGGAGGCATGTGTCTACATCCTAAAACTTGCATGAAGTTAAGGTGGACAAGTGTTCAAAACCGTATTACCAAACTAGCATTAAGAAATGCTATATAAAAGATGGAAATGTTTACTCCTTTTTATGCATTCAAAAAATAAAAATAATATAAATAAAGAGAAGTTTAGGAGAAACCAAGAAAATAAATACAAGTTCAAACAACAATTCTAAGGTGAGAAAAACTATTTAGGAATATGTATTCATTTCAGATTCTGAAGAAAAGTTGTGAAATTTAAGGATGAATGATTGGTCTCGAACCTATGAAAATGACGTTCGATATTTTGACCATAACTTCCTTAATTCTTAATGAAACTTTGATTTCTTTATCAATCTGGAAATCTAACTCTAAGGCCTACAACTTTCATTTCGGCCATTTTTTCTAATTCGATAGTTCGTGTACCTGAAAACTGGATGCAAAGTCAGGTAAAAATCTACCTAAAATGGACATGTTAAAAATGCCTTGTATTATTGAATTATATATATTAAATTGATAAATGATTTTAAGGTTTTCTTTCCATAAAAATAGCTTCTTACTGTAGAAAATTTGGAGTCAAAAACTATAGTTATCATATAGAAATAGAATCAAATATTTTGCCCCAAAAACTGGTCAAAAATCTGAATTTTTCAGAAATTTCGTAGCTTTCTGAAACACTATCTTTTCTCTGAATTATTTATGAAGCATTGTACCATGGCCAGAATTTTTCATAGCATTTCAGAACCATTGTCTTGTCTCTGAATTATTTATAAAACACTTTAACAAGTTCAGAAGTTTTCACAACGCGCCTGAAATGCTGTAATATCTGTTTTGAGTCTTATAAACTACATAGAACTTTTCGCAGTGCACCCAAAACACTGTAATAGCTGTTTTGGGTCTAAAACTATCATAAACTACCTCAAACTTTTCACAACGCAACAGAAACACTGTAATAACTTTTTGAGTATAAAACCATGGTAAACTACTCCAAATCCTCTCAAATGTGGACTTGAGCTTCCCCATTGTATCATAAACAAACTGTCAAAAGTGAGGATGTTAAATCAAAGTAAAAGAGAGTCAAAACGTGTCAAAACCAAGAACAAAGTAGGTTTATGTGAGTTTTGTGAATTATGATTACTCGAGGAAGACATTTGATTGCTTTGGGGTGATGATAATTACTATATTATGTTCTACAAAGCTTTTGCATAGAGGTGACAAGGATATTGTCAGTATATTCATCATCTAAACAATTACTTATTTCTTAGGCTTGTGTTTTAATTCAATGTTGCACATGACTTCAACATACTGTATTGACTACAATCTTTGCTTCGATAAGTAAACAACATATACGACTGATGATAGAGTACATTGATGACTTAGTATGACTTGCGTAAAGTCTTGAAATCAAGAACATAAAGATTAGTGAGGGACTGGGACAGACATAGAATACCTACGGTTTGATAGTCATAATGGCCTTATCGAAATGCATTACTTTGACAAATGTTTTATGTAAAACAATATTTTCAAGTATTCCTTTTATTGATGATTAGTTTGGAGTTATTATCTATTTTATCTCAATGGAGTTCCTTAGTATTTTAAATAGAAGATGCATGTTTATATTTTGAAAGGAAGTTCTACCAAAGATATATAGATATCTTTCAAAACGAGCATTTGTAGTGTTTTACCCTTACTTGATATAAACAGTACTCTTGGAAGTAAATATTGATTTTAAGTTTTTATGTAAAGAAGAACTACGTTAACTTGATCCTGTATCTAATTGCTCACCCAATTAGATAAATGTACGTAGACAGTCACAAGGGGTAGTGATGCAGCCGTTATATTAATAAAAATATTTTTTGTGTTGGTGCATCTTTCATGTTTAAAATTTTAAGCCACACTGACATATTTATCGAGATTGCAGGAATGAATATCGATGTCCATCTCACCAGAGCCGCATAAAAATAAATTTATGGCAATTGTGTCTAATTTGTATTTGAGAACACCCTGTGAATTAAATGAAAATTCTGATAAGTGTTATTTACTAAAATTTCATCCAATGCATTTAGTGATGTTGAATATTTATTCAAATAAAGTGGTAGCTATCATTGTTTGTTTTGGACTGAAGGATTTTCGGTAATTTTGACTAGTCCGAAATTTCCGGGGCGTTACAAAGCAAGTGTAAACGAAAACATTATGATGAATGACTCATTTTATATTACATGTGATTAACATGTCTCTATAAACTACAGCTAACCATATAACGAAGTTATAAGCCATGCACTATAGCTAATCATATAATACCAGAATTAACCGATAACCATAGGATGAGATGAATGGAAAAAAGAACCCGAGTCTAGAGAAGTATTGTATAGGCTGTTAATTGATAAACATAAGTGAAATTCAGAGAAACCTTAAATATTTTGTATATGTGGAAAATAAAAACTATTGGTGAAGTATGTAAAAGGTAGAAATTAAACTTTTTAATAAAAATATCATGGAAGTATTGATTAAAAGCCCACACACATTGACAGTTAGGTAAGTATCCATTACCATGAAAACTTAAATTAGGCGATATAGGTAAGTACCTTACAGAAATTTTTGAGACCAACTCAGTGGGTGGAGAAGAAAAAATATCTTTTATATAGCATTAAAGAATAAGAAAATAATATTTTAGTCACTTGTGTAATGCATAATAGTTGTCTCAATGTCTTCTCGGTCATTATTTAGGTTAAACAGTTTATTCTGCTCACATCTTGCATAGTATATAGTAATCATAATGCACAAAAGGAATGCATGGTTAGTTATAAATTTAGTTTTCAAAGCCCAGAAAATATATTTAGTACGTGAAATGAAAATGTTTTAAAAAGCTAATGTATATTTCTAGTGCTAATTGTTGATTTAGCGATCTGAGACAAAAAACAGTTAATATATGTTATGGTAAGCATAAATCAAGGGCAGTCAAATAGAAAATCTATATTAATATATGTTCAAAAATGGAAAGGCGTAAAAGGAAAATGCATAAAAGAAGATTTGTTCATAAATGTGTATTAAGTATGAAAACTAACAACTATTGCCAAAAGATACAAAGAACACTGAAAGTTCAACTGGTAAAAGTACAATATCTGAAAAAAGGTGAAAGGTGGAAATATTAACCTATTGTTGAAAGCATAAGCACAATAGCAACCAATATATGTATGATAATCAATTTATCTCTACCAATAAAGGAAGTAGTAATTTGCAGAGGCCTTTTGATTTTCTTTATTAAATAGTTTTTTTAGTGAAAACAACTTAAATGTTTGTTAATCAAAAGATGTCATAAATTTAGTTTAATTCAACATAGCTAATTCAGTTATATGCATGAAATTTAGAAAATAATAACGCGGTAGTTTATAAGTATCCATTAATAAAAGATAATTATTTAATGAGGCAAAATTCCATAGATTAGTACAGTGACTATAAAAATAGTTAGTGAATTTGGAAATGAGAAACATTAGATATGGAAGCTGAAACTATGATGGTAAAGGTAGGGCTATAAAACGGACGGGTCGGACCGGACAGTGAAGTGTTCGAACTCGGATCGGACTCCAACTCGGATGGACAAATGTCCGACTCAATAACAAGCGGACAGTTGCCATTATGTTCGAACCCGACCCAGTAAAAATTTGCAGTGACCGTGTTTAGCCCGTCGGACTCAGTCGGACCCGATCACATCATGCACATATAATCATCTATAACAGTGTTAAACTAGCCATTTGCAATTTATAAGAGGGATACACAGTTTTTCAAACCAAACAAATTCCCTTCCTCAATATCATGCAAAGTATTAAACTCGCCATCTACAAAATGCAAGTACAAAAGATAGCATGCAAGTACCTATATTATATATAATCTTTTGAAGCCTACTATAAAAGATAACATTCATATCATAGATTAAGACGCATACAGTACAGAGCATTTGAACAAAATACAAACTTGAGATATCCAAGACAACAACAGTATGATTTAATCTAGCTAGGAATAGTCTAGATACAATATTTCATTATCACAAAAGATCAAAAAACATAGTTGAACATGTTTGCCAGCTACTAAATGCAGGTACATTCAGCTCCCCAACAGAAAAAAAAATAAAAAATGCTTTCTCCCACTGAAAACATTGGTTAGAAACACATTAAAAATACTATTAAAAAATAACTAGTGATAAACTGAACTAAAAAACACATTAAAACTACAGGCTGCTTTTCTTATTTACAGGCATTATATAATCCATGTACATGCAATATGTATAAAAAACAAGAATGACATTTAAATGACCTTTTTTGGTTAAAAAAGGTGATTTTAAGGTATAATAATTGATGTAGCTAAATGTTATTATATTCTACAGAACTCATAAAATTATGCAAAAATCTAACAAAATTTCTATTTCATTTGCTTATAACTAACAAAAGATATAATCTTGGCCATCATCAATTTTTTTGTGAAACAAGTGTGAATATGCACTAAGCATGCCATGTTAAAGTTGTGTAACTAAAGTAGTTGAAGCATCGCTATGACAATCATAATGGTGATTTCGGAGAAGGTTCAAAAAATTGTTTAACATTGCAACATATAATGATTTTGTTGCATTAACAAAGCTTTTAGAATGAAATGAACATTGAATATTATTAATTTGGGACTCAACTAAATTCTACGTATAATATGCATTTGCTTTTATATATTTTAGATAAAAGTTTCGGAGTTGCATTCCAAATTTTCAGAGTAAGAAAAAAAAGTTGCACAAAATGAAAAACAATAGCAATGGAAAATATTATTTTAGAGCATCATGCCATATAATTTGCGAAATTTCCACAATACAATGTGCTACTTGTAATGCCAGGCATATGGTACTAGCATACCAAGCATTTGGAGTAACATGCTATAAACTAAAATACTGCAAGCATTCAATTTGTTGTACTCAAATTACAAAATATAAAACATATAGTGGTTTTAATGCGATACTTGACTTCACTTGTAAATTAAAGATTTCTAAATGGAAAATATGATTCTGAGCCATCACAGGTATAATGCATTTGGTTTGATTCGAATTCGGATGTTTGGAAATAGAGTGAATCAAGGGCTGTAAAGTTTATTCTGTTAAAAACTGACATGCCACTCACAAATCATGTAATGACCCGCATTTTCCAGGGGTATAATTAATTTATTTAATTGTTTAAAATAGTGATATAGGGAATTTAATCGTCGTTAATTAAATAATATATTTAATTCAGAAATAATCAAAAATATTGGAAATCACAATATTCTGTGAATGGGGTCGTCCCTTAGATTTAACTCAGCTTAGAGTTGAATTATATTGACAAATATATTCAATCAACGTCAGTTTGAATGTATAATTTTATTATAATTAAAACCGAGCTCGAAATGGCGTTGCAGTTCGCTATTTGGCAATTTGAACTTCAACTGAATATACAGAAGCCGTTTAAAGTCGAATTTCGGTGAAATAAGAAATGTGTGGAGCTGGTGAAATATATTTTTTTCTAATGGAAGAGAAAAATTGGGATTTCGTCGTGTAGATTTTGATTTATGGTCAAATCAAATTTTAGAAAAGTCGCTATGGAATTATTAATAATTTAATTCGATTTAAAAGGGGTTTTGACCATAACTGGAGCAGACGATCGAATTAAGCCACGAAACTAGTCCTGTTGAGTTCGTATCGTCGATTAGAGTCAGAAAACATATATAGTTTGTTATTTTTGGACATTAGAAATTTTGGTGTCCAAAGAAGCACTTAGGGTGCGTAGAAAATAGCGTACCGGGAAACAGTCTCGGAATGCGACGAAGTGTGTGCCATTGGGTTCGTATTAATTTATCGTTATAGCAAAGTCAAGTTTCACGGCAAACCGATGATGTATGTGACTTCGGTGGCCGAAAACGCCTTGTTTTGAGTTAACCATTTATACGTTTTAAACAGGGGTAACTTTTATTGAATGGTTAACTGGTCAAACGAACTCGAAATTCAACGAAACAAGTTTCATAAGAAACCTTAGGAAGAGGTCTAGTGAAACGGCAAGGCCTCATATTTTTAGGATTTTTTCTGTAATTTTAAGAAATTAATGCTCGGTGTTTTTCATCGATATTTTCTAAGGGATTTTTACAAACGGTGTCGGAATTCGACGAAGCCTGTCCCATTGGGTCCGGAATATTTTTCTATGTCAGGATTAGCTTAGTTTGTTAGAAACAGAGATCGTATGTGGTCATTTTTATACGAGAACTCACGGTTAAATATTTATATAAATAAATATCTAAATCTCCCTCTATAAAAGGGACTTAACTCCCTCGTTAAAACCTAATTTCATTTTTCCGAAGTCAATGAAGGCAAGCCGCCGGGTTCTCTAATTCAAAACAACCAACGTGAGTTTCAATAATTCTTAGGAATTGAAATAAAAATCCAAAAGTTCATATAATTATGATCGCTGAATATTGCTCTTCTTTTCTACATAGATTTTGGGTATTTCAACGCAAGCCCTCATCGCTGGAAAACTTGAACAGCATACCAGATGTTTAGCGTTTCGCAAATCGTATTGGTTGATTCGAATTTTGAATATTGTTTTGGGGTTTATGGAGGGAGCAGCTTTTAGAAGTTGGGTTGAGAAGCACTGTAGCACCTGGAGTTCGAGGTCGAGTGTTAAAAATGAGGATAGGGAGGTGCAGAGGTCGAAGCGAGAACGATCTGTAGTGTTCGATGGAAGGTTTGCGGAGGAACGTTGAGGAATGGGGGGGTTGAAAAGTCAGAAATGGCTTTTGAAACTTGTGGTGCTCTGTGTATTCGTTGGGGAAGAAGGAAGGGGCACGCCAGAACGTGGAAAGGCTGGTATATACATGCGGTATACGTGGATGGGGAGGGAAGTATATGGAGTTGGAGCGAGAAGTTAAACAGTGAGAAGGGGATTGGTGTTTTCAGATTTGAGGTTCATCGAGTATTGATGAAGGGAGGGTCCAAGAATTTTCGGCCGTGGGTTTTTATCTTGAACGAGCAGGTTCGTGAGCTACTGGAAGGGAAGAAAGACTTTGGTGGGCCGGGGTTTTGTTAATGGGCTGATAGCATTTGTGAGGCCCGTTTCTTTTATTTATTTATTAGTAAGTTAAATTTAATTCCAAAATAATGTATATAACTTCGTATATTCATTACTTGGCCATACGATATCAGATTGATGAACCGTAAGTTGCTTGGGACCGTATGGACGAGAGCTTCAAAATGAAGTTGACTGGAAGTGGATTGGGACTCGTTTGGATTTACGGCGAATTAAATTGTTTGATTCAAATCAAATAACAGTTTATCGTTCTTCAACGATGAACTGCAAATGTGAGTAAAACTCACCAACTCTGAACAATTATATTTTTATAATGTATTTTTAGAACTGTTAATCATCTGTTGATTGTTGTGTGTTGGTTGATTGATTGAACTGCTAGTCAGTTAGTGGAAATTATATATATATATATATATCATATATATATATATATATCATATATATATATATATACCGTTAAATATTTTTATATTGATTCTGCTATCAGAATAATTTATATTGAACTGAAAGTGATGATAATCATATTGTGTAACATCTGTGGATGCAGGGAGACAGGTTGGAGGAATCCGACTGGATTCCTCAACAATTATTTTATTGTTTTTCCTATATTTTAATATATGATGTGAATTATAACCTGTTGTTGATTGTGTGTGTATGGACGAGATTAAACATTGTGATTTGATATGATTGAATACCATAACATATCGAAATATTGATAAAGGGATTTTCAAAGTGATATTGAAAATAGAATATTTATAAAGTGGAATATTTATAAATAAGAAATGTTTATAAATTGGAATATTTATAAATAGGAGATATTCAAAAAGGAAATAATTACAAACCATTTTCTTTTTGAATGGAAAGGCCAGTGTGGTGGGTTTGCGGATTTTCCCGATGCTCCCATTACAAAGGAGGTTATGGCGAATTTTTCAGGAAATTTAAGGAGTTAGAATATTTCAAGAATAAATTTGAAAAGGAAATATTTGTAAACCATTTACAAATAGAATTGAAAAGGGAACGTTATAAAAAGGAAATCATTTTTAAAGTGTAGAACTGTTATTTAAAAGTAAATCTTTTCAAATGAATAAAACGTTGTTAAAAAGGAAATCTTTACATAGTAAATCGAATATGGTATTAAAAGGGAGTTAAATCGAATATGGTATTCGAAGTTAGTTAACCAAATATGGTATTCGAAGTTAGTTAATCGAATATGGTATTCGAAAGGGGTTAGTCGAGTCGAGTTATTCAAATAGAGTTAATCAGTTAGAGTTAATCAGTTAAGGTTAATCCAAATGAGTTGTTATCTCGTACGACTGCTAGCGTAATTCGCAGGGCTGTAAAATAGCCTAAGGCGGTCGGATGTTTCCTGAGGGAATCAGGCGTAACCATTGTGATCGCTGCGATCTAGAGTCAAGCGAATGGAGTTAAATAGAGTATTAGTTATTCGATATGAGTTATCACGTTAAGTTATCAAGTCAAGATGATTGGGTTAAGTGATTAAGTTAAGAAAATCGAGTTAAGATAATCGAGTTAAGTTAGCAAGTTAAGTTATCAAGTCAAGATGATCGAGTTAAGTAAATAAGTTAAGTGAATCGAGTTGAGTTAATCGATTATGGTAAGTCAAACCAAGTTAGTATAATCGAGTGGGTGGAACCAAGTATTTGAAAAGAGATGTATCGAATATAAGTTATTCGAAGAGAAGAGTAATCGAATATAGTTATTCGAGAAGAGAAATCGAATATAGTTCATTCGAGAAGAATTATCGAATATTGGTTATTCGAAGCGAGATAATCGAATATAAGTTATTCGAAGTAAGATAATTGAATATTGGTTATTCGAGAAGAAGTTATCGAATCTAGTTATACGAAAGGAGTTATCAAATATAGTTATTTGAAAGTAGTTATCGAATCTAGTTATTCGAAAGGAGTTATCAAATATAGTTATTTGAAAGTAGTTATCGAATACAGTTTATTCGAATAGAGTTAGAAGGGTTAATCGAGTACACTTTATTCGAATAGAGTTAGAGGAGTTATCGAATATAGTTTATTCGATAGAAGTTAAGTGAAAAAGAATAAATCGATTAGAGTTAAATCAAATAGAGTTAATCCAATAGGGTCAGTCCAATAGAGTTAATTGAAAAGAGTTAATCGAATATAGTTGTTGAAAAGAAAGGTTAAGTAAGGAAGTTAGTTAAAGAAATATAAAGTGAACTTTGCCTATTTCAAGGTTAGAAGTGTTGCTCAGTTAAGGTCTGAGAGGTAGCTATACCCCAACTTGATTGACTGCGTTTTTAGTTAAGAAATGGTTACGGTTCGGAAGTGAAATAGTTAAGTGGATTTAGTTAATAAACATAATGGTTTAAGTTGGTATCGCGATGGTTTGTTTAACCATCTGTCTAAGTCCAATGTTTGAGTTTTGGAAATGTTTCCAAAGAAGTATCAGAATTGTTTTCTAGTATAGAAAACAAGGAATGGAAATGTTTTCCAGTGGTAATAAATATATTTTCTAAACTTAGAAAATAAGAAATATTGAATATAGGGAAACAGGAGATAAGTAAATAAATGATCTGAAGAGATTAATGTTAAATGATGTTTGTTCGATATAATTTCCATCTGGAAATAATATCGTTGTTTGCACACTTGTTTTTCTTTGATAGTTAACTCACAGACTATCGAAGTTTTGACCATTTTAACGTTGTTAATATGGAGAGACCAGTTGGATTATTATCCAAAGAACCACTCTGTATTGGCATAAGCGTTGCGAATCTTTTATGCCAAAGATAAGTGAAGACGGAGTAAAGTGCAAGGGCTGTTGTATAAATCTTAGATAAAAGTGACTAAGATGGATATACTGAATAGTGCCTTCGGATTGTCCAGTCCCAGGACAACGTATATGGAAGAAGGTCTGACATAGTATATCCAATGGATCGCGTAAGTTGATCTATCCAAACGTATTCACGTTGGTGGCGGAGGAATTCGTTTCTCTTAGCTGTATACCCGGGTTATGTTTGGATAAGTCAATTTGTGATTTGGCGGGTATGACGATGTGATATTCTAAGTGTATGGATGAATGTCTGACAGAGTATTTCCAGAAAGGTCACGAACATTGATTTCTTCAACTGTACCAAGAGTGGAAGCGGAGAAGGAAACTTCTCTTAGCTGACACATAATGTATGGTTTTAGACGTCAAATTAGTGATTTCGATGGATCTGACAATGTGGCATTCGAAGTGAATTTGATGTGATGATAAAGCGTAGCTTCTAGCCTCATCAACCGGTAAATGACAGAAATCGGGCAGGTAGCATGGCTATGTAGGTCGCACCTATTAGGGTGTATAATCACCAGATCTAGAGTTTCATTTACTTCTTAAAATATATTGTTGATGCTGTCCCATTCGGGAAATGGTTGCTGATCCCAACCGTTGGTGATATACATTCGATACACTCAAGCGAAATGAGTGGTCGGTCATGTGTGGCCGGGTTGCAAGATGTTCTTGTTGAACCCAGTGTATTCCTCTCTAGAGGTACACTAGCGAAAGGTGGTTCCATACCTTGTCATAGTTGGAAATCCATTACCCAATATGTGCTTGCGGTTTTGATTGTATACTATATATGTAGAACGTGAGATGAAAACGTTTCTGCTAGATGATTAATATATGGTGGTTTGATAGACATTATGATAATATCAAAGGTTTTGATATATAGATATTTTGGATTCTCATAAGGGAAAAACCCGTTCCGTTCTGCGACGTGGTCTTATGAGATATCGTTTACTTGTTCATATACCTGTTTAAACTGTGTTACTCATACCAGTCCCATGACTGACCCGGAGTTTACTTTGTTGTTTTCCCTAAACTCTTAGGTGCCTAAATTTGTATGGGCAGTCAAGTAGTCGAGATTTACAAATATACTTGGAGAGCTTGGAGCAGGAGGTTTCAAGACATTATAGCTATTGTTTTTCCGCTGTTGTTGTAAGTGCTGTATTCTGATAAAGTTCTATTGTATATATATAACTGTTTTACTTAAAAGTTATGTTATATGTTATTCGTTCCGCTGTGAAATTCGGGTTACTCTGATGATGTAAGTTCTTCTTTTCTTCTTCTATTCTAAGTTTCTATCTTATATATCCTCACCTTCTAATTTCTTTCACTAATTACCCGGATTTTTCGATGTTTTGGTTATCGACATCGAGCTTATGTCGATAACCAAAGTCGCCGAAAATCCGGGTCGTTACAGTTGGTATCAGAGCTTAAGTTAAGAATTACCTTGGCTCTGTGGCGTGACTCGGTTGAGATAGGGTTAGTAATACCCTAGATTGAGTTGAGTGTATATATACGAGTGAACGTATTTGTATTTGATATAAAAATTTGTTTTATATTGTGGAGATTCATTGGTTGAGTTGTTTGTGAGTTCTGGTCGATCAGTTTGATCCACTGTATCGGTAGGAGTTACTAAACACTTGAATACGATGGGTCGTCAAGATATGTTTTGAAAAGAGGGTAAATTAAAATAAGTTTACCCAAGGTATATCTTGATATAGAGAAGATATATATATCAAAATTATAATATATTGGATATATTGGTTGTTATTATAATCGAGTAAGATTATAAAGTGAAATGGTTTGTAAATGACCAATCAGAATTCATATAAGTAAAGTATATGGAATTGAAATGAATAAAATCTGAAATTCAAATCAGAATTGAAATTTAAAACCTTGGAAATTGGGTAAGTGTTTGTAAATGGATTTGAATTAAAAATAAGGAAAATTTAAGATCCTGGGAGATTTTAAATTGTTTAAAGCATTGTGAAGGATATTTTGAACTGTTTTCAAAATGGAAGTATTTAGTAATAGTATTAAAAATGATATAGTATTGAAATCACTTGGGTCGCTGGAAAATAATTCTGATGATGACTACGCAGTATCATCGGTGTGATTTTCGAGTTTCTAAGTGGTGGATTACTACAAAAGATTTTGATTTGAATTGTTTTGAGAAAACAAGGTGTTTAGAAATTCAAAATTTTTGAATTGTTGATTTGAAAGAAAACCCAGGAATTTAAATTCTAGAATTTAAATGTAATTTGTGGAGTTAAGTAAAACTGAAATGGATTTAAAAATAATCTGGAGTGGAATTGAGTTGATGGGTTAAGAGTTTGAAATATGATATGACAGTTTGAATAGAATTTGACTTGGATAGAACCAAGTGTTTGAGTTGAGGGTTGGATTAAGATGATATGAGTATACGTGAATTGGTAACAGGTGGAAGGGATATAATAATATGCCCGACAAAAAGGTACAAGTTTATATTTGATATAAGCATGAGATTTATGAGCCGAATTGGCAAGCCGCTTGGCTGTTTGATTTTCTTTTGGGTTGGAGAAGGCCTAGAGAGGCGAGTTGTGGTTTTACCGATAGGGCTGTACAAAGGAGGGTATGGCGAAATTTTCCGAAAATTTAAAGTGTTAGAAAATTTTCAGAATTTTTGAAAATTTTAGTTAGTCGGAATGAATAAATATTTTAGTCGATATTAATTGGTTCAGTTAAAATCAGAAATAAGGGGCAAACAAATCTTAGGAATTCCAATAGGTAGGGTCGCCCTCTAACTTAGCAATTTCGAGGACGAAATTATTTTAAGTGGGGAAGAATGTAATGACCCGCATTTTCCAGGGGTATAATTAATTTATTTAATTGTTTAAAATAGTGATATAGGGAATTTAATCGTCGTTAATTAAATAATATGGAATATTTAATTTAATTAAATAATATATTTAATTCAGAAATAATCAAAAATATTGGAAATCACAATATTCTATGAATGGGGTCGTCCCTTAGATTTAATTCAGCTTAGAGTTGAATTATATTAACAAATATATTCAATCAACGTCAGTTTGAATGTATAATTTTATTATAATTAAAACCGAGCTCTAAATGGCGCTGCAGTTCACTATTTGGCGATTTGAACTTCAACTGAATATACAGAAGCCGTTTAAAGTCGAATTTCGGTGAAACAAGAAATGTGTGGAGCTGGTGAAATATATTTTTCTAATGGAAGAGAAAAATCGGGATTTCGTCGTGTAGATTTTGATTTATGGTCAAATCAAATTTTAGAAAAGTCGCTATGGAATTATTAATAATTTAATTCGATTTAAAAGGGGTTTTGACCATAACTGGAGCAGACGATCGAATTAAGCCACGAAACTAGTCCCATTGAGTTCGTATCGTCGATTAGATTCAGAAAACATATATAGTTTGTTATTTTTGGACATTAGAAATTTTGGTGTCCAAAGAAGCACTTAGGGTGTGTAGAAAATAGCGTACCGGGAAACAGTCTCGGAATGCGACGAAGTGTGTGCCATTGGGTTCGTATTAATTTATCGTTATAACAAAGTCAAGTTTCGCGGCAAACCGATGATGTATGTGACTTCGGTGGCCGAAAACGCCTTGTTTTGAGTTAACCATTTATACGTTTTAAACAGGGGTAACTTTTATTGAATGGTTAACTGGTCAAACGAACTCGAAATTCAACGAAACAAGTTTCATACGAAACCTTAGGAAGAGGTCTACTGAAACGTCAAGGCCTCATATTTTTAGGATTTTTTCTGTAATTTTAAGAAATTAATGCTCGATGTTTTTCATCGATATTTTCTAAGGGATTTTTACAAACGGTGTCGGAATTTGACGAAGCCTGTCCCATTGGGTCCGGAATATTTTTCTATGTCAGGATTAGCTTAGTTTGTTAGAAACAGAGATCGTTTGTGGTCATTTTTATACGAGAACTCACGGTTAAATATTTATATAAATAAATATCTAAATCTCCCTCTATAAAAGGGACTTAAAACCTAATTTCATTTGCCCGAAGTCAATGAAGGCAAGCCGCCGGGTTCTCTCATTCAAAACAACCAACGTGAGTTTCAATAATTCTTAGGAATTGAAATAAAAATCCAAAAGTTCATATAATTATGATCGCTGAATATTGCTCTTCTTTTCTACATAGATTTTGGGTATTTCAACGCAAGCCCTCATCGCTGGAAAACTTGAACAGCGTACCAGATGTTTAGCGTTTCGCAAATCGTATTGGTTGATTCGAATTTTGAATATTGTTTTGGGGTTTATGGAGGGAGCAGCTTTTAGAAGTTGGGTTGAGAAGCGCTGTAGCACCTGGAGTTCGAGATCGAGTGTTAAAATGAGGATAGGGAGGTGCGGAGGTCAAAGTGAGAACGATCTGTAGTGTTCGATGGAAGGTTTGCGGAGGAACGTTGAGGAATGGGGGGGGTTGAAAAGTCAGAAATGGTTTTTGAAACTTGCGGTGCTTTGTGTATTCGTTGGGGAAGAAGGAAGGGGCACGCCAGAACGTGGAAAGGCTGGTATATACATGCGGTATACGTGGATGGGGAGGGAAGTATATGGAGTTGGAGCGAGAAGTTAAACAGTGAGAAGGGGATTGGTGTTTTCAGATTTGAGGTTCATCGAGTATTGATGAAGGGAGGGTCCAAGAATTTTCGACCGTGGGTTTTTATCTTGAACGAGCAGGTTCGTGAGCTACTGGAAGGGAAGAAAGATTTTGGTGGGCCGGGGTTTTGTTAATGGGCTGATAGCATTTGTGAGGCCCGTTTCTTTTATTTATTTATTAGTAAGTTAAAGTTAATTCCAAAATAATGTATATAACTTCGTATATTCATAACTTGGCCATACGATATCAGATTGACGAACCGTAAGTTGCGTTGGGACCGTATGGACGAGAGCTTCAAAATGAAGTTGACTGGAAGTGGATTGGGACTCGTTTCGATTTACGGCGAATTAAATTGTTTCATTCAAATCAAATAACAGTTTATCGTTCTTCAACGATGAACTGCAAATGTGAGTAAAACTCACCAACTCTGAACAGTTATATTTTTATAATGTATTTTTAGAACTATTAATCATCTGTTGATTGTTGTGTGTTGGTTGATTGATTGAACTGCTAGTCAGTTAGTGGAAATTATATATATGTATCATATATATATATATATATATAAACCGTTAAATATTTTTATATTGATTCTGCTATCAGAATAATTTATATTGAACTGAAAGTGATGATAATCATATTGTGTAACATCTGTGGATGCAGGGAGACAGGTTGGAGGAATCCGACTGGATTCCTCAACAGTTATTTTATTGTTTTTCCTATATTTTAATATATGATGTGAATTATAACCTGTTGTTGATTGTGTGTGTATGGACGAGATTAAACATCGTGATTTGATATGATTGAATACCATAACATATCGAAATGTTGATAAGGGGATTTTCAAAGTGATATTGAAAATAGAATATTTATAAAGTGGAATATTTATAAATAAGAAATGTTTATAAATTGGAATATTTATAAATAGGAGATATTCAAAAAGGAAATAATTACAAACCATTTTCGTTTTGAATGAAAAGGCCAGTGTGGCGGGTTTGGGGATTTTCCCGATGCTCCTATTACAAAGGAGGTTATGGCGAATTTTTCAGGAAATTTAAGGAGTTAGAATATTTCAAGAATAAATTTGAAAAGGAAATATTTGTAAACCATTTACAAATAGAATTGAAAAGGGAACGTTATAAAAAGGAAATCATTTTTAAAGTGTAGAACCGTTATTTAAAAGTAAATCTTTTCAAATGAATAAAACATTGTTAAAAAGGAAATCTTTATAAAGTAAATCGAATATTATATTCGAAGGGAGTTAAATTGAATATGGTATTCGAAGTTAGTTAATCGAATATGGTATTCGATGTTAGTTAATCGAATATGGTATTCGAAAGGGGTTAGTCGAGTCGAGTTATTCAAATAGAGTTAATCAGTTAGAGTTAATCAGTTAAGGTTAATCCAAATGAGTTGTTATCTCGTACGACTGCTAGCGTAATTCGCAGGGCTGTAAAATAGCCTAAGGCGGTCGGATGTTTCCTGAGGGAATCAGGCGTAACCATTGTGATCGCTGCGATCTAGAGTCAAGCGAATGGAGTTAAATCGAATATTAGTTATTCGATATGAGTTATCACGTTAATTTATCAAGTCAAGATGATTGGATTAAGTGATTAAGTTAAGAAAATCGAGTTAGGATAATCGAGTTAAGTTACCAAGTTAAGTTATCAAGTCAAGATGATCGAGTTAAGTAAATAAGTTAAGTGAATCGAGTTGAGTTAATCGATTATGGTAAGTCAAACCAAGTTAGTATAATCGAGTGGGTGGAACCAAGTATTTGAAAAGAGATGTATCGAATATAAGTTATTCGAAGAGAAGAGTAATCGAATATAGTTATTCGAGAAGAGAAATCGAATATAGTTCATTCGAGAAGAATTATCGAATATTGGTTATTCGAAGCGAGATAATCGAATATAAGTTATTCGAAGTAAGATAATCGAATATTGGTTATTGGAGAAGAAGTTATCGAATCTAGTTATACGAAAGGAGTTATCAAATATAGTTATTTGAAAGTAGTTATCGAATCTAGTTATTCGAAAGGAGTTATCAAATATAGTTATTTGAAAGTAGTTATCGAATACAGTTTATTCGAGTAGAGTTAGAAGAGTTAATCGAATACACTTTATTCGAATAGAGTTAGAGGAGTTATCAAATATAGTTTATTCGACAGAAGTTAAGTGAAAAAGAATAAATCGATTAGAGTTAAATCAAATAGAGTTAATCTAATAGGGTCAGTCCAATAGAGTTAATTGAAAAGATTTAATCGAATATAGTTGTTGAAAAGAAAGGTTAAGTAAGGAAGTTAGTTAAAGAAATATAAAGTGAACTTTGCCTATTTCAAGGTTAGAAGTGTTGCTCAGTTAAGGTCTGAGAGGTAGCTATACCCCAACTTGATTGATTGCGTTTTTAATTAAGAAATGGTTACGGTTCAGAAGTGAAATAGTTAAGTGGATTTAGTTAATAAACATAATGGTTTAAGTTGGTATCGCGATGGTTTGTTTAACCATCTGTCTAAGTCCAATGTTTGAGTTTTGGAAATGTTTCCAAAGAAGTATCAGAATTGTTTTCTTGTATAGAAAACAAGGAATGGAAATGTTTTCCAGTGGTAATAAATATATTTTCTAAACTTAGAAAATAAGAAATATTGAATATAGGGAAACAGGAGATAAGTAAATAAATGAACTGAAGAGATTAATGTTAAATGATGTTTGTTCGATATAATTTCCATCTGGAAATAATATCGTTGTTTGCACACTTGTTTTTCTTTGATAGTTAACTCACAGACTATCGAAGTTTTGACCATTTTAACGTTGTTAATATGGAGAGACCGGTTGGATTATTATCCAAAGAACCACTCTGTATTGGCATAAGCGTTGCGAATCTTTTATGCCAAAGATAAGTGAAGACGGAGTAAAGTGCAAGGGCTGTTGTATAAATCTTAGATAACAGTGACTAAGATGGATATACTGAATAGTGCCTTCGGATTGTCCAGTCCCAGGACAACGTATATGGAAGAAGGTCTGACAGAGTATATCCAATGGATCGCGTAAGTTGATCTATCCAAACGTATTCACATTGGTGGCGGAGGAATTCGTTTCTCTTAGCTGTATACCCGGGATATGTTTGGATAAGTCAATTTGTGATTTGGCGGGTATGACGATGTGATATTCTAAGTGTATGGATGAATGTCTGACAGAGTATTTCCAGAAAGGTCACGAACATTGATTTCTTCAACTGTACCAAGAGTGGAAGCGGAGAAGGAAACTTCTCTTAGCTGACACATAATGTATGGTTGTAGACGTCAAATTAGTGATTTCGATGGATCTGACAATGTGGCATTCGAAGTGAATCTGATGTGATGATAAAGCGTAGCTTCTAGCCTCATCAACCGGTAAATGACAGAAATCGGGCAGGTAGCATGGCTATGTAGGTCGCACCTATTAGGGTGTATAATCACCTGATCTAGAGTTTCATTTACTTCTTAAAATCTATTGTTGATGATGTCCCATTCGGGAAATGGTTGCTGATCCCAACCGTTGGTGATATACATTCGATACACTCAAGCGAAATGAGTGGTCGGTCATGTGTGGCCGGGTTGCAAGATGTTCTTGTTGAACCCAGTGTATTCCTCTCTAGAGGTACACTAGCGAAAGCTGGTTCCATACTTTGTCATAGTTTGAAATCCATTACCCAATACATGCTTGCGGTTTTGATTGTATACTATATATGTAGAACGTGAGATGAAAACGTTTCTGCTAGATGATTAATATATGGTGGTTTGATAGACATTATGATAATATCAAAGGTTTTGATATAAAGATATTTTGGATTCTCGTAAGGAAAAAACCCGTTCCGTTCGGTGGCGTGGTCTTATGAGATATCGTTTACTTGTTCATATACCTGTTTAAACTGTTTTACTCATACCAGTCCCATGACTGACCCGGAGTTTACTTTGTTGTTTTCCCTAAACTCTTGGGTGCCTAAATTTGTATGGGCAGTCAAGTAGTCGGGATTTACAGATATACTTGGAGAAGGAGGTTTCAAGATATTATAGCTATTGTTTTTCCGCTGTTGTTGTAAGTGCTGTATTCTGATAAAGTGCTATTGTATATATATAACTGTTTTACTTAAAAGTTATGTTATATGTTATTCGTTCCGCTGTGAAATTCGGGTTACTTTGATGATGTAAGTTCTTCTTTTCTTCTTCTATTCTAAGTTTCTATCTTATCTATTCTCACCTTCTAATTTCTTTCAATAATTACCAGGATTTTTCGATGTTTTGGTTATCGACATCGAGCTTATGTCGATAACCAAAGTCGCCGAAAATCCGGGTCGTTACAAATCAATCGCATAAAATATATGTACATAAAATCAGTTTAGATGATTTTCATTAACTAAACAATGTAAAGATCCAAAAATATTGAAAGATGGCTTTCTAGGAAGATTTTATGCTGTGTTATTAAATCATGGCTGATCTAAAGTGTATTATGTTCATAGAAATATGATATCTCAAACATGAAAAGACAAACCATCCATCATATAACAATTAAAAATTTAGCAGCTTACTTTTGTGTGATTCAAAGAATGAAAGTTACTGAAATTTTATACAATAACTTAAAGAGGGATATGGAGGTTTGATTACCAATGACTGAGCATGTTTCCAATTCAATTTAGTCAAATTCTATGTACTGGGCATCTTCTTCTTCATGTTTCACCTTATCATACATAAAAAACAACACAGCATGTTATCAAATTGCTATATATTGTGGCAGTAAAATATTATGATTTGCCAAACATGAAATTTTTAAATATTAGATTAACAAAAGATAAATATTTATTTACCACTTTCAATGCATAATTGGATCGTAGCCAATCACCACTACGAATCAAAGCTTCAACCGTCTCAGACTTCAAAGAACTTCGGAACTGATCAAGAACTCTACCACCAGCACTAAATGCAGATTCCGATGCAACACTACTTATTGGAATAGAAAGTATATCGCGAGCCATGCTTGATAATATTTTATATTTCGAAGAATTGAATTTGCAGTAGTCCAAGATGTTGAATTTATCATCTAACCTATTATACTTGTAACGAGGTTCCTTCAAATATACATCCAACTCTGATTCGGATGGTTCAATAATCTCAGACTCTTCAGCCCATATTTCAAATTCGGATCTACTCTTTGTCATTAATTTACTATTAAAATCACAGTTATTATCCCTTTTTCTGCCAGCATCAATATCCAGTGGTGTATTCAAAACATATTCGGAGTATAAATCTTGCAAAGAAGAAGCGACATATTTCAGATTTTGATCTGATTCGGCCGCTGGATAAATCTTCGGAAAACAAAACTCAAGTAGTTTCATTTTGTACCTAGGGTCAAGGATAACAGCAATTGAAAGTAAAAGATTGCATTCACCCCAATATTTGTCGAAATTTTTCTTCATTTTATTCACCATTTCGCTCATATAAAACCAATTATCAAACTCCACCAACTTATCATTCAATGTTTGTTTAATCTTCCAAAGTTCCGGAAGAAATAAATTAGAAGTTGGATAAGAAGAACCAGAAAAAACATGAGAAGCTTCAATAAAGATTTCTAAAATTTTACAAACCGATTCAGCTTTGTGCCAATCCAATGTTGAAGGTAGACAAGTATAAGATGGATCTCTCTCTTGATACATAGAAAACACTTTCTTAAATTGAATTGCACACTCAAACATCAAGGACTAAACGTTTAGAGACCGGAAGTTGTAGTTGTTTAACTATATCTACGAACTTGTTAAGTCGTTGGGGAGACATTTTAAAATACTTCACACTTTCTCGGATATTTTGGAGCACACCTTTTATTTCACTCAACCCATCTTGCATCATTAAGTTCAAGATGTTAAATTTGGTGATACAAAATCACAAATTGATTGGAGCAAATTTGCAAAGAATGGAAAGTAAATATTTTTATAATGGGAATGCATTGATTGCATTTGATGAGATGGCAGAGAAATAAATGAAGGGATTAATTTCTTCCATCTATTCTAAAGAAACAGATTGATTTACTTCCTATGTTTGCACATTTGTTGTTATGGTAATTTGCCTCCATTATATTATTACCATATGTTGGTAATTTAATTGATGACTCACATAGATTTGCACTGGCTATATATTGAGGGGTAGACTTTAGTGTAAACCCATCCTGGCTTGGAGCCAGTGATCCCCAATGGTGTCTCTTCCTGTTAAACCTGATTAAGGTTTGGATATGTAAACTCTTATTGTGTAATCTCTTGTAATTCTCTCATGTGGAATAAAATCTCTCTCTGTTGGACTGGACGTACACTATCTCGAGGATAGCGGAACCAGTATAAATATTTTGTCTCTTTATTTCTCTGTTATAGTTATTTACTATTTTTTGATGTAATAGAAAAATTGCTATCAGATTAGATTGATATTCAATTGGCAAATCTAGATCCTGCTTATTACGCTTCCGCATAGGCGCAATTTTGCATAACAGATTGGTATCAGAGCGAGGCGATTTGTTTTAAATTGTGCATCAATTATTTCTACAAAGGTTGGTAGATTCAGTGGTGATTACGCTATTACTATTTTGGGAGAAAAGGAAGACTTTGGTGGAGGAGATTATGTTGAGAGAGAAGAATGTTCCAATCTGGGAACTTTGACGTGACACGGAGTTTACTGCATTGAAGGGACCATTGGATTTGGGAACTCTTGATCATGTTTTAGACAGGGTTCTTCATGTTGATGATGCTCGATGGACCCATAATGATCAGGAAAGGAGCTCAGGTCAAGTGATAGATGGGTGTCGAGACAGGGATCATTGTGATTTAGACAGGGGTCTTCACGTTGATGATGCTCGAGGGATCCAGAGTGATCAAGGATGGAGCTCAGATCAAGTGGTAGATGGGTGTCGATGTGTATTGCAAGCACTTTTAGACCGTTGGTTTATGCGTGGTGCAGCTCATGGTGGTAGATGCATCTTTTGCAGGCGGTGCGTGAAGCTTGTAATGGTTAAGTGGCAGGAGAGAGATTTTTTGGCAATTAAGAGAATTATTTTTTGGGCTTGGCGGTGTTGAGATTACTTTGGTGTCTGCCTTCTTTGTTATTTCGGATATTTGCAACATTTGTTGGCGGGCGAGGATGTAGTCTGAGCTCGTTAACAATTGTGTGATGGGGAGTGCCTTTGCTGGAACCCATTTGGTAAATATTCATTTTTTTGTGTATCTCGTTGTGAGATTTTGATTGAAGGTGGGGTTCTGTTGAAGAGTTTTATGTTGTGAAGAGAATTTGATTGGAAATGGGGTGTTGCAGATATGTGATTTTGCATCAAGGTGGAGTGTTAAATTTGGTGATACAAAATCACAAATTGATTGGAGCAAATTTGCAAAGAATTGAAAGTAAATATTTTTATAATGGGAATGCATTGATTGCATTTGATGAGATGACAGAGAAATAAATGAAGGGATTAATCTCTTCCATCTATGCTAAAGAAACAGATTGATTTACTTCCTATGTTTGCACATTTGTTGTTATGGTAATTTGCCTCCATTATATTATTACCATATGTTGGTAATTTAATTGATGACTCACATAGATTTGTACTGACTATATATTGAGGGGTAGACTTTAGTGTAAACCCATCCTGGCTTGGATCCAATGATCCCCAATGGTGTCTCTTCTTGTTAAACCTGATTGAGGTTTGGATATGTAAACTCTTATTGTGTAATCTCTTGTAATTCTCTCATGTGGAATAAAATCTCTCTCTGTTGGACTGGACGTTCACTATCTCGAGGATAGTGGAACCAGTATAAATATTGTGTCTCTTTATTTCTCTGTTATACTTATTTACTATTTTGTTGATGTAATAGAATAATTGCTACCAGATTAGATTGGTGTTCAATTGGAAAATCTAGATCCTGCTTATTACGCTTTCGCATAGGCGCAATTTTGGATAACACAAGATATGTGCACAACATCTAACATCGAAGATCTTTCCATTGAAATAAAGTCTACCCTTCAAAGAGAATTTTTTTTTTCAATGTTCTCACGGCTAAATCATTGCAAGATGCATTATCAAGTGTAATTGAAGATACTTTATTCTCAATCCCCCAATCCACAAGGTATGCAAAAATAGCATCAGCAATAGTAATACCGGTATGTGGCGGTGCTAGACTACCAAAGTTTAGTATACGCTTTTGTAATTTCCAATTTGAGTCCAAAAAATAACAAGTAAGGCATATATAACCTATTTTCTGATTTGATGTCCATAAATCAATTGTTAAACTAACTCTTCCCACACCCTTTAGCATTCCTTTCAGTTTTTCTTCTCATTCTCATATACTTTCATGCATTCGCTTTTAGTCATTAACCATGAAATTTGCTCAAATTCAGGATTCAACATTTGAGAAAATAAGATAAAAAATTCATGTTCAACCATTCTGAAAGGATATTCGTGCACTATAATCATTGTAGCCATTATTTCTCTAATTTTTTCCTTGTCATATTTATAAAGAGCTAATTTCCCAATCAAATCATTGTTGTCGGGTGTTTTTTCTTTCAGAATTTCCTTTCCTAATATTTGTTGTCGCTTTTGTCTAGCAAAGCGAACATGACATTTACTTAAATGTCTTTTAAATGTAGTTGTACATCTATCTTTTGTAATAGTTATCTTTTGCTTACAATGGATACACATACCGTATCTTCTAGTTACGCCATCTTTAGATTTCTCTGTGTTTCTTTCAAACTCAAGCCAAACGTCGGATTTTCTTTTTCGTGTTTTCTCTTCGATCTCTGTAGCAGCATCCTTATCTTTAAGATTTTTCTCTCTCTTCATCTGCATCTTTCACAACTTCATTATCATCATTGCTGGTCATTTATTCCTCAGGTTTCTTTTTATTCACATTAGTATCACCTAAAAATAGTGCAAAAGTTAATTAGGCAAGTAGTTCTAAATAAACACAAGCAACTTCTCAGGCTGTTTATTCATGATTTGTTTTTTCCAAATTGCATTCAATGTTTCAAAATGCATTCTAATTCCAGGTGTTCTTGGTAATTCCAATTCCATCTCTTGTTTAGGTGAAAATTCAGTTATTCTATGATCAAACAAAATAAAAAGATCTAGTCTTATTCAAAAGATTGCAAATAAGTCAGCTTGTAAAATTCGTGGTTTCAGCAAGACTATGGTGATGAAATTTCTAGGGTTATACAAATTAAAGAGAACAGACCCAAAGTTGATTTTCACTTTAAAATACGAAAAATTGAGTGGATCTTACCTAAAAGCTGCGATGTAGAAGACATTGAACAAGATCGATAAACTTTGAAATGGAATTGATTTCCTGATTTTCGCTGGTTTATTTCCCTTTAGTATTTGGCAGCCATTTATAATTATGAATGTTTGGATTTTGGGAGAAGTTCGAATAGGTAAGTGTGGTATTTGGGAACGAGAGCAAACAGGGAGAACATGAAGCATTTCCCCTTGGGAAGAAGGAATGAAATAATTACTTTATATTTTGCTGAGATACGTTACTTGAAAAGGTGGACTGTGGACATAGGGAAAGAATAATAATAAAGTAATGTTATTAATATATGCTATATATGAATATCACGTTGCCATTTAACCATTGAAAAAGAGTGTTCGCGGACAGTCTCGGTCCGGACAGCCAATGTACGGGCTCGATTAAAAATATTCGGGCAGACCATGAATGTTGTTTGATTTTTAACCGCTACTTCTTCGGACAATATAACGGTCGTACTAAAATTCGGGTCAGACTCGGACGGACAACAGACAAATCTGTTTGATTTACAGCCCTAGGTAAAGGATAAAAATGCTTATATACTATTTAACTATTTGGTAAGAATCCAGTATCATAAGATAAAATCTCAATCAAGAAAATATAAAAGGACAAAACATTGAGTAATCATTCTTTTTGATATATTTTTTCATAAATATTAATTTAATTGGGAAATAAATTAATATTTAAAATTATAAATTAGCATAAATTTAAGTTTAAATAAACTCAGTCGTCTTTGAAGGGAAACAGTCAAAAATGGAAGTAAATTAAATTAGCACGTACTTATGTGTGGACAGAATAATAGTAATATTTAAAAAAGCGTTAGGGGACATCCATTTTAAAAACATGATGCATATAATTGGAAATGGGCGTATTTAGTCGATATGCACTGTGGAAAACAAATTGTGAATGATACGGAGGACAATTTATGAAAATTAAAATGATGAAACTAGAATGTAATTATTAGTAAAATTAAATTAAACTATAACATTGTATGTAAAAATAAAACAATCAGCAAGAAACCATTATGTGAACATTTTAATCGATATAGTAATAATGTGTGGTAAGTCCCGGATGTAGTGGTACAATCACTAAAAAAATAAATGAAAACAATATCCATAAAAGCGCAGACAAAAATATAAATGCGTCTAAATTCCTTAAATATTTTGCAAGTAGCAGGTATCAGTATGAAACAAAATTTAAGTATATAATATAATTTACCATATCATGACAATTTCGTAGATAAAAAAGCATACAAAGTCAAGGAACCATTTTGGTAGGCACAGAAACCAAAATTCAATATAACTACATATCAATCATGTATACCATTTTGATAATCCCATCTTTTTCGAATTAATGAAGCAGACTGGAAAATAAGGGAAGAGTAAAAAATATGTGAAGTGGCAACAAAGAAAGATAGGCATCCAAATCAATTATTGAAGTAAAGTGAACCAGTAAATGTCGATGTAAAGAGAAATTTAATACCAATTACATATGCTAGTATATGATTTAAAATGGATACAGTACAACCTATGCTAGTATATTATTTAAAATGCATCAAATAAATTTCAAATACCAACAATTAATTTGTAGTGCATATATTTCAAGAAATGAGATGCCATATTATTGAGATACAGTACAACTAATGCTAGTATATGATTTAAAAGGCATCAAATAAATTTCAAACATCTCTGGTTTCATTAGCTGAACAAATTAATTCAACTCTTGGAAAAAATTAAGGATAGGTGATGAAAAGGTAGCCAAATGTAATTTAAGTGCTAACTGCCATATAAAAGGAAGAACCAATAAAATATACTAATAAGTAGGAACAAAGGAAATAAAAAAGACAGTAAAGATGCACGGATTGGTATGGTTACCTGAGGCAAATGCGATGAGAAGGGGAGGTAGATCTGAAGCGTGGGGGAGAAAATAACTGTCATCATACAACAGGATGAACCTATACTTAATTCGAGTGGTAATTGCCAACATACAACAGAAAAAACCAATAAAATACAATAATAAGTAGTTACTAAGGAAATAAAGAACGATTTTACCTATGAAGTCGTCGTCGAAGCAGAAGATGGATACGTCGTGGTAACTGCCAACATACAGCAGAAAGGACCAATAAAATATACTAATATGCAGCAACGAAGCAAATAAAGAACGATTTTACCTATGAAGTCGTCGTCAAGGTGGAAAAAGGATTCGTCCACTGGCGGATAAGAAGAGGAGTGTCAGATCTGGAAATACAAGACCAGGAACAAATAAATTAAACTAATTAGTAGGAACAAATGAAGTAAAAAAACGATTTTACTTGATATGTCGTCGTCAAGGCAGAGTAAGGGTTAATCTAGTGGCAGAAGCGAGGAGGAGGGGCAGATCTAGGGAGAAGTGAAAATAGAACGATGGTTTTGAGCATCGTTCGGGCGGGTAGAGGGAGAAAAAGTTGAAATGGCAAATCTGAGGCAACAAAGACAATAAGGGGTGAACACAGGAGGAATTAAACTTGGACTGAAGTAAATGGTGAATAATGTCGAAATTTAGTGGAATTTTAGGGTTAAGAGTTGGGAAGAGAAGTTGACGAAACGAGGAAAATGTAAAAGAAGCTGGAGAACAAAGCAAAAAAAGGCGATGGAAATAAAAAAAATAAAAAATCGAAACGTGTTGAATAACCGAAGTGTGTTATGCAAGGTTATCACGATGCCAAGTCGAGCCACTACCGTCTAGAAGACTAGTCGACAAGTCGCCCGACTAGTCGTGACTAGTCGACAAGTCAATTAATATTATTAGACTGTATAATATAATTAGATATAAAGATAACATAATAATAAGTTCAACTTCAACATAACTGCTGCATTTATAATTAAAAACAAATCAGTTAATTATTATTTTCTAAAAAAAATAACATAAATTTAATCCGTGTTGTGGTTGTTTGGTTTTGCTTGTTTTGAAAAAAAAATACATTAAAAAGCTCTCTTTTTATACATTTAAAATCATTAAACTTGAAATGCGTTTTTTCCATTTCTTCCAAATAATATAGATCAGTTTTAAAACTTAAAATTCTTTTGAAAAATACATATGCCTGGATAATTAGTTAGTAGTTACCTTTTAGAGGAGAAAATTTTAAATATATATGTTAGCATATATTATTTGATAGAAGTATGGTTTACAGTAAACCATATTTTTTGACAGAAGTATGATTTACATTAAAATGTATCCAATAGGAACAAATATGTACATATATTTGTAATTTTTTGACACATTACAATATTAATTTAAAAAGGATAGTAGTCAATTTATTCTATTACAAATATCAGTTTCTCATGTCACCATATTCTTAAGCACAGTTTACGTTTGACTTTTGGGTCCAAAAAAAAACAAATCATGTAACTTACCTGGGGCTGGCAGCGATGAGCAGGGCGGAGGAGCAGCGGCGAGCCAAGACGAGAAGCAATTAGTTTTTTTTTGTAATCGATGTTCGATTTATGTTATGACGAGGAGTACCGACCTCGACTTAGCTCAATTTAGGGTTTTTGGGCTCAATTTAGGGTTTCTGGGCTCGATTTAGGGTTTTCTGGCTCATTACCGTCGAAATGAAAAAGTCGAGAGTGGTCGAATTTTTTTGAGCAACTAGTCATCGACGTGATAACAATGGTGTTATGTGTTAGTGGTAATTGAAAATAGGACATTAAAAGACATGTTTGCTCTGCATTTAAATTGATTGTTGCATTCAGCTATTTGGAGGGTAAAGGACTATTCTGGAAAACCGAAAAAGCTTCATCATGCTAAAGTATTGGCTTTACTAGTAGAGATATTGAATGATATACCTCCATCAAGTACTGCATCTTTCAAGTAGTACCTGACAATTAAATTATAGTACAATTCAGTACAAAATCAGCATTTATGGTTTAACAATATTTTTGACCTGTACTGGTCCATGGTTGGACTGTTTCGTAGGAGTGCGAGTTTGTTCACCTAAATTTCGATGAGGTGAACAAACTCCTACCGGTTTCGTAGTGTTGGTGACCGTGATTGGTGACTTCTTGATTTGACTTATAATGTTGAGCTTCATATGTGTATACCTATTAATACAAAAATAAATGATTAGCCACGACACAAGGTTTCAGAATCTTGTCGACATCTTGATTGTTTTGAATTTTTCTTAACGAAAATGATCTAGAAATCACCATATATTTCACAGTTGGAATTTATTTGAAAGAATTATTACAAAAACATTTCTATTTGAGCTTGAAGTCAATTGAGGATCTCAGGCTACATCACTTGTCAAACGTTTCAGTTTTTTAATCTTGATTGATTGAAAACAAGATCTGAACTGTGTTCTCAAAGTATAAGAAAAACATAAGTGTAATTCGAAGCAACTTTTGTGGCACTTGTCCCCAACGTATGAGATGACATATTATCAGGTTCATTGTACTTCATATGTAAAACATTATATCCATGTTTTTACACTAATATTGAATACTAGAATATAGTCTTTGTGCAGTGGACTTATTATTTCACTCAGTAGAAACTTGAGTTTTTTTAATGCAACCACTAAATAGGCAGTAACAGGGTGTTGAGTCACCAATCAGCCTCTCGATATAAACAATCTACTATTTTTTTTTATTTATTATGGATCTGCGTATACAAGAAATTTCCTTAATTCTATATATGCTAGCATTACCCTGTTTGATATTTTCTAGTAAATTCTTGTATATTTTGTGCATTCTGAATACCATAGCAAACAAAGTTAAAAGATGAAAAAAAAGTTACCAGCCTTCCATGAGGATTTTATCTTGATTCAACAGCCCAAGAGCAGAAATGGACATACAATCTTCATCGTTGGTCAAAAACTTAACAACGGGAGCGGCTCCGTATTTCTAACGACTTTGCCATCTTCACCAATCTCCAACTTACAAGTCAAAACATTGTAACTGGCAAGAAACCTCATTGTTCTGTCAACCATAACTGGTGCTTGTGGATTCTCAGTAGGAAACTGAGCAGTGATGTCCAAAGAAGAAAGATGAGCATTTGGCCCTGCTTTCTTTATGATTTCGAAGACGTCTAGTTCTATGGCTGCTTTTAAAGTCATAGGTAGCACCGAGTAGCTCCACACAGTTGCATTGCGTATATGCATGATTATTCATCTGTTGATTAAGGTGCAGGAGCTATGATGCTTTCAGTTGAACTCATAATGTTTGTTTGATTTTTTTGTTTTTTTTAAATTATTATTATGAAAAAACCACAAAATAATTTAGGTAATTTAGAAATCCTCTCATCCATGTTGTGTAAAACCAACCTATTTGTTGAACATACCATACAAAACGTGCATCTCATACAGGTAAAATAGCATATAGACAACAGGAAAAGCCAAAATAAACAACAAAATAATTTTCTGCTCGATACCGAATCAACTTGTTGCTCCTGAGCTCAGAGTCACTAAACTTGCTTTACATTCATAGTCTTATTCATTGCAGGAGGTCCTGGATGAAGCACCAGACAGTCTTGCATATTCCAATGCATTGTTGAAGGGTCCTGCACCATCCTTTCTTGAACTTCCCCAAACTTTTCTGATTTTACTAACCAAAGATTCCAATGGATCAGCAACTTCTGGGACAAAATCTTGATACATTGAAGGGTCCGGGTTTTTTATTAAGAAATTCACTATCGAGTTTTCAATCGGATCTTTAGAAACAACCTCCGTTTGACATAGCTCAATCATACAACTCGACAGATCCCTAGCCTTAAAAGTTATAACGCAACTGTCCTTGTGTTGATCATAAACCATTCCCTTTGCTAGCTCGAGATCTTGACCCGTGGTCTTACGATGGTAGTTAATTGCAAAAACGGTAAGAAAGAGAATTTATCTTCTTTGCTAAATTGTTGATTATGTTTCCTTCTAAATATATTGACTGATCTTTCTTCATCACCAGATTCCCCTGTTACCTTAGCCTGGTAGGCGTAGGTGCCACCCGTGCTGATGTCTGTAGCTGTGAAAGTAACATAAAATTTGTATGGAAAGCGATCCTGCATATTATACTTGATAACCCTGTCAAATTTTAGCTTTGTGCTACCCTCCGTATTGTTGTTATGATCTGTAGCAAAGCTAGCTATCTCTTCAGCGATATTGTAATCATTACAAGGTTTTAATCGTCTACATCCATCAACCCCAGCGGGTAGCCAATACTAGTTTGTTCACCTCATTTTAACTGAGGTGAACATAAGAGCACAACCAACCATGACTTGTTCAGTTACTAAACAAGCCACGGAGCAATCAGGTGTGGCTTGTTCACTTACCCGTGGCTGGTTTGTGGCTAGTTTTGAGCTCCTTCGTGGCTGGTTCACTGAACAGAGGCTAGAGCTTATAACGGCAAAGAGAAGGCCGTTATAAGCTTATAACGGCAAACTCTTTGCCGTTACATATAACGGCAAAGAGTTTGCCGTTATAAGCTTATAACGGCTTTCTCTTTGCCGTTATAATACATAGCCGTTACACTCCAACGGCTACCCCCATTTTCATTTCTAATACACCAACCTTCCTCCTTCTTCTTCCATACAACCACTCCACCTTCTCAACTTCAACTTCTTCAGCTTCTTCAACAACAAAAATGTCTTCTTCCGCACCCAAGCGAAGCATCAAAAAATGCGGAAACAAGAATCCCATGTCCAAACCGCCCTCTTCATCGTATGCCATGCAACGGTCAGTCCAACAACATCAATCGTTGCAGCCATCTCACGAATATGGCTACTTGCCGTATTCAAATTATCCATATCGACCATCGTATCAATCGCTCGCTCCTCCTAATTTTCCTCCCGTCCATTTGAGACGACCCGATTTCCCGTTCTCACGGAAACAAGGTTATCTTTGGAATATAACACAGAAACAGATAATAGCAGAACAGAATTAAATAAATAGACCAGAATGAACAACAAAATATACTGGATAAAAGTAATCATCAGAGTTACACAGTATACAGGATCTTACTTAGTACAAATACAGTTCAGCTATACATAAATGTCTACAGCGGAAATAAACAAAGTATGTACAATAGGAGCTGAACAGCATAAAAAGAAATAAATGATAGAATCCATCTTCAGCTCCAGCTATCCAGAAAGAACCAGCTAAACCTGAATACAAGGCTGCCCGTGTAGAAAAAGGGGCACCCGAGTTTGAGAGTGAAACAAACTACGAGTCAGTCATGGGACTGGTATGAGAAATCTACTCAACACATATATAATATGGCTAATCACAGGACCACGCCACTTTCGTGGAACGGGTTTACTCCATTGGATTGCCAGTGCTTTAAAACAAATCTTTCTTTTAAACATCGCTATGCTTTTAACAAAAATGAAGCCGTTATAAGACTCAGTTCCCATCACACAATGCAACGCAAACCGGAGGATAGAGTTTTTACCTTATAACGGCCAAGATATGCTTGATACGAATAAAACAAAGGCATTTGATATTATTGCTAGTGTTTATATGTTTTGAAAACAATTTCAAATCATAACTATCAATCATGGACGACATGAGCGTCCCATGCCACTATGTCGCCAAATGTATATATACAATCGAAACCGCATCGTCACGTATTTGGAAATTGGATTTCCGTCATGAACCAAGGCAAAAGATAGTCCTTACCGAATTCGAGACAATCTAGCCCATGTCTCAGGCAAGCGCGCAGGCAAGCCTTGGAGCGACAGGGCCGGTCCACCGATGTGGATTATTATGCCTGAACAATACGTCTCCCCGCCCTTTGGGGCGTAAACGAGCCAACGAATGACTCCATCGGACCCGGATCGTCCGATCAAACCGAGGCGCCTCGCAACAGCAACAACCACATAGGTGAAAAGTATATAAATGTCAGGGCTGGTAGGTCACTGACACCACCCTAGCTAGAAGGAAACGCATGCCCTCCCTGAGGTCCTTCTCCCGTTTTAGGTTCATACCGGGGTGTGAGGCTCGCGAATTTACGTTATACACAAAGCTACGCCACACAGGCGATGCTTTGATCATCACCACAAGACTTTGCTTTTCAACAGAAGCCCTGATCACTGCATCTTAGCATGCCACACAGGCAATTCATACCGTGCAACTGATGGCTATCAATCACACAGAGCAAATTCCAATGTCGGACACACAGTCCATTTACAAGTCCGTTCTGGGTCTGAACGAAACCGGAGGCACTAAATACCTCGCAAACCCTTCGATCAACACGTACGTCTGGACGATCACCACTCATTATCCATATTTCGGGATGCCTCCCAATCAGGACCTCGGTTACCATCCAAACGAGGTGAAGATCTCCGGTCTTCGACCATCGTCTTCATCTTCGACTTTCAATCGTCGATCAATTATTTGAAATGAGAATTAACTCGGCTTTTTCAAATAATTCACGTATATTTAGAATTTCAAATCAATTTATTTCAATGGTTAAATTATTCGACAACACCAATTTCGTTCTTTAATGTAATTTTCACACCAAACACATTCAACCATCAAAAGCCACATAAATCAAGCAAATTCAGTTTATTTCCATTCCATATCGCTTACGATATTTTATAACTATTTATCGCTATTTTTATTTATTTTAAAATAGCCATTTTATTCAAAACGACGCTTCGGGCCATAAGACGGCCGTGGCGCTGTTTTTCTTCAGATTTGATTTACACATATCTGAAAATCTAACCGTTGGATCTTCACAAAATTTACATCATTAGAAAGGTCTTTTCAAAACGAATCCAACGGTTCCAGTTTCGGGAAAATCCGACGGTCGGATCTCCCGGTACAATCGTTTGAAGTTTCAATTTCAAAATACGAACTGCAGCGTCGTTATTCGATTAAATATATAATTATATTTATATATATATATAAATATAATCGCTTCTGGCGCTGTTTTTCTTCAGAATTGAATTAAACATTCCAGACAATCCAACCGTTGGATTTTAACAAGGTTGGTGCCGTTGGAAAGATTATTCCAAGGCGAACCCGACGGTTGAGGTTTCGGGAAAATCCAATGGTCGGATTTCCCGCACTAGTCGTTTGAAATCACGGTTTCAAAATACGAACTGCACAGCTTCATTTCGTTTTAATTTTATTTATATTTATATATTTATATAAATATAGTTCATTCAATGCTTTCTATATCGTTTTCACTTCAAAATTTTTTCTAACGCCTTAAATTTTGGAAAAATTTCGCCATAAACTCCCCTGCACCGGGAGCATCGGGAAATCGCAAATAGCGTCCCGGTCCTTCTAATCTCAAAAAGAAAAAGAAAAAGCCAAGCGGCTAGCCAACAGGCTCAAAATCATCACCCAAACAAATCAGTAAATGTGTACCTATTTGTCGGGCACAAAATTTTATTCCTCTTCTCTAGCCCCTTTGCTATAACCTGTTCAATGAATATTGCATGTACATATATATACAGTTCTTATCATTTATCAATTCCTATTCGACTTCATCTTTGATTTCTATTTGGTTTAAAAACTCCATTCATTCTAATGTTACATAAATAGGTGCAAATCATTTCATTAGCTAATTAATGAATATTTCATCTCATATATGTTTATTTTGAACAAGTGGCTATTTTTAACACTTCACATTTCAACGATTTATGCATACAATAAAAATGTGATTTTTATTGCAAAACAATTTATTTCAAAATATGAATACCATTCAACACATGAATTTCTAATCAACGAATGAATATCAATTCAACACATGAATGTTTTCTATAGTTTCTATATATAGATAAAAATGTGATTTTTATTATCGAACAATTTATTTCAAAATATGAATACCATTCAACACATGAATTTCTAAACAACGAATGAATATCAATTCGACACATGAATGTTTTCTATAGTTTTTATATATAGATAAAAATGTGATTTTTATTATCGAACAATTTATTTCAAAATATGAATACCATTCAACACATGAATTTCTAAACAACGAATGAATATCAATTCAACACATGAATGTTTTCTATGGTTTCTATATATAGATAAAAATGTGATTTTTATTATCGAACAATTTATTTCAAAATATGAATACCATTCAACACATGAATTTCTAAACAACGAATGAATATCAATTCAACACATGAATGTTTTCTATAGTTTTTATATATAGATAAAAATGTGATTTTTATTATCGAACAATTTATTTCAAAATATGAATACCATTCAACACATGAATTTCTAAACAACGAATGAATATCAATTCAACACATGAATGTTTTCTATACAATGAATAAATATAGTTTAAGCATATGAAAATAATTCAAACACACAAATATTATTCAAAATTTCGGTAGCATAACGGCAGGGTAGTTACACCGGCACCGTCCCTAGTACGACTCCTCGCTCTACCTTAAAACCTCGCGGTTTTTGACAATGGGGATCATGCATCTAGTTCGCACGCAGGCGGCATGTATATATTTATTTCATTTCCACGAACTAATCCTATGTGGTTTCAACCAAATATTTTTCCACCACAAACGGGTATTTTTCAACCGCACTCAACCAATATCAATCACAAACAATCCCAAACAACCAATCGCCATCAATCAATTTTCACAACGATTTCAACCAATAAATATCGTCCATGGTTTGTGGACGAGGGGCGTATATATATATATATATATAGATATATAGATATTTATATATAGCTATTCACTTTCATTTTCGACACATATATATATATATATATAATTTTTAAATCAAAAATCTCACCAATAGCTATCCAACTGCACGACACTTCTTTTAGAGAAATCTTCGCCTTTTTGTCGCTTTCACCCGTATTCTCTACATATGTAAAAATCGAATTTTTACGATGCTATTCAATATATAAAAATATGATTTTTACTTCGACTTTCAATATCTAAAAATCTGATTTTTACTTCTTAAAGTTCAAATCCTTTTTCTCTTTAAAGATTAAACCTTTTTTCTATTTTAAACCCTTAAAATAAAATCAGTTTTTATTTTCTACTTCTAAACTCAGTTTTTATCATCTTTTAAAATCCAGTTTTTTTTTTTTTTTTTTTTTACTTCTTTAAAAAAAACAGTTTTAACTTCTATATAAAATCAGTTTTAACTTCTATAAAAAAAACAGTTTCTAATTGCTTTTAAAACAGTTTTTCTTCTTATTAAAAATCAGTTTTTATACTTTTATAAAATTCAGTTTTTATTCCTTTTTTTTTAATTCAGTTTTTATTCCTTTTATAAAATTCAGTTTTTATTTTTAGCAAAATCAGTTTTAATTTCTAAAATAAAATCAGTTTTTAATTTCTTTTCAAATCCGTTTTTTTTTTTTTTTACTTCTTTAAAAAAACAGTTTTAACTTCTATATAAAATCAGTTTTAACTTCTATAAAAAAAACAGTTTCTAATCTTTTTATAAAATCAGTTTTAAAATTCAGTTTTTAAACCTTTAAAAAAAACTGTTTTTAATCCTTTTAAAAATCAATTTAGTTTTAAACCTAATTAAATTTTCAGTTTAAACCTAATTAAATTTTCAGTTTTTATAACTTTATAAATTCAGTTTTTAAATTACGTTTTTATAAAATAAAAATAAAAAGAAATACTTACAGGGGGGGGGGGGGGAGAATTTCGCAGATCGTCGGAGGCAGGTCTCGAACTGGGCGGTGGTGGCGTCGAGGCTTCAGGGGGCTCGCGGATTCACGTCGCGATGGTTCTAGGCTCGGTCTTCGTCGCGCTCGTGCGACCTGGGGAGGAGGGGTCTTCGATCGATGCAGGGGGAGGCGAGGTCTTCGTGGTGGTGGTCTTCGTCGGCGTCGAGGTCAGGGGGCGGCGGCTCGATAGTTCTAGGTTTTTTTTTTTTTTTCGTTCTGTTTAAATGAATTCGGGGGGGGGGGGGGGGGGAAGAAGGAGATAAAGGAGGGAAGGGGGAATTAAAATATATATATATATATATTTTTATTAATTAATTATTTAATTTTGGTAAAAAGGGTTGACTTTTACATACGACCTCGATACGAGGCCCACCGCCTGTCGCCCATAGCGTTTCACCCCCATTCTGAACACAATGGGATATGTATCGTAAGCTGATTTGATCGTTACGATCAGTTCCCGTTTGAATTTTCATTTAAATCACTATATTGAATTTTAAACGCACATTTCAAATTACCGGGGTCACATACTAACTAGAAAAATTCCAGAAAAATATTTTCTAGCTTCGTATTGACGATACGGTCCTAACAAAACTAGTTTCGTCGAATTCTGAGACCGTTTGAAAAATGGCCAATTTCCAGTCGATTAAAATCAACTGAAACTGGTCAAACGCGTTTTCCTTTGCCACGCTCACATATTGATTCGAAAAATTATGAAATTTGAAACCTAGCAATAATTTGACATCACAGATCCAACAAAAGTGGTTTCGTCGAAATCCGAGGTCTTTTGCAAAATGTCCATTTTTAAGGGCCTGAATTCCATAGCGACTATTCAGAATTTTCAACTGGACATATCTTTTGATTCCCGCTATCAAATTTCGATTGGTCGGATTCGTTAGAAAGATATTCTCAATTAGATTCCATTATTTTTGGTTTCACTAAAATCCGGATTGTTTTGCACCCGGTATATTCAGTTGAAGTTTGAAATCGAATTATCGAACTACCGCGCCATTTTCAATTCTATATATAATTATAATTAATTATATTCGTTTTCAAATGTCGATTCAACTCAGTTTTCATCGCCATTATTTAAAATATTTATTTTAAATATTTAAAATCCATTATTTTAGCCAATTTAAAAATTTTAAATTGGTTCAGATTTTCTGGGCCGTTACAATCTCCCCCACTTAAAACTTTTCGTCCCCGAAAAGGAATAAAGTCGAAAGTGGTTTGATAAATCTACAATCACAAAATACAACAACCAATTTGTTTTTAATATTCAGAGTATAGAATAAATAATGCACATCCATGGGAAGAAAATAGCAACATAATAGAGAATTAAATGGTAATGCAAAGTAGGGTAAATGTACCTTGCACCAGAGTCAATCAGAGATATCTACTCGGCATCTAGGATAAGCTTTCTGAATGCTCTCCTCAGTTTCCCAAGTACAATCTCGCGGATCTCCACTCCATTGCACTTTGACTAAGTGAACCTTCTTGTTTCTCAGCTCTTTAGTTTCTTTGCCGATGATCTTTAGCGGCTCTCGCCTCACAGCTAATTCTGGAGTAATTTCAATGTCCTGCTGAGCTGCTTCTTCCACGATCAAATCTGGATCATGAACGTGCTTTCGAAGTTGAGATATATGAAATACATCATGAACTCCAGGCAACCAGTCAGGCAGTTTGACCCTATAAGCGAGAGTTCCAATCCGTTCCAGAATAGGAAACGGACCAATGAATTTGGGTGCCAACTTTCCAGTTTTACCGAACCGGATAACTCCTCTCATCGGCGATACTTTCAAATATACATAGTCGCCAACTTCAAAGGATATATCTCTTGTTCTTCTATCGGCATAGCTCTTTTGTCGGCTTTGAGCGGCGAGTAATCGCTTCTTAATAAAATCAACTTTGTCGGCAGCTTCTCGAATCATATCAGGACCCAACACAAGTCTATTTCCAGGCTCGACCCAACAAGCAGGAGATCGGCACGGTCTACCATACAATGCTTCGAATGGCGACATTGTCAGACTCGCCTGGTAGCTGTTGTTATAAGAGAATTCAGCCAAATGCAGATGGTCTTCCCATGATCCACCGAAATCTAGAATACAAGCCCGCAATAGATCTTCTAAAATGCGATTCACCCTCTCAGTCTGACCGTCTGTCTGAGGATGATAAGCGGTGCTCAAGTTCAACTTCGTTCCTAGCTCGACTTGAAATGCTTCCCAGAATTTGCTAGTGAATATTGTATCTCTATCACTTACTATACTGAGCGGCACTCCATGCAGTCTAACTATTTCCCTGAAGTATATCTGCGCCAGACTCTGAGCGGTTCTATTTGATTTGACATGTATGAAATGGGCGGTCTTCGTGAAACGATCTACGATCACCCAAATATTGTCATTTCCTTTTCTGGTTCTGGGCAAACCATCAATGAAATCCATAGAAATATGTTCCCACTTCCAACCAGGAACTTCCAGTGGTTGTAATAATCCAGCCAATTTCTGTTGGTCGCTTTTAACTAGCTGGCAAGTAGGGCATCGACTAACATATATTGAGATGTCTCTTTTTAACGACTTCCACCAGAATGTGCGTTTGATATCGTTATACATTTTATTCACACCCGGGTGGATACTGAGCTTAGATTTGTGGCATTCATCAAGCACCTCTCTTCTGAGTTCAGGAATATCTGGAACGCAAATTCGCCCTTCTAACCTCAGAATCCCTTCGCTGTCTAGCTGGAAATCCGAAGCATTGCCTTCACGAATTCGCTGACTTATTCCCTTGATAAATTGGTCATCTTCTTGGAGAGCCGATATCTTATCAATCAACGAAGTCGCAATGATGAAACTGGCGATCATTTCATTCTTTCGGCTTAACGCATCGGCCACGACATTGGCTTTCCCTGGAGTATATATAATTTCAAAGTCATATGCTGCAAGAAACTCCAGCCAACGTTGCTGCCTCAAATTCAAGTCCTTCTGAGTGAACAGATACTTTAACGACTGGTGATCTGTAAACAGTTCAAATCTCTCGCCCAGAAGATAGTGTCTCCAGATTTTCAAAGAGAATATGATAGCCAATAACTCAAGATCATGAGTTACATAGTTTTTCTCGTGCGGCTTCAGTTGACGGCTAGCATAAGCAATCACTTGACCTCTTTGCATTAACACTGCGCCAAGGCCTTCTCTAGAAGCATCAGTCCATACTTTTAAATCTTGGTTGCCATCGATGATGGTTAACACTGGAGCAGTCGTTAATCTCAACTTTAGCTCTTCGAAAGCCTCCTCACTCTCTTGAGTCCATTTGAATTTAGAATGCTTCTTTGTAAGCTTCGTTAAGTGACCAGATATCTTCGAAAAGTCTTTAACGAACTTTCGGTAATAGCTAGCCAATCCGAGAAAACTGCGGACTTCAGTGGGAGTACTGGGCTGTTTCCAATTCTGAATAGCTGTGATTTTGCTTGGATCCACAGCGATTCCATCTTTCGATACGACATGGCCCAGAAATTTCACTTCATCTTGCCAGAAGATACATTTGGAAAACTTGGCTTTCAATACATTCCTTCTGAGAATTTCTAACACTTGTTCCAGATGCTTTTCATGTTCGGCCTTTGATTTAGAGAAGATTAGAATATCATCAATAAAAACCAGAACAAATTTATTCAAAACTCCCCTGAATACCCTGTTCATTAGATCGACGAAATAGGCTGGAGCGTTACATAAGCCGAACGGCATTACTAACCACTCGTAGAATAAGTCGGGGCCTCTGAACGCTGTCATTAGAACACACTCTTCGGCTATTCGAAGTTGATGGAATCCTTTAGCTAGGTCCATTCGTGAGAATACTTGTGCTCCATTTAATCGATCCAACAAATCATCAATCCGCGGCAATGGATATTTGTTCTTTATGGTCTGCTTGTTTAAATCACGATAATCCACACATAGACGTAGAGTACCGTCAGATTTTGGGACAAACACCACTGCTGCACCCCAGTCAGAGAAACTAGGCTTGATCAGACCTTTCCATACTAGCTGTCGTGTTTGATTGTCTAATTCCTCCTTCTCTTTCAAGGACATTCTTCGAATAGCGTGAACTACCGGCCTTGCATTGGGAATTAAAGCAATCTTGAAATCTATTTCTCTCTGCGGAGGTAAGCGAACGACTTCCTCAAACACATCCGCATAATCCTTGACGACAGGAATATCTTTAATGAGGTCAGGAATATTCTCAGTGATTTCAGGGATATTTTCTATTTGGGCTGGAGAAACATCGAGAGCTGACCAGAAATCTTTTCTATTTGAAGTCGGGCCTTCACATGGTATGGTTATATAATTCCCCGATTGGGCCTTTGCTTTAACCACTCTCTCGGCGCATTTAACTTCAGCTTCATACTTGGTTAGCCAATCCAATCCCAAAATAAGATCGAATTCATTAAAATTCATGATGATAGAGACAATGGGGAATTTATAGCAAGAAAAAGAGACGGGCACTGCACAAATCCAACTGAGATTGATGGAACCTCCAACTGGATTCTGAACAGTCATGGGCTCTTTGAGCTTTTTCAAATTCAAATCCAACTTCTTGACTGCACTCTTTGCAATAAAGCTTCGCGACGCGCCAGTGTCAAACAGTACTTTAACTGGAATATTTTTGACATTAAGCGTGCCTTCTAAAACATCAGACCTCCCCTGACTATCTGAGGGTGCTGAGGTTTCTGCTACTTCATTTACCTGAGCCTCTTTGGCCCTTTTTAACAGCCAGCAATCTCTCTTTATATGACCGGACTGATGACAAAGATTGCACTCCCGAGTCACAGGAGACTTGTTCTTGGTTTTAGATTCACTCCCCCTTCGCTTTTTCGAGGGTTTGCAATTCCCCTGGAAATGCCCTGGCTTATGGCAGTTGTTGCATATGGCAGTCGTTGCTGGTTCTTTTTCGGATCTGGCCCTTTTCTGATTGGTCCTAGGCTCCTTACTGACCTCAGACATCATACTGGCTTCAGGAATATCCGTTTCCGAATCTTCTTTGCCACTACAACAAACTTCTTCTTCGTCACGCAACATTCCTTTCTTGTCTAGATCTTCGTATTGATAAGCCATATAAATCATTTCTGAGAAAGGAAGCTTCACATGCCCCAATACTTTATTCCGGTATTTCCTTTGAAGCCCGTGAATAAATCTCAGATTTTTCCTCTTTGGGTCTTGAATTAGATGAGGAGCAAAGTGAGAAAGTTCATTGAATTTCTTATGATATTCGGGAATTGTCATGTCTCCTTGTATCAAATAAGAAAATTCATCGCATAATCGCTCAGTTGCTTCGGGAGGAGTAAATTTTTCTAGGAAAGTCACTTTGAATCTATCCCAGGTGATATCACCTTCTGGATTACCTTTAATAACTGAATCCCACCAAAACAAAGCTTCGTCTTCGAGTGCCCAGGAGGCCAGTAATCTTTTCTGGTCATCCCTCAGTTTTAAGGCTTCGAAGATTTTCTCAGCCGAACGAATCCAAGCTTGCGTTCTCATAATAGATTCTTCGCCCGAGAACGACTTTCCACCCAGATTTCTATACTTCATGAATAGAGCTTCTATATCCGGGTTAGTATTACTTCTTCTGTTTCTGGCACTCATTTTCTAGTTCTTCTGCAAATAGCAGATCAAGTGTCAGGTCAACAGAAAAGATATTTCAAAATATAGAGACAAATACTTGAATGTAAATGTGTCTATCGAGGTGTAATTTCATTCTGCTTTACTCATACTAGGATATTACTGATCCTATCTGTATTGAGTTACCCGTCCTAGAACACTACTGGTTCTATTTCTGACGAGTTCGTTCAAATGTTATATTCCAGAACTAAGCTTTACCGAAGCTCTGATACCACGTTGAGACGACCCGATTTCCCGTTCTCACGGAAACAAGGTTATCTTTGGAATATAACACAGAAACAGATAATAGCAGAACATAATTAAATAAATACACCAGAATGAACAACAAAATATACTGGATAAAAGTAATCATCAGAGTTACACAGTATACAGGATCTTACTTAGTACAAATACAGTTCAGCTGTACATAAATGTCTACAGCGGAAATAAACAAAGTATGTACAATAGGAGCTGAACAGCATAAAAAGAAATAAATGATAGAATCCATCTTCAGCTCCAGCTATCCAGAAAGAACCAGCTAAACCTGAATACAAGGCTGCCCGTGTAGAAAAAGGGGCACCCGAGTTTGAGAGTGAAACAAACTACGAGTCAGTCATGGGACTGGTATGAGAAATCTACTCAACACATATATAATATGGCTAATCACAGGACCACGCCACTTTCGTGGAACGGGTTTACTCCATTGGATTGCCAGTGCTTTAAAACAAATCTTTCTTTTAAACATCGCTATGCTTTTAACAAAAATGAAGCCGTTATAAGACTCAGTTCCCATCACACAATGCAACGCAAACCGGAGGATAGAGTTTTTACCTTATAACGGCCAAGATATGCTTGATACGAATAAAACAAAGGCATTTGATATTATTGCTAGTGTTTATATGTTTTGAAAACAATTTCAAATCATAACTATCAATCATGGATGACATGAGCGTCCCATGCCACTATGTCGCCAAATGTATATATACAATCGAAACCGCATCGTCACGTATTTGGAAATTGGATTTCCGTCATGAACCAAGGCAAAAGATAGTCCTTACCGAATTCGAGACAATCTAGCCCATGTCTCAGGCAAGCGTGCAGGCAAGCCTTGGAGCGACAGGGCCGGTCCACCGATGTGGATTATTATGCCTGAACAATACGTCTCCCCGCCCTTTGGGGCGTAAACGAGCCAACGAATGACTCCATCGGACCCGGATCGTCTGATCAAACCGAGGCGCCTCGCAACAGCAACAACCACATAGGTGAAAAGTATATAAATGTCAGGGCTGGTAGGTCACTGACACCACCCTAGCTAGAAGGAAACGCATGCCCTCCCTGAGGTCCTTCTCCCGTTTTAGGTTCATACCGGGGTGTGAGGCTCGCGAATTTACGTTATACACAAAGCTACGCCACACAGGCGATGCTTTGATCATCACCACAAGACTTTGCTTTTCAACAGAAGCCCTGATCACTGCATCTTAGCATGCCACACAGGCAATTCATACCGTGCAACTGATGGCTATCAATCACACAGAACAAATTCCAATGTCGGACACACAGTCCATTTACAAGTCCGTTCTGGGTCTGAACGAAACCGGAGGCACTAAATACCTCGCAAACCCTTCGATCAACACGTACGTCTGGACGATCACCACTCATTATCCATATTTCGGGATGCCTCCCAATCAGGACCTCGGTTACCATCCAAACGAGGTGAAGATCTCCGGTCTTCGACCATCGTCTTCATCTTCGACTTTCAATCGTCGATCAATTATTTGAAATGAGAATTAACTCGGCTTTTTCAAATAATTCACGTATATTTAGAATTTCAAATCAATTTATTTCAATGGTTAAATTATTCGACAACACCAATTTCGTTCTTTAATGTAATTTTCACACCAAACACATTCAACCATCAAAAGCCACATAAATCAAGCAAATTCAGTTTATTTCCATTCCATATCGCTAACGATATTTTATAACTATTTATCGCTATTTTTATTTATTTTAAAATAGCCATTTTATTCAAAACGACGCTTCGGGCCATAAGACGGCCGTGGCGCTGTTTTTCTTCAGATTTGATTTACACATATCTGAAAATCTAACCGTTGGATCTTCACAAAATTTACATCATTAGAAAGGTCTTTTCAAAACGAATCCAACGGTTCCAGTTTCGGGAAAATCCGACGGTCGGATCTCCCGGTACAATCGTTTGAAGTTTCAATTTCAAAATACGAACTGCAGCGTCGTTATTCGATTAAATATATAATTATATTTATATATATATATAAATATAATCGCTTCTGCCGCTGTTTTTCTTCAGAATTGAATTAAACATTCCAGACAATCCAACCGTTGGATTTTAACAAGGTTGGTGCCGTTGGAAAGATTATTCCAAGGCGAACCCGACGGTTGAGGTTTCGGGAAAATCCAATGGTCGGATTTCCCGCACTAGTCGTTTGAAATCACGGTTTCAAAATACGAACTGCACGGCTTCGTTTCGTTTTAATTTTATTTATATTTATATATTTATATAAATATAGTTCATTCAATGCTTTCTATATCGTTTTCACTTCAAAATTTTTTCTAACGCCTTAAATTTTGGAAAAATTTCGCCATAACCTCCCCTGCACCGGGAGCATCGGGAAATCGCAAATAGCGTCCCGGTCCTTCTAATCTCAAAAAGAAAAAGAAAAAGCCAAGCGGCTAGCCAACAGGCTCAAAATCATCACCCAAACAAATCAGTAAATGTGTACCTATTTGTCGGGCACAAAATTTTATTCCTCTTCTCTAGCCCCTTTGCTATAACCTGTTCAATGAATATTGCATGTACATATATATACAGTTCTTATCATTTATCAATTCCTATTCGACTTCATCTTTGATTTCTATTTGGTTTAAAAACTCCATGCATTCTAATGTTACATAAATAGGTGCAAATCATTTCATTAGCTAATTAATGAATATTTCATCTCATATATGTTTATTTTGAACAAGTGGCTATTTTTAACACTTCACATTTCAACGATTTATGCATACAATAAAAATGTGATTTTTATTGCAAAACAATTTATTTCAAAATATGAATACCATTCAACACATGAATTTCTAATCAACGAATGAATATCAATTCAACACATGAATGTTTTCTATAGTTTCTATATATAGACAAAAATGTGATTTTTATTATCGAACAATTTATTTCAAAATATGAATACCATTCAACACATGAATTTCTAAACAACGAATGAATATCAATTCAACACATGAATGTTTTCTATAGTTTTTATATATAGATAAAAATGTGATTTTTATTATCGAACAATTTATTTCAAAATATGAATACCATTCAACACATGAATTTCTAAACAACGAATGAATATCAATTCAACACATGAATGTTTTCTATAGTTTTTATATATAGATAAAAATGTGATTTTTATTATCGAACAATTTATTTCAAAATATGAATACCATTCAACACATGAATTTCTAAACAACGAATGAATATCAATTCAACACATGAATGTTTTCTATAGTTTTTATATATAGATAAAAATGTGATTTTTATTATCGAACAATTTATTTCAAAATATGAATACCATTCAACACATGAATTTCTAAACAACGAATGAATATCAATTCAACACATGAATGTTTTCTATACAATGAATAAATATAGTTTAAGCATATGAAAATAATTCAAACACACAAATATTATTCAAAATTTCGGCAGCATAACGGCAGGGTAGTTACACCGGCACCGTCCCTAGTACGGCTCCTCGCTCTACCTTAAAACCTCACGGTTTTTGACAATGGGGATCATGCATCTAGTTCGCACGCAGGCGGCATGTATATATTTATTTCATTTCCACGAACTAATCCTATGTGGTTTCAACCAAATATTTTTCCACCACAAACGGGTATTTTTTAACCGCACTCAACCAATATCAATCACAAACAATCCCAAACAACCAATCGCCATCAATCAATTTTCACAACGATTTCAACCAATAAATATCGTCCATGGTTTGTGGACGAGGGGCGTATACATATATATATATATATATATATATATAGATATATAGATATTTATATATAGCTATTCACTTTCATTTTCGACACATATATATATAATTTTTAAATCAGAAATCTCACCAATAGCTATCCAACTGCACGACACTTCTTTTAGAGAAATCTTCGCCTTTTTGTCGCTTGCACCCGTATTCTCTACATATGTAAAAATCGAATTTTTACGATGCTATTCAATATATAAAAATATGATTTTTACTTCGACTTTCAATATCTAAAAATCTGATTTTTACTTCTTAAAGTTCAAATCCTTTTTCTCTTTAAAGATTAAACCTTTTTTCTATTTTAAACCCTTAAAATAAAATCAGTTTTTATTTTCTACTTCTAAACTCAGTTTTTATCATCTTTTAAAATCCAGTTTTTTTTTTTTTTACTTCTTTAAAAAAAACAGTTTTAACTTCTATATAAAATCAGTTTTAACTTCTATAAAAAAAACAGTTTCTAATTGCTTTTAAAACAGTTTTTCTTCTTATTAAAAATCAGTTTTTATACTTTTATAAAATTCAGTTTTTATTCCTTTTTTTAAAATTCAGTTTTTATTCCTTTTATAAAATTCAGTTTTTATTTTTAGCAAAATCAGTTTTAATTTCTAAAATAAAATCAGTTTTTAATTTCTTTTCAAATCAGTTTTTTTTTTACTTCTTTAAAAAAAACAGTTTTAACATCTATATAAAATCAGTTTTAACTTCTATAAAAAAAACAGTTTCTAATCTTTTTATAAAATCAGTTTTAAAATTCAGTTTTTAAACCTTTAAAAAAAACTGTTTTTAATCCTTTTAAAAATCAATTTAGTTTTAAACCTAATTAAATTTTCAGTTTAAACCTAATTAAATTTTCAGTTTTTATAACTTTATAAATTCAGTTTTTAAATTACGTTTTTATAAAATAAAAATAAAATAATAAAAATAAAAAGAAATACTTACAGGGGGGGGGAGAATTTCGCAGATCGTCGGAGGCAGGTCTCGAACTGGGCGGTGGTGGCGTCGAGGCTTCAGGGGGCTCGCGGATTCACGTCGCGATGGTTTTGGACTCGGTCTTCGTCGCGCTCGTGCGACCTGGGGAGGAGGGGTCTTCGATCGATGCAGGGGGAGGCGAGGTCTTCGTGGTGGTGGTCTTCGTCGGCGTCGAGGTCAGGGGGCGGCGGCTCGATAGTTCTAGGTTTTCTCTTTTTTTTTCGTTCTGTTTAAATGAATTCGGGGGGGGGGGGGGGGGAAGAAGGAGATAAAGGAGGGAAGGGGGAATTAAAATATATATATATATTTTTATTAATTAATTATTTAATTTTGGTAAAAAGGGTTGACTTTTACATACGACCTCGATACGAGGCCCACCGCCTGTCGCCCATAGCGTTTCACCCCCATTCTGAACACAATGGGATATGTATCGTAAGTTGATTTGATCGTTACGATCAGTTCCCGTTTGAATTTTCATTTAAATCACTATATTGAATTTTAAACGCACATTTCAAATTACCGGGGTCACATACTAACTAGAAAAATTCCAGAAAAATATTTTCTAGCTTCGTATTGACGATACGGTCCTAACAAAACTAGTTTCGTCGAATTCTGAGACCGTTTGAAAAATGGCCAATTTCCAGTCGATTAAAATCAACTGAAACTGGTCAAACGCGTTTTCCTTTGCCACGCTCACATATTGATTCGAAAAATTATGAAATTTGAAACCTAGCAATAATTTGACATCACGGATCCAACAAAAGTGGTTTCGGCGAAATCCGAGGTCATTTGCAAAATGTCCATTTTTAAGGGCCTGAATTCCATAGCGACTATTCAGAATTTTCAACTGGACATATCTTTTGATTCCCGCTATCAAATTTCGATTGGTCGGATTCGTTAGAAAGATATTCTCAATTAGATTCCATTATTTTTGGTTTCACTAAAATCCGGATTGTTTTGCACCCGGTATATTCAATTGAAGTTTGAAATCGAATTATCGAACTACCGCGCCATTTTCAATTCTATATATAATTATAATTAATTATATTCGTTTTCAAATGTCGATTCAACTCAGTTTTCAACGCCATTATTTAAAATATTTATTTTAAATATTTAAAATCCATTATTTTAGCCAATTTAAAAATTTTAAATTGGTTCAGATTTTCTGGGCCGTTACACCATTCGTCCGTCCCGCCACATTTTTACCAACGATCGCCCGTGCCAGGCGTGTACGATGATCATTCGTCGTATATGTCAATGATGATGTAGACCGATCAAAGTCAACAACCTCACCTACCTCCGCAACAGACCGAGGTTCGTGACCACGAAGGTACACAAAATCTGCAAAGACAGTTTTCGTACGGGTTTGTCTCTCCTAGTAACGAAGAAAATGTTGAAACTTCAACGGAGGAGCCGGAGGACGAAGATGCAAATGAGGATGCGAATGTTACAAATTCTGAAGAATTTAGTCCAGAATACACTGCACCTGTCAGTCCCGAATATAACCAAAAGAAGACGAAGTGGAAGTCTTTAAGCGGCATTTTCATTAAACGACACCAAACCGAAGTTGAATCGGAGCCGGATCCCGGAATAGAAGATGTTGAGGATGATCATGCTGAAGAGGAAGAAATAGCAGCGGATGGAAGAAGAAAACAATGTAAGTTTACTTCCGAGCAGTACGTTTCACTTGCTAAATCGTGGATACGCATTTCAAGAGACAGCATTGTTGGGAATAATATGAAAGGTCAGAAATTTTGGGAAAGAATTGTAGATTTCTACAATTCGTTGGAAACGAGGAGTAGAACATGGGGATCAATTAGAGGCGGTTATAGAGTTATGAATGCTTCATGTCAGAACTATCTGGCAATACTGACAGGCTTGCAAAACAGGCAGCAAAGCGGTGCTACACCTTATGACGTTGTAAGTATCGTAGATTACTTTTAAAAATAAGTTAGTATACTATGCTTGATTAGTTAGAAATGTCATACACTCATACAATTTCGACTTTATGTTACAGATTGAAGAGTCACGAATGGCCTACCAACGAAAGTATAGACTTCCATTTAAATTTATCGACTATTTCGAGCTTCTATCTAGGTTGCCTAAGTGGAAGAACCCAAGCAACTTCATGGTTGAACAACAGAACAAAGCTAGAAGGATGAACTACTCTGAATCTAGTCCAGGAAGTGACCCGAGCTCGCAAGAAAGAAACCCTTTATTTGGAACTAGTGACGGACGGCCTATTGGCGGAGCCAAGTCAATTCAGCTGGAGCAATGCGATGCAGAGTTCTCTAGATTTATTGAAACAGTAGATAATTCAGCTACGGAGACAAAAGAGCATAGACTTCGATTTTCGAAGCAAAGAAACCGCAACGAAGAAGAGTTCCATAAAGCAGTTAGTGTTAATAGAGAGCTTCGCAGACAACAACATACGGAGAAACAAGCCCTGTTACGAGCTGGAGAAGAAGGAAGCACTGGTGCGAGAGAGCAATTATGTTAAAATGATTACATGTGATTTTAGTAAGCTTTCCCCTTTACAGCAAGAACTAGTAAAAGAGAAGATTGCAGAGTACAGAAGAAGCAAAGGAAGCGGAGGCGGAATCTGTAGTGGCTCGTTTGAGGACTAGCTATGTATGTTGGGTTAAGTTGTAATATGATTGTGAACTGTTTGTAGTATTTACATACTAGTGGGTATTTATGTACTAGCTAGGGTTTAGTTGTAATATGATTGTGTCCTATTTGTAGTATGTATGCAGTAGTTGTTTATGTAGTAGCTGTATATGTTGGGTTGAGTTGTAATATGATTGTGATCTGTTTTTAGTATTTATGTACTGGTTGTTGAAACAGTGATACAATCGACAATATGATTGGAAACTAGATTTATTGACCCAACATACACACTGATACATAGTGCACGAGTGCAAACCGATACATAGTTCTAGTACCAACTACTGATTCCGACTATTTCTTCCTTTATGCACCCACAAATGATCCACTAACTGGTCACGCAATTGGAAGTGTGCAGCTTGATCTTCAATATGTTGAACCATATCAACATACTCGTCCATTGAGTTTACATCTTTATAGGGTTTTGCATTTGACCCCATAAACATGTCAGGATAATTAGACTTTTGATTCTTATACCCACCTCTTTCAGACTCCACAATCATGTTATGTATTATTATACAAGCATACATGATTTCTGAAAGCACTCTTGCATCATGAAAACGAGCAGGATTGCGTAAAATATGAAATCGGGCTTGTAGAACACCAAACGTACGTTCGATGTCCTTTCTGTAGCTAGCTACTTTCTCAGTGAAATAACGTTCTTTGTCATTTGATGGTACTCTGTATCCTTGAATCAAAGTTCTCCACTTTGGGTATATTCCGTCCATTAGATAGTATCCAGTTTTGTGTTCGATATTACCAACGTTATATGAAACATCTGTTGATAGTCCGTTAGCAAGCTCTGTTAAAAGATATGATTATTTTAAAACATTTATATCATTCAATGAACTTGGGACTCCAAAAAAAGCATGCCAAACCCATAAATCGTCTGTTGCTACTGCTTCATGGATCATTGATGGCACTTTCTTATGTCCGGTGAACATTCCTTTCCATCCCGTTGGGCAGTTTTTCCAAGGCCAGTGCATGCAATCTAAACTTCCAAGCACACCTGGAAATCCTCTTGCTTCTCCCCTGCGTAGTATCCTGCTTATATCGTTTGGTCCAGGTGTCCGTAGATACTCGTTCCCGAACTCTTGAACAACTGTTTTACAGAATTCTTTCAGACACTATATTGTTGTTGATGCTGCAATTCTGAAATATTCATCCATTTGGTCGCCAGCTGTTCCATAGCTTAACATCCTCAATGCCGTTGAAATTTTGATGTGGGGCGAATGGCCAATTTCTTGTGCTCCGTTCAGTCTATAAGTGAAATATGGATTTGACTGATTAAGTTTAAGATAAATTTTAGAGAAGATTGTCGGACTCATACGATAACGACGACGGAACAAAGTTATATCGTAGGTTGGATTGTCGATGAAGTAATCTCTCATTAGTCTTTCATGTCCAATCCTGTAGTCTCTCTTATACCGCCGGTCACGCCGGCCAGGCATACTACCTCGATGGTTGCTAATTGAGCTTTCAGCGAAATTATTGGAATACCCAACCATTGTGTGTTGCTCCAGCTGCTCCTCCGTCTCTTCCTCATCTTCTAGGTTGTAATCTTCAGTTTGATTCATGTGGTAGTAATGGTGATGTAGATTTGGATCCATTGCTTGCTTTTTTTATAAATTGAGTTTCGTTGTTCTACCTAAGTGTAGACGTACGACAGATATATATAAGCAATGATGGTTAACATATTTTAAATATATTTTTTGGCAATAATGGTTCCGACATAAAGGTTGGGATAGTAATGATTCTGTCATTGAGTAGTCAATTCAGAAAGTTGTTGTGTTGTGAACGGTTGGCACTAATGGTTGGCAATAATGGTTCCGACATAAAGATTGGGATAGTAATGATTCTGTCATTGAGTACTCAATTCAGAAAGTTGTTGTGTTGTGAACGGTTGGCACTAATGGTTGGCAATAATGGTTCCGACCTAATGGTTGGGATAGTAATGATTCTGTCATTGAGTAGTCAATTCAGAAAGTTGTTGTGTTGTGAACGGTTGGCGCTAATGGTTGGCAATAATGGTTCCGACCTAATGGTTGGGATAGTAATGATTCTGTCATTGAGTAGTCAATTCAGAAAGTTGTTGTGTTGTGAACGGTTGGCACTAATGGTTGGCAATAATGGTTCCGACCTAATGGTTGGGATAGTAATGATTCTGTCATTGAGTAGTCAATTCAGAAAGTTGTTGTGTTGTGAAAGGTTGGCACTAATGGTTGGCAATAATGGTTCCGACATAAAGGTTGGGATAGTAATGATTCTGTCATTGAGTAGTCAATTCAGAAAGTTGTTGTGTTGTGAACGGTTGGCACTAATGGTTGGCAGATTGAGTAGGCAATAATGGTTTGGATAATATCTCTACGTTGAGTAGTCAAATTCCTTTATAATGGTTTGGATAATATCTCTGCGTTGAGTTGTCAATTCGGACAGATGATGTGATATAAAGTGATGTCCAAATATGTTTAAAATCTCCACTAAATCCAACCAGTGGAGTAGGATACGGGGATACAACAATTTATAAAGATACAACAATAAGCATGAAGATACAATAGTTTATAAAGGTACAACAACTGCCGACATAACATGCGAACTAGCTTCGTCAAAGTATGAAGTGAAAATTAGCAACTTCAGTAAACCCCATTTTACGTTTTAGTCTTATGGGAATCGCCGGATGTTCAATCGCAACTGGGCATTTTCACTTCGAACACGTCTATTCTCGCATTCGAGTTCGTTACAATATGCTATTCCCCAAGGACACAAAGGTTGGTATATCCAGTCCGTGTAATTGCAACCATTTGGATAGGCTGAACATCGCTGCACGCGCCGACCTATATTGTTTCCCTCTGCTTGAACGACAACTTCAACCGCATACCCGCAATAGCAACGAACTGGATAAGAATCCACTACATGTTCATGCAGTGATACACGAAAGAACTCTTCTTCTTGCGTTGATTGAGTGACCTCTTGTTGAGATGGAACTTGAACAGGGGGTACTGGGGTTTCATGTTGAGTTTGAACGTTCACTTGTTCATACGGCGGTATAGTTTGCGGTTTCATTTGGTTTAGGAACTGAAGTTCGTCTTCAAGCTCCTGTAGCCTCATGTTTTCGTAAGCTTGTTCCTCAGAATCTGTAGATATTGCCCACGAAGACATTTTCAGTGAGTGCGAATCAAAGGATGTGCTCTAAGAATGGGGAAGAAGTTGTTTGAGTTTTGCATGTTGTGAGTAAATTAACACATGTATATATAGCTGGAAGATGGGCAATGGTGTGAACGGTCAAAAGCTACACTGTAGGGAACACTAAATGGAATCTGGCAGATGACATGACTGCACTATACGAAGTATGCAAGACTTGACCAGTCATTGCGCTACAGTTGGTTGACCCATTACGTTCTTACGTAGAATATGGAGTTATCTGCAACCCTTGTTATGTTGGCGCGTTATGTAAGAATTTTGCATTTGTAAACGAGAAGACGATAATCTTGTTCACGATCAAATTGAAACAGTAATACATTCCAAACCACACTTACAGGAACCAGAACAATAGAACATAGCAACATCAAATTCAAAGTAGAGTAATAAATCTTCGATTCAAGAAAAACTAAATCCTAACGATTTCTGAGATAGCCAGATCTAGTTGCATCCGCAACAATCTTGTTCAACCGCCTTATTTCGGCTTGCGCTTCCAGTGCATATTGAAGTCCACGTTGGCACATTGGCGGGTCTATCCACTGCATAAAATTACAACAGTGAATATCATTGGGGTAATACCTATGGTCTTCGAAGGCAGGACATCCGAAGAATCGGCGTCCAGCATTTTTTTCAGTTTTGGTAACAACAGCAACCGATTCATCTCTACAACAACAAATAGGGTAAGCTCCACTAGGTAGCGTTGGACCGACCAGATGTAGGGGCTCGATTTCTTGTCCTTCGTATACGATCTGCTTACCAGGTCTTTGATTTGCTACAACTTCGCGCAATCGAGCGTTGAAAGATTTTGCTCTCGGCTTCACTGGTTTAGAATGAACTTGTGCTCCTTCACCGAATTCCACCGTAGGCTTGTTGTGTTGTACACTATTCCTTGACCGTTCAAACTCTTCATAACACTTATTCATTGTTTCATCGTCAATATCCAAGTTGTCCATAGCTTCAATACAAAACAAATCGTTAATCAATTGAAATGGATGGGAAGTGTATGGAATTTTTGTTCTGTTAGAGATATTAACCTGGTGCATATTTATTGCTGCGTTTACACAAAAAGCAGGGCTAGATTTGTAAAAAGAAATGTTGAACTTCCCAACAGAAACACAAAGTAGGAGATACCTGTGATAAATTTATGGTTTTGATATTTAATGCATCAACTTTTTCAGTAACATAATTACTGGTACTGTATCAATGTAGGTGATACACGTTGTCGATTACGATTGTCATGCTGATGTCGTATTTCCAGTTCATGCATTCCTGCTTCAAGTTCTAATTGTCGCACCTCGTCATTGTGTCGCTCTTCCATTTCGATATACCACTCTGTTGGTTCTCTGGGTGTGGACGGATTAGGGTTTGATGGTCCTGAGAGAAGGTCCGTGTAATTGTAAGAAGATGGATACGATATTGGCATTTTTCTTATTTGAGATACAGTTTCCAGTCCGTATGGATCGGGTATTGCTTAAGCAATGTTAGCTATATATCGGAGGAGATTTAGTTACCACTGCATAAGGAAATTACTTCCCGTTTTCAAAAGACACGGAATGTGAAAACAAATTGACAACGGGTAATTGCAACCGTTGGACTGTGCTCTGTATACTGTGCACTATTTACTGCACACTGTCCGCTGTATATTGTACACTGTGCACCGTTTCCTGTAGCTACGTTGGAAAATGCGTTCATAACTTTAGAAAAAGAGTGACATGACCACACTCTGGTCTGAAAACTGTAGAAAAAGAGTGACCGGCCTACACACTAGGAAAATATATATCCTGTATTAAAATATAACGGCAAATTGTTTCCCGTTATATTTTTTTGTCGTGGCACCACAGTGGCTACTTAATCGGTCACATTCCTTCCTTTATATACCAACCTACCTCTTCCTTGTTCCACACAACCAGACGACCTTCTCAAATTCTTTTTTGACAACCAGAAAAATGTCTTCGTCTGAACTGAAGCGTACCGACAAAAAATCTGCAAGCAAGAAACCCATGGCCTAATCGCACTCGTCATCGTATGCCATGCAACGTCCAGTCCAAGACCAACAATCGTTTCGCCCAACTCACGAATACGGATACTCACCGTATTCAAACGAAGATGCCTCTTCCGTTCATCAAAGATCTGGAAAAGAGATTGTACTCGAAGGGAAGGTATCCGAGCCACTAGGGACGATTGGATACAACCCTATTTGCCATTGTGGACAAGTGTCGGTCGTTGTTGTTGACGAGACCGAAACAAATGCCGGTCGTCGATTTTTCGGTTGTCAAGCCTTCAACGACCACATGAATTATCCTGGTGACATTGATTGTTGTTGCTTTAAGGAGTGGATTGACCCTCCCATTTGCGAACGTGGACGTCAGTATGCACTCGAAGCGCAAGCAGAAATAAGACGCTTGAGCAAGACTAAGGCGGGTACGACAAGAGATGGTCCTTTCCCTAGACCATGGTAGGTGTACGTGTTTGAATTTGACGCTTGTGTGCTCAGTTGTTGTAGTTTGTATGATTATGGTTTGGAATTTCCTTCTGTTGTACTAGTTGTCGTTGTTTCAGTTGTTATAATTGCTCAATAGTTGTACTAGTTGTTGAAGTTTGTATGGATATGGTTTGGCATTTCCTTCTGTTGTACTAGTTGTCGTTGTTTCAGTGATTATGGTTTGGCATTTCATTCTATCGCAAGCAGAAATAAGGCACCTGGGAACGGTCCATTTTTCGTAACTCTTTCGTGAATTGAAATGGTTAAAGCACTGGTGGACGACCCCTATTTTTAAACTCCTACATATACACAAAATTACCACCATGACAAAACAATTACGAATAATGCTTCCAAAGGCTGCTACAGTCAATGAAATGACTAGACTCTGAGTCATACAACAATATTACATACTGCAATATCACTGTGAATTTAACACGAGTCACGTGTATGTAGAGTGTACCCTTTCACATGCACGTACGGCATGATTGGACCAGTCACTGAGAAGAAAAAATTAAAGACACATCTCCATCATTCGTAGCTGTGATTCCATTAAAAGTCTCCATCTTTCGCTCACTGCATTGAGTAGTCTCTTCCGAATTAAATGACAACAGTATACGAAATTAATAGTAACTGCCCACATTTGTTGTGATGTGAAAAGTCACTGTAGGGAATCTAACGTAATATCACGAGATCAATAGTACATGCAAACATTTCATGTGATGGCACCATTTTTCGTGCTGCAATGATGTGACCGGTCATTGTACAGAATCACCCATAATATCACGAGAACCCTATAACGGGTATTCTAGTATGTTGAATTGTAACTGTTGGTCGTACATTGCCCTTATAAGTACTCCATATCTGATAATCCATCTCATACCTTCTACAGCTTCAAGCAGCACCGTTGTAGACTAAAGTGAGAATTTTATTTTCTTGTTGTCTTATAGGTAACATTTATTATCAACAAAATTCGTACTTCTAGTAACTCTACTTATTCTACTGATGCACAGGTTACATGGACGATTCAGAAATAAGTGATGAAGAAATGGGAAGGATTTTTGATGAGTACGAACGAAACTTAGTGAACGATAACGAAATTGGATTAGTTCATGATACACAAGTTGAAGAGGTGCCTGCCGCTATTCAGCATCGAGCGGTTACAGCTCCGCGTCCTTCTCCAGCAAATCAACGACCTAGTAATAGAGCTCGAACATTGAATTCTCCAACTTCAGAATTTTCTTCTAAGGATTTGCTGGCCCTCGTTAAATCCTATATTGAGGTTGAAAAGAGGGATGAGTTGCTAATGCAAAGTGGAGGGGGTTTAACATATGAAGAAAGATGGGCAATGATCACGAGGCTATACAACAACCATCGTTCCCAGCCCACTACACGAACATCGGTTGAAATCCAAATGGCTAATCGTCATTTTGCAGACGCTTATGATCGGTACACAAAGATTATCGAAACTGTTGAAGATGAGAACATATTTAAAACAAATCAAGCAACATATGATTCTCGTTAGCTTTTCGAGTATGGTGAGGAGTTCGTTGGTTACAAAGCGTATAAACTCCGCTACAGTTGGTTGACCCACTATGGAACGGAGTAGACTTATGGTATTGAGATTTTATTGTTGTTTTACTATCTATTTAATTTGATGTTTGTGCGTAGACTATGGAGTTATCTGCAAACCTTGTTATGTTGGCGTGCTATTTAAGAATTTTGCATTTATACACGAGAAGAGGGAAACCTTGTTCAACATCAAATTCAAACGTTATTACATTCCAAACAACACTTACAGGAACTAGAACAACATAACATACCGGCTATACACAAAAACATTCTCTACACAGAAATACAGTCTCTCCACATAACTAAATGCAGTCTCTACACCGAAACATAATCAAAACGTACACAAAATACATCGAAAGTGCATAATAGCGGTAGTCAACAAATACAGAACGCATACTCAAACAATAGGAACATACAACTGACAACTGCGAAAATGTAATACATCTAAAGTACATAATCATGGTAGTGAACAAATACAGAACGTCTACTCAAACAACAAGAACAGACAACTATCAACTAGGAATACGTAAAACAACAAAAGTACATAACAGTGGTAATACAACAAAAGTACATAATACTGGTACTCAAAAAATGCAGAACGTCTACTCCAACAGTAGGACCATACAACTAACAACTGCGAAAGTACATAAAAGTGATAGTAACTCAGTCGTCTGAGTCATCTGAATGTGTACGTGGACGTGTGCGGCGCCGATGACGTCTCTCATCATCACCAACATCTGGAGGCTGACTGGACCCAGCACTAGACCTATGGTGGTAATACATCTGCAAGTCCTGAAGTCTCTTGCGCTCTGCCTCAAGCTGGGCCTCTAAATGCGCCTGCTGCTGTCGTGCCTCCTCTGCAACACGACGTAGCTCACCATCATAGTAATTAATCTAGGCTACGCCTATGCTCTATATAGCCCGTATGCCTAATCCCCATCTGCATATCATACAGATCATGATATGATATCTGTGTAGGATCCGGGTAATCGTGATGGGCCAGAGGATGAAACACGACAATGTAACGATCCGGTCCAATGGTGGGCACTGCCATGGTCCATCCAAAATGACTGGCGGCCGCCACATGATCAGCTGCACGAAAACTGTGGCTGGGCTGGGTAATATCCTCGACAACAGGTGGACGTATGCCGTGTCGTATAGCAGATGGCCCTATTAAATCAATCAATGCTGCATGCGTAATCGTGTCTGAGGACCCGGTGAAAAATCTACGCCAGAAGGTAAGGTAACTCTCCCCGATAATAACAAAGCTCTCAGCCGTCCACCAGCCTGCTGCCCTGGCTATATCTAGCTGCTCCGTCGGGTAAATCATACACCGATAAGTATGTGGGTGTGGATCATCCGGAATAGCGTCGAAGTCATACAATTGTCTCCAGCACCTCTCACCAAGATACCAATAAGCACCTAGCGCCACGGGAGAAGATATAAGTGGAAATCTCCGTCCGGCAAGCATCCAAGCAATCTGTATGATCTCAAGATCGATGGATGTACTCTGCTCAAATGGATGCCATAGAATCTGATCCCTATACATCCTCAGCTCGATCTGGTTATGGGCAATGGGATACACATGGCGTGACTCATTATCTCTGGACCCCCAGTTGTCCGCAGTCCAAAAGCATACACGGGGGAAAAAGGTCGATGGGTCTGCAGTACGGGTGATAAAATGAAAGTTCCTAGAGTACTCAAAGTACCAATACTGTAACAACTCCCAGAATCCAAATAAAGAAACCTGAGAATCAGTGATGGTGCACTGCATGTCGAGACATCTGTATAGGTATGCAAGGATAGGTGTGCCCCAATCATATAAAATCGCCCCATCGGCATTTATCTCAGCCGCGACCGCAAAAAACCCCACTGGAACGCTACTGCTCGAAGAACTAAAGAAAAGGTTACCCATAAGGTATAGCATAAATAATCGAGCAAGCTCCAAGTCGTCATCAACAGAGTAGTGATCGAGTATCCTGTCCATAGCCGCACGGATCGCGCTCACTCTAATAGCGCCTTCTGCCTGATACGACATAGCAGAAACATCCAAATGAGGCAGTAGATCATGAACAAGTGCACGATCATGCCATCGACCATCGTCATAAGGCAGTGGGGGATAAGCACCTACTCTAATGCTAATACCAATAAGCATGGAGAAATCAAGCGGTATAAGTCCTAACTCACCACAAGGAAAGTGAAATGTGTGGGTGGTTTTGTACCACCGTAGAGCAATGGCTGCACACAATTGGACATCGGCATTTATAACATGATTTATTCCTAAAATAGCAAAGAGCACAATAAGATAAAATATGAGTACTAAATTATCCACTTATTTCATTAAAAGGTCTATAATATTACCTAGAAAAAATTGAAATCCAAGAGCATGTAACAGTCCTGCGACCCCCTCCTTACTCGCCAAGTGTGCATGATAATATCTAAGTGTGGTCGCTAACGAACCACATGGACGTATATTCCGCGACTGTTAACGGTTCAACAAAATGTTATACTATCTACCCAATATCTAACACTCAAAGAATACTATTTAAATATTACTAAAAATACTTACAGCCAAACTCGACTGCGTGCTAACGTGTACTTCATCATCTGGAAGAATGCGAAAGTTGGATAGCATAGGAAGCTTCGCCGCGCTGAGGTTCATATCCACATAGCCATCGAGATCGACCTGTCTAGCGGAAACCGATCCAACACCCCTACGCGCCCTGCCTGTTCGTCCGCCTCTACGCCCGCCACGTCCCCGATGGGCGCCTTCCTCGTGCGCCCCTATTTCTTCGTTATACATGTTCTCGGCGGCTGCAAGCAAGTCTTCTATTCCGAGCACTGGTTGTTCGCCACTACCCCTTGCACCACTCCTGCCTGCGCCACTTCCCCCGGTGCCACGATCGTCGCCGTGCATGAATTTTTTGGCGAATTTTTTTAGTAATCTAGCCATATTTTCGAACGAATATTTCAAATACGGTATTTAATTTGGTTAGAAGCTGACGGATTGGTGAATTGAAGGTAAAATTTAGGTGAAAAATGGGGTTTGGAAGATGGTTTTCGAGTTAGGAAAATGAAGGAAGGGGATAATGAAGCAGGAGGCGGCTGGGAGAGTTTTTTGATGGTGGGCTTATAACGGCAAACTCTTTTCCGTTATAAGTTATAACGGCAAAGAGTTTGTTGTTATAACGTTACAACGGCAAAGAGTTTGCCGTTGTAACCCCCTTCCCAAAACCAGTCCGTGGCTGGTTCGCCCTTTCTGGGTACTCGGCTCGTTGGACCAGTTGCAGAACATGAGAGAGAATAACTGAACAGAACGGATGGTTGGTTTTGGTCTAACATCACTAACAGTGTTAGTGGTGTGGGGTAGGGATTGACCTCTGAATTCCTCTGAATTAATCCCAGCCGCACATCACAAACACCCTTAGTGATGTTATGTTCACCTCAATTAAAATGAGGCGAACAAACTCACTCTTGCGGGTAGCGGATCAACCTCAAATCCATCGCTTTCAACAACTTGTTTAGCATAATGTTTCAACTCATCACGTGTCATTTGACGGAACTCATAGTCCCAACCCTCGTCGTCACTGCAGTTATCTAGAAGATCTTCTTCATCTGTTTCTTCGTTGCTGCTATCGAGGAGTTTTTCCTTAGCATAGGTTAATAAAAAAAATCCATTTTTCAAGCCATATCAAGAAGGCTTCCTTCACGGCAAATGAATAGAGGTTCTCCTTCTACGGTTTCATAGAAAAGGCTTGCTGGATGGAGATCCATTTTTTTTTTTGCTAGAGTTTCTATCGAAAATGAAAGAACTGCGAAGGCCGCAAGATGCAAAAAATCAAATTAACTTGTACCGGTCCGTGGACCACGTAGACATACTATGAAGTACAGTCAAAAAACATGTAATGACCCGTATTTTTCCAAGGGTATAATTAATTTATTTAATTATATAAATAGTGATTTAGGGAATTAAATCGTCTTTTAATCAAATAAAGTGAATATTTAATTAATTTAAATAATAGAGTAATATATTTGATTCAGAAATAATCAAAATTATTGGATATCACAATATTCTTTGAACAGGGTCATCCTCAAGATTTAATTCAGCTTAGAGTTGAATTGTATTGACGAATATATTCAATCGATGTCAGTTTGAAACATAGAATTATAATATAATTAAAATAGAGCTTGAAATAGCGCGGCAGTTCGCTATTTGGCGATTTGAACTTCAACTGAATATACATGGTTCGTTTTAAGCCGGATTTCTGTGAAACAAGAAACGTGTGGAGCTGGTGGAGTATATCTTTCTAGTGGAAGAGAAAAATCGGGATTTCATCGTGTAGATTTTGATTTACGTCCAAATCAAATTTCAGAAAAAGTCGCTATGGAATTCCTTTATAATTTGTAACGCTTTATATACGTTATAAAAGGATTTTTCAATGTAAATTGAATATTGATTCAATCTGGACTCGGAATAGAGAATATATAATTTTCCTGGAGTTGTATAGTATTCCACTGTGAATATATACGATAATATAAATTTATTTATATTTAATTTAATTTATTTAAATATATTTATATATTTAAATGAATTATTCAAGGGTCTAAAATTAGCCACTTTTGCAAACGAATTCGGAATTCGACGAAACCAATTTTGTTGGATCCGCAATGTCAAATAGTTGTTAGATTTCCAGTTTCGTGATTTTTAGAGTCAGTATGTGGCCATACGGATTTTTAGAGTGAAAAACAGTCGATAAATTGACCTTTAAAAATATGCTGTGTGAGCATGCGGAGTCGGAATTCGACGAAACCAATTTCGTTGGGACCGTAATGTCAAATTCTAGCTACATGTCCAGTTTGGTGATTTTTGGGTATCATATGTGGTTGCAGGGATTTTTAAGGACCGCGGACGAGTATTAAATCGAGAAAATAAAATAAATAAAACCAAAATAAAATATCCCAATATTTTTCTTGGGTAATAGGAGGGCCACGCAGCGCCTCTCCTCAGCCACAAACTCTACCTACCAAGAACAACCTATATAACCCAAATTACACCGAACACAGCAAAGTTTGCACCAAAAGAAAAATCAAAAGAAATCAAACTAAATTCCTAAAATCACAAAATCTATGTCTTTGAGTTCGTCTTCTGTTGCTCATCCCAGCGAGGTGCTTTTTGATGAAGTCGGAACCAATACCGTTCGCTGCTTAAGGTACAGCGTGCCCTAGGGTTGTGTTCATCATCGAATCTAGGGGATGTGAGCTCGGTTCGAGTGGGTATTTAGGTTTAGGAGGTAAGGGAGTTGCGATTTGAGGTGGTCTTGAGGGCTTCGGTGAAGTTCTGGCCGCGGGTGTACCTGCTGTCGCGACAGCACAGGGGGCGTCGAACTCAGGGTTAGGGGCATGAGGGGATAGGGCTTCGAAGGAGAAGGGATCTGGTAATTTTTGGATGAGATTTCATGAAGAGTTGGAAGCTCGATTTGGGGCCAACGTGGTTCGAAGCTTATTGGGATTTTCCTGGAGTTCGATACAGTGATTTGGGGAAGACGGGTGGAAGAGGGATGCGGGTCGGGTATTTATATGGTATGTGGGCCGACATTCAAGGGTGAAGCCCAATAAATATTAGCCTAGTTTTTATATAAAATCCATTTAAAAGTGTATAAATTGTTAATGTCATATCATGGTCATACGGTGTCAGATTGACGAACCGCAAGTTGCGTTGGGATCGTATGGACGAGCACTCCACAATGGAACTGACCGCGAGTCAATCGGAGTCCGTCACAATTTATAGCAAAATAAATTTTCCAGCTGAATAAAGCGATGGTTATCGTCATTGACGATGATCGTCCAAATGTGAGTAAAACTTACCAACTCTGAACAATTTATAATTTCATGTTGTATTTTTAGAACTGTTAGATATTGGTTGATTGACTGTATGTTGACTGTTTGATTGAACTACTAGTCAGTTAGTTGAATTTTCTATATCGATTCTGTTTAACAGAATATATCATATAGAACTGAAAGTGATGATAATCATATTGTGTAACATCTGTGGATGCAGGGAGACAGGTTGGAGGAATCCGACTAGATTCCTCAACAGTTATTTTATTGTTTTTCATATATTGTTATATGATGTGATATAAAATCTGTGGGTGATTATATGTGCTTGGACGATATTGAACATCGTGATTTGATATGATTGAATACCATAACATACCGGAATGTAGATAAGGGAATTTTCAAAGTGATATTGAAAATAGCATATTTATAAAATGGGATATTTATAAATAAGAGATATTTATAAAGTGGAATATTTATAAATAAGAAATGTTTATAAATTGGAATATTTATAAATAGGAGATATTTGAAAAGGAAATAAATTCAAAACATTTCTTTTTGAATGGAAAGGCCTGTGTGGCGAGTTTGGGGATTTTCCCGATGCTCCCGATACAAAGGAGGTTATGGCGAATTTTCCCAGGAATTTAAGGAGTTAGAATATTGCAAGAATAAATTTGAAAAGGAAATATTTGTAAACCATTTACAAATAGAATTGGAAAGGGAACATTATAAAAAGGAAATCATTTTTAAAGTGCAGAACCATAATTTAAAAGTAAATCTTTTCAAATGAATAAAACGTTGTTAAAAAGGAAATCTTTATAAAGTGAATAAAGTAAATCGAATATGGTATTCGAAAAGAGAAATCGAATATGGTATTCGAAGTTAGTTAATCGAATATGGTATTCGAAGTTAGTTAATCGAATATAGACATTCGAAAGAAGTTAATCGAATATGGTATTCGAAGTTAGTTAATTGAATATGGTATTCGAAAGTTAGTTAATCGAATATGTTATTCGAAAGGGGTTAGTCAAGTCGAGTTAGTCAAATAGAGTTAACCAGTTAGAGTTAATTAGTTAGAGTTAACCAGTTGGAGTTAATTAGTTAGAATTAATCGATTAGAGTTAAAACAAACTAGAGTTAATCAAATATAGTTATTTGAAACAGAGTTAGTCAAACATGGTATTCAGGGTAAGTTGCCATCTTGTACGACTGCTAGCGTAATTCGCAGGGTTGTAAATAGCCTACGGCGGTCGGATATTTCCTGAAGGAGCCAGGCGTAACCATTGTGATCGCTGCGATCTAGAGTCAAGCGAATGGAGTTTAATCGAATATTAGTTATTCGATAGGAGTTAATCGAGTTGATCGAGTTGAGAAATAAGTTAAGTTAAATAAGTTGAGTTGATCGGGTGGTTCGACCAACTTAGTCGAGCCTAGTTAATCGAATCGAATTTGTCGAACCAAGTAAGTCGAGTTAAGTTAGTCAAGTTAGTCGAGCCTAGTTAATCGAATCGAATTGGTCGAACCAAGTAAGTCGAGTTAAGTTAGTCAAGTTAGTCGAGCCTAGTTAATCGAATCGAATTGGTCGAACCAAGTAAGTCGAGTTAGTTGAGTCAACTTAAGTTAGTCGAGTTAAGTTCGCCGAGTTAAATAAATCGATGTTAGTTTCATCGAAAGGAGTTATCGATGTTAGTTTCATCGAAAGGAGTTATCGATGTCAGTTTCATCGAAAAGAGTTATCGATGTTAGTTTCATCGAAAGGAGTTATCGATGTTAGTTTCATCGAAGGGATTTATCGATTATAGTTTAATCGAAGTGAGATTTTCAAATATGAGATATTTGAAAAGGAAGAGTTATCGAATATTAGTTATTCGAAGAGAGATTATCGAATATCGTTTAATCGAGAAGGAGTTAATCGAATATAGGTTATTCGAAGAAGAGTTAATCAAATAGAGATTTCTCGAAGAGAGTTAATCGGCAAATTCGATTATATCGAATTCGGGAAAGTACTTATACTTTCCAGTGTTTTAAATAGAGATTTATTTATTTATAAATAAATAAGTGTTAGGTTAATTATTCATTAATAAGAATAGAAGTTATAATTAAAGTTAGATAATTCGAAAGGAGGGATTATAACGTTATCGTTATAACCAATGTTTTAAATATAGAAGTAGATTAGTAAAATTGGATCCGAGAAAGGCGTAAAGAAGTTGTTAAAGATTGAAAGATAAACTTTGACCATTTTGAAGTTATAACGTTGTTCAGTTAAGGTCTGAGAGGTAATTATACCCCAACTTGAGTGACTTCCTTCTTAACTAAGAAATGGTAAGGTTTGATCGTAAAGGAGTTTTGGAAATGTTTTCCAAACAAGAATCAGAAATGTTTTCTAAATACAGAAAACAAGGAATGGAAATGTTTCCAGTGTTGATAACATATATTTTCTAAATATAGAAAATAGCAAATGTTGAATATAGGGAAACAGGAGATGTAAAATGAACTAAAGAGATAAATGTTAAATGATGTTTGTTTGATATAATTTCCATCTAGAAATAATATCGTTGTTTGCACACTTGTTTTTCTTTGATGGTTAAATCACATACTATCGAAGTTTTGACCATTTTAACGTTGTTAATATGGAGAGACCGGTTGGATTATTATCCGAAGAACCACTCTGTATTGGCATAAGCGTTGCGAACCATATATGCCAAAGATAATTGAAGACGGAGTAAAATGCAAGGGCTGTTGTATAAGTCTTAGATAACAGTGACTAAGATGGATATACTGAATAGTGCCTTCGGTTTGTCCAGTCCCAGGACAACTTGTATGGACAAAGGTCTGACAGAGTATACCCAATGGATCGCGTAAGTTGATCTGTTCAAAAGTATTCACGTTTGGTGGCGGAGGAATTCGTTTCTCTTAGCTGTATACCCGTGTTATTTTTTGATAAGTCAATTTGTGATTTGGCGGGTATGACGATGTGACATTCTAAGTGAATGAAGATGACTTGTGTGGATGAATGTCTGACAGAGTATTTCCAGAAAGGTCACGTACATTGATTTCTTCAACCGTACCAAGAGTGGAAGCGGAGAAGGAAACTTCTTTAGCTAACACGTAATGTACTGTCGTAGACGTCAATTAGTGATTTTCGATGGATCTGACAATGTGGCATTCGAAGTGAATCTGATGTGATGATAAAGCGTAGCTTCTAGCCTCATCAACCGGTAAATGACAAAAATCGGGCAGGCAGCATGGCTAAGTCGGTCGCACCGAAGTAGGGTGTATAATCACCTATCTAGAGAATATTCATTTGTTTCTTAAATCTATCAATGTTGTCCCATATATATACGGGAACGGTTGCTGATCCCAACCGTTGGTGATGTACATTCGATACACTCAAGCGAAATGAGTGGTCGGTCATGTGTGGCTGAGTTACAAGATGTTCTTGTTGAACTCCAGTGTATCGTTCCTAGAGTACACTGATCGGAAGGTGGTTCCATACCTTGTCATAGTTTGAAATCCATTATCCAATACGTGCTTGCGATTTTGATTGTATACTATATATGTAGAACGTGAGATGGAAACGTTTCTGCTAGTTGATATCTATTTGTACATAGACATTATTATAATATCAAAAGGTTTTTGATATAAAGATATTTTGGATTCTCATAAGGGAAAAACCCGTTCCGTTCTGCGGCGTGGTCTTATGAGATATCGTTTACTTGTTCATATACCTGTTTAAACTGTTTTACTCATACCAGTCCCATGACTGACCCGGAGTTTATTTGTTTTGTTTTCCCTAAACTCTTGGGTGCCTAATTTTGTACGGGCAGTCAAGTAGTCAGGAATTTACAGATATACTGGAAGAGCGTGGAGCAGGAGGCTTCAAGATCATATAGCTATAGTTATTTCCGCTGTGTTGTAAGTGTTGTACTCTGATAAGTGCTATTGTATACATAACTGTTATATTTCAAAGTTATGTTACCTATTATATGTTATTCGTTCCGCTGTGAGGTTCGTGTTACTCTGATGTTGTGTTCTTCTTCTTCTTCTGTTCTAAGTTTCTATCTTATCTATTCTCACCTTCTAATTTCTTTCATTAATTACCGGGATTTTTCGATGTTTTGGTTATCGACATCGAGCTTATGTCGATAACCAAAATCGCGGAAATCCGGGTCGTTACAAAACAAATAGGCCCCCTATGTAGAAGAGTATTTTTGGCTCTTTTTTTTATAGTTTGGATTATTAACTAGATTTGTGGATTTACCGATTATTTCATGATTTGGGGGCTACAAGGGTTGAAATAGAATTTGCCCCCAAACAAGCCCCTCAATTCCAATTTTTTGCAATTAAATTCTTTTTTTTCTTTAACTTAATTGCAAAAAAATGAAAATTGAGGATTTTAATTGATTGGGCACCGAAAGAAAAGGGATTTTGGACACAGAGGAATTGCTTTCGCAAAAAATAGACTTGTTTCATTCCATGTTTTCCTCTTTTGTTAGTTGCATTTTGAATTTTTCGTCCGAGTTTTCTTTCGATTTTTGGGTTTTGGATGGGGTGGTGTGTTATGCTATGAGCCATGTCACACGTTTGTGTACGTTCCTGTGTCACTGTTAGTCTCTTTTCGGATGACGGAGTGACATGTCATGCGTGTGTTGGTCGGCTTGCATGTGCTTCCCTCTCCCGATTATGCATTGTCCTTTGCATGTTTGGGCCTTTCTCAGTTGGACGGGATGGGTTTAATCCCATTGTTGGCTTGGTCATTCTTTCATCTTGTTGGGAGTGGCACGTTTGTTGTGTTACATCTCTTGGTTTCGTCTGTTTGATCTGCTGTTGGTATGTATATATTCTTTGTGTGTGTTAACAGTTTTGGTAGCCTTTGCTACATAAACTGTTTTTGTGATCCATTGGAGAATGACTAGATTCTCCCATTTGTTATATTATATTTTTCTTTCTTAAAAAAATGTCAATCCTAGAATTAATGTGTAAGTTTCCCTAAAGCATGCACCTTTAGCAAATTCATAACAAATTCGTACAAACATAACAACTCATGAAATCTGGAACCTACCTCCATAATCATTCAACACATATCATACAAATTTACATATTATTTGGAGATTCCTATCAAATGGTTCCAACCTATAACTTATTCATTTTCATGTATGATAACATCTTACAAAACCAATTTATATCATAAAATTAAGTATGTACATTTCACGACAAGCGTATAACATCAAGAATAACATGAAATCAACATAAATAATTAACAAAGCTTTCAAATATACCAAGGTAACCAAAACCATAGGGGTAAAATATATTACTCGCCTTGGTTGGATAAAGGTAATGAGATTTGTTGATGAAATATTGCAAACTCTAAATCTTTCTAGATATTTCTTCTCTTAGCTTGTAATGGTCGGCCTTTCTTTGGTTTTCTTTTGGGTTTCTTTTAGAATGAATATTGTGAATGAAATGTTGTAAAACATTACATATATATATATATGTATGTGTGTGTGTGTGTAGAGAGAGGAAACTTTCAACTTTTCCCCTCTCATATCCTTCCTCCTTATGCATCCTTTAGTTAATTTATTTCGTTACAAAAGTCAACTTCTTAATTAGTTTATTAAACATTAACCACATTACCTCATCCATCACATTATTCCTATTTAATCACATAACTAAATTCTTAAATAATGTCTTTCGAAAATTAAGGATGTTACATTCTCACCCTTAGGGAATTTCGTCCATGAAATTTATTCAAGGACCAAACAATCATAGCAATAAGCTGTCAAGAAACAATGTTATCCATACTAGTATACCATATTAGCATCCATTTATAAAGAAATATAAATCGTACCACTAACAAGTCTGGGTAAACTTCTCTATTTCGGCTTTAGGTTTCTCAAGTGCAATCCCTCTCATTAGCACTCCACTGGACTTTCACCAGCTTAACCGTCATATTTCTCAATTTTCTTTCATTTCCATCTACAATTCTCACTGGTTGTGTTACAAAAGTCAAGTCGGATTCCACACCATCTCTTCCAATGTCTTTGGATCAAGGGTAGCATCGGGACCATATACATGCTTTGGTAAGTGTGACACGTTATAAACTCTTGCAAAGTTATTCGGTAGCACTACTCTATAGGAAAGCTTCCCAATCCTTTTTGATACTGAGAAAGCTCCAACATACATTGGCACAAGCTTTCAGGATTTCCCGAAATGAAACACGCCTTTCATCGGTGACACTTTGATGAAAACTATATCTGTGACGACCACCCATAACCTCGGCTCTTAACAAGGGAAGTAATGCGCTGAAAGACGTGCCAGAAAGCTATGGACGATCTTCAGAGTAGGTAAACATATACGGAACATGTAGTATAACAACAGTGCAAGGATAAAATATAATAGAACATATACAACAGGTAACAAGAGTGAAGCATATTTGAGCAGAAACTTCAAACTTTCACAATAACTAGAAAGAATATCCGTACAACCAGATTATAACATCAATGTCTGTACAAATTTGCCTCACTATAGCACTCAGAGTCAAATATTAAAATAGCGGAAACACAGATACTATATAGTAGGAAAGTAATATATACACCAGCCTCCTGCTTGCCACTGAACTACAACATCGTCCTCACCAAGATATCATCTGTCACCTGCCACCTAGTTTGCCCATCCAACAATCAGATGAACAACCCAAGCTAATTAGAGAGAAACACAAAATCTTGAGTCAGACAACGGTCTTAGTGAGCGATAAAACAGCTATCTAACATCATCCACAAAGTATATGAGAATAGGGAGATTATCAAACCAAGCTGCCCTAAACACCAATGAAGAACTCAACCTCATCTTCCCCACATCGGACAGTGATAGCCTTTACTAACAAGCATTTCCACCATACATCCATGGCACTTAGAACAACCATTCATTAATGACAGTCAGTAGCAACCAAACAATAGCACTCACAACCTCCAGATTATATATCTCGTGTAAACCATCCTAATCGAATTCAATATCCCTTAAGCACAATCCCCAAATACTTAAACCAATATTGGACAAGCACCCAAGAAACATCTCCTCCGACGTGAGACAATCTATGTGAGACGGTACAAGCAAACATCCATGATTGACTCTGGCCGCCAATCCTGCTTCGAAACCATCGTTAATCGTATGACTGGCAATGACATGCCATCAACTGTCAAGGGCCAATGGTAAACCTCGGTTCTAGTTAAAACTTCATGTGCTATACAACGAAACGTATCTAGGCCCGTTCGAGCTTCCCAGGGTACGCGACTATATGACAAAATCGTGTAACCCCTGCTTTGAGTCTGCTAGAACTTATAGCAACGATAATTCCTCGGCCTTCGGTATCTCTAGTCGTCATCGACGACGACCATCCAACGATTATCAACAATCTCAGAACACCTTTGAGTTGTCATCACATTTGTTGCATTACGATGATCAACAAACACATCATAACACTTCGACATTCTCACTTGAATTCACTTTGAAGTCACATCATCATCACTGAACCAAAATCATCAAACAATGGTCTTCAATCCCAGGTCATCACCTTTAGATCGCGTAATGACCTATACTCTATGACCTGACCCGCCTTCTTACAGACCGAACCACACCAACGACCTAAGTACCACACTTCTTAACGACCTGACTTATCTCCAAGCCATCACCATTTCTTTCTTCAAACCAACGACCTGACAAGGTCACTCGATACCCATGACCTAAGTCCTACTTCCTTCAACCTAATGTCTTCCAGAGCTTCACGGTCTGGCACAACGACCTGCGACCTGATGTAAATCACGACCTAAAGTCATCAAAACCACCCTACCTTCCTTCTTCATACAGTCTGGGTCCACGACCTAAGGATGAACGATCCACGACCTAAGCTTCAACCAACTACCTGAGCTTCTTTCCCATGTTCTGACTCCATTTCTTGGAGAAGAAGAAAACAACCTGACTTAAGGAAAAACGAGCAAACTCCAGATTTGACCAAAATAGCTCCAAACTCAACCAAATCTTCGACAAAGGACTACATAGATGAAATCCAATCATCCAAATCAATCATAAACACTTCACAAAATCATTATCAACATCAAAATAACAATTGTCATCATTATATCATAGAAAAGGTTCTAAATCATGACTAAATGAGAAATAAACTAAAATGATGGATCTAACTTGCATAAACATATAAATAACATAAGAATTACCAGTTTTAAGTTGCTAAATTAGATCCTATGGTGTTCCATATGAAAATACACTTACAATGATGAAGATTTAGGAGAAGACACTTGAAGATGATAAAATTTTGATCAAACAACTCATACACTTGATTGAATCCGCGTGAGAGATGCGTATCGCTCACCAATCTACAAAACAATACAAAATCAATGAAAAACAAATTCGAACAATGAAGATTGATCTTCAAACTCCTCGATTTGATGAAATCTCTCCTCGCTCGATGTAGATCTAGCTTCAACTGATGTAGATCTTTGGTCCTCTTCCTTAAATCTAGAATTTTAATGGTGGAAAGTGTATTTGGTTGAGCAAGGAGGAATACGAGCTTAACAAATGAGAGAATAAAAAAAGTAACCCTCTCTCCATGCCTCTAACCCCCTATTTATAGCCCCCCGTCAGCTCACTAATGGGCCTCCCGAATTCAACCCATTATGGCTTTAAAAACCTGAACAATAAACTGTAAAACATAGAAACATCGATTCCTCCTAAACCGCTGAACAAAATCTTTAATGTGACCGGAATTGGCAACACAATTTCCTTTCCGATAAGACCACCTTAACACTAGATTCGATCCTAACCAAAAGTTATGCCCTGTACAAGACTGACAGGGGCAAAATGGTCACAAACAAAATTGGTAAAAATCATGGACATGTCTCACATCTCCATAAACAACATATCAAAATATGAGAATGATCCAACCCTCATTACATTAAATAAAAAATATTTTGTGGTCCTCCGATATGTAAAATGCGGGTTGATACATTTTCCTCCCTCCCCCCTCAAGAATTTTGCCCCTGAAATTCCAATAAGCAATCACAATGATTCCGCATGCCTATCATCCATAAGAAGCCAATCCTATCATCCAAACTAGCAGCCATCAAACCATGCATCCGTAGCCTAGTCCTAGTACGCGAAATTCTAAAACACAACAATTGTACATGTACAAGTTACAATGATGTAAGGTGACATGATACTAATGGGTCATACTAATGAAGAGTTATGGATGGGTCGTTGTCATACTTTCTTCCGTCTACTATGTACAATCGCCATCATCCTCACTCCATCGTACCTTGACCAACTTAACCGTCTTCCTCCTAAGTTGTTTCTTGCCATTCACCACAACACGAAGCGGCTTACGAGATTTCGTATCTATTGTCTCGACTTCTAGATCTTCGTACTGCTCTAGAGATACCACCACATTTGAATCATTCACACATTTTCGAAGAAACGACACATGGAAAACATTGTGCACTCCCAACATCTTCTTGGGTAACTCCAATCTATATGCGAGCTTTCCAATTTGCTCGACAATCGGAAACGGTACAACAAATCTTTGAGCAAACATTCCTTCGCTTCCAAACCGAACAACATGCTTCGACGGTGAAATCTTCAAGAAAACCATATCGTCAATCGAGAATTCCAAATCTTTTTGAAGATTATCGGTGTAACTCTTCTGATGATCTAGGGCTATGCCTTCATTCATTGTCGAACGGTCTCGATACAATCCGATGTCTCTCTGATCATCTCTGGCCTAAATATCAACTTATCTTCAGTTTCTAACCAACATGCTGGAGAGTTACACGGTCTTCCATAAAATTCTTTGTATGGTGCCATCCCAATGCTTGACTAGTAGTTGTTATTATACGCAAACTCAACTAGGTGTAGATGGTCCTCCCATGATCCTCCGAAGTCTAACACACAAGCCCTTAGGAGATCATCCAAAACTCGGTTAACACTCTCGGTTTGACCATCGGTTTGGCGATGACAAGCCGTACTCAAACGCAACTTAGTCCCCAAAGTTTCTTGCAAACTCTACCAAAATCCACTCGTGAATAATGGATCTCGATCACTTAGTATACTCTTTGGCCTACCATGGAATTGAACTATCCATTTTATATAAAGCTCAGATAACCTCGATGTTGTCCTAGTCTATCTGACAGAAATAAATCTTGCACTTTTGGTCAAGCGATCCACGATGACCCAAATTCCTTCGTTTCCTGCCCTGGTTCTAGGTTGTCCATTGATACAATCCACACTTACATGAAGAAACTTCCAATGGATGAAGCAAACTTCTCAGCTTCTTTTGTTCAGCTTTTACTAACTGACAGTTCATATATTTGGAAAAAAACTTTCCAGTATCTCTTTTCATTCCTTCCCAGTAGTAGGCTTGCTTCATGTCCAGATATATCTTATTACCACCAGGATGAATCCTCAACTTCAAGTGATGATATTCCCTTAGAACCTTATCCCTCAATCTGTCAATTTCAGAACAACCAATCGTCCTTGATTTCGAAGCCAACCTTCTTGATCAACCACGAATTCTTTATCCTCCAGTTCCAACTTCTAGATAAACCTGACAAGCTCTGCATCTTGCTTTTGGCTCTCGCCAATCCTTTCGATGAGAGTAGGTCTTATCGATAAGCTTGCCAACATTTTAGGTTCCAACTCACACCATGGCCTGAAATCAAATCCCGCCAAATACTCGAGGTTTTCCATTCCGAAAACATCGCTCTCAATCCTTCATGTCTTCGACTTAACGCATTTACAATTGCATTACCTTTACCAGGAGTGTAGGATATACCAAAATCATATGGTGCTAGAAACTCTAACAACCTTTGATGCCAAAGATCCAATCCTTTTAGAAGAAAAGATACTTCAATGACTTGTGATCCATAAAAAACTCGAATCGAACTCCCAACAGTAATGTCCCCACATCTTCAAAGCAAACACGATTGCTACCAACTCTAAATCACGAGTCGGATAATTCCTTTCATGTGGTTTCAGCTGTTGACTCGCATAGGCCACAACCCTATCCTTCTGCATTGGCACTGCTCCAAGTCCAATACCACATGCATCGGTGTATACAACCATTTCTTCATTCCCACTCGGAATGGTCAATACAAGAGCACTCGTCAGTCTCTCCTTCAAGATTCTGAAAGCTTGCTCACACTTCACATCCCATGCGAATACTTGACTCTTCTTCGTCAATTATGTTAATGGTGTAGCTATCTTGGAGAAATCCTTGATAAACCTTCGTTGATATCTTGCCAACCCAAGGAAACTTCTCACGTCCATCGCTTCCTTAGGTCTATCCCAATCCTGGATTGTTGCCACTTTAGCGGGGTCAACCGCTATTCCACTTTCGAAAACAACATGGCCTAAGAAACTCACTCCACTCTTCCCGAAGTGACACTTCAAAAACTTAGCTCTCAGTTGATGCTTTCAAAAGATTTCCAAAACAACTCTTAAGTGTGTCTTATGCTCTTCCTCATTCCGGGAATAAACCAGAATATCATCCACAAACCAAGCAAGAACCTATTCAATTGATCTCTGAAAACTCTACTCATAAGATCCACAAAATACGCTGGCGTGTGTGTAACGAACAGGGATTTTCGACCTTGAAAATCGATACAAATCACAATGTCAACTATTCAACCATCAAAATTACCTGATCAATAATAGAAAGAAGTTAGAGGGTGAGAGATAGGAAGAAAGTTAGAATAGAAAAGAAGAAGATTAACACAGAACATAATTAGAGCAAACACGAATCTCACAGCGAAACGAATAGAATATATTATATAACAATTTTGGGAATACAAACTTGTAACGATATATACATACCATTATCACATAACATCATAGTAGAAATAAATTCTCTATATATCTAATGTTGAAGCCTCTTGCTCCAAACTCCTCCAAGTACATCTATAAAATCCCGACTACTTGACTGCTCGTGTAAATTTGGGCACCCAATAGTTTAGGGAAAACATAGAAAATAAACTATGGGTCAGTCATGGGATTGGTGTGAGAAAACTCCAACCATTTGGTTTAACTTTTCAAAATCCCTTTGGAAAGAAAGGATAACCGTTAGACCGATCCACACATAAACATGCATAACTTTTACCTTACGATAACCCAAAACATTTCATAAAACAACATTATTGTGATATTATTATAGTGTCTAATACAAGTAAGTAGCAATCTAGCAGAATGCTTGCATCTCACGCTCTACCAATATTGTAACGTCCCGTATTTTTACGGTATAATAATTAATTAATTTAATTATTTAAATAGTGATTTAGATATTTAGATGGTTGTTTAATTAAATAATATTGAATATTTAATTAATATAAATAATAGAATAATATATTTATTTCTGAAATAGTCGGAAATAGTGGAATTCGCAATATTGTGTGAATTGGATTATTCATAAGATTTAATTCAGTTTATAATTGAATTATAATAATGAATTTATTATTAAATGACATTTGAACATATAATTATACTATAACTATAATCGAGCTCGAGATGGAGCGGTAGTTCGTAATTTGGAGATTCGAACTTTAATTGAATATACAAAATCCATTTTAAGTCGGATTTCTATGAAACAAGAAACGTTCGGATCTGGTGAACTATATTTTCCTAATGGAAGAGAAAAAAATGGAGATTTTGCTTTATATATTATAAGTTATGTCCAAATAAAATTTTCAAATAGTTGCTATGGAATCGTTTATTAACCATAACAGTATATTTTATTTTCGTTAATTATTGGCTTCATATTTGGATAGGACCTTTGAGACGTAGATATAAATTTATTTTTAGAATTTTACTGTAATTTTTATTTTGGAAAATAAGCAACTTTTTATTTGAAGTGTTTTACACCCTAAATCAGCATTTTAGGGTTTTACAGAATAAGCTAACTAGTCTATATTATTATATTTTTGGGATTGTGGCACATAGTGTGACATGACAGTATTTTTATTTTAGTCCGTAAAAGTTTGTATGTGAATGAGATTTTATATAGTAGGGTACCAGATAAATATATAACACTATATACATCAACTTGGTCACTTCACGTTTGAATTTGACACTACCTCATGCTTGTCTACTTCAGAAGCAATAAAAGAAATCCAGTGAAGAACAAAGCTTTCCATACACTTCAATTAACCGTTGCACCATTATTTCTCTGTGTACATTAGTGAAGTAAACAAATAATATATACATATTTTTGCCTAACTTCAGAACCAAGTATCGCACAATGCTAATCATACTTCTATTGACAATTTTCCTAAATCATAGAATGAATTGTCGACTATCATCCTGCACACCTAACATTTCGACTGTCTTTATTTAATATCCATTCGTGAAAATGACATGTGTCCTTTATTTGCCTTAACCATTAAGTTTTCTTCTACACTATAAATATACAGACGCTCTCGTATATTTTTCTTTTGCTAAAACTAAAGGCCAAACTCCTCTGTAAAAATAAAACAAATATATATCTTATAATAATCAATCACAAAATAAAGTGGGATGGATGATAGACATGTATGTGATGCAATGAAGAGGAGTAGAGAGGTACGCAGTAAACATTAAAAGTGAAGGGGAGCTTGCGTTGAATGTGATAGGAACATGCGTGGTATATATTGTGCAATACTGTTTATTTGTACTTGAGGGGCGGAAGCATATCTGAAAGGAAATGTTGCAATGATGGAGATCTGTAGAGAGAAATGGTGCGGTATGGAGTTTCCAGATGTTTGGAAATGGGATGTTGAGGAGCAAGATTTGTGAATATGTGAGGGATGAAGAAGAAGACATGGTGAAAGTGGTTTAAGTATGAGAAATACTGAACGGGTTGTAAAGGATGAAATATTGAAGTGGGTGTGGACTTGAAATGGAGATTGGGATGAGTAGCGTAATGGTGAGAAGTATTTGGCGCTGTTCGTTTTGGATTTAAGGAGGTAAAGAAGAATTCAACGTGGGTCTAGGCTTATTAAGAAGTGGGTTGAAGAAATTGGGTTAGCCCAATTGATTTAAAAGTAAAGGAAATCAAAACTTTTATTTTTATTTTTAAATAGTTCAAACTTGTAAATTTCGTAGCTTATTCATACGTTACCCAAATTCAGCAAAACAGGATACGATAGGATCGTCTGGACGACGGCTACATAATGGAACTGACTGGGAGTGAATTGGAGCTCGATAAAATTTACAGCGAAATAAATTATCTCTCTGAATCAACCGACAGTTATCATTATCTAATGATGAACGCCCAATGTGAGTAAAACTCATTAACTCTACCAGTTCATATTTTTATAACGTATTTTTATAATTGATAAATGTTAGTTGATTGTTTAATTGATTGGTTGAAATTATAGATCTGGTTATATATATAGTGTTAATTAAATATTGATTTTGTTTAGCAGAATATTTCATATTGAAATGAAATTGATGTTAGTTATATTGTTTACAACTGTGGATGCAGGGAAACAAGTTGGAGGGATCCAACTGGATTCCTCAATATTTATAATATTGTTTTCATATATTGTGATATATGATGTGATATATAATATGTAATTGATTATGATGGCACTGGCCTTGTTATTTTGTATTTTAAATACCATAAGAAATACTGGAATGAAAAAAGGAAATTTTCAATGGATTTTATAAAAGGAAATAATTATAAAAACAAAGGATTTTATAAAAGGAAATAATTATAAAATCAAAGGATTTTATAAAAGGAAATAATTATAAAATGAAAAGGGTTTTATAAAATGAATTAATTATAAAATCAAAGGATTTTATAAAAGGAAATAATTATAAAATGAAAATTTTACGTTACGAAGGTTTAGACCCATGCTTCGCACACGGGTGTAACATGATATGGATTTATAGTAAATATTTAATAGAAATCTGTTTTAATAGATAAATGGAGAAGATTAATATATAAATAATGTTTTATAAATTAAGTAAAATAATTTATCATAGGATAAATAGAATAAATAAGTCTGAATTTATATAGAGGAGTAGAAATCGGTTTTAACACCGATAATTTAAATAGATATTGAACTTAGCATTTATAAAGGGAATTATAAATGAGACTTTAAGTGCTAGGAGTAAAAAGAACATTTTGTATAGTTAATTATATAAATAGAAGTATAAATATAATTTGGAAATGGGATATTATTTTAAAATACAAAATCAAATTGATTGATTATATAAATAAATATTATTCACATTCGATGTGAAAAATGAATTGAAGTAATTAATTACAAAAAACATTTATTAATGAAATTGTATTTTGAAATAGGAATTTGAATAAGATAAGAAATGGTGATCAAATAAAATAGTGGATTCTATTTTGGGGTAAATAGATCAGTTGGGAATTTATAAAATGATTCGATAAACATAAACTAAACCTATAATATATATATATATATATAAATTGAAATCAAGTTTTGATTTGATTAAATAAATTATAGATTTCTGTAAAGTAATAATATTCATGTTTTAAAGTGAATAACAATTTAAAAGGAAACGTTTTGCAGAGTTAAAACAGTTATAAAAGGAAATTGGTAATTGTTGGGAAGTACTAAATTCAAAAAATGAATTTAGAAATTGAGTTGACTTGAAAGAGTAAAATATGTTGGAGTTTGTAACGTAAATCGAATATAGTTTATTCGAAAAAGAGATAATCAAGTATAGTTTATTCGAAAAGAGATAATCGAATATAGTTTATTCGAAAAGAGTTATCGAATATAGTTTATTCGAAAGAGAGATAATCGAATTTAGTTTATTCGAAGAGAGTTAACCGAATATAATTTATTCGAAGAGAGTTAATCGAATATAACTTATTCGAAAGAGAGTTAATCAAATATAATTTATTCGAAAGAGAGTTAAATTGAATATAAGTTATTCGAAAGAGAGTTAATCGAATAGAGATTATTCGAAAGAGAGTTATACGTTGAAATTCGATTATATCGAATTCGGGAAAGTACTATTCACTTTCCATTTTTAATCAAGATTTATTTATTTATTTATTTATTTATTAATAAATTAGTTGTTTGTTTATTTATCCAAATTAATAAATAAAAGTTATATTTAAGTTATTATATTTCGGAAGCATAGGAGTATAACACTATTGTTATAATCAAATGATTTCTGTAAAATAAGTGGATTCGTAAATAGAATTCGGGAGTTATGTAAGGAAGTTTGTAAAGATTTAAAAGGTGAACTTTGTCTATTTCGAGGTTAGAATTGTTGTTCAGTTAAGGTCCGAGAGGTAGTTATATCCCAACTTGATTGACTTCAATTTTAACTAAGTAATGGTTAAGGTTTGATAGTGAAGGTTGGTTAAGTGAATTTCGTTAATGAGTGTAATGGTTTGAGTTGGCATAGAAATGTTTTATTTAAACATCTGTTTGAATCCAATAAAGGAGTTTTGGAAATGTTTTCCAAATAAGAATCAGAAATGTTTTCTAATATAAAAAAATAGAAATGAGAGTAAATATGGAAATGTTTTCCAATGATTAATAACGTATATTTTCTAAATTTAGAATATAAGAATTTACGAATATATGGAAACGGGAATAGGTAAATGGATAATTAAATGACAAATTAAATTAAACGGGATTAGTGTTGATTGATGATTTGCTCGGTAAGATTTCCATTTGGAAATACGACCGTTGTTTGTACACATGCTTTCCTTTGATACTTAAATAACCGACTATCAAAGTTTTTGACCATTTCCGTTGTCAATACGAAGAGACCGGGATCAGATTTATTATCTAAAAACCACTCCGTATGGGCATTAGCATTGTGAATCAAATATGATGAAGATAATTTAAGGCGGAGTTTGTGCAAGGGCTATTCTGGCAAATCCTACGTAACGTCTCAAACTTCCCCGGTCTCCGAAGAGAAGAGAAAGAACGGATTGTCTGAGAACAAGACGAATCGGAACGCAAATAGAAGAAAATTTCATTGCTTATTACAACAATTTCCATTAGAGTACAAGAATATACAGAGTATAAATAAATATTATACATCAGAAAAATATCAGAGATTTACAAATTATTATGCAGCGGAAAATAATACATAACACAACTGAAACGAATACATGGATACAGAGCTTTCTGAATATATCTCCTGCTGTAAACCAGGATCCTGTAAGAATAAATATGCAAACCAAAAAAAATACCTGCCTGTGTGGAGAATAGGGGCACCCAGAGTTTAGGTTAAAACAATAATCTCCAGGTCAGTCATTTGACTGGTGTGAGAACTAAAACAGTTATTTAAAACTTTACTTTATAAATAAGGTAAATCAAGGGACCACGCCGTATAACATGGAACAGGTTTCCTCCCAAGACTAACAGTGCATAAACAGTTATAAACAATGCAATGCTTTTTGAAAAAAATGAAGCTATTATAAGACCCAGGCCCAATCACACAATGCAACGCAAGCTAGAGGATAGGGTTTTCCTGTATAATAGCCAAACATGCTTGGTATGTTTAAAAAAATCATTTGATACTATAATAAGTGCATAGTGTACAAGACAATTCCAAATATAAATGTATCAATCATAGGCGGCATGGGTACCATATATCATGTCGCCAATATTAGGCTCTACAATCAAAACTGAAATGTCACATATTGGAAATTGGATTTCCATCATGAGTCGAGGCCAGGGATGGCTCCTCACCGCTTCGAGACACTCTAGAAAATGTCTCAGGACTCCCCATAGAGAACCCTGGATCGGCTGGGCCGGTCCTCCCTTACGTTTGAGGATTAATTACTCCCGAACACACATTTCCTCGCCCTATAGGGCGTAAATGAGCCAGATGACTCAATATCCATCGGCTCCGTAGTAACCGATATATCCGAGGCACCTCGCAATCCAACAACCACATAGGTAAAAATAATAAATGTCTAGGCTCCAAACCATGACACCACCCATAGCTAGAAAGAAAGGTCATGTTCTCCCAACAGTCCGTCCCTTTTTTGACTCATACCGAGGTGTGAGGCTCGTGAATTAACGTTATACACAAAGCTATGCTATATTAAAGTCATGCTTTGATCATCAACCACAAGACTCTGCTTTTCAACAGAAGCCTTGATCATTTGCATCTAAGCATGCCACATTGACAATTCACACCATGCAACTGATGTCTATCGATATATAACCTATAAGCTCGTGCGTCTCAGAGAAGGTTGTTAAGCAAGAGAATAAATTCTCCGCTACCAAATAGATATATATTTAATAGAGATCAATCAACACAGAATAAAATTCAATGTCAGACACACATCCATTTAATAGTTCGTTCTGGGTCTGAACAAAACTGGAGGCACCTTATTCCTCGTCTTGTGTCCAATACAGGAGAGAGGTCCTCGCATATCCGTCGATCTCCAAGTACGTCTGGACGATCACCACTTATTACCTTGTCTTGGGTATACAGCCCAATCAAGATATCAGTAACCATCAAAACGATGTGAAGACCTCCAGTCTTCAACCACCGTCTTCATCTTCGACTTATCGTTGAATCGATTATTCAGAATGGGTATAAAGCTGACCTTTCCGAATAACTCGCGTACATAAAAAATAAGTGCTATAAAAACACAACATACGCCTCATTCCAATTATGAATATTCTTTTATTTAAATATTCATATCCTTTGGGAAAGGTTCCCATTAATTTTATCAAAGATAAATTCATTAAATTTATCCTTTAACCTTCCTTTCGATATCAATTCAAATCATATCAAGGTTTTCCAAACTAGTCGGGATTAACGCACTTTACCGAAGCAATCATTTGTTTAATTTCCCAATCCCAACCTATTCATCCCATGGAGCAAAACTGGTAACATTCCTTATCTAACACCACGGTGTTATCGGTAAATTTAATTACCATTTCATGTTCAAATCTAATTAAAGATTTAACTATCGCTTGGAGTAAAACTGTTGATACTCCATTCTAGATCATTTCCCAAATTTGATAATTTTAATTATCAATTCCCATTTCAATCTAATTAAAGATTCATTAAAACTCTACTTAGCTTTAATCTTCCCAAAAATCAATATTAATGATTATTTAATTTTGGAAACACAAACATGCCGCATCGACAATCTATTAATTATGGAATATTCACGGAAAATAGATCAATATAGATAATCGATATCAATTTCCGTATCCGACTAATAATATAAATGGAGTAACGACAAAGCCTTTTAAATTCCATGTATTTTAACAGTCGTCCTCCACAGAAGCTCATTTCGATTATTATCAAATCGAATTCCATTCAATTCAAATTTAATATATTAAATTGGAAAACTTTACTTTGGAAAATTCCCGTTAAATCTTAATAAAAAGATTTATAAATTCCAAATCACATTTCACTGTAAATCGGGTTAAAGAACGAATGTCGTTTGAAACACAGTTCACAATAAACCCACTTCACATTCCATTTTATCCCAATTAAAGTTAATTAACTGGAAACACTAATAATCTTAATTAAAATATTTATTCTTTTCACACGGAGTTTAAGAATAGTGTTATTTAAGACACCATCCACGACAAACCCAAAATCCAATTCTTTTATTCAATTCCAATTAAATATTAATTAAATGGAAAACTTCACTAAATCTTAATTAGAAGATTTATTCTTTTCTCAACTAGGCTTAAGAACAGTGTTAATGAAGACACTATTCGCGACAAACCCAAAATCCAATTCAATATTAAATACGAGGCTCTAAATAGAAATTATATCGACTTATATTCAATATCAAATCCGGAGATCAACAAATATCTTATTAGGAATAACGATATATATCTTCCAAATTCCTCCACAATATCCGTATAATCACGGAATCCAATATCGAAATATTCCGATGATAATTTCGATTCAAATCCATTCCAATTCATATATTGAAAATTCTGGTTATTTTTATAACAATTTCAAATCCAATTTATTTATTTAAAAATATTGGATTTATAATACTAGTTCATTTTGAGAAAAATATATTTTTATCCTTTCAAATATGGAACTTTTCATCCCAATTCTTTCCAAATCATTTCATATGATTTTACACAAATTATTTATATTTATAATAATTTTATCCAGGCCCGTACAGTCGATTTTCAAAAATGGTCATCGAACTGCACTCACAACGACCTTTTCCAAATTTGATTTGGACATATTTCCAAATCCAACCGTTAGATTTCAAATCTCTTGTATTCGTTGGAAAGCTCTTTTCGATACGAACCGAACAGTTCTGGTTTTAGGGGAATCCGATGGTCGGATCTCCCATAATGTTAATTCGAAGTAAATGGTTGAAATTCGCGAACTGCCGCGGCACGACGCGTTCTATTCAGGCCATTAAATATATGTACTATATATATTATATATATTTCGTCGATTTTTATTTAAAACGTATTTTATAAATCGTTTTAAATTCGTTTTCAAAACGATTAAAACTTCATATTCAATTTTAAATCAAAATTGAATATTCCATATCATTAATATATAAATGATAATATTTTCAAAACATTAGATTTTTAAATCACTTCCTTTTCGATATTCATGATAAAAATGAATAAAATCGATATAAATATCGTTCACGTCAAAATGGTGTTAATTTAATCGACATGGCTTTATATATTTATATATTTTCGTGTCCATCCCAAATTTGACATCAAAATCATAATTTGATCCATTACTGAATATTATTTTAAAATATTAGTTATTTTATAATGTTTATTACTCGTCATTTTAAAATATTCTTTAATTTAAAATAATCGTTCTTTTCGAATTGGAATCAGGCACAGTCAATTACCATATATTTTTATTTATATGGATTTTATACACACATGTACACAACAATAATCAAACATAGTCAACCATCATCCAGAGTGCATTACACAACTGCATAAGCGTTAAATATAAATAATTAATGCTTACAACAGTCTGTCAGCCCATTGATTGACATAAAACTAAATATTGGGATTAGTGTATGTCCAATATCATCATAATATCCGTGTGGGGTTTTCAAACAACAAACATTGATTATTATTTATGCAGTTGGGCGATGTGTAAAATATATCGTCCCAATCAATATCAGTCAAATGTGTGTACATAAACAAATCATCCGATTTGTAAATGAATATTTATTTTATTCATATACACGTTAAAAAATATATTTTTAACAATAAAATATTTATTCCATCTCATGAATATTTTATACACTTCATTTATGCAATAAAAATGATATTTTTGTTGTTCTATTTATACAGTTCATTTATACAATAAAAATGATATTTTTATTGTTATAACATTTTTAGAAAATTTCGGCAGCATAACAGCGCGATACTAGAACCGGAATAAGGTCTAGTCTTATCCCTCGCCTAATAATGGCTCGCACCATATATAAACCAAATTCTTATCAATTCATTTCATTTCCCAATCCAAAATCAAACAAATAATCCAATCAACCAAACAAACATGGTTTCAAATAAAGGTGTCAGGTACTACTAAGCACCGTCTGCATCCTTGTATATATATTTAACTAGAAAAAAAATTAATGTGAGATGTTCTCACCTTTGGGTTCCACTCTACCGTGTCATTTCTGAATAGCTTGGATTTGCCCGAAATTCATCGTAGTCATTTCCACGCTGTTCATAGTAAAAATCACATTTTTATTATGATGATTGTATATTTAAAAATCGCATTTTTGTTCAATGATATTTGCCTTTAAAAATCACATTTTTTTGTTTTTAAAATCTCATCTTTTTATTGTATTCGTACATGTATAAAGATCATATTTTTATAATGTTATATTATACATAAAAATCATATCTTTATAACGCTTCATGTATAAAAATTATATTTTTATAATATCGCTACATAAATAAAAATCATATTTTTATATAGCTATCTGGATAATAAAAATCATATTTTTGTAATACTTTCATATTTATAAAAATCATGTTTTGTGTATCAAAATCAAATCTTTATGGTTCAAAAATCAAATCTTTATTGTTTTAAAAATTAAATCTTTATTGTTTTAAAAATCAAATCTTTATTGTTTTAAAAATCAAATCTTTATTTTTTTTAAAATCAAATCTTTATTGTCAAAAATCATAACTTTTTATTTACAAAAATCATAAGTTTTTATATTCCATTCATATAAATATAAATCATAATTATATAAATAAAAATCAAAACTTTATACAAATAAATAAAAATTAAAACTTTATATAAATAAATAAAAATTAAAACTTTATATAAATAAATAAAAATTAATAGAACTAGTTTTTTTCGTTCAGGTGATGGATGCTCGCTGGGGAGGGGGTGACGTCGTTTGTGGGCGGAGGTGGTCGACGGTGGTGATATGGGGGCGGCGACGGCTTCTAGGGTTTAGAGGGGTTTGGGGGGGGGCGCGGTTTCAACGGAGGAAGGGGGGAGAAGGCGGATTAGAGAAGGAGGGGGGATGGGCGACGCTTGGCTGACCAGACGCTAGGGCGCGACGTCGATCGGTGGTGGTGGTGGCGTGGGCGGGATCGACGAGGAGCGGGGTTTTTTATTTTATTTTATTTTGATCGAACTGAGGAAGAGAGAGAAGAGGGAAAAAGGGGGCATATATATATATATATTTCTTCCAAAAAGTTAGAATTAAATTCGAACTTGAAATCAAACCCACCGACTATCGCCCTAACTAAATACCCCTATTACGGAGACAATGGGATATGTCACGCAAGCCAATTCGACCGTTACGATCTTTTTTCATTTAAATTAAAATATAATTCAATATATATTTAATTTAAACGTACATTTTAATTTACTGGGGCCATATATTGACTCCAAAAATTCCCGAAAAATAAATCTAGCTATGTTTTGATGATACGGTCCTAACAAAACTAATTTCGTCGAATTTGGAGACCGTTTGAAAAATGGCCATTTTTCAGTCGATTAAATTCAAACTTAACTGACCAAACACGTTTAAATTCACCACGCTCACATATTGATTCCAAAAATTATGAAAATTGGAATCTAGCAATAATTCGACATTCCGGATCCATCAAAAGTGGTCTTCTCGAAAACGGAGATCGTTTGCAAAATTGCTATTTTTAAGGGCTATATATTATATAAAATTCCATAATGACTATTCTGAATTTTCAACTGGGCATAACTTTTTATTCTCATTATGAAATCTGGATTTTTCACATTCGTTGGAAAGATATTTTCAAACAGATTCAAATATTTCTAGTTTCACTAAAATCCGATTTATTTTGAATCCTGTACGTTCAATTGAAAATTGGAATCGAATTTTCAAACTACCGCGCCATTTCCAATTCCTTTTACAATTAAAATAAATATTTATATTCTAACTTCGATTTAATAAATTTATATGTTCTAATTCTATTCAAAATAAATTTTTAGTCGTTGTTATTTAAAATAAATCATTTTAAATATTCAAAATTCATTAAAATTTCCAAAATAAAAATTTTAAATTGGTTCCGATTTTCTGGGTTGTCACATCCTAGGTAGAATTTGCCTAAGATGGGTTTACAGGATAGTGCCTTCGGTTTGTCTAGTCCCAGGACAATATACGGAAGAATGTCTGACAGAATATATTTAATAGATCACATAAGTTTATCTCTTCAAACATATTTGTACTTGGTGGTGGAGGAATTCGTTTCTCTTAGCTGTATACCCATTTTGTTTTTAGGGAAATCGATTTGTGATTTGGCAGGCATGACGATGTGACATTCAAAGTAAATAAAGGTGTGATCTATACGTTATGGCCTCTAGCCACACAACTAGGAAATGGTAAAAAATCAGTAGGTCGCATGGCTAAGTGGTTAGCTGCCAATTAGGGTTTATTGTCACCTGATCTAGAGAGATTCCATTTACTTATTTAATCTATTTTGATGTTGTCCCATTCGGTAAATGGTTGTTGATCCCAACCGTTGGTGATAATACATTCGGTACACTCAAGCGAAACGAGCAATCAGTCATGTTTAGCTTGGTTTACAAGATGTTCTTGCTCAACCCGGTGTATTCCTCTCAAGAGATACACTGTCGGAAGGTGGTACCATACCTTACCAGTTGGAATCCATTACCTAATAAGCGCCCACGGTTGTTAATTACATATTATGTATGTGGAACATGAGATGAAAGCGTTCCACTAGATGATTATTTAGTTGTGGTTGACAGACACTATTATAATATCAAAAGAGTTTTTATATAAAGATTATCGTTTCTTGCAAAAGGATTTTGAATGTTGAATCAAGTGTTTTAGATTCTCATAAGGGAAAAACCCATTCCGTGTTATATGGCGTGGTCTTATGAGATATCATTTATTTTCTCAAACTGTTTTAAATTGTTTACTCACACCAGTCCCATGACTGACCCGGAGTTTATTTTGTTTTGTTTCCCCCTAAACTCTTGGGTGCTCAAATTTGTACGGGAAGTCAAGTAGTCGGGATTTTAAATATATACTAAGAGCTTGGAGCAGAAGGCTTCAGGATTTTATAGCAATTGTTTATTTCCGTTGTGTCGTAGGTGTTGTACTTTGATAATGATATGTATATTCAAGTACAGATTTGTATTTCAGAGTTATGTTATATAGTATAATTTATTCGTTCCGCTGTGAGGTTCGTGTTACTATGATTCTGTTGTTGTTCCTTTCCTTCTTCTATTCTAATTTTCTATCTTATCTATTCTCATCCTCTAACTTCTTTCTATTAACATTCCGACAATTTCAACCTAGAAAATCGACATTAACGGCCTGGGAAATTTGCGACCTTGGTAATCGACATAACTCAATGTCGACTATCCAAGCATCGGAAATACCAGATAGTTAATAGAAAGAAGTTATTGGGTGAGAATAGATAAGATAGAAAATTAGAATAGAAGAAGAACATAGATACAACATAAGAGTAGCACGAATTTCACAGCGGAACGAATAAAATATATTGTATAACATAACTTTGAAATAAGATCAATATATGTATACAATACCATTATCATAATTATATTTATTTTCTAAATAATTGTCTTATAATATCCTCTTTATTTCATATAAATATTTCCCTTTCAATATCCTATTTATTTCATATAAATATTTCCTTTTCAATATCCTATTTATTTCATATAAATATTTCCTTTTCAATATCCTATTTATTTCATATAAATATTTCATTTTCAATATCCTATTTATTTCATATAAATATTTCCTTTTCAATATTCACTTTGAAAATTCCCTTTTTACATTCAATTATTTCTTATGGTTTTTAAAATACCAAATAACCATGATCAATATCATCCAAACACACATAATCAACAACAGATTATATATTACAATAAATGAAAAAAAACAATATTATAAATATTGATGGATCCAGTTGGATCCCACCAACCTGCTTCCCTGCATCACAGATGTTAAACAATATAATTAACATCAAATTTATTTCTATATGAAATATTCTGATAAACAGAATCAATATTTGATTAACGATATATATATATATATATATATATCGTTATCTATAATTTCAACCAATCAATTAGCAGTTCATCCAACTATGACAATGTATGGAACCACCATCCGATCAATGTACTCTAATGGGGATACACTGGAGTTCAACAAGGACATCTTGCAACTCAGCCACACATGACTGGCCATTCATTTCGCTTGAATGTTCCGACTATGTTGTCACCTTACGGTTTGTATACCAACATAACCGTTCCCGGGAGGTACAGAAATGAAAAGAAATAATAATTATGAATATTCTCTAGATGGTAACAATATACCCTAATTGGGAGCGATCCACTTAGCCATGTTGCCTACCCAAATTTTGTCATTTCCTGGTTGATGAGGCTTGAGGTCATAACGTACTATTATAAAGATCACATCTTTATTTACTTTGGATGCCACATCATCATACCCGCCAAATCATAAATTGATTTTCCCAAAAATATCACGGGTATAAAGTTATGAGAAATGAATTCCTCCGCCACCAACGTAAATATGTTTGAAGAGATCAACTTACGCGATATATTAGGTATACCCTATCAGACACGTCCATACAAGTTGTCCTAGGACTAGAAAAACCGAAGTCACTATTCTATAAATCCATCTTAGGCGATTTCTACCTAGGATCGTCAGAACAACCCTTGGATAAACTACGTCTTCAACTATCTTAATCATATTTAATTCGCAATGCTAATGCCCATACAGAGTGGTTTTCAGATAATAAATCCAATCTCAGTCTATGATGACCCCAAACCCCGTACTAACGGTGGCAAGGGTAATCTTTGGAATATAACACATAAACATATATTAGCAGAACAAAATTAAATAAATACACCAGATAATGTACAAATAATACACTAGATAAACATAATCATTAGAGTTACACAGTATACAGGATCATACTTAGTACAAATACAGTTCAGCTATACATAAATGTCTACAGCGGAAAACAAACATAATATGTACAATAGGAGCTGAACAGCATAAAAAGAGATAAATGATAGAATCCATCTTCAGCTCCAGCTATCCCGAAAGAGCCTGCTAAAACCCGAAGACAAGGCTGCCCGTGTAGAAATAAGGGCACCCGAGTTTTCAAGTGAAACAAACTACGAGTCAGTCATGGGACTGGTATGAGAAATCTACTTAACACATTTTATAATTGGCTAATCACAGGACCACGCCACTTTCGCGGAACGGGTTTTCTCCATTGGATTGCCAGTGCTTTGAAACAAATAAATCTTTTAAACATCGCAATGCCTTTCATAAAAATGAAGTCATTATAAGACTCAGTTCCCATCACACAATGCAACGCAAACCGGAGGATAGAGTTTTACCTTATAATGGCCAAAATATGATTGATACAAATAAAACAAAAGCATTTGATATTATTACTAATGTTTATATGTTTCAAAAACAATTTCAATCATAACTATCAATCATAGACGGCATGGGTACCATATATCACGTCGCCATATATATATATACAATCAAAACCGCATGATGTCGTATTTGGAAATTGGATTTCTGTCATGAACCAAGGCAAAAGATAGTCCTTACCGAATTAGAGACTGTCTAGCCCGAGCATCAGGATCACAACGCATCAACCCTTTGGATCGTCAGGTCCAGTCCACCGATGTGGATTATTATGCCTGAACACTACGTTTTCCCGCCCTTTGGGACGTAAATGAGCCAAGGAATGACTCCATCGGTCCTGGATCAACCGATATAACCGAGGCGCCTCGCAACAGCAACAACCACATAGGTGAAAATAAAATAAATGTCAGCCAGTTCAAGCACTGACACCACCTCTTGCTAGAAAGAAACGCAAGCCCTCCCTGATGTCCTCTCCCGTTTCTGGTTCATACCGGGGTATGAGGCTCGCGAATTCACGTTATACACAAAGCTACGCCACACAGACGGTGCTTTGATCATCAACCACAAGACTTTGCTTTTCAACAGAAGCCTTGATCACTGCATCTTAGAATGCCACATAAGCAATTAACGCCATGTAACTGATGGCTATCAATCACACAGAATGAATTCCAATGTCAGACAGACAGTCCATTTACAAGTCCGTTCTGGGTCTGAACGAAACCGGTGGCACTATATACCTCGCATACCCATCGATCTCCACGTACGTCTGGACGATCATCACTCATTATCCATATTTCGAGATGCCTCCCAATCAGGACATCAGTTACCATCCAAACGAGGTGAAGATCTCCGGTCTTCGACCACCGTCTTCATCTTCGATTTCTTATCGTCGATTCAGTTATTCAGAATGGTATAAACCCGGTCTTTTTGAACAACTCGCGTATATAATAAAGAAGTGCTACATAAACACAACATACGCATCATTCCAATTCTTCAGTCACTAACCGTAAATCAGTAAGAGAACAATTTCCCAAATATTAACCCCGAAGGCCGAAACCAACATCAGATCAAAACCTAGGAAACCATTCGACTTAGCTAACCTTTAGTTAGTTTCTAAATTTACATTCCATATCGTTTATAATATTTTATAACAATTTATTGCTATTTTTATTTATTTAAAAATAGCCAATTTATTCAAACGACGCTTCAGGCCATAACGCGGCCGTGGCACTGTTTTTCTTCAGATTTGATTTACACATATCTGAAAAACTAACCGGTGGATCTTCACAAAATTTATATCATTAGAAAGGTCTTTTCAAAACGAATCCAACGGTTCCAGTTTTGGGAAAATCCGAAGGTCGGATCTCCCGTTACAATCGTTTGAAGTTTTGATTTCAAAATACGAACTGCAGCGTCGTTATTCGATTTAATTTAATTATTTATATAATCGATTTTGGTGCTGTTTTTCTTCAGATTTGAATTAAACATTCCAAACAATCCAACTGTCGGATCTTCATAAAGTTGGTGTCGTTGGAAAGATATTTCCAAAGCGAACACAACGGTTTCGGTTTTGGGAAAATCCGATGGTCGGATCTCCCGCACTAATCGTTTGAAATCACGGTTTCAAAACACGAACTACAGCGTCGTTATTCGATTTAATTTAATTATATTTATATATATATATATATAAATATAATCAATTCTTCGATTTCAAAACCATATGCTTTTCATATCTTTGATAAAAATGATATTTTTGTCCAACAGACTTTTATTTCAACACTTCACTATTTTATATAGTTCATATAGATGATAAAAATATGATTTTTATTATAAAACAATTTCTTTCAAAACATGACTATTTATATAGTTCATATAGATGATAAAAATATGATTTTTTATTATAAAACAATTTCTTTCAAAACATGACTATTTTATATAGTTCATATAGATGATAAAAATATGATTTTTATTATAAAACAATTTATTTCAAACACGACTATTTTATATAGTTCATATAGATGATAAAAATATGATTTTTATTATAAAACAATTTATTTCAAACACGAATACCATTCAACACATGAATTTCTATTCAACGAATGAATTTCTATTCAACACATGAAGGTTTTCTATAGTTCGTATATATAATAAAAATGTGATTTTTATTGTTAAAATAATTTATTTAAAACACGAATACCATTCAACACATGAATTTCTATTCAATGAATGATTTTCTATTCAACACACGAATATAGTTTTAACACACGAAAATAATTCTAACACATGAATATTATTCAAAATTTCGGCAGAATAACGGCAGGGTAGTTAAAACCGGGGCCGTCCGTAGTACGGCTCCTCGCTCTACCTTAAAGCCTCGCAGCTTTTGATAATGGGGAGTTCATGCATCTAGTTCGCACACAGACGACATGTATATTTTTTTCATTTCCACAAACTAATCCTATGTGGTTTCATCCAAATAATTCTCGACCACAAATGGGTATTTTTCAACCACAATCAATCAATTTCAACCACAAACAATTCTAATCAACCATTCGCTATTAACCAATTTTCACACCAATCACAACCAATAAATATCGACCATGGTTTGTGGATGAGGGGCGTGTGTATATATATATATATATATATATATATATATATATATATATATATATATATAAGTATATTTCACTTCCATTCAACACATATATAATTTTTACAACGCATATATAACTTGTACATCGAACGTACAACTTATACAACGCTTATACATGAGGTGTACAACGCTTATATAACTCATACATCGACTATATAATTTATACATTGTCGTTTTCCATATCGTTTATAGTTCAAAAATCTCACATTGGGTTCCACTCCACCAAAATAGCAGAAGGCTCAAAAAAATATGCGGTCTCTTCTAGAATGTAGAAGACGTCCACACGAGTCCACTGTCTCTTATTTCACTGAATTTCGTCAAGAAACCAAAACGATATGATTTTTACAGTGAAATAAAAAACCGTAGCGCTTTAAACTGCTATAATATAGTTCAAATTAAAATAGCCATACCTCTCAGTTTTGGGTTCGAAACTAGGTTCCAAATTTTCAGCAAATCCGTTGATCGATACGGGGATCGGGTTGCGCAAGGTCGAAGGGGGAGGTGAGGCGCCTCCGCGCGTGGTGGTGGGGGCCCACTCGGTGGTCCCTGCTGATGGCGGCGGCGGCTGAAAGCCCCGAACTTCCCAAGCTCGATTCGAGCTCTACAGGCCACGAAAAAATCCAGACAATATATGGATTTGAAGATCGTTGATGTAACACCCCACCTCCGCCAGGGCCACTCACAAGAGAATGCACTAGCTTTGGAGGGGTGTTGTCTAGGTAAACATGCACAGAGATATCACAAGACAGAACATAGATAAATAAATAAGTAAAGCAGCGGTAGAAATTTAAAAACCATAGTTAACCATTTCAAAACCAAATAGTCAACTTACATCAAAGTACTTAGTCATTATTTTCCAACTACCACAAGTCTAGAAAACATAAAATGAAAATAACATAAAGTAAACTATCCCCAAGATAGATGTGGTGAAGCCATAGCTAGCTCAAGTCCAAACCGTACATGAGCTGTCAAGAAAGCGAGCCAAATGTCCATGCTAAGCACTAGTGTTCCCTCCCTGAGAACCTGGGGGGGGGGGGGGAACGAAAGAAAAGAGGCGAAAGAAAAAGGGTCAGTCATAAAGACCGGTAAGTCCTACCTACTATTAGTATAAAAACTAATGAAGTTAACTAAACATGAGAAACTGAGATGAAACATAAAGATGGTAACTAACTGGCATGATAAATAGATAACAAGGTAGATCAAGTGTGGCATCGCATATACAAGGTTTAGTTTTGCACCAATAGCACTAGTATTCCAACCCATGTCAAGTATAAACAAGAAATGATCCCTTGGCCCAATATCATGAGTTGACCCAAGTCAAGGTCCAACTATACAATCTAATCGATCGGCTCCCTATAAGCCTAACTCGTCGAGTGTCGGTGTCATACAACCCAATCACATAATGTAGTCGAACTACGCTAGGTCCACCCTAGGGTGTATCAAGCCCTAGGGTGCCAACCACTGACACGAATCAAGCACGCACAGTCTAAACCTACTGGTGCCCATGTCTGTTTTATTCAACTCCGGACTATGTGCACGACCATAGTCCGCCTGAACCAACACTGGCGCACTTACTCTGCCGTCTTTCTGGTCGCTTACAATCAGCCCAGTAATCGTGGCCCACCCTAGCCTAGTCCCTAGGGTATCATGATACATCCAAGAGGGTTACTGCTGAAAAGGACCACGTAACTAGGGTTTCCAACGGGTTAAGTGTGGTTAACCCTATCCAATCATGTATCAAGTTGGTTAAGTGTATCCAAATGGTTCATGACTTAACCTTAACATGTGGCATTAGTTAATTTAATGCACCCAACCTCTCACATTAGACTTTGTTGTGGTTACTGGATATGCCGGGCGGGTCCGGGCAGCTTTACATCACAACCTAGTCTAACCTCGGGTTTCAAGCGCGATATGACCAACTTCTCACATTGGGTCCTATTGTTTGTAGCCACTGGATTTGCCAGGCGGTTCCGGGCAGATTTACGCTACAAACTCAATCCAACCTCGAGTTGGCCACTTTATGGTTTTCTACATGTCATGACCACATTCACGTTTTCAAGCATAATCAAGTTTCATGTCACGTTACAAGTCATGTTTTTCATGTCATTTCAAGTTTGCCTAACTACCCATTACATATTCCCATTCGCACGTAAATTCGCATCAACACAAGTGAATCAAGGAACATAAAAATATGACCAAGATGGGTATAAGGTGGTAAAGTTGGTCATAAGTTAAACATGATGATATTTGAGGCAAAGGTGTTCATCATAACTAGCATATAGGATTTTTGGCCTCAAAACATGTATGACATCAAACTTAGCAAATAAACTTGTGGGTAGCATGTAGTTCAACATCATAGGCAAAGGTGATAACATGATAATAGTTGACATAGAGTGATAAACTTGTGGGTAGCATGTAGTTCAACATCATAGGCAAGTTAACATCAAGGTTATGAGGGGTTCTATGTTGCATTATGCATAATCCCCAAATAAAGCTCATAGCTTTCTACCCAAAAATCAAGATGAACGGTATTAGGTTCATGATAGTTCCCCAATCATAGATCAAAAGAGTCATAAATGGATCTATGCATACAAATATAGCCCCAAGACAAGTATTACACCAAAAATCTCATTTCAACTTGCTACATGTTCATATTAATTTCATAGTTTAAATCTAAGAGTAGAGTGGGGCTAACAAATCGTGGCTATGAGAACTAGAACAAAGTAGAATAAGATAGAGACGTTGTAAAAGCTCTAGGAATGATGTAGCAACACTAGAAGCCTTGAGAAATAAGTAGCTCCTTTGATTTGATGGAGAAAGATTGCTCTTTTTGCCTTAGAAGCTCTCAAGATAAAGATGGAGGCCATGATTAGGGAGCATTTTGGTAGAATTTAGTTGTTAGGATGATTTGTGATGGTTTAGGCTAGGTCTTAGGGTATTTTTATAGGTGTAGAGACTAGTTTAGGCCATAGGATTAACCCTAGTTTAGATCTGAACCATCAAATCCCGTCACAGGCTAACTAACCAGACCAAAGGAGCAAACAGGTGCACCAGGGAAACATGGCCGACCAGGGAGGTCAACCCCCAGGTCGACACCCAAGTCGACTGGGCAGTCGACCTAGGCTGGGGCAGGTCGACTCTCCAGTCGACTCCCCAGTCGACCTGGGGTTGGGCGGGAAATTTTCCCGCCCAATCTGTTTGAAGCTGATTTTGAATTTCGAGCTGAATTTTGAATTTTCTGAAATCTTCTATGGGCCATAACTTGGTCGTACGGACTCCGGTTTATGAAATTTCGGACTCGTTTTCAAGCAGAATTTCGAGACGAACGCAATGGCGTAACCCGTTCCTATTGATTCTTAACTTATGATTTAGTTCTACCCTGATTTCTTGTTTTAACATGTTATAAAAATTCGGGTTGTTACAGTTGATAGCACTACAAAAATCTCCAAAGGAGCATGGTGTTTTATTGCATGTAAGAGGAGGAATCGGAGGGGGAAGGTTTGGATGATTTGCGTCGTCGATCGGATGTTGTCGGGGAGAGAGAAAGAGTAGTTTGACCAATGATTTTTTTTTATATTTATAAATTTTAAGATCCGAAAATACCCCTTGCCACACACGAACACCAATCCAAACCCAACGACTGTCATCCCTAGCAAAATACCCCATTCCAAACACAATGGGATATGTTTCAGTCAGTTTTTCTTCAAATTAAAATATAAAACATTCAATATTTGATTTGAACGTACATTTCAATTTGCCTGGGCCACATACTGATTCTAAAAATTCCCGAAAAATAAATCTAGCAATGTTTTGACGATACGGTCCCAACAAAACAAGTTTTGTCGAATTCTGAGATCGTTTGAAAAATGGCCCTTTTCTGGTCGATCCAATTTAATAGAAATCGACCAAACACATTTTCCTTTGCCACGCTCACACACTAGCTCCAAAAATTATGAAATTTGAAACTTAGCAATAATTTGACATCCCGGATCCAACGAAAGTGTTTTCGTCGAATTCCGAGGTCGTTTGCAAAATGGCCATTTTCACGGGCTATATAAACTCTATAGCGACCTTTCTGAAAATTCATTTGGCCATAACTTTTGCTCCCGCTATGAAACTTCGATTTTTCAGATTCGTTAGAAAGGTATTCACTAACAGATTTAAATATTTTTGGTTTCATTAAATCCGTTTTGTTTTGCACCCGGTACAGTCAGTCAAAGTTGGGATTCAATTCTTGAAACTACCGCGCCATTTCAGGCCTTATTTATAATTAGAATTAATTATATTTATTTTCAAACGTCGATCCAAACTTACTTTTCATCGTTATTATTTAAAATATTTATTTTAAATATTTATAATTCACCAAAATAGCCAATTTAAATTTTTTAAATTGGTTCAGATTTACCGGGTTGTTACACAGTCGCTCCGTATTAACAATGGAAAAATGGTCGAAAAACATTGATAGATGGTTATTTAACTATCAAAGGAAAACATCCATATAAACAACGATCTTATTTACAAATGGAAATTTTACCGATCATCCAAAAATCAACACTGAGCCCCTTTAAATAGATTTATCAATAATTTATTCATTTCTCAATTTCCCCTTTTTCATATTCTGACCCAAACAATTCTTAAAATCTGTTTAGCCCATTTTCGATTCTCGGAAAAACATTTCCATATTTCCACTACTTCTTATTTTCTATATTTAGAAAATATACATTATTAATGTTGCAAAACATTTCCATTTCTCTTTCCCACATTTCTACACTTCCACAATCATCAGTCCCTAACCAAAACTGGTAAGAGAACATCTTTCTATGTATCAGCCTATAAGGCTGAAACCAACATCAGATTGTTAATCAGAAAGCTATTCAACTTTACTAATTTCTAGTCAGTTTCTAATTTCATTAATTCCATTTGTTAACTTTATATCAACCAAATCATTTTAAATCTACAAAACGGTTGTTATTAAACCATCATTCACTTTAAAACATGTATATTATTCCTTTACAGAAAACTGAACTCGTTATACCAATCAAATCTTGATTTCTATTTATGAATACCAATATAGGTTCAATTTCTATTTATCAAGTTAAATAATAAATACAAATTCATATCCCACTTGACAAACCCCATTTACACATAAAGTTCTTGTTAATTATATACCAAGTTTATAATCAAATCTCGACTTCATATTCTATTAAAATTTATTGGTTCCAAACCAAATCTTAATTTTCTTGTCAAATCCCAAATTTATATAATATATAATTTATAAAATAAATTATTTTAATAACATTTGACATCATTGAATTATAATGGTTTTATTTTGTTCTATTCATATTCGAACATCAGAACAAATTTCATTGTTTTCTTTTAACAACAACTTCCCTTTCCCTTTTTAATATTCATTCTTTACATTCCCAAATTATTTAATAATTATTACTCCATCTCATTGATAAATATTGACTTTAAATCAAACTACTTGTTTTTATTAAACAAGTTATTACTTTTTTTTTACATTCTAGCAATTCAAAATTCAATTTCCATTTTTAGAATAGAAATTTGTTTTTAAAACCCTAAATTCTTTTCCAATATATCTGAATATATTTTATATTATTTAAAACTAATTATTTCAGGTCAATGTTATTCAAATATCCCAAAACACACAATAATCAACCATAGATTATTTGTCATATCATATAATGCAATATATGAAAAACAACAATAAAATTGTTGAGGAATCCAGTTGGATTCATCCAACCGTTTATCTGCATCCACAGATGTTAATCAATATAAATAATACCAGTTTCAAATCAATCTAAAATATAATAACCAATATAATCAATATTAAATTAACGACTTATATATGTATAACTATATATATTATTTCAACCAATTTATTAGCAAATCATCCAAACAACTATTACACATAGCATTCAATCATTTTTATCAATATTAAATAACGTTTATAGAATTATAAAACTGGACAGAGATAGTGAGTTTACTCACCTTGGTCGTTAATCGTTGAATAATGAGTAATGTTCGGTTGATTATACCAGGAATTTAATTATGTTTAAAACTGTAACGAGCTCCAAATACCTTCAAACTAGTTCCAGGTTGTAGCCTATGATCATACGATCCTAACGGATCTAACAGTCCGTGATTCTAACAATGGTGGTGCAAGATATAACATTTATTAGTTTTTATACTAATTTAAAATAAAATATACTTAATTTATTTAAAACTAGGCCTCACCATTTATTCCTCTTGGTCCAGTACAACTACAGCCAACCCCCAAAAATATTTCGAATTGGAAACACCCTTTCACTTCACAAATTTATCCCACCCGTTTTTAACTTTTTTTATAAAGGGCTCACTCGCTTTAAACCGGCCCAAAACTCCTTTTAATAACCACGCTTGTGTAACTCGCATCCAAAAATTTCCTTTCTTCTTCAATATGAAAAAACTCCTTTCCTGTAAACCAACTTGCAAATATCTTCTCCTTTAATATTTCCACTGCAAGCAACGGTCACCATACTCCTTTCCTCAACTCAATCTCCCTTCCAACCATAACACCCGCACATTTCAGGCAAACCCATTAACACAACAAACTTCCTCTACATCCTGTAAATTTCTTCACTACAAAAACCAATGCATTTCTCTTCCGCATCAACCACTGTTTTTCACGCAACAATTTGCTTCCCACTCTTCTTCACCATCTCTACTTAACACCATCCACTCCTAAACACTCCATGCCGACAACCTCCCCCTCATCGTCAATGCCTTCCGCCTTTAAAGCCTTTTCCACGGCTGTCAAACGCAGCTCTTCTCGAGGCCGCCACCGTGTCAGGACCCCTGGTCCACTCGAACTGAAAAGGTGGCCAGAAAATGATCCCTACCGAATGAATAACTCCCAGCTCCACGGTGTTGTCCAACAGCAACCGTCCCATTCGCTACCACTTCATGAAATTTCTCAGCGCAAAAGATGCAGCTAAACCCTGGCATTTTTGTATAGGACTCAAAAGTGTTTCCATATGAACTCACGTGTATGTTTAAATTTTCCGTGGAGTGTTGATTTTGTTTGGAGTTGTTTTTGAAGCCATTAACTTGCGACTTGCATTCACGAACCGGAAAGAAGAGGTTGCTAGGTTCATATATATATAGACAGACAAGGTAAACTTAGGGGTTAAGAATTAGAATGTACGTTTTGGTAGAGAATACTTCTAAGCTAAGTAAAATGCATTACCTGATATGAGTGGAGATGAGGCGAAATGACAAGCTACTAGACATTCGATGTGTATCGTGCACAAAAATTTATATTTTACTTCTTTGCTAAAAAATTAGTGTAACCTACTACGTTAAACTCTGTTTGCGTACGAGCTGCTACAGACAAAAATAATAATATAGTTGTGTTAAGCAATGTGCCATGATCCCAAAAAATATATTAAAATAGACAAGTTAACTTATTTTGTGGAATTCCAAAAACATTGATATAGGACGCAAAATACGTTGAACAAAAAGTTGCTTATTTTCCAAACTAAAAGTTATGGAAAAATTCTATAAATTAAATTAACAATACATCATAAAAATCTTGTCTAAATTCAAAATCAATATTTAATTATAATAAATAAATAGATATGCCTTATAAATGATTCCATAGCGACTATTTGAAAATCTGATTTGGAAATAACTCACAATCTATAAAACGAAATCTTGATTTTTCACATCCATTACAAAAATAAAGTTAATTAGATTTGAACGTTTCTTATTTCGAAGAAATATGACTAATAACGAATTTTGTATACTCAGTCAAAGTTCAAAACCCAATATTTCGAACTACCGCGACGTTATGAGCTCGTTAATAATTATATTAAAATTAATACGTTCAATGGAAATTTGTATAAATATATCCGTTATTATAATTCAAATATAAACTCAATCAAATATCTTAAATTATCCAATTTACACTAGAACAAATTCAGCTACTTCCGATTATTACGAAAATTAAATTTATTATTCCACTATTTATATTATTAAATATTCAAAATATTTGAATTCAAACCATTTATTTTATCAAACCAATACATTAAAATAATTAAATTAATTAATTATTAAATCGCTAAAATTCCAGGAGGTTACATCCCTCCCCCCTAAAAGAATTTCGTCCTTGAAATTACTAAGGTAGGAAAAATGCTATAAATTTTTATTAACCAGGTTAAAATCATTTGTTTTACTCCTTAACATCAGTTTCAACTCAACCAATTTCTTTTAATTAAAATATTAATTCAGTCCTATAAACAAAATTTTCAAAAAATTTGAAAATTTTGTAACACTTTAAATTTCCGCCAACATCTCCTTTGCACAACTTAATCGGTACAACTCGCCTCCCTAGGCCTTCTCCAATCCAAAAGAAAATCAAACAGCCAAGTGGGTTGTCAAACTGGCACATAAATCTCATATTCAATAAAATAAAAACTCGTACTTTTTTATCGGGCATTCAACTTTATCTCTAATATGTTGTCAATTCAACATAAAACAATATCACCCAATCAATCCCCCCATCAATTCATCCGCCACACAATTATTTTCTTATACCCAAGCCAAATTCCATTCAAACTCCACTTCTGATCTCAATTTCAAACTCTTAACTTAACAATTCAATTCCATTGCAGATTATCTCCAATCCAACCCTATTTTATTTAACTTAGTTTAAGTCAAATTCCAATTTATTTATTCATTTTTACCATTTCAATTTATTTAACTTCATAATTTTAAATTTAAATTTCAAAAGTCAAATTCCAGGGTTTTATTTCAAATCAGTTGAAATCATATACATTTATATATAATAATAGCAATTCAAAACATTTGAATTTCCTGACAACTTGTTTGCTCAAAATAATTCAAAAACAAAATCTTTGGTAGCAATCCGTCACTTAGAAACTCGAAAAAGAACACGGGTGTTGCGGCCGTCATCATCAGAATTATTTTGCAGTGAACGAAGTGAGTTCAATACTATTTCACTTTCAAAACATATTTTTAAATACTTCCATTTCGAAAATACTTCAAACGATTCTCTACCAATACATGGGAAAATATTCCCAAATTCACCCACGATCTTAAATTTTCCATATATTTAACATAAAATCATTTTAAAACTTTTTCCAAGTTTCCAGAGTTTTAATCCTAATTCTATTTTAAATTCAGTTTTAATTCCATCTAATTTTATATATTACACTTATATGAATTCTGATTGGTTATTTATAACCATCTTAATTATAATCTGACTCGATTATAATAACAACCAACACATCCAATGTATATATTATAATAATTCCAATATATATACTTCTATATATCGAAATATACTTTGGGTAAACTTATTTCATTTACCCTCTTTTAAAATATACTGTTTCGGTTCATCGTATTCAAGCGTTTAGAAATCCCTATCGCCACTGTGGTGCCCCACCGTCGACTAGAATTCATAAGCCACTCAACTAATAAATCTCTATAACATAAAACCATTTTTGTATCGAATAACAAACAAGCGCTCATATATATATATATACACACACACACACTCAAACTCAATCTAGGGTATTACTAACCCCATCTTTATTGAGTTAAGCCACGGAGCCAACGTAGTAATTAACCTTCGGCTCTGATACCAGTGTAACGAACAGGGATTTTCGACCCTGAAAATCGACACAAATCACAATGTCGATTATTTAAGCATCGAAAATACCAGAATATTAATATAAAGAAGTTAGAGGGCGAGAGATAAAAAGAAAGAAAGTTAGAATATAGGAAGAAGAAGATCAACACAAAACAAAATCAGAGCAACATGAATCTCATAGCGAAATGAATAAAATATATTATATAACAACTTTGGAAATACAAATTTGTAACTATATATACATACCATTATCACATAACATCATGGCGGAAATAAACTCTCTATATATCTAATGTTGAAACAACCTGCTCCAAGCTCCTCCAAGTATATCTGTAAAATCCTGACTACTTGACTTCCCGTGCAAACTTGGGCACCCAAGAGTTTAGAGAAAACATATAAAATAAACTATGGTCAGTCACGGGACTGGCATGAGCAAACTCCAACCGTCTGGTTTAACTTTTCAAAATCCTTTTCAAAAGAAAGGATAATCGTAAGACCGATCCACACATAAACATGGATGGCTTTTACCTTACGATAACCCAAAAATTTCATAAAACAATATTATTCTGATATTATAATAGTGTATAATACAAGTAAATAGCAATCTAGCATAACGCTTGCATCTCACGCTCTACCTACATAGTATACAATCAAAACCGCGGGCTCTTCTTGGGAAATGGATTTCCAACCATGAAAAGGTACGGAACAACCTTCCGATCAGTGTACTCTAAAGGGGATATAGTGGAGTTCAACAAGAACATCTTGCAACTCAGCCATACATGACCGACTATTCATTTCGCTTGAATGTTCCGAATATGTTATCACCTTATGGTTGGTATACCAACATAACCATCCCCGAGGGATACAAAAATGACAAGAAGTAATAAATATGAATATTCTCTAGATGGTGACAATATACCCTAATTGGGACCGATCCACTTAGCCATGCTGTCTGCCCGATTTTTGTTATTTCCCGGTTGATGAGGCTTGAGGTCATAACGTACCATTATACAGATCACATCTTTATTTACTTTGGATGCCACATCATCATACCCACTATATCACAAACTGATTTCCCCAAAATTATCATGGGTACAAAGTTAATAGAAACTAATTCCTCCGCCACCAATGTAAATATGTTTGAAGAGATCAACTTATGTGATCTATTAGGTATACTCTGTCAGACATTCGTCCATAAAAGTTGTCCTGGGACTGGAAAAACCGAAGACACTATTCTGTAAATCCATCTTAGGCAATTTCTGCCTAGGAACGTTAGGACAACCCTTGCATAAACTCCGTCTTCAATTATCTTCATCATATTTGATTCACAACGCTAATGCCCAAACGGAGCGGTTTTCAGATAATAAAATTGATCCTAGTATATCCGTATTAACAACGGAAAAATGGTCGAAAAACTTTAATAGCCGGTTATTTTACTATTAAAGGAAGACATCCATATAAACAACGATCTTATTTCCAAATGGAAATTATATCGATCAACCATTAATCATCACTGAGCCCCTTTAAATAGATTTATCAATAATTTATTCATTTCTTAATTTCCCGTTTTTCATATTTTTACCCAAACAATTCTTAAAACATGTTTAGCCCATTTTCAGTCCTTGGAAAAATGTTTCCATATTTCCACTACTTCTAATTTTCTGTATTAAGAAAATATGCGTTATTAATATTGCAAAACATTTCCATTTCTCTTTCCCGCATCACTACACTTCCATAATCATCAATCCCTAACCAAAACTAGTAAGAGAACAACTTTCTATGCATCAACCTAGAAGGCCGAAACCAACATCAGATCGTTACTCAGAAAGCTATTCAACTTAACTAATTTCTAGTCAGTTTCTAATTTCATTAATTCCATTTGTTAACTTTATATTAACTAAATCATTTTAAATCTGCAAAACGTTTGTTTTTAAACCATTATCCACTTTAAAACATGAATATTATTCCTTTACAGAAAACTGAACTCGTTAGATTAATCAAATCTTAGTTTTTATTTATAAATACTATTAAAGGTTCAATTCCTATTTATCGAGTTAAATTATAAATATAAATTCATATTCCACTTCAAAAACCCCATTTATACGTAAACTACTTGTTAATTATATACCAAGTTTATAATCAAACCTCGACTTCATATTCTATTAAATTTATTAGTTTTAAACCAAATCTTAGTTATCTTGTAACTCAAATTTATATAATATATAATTTCTAAAATAAATTTTAATAACATTTGACATCGTCGAGTTATAATGGTTTTATTTAGTTCTACTCATATTCGAACACGCAAATAAATTTCATCGATTTCTTTTGACAACAATTTCCATTTCCCTTTTTAATATTCATTCTTTACATTCCCAAATTATTTAATAATAATTATTTCATCTTATTGATAAATATTTATTTTAAATTAAACTACTTGTTTTTATTAAACAAGTTATTACATTCTAGCAAATTGAAATTCAATTTCCATTTTTAAAATAGAAAGTTCTTTATAAAACCCCAAATTCTTTTCTAATATATTCGAATATATTTTTCGGTATTTAAATACCAATTATTTCAGGTCAATGTTATTCAAACATCCCAAAACACACAATAATCAACCACAGATTATTTGTCACATCATATAATGCAATATATGGAAAACAACAATAAAACTATTGAGGAATCTAGCTAGATTCCTCTGACCTGTTTCCCTGGATCCACAGATGCTTATCAATATAAATAATTCACAATAATATGGAATATAATAATAAATATAATCAATATTAAATTAACGACTTATATATGTATAACTATATATATTATTTCAACCAATTTATTAGCAAAGGCTAATCAGTTTCCTTATCTATATATAGCAGGAATTAGCGTGTAACTCGTGCTTTGCACACGATAATATTATTAAAAATAGTATTTATTATTTTAACGTTAAAATAATAATTTATTGTGCAATATATGATAAATTTTGATGTGAAATACATAAATTATTAATTAAAATTATTGTTGTTGCTTATGTGTAATTTATGTTCTATAGCTTACACAAACAATATGTATGTGTGAGAATTTGAGAATTTTTTAGTCATTTTTGTCAATATAGATATACAGGTTAAAATTATGTACGTTAGTAATTTATTCGATGAATTAACAAATATTATTCAATAAATTTGTTTAAATAAGTTAAATTTAAAATTATGAAGTTAGTTTAAATGTATGACATAGTAGGTAGAATTGAAAAAAAATTGCAAAAAAATATATTCTGGAGCTATCGATGTTCAAGAAATTTTTTATGATATAACATATGATAATTTCTTGATATAAATGACTCATAACTAATTTACAAATTAACTTTGTCATTGTTGTTGATATACATAGTTCATGTTACGCGATTTATATTTCTTTATAGTTGCATGAAAAAATACCTTTTTTAGTATGAATATACATAGTAAAATCAGCATATATTTTTAAGAGCTGTTAGAAAAATGAACTAATTAAATATTATCTATGATTATATAAATTATTAGAATTTAAGATTTCATGAGTTGTTTAGACATATATGGACTCAAATATATAACATCACGTGAATTTGAGGAGGTTTAGCAAGTAGAAATGTTAAAATGCAAGTATTTAAAGTGGAAATTGTTTTCTTCAATTTCAGATAAATTTATTGAGATAAGTGTATAATATATTAAATTTTTTATTAATGTTTACATATATTATTTAAACAGTGTGATTATTTAAATTTATTCTAGCAAAGCATGACTTATTTAACTTTATATTTGGAAGAAAAAACTAATTTTGCCATTTTTGTTGATATGAACATGGTGCGCATTTTAAAACATCGCACTTCGCATTAATTATATGAATTAACAATAATTTATTGATTGAATTTATATATTAAATACGAAATCACAAAATTAATTTAAACATATTGACTTAAACGTATAATGTTAAGTGATATTGTACAATGTTTTGTAAATAACTATATAAATTACAAAATGTAAATGTTTGACATTAATATTACAATACAATACACGGTAAATGTATTGACGTAAAAGAAGTCAACTTTGAACTTGTGATAGTTATTTATGTGTACAATTTATGTCGTGTTTGACATATTTATATATTTGGGATTTTTTTTCACTTTTATTAATATGTATATGGTTAGTTTTGATGTGATTTATTAGGCGAATCAATGAATTATAGTTTAAAAAAATTATTTAAATAGTTTTAATATTATGTAATTAATGGTAAAACATGGTACTTAATGTAAAATGTTATAAAAAAATTCGGAGAGATTTAGATGATTATAGAAAATCTGAAGTGTAGGTATTTGAAGCAAAAAAGACATAATTTTATCACTTTTAGTATATAAAAGAATATTAGTTACTTAAATTACTTGTATTTTGGATTTTATAATCAATTTAAATATGTGGATTTAAATTTGAAATGTTAGTAGCTAACTATTAGTAAATAATTATCTAAATTTTGAAATGTTCATATTAAAATATAAAGTGACTGAAGAAGTAAAATAAAGTGAGAGAAATAGTAAATAAGTGTAAAGTGATAAACTAATTTTAAAATACAATATCATGAGAGAATTAAGGAGAAGAGAGAAACTCCTAGAATTAAGGAGAGTGCTTTAAAAGGTTCTCCTTTACTGTTATTTAATAGATACCCTCAATGAAGCTTTAGAAATGTCTAAAATGACCCTTTTAGTTTCTGCCACAGGATGAGGATGTTTCAGTCACTCTTCCCACGTTCTTATATAATAGAAACATGCCTTCATGCTGAAGCATTTCGACCCAAAATCACAATCGTACTCTCCTGTTACTATCTCAGTAACACAAACAAAGCATACCACTCGCAAATCTACATGAGGGAAAACATCTAAGAAGCAGTCCGCAACGAAAGCTGCTAACAAATCTTCTTTGGTCATCGGTGGCATGAGGTAACCCCGCCGATTCGGGCTAGGAATTGTCATTCTTCGCGAGATCCGTAAGTATTACAAAATTACCGAGCTTTTGATGTGGAAGCTTCCATTTGAGAGACTGATTCATGAAATTGCTCAAGGCTTCAAAATCAATCTGAGATTTCAAAGATACTCTTCAACGATGCTTTAGGTGAGGATTTAAATTATTATTATTATTTCAACAGATGAGGGTTTCACTTTTCCACTATCGATCTGATGTTTTTTGAAATTGCTAATGTTTACTTCATGTTTCTTTGCTAATTGTGCAGCTGAGTGGATATAGAGCTAATTTGCTAATTTTTATTACTGTTTGTAAATTAATTTATCTGCTATTTGTTTGATTATTTTAATTCACCTTTCTATGATTTTTTCTAAGATTATGCGTGATCATTTACAATTATGTAGGACTAATTACTTACTTATGCTTGGGAAGCTATTGATTTTGTTCACAGACACGGGAAAGGCATAAATAATCTTTGTTTTTTTATTTCAGTTTACTCTTAAATTTGTGGCATAATACTACCATTTGATAGGAAAAATAATTTTCATATCTACATTAAATTTATCATAGCCACAATGAATATGTATTCTATAATATGAACACTTTAATTCATTTGGTTCAAGTGCATGTTGCAATGTAAAATAGTTGGTAATGGATTTATACACATATTATATAACTCTGTGCCTGCATGTATTTGCTTCTCACTAGGAAGTGAAATGAGTAAACTTAGGCATTGCGGCTAACATTGTCTACCATAGTAAATTTTCTAGTCCATGGAGGTTTTTTTAAAAGATGTTGTGAATTGATGGCACATAGTTAATCTTATTTGTTTCCAATCTCACAATGACTAGGGACATTTTTGGTGCTTAATTTCACAGGATTATAACACATTCTAAGACACACACACACATTACATCATGAGGGATTTTGCCCTCAACCACAAAAAGAAGAAGAAAAAGGAATCATTATTAACAATTCATAAAAATGTTATTTTCAATCCGACCCTATTTACCTCCCTTTCACAAGCTTCCATAGCATACAACATTTCCAGCAGTTAATTTCACATGGCCAAATCAAGGGTTCGAGGCTTAAAATTAGAAATAAGAATGGAAGGAACCCCGAAAACAAAATCGCTAGTTCTTCCGACTAGTGTTTCAATGTGTTCAGAGCTCACATGTTTTAATAAATTGCTATATATATATCTACTTTTTTTGATAGACTGGAAAAATACTTTTAGACCTTCAGTGGAGATTTGATCGGAATAAGTTAAATTCTCAACCTATTTCAATTTAGCTTTGTTTATTTGATTTTTTAAGTAATATAATGGTGGATGTTGGCAGTTTTGGGTATCATTTCTCATTCTTTGTAGAAGCACAAAATGTATTAATGTAACACCCTGTGAATTCTATAACGTTAAGCTTCACAAATTAAAGTGTAATTAATTCTAAATGAAAGAATTAAGGGAAATGGGTTACGCCATTTGCGTTCGTCTCGGAATTCTGCTTGAGATAGAATCCGAGTTTGCGCGAATTGGACACCGTATGAAGGAGTTATGGCCTTCGGAAGTTTCAGAATAAAATTTAAATTCAAACAGCTCAGTTTAAAATTCAAAATTCGAATTTTAAGTTCAAACCGGGCTGGGCGGGAAAATTCCCGCCCAGAGACCAGGTCGACCATGGTGTCGACCTGGCCTCCCCAGGTCGACCATAGTGTCGACCTGGGTGTCGACCTGCCAGTCGACCTGCCTGGTCGACCTGGCTGGTTAGGTCTGGCTCTGGCTCGAATTTCTGTGGCTCTGTGTGTCACTAGGGCTGGCGTGTCACCTCTTGATTGGCTCTTTGAACTTTGGATGGCCTAGATTCCTCTTGTCTTCATCTGACGGCTCAAAACAAATTAAAAATCTATAAATACACCCCAAGTCTCAACTGAAAATTCACACAAAAAAATAAGAAAGGAGTCATCATGCTGCTAGGGAGGAATTGAACATAGCCGTCAAGAGAGAAAAGCCTAGAGACGAATCAAATTAAGAAGAAGATTAAAGTTTAATCAAATTAATCAACGCAACGTTAGTCTACCCAAAGGAACGCATCTCAATTTCAGAATTCAGAATCCAGAATTCAAGATTCTGCATTCTTTGTAAGTATAGTGACCTTTCAGAATATGAATAAAAACTGTGATGTGATTCGATGTAAATGAAAACAGAATTTTGTTATTGTATTTTATAAATTATGTGTATTGTAATGGTTCTATCATGACTTGTGTATTGATGTTTGTGGCATAAATTGATTGATGCAAGCCTATTGAACAATTGTATATGAAAACTATGGCACTTGTAAGTTTGTGGCAAAAACTAGAAATTGATCCCTTTTTGTTTATGCCTATGGCATGGATTATATACATTCACTAAGTCTAAATTAAGGCTTATGTAAACATCTACATGAACCAAAACCTATGACATCATTTTCATGTTTATTTGCAAGTATAATTGGATCTATGTTAAGTATTGTTTGGGTTTCATAAACTATGCAAGTTCATGTTTATTTGCAAGTATAATTGGATATATGTTAAGTATTGTTTGGGTTTCATAAACCATGCAAGTTCATGTTGAAATAGGCTATGTGATTAGATTGGACATTTTGGTGAATATACAACATGCTAGTTTTGTGGTTGACATTATGCCAAGTTCAACATGTTTCAACATAAGTTTGTATTAGCTTAAACTATGCCATTTCATGTCACCTACTTAGTTATACTTTGATTTGAATGCAAGTTCACATGACCCATATTATATATTAGTTGAATCGCTAAATTGCAAGTTCATGCGCCACACACCTTTATGTATTACATGTTCTTGATTTCCCCTTTTTCTCACGTTTATAAAGTTAGGTTGAATTGTAACAAGCCCAACACATGTTATAATGTTGCGAACAAACGGGGGTAACAACGTTGGGTGTAAAACATTGAAAATATATGTTGGCATGTTTGGCATATGCCAACGACAAGGACATTTAAAGCGGTATGAATTGTTATACCCAAGAATAAAAGACATGACATTTACATATATAATTGAGAAATAATAAAAATATGTAAATTTAGAAAACACGATATGCTTAACCCGAGGTTGGATTGAGTTGTGATGTAAACCTGCCCAGAACCGCCCGGCTGTCCAATAGTCACAGCAATACCTATCCAATGTGGGTGGTTAAGCATTGAGCCCAATAATAACTCGAGGTTAGACTGAGCTACGGTGTAAACCTCCCTGGAACCGACCGGCATATCCAGTAACCGTAGCAATACCTGTCTAATGTGAGTGGTCAGGTGCTCCTAAGAGGCTAAGGACAGATGGTAGGGTTAAGTCAACTATAACACTTAACCAAATTCAACATGTTAACAAGAATTGATGGGTGGGGTTAGGTAAATACAGACACTTAACCACTTAACATGTTTGACTAGAAAATCCTAGTAACGAGGGACCCGTTTCAGTAGTAACCCAAGTTAGGTATCAACGGTACCCTGAAACTAGGCAGGGTGGGGCACGATTACTGGGCTGATTGTAAGCGGTCAAACGACGGTGGTGGGTGCACAGTGCAGGTCTAACGGGGTGCGAGCGTGCACACACTCCAGAGCAGACAACCAGGGCAATGGGGACACCAGTAGTATAACCTATGCCTTCTAGAATTTGTGTCGGGGCCGCCACCATGGGTCTTGATACACCCCATGGTGGGACCAGCATAGGTACCTACAATTCTTGGGGGTCGTATGACACATGTTAACGCGAGTAGGAGCCGATCTTTCGAAAATGGGGATCACTTCACCCTCACCATGGGGTGCGAGTTGGAATAAAATCAAGTAGGTGCAGAGACATAGTATAGGTGCGATAGTACGTTCGACACTTCCTTAGCTTGTGACACTTTCCTATTTTCAGTATATATCTATCATGCCCTTTTCTTATTCATATACTGAAGAGTTACTAGATTTACTCAGGCTTTATGTCTGAATATATTTTCTTTTCGTCTTCTTTTCTTTCGTCCCCCCCCCCCCGGTCCACAGGGAGGAAACAGCTCAGCTCAGTCAGACTTTTTACAAGCTCCAAGACCGTAGATGTATGATTTGGATCTCTTTTGCTCGGATTATGGCTTTGGATATCACTTTGGGGATTTTTTGTCACTTTATTTATGTTTTATGCTTCTTTAATAATCAAGACAGTTATGAGGTTGTAATGATGGAAGTATTTTGAGACAAATATGGAAATGTTTTGTTGGAACACATATTGATGAAATAAAAGTCTGTTTGGTTTCCGCTGTTTAAAATACATGTATTTATATCTATCTTGAGTTTATCTGTGGCCTTTTACTTATAATCCTCCACCAAAGTTAAGGCATTCGTTTTGTGAGTGACCTTAATGGAAGTGGGGTGTTTCACTTGGTATCAGAGCATAGGTTTACCAGATAAGATAAAAGTTTTTGAAATTGTTTTCAAAAAGAAAGTTTAAAGAAGCATTTTTCAAGAAAAAAAAGTGTTATGTTTATAAAAAGACAAATCCCCCAAAGCCATGTGCACTATCTATCTCTCTCTATCCTTCGTTTTGAATTTTTCCTTTCTGTTTCAGCATGTCTGGAGACCTTAACCTCCCGGAAGGAGTGCCGATTCCCGGCTGGTTTAGGAGGTACTTAGAAGCAAGGGCCAATGGCGTGGGCCTAGCAGACATCCCGCCTCCAGTGGCCGCGGTTCCTCCTCCTCCTCCCCCTCCTCGTGGAAATGCCTTCGCAAAAACATGTAGAGACTTTAAGGCTATGGGTGGAAAAGACTTTTATGGAACAAAGTCCTTTGTAGGAGCAAGAAACTGGCTAAAGGAGACTGAGGATCTGTTTGTCATCTTTGGAGTGGATGATAGGCAAAAGATACAACTAGCGGTATGGTTGCTTAAGGATGAAGCTTCCTATTGGTGGGAAATTACCAATGCTCAGCGGGCGGTGGAAACATGGGAGGATTTCAGGACAAGGTTTGAGATGAAATTCCTCTCCCAAGCAGAAAGAAGCCTGCACATGGTGAAGTTTCTAACTCTGAAACAGGGAAGCATGACGATCAGGGAATATGTTAATCAGTTTAATCAGCTGGCCAGATTTGGGCTAGACTTAGTAAACACCCAACACAAGAAGGCACTTCGCTTCGTCAAGGGTTTGAATGAGCCTCTACACAGCCTTGCCATGACCCATATATCCACGGGAGCGACTTATAAAAGCTTGGTGGACATGGCATTGCTACACGAGGAAGACCACGGCAAGAAAGAAACTAAGGTGGAAGAGAAGAAAGAGGGTCTACAAGCAAAGAAAACAGACTTCAAGAAAGGAGCGAAGAACAATAAGCCCCGTGAGAAAAGACGGTGCAATTTCTTTGGCATTGTGGGATATATATCAAAAGACTGCCGAAAAAGGAAGGCGAAGATGGGTGGTTTCTTCCATTGTGGAGAGACGGGGCACCAAGCTAAGGACTGCCCAAAGAAGAAAGGGCAGGGACAAAAAGCCGGATCCACTTTAGGGGGTCAGGTTCATGCGCTAGTGGCACCTCAGCAGGAAAGAGGTAGTAATATTTCTGTAGAAAGTGTAGTCTATCTTTATGATCATCCAGTTCGTACACTTTTTGACTCTGGCGCATCACACTCTTTTATTTCATCTTCCTTAGTAGAATCTCTGCATCTAGACACTAGTATGGTAGAAGATCCCTTAGTAGTTTCAAATCCAATTGGGGGCTCCGCTTACTTGTCAATGGTTTTTTTGGGTTTGAAAATCCCTATTCTCAACGTTTAGTTTAGTTGTAATGCCTTTGTCTTGGGCTTCTCGGGATATGGTTTGATCTTAGGCATGGACTGGTTATCCAGTAATAGTGTCATTCTTGATTGTGAGAAAAGAGTAGTAAGACTCTTAACTCGGCTTGGTAACACTCTAGAAATTTCTTGTAATCCCTTGAATGTTGTTATGTTTAGTTATCTAGAGTCGCTTGATGCTTCTGATGAGAATTTGCAATCAGTAAGAGTAGTCCGAGAATATCCGGATGTCTTTGAGGAGGTGAAAGGCTTACCTCCGAGGCGGGAAATAGTCTTCCGCATATATCTTATGGATAACGCAAAGCCTGTAGCTTTACCTGTCAGACATATGGCTCCAAGGAGAGAAAGGAGCTCAGTAAGCAGATTAAAGAACTTCTCGAAAAGGGTTCATTAGACGGATCATTTTGGAATGGGGTGCTCCAGTGGTGTTCGCAGCCAAAGCGGACGGTTCGCTTTGCCTTTGCGTCGACTATAGGGAGTTAAACAAATTAACCAAGAAAATTAGGCACCCTCTTCCCCGAATCGATGATTTGTTTGATCAGCTTGTAGGTGCAACGGTCTTCTCCCAACTTGATCTTGCAACTGGTTCCATCAGCTAAGAGTAGCTGAAGATAGTATTGATAAAATGGAGTTCAGAACCCCAGACGGTTTCTTCGAGTGGCTTGTCATGCCTTTTGGCTTGACAAACACACCCGCTTATTTCGTAGACCTAATGAGCAGGGTGTTCAGAGAATTCCTCAACAAATTTGTGGTTGTCTTCGTAGATGATATCTTAATCTTCTTAAAGAGTGAGGAAGAGCATGCTCAGCATCTGAAAGAAATCATGGAAACTCTTCGAGCCCATCAACTAAAAGCCAAATTCTCCAAGTGTCACTTATGGAGAAAAGAAGTAAGATTTCTTGGGAATATAGTGTCCAAAGAGGGGTTGGCTGTGGACCCCGCGAAAGTGGTGGCAGTGCAAGATTGGAAGACACCAAGAAATGCAACCGAAGTTCGAAGCTTTCTTAGGCTAGCTGGTTTTTACCGAAAGTTTATTAGGGATTTCGCGAAAATCTCATCCCCACTCACAAGGCTAATAAAGAAGAATCTGGCATTCACTTGGGATTTGAATTGCGAGTTTTCTTTCCAACGATTAAAAAGGGCTCTCACAACAGCCCCAGTTCTGACTTTTCCAGATGGAAGCAAAATGTTCACAGTATACACGGATGCATGTGGAACACGACTAGGTGTTGTTCTAATGCAAGAAGGAAGGGTAGTATCTTATGGCGAAAGACAATTGAAAGTTCATGAAAAGAACTACCCAACCCACGATCTTGAGTTAGCCGCTATCGTCTTTGCGCTTAAGTCTTGGCGCCATTATGTCCTAGGTGAGAAGTTCGAACTATACACTGACCATAAATCGCTGAAATATCTCTTCTCGCAGAAGGATTTTAACTTGAGGCAGCAAAGATGGATGGATTTTCTTGCCTCTATGACTTTGAAATTTCCTGTACTCCCGGCAAAGGCAACGTAGTAGCAGACGCGTTGAGCCGAAAGAAACTGACCTTAAGCCCAGTCTTCGTAGAGAGGCAAAGCTTGGAGTATATAGCCAGTTTTAACTTAGGCCCTCCTCGGATTTTGTACCGGGTTTGTTAACATCTCTCGAAGTACGCCCTACTCTCTTAGACTCAATAGGGGCTGCACAACGTGAAGACCCTCAGCTTGTGGATGTGATTGATAAACTTATTAGGGGTGAGACTTCTAGTCACCTCAGTAGATACGCCATCAATGATAAGGGTTGGCTGAGGCGAGATGGAAGATTATGTGTCCCATAAGCAAGGGAGTTGACAAAGAAGGTTCTCGAGGAAGCGCATCATTCCAAGATGACTATACACCCTGGCGGTGATAATATGTACAAGGATATAAAAAGGACTTTCTTTTGGAATGGCATGAAGCAAGACGTGGCAGATTTTGTTTCTAAGTGCATGACCTGCCAACGGGTCAAGGCGGAACAGAAGAAGCCTGGAGGACTACTTCATCCTTTAGAGGTCCCACAATGGAAGTGAGATAGCATTTCAATGGACTTCATTGATGGACTACCTAGGTCGAGAAGAGGCAATACTAGCATTTGGGTAATAGTGGATAGGCTTACTAAAAGCGCCCACTTTATACCTATCAAGAGTAGAAGGACTGCCGCATCTCTAGCATCTCTTTATCTCAAGGAAATAGTTCGAATCCATGGGATACCCTCTAGCATTGTTAGTGACCGAGACCCTATCTTCACAAGCGAGTTTTGGCGGAGTCTGCAAGAAGCTGTAGGCACACAGTTATGTTTGAGCACGGCGTATCACCCCCAAACCGATGGCCAGACGGAAAGGGTGAATAGAATTTTAGAGGATCTTTTAAGACTTTGCGTTCTTGACTTTGGAGGGACGTGGGAGGATCACCTTCCTTTAGTGGAATTTGCCTACAACAACAGCTACCAAGCTACCTTAGGCATGACACCCTTCAAATCCTTGTACGGAAGACCGTGCAAATCACCAACTTGTTGGTAGGAGTCTACAGATAAGCTTATACTTGGGACAGATATGATTCGAGAGACTTCAGATAAAGTGGACTTGATACGGAGAAGGATGAAGACAGCCCAAGACAGACAAAAATCCTACGCTGACAAAAGATGGACCGACCTTGAGTTTGAGGTTGGGGACAGGGTTTTCCTTAAGGTATCACCTTTAAGGAACGTCGTTCGTTTTGGATCCGCAGGAAAGCTAGCACCAAGATTTGTAGGACCGTTTCCTATCATCGAGAAGATTGGAAAGATGGCCTATAGATTAAAGCTACCCGAGAGACTGGCCGGAGTTCACAACGTCTTTCATGTTTCTCACCTCCGGAAGTGTTTGCACGAGTCTGTGGAAGTGGTGGAACCTAACATTCTAGAAGAAGCCGAAGTGGAACGTGAAGCAACTCTGAGGAGAGTTCCAACCCGCATCTTAGGAACTGAAGTGAAAAAGCTACACAACCGCGAAGTCAAACTCGTTAAAGTTCAGTGGAGCGACACCGAGGAAGACGCGACTTGGGAAACTGAGGACAGAATACGCGCTGCCTACCCTCTTCTTTTTTAGGGTTCATCTTTGATCTCTCTTTTTCCTCAAGTTATGCTTTATCTATCTCTTTAGGTATATCTCCTTGGTCCTTTTCCTAACTCCTTAGGTAGAAAACAAATGGATGTAAACATGTATTTGAAAACATGTTATGGATGATGGCTGCAAATGGTTGCTAGTGATTGCTAGTGGTTGCTCGTGGATGCATATACACACACACCTTAGGTTATAGATCGGCTCAGTCACTTCATATTGCATATGCATATATGTATTGTAACACCCCGGATTTTTTTTGAATAATCGATTTAACTAAATTAAAGAATAATAAATCTCAGACGTGAGAATTATGGGGATTGGGTTGCGCCATTGTGTTCGTCTTGGAATTCTAGTGGAGACAGAATCCGAGTTTGCGGGAAAAGAGTACCGGATGAAAGAGTTATGGACGAACGAAGTTTGGTGGCAAAATAAAGGAAAAAATGACTAGCACTTGGGAAGTGCGCCAGTACATATTCACACTGGCGCACCTGCCAAGTGCGCCCAGGCCGAGGCTGGAGCCTCCACAGCTTTCTGGTTCAGGCTGACCCGTGTTGTTGAGTCCATTCTGACTCCTTGCTGAGTCATTAGGGCTGACTCATCACCCTATCATAATTGAATGGTTTTGATTAACCCTAAGAACATCCGACGGCTTAAATTAATTTATAACTCTATAAAAAGTCCCCTATACACAAACCCTAAATCAGAAAATAAACAAAGACCATGGCCGTCATGCTGTTATTTTGAGACCTAGTGCAGCCGCCATCAAATTAAAGATAAAGAACAGCAACCAAATCAGAACTACCCAACCCTAACAGTGATTCTTCATCAAAGGAGCGCTAATTCGACTCTCTTTCTTCTCTAATTGTGAGTATGATGATCTTAACAAGATTATTGTTAAAATAATTAGATTAAGTTATGAATGGATTATAAGTGAACGATGTGGATTGTCATATATGTTGTTGTAAACCCTATGCTATCATGTATGTTGTAAATCCTATGTTATGTGATGATGATATCCTATATGTTGTAAATCATGCTATGACGATGTTATATATGTTGAAAGTTTCTATGCTAAGTTGTGATAAATCATACGTGTTATAAAGTCATGATGTTATTATCTATGCTAATTAGTTCATGTTAATCAAATCATAATGTTTGGGCTATGTTGATCTATATGACAAATCATGTATGCAAGTTTAGATTGATTAGTAAAGATATTGAACATATGCCATAACATCTATTTAGATCTAAAATTATGACATCTAGAATTATGCTATGACATATGTGAATTCTATGTATTAGATGCTAGTTCACACCATCATTATGTTGCATAAAACCCCATATGCAAGTCCATACATGAATTTGGATTATGATCATATTATGTGAATTGTGACATTTTACCAAACAAGTTGACACCTTTAGATCCATAACATGTGTAGTTTCATGCAAGTTTCACCCATATTATGATTAGGTCTATTTTACTTGTCTATATGTTGTGATAATTTATCTTTGTGCTATGAGTTAGACTATTCGAGTCTAACGTATATTTTGCATTGAATAAGCGAACGTATAACGTGGGGTAGGGGTAATATTAAGGATTTAATATTAAGAAGTTGGGGTGCAATTGATATGATTTTGCATGCCATGAATGGATGGCCATAATTGAGTCAATTATGGACATCATTAAAATTGGAAGTAATTAATGATTTGAATAGGGATATATTCAAAACTGGGGTAAAAGATTATAAGTTAAAATCAATGCTTAGGACACGAGGTTGGACTCGTTTGTGACGTAAACCTGCCCGGAACCGCCCGGCAAATCCAGTGGTCACAAATGTCAGCCCAATGTGAGAGGTCCTAGGCCCAAACTAAAGCATAATAGTTGTAAAGACACGAGGTTAGACTCGTTTATGTGTAAGACTGCCCGGACCCGCCCGGCTAATCCAGCTGCCATAAATGCCAGTCTAATGTGAGAGGTCTTTATGAGGTTATGGCCTGAATGAATTAAGAAATACTTAACCAGATATACATGTAAGGTGGGACATGGGGGTTAAGTAGGTGCCTTGGGTAGCATAAGGAATCTAGTGGTTTCCTTTAGTGGCATTTGAAATACGATTAGTAAGACTTAACCAAACACACATGTAAATGAACATGACTAAGAGGGTTAAGTGGATATACTAGTGGGGACAAGCTTAGGTGGATAGCTTGTGGGGGCCCATTTCAACCAGTAACCCAAACGTATCTTTGTGGGCTCGACCCAAGTCGAGGACGGGACACGCATACTGGGTTTGACTATAAGAGGCCAAACGGGGTAGCAGTGGCAACGCAAGTCCAACGTGTTTCATATTCGTGTGTGGACCCGGGCTGGTAGGTAAGACGTTGTTGCATCGTGTAGGTATAAGCCGTGCATTCTCAAGTTGTATCGGGTTGCCACTTTAGGGGAGTGATACACCCCACTGTGGGGCCAGCACGGGTATCTACAAGTAGGGAGCCGATCGAAAGTGGGTAGTGGGGTACACCTAGCGGAGATAGGGGCAGGCGGCACCTATGTAGTCAGCTAGGGGTACACGAAGCTATTTATATAATTTCTAAGTGAAGCAAGTGGGATCAACCTTTGGAGTGACTGGTGTGGTGCAGTGTAGTAATTATTCATTAGTAATTAGGTGTGCCTTTAACGTTATCTTTATCTGCTCTTCTATACCCAATAGTTCATAGACATTTCCTTGTTTTCCAGCTTATGCCTTAGTCTAGTTATTTTGATAATAGTATTGTTAGAATTATCATACTCGCCAGACTTTATGTATGACCCCCTCTATCTCTATCCTTTTCCCCCTCCAGGTCCTCAGGGCGGGCCCAGCTCTAGTGGAGTTTGATTGGATTGTTTTATCTCTCTTTTGGAAAGCTTGGACCGTTGAAGTAAAGTCCAGCTTATTATCTTCTTTAATGGCTATTTATGTAATGGGATTATGTATTTTGTTTTATCAAGATGGATATTGTACTTGATTCTGGTTTATGGTTTTATGATGTAACAAACATGTTTAATTTCTGCTACAATAAAATGAAGTATTAGATTTCCAAGTACTACTTATTATCTGTCTTGTTGTAATTTTTCTGTTCTATATTCACTTAAAACCTCCATGGAAGTTAATGCATTCCCTTTGTGAGTGACATTAATGGACGTGGGGTGTTACACTTGGTATCAGAGCTTAAGGTTACCAGAACAGATAATTTTTTTAGAAAAACTATTTTTCTAAAGTATTTTTGGAAGAAGTGCTTTCAAAAACATGTCTTAAATGAGTTATTTTAAAGAGGAAAGTTTTTATGAAAAACATAATCCCCAATAGCCATATATCTTTATCTTTCGAATTCTCCATTTTAAATCTTTCCTTTTTCGTTTCAGCATGGCTGAAGATATTAACCTACCTGACGGTGTAACGATACCAGGATGGTATAGGAGGTTATTAGTGGCTAGGGCCGCTGTAGGTCCAGCCAATGTTCCTCCACCACCAGTTGCACCCGCTCCTCCTCCTCCTCCTCGCGCTGATACTTTTGCAAAGACATGCAAGGAATTTAAGACTATGGGTGGAAAACCTTTTCAAGGGTTAGAAACATTTGTGAAAGCTAGAGATTGGCTTAGGGAGGTGGAAGAATTGCTAGAAATCTTTGAAGTAGAAGAGTGGAGGAAAGTCAAATTATCAGCTTGGTTAATGAAGGGAGAGGCCTCGTTTTGGTGGGAGGTCACTAATGGGGAGCGTCCTGTTGACTCTTAGGCGGATTTCAGACGTAGGTTTGTGGCGAAGTTTCTCTCGAGGGCAGAAGAGAATCTATATATGGAAAGGTTCTTGACATTAAAGCAAGGAAGCTCATCAGTGAAAGAATATGTCAACAAATTTAATCAGTTAGCAAGGTTTGGCTTGGACTTAGTGAACACGCCGGAGAAGAAGTCTCTGAGGTTCGTTAATGGATTGAATGAACCGTTGCAAGGGTTGGCTATGACCCACATCCCTATGGGGGCATCCTTTGAGAAGCTAGTAGACATGGCACTCAATCACGAGGAGAAAGGCGCTAATGCTAATAAGGCACCCGAGAAGAAAGGGGATCAGAAGAAACCACAACAGAAAACAAGAAGGGTGGTAAAGACAATAATGGAAAAGGAAAGAAAAGATGCTTTAACTATGGGACACCAGGCCATCTCAGCAAGGATTGTAGAAAGAAAAAGAAGACTGGCTGTTTTCACTGTGGTGAAGCGGGACATCTAGTGAAGGACTGCCCAAAGAAGGGGCAGAGGGCAGGGTCTACCTCGGGAGGACAGGTGCAGGCTCTTATGGCACCAGGGCAGGCACGGGGACAAGTTCAGGCTCTCGCGGTCCCACCGCTGCAAGAACGAGGTAGAACCATTTTTGTTGAAAGCTTAGTTTTTCTGTTTGATCATCCTGTCCGTACCTTATTCGATTCGGGTGCATCGCATTCGTTTATCTCTACATCGTTAGTTGAATCACTGCACTTAAACACCAGTTTAGTAGAGGATCCCTTAGTTGTTTCAAATCCAATTGGGGGCTCAGCTTATTTGTCCATGATATGTTTGGATTTGAAAATTTCTATACTTAGCGTGAGTTTAGATGTGATGCTTATGTTTTGGGCTTCACGGGCTATGGGCTAATTTTAGGAATGGATTGGTTATCCAGAAATGGGGCCATTCTTGATTGTGAAAGGAGAGTAGTTAGGCTCATGACTCGCCTTGGAAACACTCTCGAAATCTTTTGTAATCCCATAAATTCCGTTATGCTAAGTTATTTAGAATCGCTTGACGCGTCTGTGGAGAATCTACGATCTGTTAGAGTGGTCCGAGAATACTCGGATGTGTTTGAGGAGGTGAAGGGCTTACCTCCGAAGCGGGAGATAGATTTTCGAATATATCTTGTGGATAATGCAAAACCAGTATCTTTGCCAGTACGCCACATGGCTCCTCATGAAAGGAGGGAACTCGATAAGCAAGTGAAGGAGTTGCTTGAGAAGGGGTTCATAAGACAAAGTATATCGGAGTGGGGTGCTCCAGTAGTATTTGCCACGAAGGCGGATGGGTCCCTTAGACTTTGTGTGGACTATAGAGAACTTAATAAACTTACTAAGAAAAACAGACACCCACTACCGAGGATTGACGATCTCTTCGATCAGTTAGTTGGTGCCTCAGTGTTTTCGCAGTTGGACTTAGCCACTGGTTTCCATCAGTTGAGAGTGGTCGAGGATAGCATTGACAAGACTGCCTTTAGGACTCCGGACGGTTTCTATGAATGGCTAGTGATGCCCTTCGATTTGACAAACGCCCCACATACTTTGTTAATTTGATGAGTAGGGTGTTTAGCGAGTACCTTAATAAATTCGTGGTAGTCTTTGTAGACGACATCTTGATCTTTTCTAAGGATGAAGAAGAGCATGCCCTACATCTTAGGGAAGTGTTGGAGACCCTACGAGCGCATAACCTTAAAGCTAAATTTTCTAAGTGTCACTTCTGGAGAAGGGAAGTACGATTCTTAGGGCACATGGTTTCCAAAGAAGGGATAGCGGTGGATCCCGCGAAGGTGGTGGCCATCCAAGATTGGAAGGTCCCTAAAAATGCAACCGAAGTGAGAAGTTTCTTGGGGTTGGCTGGCTACTATAGGAAGTTTATCAAAGACTTCGCAAAGATATCAGCTCCATTGACACGCCTGACGAAGAAGAACCTAGTCTTCGCGTGGGACGTAGATTGTGATGATGCGTTCCAACGTTTAAAGAGAGCCTTGACCTCAGCTCCAGTCTTAGTGCTGCCAGACGGGAGTAAGCCATTTACTGTTTATACCGATGCTTGTGGGACAGGTCTAGGCGCAGTCTTAATGCAAGAGGGTAGGGTAATAGCCTATGGTGGAAGGCAGTTAAGGGTGCATGAGAAAAATTACCCTACACATGACCTAGAGTTGGCCGCTATTGTTTTCGCGCTTAAGTCTTGGCGTCATTATCTTCTTGGCGAGAAATTTGAATTATTCACTGATCACAAATCGTTAAAATACTTATTCTCTCAGAAGGACTTGAACTTAAGGCAGCAAAGGTGGATGGAGTTCTTAGCATCCTACGACTTCGAGATAGCATATACCCCTGGCAAGGGTAACGTAGTGGCAGATGCCTTAAGTAGAAAAAGATTATCCTTAAGTCCTTTGTTTGTTGAGTGGCGAAGCTTAGAATTCATTTCGATGTTTGACTATAGACATTCCGTTGACTTTGTACCCGGTTTGCTAGCATCCTTGGAGGTCAGACCTACGCTTTTGGGATGGATTGGTGAGGCACAGCGAGACGACCCACAGTTGGTTGAGTTAGTAGAAAAGCTCAAAAGAGGGGAGTCATCAAGCCATCTCCGTAGGTATACCCTAGATGATAAGGGTTGGTTACGTAGGGATAGTTGACTTTGTGTACCTCGAGACGAAGGTTTGAGGAAGGCTATTCTTGATGATGCACATCGTTCAAAGATGACCATTCATCCCGGCGGGGACAAGATGTACAAAGACATGAAGCGAGTTTTCTTTTGGGCCGGTATAAAGAGGGATGTGGCCGAGTATGTCGCTAGATGCTTGGTGTGCCAACAAGTAAAAGCAGAGCAAAAGAAACCCGGTGGGTTGCTTCACCCATTGGAGGTTCCACTATGGAAGTGGGATAGTGTCTCGATTGATTTTGTGGATGGATTACCAAGATCAAGGAAGGGTAATACGGGGATTTGGGTTATAGTAGATAGACTTACTAAAAGCGCTCATTTCATTCCCGTGAAGAGTAAGAGGACTGCTCCATGGTTAGCCTCCGTATACATTCGAGAAATAGTTCGTTTGCACGGTGTTCCTTCTAGCATAGTGAGCGACCACGATCCTATTTTCACTAGCGAATTTTGGAAGAGCTTACAAGAAGCGGTAGGGACTCAGTTATGTTTGAGCACTGCGTATCATCCTCAGACGGACGGCCAAACCGAGAGGGTGAATCATATTCTAGAGGATCTTTTGAGGCTATGTATCCTAGACTTCGGGGGTACATGGTAAGAGCATCTTCCATTGGTAGAATTTGCATATAATAACAGCTTTCAATCTAGCATTGGCATGGCACCTTTCGAAGCTCTTTATGGACGACCTTGTCGTTCACCTACATGTTGGTGGGAATCTACGGATAAGATCTTACTTGGGCCCGATATGATTAGGGAGACTTCGGAGAAGATCAATTTGATTCGAAGGAGGATGAAAGCAGCGCAAGATAGGCAGAAATATTATGCGGATAAGAGGAGGACAGACCTTGAGTTTGATGTTGGAGACATGGTCTTTATCAAAGTGTCTCCATTACGGAACGTTGTTCGCTTTGGGTCCGTTGGGAAGTTAGCACCAAGGTTTGTAGGGCCGTTTCCTATTAAGGAGAAGATTGGACAGATGGCGTATAGAGTGGAGTTGCCTGAGAGACTTAGTGGTGTACACGACGTATTCCATGTGTCTCATTTGAGGAAGTGCTTGCACGAGACCGCGGAAGTGGTAGAGCCGAACTTGCTTAGAGAGGTGGAGATAGAGCGTGATGCGACGATTCGACGAGCTCCTACATGCATTCTTGGGTCGGAGATCAAGAAGCTGAGGAATCGAGAGGTCAGACTAGTCAAAGTGCAATGGGGAGATGATGAGAGAAACGCTACTTGGGAGACAGAAGCAAAGATGCGTTCATTGTACCCTTTTCTTTTCGAGGGTATGTCTTTTAATTTCCCCTTTATCGTTTATCTTGTACTTATCTTATCTTTAGGATATCCTCTATCTAGTATCCTTGACCTTTAGTTAGGATAATCCTATGGTTGAAACATGTGTTTGAGACATGTTATGGATGATGGATGCACGTGGATGCAAGTGTTTACTAGTGGTTGCTCGTGGATGCATATACACACACTTTAGGCACTAGATCGGCTCAGTCACTTTATACTGCATATTGCATATAAATGTGTGTACATATTTAAGTAATGAGTGAATAATGGTTGTATCATCATATAGATGTTGCATTTTGGTGAATGTTGTGCACACATGTAGAAATGATGTGTATCGATAAGGTTCTTTCGCATACATAATGGACGCATGGCACTAGCATGGTTTGCATTAAGGAGGTCAACTGAATCAGTAGACCCCTGATTTTGCATTAGATAAGGAACATATACACACACTTCTTGCATATGTTCATACAGCATTAGAAATTTTATAAGGACAATGGATGCCGTGTTTGATGGTTGAGTAGATGGTTGTTTGGATGGTAGGATATACATTCTCCTTAACTTTGAGATTTCGGGGGCGAAATCCTTTAAGGAGGGGAGAATGTAACACCCCGGATTTTTTTCTGAATAATCGTAATCGATTTAACTAAATTAGAGAATAATAAATCTAAGACGTGAGAATTATGGGGATTTGGTTGGGCCATTGTGTTCATCTTGGAATTCTAGTGGAGATAGAATCCGAGTTTGCGGGAAACGAGTACCGGATGAAAGAGTTATGGACAAACAAAGTTTGGTGGAAAAATAAAGGAAAAATAAAATAAAATAAATGCACTGGCGCACTTGGGAAGTGCGCCAGTACATATTTACACTGGCGCACCTGCCAAGTGCGCCCAGGCCGAGGCTGGTGCCTGCACAGCTTTCTGGTTCAGGCTGACCCGTGTTGTTGGGTCCATTCTGACTCCTTGCTGAGTCATTATGGCTGACTCATCACCCTATCATAATTGAATGGTTTTGATTAACCCTAATAACATCCGACGGCTTAAATTAATTTATAACTCTATAAAAAGACCCCTATACACAAACCCTAAATCAGAAAATAAACAAAGACCATGGTCGTCATGCTGTTATTTTGAAACTAGTGCAGCCGCCATCAAATTAAAGATAAAGAACAACAACCAAATCAGAACTACCCAACCCTAACAGCGATTCTTCATCAAAGGAGCGCTAATTCGGCTCTCTTTCTTCTCTAATTGTGAGTATGATGATCTTAACAAGATTATTGTTAAACTAATTAGATTAAGTTATGAATGGATTATAAGTGAATGATGTGGATTGTCATATATGTTGTTGGAAACCCTATGCTATCATGTATGTTGTAAATCCTATGTTATGTGATGATGATATCCTATATGTTGTAAATCATGCTATGATGATGTTATATATGTTGAAAGTTTCTATGCTAAGTTGTGATAAATCATACATGTTATAAAGTCATGATGTTATTATCTATGCTAATTAGTTCATGTTAATCAAATCATAATGTTTGGGCTATGTTGATCTATATAACAAATCATGTATGCAAGTTTAGATTGATTAGTAAAGATATTGAACATATGCCATGACATCTATTTAGATCTAGAATTATGACATCTAGAATTATGCTATGACATATGTGAATTCTATGTATTAGATGCTAGTTCACACCATCATTATGTTGCATAAAACCTCATATGCAAGTCCATACATGAATTTGGATTATGATCATATTATGTGAATTGTGACATTTTACCAAACAAGTTGACACCTTTAGATCCATAACATGTGTAGTTTCATGCAAGTTTCACCCTTATTATGATTAGGTCTATTTTACTTGTCTATATGTTGTGATAATATATCTTTATGCTATGAGTTAGACTATTCGAGTCTAACGTATATTCTGCGTTGAATAAGCGAACGTATAACGTGGGGTAGGGGTAATATTAAGGATTTAATATTAAGAAGTTGGGGTGCAATTGATATGATTTTGCATGCCATGAATGGATGGCCATAATTGAGTCAATTATGGACATCATTAAAATTGGAAGTAATTAATGATTTGAGTAGGGATATATTCAAAACTGGGGTAAAAGATTATAAGTGATAATCAATGCTTAGGACACGAGGTTGGACTCGTTTGTGACGTAAACCTGCCCGGAACCGCCCGACAAATCCAGTGGTCACAAATGTCAGCCCAATATGAGAGGTCCTAGGCCCAAACTAAAGCATAACAGTTGTAAAGACACGAGGTTAGACTCGTTTATGGTGTAAGACTGCCCGGACCTGCCCGGCAAATCCAACTGCCATAAATGCCAGTCTAATGTGAGAGGTCTTTATGAGGTTATGGCCTGAATGAATTAAGAAATACTTAACCAGATATACATGTAAGGTGGGACATGGGGGTTAAGTAGGTGCCTTGGGTGGCATGAGGAATCTAGTGGTTGCCTTTAGTGGCATTTGAAATACGATTAGTAAGACTTAACCAAACACACATGTAAATGAACATAACTAAGAGGGTTAAGTGGGATATACTAGTGGGGACAAGCTTAGGTGGATAGCTTGTGGGGGCCCATTTCAACCAGTAACCCAAACGTATCTTTGTGGGCTCGACCCAAGTCGAGGATAGGATACGCATACTGGGTTTGACTATAAGAGGCCAAACGGGGTAGCGGTGGCAACGCAAGTCCAACGGGTTTCATATGCGTGTGTGGACCCAGGCTGTTAGGTAAGACGTTGTTGCATCGTGTAGGTATAAGCCGTGCATTCTCAAGTTGTATCGGGTTGCCACTTTAGGGGAGTGATACACCCCACTGTGGGGCCAGCACGTGTATCTACGAGTAGGGAGCCGATCGAAAGTGGGTAGTGGGGTACACCTAGCGGAGATAGGGGCCGGCAGCACCTATGTAGTCAGCTAGGGTTACACGAAGCTATTTATATAATTTCTAAGTGAAGCAAGTGGGATCAACCTTTAGAGTGACTGGTGTGGTGCAGTGTAGTAATTATTTGTTAGTAATTAGGTGTGCCTTTAACGTTATCTTTATCTGCTCTTCTATACCCAATAGTTCATAGACATTTCCTTGTTTTCTAGCTTATGCCTTAGTCTAGTTATTTTGATAATAGTATTGCTAGAATTATCATACTCGCCAGACTTTATGTCCGAGCCCCTCTATTTCTATCCTTTTCCCCCTCCAGGTCCTCAGGGTAGGCCCAGTTCTAGTGGAGTTTGATTGGATTGCTTTATCTCTCTTTTGGAAAGCTTGGACCGTTGAAGTAAAGTCCAGCTTATTATCTTCTTTAATGGCTATTTATGTAATGGGATTATGTATTTTGTTTTATCAAGATGGATATTGTACTTGATTCTGGTTTATGGTTTTATGATGTAACAAACATGTTTAATTTCCTCTGTAATAAAATGAAGTATTAGATTTCCATGTATTACTTATTATCTGTCTTGTTGTAATTTTTCTGTTCTATATTCACTTAAAACCTCCATGGAAGTTAATGCATTCCCTTTGTGAGTGACATTAATGGACGTAGGGTGTTATATGTATTCTCATTTGTATATGGTTGAAACTTGATATGCTGTCATATGGTCGTCGCATTTGTATGAATAGTTGTGCACTCATATAGAATTATTAATAGGAAAAATTTGCATACATAATGGATTCATGACACTTACATGATTCGCATTAAGGAGGTCAACTAAATCAGTAGACCCCCTGATTTCTGCATTAGATAAGGACACGTACACACACTATGCATATGATCATGAAGCGTTAGAAGTTTTTTAAGGACAATGGACGCCTGTGTTTGTTGGTTGAGTAGATGGACTGTTGGATGGTAGGATATACATTCTTCCTAACTTGAAGATTTCGACGACGAAATCCTTTTAAGGGGGGAAAATGTAACACCCCGTGAATTCTATAACGTTAAGCTTCACAAATTAAAGTATAATTAATTCTAAATGATAGAATTAAGGGAAATGGGTTACGCCATTTGCGTTCTTCTCGGAATTCTGCTTGAGATAGAGTCCGAGTTTGCGCGAATCAGACTCCGTATGAAGGAGTTATGGCCTCCGGAAGTTTCAGAATAAAATTTAAATTCAAACATCTCAGTTTAAAATTCAAAATTCGAATTTCAAGTTCAAACTGGGCTGGGCGGGAAAATTCCCGCCCAAAGTCCAGATCGACCATATGGTCGACCATGGTGTCGAACTGGCATCCCCAGGTCGACCATAGTGTCGACCTGGCCCCCCTGGGTCGACCATAGTGTCGACCTGGGTGTCGACCTGCCTGGTCGACCCGGCTGGCTAGGTCTGGCTCTGGCTCGAATTTCTGTGGCTCTGTGTGTCACTAGGGCTGACATGTCACCTCTTGATTGGCTTTTTGAACTTTGGATGGCCTAGATTCCTCCTGTCTTCATCTGAAGGCTCAAAACAAATTAAAAATCTATAAATACACCCTAAGTCTCAACTGAAAATTCACACAAAAAAATAAGAAAGGAGTCCTCATGCTGCTAGGGAGGAATTGAACATAGCCGTCAAGAGAGAAAAGCCTAGAGACGAATCAAATTAAGAAGAAGATTAAAGTTTAATCAAATTAATCAACGCAACGTTAGTCTACCCAAAGGAGCGCATCTCAATTTCAGAATTCAGAATCCAGAATTCAAGATTCTGCATTCGTTGCAAGTACAGTGAACTTTCAGAATATGAATAAAAACTGTGATGTGATTCGATGTAAATGAAAATAGAATTGTGTTATTGTATTGTATAAATTCTGTGTATTGTAATGGTTCTATCATGACTTGTGTATTGATGTTTGTGGCATAAATTGATTGATGCAAGCCTATTGAACAATTGTATATGAAAACAATGGCACTTGTAAGTTTGTGGCAAAAACTAGAAATTGATCCCATTTTGTTTATGCCTATGGCATGGATTATATACGTTCACTAAGTCTAAATTAAGGCTTATGTAAACATCTACATGACCCAAAACCTATGATATCATTTTCATGTTTATTTGCAAGTATAATTGGATCTATGTTAAGTATCGTTTGGGTTTCATAAACTATGCAAGTTCATGTTTATTTGCAAGTATAATTTGATCTATGTTAAGTTTTGTTTGGGTTTCATAACCCATGCAAGTTCATGTTGAAATAGGCTATGTGATTAGATTGAACATTTTGGTGAATATACAACATGCTAGTTTTGTGGTTGACATTGTGCCAAGTTCAACATGTTTAAACATAAGTTTGTATTAGCTTAAATTATGCCATTTCATATGTCACCTACTTAGTTATACTTTGATTTGAATGCAAGTTCACATGACCCATATTATATGTTAGTTGAATCGCTAAATTGCAAGTTCATGCGCCACACACCTTTATGTATTACATGTTCTTGATTTCCCCTTTTTCTCACGTTTATAAAGTTGGGCTGAATTGTAACAAGCCCAACACATGTCATAATGTTGCGAACAAACGGGGGTAACAACGTTGGGTGTAAAACATTGAAAATATAAGTTGGCATGTTTGGCACATGCCAACGACAATGACATTTAAAGCGGTATGAATTGTTATACCCAAGAATAAAAGACATGACATTTACATATATAATTGAGAAATAATAAAAATATGTAAATTTAGAAAACACGATATGCTTAACCCGAGGTTGGATTGAGTTGTGATGTAAACCTGCCCGGAACCGCCCGGCTGTCCAGTAGTCACAACAATACCTATCCAATGTGGGTGGTTAAGCATTGAGCCCAATAATGACCCGAGGTTAGACTGAGCTACGGTGTAAACCTCCCCGGAACCGACCGGCATATCCAGTAACCGTAGTAATACCTGTCTAATGTGAGTGGTCAGGTGCTCCTAAGAGGCTAAGGATAGATGGTAGGGTTAAGTCAACTACAACACTTAACCAAATTCAACATGTTAACAAGAATTGATGGGTGAGGTTAGGTAAATACAGACACTTAACCACTTAACTTGTTTGACTAGAAAATCCTGGTAACGAGGGACCCATTTCAGCAGTAACCCAAGTTAGGTATCAACGGTACCCTGAAACTAAGCAGGGTGGGGCACGATTACTGGGCTGATTGCAAGTAGTCAAACGACGGCGGTGGGTGCACAGTGCAGGTCTAACGGGGTGCGGGCGTGCACACACTCCGGAGCAGACAACCAGGGTACTGGGGACACTAGTAGTATAACCTATGCCTTCTAGAATTTGTGTCGGGGCCACCACCATGGGTCTTGATACACCTCATGGTGGGACCAGCATAGGTATCTACAATTCTTGGGGGTCGTATGACACATATTAACGCGAGTAGGAGCCGATCTTTCGAAAATGGGGATCACTTCACCCTCACCATGGGGTGCCAGTTGGAATAAAATCAAGTAGGTGTAGAGATATAGTATGGGTGCGATAGTACGTTCGACACTTCCTTAGCTTGTGACACTTTCCTATTTTCAGTATATATCTATTATGCCCTTTTCTTATTCATATACTGAAGAGTTACTTAATTTACTCAGGCTTTATGTCTGACTCTATTTTCTTTTCGTCTTCTTTTCTTTCGTCCCCCCCCCCCAGGTCCACAGGGAGGAAACAGGTCAGCTCAGTCAGACTCTTTACAAGCTCCAAGACCGTAGATGTATGATTTGGATCTCTTTTGCTCGGATTATGGCTTTGGGTATCACTTTGGGGATTTTTTGTCACTTTATTTATGTTTTATGCTTCTTTAATAACCAAGACAATTATGAGGTTGTAATGATGGAAGTATTTTGAGACAAATATGGAAATGTTTTGTTGGAACACATATTGATGAAATAAAAGTCTGTTTTGTTTCTGCTATTTAAAATATGTGTATTTATATCTGTCTTGAGTTTATCTGTGGCCTTTTACTTATAAACCTCCACCAAAGTTAAGGCATTCCCTTTGTGAGTAACCTTAACGGAGGTGGGGTGTTTCAATTTATTTTTATACTAATTTGTGGCACAAAATGTGTATGAAAAATTTATGAAATTCATTTCATTTTGTAGCATAAATTTTATTTGTTTTCCAGAAATTTGACAATAAATCTTAAATTTATATCAGATTTTATAGGTTCAGATTGATGCTAAGTGATTTCTTTTTAGATTTCTTTTTACAGGAAAAATCCAAATCAACAGGTAAGTGTCTATCATCTTTTATTACTAAATTTCATTTTTAGGTATGCAATGTGAAAACATAACTACTTTTAATTTGTTATTTTTTCGCAGTAGATGGGTGATGAAAAAAATTGTGTTGTTGAGAGAAAAAGGCCTGAGAAATTTTAACCAAGAGATAATTTAAGTATTTCTCTTAAAATTCGTACCAATTCATAGCATAAAGTGTATTTGTTTTCCAAAAATTTGACATTCGATTTAAAATTTGTTTTAGATTTTACAAGTCTCCGATTGACACCGAGTCATTTCTTTTGAGATTTCTTACAAGAAAATGCAATTCAAGAGATATGAGTTTATCATCTTTTATTACTGAATTTCAATTTTAAGTGTGCAACATAAAAACGTAGCTCGTTTTCATTTCTTTTTTATTCATAGTAGACGGATGGATGATGAAAAAATTTGTGTTGATGAAATATAATGGCCTAAGTAATTTCAGTCAAGAGGTAATCTAAGCATTTCTCTTCAAACTCGTAATGAATTTAATACCAGTTTGTAGCAAAAAAATAATTCCAAAAATTTGGCATAGGATCTAAAATTTATTTCAGATTTTATAGGTATTAGATTGACGCAGAGTCGTTTCTTTTGAGATTACTTACAGAAAAAAATGCAATTCAAGAGGTATGAGTTTATCGTGTTTTATTACTGAATTTTAATTTTAAGAGTGCAACATGAAAACAAAAACGCTTTTTTTTGTTCGCACTTGATGGATAATATAATAAATTATGTTGATGAGAGAAAAAAAGGCCTAAGGAATTTAAGTTTATTTTTCCTATAAGTGAAGGGGATAGTTGTATATATGCTAGATCTCCAAACATCACAACATCAGACAATTGCGTATTAGGTAAACGAAAGCTTTTCATCTCTTAATAAAACTTATTTGCATTAATATTTATCTCCATTTTGATCAATGAATAAATGATGCAACCAATCTATTTACCAATAAATTTAATATAACGGACCGTCTATTTCAACTATCTGATATCTAGTTAGGCACTAATATAAATTGATTATTTTACGGTATCAAGGTACTAATTTTTTTCTTTATGATCTAAACTACTTAGCAGTTAATTTTTGTAAGTAAACTTTGGTGCTGAAAACTGTTCATTGTTTTCCACAACTTAATAAATAATCGAAGATGTATGGAGACAAAACTAGATTATATACGGTGACAAAGATGATATTTTGGAGTTTAACGGAGCTATATATTTCTAATCATACCGAATTATTACAATTATCGTAACAAATTTAAACCAACCCTTGATTTGAAATTGGATCTAAAATTTATATTTTAAACCAAAACATATAGGATTAATGAATTTTTATATAACCAACTTTAGATTGATAGTGTGAACAAGTAAGATGCTTTTAGCACTGTTTCAAATATCGAAAATATTGTCTGAGTTCTCCTTTGAGATCTCGTTTTGGGATCCTTCCAAAACGTAACAGCAAATACCACTATAAATCTCCTTTCCAATGTATTGCCTGAGATATTATAATATCAAACGATATATCGACCGATACGAAATACTGGAATATCGTCTGAGACCTTGGCTTTTTTGGTTAAGAATTAAATCTGTGCTTAAACCAGAACAATATAAACAACTCATATCCAGCCACGATAATGTCTTGCTATTTTACATTTTGCATGTTAAAAGATCATATTGTATGTTCATATATGTTCTACAATGCTTATGATTTCCAAATTCGTCTGTTTACATACATGTTACCTATTAAATTATGTATTTTATGGTCTACTTATGCTATATTTTTTTATTATTTTGGATCTTTTTAATGTTTTATGTCCAAACAATATTTCATTTTCATGGATTTTATATTTTAAGCACTAGTCGTTTTGCATTGTGTTATATTTCTGCTTTAACCATATTATGATTTGGAGTATGAATGATATTTCGTAAATTAAGAGTAATAAAGTGATTTTGTAATTTAAGTTTAAGTTACTATGTTTCTGATAACATTCATAAAAACCATTTTGTAAGAATATCATTTTTAACATATTATGTACCCCTAGATTGTTTCGATATGAACTTTCAGACCCAAGATGGGTATCCAACAGAAACTTCTGAGTTACACTCATCTCGTCAGAGATCTCCCCTGATACGAGATCAAGTCTCTAAAATTCCCAAGATAAAATTCGACTGATATCTGAGATTTAAAACCTTAGTTTTTAGAGTAATCTTTATATTTGATGAACATTTGGAGTAACATGTACAATGAAATTTGTAGCCTAAACCAATATTTGCATGTATCTATTTGTGCCTTTCTTCAATATTTATGCAAAAGCGACAGGAGAACAAGGATATGATCATATGTCCGAGAAGGTTGCTTTGATTTACCCATTTCTTTATTTGTAACAAAAGATTCTATACTCGCTTTTCGATTGGTAACTAATGTGTCACATACTGGGTAAAGGAAACATTTTTATTTACTAATAAAACTTATTTCCACTAATATTTATCTCCATTTGGATCAAAGACTATATCATATAACCAATCTATTTACCAATGCATTTAATATAGGGCACAGACGGTTTACATTATCGGAAATTTAATTAGCAGTAACTAATATAAATTGGTTGTTTAGCTTAAAATTGAAAATAAGAAATGGAAGGAACCTTGAAGACAAAATCACTAATTATTCCGACTAGTGTTTCATTATGTTTAGAGCTCACATGTTTTAATAAAACTACCGTATATATATACACACACACTTTTTTGATAGATTGGAAATGACTTTAAGACCTTCAGTGGGGATGTGATCGAAATAAGTTAAATTCTTAACCTATTTCACTTTAACTTTGTTTATTTGATGTTTTAAGTAATATAATGATGGATGTAATAACGGGGCATTCTATGCATCGGAAGATCGTAGAGTATTTATTTCTTTCTCATGTGAAGTCGTATGGTCGTGTACTTTTGGGAAACGACTATTGGGGTCATTTCCCATGTTCATGATTTTTGCCGATTTTTAAATGACCGTTTCTCCCCTAGCTGATCTTGTTTTGGCCATAACTTTTGATTGGAAAGGAGTTTTGACCTGAAACCACTTCCATTAGATCCGGATGATGGTTTACTTTCCGTAGAGTGGTCACATTAGCCAAACGGACTCACCGTTTGGGAGATATGGCTGAAACAAGTTTCAAATGGTGAAAAATAGCTTAATTGGACTTAACCGGGTGATTAACAACTAAGCCCACTAGGGAATTTCGGGATTAAGAGTATAAGAGGGCTGCTAGGGTTTAGAAAACTACTTATACTTCATTTTCCAGCAGTCTAAGACATCCCTCTCAACCGAGCCATGGCTTCCACCTTATAATTTCATCCCATATCGCCTCTAATCACTTTCTAATAAGGGATTAAGCAAAACTACATCAAATCAAGGCAAATCAACATCAAATTTGGAATATAGCTGCTGGAACACCTAGAGATTCGATCCATAATAGAGAATATTTCAGATATAAAGTTTATTTGAGGCTAAGGTGAGTGATTAGCATCTTTTTACACTAATTACGGCTAATTATGGGTGATTAATGATAATTAGCGAAATTATGGCTCAGAAAAATCTGGAAAAATTTGTAAAATTCTAAAATATTATTTTAGGGCTCTGATAAAAATTTGAGTTGATTTGAACATGTTTTGCTAATCGTATTGTTAAACCATGATTAAGGGGGAAATCATGCTTTTTGGGTATGTTTGATCCATTTAAACATATCATATTGTTGTTTGGATGTTTGTGGTTGATTATACATGTTGCTATGACTGTATGGTACGCTTTGTGATTGATTAGAAAAGTTAAAATGGTCGAAAATACCGTCGTATGGCGTAAAACAGTCGTTGGAAAAGTCGTAGGAAAGTTGTGCAGGGTTCGGATCGGATTGGTTGAAAGGGCTCGGATCGGATGGTAGACCGGGCAAGAAAGCACCGAACCGAACCAGGACTTGGTACAAGATAAAGCATGGCAAAAAGGAAGGCCACTGTAGTTGGATTGGGATCAGATCGGTCAAATGAAGGAGAGTTGGATTTAGATGGGAAGCGAGGGCGTGGGGATCAGATCGGAAATGGTGAGCACGAACCGAACCAAGGCTAGAGCAATTGAACCAAACCGACTTGAGGTGCAAGCATTGAGCCGAACCGGATGAATACACCTGAGCTGAATGGAAGCTGGAGTATGGAAAGGAGGACTGGACCTAATCGAGGACACTGAACCAAACCGGATGTTGAGGCCGAACCGAACCGAGTTTAAACCTCTATTGCTACAACGCGACGACTCTTCTGAAGACCAACTCCAATTCAACCAAAATCTGAGATGCAAAGGAAGTCCAAATAGGAAGTAGAACTCAGGATCCAGTTCGGAACCAACGGGTTAACTTCATGAGTTGGGCTTTGCTGCGGGACGTGTGCTAAGGGGTTATCAATGTCTATGACTTTGGACCACTATGAGTAGGGGGTATGTGAAGGGATTCAGGGCCACAGTGGCCTAGGTAGGACTATTGGCTATGGACCAATGAAGTGGGGTCATTTGTAAGATTTAGTCATGACTCCATGAGGTAAGCTTGGTGGTAGCAATAGTTACACAAGTCGGGCTCCGTCACTACCCCGATGGGTCTAGTGATCAAGTGGTGGATATCGTATGTTTTACGCACTGAGTGATAGATGTGAGGATGGTCGCTATGCTTGATTGTTTGACATCACTATAACATGTACACCCCACCCCCGTATTCTTTACACTATGTGTTAGTGGCACATTAGAGTATTGTATAGTGTGTAGTGCTAACTCTATGGTTGCAGGTCCAGGTTCAGGTATGGTTTAATATGCCTTTTATTATTCTGTTTTGCTGCTTATCGCTCATACCAGACTTTTGTCTGACCCAGTATTTTATGTCTCTTCTTATTACTCTAGGTGCTCTTAAACGGGCAGACTAGAGACAGGTTAAGTGGTATGCACGAGTAGTTGTACCAGAGACGAGCAGGAGGCTCCCATGTATGATATATATAGATATTCTCCCTGTATCGCTGTTGGTCACTACTTTGGGCATTAGTAGTGTACCTTCCTTATTTGCTTTAGGGACAGTTTTCAAAAGTTGTAATAATGATGATGTGGAACATAAGATGTATTTGAATTTTCCGCTGCTACGATGTTTAGTTTTCATCTTGTGCATTGTCTCGCCTGTTTTATGTCAAAGTATGTTATTATTATATTTTATTCCATGCACTGTGAGACATTCTACAGGTTCCTTGTCAATTCAAATTCCTTTCTTTGGCGACCGTCCCGTACTAGTTGGACGTCAGTACAACGTGTTTCGAGGGAAATGTCAGCTGGTCCAGGGCGGGCCGTCACAATGGATGTTAGCAGTTTTGAGTATCATTGCTCATTCTTCTTAGAAGCACAAAGTGTATTTATTTTCACACCAATTTGTGGCACAAAGTGTATTTGAAGTACTTATGAAATTCATTACATTTCCTAGCACAAAGTATATTTGTTTTCCATAAACTTAACATCGGATCTTAAATTTATTTCAGATTTTACAAGTTCGAATTGATGCTGAGTTGTTTCTTTTTAGATTTTTTGCAAGAAAAATCCAAACCAACAAGTTAGGGTTTATCATCTTTTATTACTAAATTTCATTTTTAGGTGTGCAATGTAAAAACAGAATTACTTTTCAAATTCTTTTTTGTTCGCAGTAGATAGATGATGAAAAAAATTATGCTGATGTGAGAAAAAAGGTCTGAGAAATTTTAGTCAATAGATAATTTAAGCATTTCTCTTAAAATTCATTCCAATTTGTAGCACAAAGTGTATCTGTTTTCCAAAATTTTGACATTTGACCTAAAATTTGTTTCAGATTTTACAGGTCTTGGATTGACACCGAGTCGTTACTTTTGAGATTTCTTATAGGGAAAATGCAATTCAATAGGTAAGAGTTTATCGTCTTTTATTATTGAATTCCAGTTTTAAGTGCGCAACGTGAAAACATAACTGTTTTTTTTTGTTTGTAATAGATGTATGGATGATGAAATAAATTGCGTTTATTAAAGAAAAAGGCCCGAGGAATTCCAATCGAGAGGTAATCTAAGAATTTCTCCAATTCGTAATGAATTTCGTACCAACATGTAGCACAAATTATATTATTTTTTCCAGGAATTTGACATTGGATCTGAAATTTATTTCAGATTTTATAGGTTTTAGATTGACGCAAGCCATTTCTTTTGAGATTATTTAAAAGAAAAAAATGCAATTCAAAAGCTAAGAGTTTATCGCCTTTTATTACTGAATTTCAGTTTTAAGTGTGCAACATGAAACAAACCGTTTTTTTTGTTAACACTAGATGGATAATATAATAAAATTTGTTGATATGTAATAATCCGGAAATCTAAGCCAATTTAAAATTTTTATTTTGGCGATTTTAGTGAATTTTGAATATTTATAATGGATTATTTTAAATAATAATGATGAGAAATTTAAAATGAATAGAAATAGAACGTATATATTTATATAGGTCGTCGTTAGAATATAAATATTTTATTTTAATTACAAAAGGAATTGAAAATGGCGCGGTAGTTCGAAAATTCGATTTCAAATTTCAAATGAATGTACAGGATTTAAAATAAACCGAATTTTAGTGAAACCAAAAATATTTGAATCTATTTGAAAATATATTTCCAACGAATCCGGAAAATCGAAATTTGATAGCGGGGATAAAAAGTTATGTCTAAATTGAAAATTCAGAATAGTCGCTATGGAATTCTGGCCCTTAAAAATGGAAATTTTGCAAACAACCTTCGTTTTTGAATAAACCACTTTTGTTGGATCCGGGATGTTAAGTTATTGCTAGATTCCAAAATTCATAATTTTCTGAATCAATATGTGAGCGTGACAAAGTTAAAAGTGTTTTAACAGTTTCGGTCAATTTCGATCGACCAGAAAATGACCATTTTTCAAATGGTCTCAGAATTTGAGGAAATTAGTTTTGTTAGGGCCGTATCGTCAATACGAAGCTAGAAATAATTTTTCTGGAATTTTCAGAGTCCGTATGTGGCCCCAGTAAATTGAAATGTACGTTCAAATTCAATTTATATTTATTTATAATTTAAATTCAATGGAAACTGATCGTAATGGTCGAATCGGCCTACGAAACATATCCCATTGTGTTCGAAATGGGGGTATTTAGCTATGGGCGACAGTCGTTGGGTTTGATTCGGGGTTCGGATGGATAAGCAACTTTTTGAAAACGAAAATTAATTAAATAATATAATAATATAATTATAAATATCCTCACCCCTCAATTTTCTCTCTCCCTCATTTCGATCAAAAAAAGAAAAAAAAAGGAAAACCGCTCTCTTCAAATCGACATCTCGCTTCCCTCGAGGCCACGTTGTTGACCGCTGCTCCTCCCATCGCCTCGCCGACGATGCCTCCGACCATCCCCAGTTCGTGCCCCTCCTCTTCGGTCTCCTCCGCTGATTAAACCACTCCCCAAACCAATTTCCGCCACCCAAATCCACCGCGCTCCTCCCCCTTCTGCCGCGATGCCACTGGTGCCCCCCAAGCTCCGACGCAACCTCTAACGGTGGCAAGCTCCTTCCCTCTCAGCTCCTCTCTCCTCTCCAATCTAAAGACCAGCGCCCAAATCCCCTCCACCATCTCGCCAAACTACTGCAGTCACCATCTCAAGGCCACACCATCTTCTTAGCACCACCGTACGCTACCAAACCTTGCTCCTTTCATCATCGCTACTTCACTCATGAATGGTGAGTTTTTTACTTCATTTTGTTTAGTTAATCAATTTAAAATTTTGATTTTTAGGAAGAAAATATATACATTATTTTGCTAAAGAAAAGATTTGATTTTTAACTTTTAAAAGATTTGATTTTTATACTTTAAAAAGATTTGATTTTTTATCTTAAGAAAGAAACGATTTTTATATATGTAGATTAGAAATAAAAATTTCGTTGTTTTAAAAAAAAAATAGAGAATGTTTTAAATATATATATATATATATATATATATATATATATATATATAAACATAAACATCGGAAAAAAGGGTGTTCTTTTATATATAAACATTGATATAAAGATAAGGTTTTTATCGTACGGAAGATGAGATTTTTAGATACATGGTTTTGAAATAAAAATGCGATCTTTAGATATGTGTAGTGAAATAAAAATATAATCTTTATACAGTAGAGATAATAAAAATATAATCTTTATATGATGTAAAGATTAAAAATATAATTTTGATATAATGTAAAGATTAAAAATATAGTTTTGATATAATGTAAAGAATAAAAATATAATTTTGATATGATGTAAAGATTAAAAATATAATTTTTATATAATGTAGAGAATAAAAATATGATTTTTATTATATGAGAAGAATAAAAATGTGGTTTTTTGTATGAACATTACAACAATAAAAATGTGATTTTTATTGTGAACAGCGTGAAATGTTGAGTTGGAATGTCGGGCGAATCTGAACCGTTCAGAATTAAAGACTGGAGGAGTGGAAACCCTCGGTGAGAACTCCTCACTTTTATTTTGATTTCTATTTGAAATATATACTAGGATGCAGACGGTGCTTAGCTGCACCCGACACCGGTCGTCCACAGACCATGGATGACTTGTTCGTTTGATTACTGTGTTGTGAAATTTGATTATGTGATGTGGAGTGGAATAAAATATTTTATAGTGGAAAATATTTTATAGTTAAAAATATAATTTTTAACACGTATAAAAAATAAATTAATGAACAAATCGGACGATTTGTTTATATACACTGATTTGACTGATATTGATTGGGATGATAAATTTTACACATCGCCCAACTGCACAAATAAAATCTGTGTTTGTTGATTTGAAACCCCACACGGATATTGGGATGATATTTGATGTACACTAATCCCGATTGTTTAGTTGTATGTCAATCGATGGGTTGACAAACTATGTAAGCGTTAATTATTTACATTTAATGCTTATGCAGTTGTGTGGTGCACTCTGGATGATGGCTGATGATTTATCGTTGCTGTTATATACATGTGTTGTAGGGTACCGTATAATAAACGTTATATGGTAATTGATTGGGCCTCATTCCAATTTGGAAAATAAGAAATATAAATTCAAGTGTTGAATAGAAATATAAATTCATGTGTTGAATAGAAATATAAATTCATTTGTTGAATAGAAGTATAAATTCATGTGTTGAATAGAAATATAAGTTCATGTGTTGAATAGAAATATAAATTCATGTGTTGAATAGAAATATAAATTCATGTGTTGAATAGAAATAAATATTCATGTGTTGAATAGAAATATAAGTTCATGTGTTGAAGAAAATATTCATTTGTTGAATAGAATAACGAAGTTATTGAAATATATAAAGCCGTGTTGGTTAGATATGCGCCATTTTGACGCGAACAATATTTATATATCGATTATATTCATTTTTATAATGATTATAGAAAACGAAGTGATTTCAAAATATAACGTTTTGAAAATATTATCATTTGTATATTGATGATGTAGAATATTCAATTTTGATTCAAAATTGAATATGAAGTTGAAATCGTTTTGAAAATGAATTTAAAACCATTTATAAAATACGTTTTAAAAGGAAATCGATGAAATATCTATAATATATATATATATATATATATAATGGCCTGAAAAGAACGCGCTGCGCTGCAGCAGTTCGCGAATTTTGACCATTGACTTCGAATGGATATTATGGGAGATCCGACCGTCGGATTCTCCTAAAACCAGAACCGTTGGGTTCGTATCGAAAAGAACTTTCCAACGAATATTAGAGATTTGAAATCTAACGGTTGGATTTGGAATTATGTCCAAATAAAATTTGGAAAAGGTCGTTGTAAGTGCAGTTCGATGGCCGTTGATGGAAATCGACTGTACTGGCCTTGATAAAATTATTAAAAATATCAATAACTTGTGTAAAATCATAAGAAATGATTTGTGAAGAATTGGGATGAAAAATTCCAAATTAGAAAAGATAAAAATATATTTTTATCGAAATTAACTAGTTTTGAACTAGAATAATAATTTATTTATTTTTAAATAAATAAATTGGATTTGAAAGGGTTTCAAAAGTAACCAGAAGTTTCAATAATTGAATTGGAATGGAATGTGATTTTGGGTTTATAATGAACCGTGTTTCAAATGAGATTGGTTCTTTAACCCAGTTAAAGACAGGATATGATTTCCTAAGTTAAACAATGATTGATATTGATTTTTGGAAAGATTAAAACCAAGTGGAGTTTTAATGAATCTTTAATTAGATTGAAATGATCGAGAATGGAGTATCATCAGTTTTTCTCCAGGCGATAGTTAAATCTTTAATTAGATTTGAACGTGAAATGGTAATTAAATTTACCGATAACACTGTGGTGTTAGATATGAAGTAAGACCAGTTTCACTTCATGGGATGAATAAGTTGGGATTGGGAAATAAAATAAATGATTACTTCAGGGTGGTTCGCTAATCCCGACTAATTTGAATTGATATTCAAAAGGAGATTAAAGAATAAATTTAAAGAATTTATCTTTGATAAAATTAATGGGTTCCCAAAGTATAGGAATATTTGAATAAAAGAATATTCTGAATTGGAATGAGGCGTATGTTGTGTTTGTGTAACACTTGTTTATTATATACGCGAGTTATTCAGAATGACCGGTTTTATCCCACTCTGATTAACTGATTCGACGTGGTGTCGAGGATGAAGACGGTGGTTGAAGACCGGAGGACTTCACATCGTTTGGGTGATTATTGATGATCTTGATTGGGCTGTACACCCAAGAGAAGGGAATCAGTTGGTGATCGTCTAGACGTACTTGGAGATCGATGGATATGCGAGGTATAAGGTGCCTCCGGTTTCGTACAGACCCAGAACGAACTTATAAATGGACTGTGTGTTTGACGTTGGATTGTATTCTGTGTGATTGATTTCTATTAAGTATATATTTGTTTGGCGGCGGAGAATTTATTCTCTTGCTTAACGCCCTTCTCTGAAACGTACGAGCTCAGGGGTTATATATTGATGGATATCAATCTCATGGAGTGAATTGCCTAAGTGGCAAATGATCGAGGCTTCTGTTGAAAAGCAAAGTCTTGTGGTTGATGATCAAAGCATCGCCTTTGTGGTATAGCTTTGTGTAACGTTGATTCGCGAGCCTCACACCTCAGTTGTGAACCAGAAACAGGAGAGGACATCAGGGAGGGCATGCGTTTCCTTCTAGCTAGGGTGGTGTTAGTGACCTACCAGCCCTGACATTTATATTATTTTCACCTGTGTGGTTGTTGCTGTTGCGAGGCGGCTCAGATATATCGATGAATGTATAGAGCCGATGGAGTCATTTGGCTCATTTACGCCTCAAAGGGTGAGGAAACGCAGAGTTCAGGCATTTTAATCCACATCGGTGGACCGGCCCTGACGATCCAAGGGTCACTCGAGCTCTGATCCTGAGGCTCGGGCTAGAGAGTCTCGAATCGGTGAGGACTTTCTTTTTCCTGGGTTCACAGATGGAAATCCAATCTCCAATACGTGACATTTGCGGTTTTGATTGTAGAGCCTAGTATTGGCGACATGATATATAGTATTCATGCCGTCTGTGATTGATACTTATGATGAAGTTGTTTTATACACTATGCACTTATAGTAGTATCAAATGATTTGTTTAAACGTACCAAGCATGTTAGGAAGTCTGGACTGCATGCACTAGGAATGGAAGAACTGGCCTAAGGGATTACAGGTGTGTACAACGGCAAGGAAAGGCGACCAACTATCATTTTGGAAGATGTAGCATCATACAATCTATGGATATGGCACACTTTCTTCGGAATCCCAGGTACGAATAATGATTTAAATGTTATAGAAAGATCCCATCTGTTCAACAATCTTGCTCAAGGCCAAGTACCTCCTTTAACATTTACCGTAGGACAAAATACTTACAACCATGGCTATTACCTAGGTGATGGCATTTCCCGAAATGGAGCACCATTATTAAAACATGTGCAAATCCACTAACTCCTAAAGAAGTCAAATTCACGGAGATGCAAGAGGGACAAAGAAAGGATGTAGAACGATCATTCGATATTTTACAATCTAGATATGCAATTATAAGTAATCCATGTTGGTTGTGGTCTAGGAAAAAGATGTCTACAATCATGGTTATCTACATTGTTCTACACAACATGATTATAGAAGATGAAAGAAATATGGATGAAGGGAAACGTCATTACGAATACGGAGGTGCTTCATAAGCACCAGAAGTATTCGGACAAAACACACCAATAACAGAAGAGGAGTTCAACATTCATTTGAACCATCAGGTTATGTTTAGAGATGCACAACTCCATACCCAGCTGCAGAAAGATCTAATGAATCGTACATGGAATCACTATAGCGATACCTAGTTATGATGCTTGCTTGTGTGAACCGGTGTTTTATTTTATAATTGTATGAATTTATGCAGTAATAATGTTGTAGTTTTTTATTTTACCAATCACATTCTATTGTATTTGTTTGGATTATTAACCAGCTATTATTATGATCTGAAGCTAAGTTAGTTTATTTCGATCTTCCAAAACATAACTGATTTCTACAAAAATAATAATGATTTTATTTTGTCATATTAATATATAAGACAGGATAGGTAAAAAAAATATTTAAAATGTTAAGGGGACACGCGCCGACTTTATCGGCTCGTGATGAAGCGCATTGATTTTGCCGGCACACGCCGATAAAATCAGCTCGCTTCGTCGCGAGCCGATAAAGTTGGGGCGCGGGACCAATTCAGAATTCTGAATTGGTCCTGTAACATTTCCCTTAATATTATAGTCTCCAACATCTGTTGTGGACCATTTCCCACTAAAATCTTCAATTAAGAGCACGAAGTCTCCACTGTTGGAGATGCTCTAATATTTTTCTTCCCTTTGCCTTTCTTTTTTCTGTTTTAATTGGGTTCTTTGATGGATAAAACCAATGTTTCTTTCATATGATAGTTATGGTGCAGTTCACATATAATAAAAGTAACTACCGTATTTATATAGATGTTGCATTTGATTTTCAAACGGTTATTTTATCCATAACTGCCATCATTAATATATGGTAATAACTGCAATAGTTATAGAAAAAACTGCAAATAGTATTTCATGACTGCAGGAATACAATAAAACATAATTTAGGCCAGGGAAGAGGGTTAATAAAAACCCTGAATTTTAACAACTTTAAACCGAGACCGATCCATCACGACGTCGACTTTAATGTTAGAATTCCAACATATAATATGAACTTAATTCTCACAATTAAACCATAAGAGTACACAAAGGCCACATGAACATCGAAATATTCTTACATTCTCCCACTTGGCCTTTGTGTCTAATTGATGATTCAATAACTTTAATGCATACTTTTATTTCAAGTTCAAACTATCATTAATTGAATCAGAACTGATTGGATCATGGCGGTCCCATGTTATTTAAGCAACATGATCCCTTCCATGTATTATAAACCAATACAAACTCAATTTCAATTTCAATTAAGAGATATGTAATTCTCAAAATTAATCACATGTCATCCAACAACCATAAATGTATACTCATACTATAATAATAACATATTCAATAAAGCAGAAGTGAAACTATAAATGAATTCATAGTCTCACAAACATAACGAACGTATCACAATTAAAATAGCAAGGCCTTATCTATAATACCCATGCGCTCTACATGGCCAATAAATGCCTTGTGTGGTAGTCCCTTAGTCATCGGATTCGCTACCATTAGATCAGTTCTGACATGCTCAAAAGACACTCTAAATTTCTGCACCTCCTTCTTGACCGATAAGTTCTTCAACTCCACGTGTTTAGCACCCTTAGAATACTTGTCATTCTTACAGAAGAAAACGGCTACGGAGTTATCACAATAAATTCTTAACAGTCTGGCAATGCTATTGATAATCCCAACTCACAAAATAAAATTCTGCATCCACAATGCTTGAATAGTGGCCTCAAAGCATGCCACAAATTCAACCTCCATAGTGGAAGTAGCAATAAATGACTGTTTTCCACTCTTCCATGACACTGCCCCTTCGGTTAATAGAAACAAATAGCCAAATGTTTATTTTCTACTATCTTTGCATCCGGCATAATCTGAATCTAAATATCCAATGACCTCTAAATGATCGGATCTCCTATATATAAGCATGGCCTCCTTGGTGCCTTGCAAATACCTAAGAACTTTCTTTGCAGCTTTCTAGTGGTCCATTCTGGGATTACTTTGATATCGATCTAACATTCCTACAGCAAAGCTGATATCTGGTCGAGTACAAATCTGAACATAGTACAAACTCCCTACCACTGATGCATATGGGTGTTTGAATCAAAAATGGTTCAAACACCAAAGGTGTGAAATCACACTTCACCAAATGGTATGCAAAATGGAACTGGGGCCACAAATGCAAAGTAAATGGGAAAAAGTAAGTAAATGCACAAGGATTTTTATAGTGGTTTGATCTAAAGTAGATCTACGTCCATTTCGGAAGCCATTTCACTATCATGTAATAGATTTACAAGATTCATCATCTCATACATCTCATTTTGGCCCATTCTCTCTTTTTATAATGATTTTCTTCTCTTGAATGACTTGATTCTCTCTAATTTACTACGGAAAGGTTTGAATCCTTATGAATGCGACGAACGTGAGAATGTATGTTCCACGGTTTGAGCATTTAGAGGATCAACGGTGAGTCCACGGAGGTTGTGGTGTGAATTGAAGCTTGGAGGAAGATTAATGGTTGTAGGAGAGAGCTTTGGTGGCCATTAATGGAGTTTGAGAAATTTTAGAATGGTGGAGAAATGATCTGGGCAGCCCTTCGGGGTAGAGGAATTTGTCCCTTTCAAGTGTGGTGAAATAGGGTATTTATAGGAGAGGTTCGGACCAGGTGGCAAAGTTGTAAATATAGTGTATAGGGTACGGGTTGCACGTTCGTGTATTTAAGGAACTGCCATCGGCCTATTGGAACTAGCTGTGTACAACTGTACTTGCATGACCAGAAATGTGCAGCACTGATGAGAGAACGACCTCCGTATTGTGTTGAATGAGCGATCCAATCCTGATGTATACTTGGGCGAGCGGGAAAATGTGTGTGAGAGAGCCTTCCAATACAATGTATGAGTGAACCGTTGCCTTAACATACTGTTGCCAGCAAGAATTACGTGTGAGCATTACCTTTTATACACTACTGCAAAAATTGGGGCACAAATATTATAATCATGCCATCCTCCTTTTATACTTAAATTTATAGTGTTGGTCCCAGATGCTCGATCCTCCATATGTGCTGCGCCGGTATGCTGCTGGCGATCGGCCACTAGAGAAATGAGCGATCCCGTGAACGTTCAACCAAGATAGCATGAATGACCTTTTAGCCTTGCCTTGCTCGACCGGGGTACGTCGAATTGGTGGACATCCTATACACAAAGTGGTGCGCAACCACTTCATGGGAGCTGATGACGTTCGACCTTTGCGCTAATGGCTACAAAGCGCGACCGACCCCTACAGATGAGGGCAATTCAACCGAACATACATGCTGGTGCTTGACCACTTGATGCTCGACCCCCAACCCAGATGTATTGCTCAATCGAGGGCTGCAAACGCGATCAATCAGAACTGTTGGAGATGAGGTGAACGACCCCTAAGATGGGTGCTACTCAAACTGAGGCTGGTGAACTTGTTGCATGCATGGTGTTTGATACAATGTTTGAGTGGGCTTTTGGTAGTTAACATTTGCCCTTTGAAGCTTGTATTTTTTGCTTGCGAGAAATGCAGGCTTCAAAATGACCATTACTAATATAATTTGCATTGAAACCCAGTCGTGGCCCTTCTTCTCGCTATGGCAATTTTTGCTTTGAATTCATATGCTTCACGCCACCTATTCTGCATGATTTTAGACTTATACTCCACCATCGACTGTCCACATCGACAATGTGTTAGTTCAATCATTAGAAATGACTTATAGTGAATCATATTTTGAATTTAATAAAGTGTTTGCATAAGATTTGTTTTATTCAACGGTTTATAACTCATCGAATATTATTCGTACAGACACAATATTCTGATTCGAATTCACGTTGACGCTTAAGACCGATTAAAGCCGACTAGTTTGAGACTTCTACTCGGAGGAGTTTTTATATCCTTGCGCCCCCGCTCGGGAAGATCTTACGTTTAGTGCCCCCATTAGGGAAGGACTTTGGGTTTTATGCCCACGCTCGAGGAGGACTTGGGATTTAATGATTGTGCCCCTGCTAGGGGAGACGTTGGATTTTTATATTTCACATCTGACATCTCAGATGCTACACAAATGGACATCATTCTTCACATCTGATATGTCGGATGCTACGCAAATGGATTTCATTCTTCACATATGATATGCCAGATGCTACGTAAATGGATTTCATTCATCACATCTGACGTTTCATATGCTACGCAAATGGTTTTCATTCTTCATATCTGATGTTTCATATGCTATGCAAATGGATTTCATTCTTCACATCTGATGTTTCATATGCTACAAAAATGGTTTTCATTCTTCACATCTGATGTTTTAGATGCTATGCAAATGGAGTTCATTCTGCACATCTGATATGTTAGATGCTACGCAAATGGATTAGGTGGTTATTATATCGCTTCACGGGGTAGCTATCAGTCCCTTTTTCGGATGTTTGACTTGGCAGGCTATTCCAGTTTAGGAACTGAGGCTTTGAACTTCTCATTCGGGGAAGTTCCCCCTCGACGAAAGTTACAACTCTCATATTTGTTAGTCGTGGCGCTTGTTTTCTGTTTGGATCTTTACGACTTTTCCCATTCACTTTTCAAGCTTTTCTATTTTGCATTTGTGCATTTTGATGTTTACAGCTTTTGGCATTTGAACTAGCGATATTGGGGTCGTGGTGTTATAGGAACAAGCACTCGACAAATGGCCTGCAATATGAAATCATTCTTTAAGTAAGTTTTGATTTGACATATAATTTTGCAAGCAAGAAATTCATTCAGATAGATATGCTCTTAGTCGTAGAGCTAATGTTCAGTGCATCACTTGCAAATTATTACAGACTGTTTACAAGAAGTTTTGAATATAACAAAAAGTAAAATATGAAGTAAAGCCTGAACTAAAGCAGGAAATAGAGTGTGAAGTAAAGCGATGGTGATGTTGATTGATTATTCTGAGCCATTGAAATTGGAGCACCAATCGTTGATCCTTAGGAGATGATCGGCCTTGTATTGGCTTGAGCAGGAGCTCTATTGCTTGGACCTGACTGATTATTTGATGCCCATGGCCCTTGGGGAGTTGCAAAAGGATTCATGGCTAGCGGATTTTTTACATACTGTTGTAGCTTATTCTTCTTGATTAACTCCTCGTTGAGGTTCTTGAGGTGTCAGCACTTATTGGTGTTATGACTGGACTGGTTGTGAAATCTGTAGAATTTCCCCGAGTTTACTGCTTTTCCACTTATACTCATCGGATTTGGTTCTGCATACTCTTCAGAATTCTTTGTTTCAAGATAGATATTTTCAGGAGTGTAATTCAAGGGCGTCAATTCTGATGATTTGAGAAGTTGAGACTTCTTAGTAGCCATGTTGTCATTCCCGTCACTAGCGCGCTTCTGCCCCTGATTACTCTCCTGAGTATACTGGGTAGCAGCATTTTTGGGAGCTTCAAGAAGAGGGTTAGCATCAATAATTTGATGAGGTACAGGATTAGTCTCGACTCTCATGTACTTGTAACGAACTGGGATTTTTTGACTCCGAGAATCAACACAAAACTACCATGTTTACTGTTCAGACTTCGGAAATATCTGATCATTAATAGAAAGAAGTTAGAGGGTGAGAATAGATAAGATAGAAAATTAGAATAGAAGAAGAAGAAGATCACCATAGAACAAAATCAGAGTAATACGAATCTCACAGTGGAACAAATAGAATATAATATATAACATAACTCGGTAATAAAACAGTATATATATACAATAACATTATCAGAGTACAACACTTACACACAACGGAAATAACAATAGCTATATAATCTTGAAGCCTCCTGCTTCAAGCTCCTCCAAGTATATATGTGAAGAGTTGAACTAATTGATTGTCCGTACAAATTTGGGCACCTAAGAGGTTAGGGAAAACAAAACAAAATAAACTGTGGGTCAGTCATGGGACTGGTGTGAGTAAACTCAAATCATTTGGTTTAACTTTTCAAAACCCTTTTCAAAAGAAAAGGTAATCGTAAGACCGATCCACACATAAAAACGGACGATTTTTACCTTACGATAACCGAAAACAGTTTTGGAAATCAATACTTCTCTGATATTATAATAATGTGTAATCACAAGTAATTAACAATCTAGGAGAACGTTTGCATCTCACGTTCCACATATATAGTATACAAATCAAAATCGCGGGCTCTTATTGGGGATTGGATTTCGACTACGACAAGGTATGGGACCACCTGCCTATAGTGTGTCTCTAGAGGCGAATACATTGGGTTCAACAAGAATGTCTTGCAACCCGGCCCACACATGACCGACCACTCATTTCCCTTGAGTGTATCGAATGTATATCACCAACGGTTGGGAGCTACCCACCGTTTCCCGAAAAGGGACAGCATCGAAAATAGATAAAAGAATGAAATGAATTTTCTCTAGATAGGTGATATACAACCTAATGGGAGCGACCCACCTAGCCATGTTTCCTGCCCGATTTCTGTCATTTCCCGGTTGATGAGGCTTGAGGTCATAACGTCTGTAATGACCCGGCTTTTACATATATCACTGACACAAGTATGAATTGATCGTAAGTATTGTATTTACAAATACGAGTTGAAATCCATATTTTTTTTAATATTTTAAAACATGTCAAAGGTTTAATTGCATTTCTTTTACATGTATAACAACACTTATATATGCATATATCACAGCATTTAATAAGATCCATTTTTTTCACATTCTCAGGTGATAGCATGCATTTAATAGCATTTGTTTAAATTATTTTACACATGTATGTATATAGCAAAACTTTAAAATGCCATTTTACTTATGCTTTGTTCATTTATTTTTATAGGGATTAAATCCTTATATTTTGCTTTAAGTAAAATTCTTATTTTTATACCATGAAAGACTCTTGAACCAAAGCATGCTAAAACCATTTGTTTTGGCCAAGCAAGTTCAAATGTAAGCCCTTGTGTTTACAAGAACATCAATATAAAACATGAAAGTTCCCTTTTCTCTTTTGCAAACAATGTTTTCATGTATATATATATATATATATATATATATATATATATATTTGTGTATCATACCTACACTAGAAAGAGACTAGAAAGGAGGATCTAGGAGAAGTGCTTTTCACATGGCAAATCTTTTGTGATCAATTACTTTCAGTTTTAAATCCTCCTCTTTTCTCACATATTTCCTGAAAATATCACCTTCTTTTGCATCTTTCAAAACATGATTGATTTTGTCATAAAGACATGTGCTAAAGATTTTACAAATCTTGTGCATTTAAAACCATAAGTACACCTACCCTAGATCAATTCTAAACCATAGATTTTTCTAAGATTTTCTAGGCACATCCATCACATGCCAAGATCAAAATGTGTACAAGAATTTCAGATTTTTGTTCAACCTTTGAAGCCAAGTAAAGGTTTTATATATTTCTTGTTAAATCAAATCTTCATGTGAAGGATATGATTTAGAAAACCCTTTAAAAACTGAGCATATAAGGTACAAATAGGGGTGTTTAAACCACGAAAAAGATTTGGAGAACATGAGCATTTAAGAGGATGTTTGATGGTAGGCCAATGGGAGGAAAATGGGTAGCATATGCAGGTGATTTCAGTGTGAGTTTAGGCTGATGAGAGCCATGTGAATTTAGATTTGGTGCTAGCATTTTGAGAGGGAAATAGCTTTTCAATATTGTCAATCCATTGTCAAAACAAAATCTGAAAACAGTTTTTTATCTTTGTCCAAAAAATACAGGAATTAAATGCACTATATTTTAATGTTTTCTTCTACTATATAAGGACCTAAGCGTACACCATTTTCCTACACAATTACAAAGCTTTCAAACAAAATCAGTAAAGAGGAAATCGGTGAGCTTCTAAAACAAAAGGTGAGTAAATTTTCAACAAAATTCTTTACTGTTTTCTTTCTGTGTGAACTGGAAATGGATCTTGTTTGTGATGATCTGGTTCTACTATTATGTCTTGCTTAGATTCCTGTTTACTCTGATCTAAACACTTGATGTTTGTCACTTAAACCTTAAGTACAAATTGTTTTGAAAATTGTATCATACTTTGTTTGACCAGACCCTGTTCTTCCTGTATAAATTGGACACTATCCCAAAAGTTGATCTGTTGATCCATGTTAGGGATAGGAGTGAGATGTTGTATTGATTTTCAAAACCCTTCCATAGCCTAAAAATAGTTTGAAAGTAACTAAATCACTTTAAAAAAACACTGTATGTTAAAACAGGAAACATAGTATTTCCATTTCAAACTCTCTATTTGATGAAAATTTCAAAGTTGTTATTAAATCAAACCGAATACATGAATAAATTCCTAGAAGTGAATGATGATTTTTAAAGGTAATTTTGTGATTTTTAATGGCCTGTATGGTCGAGGATTTGAAGATGATCAAAATTAGCAAAATGTCCAATTTTCGATCATCTAGATCGTCGTAGGCCAGGGGATCGAAGTGGGAGCTTCATCGGGGTTCGGGGAAAAATGATAGCAAAATTTTCTAATGAACTGATTTTTGAGAAATCAATGGAAATAGGGTTTTATTGGGTTTATGGGTTCGGTTTGAAATCGTCGGAACTGCTCGTTGTGGAAGCGGTTATGGAGGTGCGGTCAGGGGAAAATAGGAGCGTCGGAGCATGTCGGTGATGTGGCAGCGAGGTGGCGGTGGCACGTGGTCCTAACGAGGTGTAGTTGCCACTTTCTCCGATGACACGGTTTCTGGAAAAAAATGGGTGGCACGGTTTTTTTTTTACTGGCGACGAGTTGGAGGCTGTGGGCCATGGCATCAGGATCAGGGTCGGAGGTGGGGTTTGCGTGGCCGGTCGTTGGGTGGTGGAAGCGACGGTGGCAACTGTGCACGTGCACATGCCTGGAGAGGTAAAGGAAGATGGACACTGTATTTTTCTCGTGATCAGGCCAAGTTTTTCACGGCATCATGGAGGTGGTACTTTGATTTTGATTGATAACGTGGTACTTTGTGAAATCCGCAAGGATCGGGGCTGATCAAGCCAAGAAACATAGTAAATAAAGGTGGTACTTTAGAGATTGGTACTTTAGTTTTAATTAGATTTTTAAAACTTTAGTTTTAATTAAAATCTAAGTTTTAAATTAATAAATTATAATTCAAATTATAATGCGAAATAAATGAAAGGAAATAAAAATAACATTGTTATTTCAATAGCCAAGTAAGGAAGAAGGAAGTGAGTCAGGAGCTGACGAAGTTTTGTTGAGAAATACAGAAGTGAGAAAAAAAAATTAAATTAAATTTAAATTTGAATTTATTTCTTATAACAATATTTGATGTAAACAAAACAGGAAGGTATTTTTATTTAATTCAGCCAATTTAGAAAAAGAAGTGAATCAGGATGTTAATGCAATTTTTGTCAGCATTTAAAATAAAAAATACAGAAGTTGTACTTTAAATTGAATTATAAATTTAATTTTTAAATATAATTAGAGATGATTTTCTAAGGAAAGATTTAAACTATAAAGTCGAACAAAAAGAAGTCGATCAAGTGTAGAAGATCGGGTATGGTTTTGACGGTAGTCGAACAGTTAATGCAGAAGCTGTAATTTTATTAAACTATAAATTTATTTTATAATTTAAATTAGAATTTATTTTCTAATGAGTTGTTTAAATTCTAAACATGGTAGAAAAATGGTATGTAACACATACGATAGAATTTGTCAGTTTTAAATCTGAAATCTAAAATCTCTAATATAAGAAACTGATCATGAACAGTTCTTTACTTTATAAAAAAAAGTACTGTGAATAATGTTTTTAATTGTGTTGAGACTAATAAATAAAAAGGAGGAACTTTATCAGTATAGAAAGAAGAATAAGTAAATCAAGAATGAAGGATCAAAGGGAAAATTTAACGAGAAAAATACCAAGTAAAAGTTGTAAAATAAATAAGTAAATCATAATTTAAGTCAAATTATGAGTGATCAGATTAAGGAATAACGATGAGAAAATTTTTTCTAAAGAAAATTAAGGAAAATATTCATTTTAAAGGTGATGAACAAAACGGAAAGAAAAACTGTGTGCGAATGCACACACTTGTAATAACCCGGAAAATCTGGGCCAGTTTAAAATTTTTATTTTGGCAATTTTAGCGAATTTTGATTATTTAAAATGAATTATTTTAAATAAAAACGACGAGAAATTTATTTTGAATAGAATTCGGCGTATATATTATATACGTCGTCGTTAGAATATAAATAATTATATATATAATTATAAAAGGAATTGAAAATGGCGCGGTAGTTCGATAATTCGATTTCAAACTTCAATTGAATGTACCGGGTGCAAAACAATCCGGATTTTAGTAAAACCAAAAATCTTAGGATCTAATTGGTGATATCTTTCCAACGAATCCGAAAAATCAAGATTTCATAGCGGAAATCAAAAGATATGTCCAGTTGAAAATTCTGAATAGTCGCTATGGAATTCAGGCCCTTAAAAATGGACATTTTGCAAATGACCTCGGATTTCGACGAAACCAGTTTTGTTGGGTCCGTGGTGTCAAGTTATTGCTAGGTTTCAAATTTCATAATTTTTCGATTCAATATGTGAGCGTGGCAAAGGGAAACGCGTTTGACCAGTTTTAGTTGATTTTAATCGACTGGAAAATGACCATTTTTCAAACGGTCTCAGAATTCGACGAAACTAGTTTTATTAGGACTGTATCGTCAATACGAAGTTAGAAAATATTTTTCTGGAATTTTTCGAGTTAGTATGTGACCCCGGTAATTTGAAATGTACGTTTAAAATTCAATATAGTGATTTAAATGTAAATTCAAAGGAAACTGATCGAAACGATCAAATCAACCTACGAAACATATCCCATTGTGTTCGGAATGGGGGTAATGCGCTATGGACGACAGGCGGTGGGCCTCGTTTCGAGGTCGTATGAAAAAGTCAACTTTAGGTTGAATTAAATAATTAAATAATAATAAATATATAAAAAAAACTCTCCTCCCTTTATCTTTCTGCCCCCCCGATATCATTTCGTTTTAGCAGAAAAAAGAAAAAGAAAAACCCGAAGACCATAGAACCCCGTCGCCCCCTCCACGATCCAAAATCGCCGTCGCGCCCAGCCTTTGGCGACGCCGCGCCTCAGGCAGGAACCCCCCTCTCCTTCTCCCTCTTCTCTCCAAGAACCGATGCCCCAAATACCCAATCGAACCCCCCCCCCTCCACGAAAACCCTAGCGCTGCCTTGCCCAGTTCGAGACCACGGAAGCAGCCCCCCCCCCTCGAAGTCAGCTCCGACCGTGACGACACCCCCTTTTTCTTCGCGGATCGATGTAAGTGTTTTTATTTTATTTTATTTTATTTTTATTTTCAATTCTGAAAATCTGATTTTAAAAGGGTTTAATTCTGATTTTAAAAGCATTTAAAACTGATTTTTAAAAAGATTTAAAAACTGATTTTATTTTAAGATTTTAAATGGAAAAAGATTTGAATTTTAAATGGAAAAAGATTTGAATTTTAAATGGAAAAAGATTAGAACTTTAAAGGGTGAAAATATGATTTTTATATGTTGAACTTCGAATTAAAAATATGATTTTTATATGTTGAACTTCGAATTAAAAATATGATTTTTATATGTTGAACTTCGAATTAAAAATATGATTTTTATATATTGAACTTCGAATTAAAAATATGATTTTTATATATTGAACTTCGAATTAAAAATGTGATTTTTATATATTGAACTTCGAAGTAAAAATTCGATTTTTATATATTGGGTAACAAAGTAAAAATTCGATTTTTATATATTGAATAGCAAAGTAAAAATTCGATTTTTATATATGTAGTGGCTACGGTCAACGAAGGTGACAAAAAGGCGAAAAGACGAAGACTTCTGCAAATGAAGAGCCGTGGAGCTAGGATAGCTATAAGTGAGAATTTCTCACCTTTCAATTTCTTTTTCTAGTTATATATATATATAATAGGATGCAGACGGTGCTTAGTAGCACCCGACACAATCGTCCACAGATCATGGACTTGTTTGTTTGGTTGCATAGATAAGCTATATGGTTTGATTTGAATTTGGTTGATTGGTGATTTTGATTGATGTGTGAATGGCGTGGGCCTTCACTAGACCGGGGATAAGGCTAGGCCTTGTCCCATTTCTAGTATCGTGCCGTTATGCCGCCGAAATTTTCTAAAATATGTTAGAAAAATAAAAATATCATTTTATTTAAAGAATGAACTGAATAGAAATTCATATGTTAAAATAAAAGGTAGTATCGTTAAAAATATAATTTTTAACGTGAATATGAATATAGTGAAAGTGAATGAAATAAAATATTCATTTACAAACCGGACGGTTTGTTTATGTACACCTATTTGAAGGACATTGCTTGGGTCGATAAATTTTACACATCGCCCAACTGCACAAATAAAATCTGTGTTTGTTTGTTTGAAACCCCACACGGGTGTTGGGATGAAATTTGAAGTTCACTCATCCTGATTGATTAAATATGTCGATCGATGGATTGACAGGCTGTTATAAGCGTTAGATATCTATATTTGATGCTTATACGGTGTAGTGCACTTTGGTTGATGGTTGATTATTTATCGTTGCTATTATATACATGTGTTGTATGAAAATCCATATAATTAACTTTATATGGTAATTGATTGGGCCTCATTCCAATCGTGAAAATAAAGAATATTTTGATAATAACAAATATTTTGATAATAGGAAATATTTGAAATAGAATATTTGAAAATAGAAATATGTGAAGTCGTGATGATTAGATTGACGCCATTTTGACGTGAACGATATTTATATCGATTTTAAAACGATTTCGAAATGAATTGAATTGAAAACGATTTCGAAATGAATTGAATTGAAAACGATTTCGAAATGAATTGAATTGAAAACGATTTCAAAATGAATTGAATTGAAAACGATTTCGAAATGAATTGAATTGAAAACGAATTCAAATTGAATTGAAAGCGAATTGAAATGAATTCAAATTGAATTGAAATTTGAATTGAATAGAAATGAATTTTAAAACGAATTTATAAAGAAGAATTCAATTTTGATTTGAATTGAAAAGGAAGTTGAAATAGATTTTGAAACGAATTTTAAAACTATTTATATAATTCGTTTTGAATAGAAATCGACGAAATATATATTATATATATTATATATATAATATAATGGCCTGAATAGAACGCGCCGCGCCGCGGCAGTTCGTGAATTTCGACCATTCATTTCAAACGGACATTACGGGAGATCCGACCGTCGGATTCTCCTAAAACCGGAACCGTTGGGTTCGTATCGAAAATAGGTTTCTAATGAATATTAGAAATTTGAAATCTAATGGTTGGATTTGGAGTTACGTCCAAATCAAATTTGAAAAAGGTCGCTGTAAGTGCAATTCGATGGCCATTGATGGAAATCGACTGTACGGGCCTTGATAAAATTATTAAAAATAGTAATAATTTGTGTAAAATCATAAGAAATGATTTGGGAAAAATTGGGATGAAAAACTCCATATTTGAAAAGATAAAAATAGATTTTTATCGAAATGAACTAGTTTTGAACTAGGAATATAATTCTGTTTATTTTTAAATAAATAAATTGAATTTGAAAAGGGTTTTAAAAATAACCAGAATATCCAATGATTGCATTGGAGTGGATTTGAATCGAAATTGTCTTCGGAATATTTCGATGTTGGATTTCGTGATTATGCAGTTGTTGTTATGGAAATTTGAAAGATATAGATATATATATCGTTATTTCCAATACGACATTTGTTAGTCGTAGAATTTGATATTGAATATAAGCCGATATATTTTCTATTCAGAGCCTTGTATTGAATATCGAATGTGATTTGGGTTTGTCGTGAATGGTGTCTTCACTAACACTGTTCTTGAACCCAGTTGAGAAAGGATTAAATCTTTTTATTTAGATTTAATGAAGTGTACCAATTAAACGATATTTAATTGGAATTGAATTGGTATTGATTTTTGGGTTTATCGTGAACAGTGTTTTAAATAACACTTGTTCTTTAACCCGATAATTAATGGAATGTGATTTTGGGTTTATCGTGAACCGTGTTTTAAATGATACTGATTCTTTAACCCAGTTAAAGATTAAAACTAAGTGGAGTTTTAATGAATCTTTAATTAGATTGAAATGATCGAAAATGGAGTATCACCAGTTTTGCTCCAGGCGATGGTTAAATCTTTAATTAGATTTGAACGTGAAATGGTAATTGAATTTACCGATAACACTGTGGTGTTAGATATGAAGTATTACCAGTTTTACTTCATGGGATGAATAGGTCGGGATTGGGAAATAAAATAAATGATTACTTCGGTGTGGTTCGCTAATCCCGACTAGTTTGAATTGATATTCAAAGGAGATTAAAGAATAAATTTAAAGAATTTATCTTGGATAAAATTAATGGGAACTTTTCCCAAAGTATAGGAATATTTGAATAAAAGAATATTCTGAATTGGAATGAGGCGTATGTTGTGTTTGTGTAACACTTTTATAATATATACGCGAGTTATTCAGAAAGACCGGGTTTATCCCATTCTGAATAACTGATTCGACGTGGTGTCGAAGATGAAGACGGTGGTCGAAGACCGGAAGTCTTCACGTCGTTTGGGTGATTACTGATGATCTTGATTGGGCTGTACACCCAAGAAGATGGAAACAGTTAGTGATCGTCCAGACGTGCTTGGAGATCGATGGATATGCGGGGTACTAGGTGCCTCCGGTTTCGTTCAGACCCAGAACGGACTTGTAAATGGACTGTGTGTCTGACATTGGATTTTAGTCCGTGTGATTGATCTCTATTAAATATATATCTGTTTGGCGGTGGAGAATTTATTCTCTTGCTTAACGCCCTTCTTTGAGACGTACGAGCTCAGGGGTTATATATTGATGGATATCAAACGCATGGAGTGAGTTGCCTGTGTGGCATGCCTAAGTGGCAATTGATCGAGGCTTCTGTTGAAAAGCAAAGTCTTGTGGTGATGATCAAAGCACGGCCTTTGTGGCATAGCTTTGTGTAACGTTTACTTCGCGAGTTTCACACCCGGTATGAACCAAAAACGGGAGACGGACCTCAGGGAGGGCATGCGTTTCTTTCTAGTTAGAAGTGGCGTCAGTGGTTTTACACGCCCTGACGAGTTTGACTTATGTGGTTGTTGCTGTTGCGAGGCGCCTCGGTTTGATCGGACGATCCGGGTCCGATGGAGTCATTTAGTTGGCTCACCTACGCCCCATAGGGCGGGGGAACACATGTTCAGGCATTTTAATCCACATCGGTGGACCGGCCCTGACGATCCAAGGGCCCACCTGTGTCTGGGTCCTGAGACATGGACTAAAGCGTCTCGAATCGGTTGAGGACTATCTTTTGCCTCGGTTCATAGAAGGAAATCCAATTTCCAAATACGTGACATTTGCGGTTTTATTTGTAGAGCCTAGTATGGCGACACAGTGGGATGGGGCGCTCATGCCGCCTATGATTGATACTTATGATTTGAAGTTGTTTTATACACTATGCACTTATAATAGTATCAAACGATTTGTTTTAACCGTATCAAGCATTCTTTGGTTGTTATAAGGGAAAACCCTATCCTCGGCTGCGTTGCATTGTGTGATGGGACCTGGGTCTTATAACAGCTTCATTTTTCTTTATTTAGCATTGCGCTGTTTGTTTTATGCACTGGTATTCTTGGGAGGAAACCCGTTCCGTGTTATACGGCGTGGTCCCTTGATTTACCTAATGATTTAAAATAAAGATTAATAACTGTTTTAGTTCTCACACCAGTCCCATGACTGACCTGGAGTTTATTGTTTTAACCTAAACTCTGGGTGCCCTTATTTTGACACGGGCAGCTAGTAGTTTTGGTTTTGCAGACTTATATTCACAGGATCCTGGTTTACAGCTGGAATGATATCCGGAAAGCTTTGTATCCGTATATCTCCTTCTAGTTGTGTATTGTATTATTTTCCGCTGCTATGTATTTAAATGTAATTTAAATCTCTGATATTTCTGTGTAATATTCATTTATACTCTGTATATTCTTGTAATCTGATGCATTGTTGTAATATACAATGAAATGTTCTTCTGTATGCGTTCTGCTGTGGTTTGTTCTCGAACTATCCGACACTTTCCTTTACGGGGAAGTTACGGGTTTTCACAGTTGGTATCAGAGCGAGGTTTACAAAGCTCAAAGAACAAGGCACATTAGAACCATACGAAAGAATTCATCAGATATTGGATTAGTAATATCCAATTAGAATGACTCGTTAGAGATAGGATCAGTAGTATCCTAGAACGAGTGTGAAGAGTTTATTTTTCAAATGAAAACAAATTTTTGTTTTGAAAATTTAAATCAATTATTCGTATTTGATTATCTATTTATATTGAGTTGGACAGTCCAGTATATAAGGATTTTGCGTATACGTCTGATCCACGTGTATTTGAAATTTTAATATACTGGATAGATATAGAATCACACTCTAGTCGCCCGGAGATGAGTCAGATGATGAGGCCTCATCATCAGTGTTTATATTCGAGTGACGAAAGTGAGATTTCTATATATTTCCTATTGACTGGTGTGAGAACCAAAAATTAGATAGGGCCTATTGTTGTGATTTGGCATCAAAAATCTGATTTTTAGAATATGTATCAAAATTATGAATTTGAATCTCTAATTCACAAATTGATTGATGTTTGTGTTGTTTGTTTATTTGTTTGCTAATTTTGAACTATTATGCCTAATTGAATCAAATATTGAATTGTATTGAAAATTGGTTGCATTTGCTTGCATATGCTTGTACTTACATTGAACAGGTCATAGCAAGGAGGCTAGAGCAGAGAATAAAATTTGTTTGCCCGACAAATAGGTACATGTTACTACATAATTTACTGTTTTGTTTGGGTGATGATGATTTTATGAGCCTATTGGCTAGCCGCTTGGCTTTTTCTTTTTCTTTTTGAGATCTGAAGGACCGGGGAAGCTATTTGAAATTCCCCGATGCTCCCGGTGCAGGGGAGGTTATGGCGAAATTTTTCGAAAATTTAGGGTGTTAGCCAAATTTTTGAAATTTTTGAAAATTCTCAGAAACTGAAAAGTTGGAGAATGGAAGCCAGATCGAGCGTGGAGTTGATTAATCAAACCACTTTCGACTTTGTTCCTTTTCGGGGACGAAAAGTTTTAAGTGGGGGAGATTGTAATAACCCGGAAAATCTGGGCCAGTTTAAAATTTTTATTTTGGCAATTTTAGCGAATTTTGATTATTTAAAATGAATTATTTTAAATAAAAACGACGAGAAATTTATTTTGAATAGAATTCGGCGTATATATTATATACGTCGTCGTTAGAATATAAATAATTATATATATAATTATAAAAGGAATTGAAAATGGCGCGGTAGTTCGATAATTCGATTTCAAACTTCAATTGAATGTACCGGGTGCAAAACAATCCGGATTTTAGTGAAACCAAAAATCTTAGGATCTAATTGGTGATATCTTTCCAACGAATCCGAAAAATCAAGATTTCATAGCGGAAATCAAAAGATATGTCCAGTTGAAAATTCTGAATAGTCGCTATGGAATTCAGGCCCTTAAAAATGGACATTTTGCAAATGACCTCAGATTTCGACGAAACCAGTTTTGTTGGGTCCGTGGTGTCAAGTTATTGCTAGGTTTCAAATTTCATAATTTTTCGATTCAATATGTGAGCGTGGCAAAGGGAAACGCGTTTGACCAGTTTCAGTTGATTTTAATCGACTGGAAAATGGCCATTTTTCAAACGGTCTCAGAATTCGACGAAACTAGTTTTATTAGGACTGTATCGTCAATACGAAGTTAGAAAATATTTTTCTGGAATTTTTCGAGTTAGTATGTGACCCCGGTAATTTGAAATGTACGTTTAAAATTCAATATAGTGATTTAAATGTAAATTCAAAGGAAACTGATCGAAACGATCAAATCAACCTACGAAACATATCCCATTGTGTTCGGAATGGGGGTAATGCGCTATGGACGACAGGCGGTGGGCCTCGTTTCGAGGTCGTATGAAAAAGTCAACTTTAGGTTGAATTAAATAATTAAATAATAATAATAAATAAATAAAACTCTCCTCCCTTTATCTTTCTGCCCCCCCCCCCCCGATATCATTTCGTTTTAGCAGAAAAAAGAAAAAAAAAACGAAGACCATAGAACCCCGTCGCGCCCTCTACGATCCAAAATCGCCGTCGCGCCCAGCCTTTGGTGACGCCGCGCCTCAGGCAGGAACCCCCCTCTCCTTCTCCCTCTTCTCTCCAAGAACCGATGCCCCAAATACCCAATCGAAACCCCCCCTCCACGAAAACCCTAGCGCTGCCTTGCCCAGTTCGAGACCACGGAAGCAGCCGCCCCCCTCCCCTCGAAGTCAGCTCCGACCGTGACGACACCCCCTTTTTCTTCGCGGATCGATGTAAGTGTTTTTATTTTATTTTATTTTTATTTTCAATTCTGAAAATCTGATTTTAAAAGGGTTTAATTCTGATTTTAAAAGCATTTAAAACTGATTTTTAAACATATTTAAAAACTGATTTTATTTTAAGATTTTAAATGGAAAAAGATTTGAATTTTAAATGGAAAAAGATTTGAATTTTAAATGGAAAAAGATTAGAACTTTAAAGGGTGAAAATATGATTTTTATATGTTGAACTTCGAATTAAAAATATGATTTTTATATGTTGAACTTCGAATTAAAAATATGATTTTTATATATTGAACTTCGAATTAAAAATATGATTTTTATATATTGAACTTCGAATTAAAAATGTGATTTTTATATATTGAACTTCGAAGTAAAAATTCGATTTTTATATATTGGGTAACAAAGTAAAAATTCGATTTTTATATATTGAATAGCAAAGTAAAAATTCGATTTTTATATATGTAGTGGCTACGGTCAACGAAGGTGACAAAAAGGCGAAAAGACGAAGACTTCTGCAAATGAAGAGCTGTGGAGCTAGGATAGCTATAAGTGAGAATTTCTCACCTTTCAATTTCTTTTTCTAGTTATATATATATATACTAGGATGCAGACGGTGCTTAGTAGCACCCGACACAATCGTCCACAGACCATGGACTTGTTTGTTTGGTTGCATAGATTAGCTATATGGTTTGATTTGAATTTGGTTGATTGGTGATTTTGATTGATGTGTGAATGGCGTGGGCCTTCACTAGACCGGGGATAAGGCTAGGCCTTGTCCCGTTTCTAGTATCGTGCCGTTATGCCGCCGAAATTTTCTAAAATATGTTAGAAAAATAAAAATATCATTTTATTTAAAGAATGAACTGAATAGAAATTCATATGTTAAAATAAAAGGTAGTATCGTTAAAAATATAATTTTTAACGTGAATATGAATATAGTGAAAGTGAATGAAATAAAATATTCATTTACAAACCGGACGGTTTGTTTATGTACACCTATTTGAAGGACATTGCTTGGGTCGATAAATTTTACACATCGCCCAACTGCACAAATAAAATCTGTGTTTGTTTGTTTGAAACCCCACACGGGTGTTAGGATGAAATTTGAAGTTCACTCATCCTGATTGATTAAATATGTCGATCGATGGATTGACAGGCTGTTATAAGCGTTAGATATCTATATTTGATGCTTATACAGTGTAGTGCACTTTGGTTGATGGTTGATTATTTATCGTTGCTATTATATACATGTGTTGTATGAAAATCCATATAATTAACTTTATATGGTAATTGATTGGGCCTCATTACAATCGTGAAAATAAAGAATATTTTGATAATAACAAATATTTTGATAATAGGAAATATTTGAAATAGAATATTTGAAAATAGAAATATGTGAAGCCGGGATGATTAGATTGACGCCATTTTGACGTGAACGATATTTATATCGATTTTAAAATGATTTCGAAATGAATTGAATTGAAAACGATTTCGAAATGAATTGAATTGAAAACGATTTCGAAATGAATTGAATTGAAAACGATTTCGAAATGAATTGAATTGAAAACGATTTCGAAATGAATTGAATTGAAAACGATTTCGAAATGAATTGAATTGAAAACGATTTCGAAATGAATTGAATTGAAAACGAATTCAAATTGAATTGAAAGCGAATTGAAATGAATTCAAATTGAATTGAAATTTGAATTGAATAGAAATGAATTTTAAAACGAATTTATAAAGAAGAATTCAATTTTGATTTGAATTGAAAAGGAAGTTGAAATAGATTTTGAAACGAATTTTAAAACTATTTATATAATTCGTTTTGAATAGAAATCGACGAAATATATATTATATATATAATATAATGGCCTGAATAGAACGCGCCGCGCCGCGGCAGTTCGTGAATTTCGACCATTCATTTCAAACGGACATTACGGGAGATCCGACCGTCGGATTCTCCTAAAACCGGAACCGTTGGGTTCGTATCGAAAATAGGTTTCTAATGAATATTAGAAATTTGAAATCTAATGGTTGGATTTGGAGTTACGTCCAAATCAAATTTGAAAAAGGTCGCTGTAAGTGCAGTTCGATGGCCATTGATGGAAATCGACTGTACGGGCCTTGATAAAATTATTAAAAATAGTAATAATTTGTGTAAAATCATAAGAAATGATTTGGGAAAAATTGGGATGAAAAACTCCATATTTGAAAAGATAAAAATAGATTTTTATCGAAATGAACTAGTTTTGAACTAGGAATATAATTCTGTTTATTTTTAAATAAATAAATTGAATTTGAAAAGGGTTTTAAAAATAACCAGAATATCCAATGATTGCATTGGAGTGGATTTGAATCGAAATTGTCTTCGGAATATTTCGATGTTGGATTTCGTGATTATGCAGTTGTTGTTATGGAAATTTGAAAGATATAGATATATATATCGTTATTTCCAATACGACATTTGTTAGTCGTAGAATTTGATATTGAATATAAGCCGATATATTTTCTATTCAGAGCCTTGTATTGAATATCGAATGTGATTTGGGTTTGTCGTGAATGGTGTCTTCACTAACACTGTTCTTGAACCCAGTTGAGAAAGGATTAAATCTTTTTATTTAGATTTAATGAAGTGTACCAATTAAACGATATTTAATTGGAATTGAATTGGTATTGATTTTTGGGTTTATCGCGAACAGTGTTTTAAATAACACTTGTTCTTTAACCCGATAATTAATGGAATGTGATTTTGGGTTTATCGTGAACCGTGTTTTAAATGACACTGATTCTTTAACCCAGTTAAAGATTAAAACTAAGTGGAGTTTTAATGAATCTTTAATTAGATTGAAATGATCGAAAATGGAGTATCACCAGTTTTGCTCCAGGCGATGGTTAAATCTTTAATTAGATTTGAACGTGAAATGGTAATTGAATTTACCGATAACACTGTGGTGTTAGATATGAAGTATTACCAGTTTTACTTCATGGGATGAATAGGTCGGGATTGGGAAATAAAATAAATGATTACTTCGGTGTGGTTCGCTAATCCCGACTAGTTTGAATTGATATTCAAAGGAGATTAAAGAATAAATTTAAAGAATTTATCTTGGATAAAATTAATGGGAACTTTTCCCAAAGTATAGGAATATTTGAATAAAAGAATATTCTGAATTGGAATGAGGCGTATGTTGTGTTTGTGTAACACTTTTATAATATATACGCGAGTTATTCAGAAAGACCGGGTTTATCCCATTCTGAATAACTGATTCGACGTGGTGTCGAAGATGAAGACGGTGGTCGAAGACCGGAAGTCTTCACGTCGTTTGGGTGATTACTGATGATCTTGATTGGGCTGTACACCCAAGAAGATGGAAACAGTTAGTGATCGTCCAGACGTGCTTGGAGATCGATGGATATGCGGGGTACTAGGTGCCTCCGGTTTCGTTCAGACCCAGAACGGACTTGTAAATGGACTGTGTGTCTGACATTGGATTTTAGTCCGTGTGATTGATCTCTATTAAATATATATCTGTTTGGCGGCGGAGAATTTATTCTCTTGCTTAACGCCCTTCTCTGAGACGTACGAGCTCAGGGGTTATATATTGATGGATATCAAATGCATGGAGTGAGTTGCCTGTGTGGCATGCCTAAGTGGCAATTGATCGAGGCTTCTGTTGAAAAGCAAAGTCTTGTGGTGATGATCAAAGCACGGCCTTTGTGGCATAGCTTTGTGTAACGTTTACTTCGCGAGTTTCACACCCGGTATGAACCAAAAACGGGAGACGGACCTCAGGGAGGGCATGCGTTTCTTTCTAGTTAGAAGTGGCGTCAGTGGTTTTACACGCCCTGACGAGTTTGACTTATGTGGTTGTTGCTGTTACGAGGCGCCTCGGTTTGATCGGACGATCCGGGTCCGATGGAGTCATTTAGTTGGCTCACCTACGCCCCATAGGGCGGGGGAACGCATGTTCAGGCATTTTAATCCACATCGGTGGACCGGCCCTGACGATCCAAGGGCCCACCTGTGTCTGGGTCCTGAGACACGGACTGGAGCGTCTCGAATCGGTTGAGGACTATCTTTTGCCTCGGTTCATAGAAGGAAATCCAATTTCCAAATACGTGACATTTGCGGTTTTATTTGTAGAGCCTAGTATGGCGACATAGTGGGATGGGGCGCTCATGCCGCCTATGATTGATACTTATGATTTGAAGTTGTTTTATACACTATGCACTTATAATAGTATCAAACGATTTGTTTTAACCGTATCAAGCATTATTTGGTTGTTATAAGGGAAAACCCTATCCTCGGCTGCGTTGCATTGTGTGATGGGACCTGGGTCTTATAACAGCTTCATTTTTCTTTATTTAGCATTGCGCTGTTTGTTTTATGCACTGGTATTCTTGGGAGGAAACCCGTTCCGTGTTATACGGCGTGGTCCCTTGATTTACCTAATGATTTAAAATAAAGATTAATAACTGTTTTAGTTCTCACACCAGTCCCATGACTGACCTGGAGTTTATTGTTTTAACCTAAACTCTGGGTGCCCTTATTTTGACACGGGCAGCTAGTAGTTTTGGTTTTGCAGACTTATATTCACAGGATCCTGGTTTACAGCTGGAATGATATCCGGAAAGCTTTGTATCCGTATATCTCCTTCTAGTTGTGTATTGTATTATTTTCCGCTGCTATGTATTTAAATGTAATTTAAATCTCTGATATTTCTGTGTAATATTCATTTATACTCTGTATATTCTTGTAATCTGATGCATTGTTGTAATATACAATGAAATGTTCTTCTGTATGCATTCTGCTGTGGTTTGTTCTCGAACTATCCGACACTTTCCTTTACGGGGAAGTTACGGGTTTTCACAGTACTAAAATTGACCGTTTTGAAAAGATGATCAAAATACCGATATAAACAAGATGTTCACATACTGTGTAGTTTGACTGTAATTATCTATGCAGATTAGATTATAACCATGATAGATCAATAATTTAAAAAGAAATATATTCGTTAATCATTTCAAAGAGACCGGAATGACATTCCACTTTGATTTGGTTATACGTTGCGCGTCAGAGATTATCGAAGATAATAGAAGATGGAGTTGTGCAAGGGCTATTTGTAAATAGTGCCTTTGGTTTGTCCAATCCCAGGACAACTTGTATGGACGAATGTCTGATAAAGTAATTATAACTGATCACGTACGTTGATCTCTTCAAACGTATTTATATGGTGGTAGAGGAATTCGTTTCTCTCGCTGTATACCTATAATATATTTTTGGGGAAGTCAATTAGTGATTGGCGAGTTTTGACGATGTGGCATTCAAACAAATAAACACTGATGATTAAAAGGTAAGTCTAGCCGTAAGCCTCACACCCAGGAAATGACAAAAATCGGGCAGGCAGCATGGCTATGTGGGTCGCTCCCATTAGGGTGTATTGTCACCATCTACAGAATATTCATATTTGTTACTTCTTTTCATTTCTATATCTCCCGGGAACTACAGTGGTCGCGACAAAAAGGCATAAGGTGACAATATATTTGATACACTCAAGAGAAATGAGTGGTCGGCCATATGTGGGCCGGGTTGCAAGACGTTCTTGTTGAACCCAGTGTATTCGTCTCTAGAGGTACACGGTCGGCAGGTGGTCCCATACCTTGTCATAATTGGAAATCCAATTTCCATAAGGACCAAGCGGTTTTTATTTGTATACTATATAGGAGAATATGAGATGCAAGCATTCTTCTAGATTTTAATTTATTTGTGAAACAAATAAACTCTACTATAATATATGATTTCAAGTATACAAAGTGTTTTGATCTCATAAGGTAAAAACCCATTCCGTATGTACGGCGTGCTCTTATGAGATATTTTTATTTGTTTTTTTAAAAACTGTTTACTCATACCAGTCCCCTGACTGACCCGGAGTTTATTTTTCTGTGTTTCCCCTAAACTCTTGGGTATTCATAACACTTGTTATGAGTAGACAAGTGAATCAGGATGTCGAAACTTGTGAAGATGAATGAAGATTATCAGTGTGCTAGTCTACCTACCTTATCTACTGTATAATTAAAGTTTGCAAGTCAATCGTGAATGTTATGATGTACTGTGAATGGGTGGTAGCACTATACCTATGATGTTTTGATGTATTATATACTGTTGTGTAATATAATGTAGTATTATCTTTTGAAAATTCCGCTGTGAGATTCTGATGTTTCTGTGATTTTATCTTCTATCTATTCTTATTCTTATTTATGGCATGACTTACGATGTGTTTGAAAGTTGGGTCATTACAACGTCTCTTTTGGAACACCTGACCACCCTTCTCTTTGAATGCCACATCGTCTTACCCGCCAAGTAACAAATTGATTTCCCCAAAAATACCACGGGTATAAAGCTAAGAGAAATGAATTCCTCTGCCACCAAACATAAGTACGTTTGAAGAGATCAACTTACATGATCCGTTAGATATACTCTTTCAGACATTCGTCCATTCACGTTGTCCTGGGAATGGACAAACCGAAGGCACTATTCTGTAACAGGATAACCCGTGCATAACCCCGTCTTCAATTATCTTCATCATATTTGATCGCAACACTAACGTCCATAAAGAGTGGGTTTCAGATAATGAATCTGATCCCGGTCTCTCCGTATTGACGACGGAAAAATGGTCAAAAACTTCGATAGTCGGCGATTTAACTATCAAAGAAAAATAGGTGTACAACCAACAATCTTATTTCCAGATAGAAATTCAATCGATCAATCATCAATCAACACTGATCTCCTTTAATTTAATTTATCATTGATTTATTCATTTCCCATTTCTATATATTTGTAAATTCTTGTTTTCTAAATTTAGAAAATGTACTTTATTAATCATTGGAAAACATTTCCATATTTGTTCCCATTCCTTATTTTCTATGTTAGAAAACATTTCTGATTCTTATTTGTAAAACATTTCCAAAACTCCTTCATTTGATTTAAACAGATGTTTAAATAAAATATCACTAAGCCAATTCAAGCCATTACACTCATTAACTAAATTCACTTAACCAACCCTCACTATCGAACCTTACCCATCCCTTAGTTAAAATGAAGTCAATCAAGTTGGTGTATAATTACCTCTCAGACCTTAACCGAACAACATTTCTAACCCCGAAATAGACAAAGTTCACCCTTTTAAATCTCTTAACCAACTTCCTTACGTAACTCAGATTCAATTTACGCATCCACTTCTTTTACCAAAATCGTTTGATTATAACGATGGTTTTATAATCCCATACTTCTGAAATATAATAACTTCAATAAACTTTTATTTATAAATTTGGATAAATAAGCAAAGAACTAATTTATTAATAAATAAATAAATCTTGATTAAAAACGAAAAGTAAATATTACTTTCCCGAATTCGATATAATCGAAATTCAACGTATAACTCTCTTTCGAATAATCTCTATTCGATAACTCCTTTTCGAATAAACTATATTCGATAATGCCCTTTCGAATAAACTATATTCGATAATCTCCTTTTTCTTTGAATAAACTATATTCGATAACTCCTTTCTTCGAATAACTAATATTCGATAACCTCTTTTTAATTTACTAATACTCGACTAACTCTAACTCGATTAACTCTAATTCAATTTAACTCTAATCTATTTACTCTTATCAGTTAGCTCTATTTGATTAACTCTATTCTATTAAATCTATTTGATTAATTCTAATTTGATTAACTCTATTGGATTAACTCCACTCGATTAACTCCTTTCAATTAACTCCTTTCGAATATCTAATATTTGATTTACTCCTTTCGAATAAACTATATTCGATTAACTCCTTTCGAATAAACTATATTCGATTAACTCCTTAAGAATAACTAATATTCGATAACTCCTTTCGAATAACTAATATTCAATAATTCCTTCTTCAAATAACTAATATTCGATAACGTCTTTTGGAATAAACTATATTCGATTAATTCTCTTCTTCGAATAACCTTATTCGATAACTCTTTCTTCGAATAACTATATTCGAATAACTCTAATCCGACTAAATTAATTCAATTAACTCTATTCGAATAACTAATATTCGACTAACTCTAACTAGTTAACTCTAATTGGTTAACTCTAACTGGTTAACACTATCCAATTTTACTCTTCGTTCATATTCAGTTTCGAATAGCGATGTTGAAATCGATTCGTACTCCTCTGTATAAGTCCTGACTTATATATTCTATCAATCCAGTGATAAATATTTTACTTAATTTATAAAACCTTATTTATAAATTAATTTTCTTACTTTATCTCTTAAAATAAATTTCTCTTAAATATTCACTTTGAATTCATATTCTGTTATACCCATGTGCGAAGTACGGGTCTAAACCTTCCCAGTGTAAAATTCTCTTTTTATACTACTCTATTAATTATTCAAGTATTTTTCTTTATAATCTATTTGTTTCTAAATAAATATTCAATTTGAAATTTTATTTATTTTCTAAATAAATATTTCTTTTTATAACTCTATTTATTTTCTAAATATTCCCTTTGAAATTTTATTTATTTTCTAAATAAATATTTCTTTTTATAACTCTATTTATTTTCTAAATAAATATTCCCATTTATAATCTATTTGTAAATGTTTTACAAATATTTCCTTTTATAACTTTTATTTATTATATAAATAATTCCTTTTATAAAATTCTATTCATTTAAAAATATTTCTTTTTATATAATCCTTTGATTTTATAAATATCTCTTTTTATAAAATCCTTTGATTTTATATATATTTCTTTTTCAATACAACATTGAAATTTTCCTTTTTAACATTCCAGTGTTCCTTATGGTATTTAAAATACCAAATAACAATGATCAATATCATTCTAACACACATCATCAACAACAGATGATATATCACATCATGTATCATCGTAGATGAAAAACAATAAAATAAATGTTGAGGAATCCTGTCGGATTCCTCCGACCTGTTTCCCTGCATCAACAGATGTTAAACAATATAATTAACATCGATTTCATTTCAATATGTGATATTCTGATAAACAGAATCAATGTTTGATTAACGATTTATATATATTGTTATCTATAATTTCAAACAATTAATCAGCAATTCAATCAAACAGTCAGCACACAACAAATCAGACATCATTTATCAGTTCTAGATATACGTTATAAGAATATGAACTGATAGAGTTGGTGAGTTTTACTCACATTGGTTGATTATCGTAAAATAACGATGATTGTCGCTCGATTTGATGCTGACAATTTATTTCACCATAAATTGTAGCGAGCTCCAATCCACTCCCAGTCAGTTCCATGGGGTAGCCACCGTCCCTACGATCCCAACGGATTTGTCCGTTCGTTAATCCGACATCGTATGAAAATAGATATACATTTTTAAAGTTTGAACTAATATAAATTAAAATTAAATTAGTTAAAAGGTTTAATGGGCTTTAACGTTTTAAATTTTTCCTCGGACCATCAGCAAACCCCCGGCCCAACATTACCACGCCCAAATCCTTTCTTCCCCAAAGACTTAAAACCCGATGCTCCATAAGTAAACCAACACAGGCATTGCTACAACTTCAACCAATCCAAGCCTTCTTGTTTCTCCACGAAAACCACTATCGTCTTCACCACTTTGATCCACATCCAAATCTCCTCAGCCTATACCGATTTTGTACAACTCGGCTCTTCCTATCGATATGCGACTTCGGACCCAAAACTCACGCCACCAGTAAATCGCAAATCCCAAAACACCACCAAACTACCCCAAATATCACACATAAGTGAGGTTTTCTGTTGTAAACCCAAATTTATTATCAATTCAAGCTAAAACCCATTGTATCTTGATCGAACTCCAACCCTAGTTTGCTCTGCTTATTTCCAACGAGCAAAAATGAAAGTCGAACTGAACGAGACTCATATAGAATTGAAGAGGAGATTTAAATAAGTTTATATACCCTTGTTTAATGATTTTAGAAATTTTATATGGATTTATTTTGATTTTAAGAGGATCGAAATTTTCTTGTTGAAAGAAAAACATACGGCGCCATCATTTGACCATCGAACAAATGGAATTAGGGTTAGAATGAAATGAGTTGTATTTATAGTTGATATTAAATATTTTAATTTTCGATTTAATATTAAATTTTAATGAACCGCTGATTCTATTTATCCTTTAAAATTCCTATGATCACATATAACATCTAAAAATCATGAAATTAGACATACAGCTAGAGTTTGACATTACGGACCTAACGAAACTGGTTTCGTTGAATTCCGACTCCGTTTGCTCACACAGCGTATTTTTAATCATTAAAATATTTACTGTTTTTCACATTAAAAATCCGTATGACCACACACTAACTCTAAAAATCACGGAAATTGAAATCTAACAATAATTCAATATTACGGATCCAACAAAATTAGTTTCATCGAAAACGGAGGTCGTTTGCAAAACTGGCTATTTTTAAAGCTCTAAATAACCCATTTAAATATATAAATATATTTAAAAATAATTAAATATAAATAAATAAATATTACCGTGTATATTCACACTAGAAAATCATACAGCTCCATACCGGGATTCATAACTCGATATTAAAAATCCCGGTTGAATCGATATTCAATTTATATTGAAAAATCCTTTTATAATATAAATAAATCGCTATAAATTATAAAGGAATTCCATAGCAACTTTTCTAAAATTTGATTTGGACATAAATCAAAATATACACAATGAAATCCCAATTTTTCTCTTCCATTAGAAAAATATACTTCACCAACTCCTAACGTTCTTGTTTCACAGAAATCCAATTTAAAACGGACCCTGTATATTCAGTTGAAGTTCAAATCGCCAAATAGCGAACTGCCGCGCCATTTCGAGCTCAATTTTAATTATATGATAATTCTATGTTCAAACTTCATTTAAATTATATATTCTTTATTCAATTTCAATTCTAAATTGAATTATATATTTTGAATTGTCCAATTCACTCTATATCATCAATTCACTATTTCCGACTATTTCGAAATTAAATATATTATTCTATTATTTATATTAATTAAATATTCCATATACTTTAATTAAACAACCATTTTCACTATTTAAATATTAAAAAAATAAATTATTATCCATATAAATACTGATCGTTACAGTACTCCTCCGCCTTTTTTTATAGAATTTCTCAAGCGTGTCCGGTTCTTTCATTTTAATCCATCTACCGAAATTGCTCTTCTCATTTATGGTGCCGATTAGAGACATTAAGATTATGCAGGGATCGGGATTTCCTAGTTCAAATGCAACATCATTAAATCACTATTTCGAATCAGAAGTTCCGTTGTACGAAGGTTGAGTAGGATGAGTGATCTTTGTGGGAAATTCTGCTTTGCGGATCCTCTTTGTGAATGGATTTTCGCTGAGGGAGAAGTCCCATTCCCTTTCACTATCCTTACGAGCCATGTTATCTTCCATGATTTTCTTTACCATATCCGTGATATATTCCTTCGAGTTGTGCCGCTTCGAAGAGCGGACTTCGATCTCTTTTTGGGATGCCCGTTGTTGTGAGCGATCGTGATTAGAGGATCTAGGTCCTATGCTTCCACCATGGGAAGGTGCTTTCGTAATGGGACTTGCAACTCGTCGGATATTTCGATCAGAATGGTTTTTGGCCTTCAACCTTGAGTCTTCGATATTAGCATTGCTTTTGTCAGCAAGCCCTTCCAAGTTGTTATTGTGATGATGATCAGAGGTTGATGAATTTGCATTCTCTTCAAGGTTGACAAGGATCTTCAGAGGAGGAGCGGGATTCGCTTGAGCGTTTAGGAGAGTATTCATTTTATCCATTAAAGCTTGATTAGCATCCCTTAACGTTTTATTCGCATCGATAAAAGCTTTATTGGAGGCTTCCATTCGTTGGCTCAAGTTAGCGACGACGGCATCTAATTTGGCTCTAGTCAGTCCGGCTCCACTTATTGAGTTTTCACCAACTTCGAAACGGTTAGTTTGTGGCGTAGCTTTGTTGTTAGCAACGTCGTTGGGTACTCCAATGGTTTTACTTGCAGTCTTTTTTGACTTAGCCCTTAGACTTATAGAATCTATGGTAGAAATAAGCTTAGAATTTCAATGCAAAGCTCTTGAATTGGAGAGGAATGCGAATGCGGCCCCACGGTGGGCGCCAAAATGTTTGAATCAAAAATGGTTAAAACACCAAAGGTATGAAATCACACTTCACCAAATGGTATGCAAAATGGAATTGGGGCCACAAATGCAAAGTAAACTGGAAAAAGTAAGTAAATGCACGAGGATTTTTATAGTGGTTCGATCTAAAGTAGATGTAGGTCCACTTCGGAAGCCATTTCACTATCATGTAATAGATTTACAAAATTCATCATCTCATTTTGGCTCATTCTCTCTTTTTATAATGATTTTCCTCTCTTGAATGACTTGATGCACTACGGAAATGGTTGGATCCTTATGGATGCGATGAACGTGAGAATGTATATTCCACGGTTTGAGCGCTTGGAGGATCAACGGCGAGTCCGTGGTGGTTGAGGTGTGAATCAAAGCTTGGAGGAAGATTAATGGCGGTAGGAGAGAAGTAGAACGGAGCTTGAGGAGGTAGAGATAATGGATCTCGATTTGAAGATGGTAGATCTCAGCTTGGTGATGGAGAAGGATGGAGAGAACTCGAGTTGATCTCTAATGGAGGAAGGAGGAGCCTTGGTCCATTTTATGATGGAGGAAGGAGAGAGCTTTGGTGGCCATTAATGGAGTTTGAGAAGTTTTAGAATGGTAGAGAAATGATTTGGGAAGCCCTTCAGGGTAGGGGAATCAGTCCCTTTTAAGTGTGGTGAAATAGGGTATTTATAGGAGAGGTTTGGACCATGTGGCAAAGTTGCAAATATGGTGTACAGGGTACGGGTCGCACGTTCATGTATTTACATAACTGCCATCGGGCAACTGGAACTAGTTGTGTACAGCTGTACTTGCAGGACCAGAAATGTGCGACACTGATGAGCGAGTGACCTCCGTATTGTGTTGAATGAGCGATCCAATCCTAATGTATACTTGCGCGAGCGGGCAGATGTATGTGAGAGAGCCTTCCAATATAATGTATGAGTGAACCGTTGCCTTAACATACTGTTGCCAGCTGGAATTACGTGTGAGCATTGCCTTTTATACACTACTGTACAAATTAGGGCACAAATACTACAATTATGCCATCCTCCTTTTATACTTAGATTTATAGTGCTGCTCCCAGATGCTCAGTCCTCCATATGTGCTGCGCCAATATGCTGCTGGTGATCGACCACTGGAGAATTGAGCGATCCCATGAGCGTTTGATCAAGATAGCATGAATGACCCTTTAGCCTTGCCTTGCTCGACCGGAGTACGTCAAAGTGGTGGACGTCCTGTACACCAAGTGGTGCACAACCACTTAATGGGAGCTGATGACGTTCGACCTCTGCACTGATGACTACAGAGTGCGACCGACCCTTATTGATGAGTGCTGCTCAACCGAACATACATGCTAGTGCTCGACCACTTGATGCTCGCCCCTCAACTCAAATGTATTGCTCAACCGAGGCCTGCAAACACGAACGACCAGAACTGCTGGAGATGAGGTGGACGACCCCTCGGATGGGTGCTACTCAAACCGAGGTTGGTGAACTTGTTGCATGCATGATGTTAGATACAATATTTTAGTGGGTTTTTGGTAGTTAACAATGGGATTCTTTCCATTTCTTTTCGTCCCAAATCATTCTTGGGACACTGGTTCTTACTAAACTTGTCCCCTTTCTATATAGGAACTATTCCTACGGAGAATTTATCCATTCTGTATTTTTCTATGACCTTATTGATATAAGATTTCAGAGACAACCCTAGCCATCCTTGTGATATATTTCATATTATTTATATTCCAATCACACAGGATGCCTCACCCATATCCTTCATTTCAAAGTTATTAGAAAGATAATTCTTTACATCACATAGTATACATATGTCATTTGTAGCAAGCAAAATGTCATCAACATATAAGACTAAAATCATAAATTTGCTCCCACAACTTTAATGTAGATACATCGATCAATAATCGTCTTTACAGAACTATATGACGTGATGATATTGTTAAACTTTAAATACAACTGTCTAGAAGCTTGTTTTAGTCCATATATTGACTTTTTTAATTTACACACCTTGTTTTCATTTCTTATGACCATAAATCCTTCAGGCTGTTACATATATACTTCTTCCTCAAGCTCACCATTTAGAATGGCGGTTTTCACATCCGTTTGGTGATGCTCAAGATCATAATGAGCCACCAAAGCCAAAACAATTCTTAAAGAATCCTTCTTGGATACTGGAGCAAAGGTTTCTTTATAGTCAATGCCATTTTGGTGGGTGAAACCTTTAGCAACAAGTTTAGCTTTATATCTTTCAATGTTGTCCTTTGAGTCACGTTTAGTCTTAAATACCCATTTAGACCCAACAATCTTTGTAACAAACCGGCTTTTTGCCTGGTTTTCGCCGTTAATTAAACCAACTTAAACCGTTCATAAAGAAGGATTGTTAGGGGCACTTACACATTTGCACAAAATAAAAGGAACTTTTCCATTATCATTAAAATAATATTACATCAGAGTTACAAGAGGTACATCATAGTACATCGGTTACATAGTGGAAAAGATACCAAACTCAGCGGAAGAATGTGAATGCTCCAAGACATAATAGCTCCAGCTAAATTAGAATCCTGCTCGAACTAACTCTAAGGCTAAATCTGCGAACCAAACTACTAGGCTGCCCGTGTAAAAATTATGGGCACCTAGAGTTTAGGTGTGGGAACAGTAAACTTCAGGTCAGTCATGGGTCTGGTGTGAGAACTCAAAACAGTTGTCTTTAGGGTTTATTTTAAAGTTAGGTAATTCACCCGACCATGCCGCTAATGCAGAACGGGTTTACTCCATGTGAATATCAATGCATAGAAATTCGCAATGATTTTTTTTGAAAAATGAAATTAACATAAGGTCTCACGGCACACACACAATGCAAACGCACACATGGGCGAGGTTTCTCCTTATGAAGTCAAAAATGCTTGATATGTGAAAATCCTCTTTCAATACTATAATGTAGTGCGAAAATAATTTCGAAAGTAAATGTATTAATCCTAGCCAGCATAGGTACCATATACTATACTGACGTATGGTATACAATCGAAAGCGTACGGGCTCGTAGCGGAGATTGGATTTCCAACAATGACCAGGAAAAGGAACTTCCTTCCGAACCGAATTTTGAACACCTCTAAAGGGATGTCTGAGGATCAGCAGTGATGCTCCTCATGCCAACACAAGGCCGGGTTACCCCTTAAATGGGTAACTTAGAGTACGCCTGAGTATCCCAGTCATTACCGACCTTGTAACAACCCATAAAATTCACTACAAATTATTTAAACGAATGTTTAAATATTGAATCGATATATTAGTTTTATGCCCAAAAAGGTGAATTTTTGTAAACGATTGAATTATGACTCGGGATCATTCCATTGGTTCCGGAACGTCGTTTACAGTCTTTTTGTGTATATACATCGATATATTTCGAATTCGGGATAATTGGACTCGTTTGGAGGGGCTAAAGTGCAAATTTGTGCACCCAAACCAATTTGGACAGCACAAATAGGCACCCAACCACCTCCCTCTCTCATTAACTCTTCATTTACTCTTCCTCTTATTTCCTAAACTTAGGAAAAGGGGAGAATTAAAATCCTAAGCCCTAAAATCCAATAAAAATCCAATCTTTGTTGTGTTTCTTCATCTCCTAGCTTAGGTAAGTTGATTTCTATCTTCTCCATCACTTCCTCTATGCTATTTGAGAATCTTTATGTTCCTAATGCATAGGGTTATTGGGTTTCATATGTGTAGGTTGGACTTTGTTGATTCAAGTGAGAAGATAGCACCTTTAGCTTGGGTTCCTTCTTGTTGATTGCTCCATTAACATCAAAGTGAGTTCATATGAACTCGCATTTATGCCTCAAGCATTTATGCTTGTAAAGTGTTCCATTGGAACTTATGTGTTGTGTGCATTTAGTTGTATTGATTGGTTTTTGTTTTAACATTCTCCAATTTGTGATTTGTGATTTAAATTTAATGATTCATGTGTGAATCTTTGTAGTGTATTGAGTTTGGTGATATAGGTTGTTTTGGCAAGCCATAGAGGCTCCATTTTCACTTAGAATACATCATATACCATCACCATTGATCTGAACTCGTCCGAGAGCCGTTTACACCTCATTCCTTAAGCAAAATAGCCCATGTTTCAGCTCAGACGTCTGTTCGGGAGGGGGCAGACGTCTGTCAATGTTTGGGGGAGAAAATAAATAATTGCATCAGGTCAGACGTCTGACCCAATAGGTCAGACGTCTGTCCATCCTCTCAGGAAAAATTAAAAAAAAAAACGTTTATTGTCAGATCAGACGTCTGTCCTGAGGTTCAGACGTCTGAGCCTGCAGTTCTGCTGTTGACCGATGGGGACCATGGTCAACAGTTTAGGGCCATTTAAGCTCATTCCCGGCCAAGTTTCGGTCCATTTCGACTTGTTTTGTGACTTTTCATTTTCCCTGCAGCACAGATTTCTTCGTCTCGATTTTTGTAGATATTTGATTTTTAAATTCAAATCCTTTTAAAATAAATTCGATTTCTAAACCCGGTTCTGATTCCATTAATTTATATATGATTCCTTATCCTATCGATCGGACGAGAAAGTTAGTTTATTCACCTTAATAAAAATGAGGACTATGACCCCTTATATGCTTATTTTGGCGAAAAAGCACCGGACTCATTCGTTTGAACATATGTGGTGATTTTCTCTGTTTTGAATAAAAACCAATTACGAGTGAGTAAATATTTGAGAATAGCATGTGGTTATGGGACATGTTGTTGTTTTCTTATATTAACTAGCTCGGAATAATTCAAACTCACCGGATCGATGCGGTCCTTGTACGACTTATGTTTCGGTGGTCCTCGATCGCCCGAGTGGGATTTACGATTCTTGGATTTTCCTACTTTCTATGATTTATGTATTTTAACTCTACCGGGGTCACGACCCGGCTTCGTGGGGAGCTTCGGCTCAAACATATGGTTCACTACCTAGAGATCGTATCTCATCTGGGGAGCACCACTTTTTATGATGTTTTCTGGATTTCTAGTGATTTCTGGATTCATGATTACTTTGATGCGATGTGCGTCAATTTGATTTATGTGTGACATTCATTTGTCAATTTTTATTGTTGTATGCTCTTCTCTTGTCATGAGATATATTTAGATTTTATATATATGTTGACATCATGCATTTCATATTTATTTATGAATCCTCCTGTTATTCCTATCATGTCATTTATGTTATATTTCTTAATATTGCCTCATGTTATGAATGAGAATGGTTTGACTGATCCATTTATTGTTTATTTTCTTAAATAATACTCGGGTCAGACCCAAGTGTTACAGGTGCTTAGGTGACATTCCTGCTGGGACTTATGATGACTCTTAGCTTAACTGCTTTATAGTTGCAGTCTTTTTTGATTATATGTGGTTGACTATCTTATGTCATGCATCATTATTAGTATGGGATTTGATACATGTAGCCATTGTTTTGGCGTTAGAGTGTCGTGTATGACCTCTAATTGATGTAAACACTTATTGTGTTATATTCATGTCAGTTTATATGCCTTTGATGTGAATATCTGTGACTGTCTGTGTTATATTATTCTGTATGTGTTCCGAGGCTATTATGTTGTTGTGTAGATGCCCTTCGCCTGGAATGGTCATGTCGAAAATTTTGGTACGGCCGTGCCATTCGACGTTACTTTCTGAGCAAGAGTAAATATATTAACGGTCGCTCCTAACTAACCTTATTCTCCGCTGTGGCCGATGACATTTCACACGAAATGAACTTGACTATGGAAGGAATAGAGGCGGGACATTACAGACCTTTCCGAGCGTGGGCCAACAACAATCATAAAAGTATAAGCTTTTATCACATTGCTTAATACCTGGGCTCCATACTATAGTACACTTTTTATCTAGAAGGAGACAACCCCCCATAACCCTGCTGCATTTCTTCTTGTTTTGGCCATTTACTGGGGTGTGAGGCTTGCCGAATTCCCAATATACACAAAGCTACACTTAAATAAGTCATGCTTTGATCATCCATAGCTCATCACATAACTTAAGTATGCCACATTGTCCATTTACAACGCATCACTCATTTCTATCGATATATATCCTCTAAGCTCATACGTCCTAGAGAAGGGTGTTAAGCAAGAGAATAAATTCTCCGCCACTAAAAATATATATATTTAACAGAGATCAGTGCTATGCAGTCAATTACAATGTCAGACACACAATCCATACAAGTCCATTCTGGGTCTGAACGAAACCATAAATCCAGAATTCATTCACATATGTTTGGGCATCTTGCCACTTGGCTGATATAATCATCTGCAAATGGGAGCTACCCGTTTGAGACACTCAGCAAGTCGTCCTTACGATATGAAGGGTCCCGGTCTTTAATACTGTCTTCAATATCTTCAATTGCTCCACAACATCGTATTATTACTTGGAATGCTTTTCGGACATACATATGATCCCGGTCTTTCCAAATAATAAGCGCAATTTTAAAAAATTACAATTACGGAACACACAGGCTTTCAACCAAATCTCTTTACATCTTGGATTTTGTTAAATTAAGATTTTTTAAATCCGTTCTCAAATTATAACAAAATCCATATTTAACATTTCTCTTTTACAGCTCATCCCTTAAATCAAAGATAATTTAGTCTCAAAGCCTTAATTAATTTTCCATTTGATAAATCCTTACCAAAATCCAGGTTCCTTTGAAAATCCCATATTTCAACCATAGTTTCCAATTAAATCGATTTTCCAACATTCAATTCTTTAATCTTAACTAAAAGATTATACTTGGTTCTCAATTTCTTATTTTTTAGTTTTCTCAAATCAAAGGTTTGATTAAATCCCAATTTATGATATGAATTTCCTCAACTCAATCTCATTGGGCTTCAAGAATGAAATTGTTGAAGATATGATTCACGGCAAAACCCAAATCAATCGATATTGAACATAAGTGACACAGAAATTGTAACGACCCAGAAAATCTGAACCAATTTAAATTTTTTAAATTGGCTAAAATAATGGATTTTAAATATTTAAAATAAATATTTTAAATAATCACTACACCAAACAGCTCATTTAGTCACATTTCCACGGCCTCGTTTCGTAATGGTTATATCCGTGACTAAGTAATCACGTTTATTACCATTATAACCAGTCTTCATGGTTATAACCGTTATAACATTTGCTAATACTGTAAATAACGTGAATTGACGTGGATGAGAAAGGAATTTCACTTTATTTTTGTGTCTTCACGCATTCACACTTATTCTTTCCACCTTAAACCATTTTAACGCTTTTTCCCCAAAACTTTCGAAGCCGCTAGGGTTCTTCCTCCTTTTCGTTCTACAGCCGCAGCCGCCGACGTCTAATTCGCGACCGACTCATCCTTGGTCTGTCAGCCTTCTCCTCATCTATTCAGTTGCTCAGGTAATTTATATATCGTTGAATCTTTTCTTCGATGGGTGTTAGAAATTTAATGGACTAGGTTATGTGAATAATTGCAGTAGAATACATAAAAAGAAAACATGTGCCCGAGGGTCCTTCACATCAGCCATACATCAGATATTTGTAGGTAGAGACGACCATGACTCTTTCTGAAATTTCATTAGGAGAGACTTGAGCTAGAGATGAAGTCTCTACATAAATCAGAGCCTCCAATTAGACAAATTATATGATCAGTATCGATCCTTCCAAATATTTGACCTGTTTTTATTTATTTATTTATTTATTTTCGAAAGATGTTTGTTGGTTATTGTTACTAAGATGAATAATTTAATGGGATTGGTTTTGTGAATAATTTCGGTGGCCGGTTTTGTGAATAATTTAAGTAGTTGGTTTTGTAAATAATTTCAGCAGCATTTTGGTAGACTTTCAGTTTAGGAGCATTTGTTTGCTCAGATTATGTGTTGTACAGTTCAGATGTGTGCCGACGTAATTGATAAGTAATTTAAGTTTGTGAAATATTTCACTCGTATTTTACTGGTACATGAACAAATGTTAAAGTCAGTCGCATTCATGACAATTGTTGTTTGGGATGCTCTACACCAAAAAATAAATCTGGAATTTTCACTCCTAGGCATTCTTTCCGGGCTTACTGTCTAAAGATTTGCCTAAACTTGCCCGGAATAAGGTATACAATTTCACGTAAGAATCAAAACGTACATTTTGAAATTGGCTAGTTATTATTTAGGATTTAGTGATGCGTATAAGCATCAATGGGTTAGTTTTAAACAGCTTGTTTTTTTTATTCATTTCCATCCATGTTCAAAATCCCAAAATTTCAATTCATACTAGTACAATCTTTTGATTCGGTCATTGCCTCAAAAAATAATACAAGCTTTACTACATGTATTTTAAACAAAATTGTAATTTGCCATTCGAGTTCCTATTGATATCTAATATTTTGTTTGCATTAATGGTTTGTTACTCCTTGTTTTGCCATTTAATTCATTCACAAGTCTAGATGTTCATTCTGTTAATATGGATGAGAGTTGTAGGTCTAGCATCATATATAGTTTATATATTATACTAGAAATTGTAACATGCAGAATATTTTTCATATAAATTAAAATAGACAGATATAAATATTTATTTGTCTATGTATTTCTGTTATACCAGAATGGTATATTTGAGTTTTATTAAATAATCATTAAAATATCAGAGCATATCGTACTATACTGGGTAGTGAAGAAGCATTGTTTTCATGTTTGAACTGTTAGCTTAGTTTAGAATTTTTGGTGCTTCATTTCATTTCCGTCCAGCACCGTCTTTTGTGAAGTGAAAACTAGCTATACATGGTGGATTTGAATTCTTTTTACGCTTTAAAAACTGTATTGTTAAATAAAATGGACAGTGCCATGTAAATTTCGAATTTCCAGAGAGTATGCATCAAAAAACTCATGACATGTGCTTTGATAATTAACAAAAAATATCCAAACTTTACCCTGTCCGCATAGAGGCATGTATGAAAGTGTTTTGGACTAGAAGTGTGGTTCCTTGAATCTCTAAAACAAAGTTATATCTGCTAAAGGAAAAAGCTATGGTTGATGTCCAACTTGCCTTTTACTTTAATATACCAATCAATAATGATAACTTACAAACAACATGTTAATAGACTTGTGCACAGGATTTCCATATTTCCTTTTTTTGGGCTGCATCTAACTAAGTCTCTTCAGTATTGAAATTAATAATGGAATTGCCTTTAAGTGTAGCGTTATTCCATGATACGTTGGTCAATCAATTCAGGAATTTCATGATCGTTAACTTACTTTGGCAAATTTGTCTTTAAAATTATACTTTCACGTAGTGGTCTTGCAAATTTGTCCTTACCTTGAAATTTTGATTATTGTATGCAGCTAATTAAGGAAGACATGAAGATATGTGTTAATAAAATGGAGGTACAATGTGTGGAGAAGGAAAAAATTCATGATGGAATTATCGAGTACATAATTAATGTGTTGCTAGATAAGATGCATGGATATAGCAACATTGGTGGAGGAACTTTGTACTCGGCGTAGCAGGTATGAAACAAATTTGGCATTTGATTGTCTAATTTATCCATTATTGGTTTTCTTTGACTTAGGTTCCCATAGATGTTAATTAAATTTAGATGATTCTATATTCAAATATCTGTCTATATATGTACCTGTTCTCTCTCTCCTTTGTCCTTATACATATTTTTGTTATTTGAACGCTTTTGCTGCTAATACGCATTTGTTGATGTTTGTCCTTTCTTTTAATAATGTACTTCAATCATTCCAACATTTGATTTTCTTACTCATTTCTAACAATTTAGCAGTGTTCTATTTCATTATAGCTGATTGATTAAATATTTTTATAGTACCAGATGTTTCTATAAATAATTTATTCACTTAAGGAATATAAAACATGCACTCATTCTAATACAAATAATTGCTGAAATATTAGTTACATATCACAAAAATTGTAACTTTAACACTTAGCCAAATTCACCTAACCTTCCTAACGATTTAATGTTTGAAAAGCTACTTGAAAAATAAATGAATTTCAAACAATCATTAAGTGTATTATGCCGAAGTTCACTGCTAAACTGTGTGATGTCAACTATTTGTGCAATGCCCTTCTAAAATTCGAAAAGATTATCCTTTTCTGTTAAAATATAATCCCTTTGTTTGAATGAAATTAACATATAAATATCTTTATTACCAAAAAAAGAAAAAAACGGTATGCAATAATTCTTTAGTGTATAAACTCCCTCACTTGCTATTAGCGGTTCATTATTGAATTAATAGAAAGGACGGGTAGTTACATGAAGACATAATATTCTCGATTTGACTACAACTGTATATCAGAAAGTAAAGTAACAAAGTGTTTTGTAATATGATTTTTGTTTCACTACTCTATGAACCATGCAATTTTATGCCAAAAACGAGTAGCAAGACGAAATTTAGAGGTATGGACAAAAACATAATAGCCACTGTAAAATTGTTAAGCTTTGCAATCCAGACCTCAAGCAGTGGAAATTTTAATGAAATTGTTTTGTATGCACATAATAATAATTGGCCTTTGATTTATAAAATTTTTATATAACCATGGATTTGTCAATGCATTGTAGTTAAATTTTAAGAAATTTATTACACAACAAACATATCACAGGAAATTAAAATCTTTTTGTATTATATAGATTCTATATAGTGATTAAAAAAACTAAGTGATTTCCATCTACCGGGAATACATCACAAGACTAATTTCAATTCATTGATGGTTCTGAATCCTTTAATTCTGTTAATTCAAATGAATATATATCCAGAAACAACACATGAAAAAATATGAACCTCTGACAGTTGGGTTTGGATAAGTTAGCAAAGAATCCTTTATTTAGGATATCCATTTGCCGTCATCTGAGCGGAACCAAATAAGAGTAACTTGGTTCAGAGTATATTCCATTATAGTTGATCTAGAAGAGGTAAATCTTTTCATTCGGATCTAGCAGAGATAGACCAAAGTCATTTAGTTTTGAGTATAGATCATTAGAGAAAAACTAATCCAACAAACCTTGAATCTTATAATTTAATACAACAGGTGAGAAAAATAAAATTGATTTGTTGTACACTTTGGGGTATGAAGCTTTAATATTAGCTATCAAATATTTGGTATAAAAGGTATAGAGCAACAATAATAAAAGTCAATGTCAAGCCAAATCCATAAAAAATGTATACACAAGGAACAAAAAATAGAAAACGGAACATTTATACAAATATATATATGATTGATGCATGCCATGCAAGAAATTGTCAAATTATAGCAATCTTCCAGTTTAAGCATTTTTGTGTTACTATATGCATGATTGGTGCATGGCATTGCAAGAAATTTTGCACAACTTTGTTTTGTTGTTACAAATATGTCAATAATCTATACCAATATTTTCAAATAATTCAATGGGATATTATAGTTTCTTTATTCACGTGCTATTACATTGCATTACATTATGCAAGATGATACCCATTATGTTCTGTTTGAGTTGTTCACTACCACATTAAAAAAGAGATTAATATCTCAAGGATGTGTACATAGCATCATTTCATTTATCTTAGTCAAATAGGTAAACGTATATCAAGGCAACCTGTATTTATCAAATGATATTACTTCCTTGGAATCAAATAAATTTAGTGAATGGATGTAAATACTTATGACACGTTTTACATAAAGCAACCTCCAAGCATGAGAGAAAAAAGGATGTATGAATCAATTCATTTAAATTACAACATTGGTATTATTATGCATGATAATTTTTTCCAGCCCTGAAAATAGTACTGTGTTCGTATAGGCATAACTTTCAATCGGTTCATCTATTTTGGACGATCTTGCACCTTTTGAAAAGCTACGAACACAAAGAACTATTTTTGTTTTAGGCATATTGCAAAATTTTCAACTTTATTAGGCTAAAAATGCAGTTCTCTGAAGTGGACCTGCACATAGAGTGTAAGAGCATATTTGTATATTTAAGGGAAAACCTTTATAACCTTTATCATACTTCATACTTTTATAATCTGAATATTTCGGAAAACGAACACGGCTCATAACAATTCACTTTAGAAATCACAACTTAATAGAGCAGCCTGTTACATAAAAACTTGTCGGAAAATAGTGAAATTTTTTTTGACAGTGTCTTGCTGCTTGAACATGTTGTGTGAAGGTCTGTAATTTAAAAATATAAGCACTGTTCTTTCAAATTATATAGAAAGCAGGGAAGTTAACAAATGAAGTGGAGCTTCTTGAAAATTTTGCAGGAGTTCACAATATTTCTTGTGTATCAAACTTAAGGTAAAATGTTATTTGTTATTTGTTGAATATGCATTGTTTTTCCGTCTGTATTAGAAGGGGGTAATATGCATTGTTTTTCCGTCTTGACTTATATATTGTTATTTGTTGAATATCGTAGGCTTCGGTTGAGACAGTGGAAGCAAGACAAAGATCATAAGCTGGCTATGAAACTCAAAGTCTAGGTGAATTCGAGCGTCCAGCATTTTTAATGTTATATGATGCTTGTTCTATTCTTTACATTGATTTTTTTAAGCTTGTTTTGTATAAATGGAGCTCGACATTAATGTAGATCTCGGAACAGCCTTGCATGAAGCCATGTTCAACATCTTTTAAGATGTGAGATCTTAAGAAAAGGTTGAGATAATGAGAAAAGAAACTTACCGTGTTTATGGTGTCTTAAAGGTATGATTTATTTATTTTATGCCAGTCTTGCAAATTTGTTGGTGTTGATGATATTTTTAACGACAATTACATGATATATTTCTTAGTTTAAATTTGTTGCTTGTAAATTCTTACATATGTGGTAAAGGTAGAAAAGTCATGTCAAATATATAAAGTAGGACCATCATTCAAAATGGAGTATTATATGTTTCATTTCGAGGAACATATATGTTCAGGTTTTTTTTTTTTTTTTTTTTTTTTTTTTTTTTTTTGAGAAGGTATATGTTAAGTTTGTTATGATCAAAACTTACCTTTTACATAAAATAGAAAAATGCAATTATCATACTTCACAAATATAACTAATCCATATCTACAAATTATTCTTTTTTTTTAGAAACAAATTTAATGTCATTCAAATTCCACTATCAAAGATGGAGAGAAAAACAAATTGTGGACATATCTTCCTTCACACAAGTGAGCTATGCGACCAAAAGGAACATGTACATTAAGTATGGGAGAATTTGAGAATAATTAAGGTAGTCAAAAAGAGGTCAATACTAAATAGGTAATAGCTACAGCCTATCCTTTCCATGCTTGTTTAGTTTTCTTGATTGACATGATCTTCTTTTTTAAAACATTGGCTTCAGTAAATTCTTAAATGGTAATGGTGGATTTGGGTGATTCTTTCCTTTTAGCCTTCTTTTCCTTTGTTTAAGATTTTGGGATGCACCCACATTAAATGAAGTCAGCATAAGTTGGTCATGATTTGCATCTTCAATCATAACTGCTTTAATGCAAGCATCTTTTTCAACTGAGTTATCGCTTATTACCTCTTTACATTCAGAAACTTCATTCTCGAATGGTACATCATCTAATACTATGCATGCAGGCTCCATGACTTCTATGGAAATCAGCATATGTACATGATATTTTCTTGCCACTTTATAAATTATCAGCCATAATAAATGTACATAATATTTTCTTGCCACTTTATAAATGTACAATATTTTGTTATGCAAGAAAGACAGTCTGCTTGCAATAGCAATTTGGACTGATACCTAATTAAAAAAAATTATGATAAATTAGCCATGTATAACATTATGTTAAAATTACATGCTATATATTTTATCATAGAATTTTGTTATTAAGTTAGAGAAAAAGTAATCGTGGAGTATAATGTTCTTTTTATATGTAGGAACTGCTTTTGAAATATAGTGGGATTTTTTGAGATCGCTTCCACTTTTAAACATTAATGGAAAAAAAACCAAAGTGGTAAACAGAAAAAAAAAAATCATCATACTCAAATGTGTGTTGTAAGTTTCTTTATATATGATTATTTTGTTATTTGTTTAATGCTTTTATTTTGTTTATTTATTCAATCTTTTCCTTCTGTTCTTCCTTTGATTAATTTGAAACCATTGTTTGTCCGCCGTTTTTTATATATTAGATAATGAATCTTGCATTATTGTTGCTTTAAACATAATGGTTTGACGGTGAAGAACGAGACAGGCATGAGGGTTGTTGCTGTTATCTTTTATACTTATTGCTCCACCTGCCATATTGTTAGCATCCACATATGTCAGGTATGACAATCTTATTTGTATTTCATTGATATTGATAAATGCGTGGGTATGGTTTGAGAATTAAGAAAGAAAAAAAATAGTAAAGATTGTTTATGCCAGAGTTGTTTTGTTTTTGTTAAAGAAGAACATCTTAGCATCTTTCTATGTTAGGTATGCTAGGAGACTTTTTTTTTGTGGTTTTGTTTTAGTTAGATAACGATCATGTTAACATATTTATATGTCACCTATGAAAATATAATTTGCATTTAATTAATACTGACACATGTATATGGGTACGATTTGAGAGTTACTAAAAAAATGATGAAAATATGTTATAGAATCCCTTTAATTGTTCCGTTTACTGTTTTGTTATATGGTTGAAAAATATCTTGATATTATTTTACTTCGGAAACATAACTACAATTTGATTGCAACACATTAGAATTTTATTTTCTAGTTTCAAAATAATGATGTTACAAGCACATCAATGAAAAATTTCATATATTTTGTTCACAGCATCCAAAGTCATAAGTTTGTATATAACACAGTCTTCATAGTTTGAAACCATCCTGTTTGATAGCAATAAGATATATATAAAAGATACTTGAAACAAATTAAAGAAGATGAAACATGTTTGTATAATAGTGTGTGTGTGTGTCTATGTATATATATATATATATATATATATATATATATATATATATATATATATATAGGAAAAGGCAGTCAAACCATCCTGGCCCGATTGTAATTCAAAACCGAGACCAGCTTGGTTTAAACTGAACTTAAGCCTGAGCTTAAGCTCTTAGTTTACAATAAGATTAACTCAGTTCAAACTGAGCATAAGCTCTTAGTTCAAACTGAGTTTAAACTCAAGCTCTGTTCAAAGATCAAGACTAGCTTATTGGATTAATAATTTTAGTGATGTTCCATAGGTATTACCATGATTGGGAATGAAAAAAGGGAGAAAGAAGATACTTGAAAAGGATTAAAGAAGGTTAAACATGTTTATATAATGGGATATATATATATATATATATATATAGGAAAAGGCAGTCAAACCATCCTGGCCCGATTGTAATTCAAAATCGAGACCAGCTTGGTTTAAACTGAACTTAAGCCTGAGCTTAAGCTCTTAGTTTACAATAAGATTAACTCAGTTCAAACTGAGCATAAGCTTTGTTCAAAGATCAAGACTAGCTTATTGGATTAATAATTTTAGTGATGTTCCATAGGTATTACCATGATTGGGAATGAAAAAAGGGAGAAAGAAGATACTTGAAAAGGATTAAAGAAGGTTAAACATGTTTATATAATGGGAAAAATATAGAAAAAAAAACAATGAAACATACATCATATCGAGCTTTTTCCCAATTGTAATATGAACTGAGCTTACCTCAGATTAAACTGAGCTTACCTCAGTTTAAACTGAGCTGAAGCACTCAGTTAAACTGAGCTGAAGCAACTCAGTTCATCCGAGCTCATGCTCAGTTCAGCTGAGATCAAGCTCAATTTAAAAATCACTCCTATAGTATTTATTTGTAGGTTATTTTTGTTGCTCATGCACAGTTGACTACTTCGCCCTATTATAATGTTAAGTTATTTTAGTACTGATGACATTTTGCACCTAGCAAATTGCGAGGTAGTAGTATTTAGTTGCATGTTTATCGATATCTGCTAAAAATGATGTAAATTTGTCATGTAGGTTGGAGAAAAATGTTTACTTGAGCAAAAAAAGCGTATGTACTAACTCCACTCCTAAAATGGAAGTGCTATCAGGGAAGCTCACCAATATATGTCAATAGATCACCTTTTAGATGACCATGATCTATTTAGATTGCATTAATCAAATGTAATATTGAAAAGAAAAATGTAACTTGGAAATGGCAAGTAAACTTAGTTGTAAATGTAGAAGGATATTTTGATGTTTGTTGAAAGTCTAATTCCTTCAGGAAATGAAATTTTATAATATTCCATTTACGCTTTAAGAAATGAAATTGTTACACGTTGCTATATACGGTTTGTTATATGCTATAATAAATTGTGTTATATGCATCTAAAAATTGCAATGGCTATGAGTGTCATAGTTTTTCATTTTGTAACAGTTATATGTTTGGTAAACATTTTTTCTACTTACGTTAATATCTGTTACAATTTATACTTTTCTAATGGTTATAACCGTTAGGACAGTTTTAGTTGTAACGGTTATAAGCGTGATAAAACATGTTATTTATCACGGTTATAATCGTTATAATATCCGTAACAAAAATTTGCCACGTACTCCGTATTAACGACTATAACCGTTACAAAAATAATTTGTCATGCTTATAAGCGTGACAAATCCGGTTTTCTGTTGTTGTGAATGGCAATAAAAAGTGAGTTTGAATCGACAATTGAAAGCGAATATAATTAATTATAATTATAAGCAAGGCCTGAAATGGCGCTGCAGGTTCAAAAATTGAATTCAAACTTTGTCGGACTGTACCGGGTGCAAAACAAAACGGGTTTTAGCAAAACCAAAAATATTTAAATCTGTTAGTGAATACCTTTCTAACGAATCTGAAAAATCGAATTTTCATAGCGGAAAGCAAAAGTTATGGCCGAATGAATTTTCAGAAAGGTCGCTATGGAATTTATATAGCCCGTGAAATTGGTCATTTTGCATACGACCTCAGAATTCGACGAAACCACTTTTGTTGGATCCGGGATGTGAAGTTATTGCTAGGTTTCAAATTTCATAATTTTTGAAGCTAATATGTGAGCGTGGCAAAAGAAAATGTGTTTGGGTCAATTACAGTTAAATTGGATCGACCAAAAATGGGCCTTTTTGCAAACGGTTTCAGAATTCGACGAAACTAGTTTTGTTGGGACCGTATCGTCAAAACATAGCTAGATTTATTTTTCTGGAATTTTTCGAATTAGTTTGTGGCCCTGGCAAATTGAAAAGCACGTTCACATCAAATATTGAATGTTTTATATTTTAATTTGAAGGGAAACGGACTGAAACAGTCGAATGGGCCTTCGAAACATATCCCATTGTGTTCGGAATGGGGGTAAAACGCTAGGGATGGCAGTCGTTGGGTTTAAATTGGTGGTCGTGTCAGAAGACCCTTTCAAACTCCACCGGCCAATCAGAAAATTTTAAAAAAAAAAGAAAACCCGTCTCTCTCTCCCCCCATCGCGATCGACGGCGAAACCGCATTCATTCCTTCCCAGGTCGATTCCGGCGAAACCACGGCGAATTACACCACCGTCCTTTGGAGTTTTCCGAAGCCCTCGCCACCCTCTTCCCATCCATAGCTGGTACGCCCCCTATCGTCGCTCGTGCGAGGAGATCCAGCCCCTCAAAGTTTGAAAGTTCCCGCCGCCGCCACGACCAGGATTCACCACCGAGCTGGCCAACTCCCCCACGCGCGTGAAGCCCTCTCCTAGCCCTTCGACGCTGCGAAGGCCGATCGTCTTCTAGCTTCACGGATTTCGCGAGAAATCGAAACCTAGTTTCGAACAAAACAGTGAGGTACGGCTGTGTAATTTTAAAACTGATTTTAACAGTTTAAAACCGTTGCAAACTTTGAAAAATCATATCTTTTTGCTAAATTAATGAAATTCGATGAAACAGGAAACATCGTGACCGTGTGGACGTCTTCTGCATTTTAGAAGAGACCGCGTATTTTTCTGAGCCTTCTGCTATTTTTGGTGGAGTGGAACCCAATGTGAGATTTCTAATTTATAAACAATATGGAAAACGACGATGTATAAATTATATAGTCGATGTATGAGTTATATAAGCGTTGTACACCTCATGTATAAGCGTTGTATAAGTTGTACGTTTGATGTATAAGTTGTATATGCGTTGTAAAAAATTATATATATGTTGAAATAAAAGTGAATTGCTATATATAAATATATATATATATACGCCCCTCGTCCACAAACCATGGACGATATTTATTGGTTGTGATTGGTGTGAAAATTGATTGATAGTGAATGGTTGTTTGGGATTGTTTGTGGTTGATATTGATTGATTGTGGTTGAAAAATACCCGTTTGTGGTTGAAAAATATTTGGTTGAAACCACATTGGACTAGTTTGTGGAAATGAAATAAATATATACATGCCGCCTGCATGCGAACTAGATGCATGATCCCCATTGTCAAAAACCACGAGGTTTTAAGGTAGAGCGAGGTGCCTTACTAGGGACGGTCCCGGTTTTAACTACCCTGCCGTTATGCTGCCGAAATTTTGAATAATATTCATGTGTTTGAGTTATTTTCATTTGCTAGAACTATATTTATTCATTGAATAGAAAACCCTCATGTGTTGAATCGATATTCATTCGTTGATTAGAAATTCATGTGTTGAATGGTATTCACGTTTTAAATATAAAAATCACATTTTTATCTATATATAGAAACTATAGAAAACCTTCATGTGTTGAATCGATATTCATTCGTTGATTTGAAATTCATGTGTTGAATGGTATTCATATTTTGAAATAAATTGTTTGATAATAAAAATCACCTTTTATCGACTATATGAACTGTGTAAAATAACCTCGTTTTGAAAGAAATTGTTTTATAAGAAAAATCATATTTTTATCACCTATATATACACTATATAAAATAATAGTGTTTTGAAATGAATTGTTTTACAATAAAAATCACATTTTTATTATATACATGAATCGTTGAAATGTGAAGTGTTAAAAATAGCCACTCGTTCAAATAAACATATATGAATTGAAATATTCATTAATTAGCTAATGATATGATTTTGCCTATACATGCAACATTAGAATGAATGGTGTTTTTAAACCAAAAGGAAACATATATGAAGTTAAATGGAAAATGATAAACGATAAGAACTGTATATATGTACATGCATATTTATTGAACAGGTTATAGCAAAGGGGATAAAGAAGAGGAATAAAATTTTGTGCCCGACAAATAGGTACACATTTACTGTTTTGTTTGGGTGATGATTTTATGAGCCTGTTGGCTAGCCGCTTGGCTTTTTCTTTTTCTTTTTGACATGAGACGCCCGTGTGGCTATTTGGGAATTTTCCCAGCCCCTCCCGTACAAAGGAGGTTATGGCGAAAATTTCCAAAATTTTAAGGTGTTAGTGAAATATTCGAACTGAAAACGATATTGAAATTGTTGAATGAACTATATTTATATAAATGTATAAATATAAATAAAATTAAAACGAAACGTGGCCGTGCAGTTCGCGTTTTGAAACCGTGATTTCAAACAACTAGTACGGGAAATCCGACCATTGGATTTTCCCGAAACCGCAACCGTCGGGTTCGCCTTGGAAATATCTTTCCAACGGCACCAACCTTGTAAAAATCCAACGGTTGGATTGTCTGGAATATTTAATTCAAATCTGAAGAAAAACAGCGCTAGAAACGATTATATTTATATATATATAAATATAATTATATTTAATCGAATAACGACGCTGCAGTTCGTATTTTGAAATCGAAACTTCAAACGATTGTACCGGGAGATCCGACCGTCGGATTTTCCCGAAACTGGAACCTTTGGATTCGTTTTGAAAAGACCTTTCTAATGATGTAGATTTTGTAAAGATCCAACGGTTAGATTTTCATATATGTGTAAATCAAATCTGAAGAAAAACAGCGCCACGGCCGCGTTATGGCCCGAAGCGTCGTTTTGAATAAATTGGCTATTTTAAAATAAATAAAAATAGCGATAAATCGTTATAAAATATCATAAACGATATGGAATGGAAATAAATTGAATTTGCTCGATTTATGTGGCTTTTGATGGTTGAATGTGTTTGGTGTGAAAATTACATTAAAGAACAAAATTGGTGTTGTCGAATAATTTAACCATTGAAATAAATTGATTTGAAATTCTAAATATACGTAAATTATTTGAAAAGGCCGAGTTAATTCTCATTTCAAATAATTGACCGACGATTGAAAGTCGAAGATGAAGACGATGGTCGAAGACCGGAGATCTTCACCTCGTTTGGATGGTAACCGAGGTCCTGATTGGGAGGCATCCAGAAATATGGATAATGAGTGGTGATCGTCCAGACGTACGTGGTGATCGATGGGTTTGCGAGGTATTTAGTGCCTCCGGTTCCGTTCAGACCCAGAACGAACTTGTAAATGGAATGTGTGTCTGACATTGGATTTTATTCTGTGTTGATTGATCTCTATTAAATATACATCTGTTTGGCGGCGGAGAATTTATTCTTTTGCTTAACGCCCTTCTCTGAAACGCACGAGCTCAGAGGTTGTGTATCGATGGACATCAGTCGCATGGCATGAGTTGCTAGTGTGGCATGCCTAAGTGGCAATGATCTGGACTTCTGTTGAAAAGCAAAGTCTTGTGGTGATGATCAAAGCACCGCCTGTGTGGTGTAGCTTTGTGTGTAACATGAAATCGCGAGCCTCACACCCCGGTATGAACCAGAAACGGGAGGAAGGACCTCAGGGAGGACATGCGTTTTGTAACGACCCGCATTCTACGCATCATAGAATCGTAGAATATTTATTTCTGTCACATACGAAGTCGTATGGTCATGTAACTTTGGGGGACGACTATTGGGGTCATTTCCCATGTTCATGATTTTTCCCGATTTTTTAAATGACCATTTTACCCCTAGTTATCACTGTTTTGGCCATAACTTTTGACTGGAAAGGAATTTTGACCTGAAACCACTTCCATTGGCTCCGGATGATGGTTTCTCTTTCCGTAGAGTGGTCACATTAGCCAAACGGACTTACCGTTTGGGAGATATGGCTGAAACAAGTTTCAGATGGTGAAAAACAGCTTAATTGGGCTTAACCGGGTGATTAACAGCTAGGCCCAAAGGGGAATTTCGGGATTAGGAGTTTAAAAGGGCTGTTAGGGTTTGGAGAATACTTTTTTCTCATTTTTCAGCCGTCACTATTCATTCCTCTTAACCTAGCCATGGCCTCCACCCTCTAAATCTCTTCAAAACACATCTTAATCACTTTCTAATTGAAGATTAGGCTTAGCAAACATCAAATCAAGGAGTATTAGCACGAGAACCGAGGTAGAGCTGCTGTGTAAGATTGGGAACAGCGCCAAATCAGAGAATATTTCAGTTTTGGGGTTTTAGTGGTGGCAAAGGTGAGTGATTAGCTTGCTTTTACACTAATTACTGTTAATTATGGGTAATTAGTGAAGATTAGCGAATTTATACATTAATAAATTCTGGAAAAATTCCTAAAATTCTATAATGATGTTTTATGGCTCTGATAAAAATTTGGGCTAATTTGGATAAGTTTTGCTAATTGTATGCATAATCACGGTTAAGAAGGATTAAGGGGAAAACATGGGTTTCTGGGTATGTTTGATCTAAAGTATTTCATGTAAATGATGTTTTAATGTTTGTGATTGATTCTATATGTTGTTGTTACTGCTGTTTGGAATGTTTTGTAATGTCATAGGAAGTTTAGAAAGGTTGAAAACGCCGTCGTTCGGCGAAAATAGCTTGCTGGAAAAAGTTGCAGATTTTCAGAACCGGTTAGGAAGAACACCCGATCCGAACCGGATAGGAGGAGGAGATCCGATCCGAACCGGATAGGAGGAGGAGATCCAATCCGAACCGGATAGGAGGAGTAGATCCGATCCGAACCGAATAGAAGGAGGAGATCCGAACCGAACCGGATAGGAGGAGACACCCGAACCGAACCGGATATGAGGAGACACCCGAACCGAACCGGATAGAAGGAGGAGATCCGATCCGAACCGAATAGAAGGAGGAGATCCGAACCGAACCGGATAGGAGGAGGATGCCCGAACTGAACCGAATAGGAGGAAGAGACCCGAACCGAACCGAAGAAGACCGTAACCCGAGATGCAAAGGTAGTCCAAATGGGAAGTTTGTACCAAGGATTCAGATGGGAATCAACGAGTTAACTTCATGATTGGGCTTTGCTGCGGGACGTGTGCTAAGGGGCTGTCGATGTCTGTAACTTTGGATCACTATGTATAGGGGGTACGTGAACGGATTCAGGGCCACAGTGGTCTAGGTACGACTAAAAGAGCTATAGACCAATGAAGTGGGGTCATTTGTAAAGGTTTAGTCATGACTCCATGGGGTAAGCTTGGTGGTAGCAGTAGTTGTACAAGCCGAACTCCGTCACTACTTCGATGGGTCTAGTGGTTGAAAGCGGTATACATCGTATGCTTTATGCACTGAGTGAGAGATGTGAGGATGGTTGCCATGATTGAATTGTTTGCTATCCCTATGACATGCACACCCCCACCCCCGTATTTCTTTACACCATATGTTGATGGCACCTTAGAGTATTGTACAGTATGTAGTGCTAACTCTTTGGTTGCAGGTCCAGGTTCAGGTATGGTTTAGTATACCTGTTATTGTTCTGTTTAGCTGCTTATCGCCCATACCAGACTTTTTGTCTGACCCAGAGTTTTATGTCTCTTCTTATTACTCTGGGTGCTCACACGAGCAGACTAGAGACAGGTTAGCTGGTGATGCACGGGTAGATGATCCGGAGACGAGCAGGAGGCTTCCACGTAATATATATATATAGTATTCTCCCTGTGTTGTCGAAGATCACTGCTTGGGCATTGGTGGTGTATCTTCCACTTTAGCTTTCTTTTGTTTAGAGACAGTAGATTTTGAAAAGTTGTAATAAGCTGTATTTGGATTTCCGCTGCTCTGATGTTGACATTTATTATTAGTTATCAGCTTATGCACTGTCTCACCTGTTTTATGTCAAGTATGTTATTAATATATTTTATTCCATGCGCTGTGAGACATTCTACAGCTTCCTTGATTAGTTCATTCTCTTCTTTCTTTTCTTATGACGACCGTTCCGTGCCAGTTGGACATGTGTACAGCGCACACTTGGAGGAAGTGTCGGTTGGTGCGGGGCGGGCCGCCACACTTGGTATCAGAGCTCTAGGTTGCGTAGTTAACCTAGGGAAGTTATCAGGGAGAGATAATATACGTGTACGAGAGAGCGTATTTGTGGTTATTTTGGTTTTCAAAAGCTATATATATACTATTAGTAGTATAAGAATGAAGTCGTACTGCACTAGCACCACTATGGAATCGTTAATCGTTTCCTTTTTCAGATTGACGATGAGCCGAGATACTAGAGGTGCTGGTAGGGGAGCCAATAATGGGAATGCTGCTGACATGAGGACGATGTTTACTGACCTCATGAGAGAGATGCTTAGAGATGTACGGGGGGCAGCTCCCAATGGTGGAAATGGTGGTGGTCCAATAGTGCAGGCGCCAAGAGTTGACTTCGCCAAGCTGAATAAGGATTATACTAGCCTTGGTGGGAAGCCATTCCACGGTACGGAGTCGGCCACAGATGTTCAGGATTGGTTGGATAGTTGCGAACGTATCTTCGAGGATTTGGGTATCGAGGATGCGATGAAGAGAAAGCTAGCGTCCCGTCAGCTGCAAGGGCGGGCAATGAATTGGTGGAATGCTATAAAGGCAGCTACTCCCGAAGATCAGATTACTTGGGAGCAGTTTAAAGCTCGCTTTAGCGAGAAGTTCATTCCAGCTGCTCAGAAGTCAGTGCTATTTAAGAAATTCTTGGAGCTCAAGCAGAATGGCAGAGCTGTCTCGGAGTACATTGCTGAATTCGACACTTTGTCAAAGTATGGGTTATCTCTTATTGATACTGCCGAGAAGAAGAATGAGAAATTCATAACTGGGTTAGATCAGTACTTAGGGGAAAGGCTTATTAACCACATCGATGAGACGTTCGAGTCGATTGTGGGGAAAGCATTAAGATCAGAGAGTCTCTACCCTAAGCCGAAGACTGAGGTTGCATCCGCAGATGAGCCAAAGCCACAAGCAAGTGGTGGAGGCAAGGGTGGTTCCCAGAATAAAAGAAAGCAGAGTCAGACTAAGGATGGCCAGAAGAAAAAGAATAAACAAGATGTTGAGTGCTTCAGCTGTGGTAAGAAGGGCCATTATGCTAGTAATTGTCGGGCCAAGCCAGCGGATAGGAAGTGCTTCAACTGTGGCCAAATGGGACATCACAAGGACAAGTGTCCGCAACCCCCTAAAGAAAAGCAAATGGTGAAAGCATACGCCCTTAATGCTATTCCTTCTTCGTCGAACGCCCCAACAGCGGCGGAGAAGGGAAAGAATGTCGTCATTCAAGGTATGCTTTCTGTTTATGATGTTCCTGTTAGAGTTTTGTTTGATACCGGAGCTTCCAGTTCTTTCATATCTAGTGACCTGGTAGATAGGTTGGGATTGGAGCCCGAGATTGTCGATAGACCTTTAGTAGTGACGAACCCGATTGGTGGTTCTACTAGCCTTAGCATGATTTGTCGTAATGTGGTCTTATCGAGTCATGGATGCATGTTTGTTTGTGATTGCTTTGTTTTGGGCTTCACTGGGTTTGGCATTATTTTGGGAGTAGATTGGCTCCGAAGATACGGGGTGGTGGTAGACTGTGAGGGCTTTTTGGTGACAGCTAGAGCGGATGATGGGCGGAGGATAGTGTTTGGTGGTCTACCCAGTGTGGGGGTATTGGCTAGTTTTCTAAACTCCCTCGACATTCCGCATAGTGAGTTGTCAGGTTTGCCCGTGGTTGGCCAGTATCCGGATGTCTTCGAAGAAGTGACCGGACTTCCACCACACCGAGAGATTGAGTTCCGTATTGATTTGGTAAAGGATGCCAGGCCTATAGTGATGCCACTTCGTCGTATGGCACCAAGAGAGCAGCGAGAGCTCGAGGTGCAAGTCAGCGATCTTTTGAAGAAGGGATTTATCAGAAGGAGTGTTTCTGAATGGGGAGCACCAGTTGTGTTTGCTACCAAGGCGGATGGTTCCCTTCGTTTGTGTGTAGACTACCGCGAGTTGAATAAAGTGACGAGGAAGAACAAGTATCCTCTACCGCGGATAGATGATTTGTTTGATCAGTTAAGTGATGCGAGAGTATTTTCTCAGTTGGATCTCGCGACAGGTTTTCATCAGCTTAGAGTGGAAGCTGAGAGTATAGCTAAAACGGCATTTCGGACGCCGTCTGGGTTTTATGAGTGGTTGGTCATGCCATTCGGGCTGACCAATGCCCCAGCATATTTTGTGGATCTTATGAATAGGGTATTCAGAGATCAGTTGAATAAGTTTGTCCTTGTGTTCGTTGATGATATTTTGGTCTACTCGAGGACAGAGGAAGAACACAAGGGACATTTAAGAATAGTGATGGAGGTGTTGAGAAAACACCAATTGAAAGCAAAGTTTTCTAAGTGTCACTTCTGGAAGAGGGAAGTGAGGTTCTTGGGCCACGTTGTATCAGAGAATGGTATTGCCGTAGACCCGGCAAAGGTGGCTACGGTACAGGATTGGCCTACGCCCAAGAATGCAACAGACGTAAGAAGTTTCTTGGGATTAGCGGGATATTATCGTAAGTTTATCCAAGGCTTCTCCAAGATAGGAGCACCGTTGACTCAGTTGACAAAGAAGAATCAAGCTTTTGTTTGGAACGAAAGGTGCGAGGATGCATTCAAGAGTCTAAAAGAAAAGTTGACAAGTGCACCAGTGTTAGTCATTCCCAAGGGGAGTGAAGAGATGACGGTATATACAGATGCTTGTGGTACCGGACTAGGTGCTGTGTTGATGCAAGGTGGTAGGGTTGTAGCTTATGCAAGCAGGCAACTGAAACCGCATGAGAAGAGGTATCCTATCCATGATTTGGAATTGGCAGCGATCGTATTCGCATTGAAGATGTGGAGACATTATCTCTTGGGAGAAAGATTCGAGCTGTTTACTGATCATAAGTCGCTGAAGTATCTTTTCTCTCAAAAGGATTTGAATCTTCGTCAGCAGAGGTGGTTAGAGTTCTTAGCTTCATATGATTTCGACATCGCATATACACCGGGAAAGGGCAATGCCGTAGCCGATGCGTTGAGTCGAAGACATGCCAGTTTAGGGGCTATGTTCCTTGAATGGAAGCAACTGGAGTATATCGCGGGGTTTGATTTCAGACCAAAGTGCGAATTGGACCCAGAAATGTTAGCAAGTTTGACGATCAGACCCACTTTAATTGAGCGGATCGGCTCTAGTCAGAGGGACGATCCTAACCTATTGGAAATCATCTCCAAGTTAGAGATGGGTATCGATGAGGAGATGAGCAAGTATGGGCTTGATCAAGATGGATGGCTTAGAAAGAATGGAAAGCTCGTTGTACCCAATGTCAATGGATTGAGAGATGAAGTGCTTAGAGAATGTCATCACTCAAAACTGACTATACACCCCGGTGGTAATAAGATGTATCGAGACATGAGACAGACTTACTACTGGGAAGGGATGAAAAGAGACGTTGGGGAGTTTATATCCAAATGCATGAATTGCCAGCTAGTTAAAGCCGAGCAAAAGAAGCCTAGTGGGTTGTTACAGCCATTAGAAATTCCCGAATGGAAATGGGAGCAAGTCTCGATGGATTTCATTGATAGTTTACCAAGGACTAGATCGGGACATGATAGCATTTGGGTGATTGTGGACCGATTAACCAAAAGTGCAAGATTTATACCGGTCAGATCGACCAGAACGGCAGCTAAGTTAGCAGAATTGTATATGAAGTGGGTAGTGAGATTCCATGGAGTACCTAAAAGCACTGTGAGTGACCGAGACCCGTTGTTCACTAGTGGGTTTTGGAAGAGCTTACAAGAAGCTCTAGGGTCAGAGTTACATCTCAGTACCGCATATCATCCTCAGACCGACGGTCAGACGGAGAGGGTGAATCGTATTTTGGAAGATCTCTTGAGAGCATGTATATTGGATTTTGGTGGATCATGGGATGACCATTTGCATCTAGTAGAGTTTGCATATAATAATAGCTACCAATCCAGTATCGGTATGGCTCCGTTTGAAGCTTTGTACGGAAGACCGTGCAACTCACCATCATGTTGGATAGAGACTGGCGAGAAGTTTATGCTTGGACCAGATGTGGTGAGGGAAACTTCAGATAAGATTAAGATCATTCAACAACGAATGAAGGCTGCCCAGGATAGGCAGAAGAGTTATGCTGATAAGAGGAGAAGAGACTTAAAATTCTCCGTTGGCGACTTGGTGTTTGTCAAGATTTCTCCGTTGAAGAGCGTAATACGATTTGGCAGGAGAGGCAAGTTGGCACCAAGATTCGTTGGCCCATTCCCTGTTCTGGAACTAGTCGGGAATTTGGCATATAGAATTGACTTACCGGAGAAGATGGCGGGAGTTCATAACGTATTTCATGTTTCCCAACTAAGGAAGTTCGTTCACGACTCAGATATGACTATTTCACCTGATCAGTTGGAGGACCTCGAAGTAGAACCCGAGGCGGTTGGGAACCGCAAGCCGGTCCGTATTGTCGAGCACGACATGAAGCAACTTCGAAGGAAGGCGGTGAAGCTAGTCAAGGTACAGTGGAGCGAGAACGAGAATGATTGTACTTGGGAGACAGAGGATAACATTAAGAAGTCACACCCAGAACTCTTTGCCTGGTAAGATTTTGACTTCGATTTAGTTTTCCGCATGCTAGGATAGGCTTGTTTGCTTGTTTTGCATGTTTGATTGTTGTACGTGGCTGTTAGGCATGCGGGATCCTTTGTATGTTTTGGGTTAAGGAATTTCGGGGACGAAATTTCTTAAGGGGGGGAGAGTGTAACGACCCGCATTCTACGCATCATAGAATCGTAGAATATTTATTTCTGTCACATACGAAGTCGTATGGTCATGTAACTTTGGGGGACGACTATTGGGGTCATTTCCCATGTTCATGATTTTTCCCGATTTTTTAAATGACCATTTTACCCCTAGTTATCACTGTTTTGGCCATAACTTTTGACTGGAAAGGAATTTTGACCTGAAACCACTTCCATTGGCTCCGGATGATGGTTTCTCTTTCCGTAGAGTGGTCACATTAGCCAAACGGACTTACCGTTTGGGAGATATGGCTGAAACAAGTTTCAGATGGTGAAAAACAGCTTAATTGGGCTTAACCGGGTGATTAACAGCTAGGCCCAAAGGGGAATTTCGGGATTAGGAGTTTAAAAGGGCTGTTAGGGTTTGGAGAATACTTTTTTCTCATTTTTCAGCCGTCTATTCATTCCTCTTAACCTAGCCATGGCCTCCACCCTCTAAATCTCTTCAAAACACATCTTAATCACTTTCTAATTGAAGATTAGGCTTAGCAAACATCAAATCAAGGAGTATTAGCACGAGAACCGAGGTAGAGCTGCTGTGTAAGATTGGGAACAGCGCCAAATCAGAGAATATTTCAGTTTTGGGGTTTTAGTGGTGGCAAAGGTGAGTGATTAGCTTGCTTTTACACTAATTACTGTTAATTATGGGTAATTAGTGAAGATTAGCGAATTTATACATTAATAAATTCTGGAAAAATTCCTAAAATTCTATAATGATGTTTTATGGCTCTGATAAAAATTTGGGCTAATTTGGATAAGTTTTGCTAATTGTATGCATAATCACGGTTAAGAAGGATTAAGGGGAAAACATGGGTTTCTGGGTATGTTTGATCTAAAGTATTTCATGTAAATGATGTTTTAATGTTTGTGATTGATTCTATATGTTGTTGTTACTGCTGTTTGGAATGTTTTGTAATGTCATAGGAAGTTTAGAAAGGTTGAAAACGCCGTCGTTCGGCGAAAATAGCTTGCTGGAAAAAGTTGCAGATTTTCAGAACCGGTTAGGAAGAACACCCGATCCGAACCGGATAGGAGGAGGAGATCCGATCCGAACCGGATAGGAGGAGGAGATCCGATCCGAACCGGATAGGAGGAGTAGATCCGATCCGAACCGAATAGAAGGAGGAGATCCGAACCGAACCGGATAGGAGGAGACACCCGAACCGAACCGGATATGAGGAGACACCCGAACCGAACCGGATAGAAGGAGGAGATCCGATCCGAACCGAATAGAAGGAGGAGATCCGAACCGAACCGGATAGGAGGAGGATGCCCGAACTGAACCGAATAGGAGGAAGAGACCCGAACCGAACCGAAGAAGACCGTAACCCGAGATGCAAAGGTAGTCCAAATGGGAAGTTTGTACCAAGGATTCAGATGGGAATCAACGAGTTAACTTCATGATTGGGCTTTGCTGCGGGACGTGTGCTAAGGGGCTGTCGATGTCTGTAACTTTGGATCACTATGTATAGGGGGTACGTGAACGGATTCAGGGCCACAGTGGTCTAGGTACGACTAAAAGAGCTATAGACCAATGAAGTGGGGTCATTTGTAAAGGTTTAGTCATGACTCCATGGGGTAAGCTTGGTGGTAGCAGTAGTTGTACAAGCCGAACTCCGTCACTACTTCGATGGGTCTAGTGGTTGAAAGCGGTATACATCGTATGCTTTATGCACTGAGTGAGAGATGTGAGGATGGTTGCCATGATTGAATTGTTTGCTATCCCTATGACATGCACACCCCCACCCCCGTATTTCTTTACACCATATGTTGATGGCACCTTAGAGTATTGTACAGTATGTAGTGCTAACTCTTTGGTTGCAGGTCCAGGTTCAGGTATGGTTTAGTATACCTGTTATTGTTCTGTTTAGCTGCTTATCGCCCATACCAGACTTTTTGTCTGACCCAGAGTTTTATGTCTCTTCTTATTACTCTGGGTGCTCACACGAGCAGACTAGAGACAGGTTAGCTGGTGATGCACGGGTAGATGATCCGGAGACGAGCAGGAGGCTTCCACGTAATATATATATATAGTATTCTCCCTGTGTTGTCGAAGATCACTGCTTGGGCATTGGTGGTGTATCTTCCACTTTAGCTTTCTTTTGTTTAGAGACAGTAGATTTTGAAAAGTTGTAATAAGCTGTATTTGGATTTCCGCTGCTCTGATGTTGACATTTATTATTAGTTATCAGCTTATGCACTGTCTCACCTGTTTTATGTCAAGTATGTTATTAATATATTTTATTCCATGCGCTGTGAGACATTCTACAGCTTCCTTGATTAGTTCATTCTCTTCTTTCTTTTCTTATGACGACCGTTCCGTGCCAGTTGGACATGTGTACAGCGCACACTTGGAGGAAGTGTCGGTTGGTGCGGGGCGGGCCGCCACACGTTTCTTCCTAGCTAGGGTGGTGTCAGTGACCTACCAGCCCTGACATTTATATACTTTTCACCTGTGTGGTTGTTGCTGTTGCGAGGCGCCTCGGTTTGATCGAACGATCCGGGTCCGATGGAGTCATTCGTTGGCTCGTTTACGCCCCAAAGGGCGGGGAAACGTATTGTTCAGGAATTTTAATCCACATCGGTGGACCGACCCTGTCGCTCCTAGGGTCACTCGAGCTCTGATCCTGAGACTCGGGCTAGGTAGTCTCGAATTCGGTAAGGACTATCTTTTGCCTTGGTTCTTGATGGAAATCCAATTTCCAAATACGACATCGTGCGATTTTGATTGTATACGTATATATGGCGACATAGTGGTATGGGGCATTAATGCTGTCTATGATTGATAGTTATGATTTGAAATTGTTTTCAAAACATATAAACACTAGCAATAATATCAAATGCCTTGGTTTTATTCGTATCAAGCATATTTTGGCCGTTATAAGGTAAAAACTCTATCCTCCGGTTTGCGTTGCATTGTGTGATGGGAACTGAGTCTTATAATGGCTTCATTATTATAAAAAGCATTGCGATATTTAAAAGAAAGATTTGTTTTAAAGCACTGGCAATCCAATGGAGTAAACCCGTTCCACGAAAGTGGCGTGGTCCTGTGATAGCCAAATTATATATGTGTTGAGTAGATTTCTCATACCAGTCCCATGACTGACTCGTAGTTTGTTTCACTTTCAAACTCGGGTGCCCCTTTTGCTACACGGGCAGCCTTGTATTCAGGTTTAGCTGGTTCTTTCTGGATAGCTGGAGCTGAAGATGGATTCTATCATTTATCTCTTTTTATGCTGTTCAGCTCCTATTGTACATATTATGTTTGTTTTCCGCTGTAGACATTTATGTATAGCTGAACTGTATTTGTACTAAGTATGATCCTGTATACTGTGTAACTCTGATGATTACTTTTATCCAGTATATTCTATTGTTCATTATCTGGTGTATTTATTTAATTTTGTTCTGCTTTTATCTGTTTATGTGTTATATTCCACGGATTACCCTTGTCGCCGTCAGTACGGGGTTTGGGGTCGTCTCAATTTGGTATCAGAGCTTTGGTTAAGCTTAGTTCTGGAATATGACACTTGAACGAACTCGTCAGAAATAGAACCAGTAGTGTTCTAGGACGGGTAGCTCAATACAGATAGGATCAGTAATATCCTAGTATGAGTAAAGCAGAATGAAATAACACCTCGATAGACACATTTACATTGAAGTATATGTTTCTATATTTTAAATTATCTTTTCTGTGACCTGACACTTGATCTGTTGTTTGCAGAAGTACTAGAAAATGAGTGTCAGAAACAGAAGGAATGCAGAACCGGATATTGAGGCCCTATTAATCAAATATCGAAATATGGGTGGAATACCGTTCTCCGGTGAAGAATCTATTATGAAGACACAGGCTTGGATTCGTTCGGCTGAGAAGATCTTTGATAGTTTAAAGCTGAGGGATGACCAGAGAAGATTACTGGCCTCCTGGGCACTCAAAGATGAAGCTTTGTTCTGGTGGGATTCAGTTATTGAGAATAATCTAGAAGGTGATATCACCTGGGACAGATTCAAAGTGACTTTCCTAGAAAGATTTACTCCTCCCGAAGCGACTGAGCGATTATGCGACGAATTTTCTTATCTGATACAAGGTGACATGACCATCCCAGAATATCATAAGAAATTCAATGAACTTTCTCATTTTGCTCCTCATCTGATTAAAGACCCAAAGAGGAAAAATCTGAGATTTATTCACGGGCTTCAAAGGAAATACCAGAATAAAGTATTGGGGCATGTGAAGCTTCCTTTTTCTGAAATGATATACATGGCTTATCAGTACGAAGATCTCGACAGGAAAAGCATGTTGCGCGACGATGAGGAAGTCAGCTTTAGTAATAAAATTGTGTCTGAAACTGATCGTCCTGAGGCCGGTACAATGTCTGAAGTCGGTAAGGGGCCCAAAGTTGATCGAAAAAGGGCCAGATCCGAAAAAGAACCAGTAACGACAGCTGTATGCAGTAACTGCCATAAACAGGGGCATTTGACCAGGAATTGTAAACCCTCGAAGAAGCTAAGGAAAGATGAAACTAAATCCGGTAAGAAGTTCCAAGAGAATAGAAAGTGAAGTCAATGCCATCAGTCTGGTCATCTTTCAAAGGCCTGCCCTCTATTCAGAAAACCTAAAGCAGTACATGTAAATGAAGTGGTAGAAGTACCTGCATCCTCGTCTGCTCAGGAAAGGTCTGATGTTTTAGAAGGCACGCTCAATGTCAAAAACATTCCAGTTAAAGTACTGTTTGACACAGGTGCGTCACGAAACTTTGTTGCAAGGAGTGCAGTCAAGAAACTGGATTTGAATTTGAAGAAGCTCAAAGAGCCAATGACTGTCCAAAATCCAGTTGGGGGTTCCATCAATCTCAGTTGGGTTTGTGCAGTACCTATCTCTTTTTCTTGCTATAAATTCCCTATTATCTCTATCGTCATGAATTTTAATGAATTCGATCTTATTCTGGGATTGGATTGGCTAACCAAATATGAAGCAGAGGTTAGATGCACCGAGAGAGTTGTAAATGCAAAGGCACAATCGGGGAATTATATAACCATACCTTGTGAAGGCCCAACATCAAATAGAAAGGACTTCTGGGCAGCTTTGGATGTTTCTCCAGCCCAAATAGAAAATGTCCCTGAAGTCACAGAGAATATCCCCGATCTAGTGAAAGACATCCCTGTCGTCAAGAACTATGCAGATGTATTCGAAGAAGTTGTTCGCTTACCTCCGCAGAGAGAAATAGATTTCAAGATTGCTTTGATTCCGAATGCAAGGCTGGTAGTTCACGCTATTCGAAGAATGTCCTTGAAAGAGAAAGAGGAATTAGACAATCAAACACGACAGCTCGTATGGAAGGGTCTGATCAAGCCTAGTTTCTCTGACTGGGGAGCAGCAGTGGTGTTTGTCCCAAAATCTGACGGTACTCTACGTCTATGTGTGGATTATCGTGATTTGAACAAACAGACAATAAAGAACAAATATCCATTGCCGCGGATTGATGATTTGTTGGATCGATTAAATGGCGCACAAGTATTCTCAAGGATGGACCTAGCTACAGGCCTCCATCAACTTCGAATTGCCGAAGAGTGTGTTCCAATGACAGCATTCAGAGGTCCCGACTTATTCTATGAGTGGTTAGTAATGTCGTTCGGCTTATGTAACGCTCCAGCTTACTTCGTCGATCTGATGAATAGAGTGTTCAGAGGGGTTTTGAATAAATTTGTTCTGGTTTTCATTGACGATATTCTAATCTTCTCTAAATCAAAGGCCGAACATGAAAAGCATCTTGAACAGGTTCTAGAAATTCTGAGACGGAATGTATTAAAAGCCAAATTTTCCAAATGTATCTTCTGGCAAGATGAAGTAAAATTTCTAGGCCACGTTGTATCGAAAGAAGGAATTGCTGTGGATCCAAGTAAAATCACAGCTATTCAGAACTGGAAGCAGCCCAGTACCCCTACTGAAGTCCGCAGTTTTCTTGGATTGGCTAGCTATTACCGGAAGTTTGTCAAAAACTTTTCGAAGATATCTGGTCAATTAACGAAGCGTATAAAGAAGCACTCTAAATTCAAATGGACTCCAGAAAGTGAGGAGGCTTTTGAAGAGCTAAAATTAAGACTAACGACTGCTCCAGTGTTAACCATCATCGATGGCAATCAGGATTTGAAAGTCTGGACTGATGCTTCTAGAGAGGGCCTTGGCGCAGTGTTAATGCAAAGGGGCCAAGTGATTGCTTATGCTAGCCGTCAACTGAAGCCGCACGAGAAAAACTATGTAACTCGTGATCTTGAGTTATTGGCTATAGTATTCGCCTTGAAAATCTGGAGACACTATCTCCTGGGTGAGAGATTCGAAGTGTTTACAGATCACCAGTCGTTAAAGTATCTGTTCACTCAGAAAGACCTGAATTTGAGGCAGCAACGTTGGTTGGAGTTTCTTGCAGCATATGACTTTGAAATTAAATATACTCCAGGGAAAGCCAATGTCGTGGCCGATGCGCTGAGCAGAAAGAATGTAATGATCGCCAGCTTTATTATCACGACTTCCTTGATTGACAAAATATCTATTCTTCAGAAGGAGGATAACTTTATTAAGGATATGATCAAAAGGATTCAGAAAGGCGAACCCTCGTGTTTTCAAATAGATAACGACGAGACCTTGAGGTTAAAAGGAAGGATTTGTGTTCCTGACATTCCTGAGCTCAAAAGGGAAGTGTTAGACGAGTGTCACAAGTCCAAGCTGAGTATCCATGCTGGTGTGGCCAAAATGTATAACGATCTCAAACGAACATTCTGGTGGAAGGCTATGAAAAGGGACGTTTCAATATACGTTGGCCGATGCCCTACTTGCCAGCTAGTCAAAAGTGACCAACAGAAACTGGCTGGATTGCTACAACCACTAGAAGTTCCTGGTTGGAAGTGGGAACATATTTCTATGGATTTCATTGATGGTCTGCCCAGAACCAGAAAAGGGAATGACAGTATTTGGGTGATCGTAGATCGCTTCACGAAGACCGCCCATTTTATACCTGTCAAATCAAACAAAACTGCTCAGAGTCTGGCGCAGATATACTTCAGGGAAATAGTTAGACTACATGGAGTGCCGCTCAGTATAGTCAGTGATAGAGATACAATATTTACTAGCAAATTCTGGGAAGCATTTCAAGTCGAGCTAGGAACGAAGTTAAACTGGAGCACCGCTTATCATCCTCAGACAGACGGTCAGACTGAGAGGGTGAATCGTATTATAGAAGATCTATTGCGGACTTGTGTTATAGATTTCGGTGGATCATGGGAAGACCATCTGCATTTGGCTGAATTCTCTTATAACAACAGCTACCGGGCGAGCCTGACAATGTCGCCATTCGAAGCATTGTATGGTAGACCGTGCCGATCTCCTGCTTGTTGGGTCGAACCTGGGAATAGACTTGTGTTAGGGCCAGACATGATTCGAGAAGCTACCGACAAAGTCGATTTTATTACGAAGCGATTACTCGCCGCTCAAAGCCGACAAAAGAGCCATGCCGATAGAAGAAGAAGAGATATATCCTTTGAATTTGGTGACTATGTATATTTGAAAGTATCGCCGATGAGAGGAGTTATCCGGTTCGGTAAAACAGGGAAATTGGCGCCCAAATTCATTGGTCCGTTTCCTATTCAGGAACGGATCGGGACTCTCGCTTATAGGGTTAAATTGCCAGATTGGTTGCCTGGAGTTCATGATGTATTTCACATATCTCAACTTCGAAAGCATGTTCATGATCCAGACTTGATCGTGGAAGAAGCAGCTCAGCAGGATATTGAAATTACTCCAGAATTAGCTGTGAGAAGAGAGCCGCTAAACATTATCGGCAAAGAAACCAAAGAGCTGAGGAACAAGAAGGTTCACTTAGTCAAAGTGCAATGGAGTGGAGATCCGCGAGATTGTACTTGGGAAACTGAGGAGAGCATTCAGAAAGCTTACCCTAGATGCCGAGTAGATATCTCTGATTGACTCCGGTGCAAGGTACATTTACCATACTTTGCATTACCATTTAATTCTCTACTCTGCTGTTATTTTCTTTCCAGGGATATGCACTTTTAACTCTATAATCTGAATGATTTTAAAAAGAGAATAGAAGTTGATCCGTATATTTTTGAAAGGTTAAAACGATTTGATTGTTGGTTGTGTTGTGTGATTGTAGATTTATCAAACCACTTTTGGCTTTGTTCCTTTTCGGGGACGAAAAGTTTTAAGGGGGGGAGATTGTAACGACCCAGAAAATCTGAACCAATTTAAAAAATTTAAATTGGCTAAAATAATGGATTTTAAATATTTAAAATAAATATTTTAAATAATGGCAATAAAAAGTGAGTTTGAGTCGACAATTGAAAGCGAATATAATTAATTATAATTATAAGCAAGGCCTGAAATGGCGCTGCAGGTTCAAAAATTGAATTCAAACTTTGTCGGACTGTACCGGGTGCAAAACAAAACGGGTTTTAGCGAAACCAAAAATATTTAAATCTGTTAGTGAATACCTTTCTAACGAATCTGAAAAATCGAATTTTTATAGCGGAAAGCAAAAGTTATGGCTGAATGAATTTTCAGAAAGGTCGCTATGGAATTTATATAGCCCGTGAAATTGGCCATTTTGCATACGACCTCAGAATTCGACGAAACCACTTTTGTTGGATCCGGGATGTGAAGTTATTGCTAGGTTTCAAATTTCATAATTTTTGAAGCTAATATGTGAGCATCGCAAAAGAAAATGTGTTTGGGTCAATTATAGTTAAATTGGATCGACCAAAAATGGGCCTTTTTGCAAACGGTCTCAGAATTCGACGAAACTAGTTTTGTTGGGACTGTATCGTCAAAACATAGCTAGATTTATTTTTCTGGAATTTTTCGAATTAGTTTGTGGCCCTGGCAAATTGAAAAGCACGTTCAAATCAAATATTGAATGTTTTATATTTTAATTTGAAGGGAAACGGACTGAAACAGTCGAATGGGCCTTCGAAACATATCCCATTGTGTTCGGAATGAGGGTAAAACGCTAGGGACGGCAGTCGTTGGGTTAAAATTGGTGGTCGTGTCAGAAGACCCTTTAAAACTCCACCGGCCAATCAGAAAATTTTAGAAAAAAAAAAGAAGAAGACCCGTCTCTCTCTCTCCCCATCGCGATCGACGGCGAAACCGCATTCATTCCTTCCCAGGCCGATACTGGCGAACCACGGCGAATTACACCACGGTCCTTTGGAGTTTTCCGAAGCCCTCGCCACCCTCTTCCCATCCATAGCTGGTACGCCCCATATCGTCGCTCGTGCGAGGAGATCCAGCCCCTCAAAGTTCGGAAGTTCCCGCCGCCGCAACGACCAGGATTCGCCACCGAGCTGGCCAACTCCCCCACGCGCGCGAAGCCCTCTCCTAGCCCTTCGACGCTGCGAAGGTCGATCGTCCTCTACCTTCACGGATTTCACGAGAAATCGAAACCTAGTTTCGAACAAAACAGTGAGGTACGGCTGTGTAATTTTAAAACTGATTTTAACAGTTTAAAACCGTTGCAAACTTTGAAAAATCATATCTTTTTGCTATGTTAACGAAATTCGATGAAACAGGAAACATCGTGATCGTGTGGACGTCTTCTGCATTTTAGAAGAGACCGCGTATTTTTCTGAGCCTTCTGCTATTTTTGGTGGAGTGGAACCCAATGTGAGATTTCTAATTTATAAACAATATGGAAAACGACGATGTATAAATTATATAGTCGATGTATGAGTTATATAAGCGTTGTACACCTCATGTATAAGCGTTGTATAAGTTGTACGTTCGATGTATAAGTTGTATATGCGTTGTAAAAAATTATATATGTGTTGAAATAAAAGTGAATTGCTATATATATATATATATATATATATATATATATATATATATATATACGCCCCTCGTCCACAAACCATGGACGATATTTATTGATTGTGATTGGTGTGAAAATTGATTGATAGCGAATGGTTGTTTGGGATTGTTTGTGGTTGATATTGATTGATTGTGGTTGAAAAATACCCGTTTGTGGTTGAAAAATATTTGGTTGAAACCACATAGGATTAGTTTGTGGAAATGAAATAAATATATACATGCCGCCTGCGTGCGAACTAGATGTATGATCCCCATTGTCAAAAACCGCGAGGTTTTAAGGTAGAGCGAGGAGCCGTACTAGGGACGGTCCCGGTTTTAACTACCCTGCCGTTATGCTGCCGAAATTTTGAAGAATATTCATGTGTTTGAGTTATTTTCATTTGCTAAAACTATATTTATTCATTGAATAGAAAACCCTTATGTGTTGAATCGATATTCATTCGTTGATTAGAAATTCATGTGTTGAATGGTATTCGCGTTTTAAATATAAAAATCACATTTTTATCTATATATAGAAACTATAGAAAACCTTCATGTGTTGAATCGATATTCATTCGTTGATTTGAAATTCATGTGTTGAATGGTATTCATATTTTGAAATAAATTGTTTGATAATAAAAATCACCTTTTATCGACTATATGAACTGTGTAAAATAACATCGTTTTGAAAGAAATTGTTTTATAAGAAAAATCCTATTTTTATCACCTATATATACACTATATAAAATAATAGTGTTTTGAAATGAATTGTTTTACAATAAAAATCACATTTTTATTATATACATGAATCGTTGAAATGTGAAGTGTTAAAAATAGCCACTCGTTCAAATAAACATATATGAGTTGAAATATTCATTAATTAGCTAATGATATGATTTTGCCTATACATGCAACATTAGTATGAATGGTTTTTTTAAACCAAAAGGAAACATATATGAAGTTGAATGGAAAATGATAAACGATAAGAACTGTATATATGTACATGCATATTTATTGAACAGGTTATAGCAAAGGGGCTAAAGAAGAGGAATAAAATTTTGTGCTCGACAAATAGGTACACATTTACTGTTTTGTTTGGGTGATGATTTTATGAGCCTGTTGGCTAGCCGCTTGGCTTTTTCTTTTTCTTTTTGACATGAGACGCCCGTGTGGCTATTTGGGAATTTTCGCAGCCCCTCCCGTACAAAGGAGGTTATGGCGAAATTTTCCAAAATTTTAAGGCGTTAGTGAAATATTTGAAGTGAAAACGATATTGAAATTGTTGAATGAACTATATTTATATAAATATATAAATATAAATAAAATTAAAACGAAACGTGGTCGTGCAGTTCGCGTTTTGAAACCGTGATTTCAAACAACTAGTACGGGAAATCTGACCATTGGATTTTCCCGAAACCGCAACCGTCATATCCCCTTGTATCAAATAAGAAAATTCATCACATAATCGCTCCGTCGCTTCGGGAGGAGTAAATTTTTCTAGGAAAAACTCTTTGAATTTGTCCCAGGTGATATCACCTTCTGGATTATCTTTGATGATTGTTTCCCACCAGATTAAAGCTTCTTCTTTGAGCGCCCAAGAGGCTACTAACCTTTTCTGATCATCTCTCAACTGGATGCGCTCAAATATTCTTTCGATAGAACTCATCCACGCTTGAGTCTGAATTATAGATTCATTGCCCGAGGACTGTGCTCCGTTCAGGTTTCGATATCTCTTTAATAGAGCCTCTAGATCTGGTTCTGCATTCCTTCTGTTTCTGACACTCATTTTTCTAGTACTTCTACAATTAGCAGATCAAGTGTCAGGTCACAGAAAATATATTTTAAGATATAAAAACTCATACTTCAATGTAAATGTGTCTATCGAGGTGTAATTTCATTCTGCTTTACTCATACTAGGAAATTACTAATCCTATCTGTATAGAGTTACCCGTCCTAGAACACTACTGGTTCTCTTTCTGACGAGTTCGTTCATATGTTATATTCCAGCACTAAGCTTAACCAAAGCTCTGATACCAAATGCGACGACCCCAAACCCCGTACTGACGGAGACAAGGGTAATCTTTGGAATATAACACAGAAACAGATAATAGCATAACAGAATTAAATAAATACACCAGATAATGAACAATAGAATATATTGGATAAAAGTAATCATCAGAGTTACACAGTATACAGGATCACACTTAGTACAATTACAGTTCAACTATACATATATGTCTACAGCGGAAAATAAACATAATGTACAATAGGAGCTGAACAGCATAAAAAGAGATAAATGATAGAATCCATCTTCAGCTCCAGCTATCCAGAAAGAACCAGCTAAACCTGAATACAAGGCTGCCCGTGTAGAAAAAGGGGCACCCGAGTTTGAAAGTGAAACAAACTACGAGTCAGTCACGGGACTGGTATGAGAAATCTACTCAACACATTTAATATATGGCTAATCACAGGACCACGCCACTTTCGTGGAACGGGTTTACTCCATTGGATGGCCAGTGCTTTAAAACAAATCTTTCTTTTAAACAACGCAATGCTTTTTATAAAAATGAAGCCATTATAAGACTCAGTTCCCATCACACAATGCAACGCAAACCGAAGGGTAGAGTTTTACCTTATAATGGCCAAATATGCTTGATGCGAATAAAACAAAAGCAATTGATATTATTACTAGTGTTTACATGTTTCAAAAACAATTTCGAATCATAACTATCAATCATAGACGGCATGGGTACCATATATCATGTCACCATATATATATACAATCAAAACCACACAGTCACGTATTTGGAAATTGGATTTCCGTCATGAACCAAGGCAAAAGATAGTCCTCACCGAATTCGAGACTGTCTAGCCCGAGTCTCAGGGCAAGTACTCAGTCAAACCCTTGGATCGTCAGGGCCGGTCCACCGATGTGGATTAAAATGCCTGAACAATGCGTTTCCCCGTCCTATGGGACGTAAATGAGCCCACGAATGACTCCAACGGACCCGGATCGTCCGATCTAACCGAGGCGCCTCGCAACAGCAACAACCACATAAGTAAAATGTCAGGCCGTGTAAAAACACTGACACAACTCCTAGCTAGAAGGAAACGCATGCCCTCCCTGAGGTCCTTCTCCCGTTTCTGGCTCATATCGGGGAGTGAGGCTCGTGAATTCACGTTATACACAAAGCTACGCCACACAGGCGGTGCTTTGATCATCACCACAAGAATTTGCTTTTCAACAGAAGCCCTGATCATTTGCCACTTAGGCATGCCACACTAGCAATTCATGCTATGCGACTGATGTCCATCGATATACAACCTCTGAGCTCATGCGTTTCAGAGAAGGGCGTTAAGCAAAAGAATAAATTCTCCGCCGCCAAACAGATGTATATTTAATAGAGATCAATCAACATAGAATAAAATCCAATGTCAGACACACAGTCCATTTACAAGTCCGTTCTGAGTCTGAATGAAACCGGAGGCACTAAATACCTCGCAAACCCATCGATCATCACGTACGTCTGGACGATCACCACTCATTATCCATATTTCGGGATGCCTCCCAATCAGGACCTCGGTTACCATCCAAACGAGGTGAAGATCTCTGGTCTTCGACCACCGTCTTCAACTTCGACTTTCAATCGTCGGTCAACTATTTGAAATGAGAATTAACTCGGCCTTTTCAAATAATTCACGGATATTTAGAATTTCAAATCAATTTATTTCAATGGTTAAATCATTCGACAGCACCAATTTTGTTCTCTAATGAAATTTTCACACCAAACACATTCAACCATCAAATACCACATAAATCAAGCAAATTCAGTTTATTTCCATTCCATATCGTTTATGATATTTTATAACGATTTATCGTTATTTTTATTTATTTTAAAATAGCCAATTTATTCAAAACGACGCTTCAGGCCATAACGCGGCCGTGGCGCTGTTTTTCTTCAGATTTGATTTACACATATCTGAAAATCTAACCGTTGGATCTTCACCAAATTTACATCATTAGAAGATCTTTTCAAAACGAATCCAACGGTTCTAGTTTCGGGAAAATCCGACGGTCGGATCTCCCGGTATCATCGTTTGAAGTTTCGATTTCAAAATACGAACTGCAGCATCGTTATTCGATTAAATATAATTATATTTATATATATATATATAAATATAATCGCTTCTGGCGCTGTTTTTCTTCAGATTTGAATTAAACATTCCAAACAATCCAACCATTGGATTTTTTACAAACTTGGTGCCGTTGGAAAGATTTTCCCAAAGCGAACCCAACGGTTGCGATTTCAGGAAAATCCGATGGTCGGATCTCCCGTACTAATCGTTTGAAATCGCGGTTTCAAAATACGAACTACAGTGTCGTTTTTCAATATATTTCAATTCTATTTAAATATATATATATATATATCGATTCTTCGATTTCAAAACCATATGAACTTCATACTTTTGATAAAAATGATATTTTTATCAAACGGTCTTCTATTTCAACACTTCACTATATTTGACAACTCATGTATATAATAAAAATGTGATTTTTAATGTAAAACAATTCATTTCAAAACCAGATTATTTTATATAGTGCATATTGGTGATAAAAATGGGATTTTTATTATAAAACAATTTATTTCAAAACTTGACTATTTTATATAGTTCATATAGATGATAAAAAGGTGACTTTTATATTTAAAACACGAACACCATTCAACACATGAATTTCAATTCAACGAATAAATATAGTTTCAACAAATGAAAATAATTCAAACACATGAATATTATTCAAAATTTCGGCAGCATAACGGTAGGGTAGTTAAAACCGGGACCGTCCCTAGTACGGCTCCTCGCTCTACCTTAAAACCTTGCGGTTTTTGACAATGGGGAATCATGCATCTAGCTCGCACGCAGGTGGCATGTATATTTATTTCATTTCCACAAACTAATCCTATGTGGTTTCAACCAAATATTTCTCAACCACAAATGGGTATTTTTCAACCACAATCAATCAATATCAACCACAAACAATCACAATCAACCATTCGCTATCAATCAATTTTCACACCAATCACAACCAATAAATATCGTCCATGGTTTGTGGACGAGGGGTATATATATATTATATATAGCAATTCACTTCTATTTCAACACATATATAATTTTTACAACGCATATATAACTTATACATCGAACGTACAACTTATACAACGCTTATACATGAGGTGTACAACGCTTATATAACCCATACATCGACTATATAATTTATACATCGTCGTTTTCCATATCGTTTATAAATTAGAAATCTCACATTGGGTTCCACTCCACCAAAAATAGCATAAGGCTCAGAAAAATATGCGCTCTTCTAAAATGTAGAAGACGTCCACACGAGTACACTGTCTCTTGTTTCACTGAATTTCGTCTAGAAACGAAAAAGATATGATTTTTACAAGGTTTGCAACACTTTAAAACTGTTGAAATCAGTTTAAATAATATAAACCGTATACCTTTCAACAAGGTTCAAAACTAGGTCTCGAATTTGTGGTCAATTCGTGAAGCGATGCGTCGATCGGGCGGTGCAGCATCGAAGAGGGCCGAGCGGCGCACCCGCGCCTGGTGGTGGAGATCAGATCGACGGCGGGATGGTGGCTTGGCGGCGCGATGAACGGCGCGGATTTCGTGGCCCAGATCTCGAGGTGCGCGCGTCGATAGGGAGCTTGGTGGGTATGGATTGGAAGCTCTCGGAGAGGCCTTCAAAATTCCCAACTGCGGCGTTGGCTATCGTGGCGCGTGGAAGGAGATAAGGAGGAGGGAAGCAGGGAGCTACTGTCGCCGTTAATCGCGAGGGAGAAGGAGGAGTGACGGGGAGAGAGAAAAGTTCCTAACCAATTAGATTTTTTTATTTATTTATAAATTTTCAAAAATCCAAAAATACCCCCTCTTCACGTATGAACGCCAATTCAAACCCAACGACTGTCGCCACTAGCTAAATACCCCTATTCCGAACACAATGGGATATGTTTCGTTGGCCAGTTCGACCGTTACAGTCAGTTATTTCTCAAATTAAAATATAAAACATTCAATATTTAATTTGAACGTACATTTTAATTTGCCAGGGCCACAAACTAATTCGAAAAATTCCAGAAAAAAAAATCTGGCTATGTTTTGACGATACGGTCCCAACAAAACTAGTTTCGTCGAATTCTGAGACCGTTTGCAAAAAGGCCCATTTCTGGTCGATCCAATTTAACTGTAATTGACCAAAACACATTTTCCTTTGCCACGCTCACATACTAGCTTCAAAAATTATGAAATTTGAAACCTAGCAATAACTTCACATCCCGGATCCAACAAAAGTGGTTTCGTCGAATTCCGAGGTCGTATGCAAAATGGCTAATTTCCCTGGCTATACAAATTCCATAGCGACCTTTCTGAAAATTCATTTGGCCATAACTTTTGTTTTCCGTTATGAAAATTCGATTTTTCAGATTCGTTAGAAAGGTACTCACTAACAAATTTAAATATTTTTGGTTTCACTCAAATCCGTTTCGTTTTGCACCCGGTACAGTTCGACAAAATTTGAATTCAATTTTTGAAACTGCAGCGCCTTTTCAGGCCTTGTTTGTAATTATAATTAATTATATTCGTTTTCAATTGTCGATTCAACTCACTTTTCATCTCTATTATTTTAAATATTTATTTTAAATATTTAAAATCCATTATTTTAACCAATTTAAAATTTTTAAATTGGTTCAGATTTTTTGGGTCGTTACAGCAATCAACCATTTTTCAGAATTATCGCTTTCCATGGCAAAAGAGGTCGGGTCTTCATCAATGCTTAAGTCACATTCACTTCCAACAGCATAAGCCACATAATCATCTGAAATAGCAGATCTTCTTTCCCTTATAGATCACCTTAAAGGTTCATGTGGTTCATAATTTCTTCTTGAATTATGATTGATTCATCAACCATAACTTCATCGGATATGAACATCACTATGTTGTTCCATTGTGTCATTTGACTGTGATGTAACAATTGGTACAACAACTTTAGAAGAAATAACAGGTGAAGGAAGTTCAACCTGAATCTCTTGAATGTCCACATTTTGCGGTTCACCACTCCCACTAATTTGATCGTTTTCAATGAATCTAGCATTCCCCGTCTCTATTATTCTCGTACTATGGTTGGGACAATAAAATATATACTCCTTTGACTTTTCAGGATAGCCAATGAAAAAACCACCGACTGTCCTATGATCAAGTTTCTTTTCATGTAGATCATATAACCTTACTTCCGCTTGATACCCCCAAACACGAAGATGTCATAAACTAGGTTTCCTTCCTGTCCATAGCTCATAAGGAGTCCTAGGAACTGCTTCGCTAGTAACCCAGTTAAGCATATATACTCCAGTCTTCAATGCATACATCCACAATGAAAAAGGTAATGAACAATTACTTAACATGCTCCTAACCATACCTATTAATGTATGATTCTTCCTCTCAGCTACACCATTACGCTGAGGTGTATCAGGCATTGTATATTGTGCACAAATGCCTATACTTTCAAGCAACTTTGCAAATGGACCTGGACATTGTCCACTTTCATTAAATTTTCCATAAAACTCACCACCTCTATCAGACCTCACTACCTTTATTTTTCTATCTAACTGCCTTTCAGCTTCGTTAGTGAATACATCTAGGACATTCACAGATTGAGACTTTTCATGGAGTAGATATACATATCCATAACGAGAGTAGTCATCAATAAAGGTGATATAGTATTTTTCACCGCTCCATGAAGGAGTGTCAAAATGACCACAAATATCGGTGTGAATTAACTCAGGTAGTTAAGTACTTCTCATGGCTGCCTTCTTAACTGTGTGCTTAGTTTGCTTGCCTTTAATGCAGTCCACACACATCTAAGTCACTAAAATCCAATCGAAGAAGAATTTCAATCTTTACCGACCTCATTATTCTTTCCCTGGAAATATGACCTAATCTTTGATGCCATAAGAAAGCAGAGCTTTCATTAGATGCACTACGCTTAACACTTTGACCTTCAACATTAAACAATGATTCAAAAAAAATTAACATCAAGATTGAACATATAAAGTGAATCAACCAAAGTACCACAACCATAATAGTAATTATTTCGATACAATGAAAACCCACCATGTCCGAACTCAACATAAAAGCCTACATTATCCAATTAAGTTATAGAAACAAGATTTCTAGTACACTCAGGTACATAAAGACAACCTTCAAAATCTATATGACAACCGGTGTCAAGAATCAATCTATAAGTCCCAGTGCCCTCAATTTGTGCCTTCATCCTGTTCCCCATAAACAAGTACTGTTCAGCTGCTTTTATGGGCTGGATCGAATTGAATCCTTGTTTAATGTGACATATATGAGTAGTAGCACCATAATCTAACCATCAAGTATTGTTAGGCACTTCTACAAGGTTCGATTCAAAGTAAACAAAACTGTAATGTGTACCTTTCTTTTTGGACAATTTTTCTTGAAATGCCCCATTTTCTTGCAAAAGAAACACTTCTGCTTCACCTTTCGGATTTGTCCTTCGGGTCCTTTTATGGATGCTTTGACCTTCTTACTTGGTTTTCCTTTGCTGCTTCTCCTTTCGGATTTGACCTTCAGGTCCTTTTATGGATGCTTTGCCTTTCTTCTTGTCCTTCTTACTTGGTTATCCTTTGCTGCTGCCGACACCATCATGACCTATGAGATGAATTGCATGATCCTTCATCTTCTTTAATCTCCCTTCCTCTTGAACCAACATGGCCTTCAATTCCTGAAAGTTCCATTAATCCTTGATGATGTTGTAGTTTACTTGAAACTGACCAAACTCAAAAGGTAGAGAGTTAATGATGAATTGAACCAAGAATGCTTCATTAACCTTCATTCCCATGGTCTTTAACTTTGCTGCCAAATTAGACATATGTGTTACATGATCATGGATGGGCTGAGACCAATCAAACTTCTTTGTAGTTAGCTGACACGTAAGGCTTCCTATAATTGACTTATCCGCCAAATCTGATTGTGAACACTCCTTAATGATACACATAAAATACCTTGCATTCTCTGTCTTAGGCATAGATGGCTTAATGCTTTCAACCATCGTCATCCTCATGAGGTTTAAACTCAACCGTTAGATCGCTCCCATGCGTCATAACGAAACTTTTCAGTATCAGAGCTATCATCTGTAATGGCCGAAGGTTCCTCTGTTAATATTGTAAGGTCTAATGCCATTATTCCCAGTGTAAACCAGATCTGTTAAGACCATTCATCATAATTAAGCCCATTGAATTTCAGGATAGAGTTTGCTGTTGCAAATAAATTTGATGAACCTGCAAACATTAATACATGCTTACCTATTAGTACTTTGAAAACTCCAGTATAGATTCAAAATTTCCATTTAATCTTTAAAGCATGCATTTAAGTAACCTTTGGGCAATACTCGAACACAGCACTATCATTGATGTTAATTATCATACTTTAATAACTGATCATAATATGCATAAACCGAACATGAATGTTATCTTTGGATATACACACCATTCAACCTATGTAATTATGACTAATTCCTTTTATCTTATTTACCACATTCAATGACCAAGTTTTGGGCGATCTCATAGAATATAGATAATAAACAATTGATCATTCAAAACTTTTACATCATTTCATAGCATCTATATAATCATGATCAATTGAATTATACTGTTAATTTTAATGTTTAAATATTATATAACAAGGTCACTTTGGTGACTAGCATGTTACATGTAATGTAGACATTGAACTCTAATGAGTAAAATCATTCTTATAACATACTAACATTTGCATAACTCAAATTGCACAGCCTTAGATAACGTGGGTTATACAATGCATAATACACATTTATACAGTTAAAACTAAAACCCACTAACCAAAATACATGAATAAAAGTAAATAGCAAACTTGTTTATTCATTAAACACAGTAGCAAACTTTTCATAAATCATCACAAATTGCTTATCATGGTAAATCTTTTCATCTTGGCTGTTATATATATGTGTTGTCATGAATTTGATTCACACCATAACAATTCTAAGATCATGCATGAAGTCAAACTAAAAGCACTATTTACCATTATAAGAAATAATGAATTCAAACCAAAATAAATTAACATCAGTCAATAACACGGTGAATCATACAAGTTTAACCTCGCTCTGATACCAATTGTAAGCAATTTAATGTATATTTCAGTCATGAAATTTACTTAAATGAATCTAAACTTGATATGGTTCAACCAAAAAGGTAAATTGAATCACTAACCGGATTCCATGTTCATGTTAGCCTTGTCACTACCAATAATTTTCTTCCCATTGCCTTTCTTTTTTCCTTTTTTCTGTTTTAATTGAGTTCTTTGACGGATAGAACCATTATTTTTTTCATATGACATTTAGGGTGCAGTTCACGTTTGATAAAAGTAACGACTATCTTTATATAGATGTTGCGTTTGATTTTCAAACGATTGTTTTATCCATAACTGCCATCATTAATATATGGTAATAACTGCAGCAACTATAGAAAAAAAAATGCAAATAGTATTTCATAACTGCAGGAATACAATAAAACATAATTTAGGCAAGGAAAGAGTGATAATAAATACCCCGAATTTTAACAACTTTAAACCGAGACCGATCCATCACGGTGTCGACTTTAATCTTAAAATTCCAACATATAATCAGTGGCGGAGCCACGTTGAACCTGAGGGGAGCACGTGCCCCACCCAGGATTCAAGATTCTTTTTTTAATTCCATATAGTCATTGAGCTTTGTAATTTCCAAACTGCTGCAGACATGTACTTCAGCATGTCAGAGAAGCTATGTAAGCATTATACTTCTATTATCTAAACTTTTGTAAACAAACAGGAAAAAAACAAAACTACTGCCTTCACAGTTTGAAATTTCCAATTATGCCCACGTCAGTAAATGATTTTGGCTACGCCACTGCATATAATATGAACTTAATTCTCACGATTAAACCATAAGACACGTAGATCTCATGAACATCGAAATATTCTTTTATATATATATATATATATATATATATATATATATATATATATATATATATATATATATATATATATAATGGTATATAATTGTATGATAAAACAATTCATTGTTTACATTTCCAACTTCTTCAGGTATCGCTCCACGTACATATCTTAACATCTTTTCAACGCAACTCAAAAATTATTAATAAATCAAATCTCAATATAACGACTGAGATTGTAAAAGCCTCTTATTATTGTTTTTGGTACTTCATTTCCACACCATTGTACATCCTAGCCCTTCATGTGCTAGAGATTTCCTAGCTTCTCCATTTTTCATTTTTTTTTTTTTTTTTTTTTTGATTATACCGCATGTGTTTTCCTCTCCTACACTGCTGTACACACATATGACTTCACCCACCGCAAGTGAAGACTATCGCTTGCTTAATAAATTTTGCACTGTTACATATTCTCTTTCATGCATTTTTAAGATTTGACTATGCATACGTTCGCATCCATACTGGTGATACTAATAAGCATATTCTGGGGGCTTTATAACCCATGACAGAACTTAAAATGAACTTTTTAACCTTCAATCATATACAAATATATTTGACCGTTGGCTAAATGGACGTACGATTGCTGATGAAATTTTATGTCACTGGGTAAATGCATATATTTTACTCGTACATCAATGCTACAAGTACATTATTGAATTAATGTATGCACATAATTATTAAATGCAACGTGCATATATAACTCTCTACTCTTTTATGAACGTCACTCTGCAGTCAGCTCAGATCAGAATAATGCCATCTCTCCCAAAGTCCACCCTAATTCAGAAGTCCAGCCCATCTCTTCTGGGCCAGCCATGATTCAAAAGTCTAGGACGGGAGGTCTGTAAGAACGGCTAAATGGTTACTGAGGGGTAAAACAACATATAAACAAAACGAAAAAAAGAAAAAGAAAAAAAAAAACTTCATTTGATCACAATAAACTAGATCACTCTGATTAACTTACAACATCTGATTTGAGGAAGAGGGGGGCATGTGGTCAACTGAATGGCAGTGGAATTGACACAGACCAAACATTCCTATATTATTTACAAGCACTTGCATACTGTGGTGTTTTTCTTCAGCTAATTTTGAGACTTTTGCATTTATTGAAGATTCCTTTTTTTATGATATGTTGTTCTAAATTATATACTAAAAGAAAATTGTTTTTTTCAAAAACTACCTGAAAATTAATATCATATTTTCTATGATAACTTTTTTTATTTAATCTACACATTTTACAAGGACAAAGAAAACAATAAATATTTGTAAAAAACTGAACTGCAAAATTTGTGAAGTTCTCTGAAAATATTTAGTTGAGTATTTACAAATATTTGCATATTTACTTGCAATCATTTGTGTATTTCTCCATAAATTTCTAGAGACTTAAAAATATGCATTGTTGAGCATTTTACACGGTATAGGACCTGTCAAAATATGACCATACCCTTTTACCCAACCCATTTTACCCTAATTATAACCCTATTGGGTCAACCCTTTTATAATTTTTTATTAAATGGGTCATAAAAGGGTTGATCCATTTTTACAGGGTTACAAATAGGTAACCCACCTACCCAAATAGTAAAAAAGTAATACTTTAAAATAACGATTTTTAAAGGTAAAAATGTCAAAATTACGAAAATACCCTTTATTTTGGAAAAAGTGAAAAAAAAAAAAAATTCAGAAAATTATGAAATGAAAATAAAAAAATGAAGTATTCGAAAATAATGATTTTTAAAGCTAAAAGGATCAAAATTACGAAAATGCCCTTTATATTGGAAAAAGTGAAAAAAATTCAGAAAATTACGAAATGGAAAAAAAAAAGAATTATTTAAAAAAAAGGATTTTTAAAGCTAAAATTACGAAAATACCCTTCATTTTGAAAAAAGTGAAAAAAATAAATAATTTCAAAAAATCCAGAAAATTACGAAATGAAAAGTAAAAAAAGAATTATTTGAAAATTACGATTTTTAAAGCTAAAAATGTAAAAATTACGAAAACACCCTACATATTGGAAAAAGTGGAAAAAAATTCAAAAAATACAGAAAATTATGAAATGAAAGGTAATAAAAGAATTATTCAAAAACAATAATTTTTAAACACAAAAGGCCAAAATTACGAAAATGCCCTTCATGTTAAAAAAAGTGAGAAAACAAAATAAATTTAAAAAAATCCAGAAAATTACTAAATAAAAAGTAAAAAAAGAATTATTTTAAAATAACGATTTTTAAAGCTAAAAATTACGAAAATACCCATTATTTTGGAAAAAGTGAAATTTATTACAAGTTTGGCTAAAATTACTAAATTAAATACCCTTTATTTTCGTAATTTTGGCATATTTAGCTTAAAAAATCGTTATTTTAAAATAATTCTTTTTTTACTTTTCATTTCGTAATTTTTTGGATTTTTTGAAATTTATTTATTTTTTTCAAAATGAAGGGTATTTTCGTAATTTTAGCATTTTTAGCTTTAAAAATCGTTATTTTAAAATAATTCTTTTTTTACTTTTCATTTCATAATTTTTTGGATTTTTTGAAATTTATTTATTTTTTTTCACTTTTTTCAAAATGAAGGGTATTTTCGTAATTTTAAAATTTTTAGCTTTAAAAATCGTTATTTTAAAATAATTCTTTTTTTACTTTTCATTTCGTAATTTTTTGGATTTTTTGAAATTTATTTATTTTTTTTCACTTTTTTCAAAATGAAGGGTATTTTCGTAATTTTAAAATTTTTAGCTTTAAAAATCGTTATTGTAATTTTTTTTAACTTTTCATTTCGTAATTTTCTGGATTTTTTGAAATTTATTTGTTTTTTTCACTTTTTTTTTAAATGAAGGGTATTTTCGTAATTTTAGCTTTAAAAATCGTTATTTTAAAATAATTCTTTTTTACTTTTCTTTTCGTAATTTTCTGGATTTTTTAAAATTTATTTTGTTTTTTTCACTTTTTTCAACATGAACGGTATTTTCATAATTTTCTCCTTTTTAACTTCAAAAATTATTATTTTCGAATAATTCTTTTATTAACTTTTATTTTCGAATAATTCGACACTTGAATTTCAAACTTTGAAAGTTCAAAATTTTATGGAATATTTTGAAAATAAAAAAAATTAGCATTTGTTTTTATTAAATAAATCAAATTTAAAAACTTTTATTTACTATTAGTGTTGCAAGGGTTATAAGGGTTGTAATGGGTTAACTCTTTAATCGAGAAAGTTTAAAAGGGTTAAGCTATTGTATGTAGCTAAAGGATAGGGTCAAATTTTACTTGACCCTTATATGACCCTACCTCACCCTTTTGACACGTCTACGGTATAGAAACTAGACGTGGATTCGGTTCGGTAACGAAACTTTGTATTCATAACCATTACCGTATCTAATATGGTAATAGAAAAAACGTACTGTTACCAATCAAAGAAATCAGTTACCAACGGTCGGGTTTATGGTTAGTAATGGTTGGTAGATATCGATAATAAGTTTCTATCATTTAGTAGTATGATATCTTTTTGTTTACAATATTTCATGTTAAAATATTAAATATTAAAATTGATCTTTTTGTTATTATATTATTATTTATCTATCTTATTTTACATAGTCAAACATGCAAGAAAACATTATGAATAAACAAAAATATCATATAAATTATATTGCTCCTACGATATATGATAAAAAATAGCATTTAATCTTGTTTCGCAATAGTATTTTCTTAGGTATTTTATTAAATCATTACATATTAGAAGTTCAATGTTATGTAATAAACATATATGATGAAATATAAGAATATACATATGTATCGTTTAAACTATGTGGTAGGTATGGTAATTACCATTGTAAAAATATCCAGCCCTAATAGAAACTACAAATATTTGCTTATTTATTTGCAATCATTTGTATATTTCTACATAAATTTCTGGAGACTTCAAAATATGAATCTTTCTTAAAACCTGGTCCATAGAGGAACGCTGTGTTTTGAAATTCAAAAAAGGGAGCTTTACAAAATGTTCTCCAAACAACAGCAGACAACGAAAGCGTATAAGCTTAGTAATAAATTGATGCTTTGACTGAAAACATCAAGTTCCCCCAATACGCTAATCAAAGTAATGGTTTAATTAGGAATCAGTCCACATTGAGGATTCAGTGCCACTAACCAAAGTCAGCAGATCATTAATTTGTATAGCAGCAATCATAAACTTCAAACACAAATACATCATTAGATCTCATAAACCCTATTAGAAATTTTAGCAGTGCCCAAATTGTATTTATACACTACTTAAAACAGCAAAATCCATGATTCAGTTCTCTAATTCCACAATTAATTCTCTATCAAGGTCAGTAGTTAGGCTTATTTGTAAAAAAAAATTTGGATGTGTGACAATTATATATGGTAGCAGCAAAATATATTCTGCTAAGGAAAAACTCCTCTAAATCTAGAACCAACCAGTGACTCCTTAAGATATTTAATGGTACAAGTTGGGCCTTCCTAACCGACAAGCCTAATCTTTACCAAATCACCCATTCATCAGACAACTTCGTATCTTTCCTGCATTTTCCACTCCAGCCTTTCATTTACTCCTACCCAATTATCTACTCATTCATACACCACCACACTTTCCCTTTTCATCATAAAAGCAAATCTGTGTTACTCAGATTTCTCTCTTTCCTTTCGAATGTTTCATAAAAAGGCACTGCCAATACAGTAACATGTTCAAATGTCAGAATGGTTGAAACTGACACTTACCAGAAGCCCTACATGATACTAATTACACAGAATAGACAGATACCAATTGACAATAAGGTTTGCTTGCTTACAGTATTCCAATGGTTCATTTGGGTTACACTGAACATGTCTTACTGATCCAGAAACTACAAATGATGTTTATGATGCGATTCAAACTTCATAATTCACCGGACAAAAAACAGCATTTCACCGAATATCTTATTGTGGATCATAATATGACAAGTCAGCAGTTCATATACCAAACTGAAAAACTGAACCCGAAGTGATAAGAATTAGTAACTGCCTGTCACCTAAGAGCTCATCAAATAGAGCTCAGTGTTCTATTTAAACTGAGATTTCAAGAGAAATCTCCAAAACTATTTTGTGAAGCTAAAATAAATATGGGGTGATTTGCACAAAAATCTTCGTTGCTGTGGTGGTTGACAATTGTCAATCAGGTAAGTATGGATCTTTCAAATTTTATTTTCTCGTCGCCTTGATTATTTTGGCATCATTCTAATAGTACGATGCTGTATTTATGCTTAAACACTTAATCATTTTTTCTTTTTGAGTTTTATACGAGGACTCGATGATTCGATCAAAAGAGATAGCACGACAATGACAAGTAACTCTTCAGGCAAATTACTAGCTGTAAAGGTGGCTTAACTATAATTTTCTTCACCATAATATTATGTCAATGTCATTGTTCATTTCATCCTTGCTTATAACACTAATAGCAGGTAAGGAAACCGTATACAATTACAAAACAAAGAGAGAAATGGACAGATGAAGAACATACCAAATTTGTCGATGCGCTTAAACTTTATGGCAGAGCTTGGCAGCGCATTGAAGGTTCGCTTCTGTGTACAGTCTATTATCCATTCACATCAGTGAAAAAAAAACATCAAACTAAAAAAATGATAATAAAGCAAACCTAGATTTATTTTACTTCGCTGTACCCATAATTCCAATCATATGCATATAATGAGTTTTAAATATCAAAAGGCCCGAGACTGGAAGAAAAAATAGTGGCTAAAATTGAATATTCCTTTACACAATGTACTCTTACCTATACGCAAACAGTGAAGAGTTTGCCTTTGCCTACATACATACCATAGAGTTTCTTTTAGGCGAAAATCGTCCATCTTCTAAATTGTTTGTTTTACATCTCCCCTTTTGGAAACTATTTTATTCATTCTAATTTTTATAATTCTCTCTTTTACGTATCACGCTTCTAAATTGTTTGTTTTACATCTCCCCTTTTGGAAACTATTTTATTCATTCTAATTTTTATAATTCTCTCTTTTACGTATCACGCTTCCAAATTTAACAGTGATCGTCAAGGTGTTTATTACATGCGGTTATGAGTTACGAAAGATGATAACATAGACATATGTTAAGCTTGGTAATTACCCACATAGGCACACGTCCTCTATATTACACATAATTATCTAAAAATAAAGATGTATTTAACAAAAGAAAATTTGGAGTGACCTAAAACTTAGATTTTTATTATTATGATGCATGTCAAACTTCCCTTCTTTTAAATTATCCATTTAAGTTGTGTATCCAAAATATAGCATCCTAAAGTGCATTGCCATACAATAAATTATACACTAAAATTTTCTATTTGATCAGAGGATAGTGTTTATGTTAAGCATGCTTAAACTTAAATCATGCAGTTCCTTAGTAAGATGTTATTGGTGTGTTTCTAGGGAATTTATGTTTGATCCAATAGCATTATGCCAACTAATAGACTGCTTAAATCTTAATTTATGTTTAAGAAAGCTTATCATCAATACTTTTCTGATTTGACTGAGTTTTTATTAGCATTTTAGCATTTTGATTGAATTGCCGCATAAGTATATAATAAAGGCTACTTTTATAAAACACCATCTTTTATGTTTCAAAATACACAATCGCCAATTATCAAATATTTATTTAAAAAAAAAACATCCATGTCTTTAGTTTTAGCCAGAAAATAATTTAAAACACGTTTTTAAGACGGGTTTTTCGTGTATCGAACTAAGAAGTAAGGGACTGATCCAAATTTCCACTACAATAAATACATTATCCCCGCTCTCCTTTCCAATTTTCACAAATGAAAAGAGTGGAGATGGTAATACATATCGAGCGTAGATGTCACTTCCTTATTGTTAACCAATCAGAATATAAGAGTCACCTATTCATGGGCAGGTGCGTATTTTGTTTCTATAAGAATGAGCCTGCAGGATGCTAGCATCAAAACTAGTACAAGCATTAAACTACAGATGATGCTAATTCTGCAGATGAAGCAAATACATGAGTCATGACTGGTTAAAATCTACAGTTGACGCAACATTATAAAGCAGGCATATGCTATAATGGTTTAACAAGGACAAAGACCATAATTGTACATGGACTTACTCTTATATGTGAAACATTAGATACGTAAGCACATAGGCACACCAGCGACAAAAATTTCAGTGATTACAGACACCATCTTTTATGTTTCAAAATACACAATCGCCAATTATCAAATATGTATTTGAAAAAAAAAAACATCCATGTCTTTAGTTTTAGCCAGAAAATAATTTAAAACACGTTTTTAAGAAGGGTTTTTCGTGTATCAAACTCCGAAGTAAGGGACTGATCCAAATTTCCACTATAATAAATACATTATCCCCGCTCTCCTTTCCAATTTTCACAAATGAAAAGAGTGGAGATGGTAATACATATCGAGCATAGATATCACTTCCTTATTGTTAACCAATCAGAATATAAGAGTCACCTATTCATGGGCAGGTGCGTATTTTGTTTCTATATGAATGAGCCTGCAGGATGCTAGCATCAAAACTAGTACAAGCATTAAACTACAGATGATGCTAATTCTGCAGATGAAGCAAATACATGAGTCATGACTGGTTAAAATCTACAGTTGACGCAACATTATAAAGCAGGCGTATGCTATAATGGTTTAACAAGGACAATGACCATAATTGTACATGGACTTATTCTTATATGTGAAACATTAGATACGTAAGCACATAGGCACACCAGCGACAAAAATTTCAGTGATTACAGCATCAGTTGTCAATAAGGAACATGCTTACATGTACTGGATATGGTTTTGTAACAAGAATATACTGAAAATAGCTTCTTTGAAAATTAGCGCATTACCATCTAAATAAATTATTATGCATTTGAATCTGTGAAAAACGCTATACTCAATTTATACTTACATTCATGTATTTCAATTCTTTACCTTTTCAGAGTATATCGGCACAAAGACAGCAGTGCAAATTAGAAGTCATGCACAAAAGTTCTTTGCAAAGGTGCGTCGTCTTTATGTATTATCTGAGACCAAATTTGTACTGCCTAATTACAGCTACAGTATCAAATTTTTATTATAAACAAACCACCTAATAACAACTACCTTTTTAGGCTCTTTCAAATACTTCTCCAATATTACATTCGTATACAATGGCTTACTGGTACTAAAAGAAGTGTTCTCCAAAACTACAGAAATATCAATCAGATTGTATATCTGTTTCTTTTATTTGCAGTTTCAATCTTTATAGTGAACAAATTGTGAATACCTAACTTCCTAAAATGCCATAATGCTAGCAGTGGTAAGTACTAAGTACCTAACATTCAAGCAGTAAAAGCACCTAACATACCCGACCAATGAAAGAAGACTACTTAGACAATTTGGTAATTTTATGCAGTATCTGATCACCAGTACTATGCATTGTGCATTAATCATCATCCAATTTACCCCGCCTAACAGATCATCACTTTTTCAATAAATCATCAGCATCGTTTTCTTCTTATAGGAAAACACAACCTTAGAGCACTCAAAATTATTATACATGACAGCAAAAAGTTCAGTTGAATTCTTCTTTATTGCAAGATAAGCCAATTTTAATTATTAAGAAACAAAGAGATATTTAGGAATAACAAATTTATTGGTACCAAAAACTACGTTCCATCAAATTCAAATTGTACTATCAGCTCTAATCATAACCCATCAGTCCTAGAACTTAACATTTACAGATTTCTTTTAACAGTTGGTTTCTCTCACCAACCTATATTTTACATAGCAGCAAGTAGTTATACGTTTGCATTGTATTACATGGATTTGCTGTTTATCTCATATCAATCCCCAAAAAAGTTAAAAACAAAATTCAATTGGTTGTCTAGAAAGAGAAGAAAAAAAAGCAAGGTTTGGTAACATAAGCAATATTTCCACTTGGGAGGTACATTACATGATAACTTTAACACTTACACATTTAATATATTGCTAAAATCTGAAACACAGTTAGAAAAAGAAGCTAATACCAAAGGAGTACCTTTTGGAGAGGCACAAGGCATTGAAATACCTCCTCCAAGACCAAAGAGAAAGCCAAGTAGTCCATATCCAAAGATAATTGAACCAACCAATGAAGATGCATGGAACTCCACTCTATTTGGTAGCTGCAACAAACAAGCAGTAAACATCAATGATATCTCCAATTGGGAGGTACATTACATTATAAATGGTTAAACTGTTACCTTCATATTTTATATTAATCGGATCCTTTAATGCTATATTGCTATCTTCCTAGTATGTTTTCCCCTTCTGTCAGACAAATGAGAATAGGAAGTGCTCTGAAGTACCAAGCCTCTTCCATACTTCTAGTTCTTCAAAGGTATCCACTCTTAATATGACATGTTGCATGACATCAGAAAACAAAATGCAAGAGAACATTGAAGAACTTGAAAAACTAACAAAGAAAAGAGAAGCAGCACAAGGGGAAGAAAGATATAAAAATTATATTCCTATTGATTTCATGGAGAGAAACACTACTGATGATATCGCTAATGCTATAAATCATCCATCAGCAGTACTGGAAATGCAGACCAACAATAAGTCTAAACTTTCAGGCTTTATAATATCTACTTTGTTGCAAAATCCTTCAGCCCATGCAGCAGCAAAAGTAGCAGCATCATCTGGTTCATCCTCAAAAATAGTTTCATCAGAAAACACAGATACTCCAAGCATGGCAGCAATCGCAGCTGCTACCGTAGCAGCCGCTTCAGCTTGGTGGGCTAACCAGGGGCTATCACCAAAAGACTCACTTGGGCCCATTTTAAGAAATGTTCCAGCATCGATAACAATTGAAAATGCAGGTAAGGACCATAATATTTTACGAAATGATAAGATTATATTGATGCATATAAAAATTGAACAGAGAAATTGCTAACATCATTCTTGTAATTCTCATGGAGGGAACGAGAGTGGTCGGATTATGGATCATGCTAGCATGAATGATTTTGTGAAAGTGTCAGAAATGAAGAAAAACAATTGCTACTCATGCAGTTCTCATAAAGAAGAATTTGAGCGACTCCAGCTCATTAACTTTTCAGTTGGGGAAAGCACCGATCATAGAACAAGAACTGAAATCATGAATCAGTTATCGAAGAAAGCAACCGGACAGGTTTTCATTCACTGAAATAGATCTGTCAATTTTAATTTATAAGAAAAATATCTAGGTTGTGCTAGGTAAAATTTGTGGACTGCCGTACTCATGTAGAGTATCCAACTGTCATCTAAAAGCACTTTCAACTGGGGGTGGGTCCAACGTAGCTCCGCTTGCTTCATGTGAAGCGATATAAGCAACCTTCAAAAGTTGCCTTGGAAACCCTGGGGGTTGCTTCTTAACCAGTATTTTTAGGCAGCAGCTACCCTATCAGGCATGTTTAATGCTGGATAAGTGGGTATGTAATATCATATTGGTCCCATATGGTTCATTTGAGGGGACTACACATATTATGGTCTAATAAAAGCCAAATAACTTGGTTCACCTTTTCCGACTCAGTGCTGAAGGTAGACTGAATTGTATGTGTTGGGGTAGGTGGGTTTGGGTCAGTATGATATATTGTCTTTTAATAAAATGACCAACACTAGCGTTGAAAGTGCTCTAAGATTTGGCAAAGCCATCCAGTCATAGATTCATACCCGGCATTTGCATTAGTTGGGAAGGACAGTAAGTAGAAAAGGGGAAGAAATCTAGTAGCTTTAAACTACATAGCCAATTTTTTAGGCGGAACATAATATTTGATTAGCTTTTAAATTTTGTTTCTTTTCCTCCGATAATCATGTCAATTGGTTATTCATTTTGTCAGGAACTGCTCCAAGTGCCAGCAAGCAAAGAAGCTCTTCCGCATAACTTCAGCAAATTGACAATGAAAGAAAGCAATGGAAAAATCAAAGAAGAGCTAATGTATGAAATGCAGAAAGATGTAGATCTCAACATGATGTCTTTTGATGTCGCAAGTAGTAGAACAGGATTTAAGCCTTACAAGAGGTGTGTAGTTGAATCCACCTACAATGAGGTAAAATATGAAGAAACTATAATAAAAAAATCTCGATGTGAAGGAGAAGGTTCAAATTAAATTAAATAGCGGTGACTACTACGGCCATTCATGCATAAGGTCGACACTTGACTAAAAAATAGACTTCATTAATTATGGTTCAGTTATAAGTACTACTATTATATATATAGTTCAAGCATCCAGTGTGAATGGAGTGCTATAATAAAGCTAAGCTTCGGTGGTTAAGCCTAAAGGAACCATATTAATTAAGCATTTGTACGTTATAATACTACTACAAATATTTGTCCATGTATCAAATTTATCTAGTCTGATGTATGAAATATGGATGCTTGCATCCCTCTTGGGTAAAGATGTGTTATGTACGGAGAGGGGTCCAGATCCCCTTTGTTGTAAATCCCCCCATAATCCCCATCCATCATTTTGCCTTTAAAAAAAATTTTGGACTGAAGTGAATTTTTGTAGGCATGCCACATTCATTGCCAGGGTCATCTAAGCAAAACTGAAATCATTTTGAAAACAAAATAAATGTTGTGTTTTCTGATGGCGTTATTTTTTAGGATGAATTTGATGCTGCTGACTTACTGCATGAACTCAAGGATTTTGCAACAACATCCATATAATATAGGAATGATCAATTACAGTAAGCATTGCCCTTCAGCCTAACTGCAGACATGAACTGAAATAGAGTTTTGCGCTACATTCAAATGAATCAAAATTATTATGTTAGACATATGGATAAGGACTCACTACACTCCCCATTGACTACACCTCGTTGCACACCTTTATGATCCTTAGAACTATATAATTTAAAATCAAACAAAACTTTGGAGATTTCATATCTACACGATGAACATCTTGTCAACCTTATTGGATTAAGACCTCCTCACATTCCTCCGTTTTCTGAAAGAAAGAAAAATAGAGCATATTTTTGTAGAAATGTTATAATCATTGGCAAGACCATCTACGCAAGATTATATTCTGAAACATTTAACCCACTCAAAATCACAAACTAGTATGAACCGTTGGAAAAAAAATTTGAACCGTCGATTTGAAAAGTAAGTTAGAAAAGATTAAATATTTCGAAATGACTCAGATTTTGCATAGATCTTGCTAACGAGTATAACATATATAAAAACTCTACATTATTTCAAAAAAAAATTACACAAAAGCACGGTAAAAAATGGGCGAGGCACTTATAAGGAAAGGGTTCTTTATCTTTACTCTGTGCGTGTGTGTGTGTGTGTGTGTGTGTGTGTGTGTGAGAGAGAGAGAGAGAGAGAGAGAGAGTGTGTGTGTGTGTGTGTGTGTGTGCGCGTGCGTGCGAGTGTGTAACATACATAGATACATGTGTGTATGTAGCATACATGTGAGTGTGTATGTAACACACATACATGTGGGTGCAAGATCATCTATATCTAAAACATGCGTCCAGACACGTATATATAGATGGATAAAAACTTAGCTGCATTGTAGACATGCAACTGTTATGAATAATATAAACTTTATACTGCTGTGAAAAAACAGTAATGCATATATCAGCTATATGGTTCATACTAGCTGCAAAGTAATTATAGTGTTGATGGACAATGATCAACTGAAGTTTGCAATTGGGCTTATTGGAATATATCTCACATGATAAATTTGATGTTCAAAATAAATATTTTAATCATGCTACTGATATATAATTCTGAAGAAGCTATAAATTCCAAAATGATTTCATTTTTTTGAAAGATGATATTCATAATATATATGAGACATCTATAACTTTTTGTAGCAATTTAATATGTAACACAAATTACGATAGGAGGGCTCCAAAAGAGGGACGACATCGAATATTGCACAATCATATTGTCAAAACATAATAATGATATATGCAAGGAATATTCAATGATAATCTTTTTCAAGCACTTTTTTAACACAATCACCATATCTAATATCATCCCCACAAAATTTGAGCTTATTTGAATACATCTAACATGATGAATTTGATATTTCACATCAATGGCGAAAATAGACGTTTTAACAATTAATCTTGACTAGTGATTCTGAAAAGAGGCTCGAAATTCCAAAACAGTCTCATTTTTTGTGTGTATTCATTTGAAATGTGGGTTCTATGACTCAGGTATGATAGAAATGATGCTCCAAAAGCAAAGGGGAATATTACAGCAACAACAACTAAGCCATTAATCCCAAACAAGCTGGGGTTGACTAGAGATGGAACCCAAAACCAAACTGAAAAGTCAATTTAGAGGTAAAAATAATAACAAGTGATTTAAAGGTGAAAACATAAATGAAGAAAAAATAAAAGCAAAGGGGAATATTTTATAAAAATAAAAATAATAATAATAGCAAAAACAGGCCATCTTCTCCATGTCTACAAACTTGTGTACACCAAAATTCAAGTGGATTTGTTGCATGTTACTCATTCACAATGAACATACTAAGTAGTATAGATATTGTAATGTGTGGTTGTTTATCATATTGCCACTGTAACTTTTGGTCATAAAGATCAAAATATTAATCATATTAATATTATTGGTAATAATATTTCTTAGAAGGATGTTTGTCAAATTTGTTAATTAATGATATTTTTTTAAATTGTTAATTAATGATTTTTTTAATTAAATCTTGAGATTTAATCAATTTAAATTTTGAAAGGGAACTTATAGTACATGCAGACAGTTACCATAGAGGGGTGGCTGAACAGAGACCCCCCCCCCCCCCCCAAATCCCTCCTCTCTCTTCAAAACACGAAAACAAACCCAAAAAAATCCCCCCTTTTTCTTCCCTGGCTGTTTTTCCCTGTTATATTGGATAAGATATGACATTGGAAGTTAAAATTAATGGAGATGTGGTGAGATATTATAAGGCATATACGTACGCACGCATATGTATGTCTATGTGGTTGTCCCTATATACACACATGCACACACATATACATAGGAAGCTGCTACTTAGAGAGAGATAATAACAAAACTGATACAATGTAGTTTAACCATGGGATCTGGTTGTGTTTACATATTGGGTTGAATTTGGAAGGAGATCTAATAGTTCACAAGTTATGATTTGTCGTGTCACCAACTTGTTTCCCACTGGATCATCAAACACACATGAAGTATATATGTGTGTGTATGTGTGCATGCGTATAGTTATAAGCCTTGGTCAACAACTAAATACATTAAGATGTCAAGTTGCCGAAATTGTCCAAATGTTGTATGAGTAGCATACATGATAAACAAACCATGATCATATTAGTATTTACAAATTAGTACATTTGGTCCATTATATTCAACGTTCTATTAGGAGTTATCTAGCACCGAGAAGTAATGAAAATGTCTGACTTCCTAGTTTGCTTGATAATTACTACTTCTATGGTCACATGTATAAGCAGATATACCCAGATAAGCTAAAAAGATAAATGAATATAGGTGTTGACAAATATACCCAGATAAATTTATAAGCATATATTCAAATTTCAAAGTATGTACTGCATACTCGCATACCATCTTTCGTCAAAACATGTATGTCAACAGAATTTCAATATCATAAGATATACCATTATATAACCACTGCATGGTTTGTGAATGATGTTTGGCATCGTGAAGTTTGAAATTTATTTCTTATAAGCTTCAAGTGTTTGTTTATGGATTACACACCAACATAAAATATTTCTAAATTTTCATAAATTCATCCACATGACAGGAAAGTGTAATTACTCTTTTCTTCTTGCTCAAAAACATCAGGATTTCCTGCTAAAATATTATACCAACTTAACCGAATATTTAATTCACATATCCAAACATTTTGTATCTTCACATATACAAAAAAAATTGTTCATCATCTTCTGTGATTTATTTTTAATTCTTCAATCATAGTTTTCAGACGCTAGCATGCAATGTGTTAGTGAACCTATTATTTCACACAGATGTCGCTTAATCACTAAATCAAAATACATGTGCAGATGTGACTTCCTAGTAATCGATAAGATCCAAAAGCAAAATTTAAACTACTAATCCTTCAAACTTTAGATAGATACCAACAATAATACCTTAATCGTCATGTTCCCCTGCATCGTCGCCTTCTTATTCTTCATCATCATCATCATCACCTACTGCAAGCATAAATCATTTTAAAAGTATGAATTAATCATTACAAAAAAGCGCTTAAACAGTGGGAAAATAGGAGGTTTTGATGGACATATATTGAGGAAGCTGCAGTATTGATAGTGACAGAGATTTAAGATCAGGCAAACTACACAAACCTTTATATCTTTTAAATCTGTACTGTCCCAGTGACGTGTGAAGCATATGCTGAAAACGAGGAGAAATGTTCTTTTTTTTACAGACTACTTCAAATATTTCATATAATTACCGCTACCCCCATTTTAGTTTCACAATTACTGTTCAAACCTATGCAACAAAAGATGTGCACGAGCTATAAATCATCTATCTGCAGGTTTGATTAGCTTTTTCTAATTAGCATATGTGTGTCACAAATGCATGAAACTGGAAGCAATCATTTGAAAAGTTTAAAATATAACTATAGTAGCAGCCAGCATCTCAGCTCTCATATACAGGTAGCCAACATTCTAGCATCAGACAAAAATGCAGTAAAACAAGTACAATTGCATTTCATATTTTCACACGTTAGTAGAGTTGCTTCTGCGCAAAGTAAACAATAACATCAACAGCAACAATCAACTGGATATAGAATAACCACATAAAAGATTAGAGACAAGCATCCAAAAGTATACTCACTTTGAATAAGGAAAAGAAAAGAACAGATTGGACATGACATCGGTTAAATTAAGGATGTAATTTATGATTAAATCTAGTGTTTGTGGAGTATGTTCCAATTTGAAACTTCTCAAAAGTTGAAATCAGTGTTGTCTGAATAGAGTTCAACCAATGATTCCAGTTGCTTCAATTTATCGCTCACCACACCGTATGCGGCTGCTCTCACTGCTGCTAAAAGACTCAAACTCAATCCAATCTTTGTGACGACCTTATCAAAACACGTGGTCCTTGCGATCTGCTGACATTGGAAAAAAAAATGAGCCATTATATCTTAAAAATAATATTTTAATATTTCAATCAAAGATGTCCAAAAACAAAACAATCAAACTTCGGCACACCATATAAAGAAACAACCAAAATAAGATTGTTTACTTCGACCGTGAGGCTTAATGTTCCAAATTTCCAGTCAATCATATAAATCAAACTTACAAATAACTGAACAAGTCAAATTTGGTGAGGAAAACAGTATAAATAATACAACAAATGAGATGAAGATTACATCAATAATAGAACTGAGAAGCAAAAAAAGGCAAAAAATTCAGTTAGATGACTGATTGAGAACAGGTATCCCAGATTCACGGAATGATTAAAGACGGAAAAGATAGTGTGATCTCTTTACCTCAACAGAGAGCTGGCAGTGATACTTCCACATGTACCCAGGAACGTAACTAGGCTTTGGGTAAGGTGGGCAACTGCCCATCTCAAGATAAAGAACAGTTAAAGAAATAAACAGAAGGCGTCATTTCAGCCCAAACCCTGACAAAGCCCATGAATTCCTCTGTCCCTACTCAATCTCCACCTTTTATTGTTTGTTAATTAATTAATTAATTAGACTGAATTAATGGTTATGATTGTATAGGGACAGGGGACACAGGATATTTGAGAATAGAGGATCTGAACTTCGTCTAGTTAGAAGTATACAACATGATATTTAGTTAGAAGCTAGAAGTATACAACACGTTTGGAAGTTCATACATAAAAAAGATCATACAATTTATAATATATATTTTCTTCATTGGAACTATAACACGACTGTTTAGTTAGAAGCTAGCGTTAATGTTCATTACCATACGATGAAACTATATTTAGAGACAACAAACATAATCCTAGATTCCCATAATAATATGGATGATGGTTTGTTTAGAAAGTACAATATGATATAGAAAGGAAAAATTGCTAAAAGTTAAGCATGAAATTACGGATTGATTTTCAAGAAGTTCATAAAACACAACTTAAATGGATTACTTATCATTTAGTCATCAATGTTTACTCATGTGGAAGCTTTTCATATTGGGTGCAATTTACGTAAACTCTTGTTAGTATTGTTTTTGTTGCTGCGAAGGTGTCAAATTCTAAAGCAAACTAGCTACACCATAATTTTCTTTTTCAGGAAATGTTCTTTGACATCTATACAGTTACGCCCACCACAAACCAAAATACTGGTTTCGTCACTGCATGTACCAGTGATAATAAAGGTGAAAATTTATTCCCACCACCAGTCAGCTAAAAATTATGTATTTCTTGTACCTTTTTTTTTTATTAAATGATGATGGCTGAGAAATAAATAAACCAATTCGGTTTTAGATAGCATAACTACAAGTACCCATAAGTAGATCTTCCATGTATATGTGTGTGTGTGTGTGTGTGTGTGTGTGTGTGTGTGTGTGTGTGTATGGAAAAGTGTATTTAGACACAATTGATAACATAAGTGATCTCCACCATTGGATCGCCCCCTGAATTTCACTCCTCCACATAAGGACAAAAAGATCCAATGGTCGAGGCTTTGTGTCTCTATGTTTGTGTCTAATTTCGTGTCCAAATAGTCGCCCCTATATATATATATATATATATATATATATATATATATATATATATATACATACATACATATATATATATATTGCGGTGCTAAGGGCATCGCAGTTTGCGCTTTGGGGTACCACCGAACTTTTTTTTTTGGCCGTCTTCGGCAGTCAAACGCTGGCCGATCGCCGTTCGGGCGGCGGACTGTGGTACCCCAAGCACTTTTCGTGGTGTCTTTAACATCGCACTATATATATACACACACATACATATACATACATATATGTATATACATTAATCATGGATGAAGACGAACTCCCAAGGATGTACATTGAAAAGTAAAAGTGGAAATTAGAAATGCATTCTTATTTCCAAACTTAATCCACTTTTATGCCCCTCCTAAAATTGCAATCCGCGAAGCGCGACTGAAATTATTTTTGGTAGTTAAAAAAATTTCTCTCTTTCTCCACTAGTTAGATTATATTAAATCACTATTATTTATGAATAGAAAATTGCAAAAGAAATCGATTTTTTTGAATATTTGCAAATTTTAGTGCAGCAAATATTTACACTACAAACAAGAGCAAATTTTCCTAATAAAAATTCCAAATATATGCTTAGATTAGATTGCAATTTAATGCAAATTTAAATCATGAAAATAATTCCATGTGGGTTTCATAGAATGTGCTTTTGAAGGGGAATTCGACCTATTTTGAAGGGTGTTTGACGAACTTTCCAAAAGTAAAGAGTGATTTCAATACGAAATCAAGGGTTGTCTCATTTGAATTATAAAGAAGCGTTCTAACCTATATCATTTTGTATACCGTTGCGGAACTGTTTTCTTTACTATCATCGCATCTCTTACAGTATGTCAAATGTTAATGCTTGGCAATCAAAAAGAAAACAATGCTTTTAACTTTGTTTAAAAATTCTTTGACTCTAAAATATCATTTCACAAAAGAATGTTACTTTGGTTAAGATATTTTCTTTCGAATAAACAAAATCGACATGGAGAACATTGTTGTCAAAAATCATAAAATCCTATGATTTGAAACAAGACAAGATTCAAATCGAAGCTCCCTCATTACAATTCGATTTTATATTCCGATTCAAAAGCAACTAGTACTACAATTTACAGAAACTATTCAATCCAGACTAATACATTCAGTATGTTTGCTTTGATCTATAATACCAATTTTAATGTTTTGAAATCAAAATAAAACTGGAACAGAAGAGAAAATTGAGTTTTGGTTTAGATGTAGAAGTTTAAATAGCAAAATCAATTTTGAAGTGTGCACAAACCTTATAATATGAATATATAAATCTACGATTTCTACTTAAATCTCGTTTCGATTTGAAGTTTAAATTTTACGATCTGAATCCCATTTTGAAAACCTTGATTAAGAATCCATTATTATTTGCATTAAAATTAACTCTTTGAGGTCAAGAAAACAAAATGTTTAGTCAGCTACACAAAAATGTCTTGAATTTTCCTACTTAGTTTGGCTCGCTAATAAGAGTAAATTTATGAATAGTCGTTTCCTCTTTTCCTTTGGCTGGATATGTTTATTAATTATTATACCTTGTTGTGTCATTATGATATATTAACTATTTGGTTGTGGGACAAGTTACACAGCGAATGTGATGTTAGTTTATATCATCAGTCATGATATAAATTAGTAACCAGTAATTAAAATATGGTGATTGATACATGATAAATTAGTAACCAATAATTAATATATGGTGATTGATAGTTGAAAGTCTGATTTATTATTATTCTACACCATTTTGAATGTTTATTTAATACAAAATGCCATTATATCTATTTTATGGGGCAAGTTGATGTCTAGCTCTTTACACCACTCCAAACATTATATTTTGGAATTAAAATAAAACGACCGCTTCATTGCAACTCAGGTTTTGGCATGATGTGAGCCAAGTTCATGCACTAAGCATTGAAATCGAATGGACATCATATAAATTATACGATAATCTAGTAATGGAAAGCAGCTTCGTATTTGATTGTTAAAAGAGACAATGAGTTAACGGTGGTGCTTTATCATTGTTTGAAAATGGGAGTATGTTCCGCTTTATCAAATATTTATGATAGTTTAAAAGATCAGTAAAACATCTTTACTTTTTATCTTAAATTTTCATGAATCTATTTATCTTTCTCTATCTTGAAGTTATGAATGTTTCTTGCATTTATTTTTTATTTTTATTTCGACAATAAGAAAACACTCCCTTTACTAGTATTTCTCTATATTGGTTGTTTCATGGTTGCGCAATATCAATAGGATCAAAAGGAACTATTTAGGTGGGCATACATTTCCATTTTGATTTATGTTCTTCAACAGATGAATTTTACAAGTTCACGAATCATGATTTATTTAATTTTCCATTACTTTTTCTTTATTTGTATATGCAAAGTCCAAGGTTTTGGTAGGACATTCAAGATTTTACAGTTTTGGGTTGATCTGCCAGTTTTGAGAATTTCATTGTCAATCTAGTTCTGAATTAACATTAATCTGCCAGTTTCGAGAATTTCATTGTCAATTTAGTTCTGAATTAACATTAATCAATGAAGTTTTTATTAAAATGAAAATTAGTTACACCATAAAACGAAATTGTTACTCTCATAAACAATTTAACTAAGGACAGTTCTATTTGAAGTTCCCTAAGAGCTCTTTTGATAACTGATTTCTGGAACTCCTTGGAAGGAGTTTTGAATAGTAAATTCTAAATAGTTTTAAATAGTAATTTAAAAGTAGAAACATTTGGATGTAATTTAAGTAGAAATATTTGATCAAAATTGCTTTATAAAGAGTATTGTTAATGTCACTCCAAAAACAGATAAGGGGGGTCATATTTTATTTTCACTTCATTTAAAATTAAATTGTTAAGGAGGGCAAAACACAATAGAAAAATAAATAAAAGAACCCGATTTTACCCTCCATTCAAATACACAAAACACTGTAAAAATTGACAAAAACATACTGAAATTCAGTACAAAGTTTGGAAATAACATGCTGAAAATAACTAATCGAGAACAGACCTCCGTTTTTTCCAGTAAATTGTTGCCTTTTCGGTAATTTTTTCAACAAATTCAACATGGCGTTCGCTTTTTTGAGTAAAAACCATGTTGTCTTCTTTTTCAAAGTTAGAAATTGGTTCCTCCATTAAAAAAAGTGATTAATTGTTTTACTCTGAAAAGAAAAGGATGATTAGGGTTTAACGAACAGTAAAAAGTAATTATGGTAAAATAATAAAAAGGCCATTTTGGTCTATATTTTATAAATTGTTAAGAGGGGGCTATGTTAAATGATCCTCCCTTTAGTAAATAAAAATAAAATTAAAAAAGTGACCCCCTTAACTGTTTTTGGAGTGGCATTAACAATACTCTTTATAAATCATAAGCAACAAGTAGTTGCTTCCCCATTTCCTACTTATTTGCTACAAAAAACTTTTGTAAATCACTTACAAGAAGAAGTTTTGAACACCTACATTGAAATAATAGTTTTGCCTACCCAAACATGCTCTAATTGTCATCCACACTCCACAGAAACCAAAGGAAAAAAAGTAATAAATTAAAGACACTAACATTTTTATATTCTTTTCACATACTAACTTCTTTTTACAGAAAACCCAATATCTCAAATTTAAACTCATCAAAAATACAAGTATGTTTGATGAAGTTTCATGATGGAATGGGTCAAGAAGGACCTGGTGGTGAAGAAATAAAATCAGATGTAAGTGAGCTTCTCTTCTCATGCAATTGACAACATCATAAACCTCTACTTTACAATATTCCAAAAACAAAATGAACTGAAAATAGTATATTACCGTCTAAATTAAAATAAAAACTCACATATTGATGATAACGGGGTGATGAAGGCATGAATTCTTGAATGTTTGGAGTAGGGGATAGAATGTAAGAAGTGAGAACTTCAGAAGGCACATGTGAAACGTAAACGAGGGGTTTTGCATTGAATTGAAAGAGGGATAAGTTTGGAATTGGACGAAGCAAGGAGATACCCGGGGTTTCTAACATTGGATGATTTTCTGCGTTGTTAACACCAGTGGGCATAAACCACACTGCAATGCAGAAACCGCCCAGACCGAACTGTAAAAACAGTACGGAAAATCGCATCGGATTCTCTCTCTAAAACAAACAACCCAAACTGAACCGACTCGCAACAATATGCTTCGGTTGCGGTTTGAACTTTTATCAAACCATATTAAATCGAACCGAACCGCATAACTACATAGACAATGTTATGATAAAAAAATTAACAAATTCCTATCTAACTTCTAATTTAACGATATATATTCTATTTTCAAAGTATGTTATAGTTATATTAATTAAAGATAACACTATGTGTTTTAACCTTCAGGTGACACAGCGTCATATAATCATAAATTGATTGTTGATGGAAGTAATTTTCTTGTTTCATATTTAATACGGGTTCAAACCAGACCAAACTAAAAGCAGACCGTATTACATTGAAACCGAACCGTTGGAACGGTTAGTATAATGGTTTGTATTTTTGTTCAACCGTTTGATGCGGTGCGGAAGCGGTTTGAACTTCAAACCGCACCGAACCGAACCGCGCCCACCCCTAGTTGTTACAGAGCAAAATGCGCAGGGCAACCTATACTAAATCCGGACTATCTCACGTGAACCCAAACTAGTTCCAATTGGCTATTGGTTATTTGTGGCACTTATATAGCATGTCCCACGGAAGAAGAATTCAACTCCTTAATTCTGAATTGACCACAAAACAGCACCCAATAGATATTACCAAGGACGGAGCTACCTATAAGAGACCCTGGGCTATAGCCCAGGGTGGATTTATAAACATTATGCATAGTGAAAGCCTCATATACAAATCTTGGCTCCCTTTTCGCATTCATCCTCCCAATAAAACCATAGTATCATATATTCTTGGATTAGGTCTATCATTGGGCTTATATTCATATCTTCTACTTAAGTCTCTAATTATATTTCACAAAAATAAAGAAAGTATTGTGATAAGTTAGGAAAATCCAAAGAACAAATTTTATTATTCATGTAATTATGAGAGGTACATTTGTTTGCATGAAATCATTTACAGTTGTATCAATAATCAACAAATGTATTATTATAATTATTATAATTTTTCACAGTTTATACATTCAGTGTAATTTTTTTGTACACACAATCTTAGCCCGGGACGATTTAAAATCCTGGCTCCGTCCCTGGATATTACAACCCTTAATATTCAGTGAAATATTACGGTACGTATTCCGAATTAAGAATATATCTCGTGCGTCAATTTTTTCGGCTCGCGACATCACGAGCCTATAAAATCGGTTCGTCACAAATTTGTTTCAGATGTCATATTATTGCTACACGTCATTTTCTGGGACCACAACATTTATTTAAGACCATATTATTGCCTCCACATCATACCCTTTACCGCATATTTTGCTATATTTTGCTGGGACCACTTCTTGCTACATGATTCAATTGTTGGGACCACAAATTAAACTAAATTAGTGAGTGTATCAGTGCTTAATTGCTTAATTGTTGGGACCATAATTTCAAAGGTGCGTTGTTGGCTCTCACAGTAGATATTACGCGTAATATTCCTATTCGTAATATTCCTACGCGTAATGCTTCTGGAGATGCTCTTAGAGCATCTCCAACACCTATCCATTTCAAGTCTGAATTATGAATTTAAGGGGAAACTCTTCCCAACAAACATTCTTATGCTGAATATTCAGCATAAAATTCAGGGGTCAATTCTGAATTCGAAATTGGTCCCGGATGCCGATTTTATTGGCGCCATGTTGAGCGCGCTGAATAAATCAGCGCGCTCATGTTTTCAATCCTTGGGACCACAAATATACTTTAACATACTTCCTGTACTATTTAAATTGTTGGGTACCGCATGTTTTCAATTCCTGGGACCACGTATATACTTTGATATCTGTAATATTTAAATTGGTTGGTACTTTGCCTTATTGTTTAAATTATATGGAGGCGCTGATTTTATCACGGTGGAACATTGGCGCGCTGATAAAATCAGCATGCGCTTATAATTTTGGAGCACGCATCGGCGCGCGTCTGTTGGGAATTTAAACAAATCTCCCTTGAATCTTACGGGTCGTAATATTACGATCCGTAAGTCTTTTGGAGATGCTCTTAGTGTATACAGATCTAATATATGATATTTTGTCCAAGTCGACAATAGTTTAACCCAACTCAACGTTAGATAAAAAACTAATTTAATATAGCCTATGTGAAGTAAAACTAGTCAAAATCTAGAATAGTGGTCGTATATTCTAGAACAAACATACAAAAAAAATGTACAAAAGTAGTACAAAATATATAGAATTAACTAGAAGATTTTAAAAAGCATTTTAATGTATTTTGAAATGAAACTCTCTAATATGAAGTGAATTAATTTTACATGATGTTTTTTAGTGAAATTCTAACAATATATATGTTCTAGTTATTCGGTTACATTTACTACATTATTCTTGCTAGAATCTAAAATTTATGTCGAATACTTTAATAATATATTTCAATTTTCCTTTTTTTTTTTTTTTTTTTTTTGAGATACATGTAACTCCACTCAGCCTTACAGAATCGGAGTTAACTCATGTACAACACAACATATCCAACCTATTATAGGATCGAATACGAGTTAATCTATCTTTAATCTATACTTGTATGGGTCGGGTGAAATATTTGGTCTAACCCGAACCATTTCACAATTTGTAAAGCCTTACCTTTAGGATTTTTTTTTTTTTTTTTTTTTTTTTTTTGAGAGAAATGAATGATCCTCACAAGGAGGAGAGCACTCATGTAATTTTAGTTCACACTAGAAAAAAGAGTCGTCAACAAGCCTGACAGGTAGTAATCCCACCCCTTACAATGATAAAAGAAAAAAAAGGTAAAGCCCCATCCTCCCCTCTCAATCCCAAAAACTAGAGTCCAATGAGAAGAAAAGATTTTGTTTTAATAAATAAGAAACACTTACTATAACGACCCGGAAAGTTCGACACTTGAATTTTCGAAAATAATACATAATCTTGTACTACTTGCCAAAAACTCAAGTGTCAAAAACCTAGATTGTTAATCGAAAGAAATTAGAGGGTGAGAGAAGAAAGAAAGAAATATTAGAATCGAGAAATAAGAAGATCAGAGGCTCACAGTAGCGAATAAAATATAATATATCAAAATGCTTTACACAAAATAAACTGTATATATATGGTTACAACATCAGAGTACACACAAAATCAATACAATTCACATAGTGGAATATAATCTATTACCAGAAAATACGGATATACGTCTTGACTCCAGTTTCTTTTCTGAAGCTCCAAGCAAACCCTAACCTAATTATATACTGGGTCTGACCCGAGCACACTTGAAGCAAATAAAATTTATTTGGATCAGTCTGGAATACTTTCAATGATAATTCATATTACAAACAACTGGTTTAACTTTAGCAAAACCTTTTCAAAGAAAAGGATAATTGTAAGACTAGTCCACACATAAACACGGATGGCTTTTACCTTATGAGAACCCAAACACTTTTTATACCAAAATCCGGTGAAATTATAATAATGTCTATCAAATCATAGATAAATAATTATCTAGCAGAATGCTTGCATCTTACGCTCCACATATTTAGTATATAATCAAAAACTGCATGGCTCGTATTGGAGTTTGGATTTTCATCATGATAAGGTACGTGACCACCTCCTGATTAGTGTACCTCTAGAGACAATACACTAGTGTTCAGGAAGAACATCTTGCAACCCGGCCACACATGACCGACCACTCATTCAGGTTGAGTGTATCGAATATATTATCACCATGGTTGGTAGCGACCCAAACCGTATTCCCGCAAGATACAGAAACGACAGAAGAACAAATGAAATTTCTCTAGATGATGACAAGACACCCTAATGGGAATGATCCACATAGCCATGTTGTCTTCCTGATTTCTGTCATTTCCTAGTTGATGAGGCTTGAGGTTATGTTTACCTTTTGGAGAACATCTCATTAACTTTGAAAGCCACATTGTCAAATCCGTTAAATCACTAATTGATGTCCACAAATATACTCTTGGTGTTAAGCTAAGAGAAGTTTCCTTCTCCACCACCAAACTTGGTATATTTATAAAATCAACGTACGTGATCCTCGACAAATACTCTTTCATACATTTGTCTATACAAGTCATCCAGGAACAGGATGAACCGAAGGTACCTTACTACCACATCCTATATAGGAATCACCCCAATGATTAGTAGCGAGAAGTCCTTGCAATCTGAAGATTTAAATCACTATAGAATCACAAGTCATAATAATTCTAGGCGCGAACTAGAGAAATTTAATGAGTATTTCTTCCGTTCATGAAGATCCATGGTCTTCAATGTTCTATCTTTATAAATATTTCTGCGGACTAGTTTCGAACGCGAAGTTGGTTCGAAGTGGTTTTGGGTCTAGTTCTCATCCCGGTTTCTTCGAACTAACTCGTCAAAAGTCAAATAATATTCATTGATAGTCGGGTTTTTAACCATGAATTCAAAATAGTATTGTCAAGTCCATTGGCATCTCAGGTCCTTTTCATTTTAAAAAACCATTCATTGGAAATCATTCTATCGATTTAAAATCGATTATATAACTTATTTCATATAAACCTCTTTGGTTTTCTATTACTTGGAAACAAAATCAACACTTCTTTTTAAACATTTTCAAAACCCGTTTCTTTAATCCCTTTTACCTTAAAGTTATCATTATAATCACCCAATCCCATTTTATTCTTAAAAATCCTTTGGTATTTCCATATTTTTGAAATATTAATTATATACATACTCAACTATTTACTTATTTCATAAAATAAGTGCAATATAAACCATATTATTTCTATTATTTAGAAAATAGTGTCAAATGATATAAATATTATAGCATTTCAACTTGGGCCAAACAACGTTAAATTATTCACTGTTTATTTTATAACCCAATAGCTTAAATTACGTCTCAAAATCTTGCAAGTAAATTGCAATATCTCTTTAAATTATTTCCAACACTCCTACCATTACAAACCAATAACATCCCTTGATAATGGCGAAGTTGTTCAAATTGGGTTATTTTATTTCCTCTCAGACCTTGATCGACAACGCTCTTTTCTTGGAATAAATAAAAATTTGTAATTCCAGAATTTTCTTCTACTATATCATTGCACATATGGTTCTAAATATCATTTCTTACATTTGGGCAAATCTACTTCAATCTGTTTTGCTAAATCTGTTTATTGTGTAAAAAAAACTTTACTCAACGCGCCTTTTAACTTTAATTTGTTTCCAACTTGGATTCATTTCAAAAATACTTCATACAATTCCTTTAACATCAATCCATTTAACTATTAAGCAACTAATTATATCACTAAAATTCAGATTTCTAAAATCCTTTCTCATACTTTACCCAATACTAATAAACATTCTTTTTTTCCTTCTTGAATTCTCCTTTTTATTTCAATAGTTTCGCTTAACTCGATTACAACGCAACACTTACTTAAAAACCATTGCATTAGCTTTAAATTATCTTCTTACAAATCTTGTTTGTAAACTTGGATTATAAATTCTCTTATAAACTCCATACATCTTTAATTAAATCTTATTCCAACCTGATCACTTCTTAAGTGAATTCCAATTAAAAAGTAATCGCTTAAATTATTGTTAATTATAATAGTGATTAACTTCGTCATCAACTACAGTAAAGTAGTGAATTTCATTATTAACTAAAAATAGAATAATTAATCATTTTTTAAAAGGTAATTAAATAATAATTACTTTATTTACAATAAATAATCTGATAATCACTTTAAACTACAGTTAATTAAAGGTTAATTAACTTTTAGGAAAATTAGTTAAGTTTAATGATTATTCGGAAAATTGTTTCTATTAGATTAAAATAAATCAATCTAATAATCGCCTTCAACTAAATCAGTCGACTTCATCGACTAGTAAGCATTAGTTAACTCGTTAACTGATTTTCCATTAATCTGCCCTATTAAATTAATTAATAACTTAATTAATCTAATTATTTCGTTTAATTGTTTTTCTCAAACAATTATTTCAAAATACTAACCCCGTTGGGTGTAAAATTTTGACTTATAAAACTTATTAAATCACGAATCAAATCTTTTACAAAACTAATTATAAACTATTAATTTATAAACTAAAAATAGAATTTGAAAACCTTATTTTAGTGATGAAAATAAATTTCATAACTTCAATTTGCGTCAGTTCACTTGATGACAAATTAATGTCTAAAAAGATAGTTCCAAGTCATTCGCTACCAGCCACTTAATTAATATCGTCTATTGATTAAAACACAACAATCGATGATTGATTGGATGTTGATCGTTGAATTTAAATTCAATGATCAACATCCAATCAATCATCAATATTCAAACATGGTATAACATCATTTGGGATAAACAATCCATATGTGAATATATTAAAAACAAATAACACATAATTCCATTGAGGAATCCTGTTGGATCCCTCGAACATGTTCTTCCCTGCATCATAGTCATAACATTGTTCAATAATAACATATGAAATGATTATCACTAATATAATGCATTTAAATGACGCAATATAATATAAAAAAATAACCAATAATCAACAATAACATCCAATCATTAAATTTTATATTATTAATTATAAACTACAGTTATATAAATTTAACACATCATAGGATTCCAGAAAACGTGAGAGTAAACTCACCATTTATTTCTGATTGACGGTTGTCGCATTGTTTCGTTTAACTTTAAACAGGCATTTAAAATTAAACGAAATCTCCAGTAGCTCTTACGCTAACCAAACCAGCACAGACATGTAGCCTTCGTTTCTGCGATTCCAATAAATCCAGTTTCGTCCAGTTCTGATTATGAACGAACGAGATATCGATGTTTCAATATTTAAATTGAATTTAAACATTATTAACTAAAATTTTATTAACTTCAATTTTCTCTTAATAATACCTTAATCCATAATTAACCATGTTATCCTCAACTGTTCTACCACAATCCCCCTAACATTCGAACACAATCTATAATCTTTCTTTCCCTTTTTTTGTTTGCTTGGAAAAGCCCAAGCCCACACGCCCTTCTCAGCCAATGTCTCCCATTATTCTTCTCCTTTAACTCTTCTTCTTTGTTTATTTGAAAACCATGAACCAGCTTATACCCCAAACAACTGAACTCCTCTCCATCCAACCGTGACAACCCCTGCTATGTCGCCTTTCCCATGTTACTTCGAAATTTCCTACTACTCCACGTTAAAATTTCCTCATGCACTTGCGTTCATGACAGTCACACCTGCTATAGGCAGTAAAGCTTTTGGGTTAGAAATTCCTCCCTAGTTTGTTGAACGATGCGCTTGGGTCTTCTGAACACCTCCACGCCACCCAAACGGCCTTGAGCAATCATTAGCTCCTCCACGATCAAGCCTACACTACGCTGCTTATTTTTCAGTGACCCAAAAATGATTCGAACCCCGTATAATTGTGAAGTGAAAATTCATGAGAATATGATGGATCGAAATCTTATGATTTTATTTTGGGTTTGTATTTTAATCACATTTTCGAAAAATTTAAATAGAAGCGGTTTAAGCTTCTTTTGGGTTTTGGAAAGGAGGTAAATGGAGAAGCATGCATTGTACCATTTTGAATGAGAAGAAAGGGAAAAGCTCTGTTTTGATTTGTGGGTTTTTCATGGTTGAATACAGTGTTTTTATTTGTTGTTGTGTTCTTCGTTCATATAAGCCGAGTTTGAGAACAACAGGCGAATTTATAAGAGAAGAAGCTTGGTTAGCAAGGAAAAAGAAATGAGAACATGCGAAGTGTTAGAAGTAAAAGTTAGATAGAGATATTTTTACATATTTTTTCTTTTCCTTCCGAATTTTTGTACGATTTGATACAGAATTTCACATGGAGGCAGCGAAAATTTGATAGGGATATATGGTTGAAATATGACTAAGGATATTTTTGGTGAAAGCGACCAACGATATTTTTATAGCGCGTGACATTCGACGTTAAAAATTCATATGATTCCATATGAACTCTGATCATGACGAGATTAGAAATCCTATAATAACTTAATATTTGGGACATGATGGAGCTGGTTTCGTCGAATTCCATGATCGTTTGTATATACACCATTTTAATTTCAAACGGTTAATTTATACGTGTTTATACTGAGCATGGTCATATAATAACTCCAATTGACGTAAAACTTAAAACCTTATAATAATTAATTATTAGAGATTTAGTAAAATTAGTTTCGTTGAAATCTAAAGCCATTTGAAAATTAGTTATTCTTAAATTCCATATTAAATTGATAAAATATACATTGATTTCACAACAAACCAATTTATTGAAAATAAATTATTATTATTATTATTATAAGTATTCAAACAGAATCCTATATAGCTATAAAATAATTAAATTTGGGATTTTAAACTCATTAATTTAAAATTCCATATTAAAGGATATTTTAATTATTTAAAATCCCTTTAATTTATATAATAAATCGTTATGGTTTATAAATGAATCCACAACGACCTTTTGAAAGTTTGATTTGGAAATATATAAGATGAAAATTCAAATTTTCTCTTTCATTAGAAAATTACTTCCTAATAGATCCAGACGATTCTTGTTTCAAAGAATTCCGACTTATATTGGATCCTGTACATCCATTTAAAGTTCAAAACAAAATATTACGAACTACCGCGACACTGCAGCTCGTTTATAACTAAATTATAAATTATATGTTAAAAACGTCTTTTAATACATGATTTCGTTAATATAATTCAAAACCAAACAGAATCAAATCCTTTTATATTGTCAATTTATACAACATTGTAATTTCAACTGATTCCGACTATTTCGGAAATTATATATATTATTATATTATTTTTATTAATAAAATATCCAAAACCATTGAATTCAAGTTGTTAAATTCCAAAATCATATTTTTAAATGTTCAATTAAATGGTTAAAATCTGGACCGTTACATTCCTTCCCCCTTAAAAAATTTCATCCCTGAAATTACTAAGGTAGGAAAAATGTTTAATTTAAAGGTTTATAGCAGAATTTCTTTTTTGTCAAAATCTTTAGTTTTTGTAACGACCCGTATTCTACGCATCATAGGACCGTAGAATATTTATTTCTTTCACATACGAAGTCGTATGGTCATGTAACTTTGGAGACGACTATTGGGGTCATTTCCCATGTTCATGATTTTTCCCGATTTTTAAATGACCATTTTACCCCTAGTTGGTACTGTTTTGGCCATAACTTTTGATTGGAAGGGAATTTTGACTTGAAATCACTTCCATTGGCTCCAGATGATGGTTTACAATTCCGTAGAGTGGTCACATTAGCCAAACGGACTCACCGTTTGGGAGATATGGCTGAAACAAGTTTCAGATAGTGAAAAAACAGCTTAATTGGGCTTAATCGGGTAATTAACAGCTAGGCCCAAAGGGGATTTCGGGATTTGAGATGTATAGGAGGCTGAAATCAGTTAGAGAACGATCTTATCCTCATTTCCCAGCCGCCACTTTCTTTCTTACAACCCTAGCAATGGCCTCCAACACCCAAATCACCTTCTAATCACTTTCTAACCAAGTTATGACTTAATCTACATCAAATTAAGGAGAGGAAACACGAAAGCAAGGCTAGAGCTGCTGTTAGACATCAGTATTCACCCAAATCAGCAAGGTTTCAGTTCTGAGAATTTCGTTTGTGGCCAAGGTGAGTGATTAGCATCGTTTTGACACTAATTACAGTTAATTAAGGTTAATTAGTGAAGATTAGCGAATTTATACACTAATAAATTCTGGAAAAATGTTTAGAAATTCTTAAATAATATTTTATGTCTCTGTTAGAAATTTGGTTCGATTTGATTAAGTTTCGTTAACTCTATGATTAGTTTTATTTAATCATGCTTAAGGGAAAAATGGGATTTTGGGTATATTTGATCCATTTTGACATGTAAATTCATTGTTTTGGTGTTTGTGGTTAGTTGGTTATGTTGCTATGACTGTTTGGGATGATTTGCGATTGATTAGTATAGTTAGATTTGTCGAAAACGTCGTCGAATGGCGTAAAAAAGTTGCTGGAAAAAGTTGCAGAAAGTTGTGCAGGGTTTCGGATCGGATCGGATCGGATATGGGTCGGATCGGATTGGAGACCTGGGCAAGGGTCCGGACCCGAACTGGAGTCTGGCACAAAAGAGGCTTGGCAAAAAGGAAGGCCATGTTGGTTAAGCTGGGGATCGGATCGACTTAAGGACGAAGGGCTCGGATCGGAACTTGACACTTGGGAGAACTGGCAAGAAGGACGGCCACGCTAATTGAACTGGGATCGGATCGGATAAAGAAGGAGGGATCGGATCGGAGCACGTGAAGAACGAGGGATCGGATCGGAGCGGAAGCACGACCTGGAAGGAAGATGGCACCCGACCCGACCCGAGGTGGGACACCCGACCCGAACCGACGCGATGGAGTGGACCCGAACCGAACCGCTATCAGAGGAAGACCATTCATCAACGCAACGCAGTTGGCCCGACCCGAACCGATGGCTTGAAAGGAACCCGACCCGACCCAGTATTGACCAATAATTCGAGATGCAAAGGTAGTCCAATATGGGAAGTTAGAGCTCAGGATCTGGTTGGGAACTGACGAGTTCACTTCATGATTGGGCTTTGCTGCGGAACGTGTGCCAAGGGGCAGTCGATGTCTATGACTTTGGATCACTATGTATCGGAAGTACGTGAATGGATTCAGGGCCACAGTGGCCTAGGTACGACTAAAGGGCTATAAACCAATGAAGTGGGGTCATTTGTAAAGATTTGGTCATGACTCCATATGGTAAGCTTGGTAGTAGCAGTAGTTGTACAAGTTGAACTCCGTTACCACTTCAATGGGTCTAGTGATTGACAGTGGTGGACATCGTATGCTTTACGCACTGAGTGAGAATGTGAGGATGGTTGCTATGGTTGATTGTTTGCCATCATTATGACATGCACACCCCACCCCCGTATTCTTTACACTATTTATTATGGCACCTTAGAGTATTGTACGGTATGTGGTACTAACTCTTTGGTTGCAGGTCCAGGTTCAAGTATGGTTTAGTATACCTGTTATTGTTTTGTTTAGATGCTTATCGCTCATACCAGGCTTTATGTCTGACCCAGAGTTTTATGTCTCCTCTTATTACTCTGGGTGCTCACACGAGCAGACTAGAGACAGGTTAGCTGGTGATGCACGGGTAGATGATCCGGAGACGAGCAGGAGGCTTCCATGTAATATATATATATATAGTATTCTCCATGTGATTGTTGAAGATCACTGCTTGGGCATTAGTGGTGCATCTTCTACTTTAGCTTTCTTTTGTTTAGTGACAGTAAATTTGGAAAGTTGTAATAAGCTGTATTTGGATTTCCGCTGCTCTGATGTTGATGTTGAATTTAGTTATCAGCTTATGCACTGTCTCACCTGTTTTATGTCAAATATGTTATTATTATTATTATTATATTTTACTCCATGCGCTGTGAGACATTCTACAGGTTCTTGATTAGTTCGTTCCCATCTTTCCTTTCTTCTGACGATCGTCCCGTGCTAGTCGGGCATGTGTACAGCGCACTTTCGGAGGAAATGCAGGCTGGTGCGGGGCGGGCCGTCACAGTTTCATTTCCAAAACTAATTCAATTAGTTTTAAAACCAATTCATTTTTGATAAAGTTTTACAAAAATTTCTAACACCTTAAATTTTGGTAGAGTCTCCCCTGTATGGAGGGAAATCTACAATATTGCAGGAACAACAAAAACAAGTTCATTGACCAAGACGGTCAAAAAATCCAACTCAAAAACCCCAAATTTTTATATTATGCGTAGGCTACCTTTTACAAGCGGTTATGTAACAAGCTGCAATTTCGGGCAGTAAATATTTAAATATCGAGGATATTTATATATTTAAAACTTGGATTTAATGATTTCATAACCTTGATTAAATCACTTTATAAATAATAATTAATGAGGAGAAAACATGTTTTTTAGTTTTTGTTTACAAAGATAAGTAGTTCGAAGAAAAATCGATAATGTAATCGAAAACAATTTTGTTGATAAACGAGCTTTTGCTTATTAAAAGTTATTGGAATATCATGTGCATGTAGTAACAATAGACGAACACATATATGTATGTACAAAGATTATAAATTAATATACAAATATTGTATGTGTACATATTCTAGGATATGAAAAATGGCTTAAAATGATAGGGACATGTGTCATAAAATTAAAGGTGCACATGTCATGAGATTTAAGGAGGTAAAGACACATAAAAATATTAGGTGTTCATATGTAGAAACATCTAAAGACACCTAAGTAGACATGTGTCTACATCCTAAAGCATGCATGAAGACAAGGAGGACAAGTGTCTAAAACTAAATTACCAAACCAACCTTGAAAATTACTATATAAAGGGTGGAAAGGTTCACTTCATTTCATGCATTCACAAAAATAAAACCAAGATAAGAAAAAGAAGAGAGGATTAGGAGAAGCCAATGAAGGAATACAAGTTCAATTTTGAAGTCCAAGGTGAGAAAAACTAATTAAGTTCATGTATTTATTTCATATTTTGAATAAAAGTTGAGAAATTTATGAATGAATGTTTGGACTTAAAACCCTGAAAATGGAGTTCGGTATTTTGGGAATAACTTTTGCAATTCTTAATGAAATTTCGACTTCTCTATCAATTTGGAAACCTAATTCAAAGGGCTAAACTTTCACTCTTTGCACTTTTTCTAATTCGGTCGTTTGTGTACCTGAAAACTGGATGCAAAGTCAGGTGAAAATTAGCCCAAAATGAACATGTTAAAAATGCCTCATGATGTTTGATTTTATATATTAAATTAATAAATGATTTTGAGAGTTTCTTTTGATGATAATTTAGTAGACTAAGAGATCTTCTTACTGTAGAAAATTTGGTGTAAAAAGCTATTTTTATCATCAAGAAACAACGTCAAACATTTTGACCAAAAACAGGCTAAAAATCCGAGTTTCAGAACCTTTTATAACATTCCGAAACGCTATCTTTTCTCTTAATTAGTTATGAAGCTTAATAAGCTACCCAGAACTTTTCATAGCGTCTCAGATAGGGCTGTTATGGTAATGATAACCGTTACCATTACAAGAAACCGTTACCATACCGATACTATTGGTAAGGCAAAAATGAATACCGATAATTTACCATTACCGCTGGTAAAATGCTCATTGGTATACCGATGAACTGGTAAACCATTGACTGGTAATGGTAAATTTACCAATATATAAAGTTATTAAAACATTAACACATTAAAATTTTAATAATTATAAGAAGTAAATTGTAATGGCCCGAATTTCCGTACTCTTTGAGTCGACTAATAACACCACACGTCCAACCCAAATTGCACAAAAATACGAATCATTATTAGAAAGAAGTTAGAGGATGAGAAATAGAAAGAAAGAAATAGTAGAATAGGAGAAAACGAAGATCACAAACTCATAGCGGAACGAATAAAATATATTAGATAACATAAACTTTGGAATACAAATCAGTAACTGTATATACATACCATTATCAGAGCACAACGGTTATCTCTGGAACAGTTATAAACACCTGTTTCCAGATACAACATTGTACACAGCGGAAAATATGATAGTCTATAGTTAACTGGTGAAGCCTCTTGCTTCGAGCTCCTCCAAGTAAATCTGAAAAATCCCGACTACTTGACTGCCCGTACAAATTTGGGCACCCAAGAGTTTAGGGAAAACAAACAAAATAAACTCTGGGTCAGTCATGGGACTGGTGTGAGTAAACTCCAAAAATTGGTTTACCTTTTTTAAAAATCCTTTCAAAAGAAAAGATAATCGTAAGACCGATCCACACATAAACACGGATGGTTTTTACCTTACGATAACCCAAAACATTTTGATATCAAAATCTGGTGATATTATAATCGTGTCTAAATCAAATAAATAGAATCTAGTGGAACGCTTGCATCTCACACTCCCTATATAATATAAAATCGAAAACCGCAGGGCTCTTATTGGAGATTGGATTTCCAACATGACAAGGTATGGGACCACCTTCCGATAGTGTATCTCTAGAGGCGAATACACTGGGTTCAACAAGAACGTCTTGCAACCCGGCCCACACATGACCGACCACTCATTTCGCTTGAGTGTATCGAATGTATATCACCAACGGTTGGGATCAGCAACCGTTTCCCAAAAGGGACAACATCGATAGATTAAAGAAGTAAATGGAATTTCTCTAGATAGGTGATTATACATCCTAATGGGAGCGACCTACATAGCCATGCTGCCTGCCCGATTTTTGTCAATTTCCGGTTGTGTGGCTTGTGGTTTGAATTATCTTCCAGAACATCTGGCCACCATTCACTTTGAATGTCACATCGTTAGATCCATCGGAAATCACTAATTGATTCCCACAAAAAAATACTCAGATTGTTAGGCTAAAGAAATTTCCCTTCTTTGCCACCAACTTCGTACGTTAGAAGGAATCAACGTACGTAATCCCTTTGAAAATACTCTATCAGACACTCGTCCTTACAAGTTGTCCTGGGTCTGGACAAACCGAAGGCACCGTTCTATTAATCCATCTTGGGAAATTTCTACCTAAGGTTAACAGAACAGCCCTTGCACTTTACTCCGTCTTCAATTATCTTCAGCATAAGTTAATTCATAACGTTTATACCAATACATAGTGGTTTTCAGACATTAAATCTGATCCCGGTCTCTCCATATTGACAACAGAGGTATAAAATAAATCAAAACTTTGATATTCGGTGTGATTTAACTATCAAAGAAACATCCATACAATCAACGGTCCTATTTCCAAATGGAAATTCTATCGATCAAGCATCAAACAACACTGGGCCCCTTTAAACCAATTCCTGATTATATTATTATTTCCAATTCCTGTTTCCCTATCTTTCGTATCCTTTTGCAGCTCGATTTCCCCTCTCGATTCTTTGAAAAATATTTCTAATAAGTAATTTCTTTATTCGAGAAAATATCTCTTATTCCAGTTAGAAAACATTTCAAAATCCTTTAAATTAACGTGATATTACAAACATCGTTATTATAGCTCAAACCAGTAATCACTTATTAACTAACCCTCTTGCTAACCCATCTTCACTATCGAACCTTAATCATTCCTCCGTCAATCATGAAGTCAATCAAGTTGGGGTATAATTACCTCTCAGACCTTAATCTAACAACATTCTCAACTTTGAAATAGTCAAAGCTCACAACTTCAAACAAAACATTACTTACGCGACTTTCGGATTCAATCTAAGAACAAGCTTCTTTTACGAAGAAACACTGATTATAACGGTAGCGTTATAATCACTGTTTCCAAATACTTGATTTATAAAACATTTCTTTTAACAACAGCGTTACAATCACTGTCTAGAATTATAGAACATTTATTATAACAATAGCGTTTAGATTGCATTATAACGGCAGCGTTAAAATCACTGTTTAGAATTTACAAAACATTCATTATAACGGCAACGTTAATTCGCTGTTTCCAAATATTTGGTATAAAAATATAACTTGTACTTATTAATTTCAATTAATAAGTAAATAATTAATTAATTAAATTTGATTCAAAATGGAAAGTAAAAATAACTACTTTCCTAAATTCGATATAATCGAATTCCAATAAATAACTTTCTCTCGAATAATCTATATTCGATTTATATTCCAAATTTCGGAATTTACCTACCATTTCAGGTTACTTCAAATTCCAAATTCACTTTCTGGTATTCCAAGATTTAATTCTCAAATTTGATTTCACCTTCTAAACCCTTTGGTTACAAATCCTTATCGCTTAAAAGATCCATACTTTGCATAGCATAGCAAGTTATTTAAATTTCCTTTATAAACTTCGTTTATGTATTTGGATTTATAATGAAACCCATTTACAAAATCTTTTGGAAGGGATTCAACCAAATCTGGAAAACTTCTTAATTTAATTCCAATTAAGAAATTATCGCTTTAGTAATTAATAGTTTAATATTAACCTTTGTAAAAGTGGTTTACTTCATTATTAGTCAAATATAAATGGTTAATTCTTTCAAAGGTTATTACTCTACTCATTAACGTTACTAATAATTTTCTACTCGACGATTAGTTTCAAACATAATCAAATAAGGATTTGTTATCCTTATAACTTCATTAAGTTTTCAACAATTGTTTGTCGAAACAATACTTATCAATTTAATTTAAACAAATTCATTTAATAATCAATTTAATTAGAATGGTTGACTTGGTCGACTCGAAATATAGTTATCTGATTAACTACTTCCAATCATTATTTGAATTCAATTTCCAAATTTTAAAATTTTATTCCATTTATAAACATTGTTTATAATCAACTACTCGTTTATCCATCTAAACGAGTCTCTATTTCAAGTCCATTAAACTAATTTAATTTCTATTTTGGAAATAAGTTTTTCTTTTTAAAACTCAAATTTCTTTTTCTATATAAATTCATTTTTTTTGGTATTTTAAAAACTAACATTCTAGGGCCAAGGTAGTTCAAACACAACATAATTAATAGCACATCATATAGCACAAATAAATAACACCGTAACATAAATGTTGAGGAATCCAGTTGGATCCCTCCAACCTGTTTCCCTTCACCCACAGACGTTAATCAACATAAATAATATCACATCAATGTGAAATATCATGGTGAACAGAATTAATGATCAACGATGTTAATATATCAACCATTTCAACCAATTTTATCAACTATTCAACCAATCAACCATTTCACATTATAAAATTACTGTAAATAAATTTTAAACTTGTTTATATAAAAAAATAAACAAGTCAGAGTTAGTGAGTTTACTCACCTTAGTTTGCAGTTGACGATTCTGCTTTCGTTTAAAATCAAACAGGTGTTTGATTTTATCACGAAATTTCAGTAGCTCTGCTTTCAGTCCCATCAGTTCCATGTTGAAGATCTCGTCGTCATGACTTCAATAGATCCAATCGCGTACCATTCTATTAAACGATGAATTTGTTATGACCATTACAAGTGTTGGATATAATTTACAACATTTTTAACTAATATTTGGTTACCTTAGTTATAATCAAAAAGCTTAATCACGTTTTAACCAGTTATTACCTTTAATTCTTCTTGTTCAAACAATACTAACCAGCTCCAGCATTATATTCCTCCTTACGTTGTGACCCTTGCCATTCATAAACCCATGTTCTTCTCCCATCGTTAAATTTTCAACCAAAAATCAAAACAAACCTCACTGTTTTAACTAACCCATTTTTCTTTAACTCACAATTAAGCCTCCTTCCATGTCTTGCTAATACACAGTGATTTCCAAATTTTAAACACCATGCTACCCCTTCATGTCACCAACCACACACCAGAAACTCTCTACCTCTTTCACACAGACTTCACCAATGAACTGCTCACTCCAACCTCTATGTTTAAGTATTTTTTTCTTTTTCTTTTTTTTTCTTTTTTTCCAGACCTCTTCCAGTATACCGAGCATTCCCATTTCAGAAAAACCACGCGCAACTTACTGTATCTAATCAACTTCATTGACCCTTGCTATACTTCGAATCAAACTGGTGGTTAGAAAAACACAATTATTTCAGAAAACTGCAGGTTTATACGATCTCCTTGCTCATTTTTCAGTATTTCACACACTTATCCAATTACTCAATGACGTATATCACTTTAAACCTTCAAATGGTTTTATTCATCTTTCTGGATTGACTAAACTGATGCATTAATTGCTGCAGTAAACATTTATCCTGTGAACGTGTTTACTACATGCATTCATTCCATTTGAATTTCACCTAGCTTCAACACTTTAACTATTCGTTCCTTACCCAAGGCTAGGTCACTGAAACCATACAGTAAGCCACATTTCACGAAATCAACAGTGAATCTATATTTCACGAAACCACAAACCACCAACTTAATCCTCGATTACCTTCAATAAGCATATCCTAATCACTATTTAAAATAGTTCCTTACTCCATCGTTGAAACCCATCTTTGACCCCTTCCTGCCACCTCCACGCTCAGTGGTCGACCCCTCCGACCCTATCACCTTACTCAACGCCTCACCCTGTTTCTGATCATCCCCCTAGCGTCAAACTCGACACCAACCCGTCTCGATGCTTACTCAGTCCCCTCGTGAAAGGCTGCGAACATTATTTGCGAAATAATTCACCAGACTTCGCTACACAATCACCTAGTCCCCTAGGACCTCAACGCCGACCCCTTTTCCCTTCGACGCTACCCCATTCCGGTAAATCCTCCCTCGAGTCAACGCTGTGGTGAAACTCGCGACAAAACTTATCGCTAAACCCATCCTAAAACAATTCATTCTGAAGCCCTCAAACCCAGAATCGAACGCATTTGGATTTCCTTTGGTTTTCTCTTTGATTTTGTGATTTGTTTTTTTATTTTATTATTTTTATTTTGGTGGATGCTTTGGTTTTCATTTGTCTGTAGATGGAAAAGAACGTGGATAGAGTATTTAAAGAAGAAAAGCTTGGAGAGCACGTATGTACTAGCTTGGAGAACACGGTTGGTAACAAATGGCTTGGCGTGCATGACTTATAAAACGTGAAAAGCACGTTGTTCTGAATGAAGCTTTCTGAGTAAAGTAGGATATATTTACTCATTTGGGGTTAATGCGCTACTGATTCCGCGGTACTGATTACAAAGAGTTTTCGTTGTCTAAAATTACGTTCATGTCCGAGCCGTTACGGACATAAGTAAGGATGCGATCGTGTCTAGCGAGGTGTCACGATCTTAAAAATATAATAATATCGGTAGGTTAACTTTCATTGTGAAACCCCAAAATATTGATATAGGGTGCAAAATACTCCAAGTAAAAAGTTATGTATTAAATTAATTAAAAATTACAGTAAAATTCTAAAAATTAAATTATAACTACGCCTCCAAAGAATCTTGTCCGAAATCGAAACCAATATCTATTTATATTAAATAAACCATTACGGTTTATTAACGACTCCACAGCGACTTTTTGAATATTTGATTTGGACATAACTTACAATTTATAAAACGAAATCTCGATTTTTCTCTTTCGTTAGAAATATATAGTTAAACAGAACCAAACGTTTCTTGTTTCAAAGAAATCCGACTTATTTTGAATCCTGTATATTCAGTTGAAGTTTAAATCATAAATTACGGACTACCGTGACTATTTCGAGCTCGTTTTAAATTATATTATAAATTATACGTTGAAATATCGTTTTATTAAAAAAATCCTTATAAATTCCTATATATCATTCAAATAAAATATTTAAAACAAATTTAAATATTCAGAATTCAACGGCTGAAAATCCGGGTCGTTACATTCCTTCCCCCTTAAAATAATTTCGTCCTCGAAATTGCTAAGGTAGGAAAAGATGCTACATACCCTATTAACTAGGTCCAAAAATCCTTTTTGTTCACTTCTTAACTTCAGTTTAACTGGACCAATTTATTTTGATTAAAATATTAATTTTTCTTATTAACGAAAATTTTCAAAAATTCTGAAAATTTTCTAACATTTTAAATTCTGAAAAAATTCGGCAACATCTCTGCACGGCTCAATCGGTACAACCACAACTCGCCTTTCTAGGCCTTCTCCAATCCAAAAGAAAATCAAAAAGCCAAGCGGCTTGCACCATAGGCTCATAAAACCATCAAACCTAAGTAGTATTGTGAACATGTACCTTTTTGTCGGGCATAAATTCTATTTCTTGCATTTGCTTCCATACAATACCTGCTCGGCGTACGTATATCCATTTCCAGTTGGTTTCAAATCAATCCAACTTCCAATTTTTAACTCTCTTATCAACTTCTGATTAGTTCACTTCCATTCTATCAATTCCAATCTGATTTCTATTTAAGTCAATCCACTTATTATACTTGGATCCAAATTTATCACCCTTCAATTTCAGTTAACAACATCCAATATATATATATTCAACATGCTTATTCATAAGTCGAATTCATATTAATTCGAATCTCAACATTTCTCTTTTTTTAATTTCATTCGGAGTTATTTTTAATCCAATCCAATTTTATTAATCTTAACTTAAGTTAAATTTCAATTCATTTGGTACATTTTTACCATTTCAATCTATTCAACTTATACAAGTTAAATCTTAATTTCAGAATTCACATTCCCGGGTTTTATTTCAAATTAGTTTGAAATCATATACATTATATACATATGTTTATAATCAACTCAATTCAAAACATTTGAATTTCTGAAACAACTTTATTTTTCTCAAATAATTTCGATTCATAAACCTATCATGGTAGCAATCCATCACTTAGAAACTCTAAAATGAATACTGATAATGTCACGATCCATTATCAGAATTATTTTCCCGTCATTGAAGTGATTTCAGTGCTTAATCCCTTTAAAAATCCATTTAAACCATTCTTGTTCAAAAATACTTTAAAATAATGTTATATTACTTTATAATATTTCAGAAAATATTTTCTTAACACCCGGAATTTAAATTCTAATTCTGGTTTAAACTTAATCTTGATTTATCTCATTTTATACATTATCCGTATACCAATTATATCACCATTTCATAATTTGATACTTTCATTTGATTGTAATAACAATCAACACATTCATATACTATAATAATTCAGAAATTATTCTTTTCATATCAAAATAATTTTTTGGGCAAAATTATTTCATTTACCCATTTTAAAACAATACTGCCTCGAATTGTTCTGTTCGAGAGTTTAGAAACACTTATCGATACAGTTGTACATCCTGTATCGACCAGAATTCATAAACCGCTCAACAAACCAACCAACACAATATAAAACCATTTTGTTATCAAATCTACAAATGCGCGCTCATATATATACACTCAAACTCAATCTTGGGTGTTACTAACCCCATCTTTATTGAGTTACGCCACAGAGCCAAGATTACTACTCAACCTTCAGCTCTGATACCAAATGTAATGGCCCGAATTTCCGTACTCTTTGAGTCGACTAATAACACCACACGTCCAACCCAAATTGCACAGAAATACGAATCATTATTAGAAAGAAGTTAGAGGATGAGAAATAGAAAGAAAGAAATATTAGAATAGGAGAAAACGAAGATCACAAAATCACAGCGGAACGAATAAAATATATTAGATAACATAAACTTTGGAATACAAATCAGTAACTGTATATACATACCATTATCAGAGCACAATGGTTATCCCTGGAACAGTTATAAACACCTGTTTCCAGATACAACATAGTACACAGCAGAAAATATGATAGTCTATAGCTAACTAGTGAAGCCTCTTGCTTCGAGGTCCTCAAAGTAAATCTGAAAAATCCCGACTACTTGACTGCCCGTACAAATTTGGGCACCCAAGAGTTTAGGGAAAACAAACAAAATAAACTCTGGGTCAGTCATGGGACTGGTGTGAGTAAACTCCAAACATTGGTTTAACTTTTTTTAAAATCCTTTCAAAAGAAAAGATAATCGTAAGACCGATCCACACATAAACACGGATGGTTTTTACCTTACGATAACCCGAAACATTTTGATATCAAAATCTGGTGATATTATAATCGTGTCTAAATCAAATAAATAGAATCTAGTGGAATGCTTGCATCTCACACTCCCTATATAATATAAAATCGAAAACCGCAGGGCGCTTATTGGAGATTGGATTTCCAGCATGACAAGGTATGGGACCACCTTCTGATAGTGTATCTATAGAGGCGAATACACTGGGTTCAACATGAACGTCTTGCAACCCGGCCCACACATTACCGACCACTCATTTCGCTTGAGTGTATTGAATGTATATCACCAACGGTTGGGATCAGCAACTGTTTCCCGAAAGGGACAGCATCGATAGATTAAAGAAGTAAATGGAATTTCTCTAGATAGGTGATTATACATCCTAATAGGAGCGACCCACATAGCCATGCCGCCTGCCCGATTTTTGTCAATTTCCGGTTGTGAGGCTTGAAGTTTGAATTATCTTCCAGAACATCTGGTCACCATTCACTTTGAATGTCACATCATCAGATCCATCGGAAATCACTAATTGATTCCCACAAAAAAATACTCAGATTGTTAGGCTAAAGAAGTTTCCCTTCTTTGCCACCAACTTCATACGTTTGAAGGAATCAACGTACGTAATCCCTTTGAAAATACTCTGTCAGACACTCGTCCTTACAAGTTGTCCTGGGTCTGGATAAACCAAAGGCACCATCCTATTAATCCATCTTGGGCAATTTCTACCTAGGGTGAACAGAACAGCCCTTGCACTTTACTCTGTCTTCAGTTATCTTCAGCATAAGTTGATTCATAACGTTTATACCAATACATAGTGGTTTTCAGACATTAAATCTGATCTCGGTCTCTCCGTATTGACAACGGAGGTATAAAATAAATCAAAACTTTGATAGTCGGTGATTTAACAATCAAAGAAACATCCATACAATCAACGGTCCTATTTCCAAATGGAAATTCTATCGATCAAGCATTAAACAACACTGGGCCCCTTTAAACCAATTCCTGATTATATTATTATTTCCAATTCCTATTTCCCTATCTTTCATATCCTTTTGCAGTTCGATTTCCCCTCTCAATTCTTTGAAAAACATTTCCAATAAGTAATTTCTTTATTCGAGAAAATATCTCTTATTCCAGTTAGAAAACATTTCAAAATCCTTTAAATTAACACGATGTTACAAACATCGTTATTATAGCTCAAACTAGTAATCACTTATTAACTAACCCTCTTGCTAACCCATCTTCACTATCGAACCTGTAATGACCCGCATTTTCAGCGATATAATAATTAATTTATTTAATTATTTAAATAGTGATTTAGAGGATTTAATGGTCATTAAATTAAATATAATAGTGAATATTTAATTAAAATAATAATTAAATAATATATTTAATTCTGAAATAATCAGAATGGGCTGAAATGGCGATATGGTGTGAATTGGGGAATTCAAAATATATAATTCAGTTTAGAATTGAATTACGATAACGAATATATTTAATTAAAGATGGTTGAACGTATAATTATATTATAATTAAATTCGAGCTCGAAATGGCGCGGCAATTCGTGATTTGGCGATTCGAACTTTAAACGGATATACAGAAGCCATTTTAAATCGGATTTCTGTGAAACAAGAAACGTTAGGAGCTGGTGAAATATATTTTTCTAATGAAAGAGAAAGATCGGGATTTCGTCGTGTAGATTTTGATTTATGTCCAAATCAAATTTTAGAAAAGTCGCTGTGGAATTCCTTTATAATTTATAATGATTTAATTATATAATAAAAGGAATTTCATTATAAATCGAATATCGATTTATATCGGGATTTGAAATGTCAAGTTAGAAATTCATATAGGAATATTATGAAGCTGTATGGTATTCCACGGTGAATATACACGATAAATATTAAATTTAATTGTTTTTAAATATACTTATATATTTAAAAGGGTTATTTAGAGCTTTAAAAATAGCCAGTTTTGCAAACGAGCTCGGAATTCGACGAAACCAATTTTGTTGGATCCGCAATATTAAATTATTGCTTGATTTCAATTCCCGTGATTTTTGAACTCAGTATGTGGCCGTACCGATTTTTAGAGTGGAAAACAGTTAGTGTTTTGACGGTTAAAAATACGCTGTGTGAGCAAACAGAGTCGGAATTCGACGAAACCAGCTTCGTTGGGACCATAATGTCCAACTGTAGCTGCATGTCTAGTTTGGTGATTTTTGGGTATCATGAGTGATCACAGGAATTTTTAAAGACTTGTATGACATTATAAATTAAAAATAAAATAAAATATTTATGTGTGGAGCTAAACTAGGCCACCACTCATCATTCTCAGCCACACACAAGGATATGATTCCCGTATATAGTTTCTCCTAAGCCGCCACTCAGAAGCTTTACAACGTGAAGAACATCATATTTGAAAATGAAAGTAAATTCAAGGAAAAAGTTTAATTCATGAAACTGGTATTTTCATAATCCTGAGATCGACCCCTTCATCATGATGTGTATATGTCTTGGTTCGATTCTATTCCTAGAAGTTGTCAGTACACAGCACCGACTAGGGTTTTCTGGGTAATGAGAGTTTGACGCAGTGTTGGTGGATTTAGGGATCAGATCTGAAATCGCAACGAGATTTAGGACATTGTCAAAAAGTTTGGTTGGAAACTGGAGCGAAAAGTGTCGATACTCCTCTACTATAGCACGAAGACACCAGCGAACACAAGTCTCCAAATGGCGTGCGAGCGGAGTGTGAGTAAGATGAAGTGAAGGAGTCTTGGACGAGGAGGAGGATGGTGAAGTCGGATTTCAAAATCGTGAAGAAATGAAGAGGGGTGAGTGGTTCAAAGAATCGAAAATGGTGAACTGGGGAGTTGCGGGTTCGAAGAGATCAGAACGAAGAAGAAAGGGAATGAGGGTGCGGGTCTAATATGTGATGGGCCGGTTTAGTTTAAGGGGGTGAGGCCCAAATTCAAGTTAAATTCAAGTTTTTTTTAATTTAAATGTTGTACTAACTTGTTAATGCGATAACTTCGTCATACGATATCAGAATTTGAAACGGTCGGATTCGTTGGGACCGTATGGACGATGGATACACCATGGAACTAACAGGGAGTGAATCGAAGCTCGTCACAATTTATAGCGAAATAAATTGTCCGTCTGAATCACGCGATGGTTATCGTTATTAACGATGATCGTCCAATGTGAGTAAAGCTCACCAACTCTAAACAGTTATATTTTTATAACATATTCTTAGAACTGATAATTATCTGTTGATTGCTGTGTGTTAACTGTTTGGTTGAATTGCTTATGTATTGGTTGAAATTATAGATAACGATATATATATATATATAAATCGTTAATCAAATATTGATTCTGTTTAACCGAATATTTCATATTGAAATGAAATCGATGTTAATGATATTGTTTAACATCTGTGGATGCAGGAAAACAGGTTGGAGGAATCCAATTGGATTCCTTAACATTTATTTACTGTTTTCATATATTGTAATATATGATGTGATATAAAATCTGTTTATGATGATGTGTGTTTAAATGATATCGATCAGTGTGATTTAGTATTTTAAATACCGTAAGAAATACTGGCATGTAGAAAGGGGATTTTTAAAGTATATTTTGAAAATAAATTATTTATATAAAATCAATGGATTTTATATATAAAAGGAAAAAGGATTTTTATAAGGAAATAATTATAAAATCAAAAGAGATATAAAGGAATATATTTGTAAAACAAATATAAGGGAAATTATTTGTAAAACAAATATAAAGGGAATATATTTGTAAAACAAATACAAAGGAAGATATTTGCAAAACAAATAGAAAGAGAAATATTTGTAAAACATATACAAATAGAATTTAAAAGGAAATATTTGTAAAACATTTACAAATAGATTAAATGGAAATATTTATTTATAGGAAATAAATAGAATGTTAAAAATGAGATATTTATTTGTTAAATAAATAGAAAAAAAGATAAATGAGATATTTATTTGATAAATAAATAGATAAGATAAAGGAAATATTTGTTTGTTAAAAAAATAGAAAAGATAAAAGAAATATTTATTTGTTAAATAAATAGAAAAGGAAATGATTCAAGGAGATAATTCAAAGGAGATAATTCAAAAGGAGTTAATTCAAAAGAGTAAATCGAAATGAGTTAATCGAATATTAGTTATTCGGTTAGAGTTAATCGAATTAGAGTTAATCGATTAGTTATTCGATTAGAGTTAATCGAATAGAGTAAATGAGTTAGAGTTAACCAGTTAGGGTAAATCAATTAGGGTTGACCAATTAGAGTTGATCAGTTAAAGTTAACCAGTTAGAGTTAATCAGTTAGAGTTGATCAGTTAGAGTTAACCAGTTAGAGTTAGAGTTAACTAATAGCGTAATTAAATAGAGTTAATAGAATTAGAATAAATCGATTAGAGTTAGTCGAAGAAGGAGTTAATCGAATATAATTTATTCGAAAGGAGTTAATCGAATATTAGTTATTCAAATCGAGTAAAAAGGAGTTATCGAATATTAGTTATTTAAATCGAGTAAAAAGGAGTTAATCGAATATTAGTTATTCAAATCGAGTAAAAAGGAGTTATCGAATATTAGTTATTCAAATTGAGTTAAAAGGAGTTATAGAATATTAATTATTCGAATCGAGTTAAAAGGAGTTATCGATTAGTTTAATCGAAAGGAGTTAATCGAATTTAGTTATTCGAAAGGAGTTATCGATTAGTTTAATCGAAAGGAGTTAATCGAATTTAGTTATTCGAAGAGAGATAATCGAATATAGGTTATTCGAAGAAGAGTTAATCAAATAGAGATTTCTTGAAAGAGAGTTATACTTCGAATTCGATTATATCGAATTCGGGAAAGTACTTATGCTTTCCGGATTTTTAAAACAAGAGAATATATTAATGAATTAGTGTTTGTTTAATTATTCGAGTTAAGTAATAAATGGAAGTTATAATTTGAAGTTAGATAATTCGAAAGTAGGGATTATAACGTTATTGTTATAACAAATGTTTTTTTTAAAAAGAAGCGGATTCGTAAATTGAATCCGAGAGAGACGTAAAGAAGTTTGTTAAAGGTTTAAAAGATAAACTTTGACTATTTAGAAGTTAATACATTGTTCAGTTAAGTTCTGAGAGGTAATTATACCCCAACTTGATTGACTTCCTTCTTAACTAAGGAATGGTAAGGTTTGATAGTGAATGACGGTTTAGTGAATTTAGTAAATGGTTTGAGTTGGCATAACGCTGTTTTATTTAAACATCTGTTTAAGTCCAATGAAGGAACTTTGGAAATGTTTTCCAAATAAGAAACCAGAAATGTTTTCTAATATAGAAAACAGGAAATGGAAATGTTTTCCATTATTAATAACGTATATTTTCTAAAATTAGAAAATAAGAAATGTCGAATATATGGAAACAGGAGATAAGTAAATTAATGAACTAAAGAGATAAATGTTAAATGATGATTGATCGATATAATTTCCATTTGGAAATAATATCGTTGTTTGCACACGTGTTTTTCTTTGATAGTTAACTCACCGACTATCGAAGTTTTCGACCATTTTAACGTTGTTAATATGAAGAGACCGGTTGGATTATTATCTGAAGAACCACTCTGTATTGGCATAAGCGTTGCGAATCATATATGCCAAAGATAAATAAAGACGGAGTCAAGTGCAAGGGCTGTTGTATAAATCTTAGGTAAAGATTGCCTAAGATGGTTGTACTGAATAGTGCCTTCGGTTTGTCCAGTCCCAGGATGACCTGTATGGAAGAATGTCTGACAGAGTATATTTAATAGATCGCGTAAGTTGATCTCTTTAAACGTATTTACGTTTTCTGGCGGAGGAATTCGTTTCTCTTAGCTGTATACCCGTGATATTTTTGGGAAATCAATTCGTGATTTGGCGGGTATGACGATGTGACATTCAAAGTGAATAAACATGTGATCTGTCAGAGATAAGCGTGGCCTCTAGCCTCACAACCGGGAAATGACAGAAATCGGGCAGGCAGCATGGATATGTAGGTCGCACCTATTAGGGTGTATAATCACCTGATCTAGAGTTTCATTTCTAAAAATCTATTGTTGATGCTGTCCCATTCGGGAAACGGTTGCTGATCCCAACCGTTGGTGATATACATTCGATACACTCAAGCGAAATGAGTGGTCGGTCATGTGTGGCCGGGTTGCAAGATGTTCTTGTTGAACCCAATGTATTCATCTCTAGAGGTACACTAGCGAAAGGTGGTTCCATACCTTGTCATAGTTAGAAATCCATTACCCAATACATGCTAGCGGTTTTGATTGTATACTATATATGTATAACGTGAGATGAAAGCGTTTCTGCTAGATGATTATTATATTGTGATTGATAGACATTATTATAATATCAAAAGGTTTTGATATAAATATGTTTTGGATTCTCATAAGGGAAAAACCCGTTCCGTTATACGGTGTGGTCTTATTAGATATCATTTACTTGCTCAATCTGTTTAAACTGTTTTACTCATACCAGTCCCATGACTGACCCGGAGTTTATTTTGTTTTGTTTTCCCTAAACTCTTTGGTGTCCAATTTTGTACGGGCAGTCAAGTAGTCGGGATTTACAGATACTTGAGCTGGAGCAGGAGGCTTCAGAATTATATAGCTATGGTTATTTTTGTGCTGTGTTGTAAGTGCTGTACTTTGGAAATGATATGTATATTCAAGTACAGATTTATATTTCAAAGTTATGTTATATTATATGTTATTCGTTCCGCTGTGAGGTTCGTGTTACTCTGATGTTGTGTTCTTTTTCTTCTTCTTCTATTCTAAGTTTCTATCTTATTTATTCTCACCCTCTGTTTTCTTTCATTAACTACCAGTATTTTTCAATGTTTGGTTAGTCGTCATTGAGTTTATGTCGATAACCAAAGTCGCTAAAAACCGGGTCGTTACAGAACCTTAATCATTCCACTGTCAATCATGAAGTCAATCAAGTTGGGGTATAATTACCTCTCAGACCTTAATTGAACAACATTCTCAACTTTGAAATAGTCAAAGCTCACAACTTCAAACAAAACATTACTTACGCGACTTTCGGATTCAATCTAAGAACACGCTTCTTTTACGAAGAAACACTGATTATAACGGTAGCATTATAATCGTTGTTTCCAAATACTTGATTTATAAAGCATTGCTTTTAACAACAGCGTTACAATCGCTGTCTAGAATTATAGAACATTTATTATAACAATAGCGTTTAGATTGCATTATAACGGCAGCATTAAAATCGCTATTTAGAATTTACAAAACATTCATTATAACGGCAGCCTTAAATCGCTGTTTCCAAATATTTGGTATAAAAATATAACTTGTACTTATTAATTTCAATTAATAAGTAAATAAATAATTAATTAAATTTGATTCAAAATGGAAATTAAAAATAACTACTTTCCTAAATTCGATATAATCGAATTCCAATAAATAACTCTCTCTCGAATAATCTATATTCGATTTATATTCCAAACTTCGGAATTTACCTACCATTTCAGGTTACTTCAAATTCCAAATTCACTTTCTGGTATTCCAAGATTTAATTCTCAAATTTGATTTCACCTTCTAAACCCTTTGGTTACAAATCCTTATCGCTTAAAAGATCCATACTTTGCACAGCTGTAAAAACCCGTGACTTCCCCGTGAAGGAAAGCGCGGATAGTTCGAGAACAAGCCACAGAATAACGCAGACGGGAGAACCTTTCATTGCATATTACAACAATTCCATCAGAATACAAGAATATACAGAGTATAAATAAATATTACACAGAAATATCAGAGATTTAATTTACATTTAAATACATCGCAGCAGAAAATAACACAATACACAACTGAAGGAGATATACGGATACAAAGCTTTCCGGATATCGTTCCAGCTGTAAACCAGGATCCTGTGAATATAAATCTGCAAAACCAAAAATACTAGCTGCCCGTGTCAAAATAAGGGCACCCAGAGTTTAGGTTAAAACAATAAACTCCAGGTCAGTCATGGGACTGGTGTGAGAACTAAAACAGTTATTATTCTTTATTTCAAAGTTCGGTAAATCAAGGGACCACGCCGTATAACACGGAACGGGTTTCCTCCCAAGAATACCAGTGCATAAAACAAACAACGCAATGCTAAATAAAGAAAAATGAAGCTATTATAAGACCCGGGTCCTATCACACAATGCAACGCAAGCCGGGGGATAGGGTTTTCCCTTATAATAGCCAAACATGCTTAGTACGTTTTAAACAAATCTTTTGATACTATTATAAGTGTATAGTGTATAAAACAACTTCAAATCATAAGTATCAATCATAGACGGCATGGGTACCATATATCATTTCGCCATACTAGGCTCTACAATCAAAACCGCAAATGTCACGTATTTGGAAATTGGATTTCCGTCTGTGAACCGAGGCAAAAGATAGTCCTTAACCGATTCGAGACTGTCTAGCCCAAGCCTCAGGAACAGCCGCAACTGCCCCATGGAACGTCAGGGCCGGTCCACCAATGTGGATTATTATGCCTGAACAAAACGTCTCCCCGCCCTATGGGGCGTAGGTGAGCCAACTAAATGACTCCATCGGACCCGGATCGTCCGATCACACCAAGGCGCCTCGCAACAGCAACAACCACATAAGTCAAACTCGTCAAGGCGTGTAAAACCACTGATGCCACTTCTAGCTAGAAAGAAACGCATGTCCTCCCTGAGGTCCTCTCCCATTTTTGGTTCACCACCGGGGTGTGAGGCTCGCGAAACCACGCTACACAAAGCTACGCCACAAAGGCTGTGCTTTGATCATCACCACAAGACTTTGCTTTTCAACAGAAGCCTTGATCAATTGCCACTTAGGAATGCCACACAGGCAATTCACTCCATGCGTTTGATATCCATCAATATATAACCCCTGAGCTCGTACGTCTCAGAGAAGGGCGTTAAGCAAGTGAATAAATTCTCCGCCACCAAACAGATATATATTTAATAGAAATCAATCACACAGACTAAAATCCAATGTCAGACACACAGTCCATTTACAAGTTCGTTCTGGGTTTGAACGAAACCGGAGGCACCTAGTACCCCGCATATCCATCGATTTCCAAGTACGTCCGGACGATCACCAACTGTTTCCATCTTCTTGGGTGTACATCCCAATCAAGATCATCAGTAATCACCCAAACGACGTGAACACCTCCAGTCTTCGACCACCGTCTTTATCTTCGACTTATCGTCGTATCAGTTATTCAGAATGGGATAAACCCGGTCTTTCCGAATAACTCGCGTATATTTTAAATAAGTGCCACACAAACACAACATATACCTCATTCCAATTCATCAGTCACTAACCGTAAATTAATCAAGAGGATAATTCCCCAAATATTAACCCCGAAGGCCGAAACCAACATCAGATCAATATCCAGAAAACCATTCTGCTTAGCTAACCGACAGTTAGTTTCTAAATTTCACATTCATAGGGAAAGGTTCCCATTAATTTTATCAAAGATAAATTCCTTGAATTTATTCTTTAATCCTCTTTTGAATTTCGATTCAACTAGTCGGGATTAACGAACCTTACCGAAGTTATCATTTGTTTTAATTTCCCAATCCCAACCTATTCATCCCATGAAGTAAAACTGTTAATACTTCATATCTAACACCACGGTGTTATCGGTAAATTCAATTACCATTTCACGTTCAAATCTAATTAAAGATTTAACTATCGCCTAGAGCAAAACTGGTGATACTCCATTCTCGATCATTTCAATCTAATTAAAGATTCATTAAAACTCCACTTAGTTTTAATCTTCAACTGGGTTAAAGAATCAGTGTCATTTAAAACACGGTTCACGATAAACCCAAAAATCACGTTTCAATTCAATTCCAATTAAATATTATTTAATTGGTACACTTCATTAAATCTAAATAAAAAGTTTCAATCCTTTTTCTCAACTGGGCTTAAGAACATTGTTAATGAAGACACCATTCACGAAAAATCTAAATCACATTTGATATTAAATACAAGGCTCTGAATAGAAAATATATCGGCTAATATTCAATATTAAATTCTACGACTAACAAATATCGTATCGGAAATAACGATATAAATATATCTTTCAAATTTCCCTAACAATATCTGTATAATCACGAAATCCAACATCGAAATAATCCAAAGACAATTTCGATTCAAATCCATTCCAATTCAATTTATTAGAAATCCTGGTTACTTTTAAAACCCTTTCAAATCAAATTTATTTATTTAAAAATAAATAGAATTTTAATTCTAGCTCAAAACTAGTTTATTTCAATAAAAATCTATTTTTATCTTTTCAAATATGGAGTTTTTCATCCCAATTCTTCACAAATCATTTCTTATGATTTTACACAAATTATTGATATTTTTAATAATTTTATCAAGGCCCGTACAGTCGATTTCCATCAACGGCCATCGAACTGCACGTACATCGACTTTTTCCAAATTTGATTTGGACATAATTCAAAATCCAACCGTTAGATTTCAAATTTCTAATATTCGTTAGAAAGCTCTTTTCGATACGAACCCAACAGTTCTGGTTTTAGGAGAATCCGACGGTCAGATCTCCCGTAATATCCGTTCGAAGTCAATGGTCGAAATTCGCGAACTACCGCGGCGCCGCGCGTTCTATTCAGGCCATTATATTATATATAATATATATAATATATACTTCGTCGATTTCCTTTTAAAATGTATTTTATAAATCGTTTTAAATTCGTTTTCAAAACGATTTCAACTTCCTTTCAAATTCAAATCAAAATTGAAATTTTTCCTTATAAATTCGATTTAAATTCATTTCAAATTGATTTCTAATTCAATTTCAGTTCATTTTCAATTCAATTCAATTCAATTTCAATTCGAATTCATTTCTATTCGATTTCAATTCGAATTCATTTCTATTCAGTTTCAGTTCGAATTTCAATTCTTTTCAAAATATCAGGTTTTGAAATCACTTTCGATATTCATTATAAAATGAATAAAATCGATATAAATATCGTTCACGTCAAAATGGCGTCAATCTAATCAACACGGCTTCATATATTTCTATTTTCAAATATTCTATTTCCAATATTCTATTTCCAATATTTCTTTTTCAAATATTTCTATTTCAAAACTGGAATGAGGCCCAATCAATTACCATATAATGTTAATTATATGGATTTTCTACAACACATGTATACAATAACAACGATGAATAATCAACCATCATCCAAAGTGCATTCTACACTGTATAAGCATCAAATATAAATATTCAACGCTCATAATAGTCTGTCAATCAATCGATCGACATACAACTAATAATCAGGATTAGTGTACGTCATATATCATCCCAATACCCGTGTGGGGTTTTCAAACAATCAAACACAGATTTTATTTGTGCAGTTGGGCGATGTGTAAAATTTATCGTCCCAATCAATATCAGTCAAATGTGCGTATATAAACAAATCGTTCGATTTGTTTATATTAATTTATTTCATTTCATATATACATTAAAAATTCTATTTTTAACTATAAAAATATTTTTAACTATATAAATATTTTATTTCATTTCACATCGCATCACACAATCAACTACACATCAAAATCAAACAAACAAGCATACAAGCCGTCCATGGTCTGTGGACGACGGGTGTCGGGTGCTACTAAACACCGTCTGCATCCTAGTATATATTTTAACTAGAAAATTAAATTAAAAGTGAGAAGTTCTCACCGAATAGCTAATCCAACGCCACGACTCTTCTTAGGTAGAAATCTTTGTCGTTCTCGCCTCTTGTCACTTTCTTTGCCCGTATTCTCTACATATGTAAAAATCACATTTTTACTTCGCTATTCGATATTTAAAAATCGAATTTTTACTTTGCTATTCAATATATAAAAATCGAATTTTTACTACGCTATTTAATATATAAAAATCGAATTTTTACTTTGCTATTCAATATATAAAAATCGAATTTTTACTTTGCTATTCAATATATAAAAATCGAATTTTTACTTTGCTATTCAATATATAAAAATCGAATTTTTACCGAATTTTTACTTTGCTATTCAATATATAAAAATTAGTTCTTTCTAATGTTAAAAATCATTCCCTTTCATCGTTAAAAATATAAATTTTTCATTGTTAATAATATGAACTTTTCATTGGTTAAAAATATGAACTTTTCATTAGTTAAAAATATGAACTTTTTCATAAACAAAATTCATATTTTTTTATCGACAAAGAAATCAATTTTTCCTATCAACAAAATCATATTTCCTTTCAACAAAAATCAGTTTTTCCTATCAACAATATCATATTTTTTCCATCACAAAAATCGTATCTTTACTTATCATAAAAATCAAACCTTTACTTCATGAACACGCTACAAAAATTCCATTTTTATTCTCATGAAAATCATAACTTTCCATTGTCATAAATCGTGTTTTTATCGCATTAGAACCATATGTTAATAAACAAAAGAAAACAAATTCAAAGAAGAGATCAATAAAAATAAAAAATAAAAAAATAAAAAAAACTCACAGCGCATTGTGGGGGCTTCGCGCGTGCTGGTGGGCCAGGGGGTGCAGGCGGAGATGGCAGGTGATGGCGGCGGGTCCCAGATGGCCGGAGGGGTTCGGTTTTTGGTTGGAAGGGGGCTAGGGCTTAGGATGCACGAACGGAGGAGGGAGGAGAGGAGGGGTCGAGGCCGCGGCCAACGTTGGAGGGTGGGGGAGGCGGATCGACGTGGGTGGCGCCGGGTGGGAGGGTGCGACGGGTTTCCTGGATCCGTTTTTTTTAGCTTCTGAAAAGTAACGGGGGAAGAGAAAGAAAGAAAGGGGGGTTTTGTAAAATTTTTTATTATTTTTTATTATTTTCAATTTCAAAATGCAACTTTTAATCTCGACCTCGAAATCGAACCCACCGCCTGTCGTCTATAGCTAATTACCCCCATTCCGAACACAATGAGATATGTATCGTAAGCTGATTCGGTTGTTTTGATCAGTTTCCGTCAAAATCAACATATACCTCTATATATTGAATTTGAACGCGCATTTCAATTTAATGGGGTCACATACTAACTCAAAAAATTCCAGAAAAATATTTTCTAGCTTCGTATTGACGATACGGTCCTAACAAAACTAATTTCGCCAAATTCTGAGACCATTTGAAAAATGGACATTTTCCAGTCGATTAAAATCAACTAAAACTGGTCAAACGCGTTTTCCTTTTCCACGCTCACATATTGATTCGAAAATTATGAAATTTGAAACCTAGCAATAACTTTACATCACGGATCCAACAAAAGTGGTTTTGTCGAAATCCGAGGTCGTTTGCGAAATTTCCATTTTTAAGGGCCTGAATTCCATAGCGACTATTCAGAATTTTCAACTGGACATATCTTTTTATCCCCGCTATGAAATTTCAATTTTTCAGATTCGTTGGAAAGATATTTTCAATTAGATTCCATTATTTTTGGTTTCACTAAAATCTGGTTTATTTTGCACCCGGTATATTCAATTGAAGTTTGAAATCGAATTATCGAACTACCACGCCATTTTCAATTCCTTTTCCAAATTAAAATAAATATTTATATTCTAACGACGATCTATATAAATATATACGTTCGAATTTTATTCAAAAATAAATTTCTCGTCGTTTTTATTTAAAATAATTCATTTTAAATAATCAAAATTTGCTAAAATTGCCAAAATATAAATTTTAAATTGGCCCAGATTTCCGGGTTATTACAATCTCCCCCACTTAAAAATTTTCGTCCCCGAAAAGGAACGAAGCCGAAAGTTGTTTAACTAACCAACTCAACTTTCAATATTTTCATTACGGCTTAAGTTCTTCAACTTTTCAGTTTCTAAGAACTTTTCAAAATTTTCAAAAATTTGGCTAACACCCTAAATTTTCGAAAAATTTCGCCATAACCTCCTCTGCACCGGGACCACGGGAAAATCCCGAAATTGCCATACAGGCCTTCTGATCTCAAAAAGAGAAAAAAAGCTAAGCGGCTAGCCAATCGGCTTATAAAATCATCATCACCCAAACAAAACAATAAATTATGATAAACATGTACCTATTTGTCGGGCAAACAATTTTATTTCTCTGCTCTAGCCTCCTTGCTATGACTTGTTCAATGAAAGTACATGTATATGCAAGCAAATGCGACCAAATTTCCAATACAACTCACTATTTGATCAAATTGGCTTTATGGTTAAAATTTCAACTAATCAAAACAGTAATCAAACAACACAACCATCAATCAATTAGTTGATTAGCATTTCAAACACATAATTTTGCTATATAGTCAAAAATCACATTTTTGATGCCAACTCACAACAATAAGCCCTATCTAATTTTGGTTCACACACCAGTCAATAGGAAATATATAGAAATCCCACTTTCGTCACTCGAACATAAATTCTAATGATGGAGCTCCATCATCAAAATCATCTTCGGGCGATTAGAGTGTAATTCTATATCTATCCAGTATATTAAAATTTCAAATACACGTGGATTAGACGTATACGCAAAATCTTTATATACTGGACTGTCCAACTCAATATAAATAGATAATCAAATACGAATAATTGATTTAAATTTTCAAAACAAAAATTGTTTTCACTTTCAAAAATATACCCTTCACACTCGTTCTAGGATACCACTGATCCCATCTCTAACGAGTCATTCCCGTTGGATATTACTAATCCAATATCTGATGAATTCTTTCATTTGGTTCTAATGTGTCTTGTTCTCTAGCTTTGTAAACCAAAGCTCTGATACCAACTGTAAAAACCCGTGACTTCCCCGTGAAGGAAAGCGCGGATAGTTCGAGAACAAGCTACAGAATAACGCAGACGGGAGAACCTTTCATTGCATATTACAACAATTCCATCAGAATACAAGAATATACAGAGTATAAATAAATATTACATAGAAATATCAGAGATTTAATTTACATTTAAATACATTGCAGCGGAAAATAACACAATACACAACTGAAGGAGATATACGGATACAAAGCTTTCCGGATATCGTTCCAGCTGTAAACCAGGATCCTGTGAATATAAATCTGCAAAACCAAAACTACTAGCTGCCCGTGTCAAAATAAGGGCACCCAGAGTTTAGGTTAAAACAATAAACTCCAGGTCAGTCATGGGACTGGTGTGAGAACTAAAACAGTTATTATTCTTTATTTCAAAGTTCGGTAAATCAAGGGACCACGCCGTATAACACGGAACGGGATTCCTCCCAAGAATACCAGTGCATAAAACAAACAACGCAATGCTAAATAAAGAAAAATGAAGCTATTATAAGACCCAGGTCCTATCACACAATGCAACGCAAGACGGGGGATAGGGTTTTCCCTTATAATAGCCAAACATGCTTAGTACGTTTTAAACAAATCTTTTGATACTATTATAAGTGTATAATGTATAAAACAACATCAAATCATAAGTATCAATCATAGACGGCATGGGTACCATATATCATGTCGCCATACTAGGCTCTACAATCAAAACCGCAAATGTCACGTATTTGGAAATTGGATTTCCATCTGTGAACCGAGGCAAAAGATAGTCCTCAACCAATTCGAGACTGTCTATCCCGAGCCTCAGGAACAGCCGCAACTACCCCATGGATCGTCAGGGTCGGTCCACCGATGTGGATTATTATGCCTGAACAATACATCTCCCCGCCCTATGGGGCGTAAGTGAGCCAACTAAATGACTCCATCGGACCCGTATCGTCCGATCACACCGAGGCACCTCGCAACAGCAACAACCACATAAGTCAAACTCGTCAGGGCGTGTAATACCACTGACGCCACTTCTAGCTAGAAAGAAACGCATGTCCTCTCTGAGGTCCTCTCCCGTTTTTGGTTCACCACCGGGGTGTGAGGCTCGCGAAACAACGCTACACAAAGCTACGCCACAAAGGCCGTGCTTTGATCATCACCACAAGACTTTGCTTTTCAACAGAAGCCTTGATCAATTGCCACTTAAGCATGCCACACAGGCAATTCACTCCATGCGTTTGATATCCATCAATATATAACCTCTGAGCTCGTACGTCTCAGAGAAGGGCGTTAAGCAAGAGAATAAATTCTCCACCGCCAAACAGATATATATATTTAATAGAAATCAATCACACAGACTAAAATCCAATGTCAGACACACAGTCCATTTACAAGTTCGTTCTGGGTCTGAACGAAACCGGAGGCACCAAGTACCCCGCATATCCATCGATTTCCAAGTACGTCCGGATGATCACCAACTGTTTCCATCTTCTTGGGTGTACATCCCAATCAAGATCATCAGTAATCACCCAAACGACGTGAAGACCTCCGGTCTTCGACCACCGTCTTTATCTTCGACTTATCATCGTATCAGTTATTCAAAATGGGATAAACCCGGTCTTTCCGAATAACTTGCGTATATTTTAAATAAGTGTCACACAAACACAACATACGCCTCATTCCAATTCATCAGTCACTAACCGTAAATTAATCAAGAGGACAATTCCCCAAATATTAACCCCGAAGGCCGAAACCAACATCAGATCAATATCCAGAAAACCATTCTGCTTAGCTAACCGACAGTTAGTTTCTAAATTTCACATTCATAGGGAAAGGTTCCCATTAATTTTATCATAGATAAATTCCTTGAATTTATTCTTTAATCCTCTTTTGAATTTCGATTCAACTAGTCGGGATTAACGAACCTTACCGAAGTTATCATTTGTTTTAATTTCCCAATCCCAACCTATTCATCCCATGAAGTAAAACTGGTAATACTTCACATCTAACACCACGGTTTTATCGGTAAATTCAATTACCATTTCACGTTCAAATCTAATTAAAGATTTAACTATCGCCTGGAGCAAAACTGGTGATACTCCATTCTCGATCATTTCAATCTAATTAAAGATTCATTAAAACTCCACTTAGTTTTTATCTTCAACTGGGTTAAAGAATCAGTGTCATTTAAAACACGGTTCACGATAAACCCAAAAATCACGTTTCAATTCAATTCCAATTAAATATTATTTAATTGGTACACTTCATTAAATCTAAATAAAAAGATTCAATCCTTTTTCTCAACTGGGCTTAAGAACAGTGTTAATGAAGACACCATTCACGACAAACCCAAATCACATTTGATATTAAATACAAGGCTCTGAATAGAAAATATATCGGCTTATATTCAATATCAAATTCTACGACCAACAAATATCGTATCGGAAATAACGATATAAATATATCTTTCAAATTTCCCTAACAATATCTGTATAATCACGAAATCCAACATCGAAATAATCCAAAGACAATTTCGATTCAAATCCATTCCAATTCAATTTATTGGAAATCCTGGTTACTTTTAAAACCCTTTCAAATCAAATTTATTTATTTAAAAATAAATAGAATTTTAATTCTAGTTCAAAACTAGTTCATTTCGATAAAAATCTATTTTTATCTTTTCAAATATGGAGTTTTTCATCCCAATTCTTCACAAATCATTTCTTATGATTTTACAAAAATTATTGATATTTTTAATAATTTTATCAAGGCCCGTACAGTCGATTTCCATCAACGGCCATCGAACTGCACTTACAGTGACCTTTTCCAAATTTGATTTGGACATAATTCCAAATCCAACCATTAGATTTCAAATTTCTAATATTCGTTAGAAAGGTCTTTTCGATACGAACCCAACGGTTCTGGTTTTAGGAGAATCCGACGGTCGGATCTCCCGTAATATCCGTTCGAAGTCAATGGTCGAAATTCGTTAACTACCGCGGTGCGGCGCATTCTATTCAGGCCATTAAATTATATATATAATATATATAATATATACTTCGTCGATTTCCTTTTAAAACGTATTTTATAAATTGGTTTAAATTCGTTTTCAAAATGATTTCAACTTCCTTTCAAATTCAAATCAAAATTGAATTTTTTCCTTATAAATTCGATTTAAATTCATTTCTAATTGATTTCAATTCAAATTGATTTCTAATTCAATTTCAGTTCATTTTCAATTCAATTCAATTTCAATTCGAATTCATTTCTATTCGATTTCAATTCGAATTCATTTCTATTCAGTTTCAGTTCGAATTTCAATTCTTTTCAAAATATCAGGTTTTGAAATCACTTTCGATATTCATTATAAAATGAATAAAATCGATATAAATATCGTTCACATCAAAATGGCGTCAATCTAATCAACACGGCTTCATATATTTCTATTTTCAAATATTCTATTTCCAATATTCTATTTCCAATATTTCTTTTTCAAATATTTCTATTTCAAAACTGGAATGAGGCCCAATCAATAACCATATAATGTTAATTATATGGATTTTCTACAACACATGTATACAATAACAACGATGAATAATCAACCATCATCCAAAGTGCATTCTACACTGTATAAGCATCAAATATAAATATTCAACGCTCGTATATCATCCCAATACCCGTGTGGGGTTTTCAAACAATCAAACACAGATTTTATTTGTGCAGTTGGGCGATGTGTAAAATTTATCGTCCCAATCAATATCAGTCAAATGTGCGTAAATAAACAAATCGTTCGATTTGTTTATATTAATTTATTTCATTTCATATATACGTTAAAAATTCTATTTTTAACTATAAAAATATTTTTAACTATATAAATATTTTATTTCATTTCACATCACATCACATCACACAATCAACTACACATCAAAATCAAACAAACAAGCATACAAGCCGTCCATGGTCTGTGGACGACGGGTGTCGGGTGCTACTAAACACCGTCTGCATCCTAGTATATATTTTAACTAGAAAATTAAATTAAAAGTGAGAAGTTCTCACCGAATAGCTAATCCAACGCCACGACTCTTCTTAGATTGAAATCTTTGTCGTTCTCGCCTCTTGTCACTTTCTTTGCCCGTATTCTCTACATATGTAAAAATCACATTTTTACTTCGCTATTCGATATATAAAAATCGAATTTTTACTTTGCTATTCAGTATATAAAAATCGAATTTTTACTTCGCTATTCAATATATAAAAATCGATTTTTTTACTTTGCTATTCAATATATAAAAATCGAATTTTTACTTTGCTATTCAATATATAAAAATCGAATTTTTGCTTTGCTATTCAATTTATAAAAATCGAATTTTTACCGAATTTTTACTTTGCTATTCAATATATAAAAATCAGTTCTTTCTAATGTTAAAAATCATTCCCTTTCATCGTTAAAAATATAAAATTTTCATTGTTAATAATATGAACTTTTCAATTGTTAAAAATATGAACTTTTCATTAGTTAAAAATATGAACTTTTTCATAAACAAAATTCATATTTTTTTATCGACAAAGAAATCAATTTTTCCTATCAACAAAATCATATTTCCTTTCAACAAAAATCAGTTTTTCCTGTCAACAATATCATATTTTTTCCATCACAAAAATCGTATCATTGCTTATCATAAAAATCAAACCTTTACTTCATGAACACGCTATAAAAATTCCATTTTTATTCTCATGAAAATCATAACTTTCCATTGTCATAAATCGTGTTTTTATCGCATTAGAACCATATGTTAATAAACAAAAGAAAACAAATTCAAAGAAGAGAACAATAAAAAAAAAAAACTCACAGCGCATTCGGGGGGCTTCGCGCGTGCTGGTGGGCCAGGGGGTGCGGGCGGAGATGGCAGGTGATGGCGGCGGGTCCCAGATGGCCGGAGGGGTTCGGTTTTTGGTTGGAAGGGGGCTAGGGCTTAGGATGCACGAACGGAGGAGGGAGGAGAGGAGGGGCGAGGCCGCGACCAACGTTGGAGGGTGGGGGAGGCGGATCGACGTGGGTGGCGCCGGGTGGGAGGGTGCGACGGGTTTCCTGGATCCGTTTCATTTTTTTTAACTTCTGAAAAGTAACGGGGGAAGAGAAAGAAAGAAAGGGAACTTTTAATCTCGACCTCGAAATCGAACCCACTGCCTGTCGTCCATAGCTAATTACCCCCATTTCGAACACAATGGGATATGTATCGTAAGCTGATTCGGTTGTTTCGATCAGTTTCCGTCAAAATCAACATATACCTCTATATATTGAATTTTGAACGCGCATTTCAATTTACTGGGGTCACATACTAACTCGAAAAATTCCAGAAAAATATTTTCTAGCTTCATATTAACGATACGGTCCTAACAAAACTAATTTCGCCAAATTCTGAGACCGTTTGAAAAATGGTCATTTTCCAGTCGATTAAAATCAACTAAAACTGGTCAAACGCGTTTTCCTTTGCCACGCTCACATATTGATTCAAAAAATTATGAAATTTGAAATCTAGCAATAACTTTACATGACGGATCCAACAAAAGTGGTTTCGTCGAAATCCGAGGTCGTTTGCGAAATTTCCATTTTTAAGGGCCTGAATTCCATAGCGACTATTCAGAATTTTCAACTGGACATATCTTTTTATCCCCGCTATGAAATTTCAATTTTTCAGATTCTTGGAAAGTTATTTTCAATTAGATTCCATTATTTTTGGTTTCACTAAAATCCGGTTTATTTTGCACCCGGTATATTTAATTGAAGTTTGAAATCGAATTATCGAACTACCGCGCCATTTTCAATTCCTTTTCTAAATTAAAATAAATATTTATATTCTAACGACGATCTATATAAATATATACGTTCGAATTTTATTCAAAAATAAATTTCTTGTCGATTTTATTTAAAATAATTCATTTTAAATAATCAAAATTCGCTAAAATTGCCAAAATAAAATTTTTAAATTGGCCCAGATTTCCGGGTTATTACAATAGCAAAGCAAGTTATTTAAAATTTCCTTTATAAACTTCATTTATGTATTTGGATTTATTATAAAACTCATTTACAAAATCTTTTGGAAGGGATTCAACCAAATCTGGAAAACTTCTTAATTTAATTTCCTTATAACTTCATTAAATTTTCAACAACCGTTTGTCGAAACAATGCTTATCAATTTAATTGAAACAAATTCATTTAATAATCAATTTAATTAGAATGGTTGACTTGGTCGACTTGAAATATAGTTATCTGATTAACTACTTCCAAACATTATTTGGATTCAGTTTCCAAATTTTAAAATTTTATTCCATTTATAAACATTATTTATAATCAACTACTCGTTTATCCATCTAAACGAGTCCCTATTTCAAGTCCATTAAACTAATTTAATTTCTATTTTGGAAATAAGTTTTCTTTTTAAAACTAAAAATTCTTTTTCTATATAAATTCATTTTTTCGGTATTTTAAAAACTAACATTCTAGGGCCAAGGTAGTTCAAACACAACATAATCAATAACACATCATATAGCACAAATAAATAACACCGTAACATAAATGTTGAGGAATCCAGTTGGATCCCTCCAACCTGTTTCCCTTCACTCACAGACGTTAATCAACATAAATATCACATCAATGTGAAATATCATGGTGAACAGAATTAATTATCAATGATGTAAATATATCAACCATTTCAACCAATTTTATCAACTATTCAACCATTTCACATTATAAAATTACTGTAAAATTTTTTTAAACTTGTATATATAAAAATATAAACAAGTCAGAGTTATTGAGTTTACTCACCTTAGTTTGCAGTTGACGATTCTGCTTTCGTTTAAAATCAAACAGGTGTTTGATTTTATCACGAAATTTCAGTAGCTCTGTTTTCAGTCCCATCAGTTCCATGATGAAGATCTCGTCGTCACGACTTCAATAGATCCAATCGCGTACCATTCTTTTAAACGATGAATTTGTTATGACCATTACAAGTATTGGATATAAGTTACAACATTTTTAACTAATATTTGGTTACCTTAGTTATAATCAAAAAGCTTAATCACGTTTTAACCGGTTATTACCTTTAATTCTTCTTCTTCAAACAATACTAACCAGCTCCAGCATTATATTCCTCCTTACGTTGTGACCCTTTCCATTCATAAACCCATGTTCTTCTCCCATCGTTAAATTTTCAACCAAAAATCAAAACAAACCTCACTGTTTTAACTAACCCATTTTTCTTTAACTCACAGCTAAGCCTCCTTCCATGTCTTGCTAATACACCGTGATTTCCAAATTTGAAACACCATGCTACCCCTTCATGTCACCAACCACACACCAGAAACTCTCCACCTCTTTCACACAGACTTCACCAATGAACTGCTCACTCCAACCTCTATGTTTAAGTATTTTTTTTTTCTTTTTTTTTTCTTTTTTTCCAGACCTCTTCCAGTATACCGAGCATTCCCATTTCAGAAAAACCACGCGCAACTTACTGTATCTAATCAACTTCATTGACCCTTGCTATACTTCGAATCAAACTGGTGGTTAGAAAAACACAATTATTTCAGAAAACTGCAGGTTGTATACGATCTACTTGCTCATTTTTCAATATTTCACACACTTGTCCAATTACTCAATGATGTATATCACTTTAAACCTTCAAATGGTTTTATTCATCTTTCTGGATTGACTAAACTGATGCATTAATTGCTGCAGTAAACATTTATCCTGTGAACGTGTTAACTACATGCACTCATTCCATTTGAAATTTCACCTAGCTTCAACACTTTAACTATTCGTTCCTTACCCAAGGCTAGGTCACTGAAACCATACAGTAAGCCACATTTCACGAAATCAACAGTGAATCTATATTTCACGAAACCACAAACCACCAACTTAATCCTCGATTACCTACAATAAGCATATCCTGATCACTATTTAAAATGGTTCCTTACTCCATCGTTGAAACCCATCTTTGACCCCTTCCTGCCACCTCCACGCTCAGTGGTCGACCCCTCCGACCCCATCACCTTACTCAACGCCTCACCCTGTTTCTGATCATCCCCCTAGCGTCAAACTCGACACCAACCCGTCTCGATGCTTACTCAGTCCCCTCGTGAAAGGCTGCGAACATTATTTGCGAAATAATTCACCAGACTTCGCTACACAATCACCTAGTCCCCTAGGACCTCAACGCCGACCCCTTTTCCCTTCGACGCTACCCCATTCCGGTAAATCCTCCCTCGAGTCGACGCTGTGGTGAAACTCGTGACAAAACTTATCGCTAAACCCATCCTAAAACAATTCATTCTGAAGCCCTCGAACCCAGAATCGAACGCATCTGGATTTCCTTTGGTTTTCTCTTTGATTTTGTGATTTGTTTTTTTATTTTATTATTTTTATTTTGGTGGATGCTTTGGTTTTCATTTGTCTGTAGATGGAAAAGAACAGGGATAGAGTATTTAAAGAAGAAAAGCTTGGAGAGCACGTATGTACTAGCTTGGAGAACACGGTTGGTAACAAATGGCTTGGCGTGCACAACTTATAAAACGTGAAAAGCATGCTATTCTGAATGAAGCTTTCTGAGTAAAGTAGGATATATTTACTCATTTGGGGTTAATGCGCTACTGATTCCGCGGTACTGATTACAAAGAGTTTTCGTTGTCTAAAATTACGTTTATGTCCGAGCCGTTACGGACAGAAGTAAGGATGCGATCGTGTCCAGCGAGGTGTCACGATCCCAAAAATATAATAATATCGGTAGGTTAACTTCTATTGTGAAACCCCAAAATATTGATATAGGATGCAAAATACTCCAAGTAAAAAGTTGTGTATTAAATTAATTAAAAATTACAGTAAAATTCTAAAACTTAAATTATAACTACGCCTCAAAAGAATCTTGTCCAAAATCGAAACCAATATCCAGTTATATTAAATAAACCATTACGGTTTATTAACGACTCCACAATGACTTTCTGAATATTTGATTTGGACATAACTTACAATTTATAAAACGAAATCTTGATTTTTCTCTTTCGTTAGAAAAATATAGTTAAACAGAACCGAACGTTTCTTATTTCAAAGAAATCCGACTTATTTTTAATCCTGTATATTCAGTTGAAGTTTAAATCGTAAATTACAAACTACCGCGACTATTTCGAGCTCGTTTTAAATTATATTATAAATTATACGTTTAAATATCGTTTTATTAAATAAATTCCTTATAAATTCCTATATATCATTAAAATAAAATATTTAAAACAAATTTAAATATTCAGAATTCAACGGCTGAAAATCCGAGTCGTTACATAAATATTTTTTTTTACTAATTCTAACTCCATTAATGTTTATATAAATATTTGAACTTATTTTAATTGACATAGAAAATTTACTTAGCTTATCACAAGATATTTACAACAATATTATATAATAATTTTGTTAATTTTAAACTTTGAAGTTAATTAAGCCAAAACGAATAACCATCCTAAATAAATCTATAAGCATATGCATAAAGTATGATAAAATTTGAAAAAAAACAAAGGTTGGAATTCATTAAAACAGTGAAAAAAATAAAATCAATATGACTAGTAAATTTACCTTTACCACTGGTATTGAAATTTCTTTATCGCTATTTTTACCGTTAAAAATGGTTAAACTTACCGTTACCATACCAGTATCATTGGTATATTGATGCAACTCGATATTGGTTACCACTGGTTTGGTATTAGTATGGTAATGGTAAATTTACCATTACCATTACAACCCTAGTCTTAGAAATGCTGTAGTAAGTTGTTTTTAGTCAAAAATCATTATAGACCACCCAGAAATTGTCATAGCACGTCTAGAAGCGCTGTCTTTTCTCTGAATTGACTATAAAGTGTTTTAAAATAAACAAAACTTTTCATAGCCTGTTAGAAATGCTATTATGGATTTTTTGAGTATAAAATTATGGTAAACTATTTCAAATCCTCTCAGATTTGGAATTGAGCTTTTTTATAGTATCATAAACAAAATGACAAAAACGAGGATGTTAAGTCTAAGTGAAAGAGAGTCAAAATGTGCCAAAATTGAGAATAAGGAAGGTTGGCGTGAGTTTTGCGAATTTCGATGATTCGAGGAAGACATTTGATTCCTTTGGAGTGATGATAAGTACCATACGATGTTCTACGAGACTTTTGCATGAAGATAGCAAGGAGTACTGTGAGTATGCTTATCATCTAATCCATTATTATTTCATAAGCTTTTGTTTTAATTTAAAGATGCATATGACTTTAACATGTTATATTAACTTCAATCTTTGCTTCAGTAAGTTAAGAGCATATACGACTGATGATTGAGGACATTGACGACTTAGTATGACTAGCATAAAGCTTGAAATCAATAACATAAGGATTGGTAGGGATTGAGACAAACATAGAATACCTATGGTTTGATAACTATAATTGCATTATCGAAACGCATTACTTTGGCAAATGTTTTTATGTAAAATAATCTTTTCGGTATGCTTTTTCTTGATGATTAGTTTGAAGTTGTAAGTTATTTTATCGCAAGGAAGTTTTCGGTATTTAAAATAGAAGAGATTTATAATTTGAAAAGAAGTTCTACACAAGATATATAGATACTTTTCAAAACGAGTATTTGTAGAGTGTTTCTACTTGATATAAAAAGTATTTTTGGAAGTAAATATTGATTTTAATTATTTTGTATAAAGAAGAACTACGTTGGCTTGATCTTGTATCAATTGCTTACCCACTTAGATAAAGGTACGTAGGAAGTCACAAGTGGTAGTGATGTAGCTGTTATTTTAATAAAAATATTTTTGGTACTTGTTATTACATCTCGTAATAGTGCATGTTTTCATGTTTATCATTTAAGTTATGCTAACGTGTTTATCGGATGTGCAGGAATGAATATCGATATCCATCTCACTAGAGTCGCATAAAAGTCCATTTATGGTTATTGTGTTTAATTTGTATTTAAAGAACACCCTGTTGATTAATTGAATACTCTGATAAGTGGCAATTATTTAAATTTTATCCAGTGCATTTAGTGATGTTGTTCATATTTATAGAATATGATGGTAGCTTTCACTATTTGTTTTTGTAAAGGAAGGGTTTTTGGGTAATTTTGACTGGTCCGAAATTCCGAGGCTGTAACGACCCAGATTTTGGTCGATTAATTTTGAATATTTAATATTTATTTTAAATATTTAGTTGATAATATAAATGGATTTTTATATTATGTTATCGATTTAAATATCGATTTCGATTTAATATCGAACATATCAAATTATCAAAATACGAATTGTTAATTGAAATCAAAGTTTAAAAACTGAATCGAAACCATTTAGATGATCAGTATAAATTCTATTTCAATATATAGATGATAATAATAATAAATTATTATCGAGAGATTTATTTGTTTGAATTTAAATTACATTAATTTAATATGGTTATTTTATATATACGTTCAAATTAAATTTCAGAATATTTTCTCTTGAACTCAGAATAGTGTTGTAGCATTAAAACGTCCGTCGTTACATTAAAATAGCGGTTCGTAGTGTTAAGTGATGAACCCCGATATATTTTAAATGGATAATGTGACGATCCCAAAATACATGTGACGGTATTAAGGATAATCATTGGAATATAACACATCAATCATCATAGCAGAGTACAGATAATAGCAAAAACAATAAATAGAATAATTTTACATAGATATGACAGCGGAATCATAACATGCAATAACATCAGAATAGCACAACGTAGGATATAACTTAGTAAATAAAAGGGAAATGATCAGTCACCATCGCCAAAGGCGGAATAAATACATGCAGTGAGACATAATAAGGGTATCAGTCTACATCGCCGAAGGCGGTACATATACATACGATAATAAGTACTGGAAGTAAAACAGTCTGCATCGCCCATGGCGGAATCATAATATAAATACAATAATGGAGGAAATTGTCAAAGTCATCTCGGTGAAGTCAGCCTCGCCATGAGCCAAAAGTGCACTCCATACTATAGTGCTGAGCCAAAAACAACCTGTCACCTGTGAACTAGGCTGCCCGTGTGAAAATAAGGGCACCCGCGTTTGCAAAGTGAAACAAACAACGAGTCAGTCATGGGGACTGGTCTGAGAAATCTACTTAACAGTTTAAACAACAGTAATAAGACAAATCATAAGACCACGCCACTTTCGTGGAATGGGTTTACTCCAGTGATTGCTAGTGCGTTTAAAACAAAGTAAATTCTTTGGAAACGACGCAATGCTTTTAAAAAGAATGAAGCCATTATAAGACTCAAGTCCCATCATACAATGCAACGCAAGCCGGAGTATAGAGTTTTACCTTATAATGGCCAAATATGCTTGATACGTGTAGAGCAAAATAATTTGATATTATTACTAGTGCATATATGTTTCAAAAATGAATAGCATCATAAATATCAATCATAGGCGACATGAGCGTCCCATGCCACTATGTCGCCATACATAAGTTACAATCGAATCCGTTATCTCGTATTGGAAATTGGATTTCCGTCATGAGTCGAGGCAAGGGGCAAGCTCCTCTCCGCTTCGAGACACTCTAGCAAATGCCTCAGGACTACACACTCTGGGTAACCCCTGGATCTTCAGGGCCGGTCCTCTCTTTCGTTTGAGGATTAGTATTCCTGGACACACGTTTCCCGGTCCTTACAGACCTATAATCGAGGCGCCTCGCATTCCAACAACCACATAGGTGCAAAGTAGATATAAATGTCAGGGCTGGTAGGTCACTGACACCACCATAGCTAGAAAGAAACGTCGTGCTCTCCTCGTAGTCCTTATCCCGTTTTGAACTCATACCGAGGTGTGAGGCTCGCGAATCCACGCTATACACAAAGCCAGGCTATGTAGGCCGTGCTTTGATCATCAAATACAAGACTTTGCTTTGCAACAGAAGCCTTGATCACAGCATCTTGGCATGCCACATAGGCAATCCATTCCATACGACTGATTTCCATTGATATATAACCTCTGAGCTCGTACATCTCAGAGAAGGGCGTTAAGCAAAAGAATAAATTCTCCACCGCCAAATAGATATATATTTAACAGAGATCAATCAGTATAGAACAAAATCCAATGTCAGACACACAATCCATTTACAAGTCCGTTCTGGGTCTGAACGAAACCGGAGGCGTCAAATTCCTCGTATATCCGTACAATCAACACATACGTTCAGACGGCTACTACTTCCGTTCCTTCACGGTAGCTACTCCAATCAGGAACCTCAGCAACGCCCATCCAACCGATACGAAGATTTCGGTCTTGAATCGCCTTTGTATTTTCCAATTTGAATCGTTCGATCAATTATTTGAAATGAGGGTTAGCTCGGCCTTTTCAAATAATTCACGTAATTAGAATTCAAAACAATTCTTTCCATGGTTATATTATTCGACATTCATATTTCAGTTCTTTAGTATAATTTTCGTGTCAAACACATACAATAATCAAATATCAAACAGATCATGCCAAATTGGTTTATTTCCAATCTATGTTGCTTATAATATTTTATAACGATTTTTCGCCATTTTTGTTTATTTAAAAATGGCCATATTTAATTAAACGACGTTTCAGGTCGTGCCGTGGCATTGGCGCTGTTTTTCCCCAAATTAGTTTTACACATATCGGAAAATCTAACCGTTGGATTTCAACAAAATCTATATCAGTGGGAAGATATTCCCAAAGCGAACACAACGATTCCAGTTTCGTGAAAATCCGACGGTCGGATCTTCCACACTAGTCGTTTGAAGTTACGGTTTCAAAATTCGAACTGCAGCGTCGGTATTCGATTTAATTTAATTATATTTATATTTATATATAAATATAACGATTCTGGCGCTGTTTTTCTCCTAATTTGTTTTAAACATTCTAGACAATCCAACCGTTGGATTTTTACAAAGTTGGTGCCATTGGAAAGATATTTCCAAGGCGAACCCAGCGGTTGCGGTTTCGGGAAAATCCGATGGTCGGATTTCTCGTACTAATCGTTTCAAATTACGATTCCAAAACACGAACTGCACGGCTTTGATTCCTTTCAATTATATTCATATATATATATATATAAATATAGTTCATTCTTTATTTTCAACATCGTTCATTCATTTATTTCAACATCGTTTTCACTTCAAATATTTCACTAACGCCTTAATATTTCGAAAAATTTCGCCTTAACCTCCTTTGTACGGGAAGGGGTTTGGAAATTTATTGGGCCGTGTTAGGTACCCAATAAATCCTATAAAGCATCCAAATATTTATAGTGATATATTCTGGTGTTTACAAGGGAGCGTGTATAGATAATAACTCCAGAGAATAAATTCTCGTCACCTTGTCAAGCCTGAGGGAGCGTGTATTTTTAATTACTCCAGAGGATAAATCCTCGTCACCTCGTCTCGTGTGGGAATAAATAGTCCATGTGCCGTATCTAATGACTAAAAAGACGTGATTATTGTCAACTCTAGACCCGTGTGGGTTTTTTATTAATCTGGTAATTTATCGTTATATTTTATATAGTCCATATCAGTCATCAGTTCAACCTGTAGTATAAAATCATCGCCATACAAGCCTCTCGCTCATATGGTAAATCTTCCACCTCGTCACACAAGCTCCAAATGCTTATGTAGGATATGATGAAGTATGCCTATCGTCAAGGAGTATGCCATGTAGTGTAGTTCAAAATTTATTGTTACTATCCTATGGCGATGTTTATTATTTCACACAGAATAACCAGCACTCCGCATCCAATGGCATTCACAGGAGTTGATATAAAAATAAAATTTCGCAGCCAACTCATCAAGGCTTACCTATTTGTCGGGCACGCAAATAATTTCTTTACTCTACAGCTAATCCATTTTCCCTGTTCAACACATGTATATATATGCAGAACAAAGCTAATAATAACATTTCTAGCAAACTAATATTTATTTCAACACGTGGGTATTTTTATCAAAGCGTATACATGATAAAAGAAATATTTTTATCATCAAAAATATTTATTCAACACGTGAATGTTTTTAACACTTCATATTCACAATAAAAATGTAGTTTTTATTGTCTATTCATTTTATTTTAAAATATGATTACATTCAACACATGAATTTCAGTTCAACGAATGAATTTCAATTCAACACATGAATATTCTCTATAGTTTGTATATATATAAAAATGTGATTTTTATCATTAAAGCTATTTGTTTAAAATTCGAACAATATTCAACACATGAATTTCAACTCGACGAACGAATTTCAATTCAACACATGAATATTGGTTTCAACATATGTAATTAATTTCAACAAATGAAAATTATTCTGACACATGAATATTTCAGAAAATTTCGACAGCATAACGGCAGGGTAGTTAAAACCGGGACCGTCCCTAGTACGGCTCCTCGCTCTACCTTAAAACCTCGCGGTTTTTGACAATGGGGATCATGCATCTAGTTCGCACGCAGGCGGCTTGTTTTATTTTCATTTCCACAATCCTATTCTAATTTGTTTCAACCACAAGAGGGTATTTTTCAACCACAAAGGTATTTTTTTCAACCACAAAGGTATTTTTCAACCACAATATCAACCACAAACCATTATTTCCAACCATTCGTCATACCTTATAATATCACGCCAATCATAAGCAATAAATATCGTCCATGGTCTGTGGACGAGGGGAGTGTATATATATATTATTTCTATAATTCATTTGCATTTCATCACAATTCAAAGCATATATGTTTCATACAACGCTTGTATAATTTATACATCGCTAATATAACTTATACAACACATGTACATGAGGTATACAATGCGTATATAATTTACACTTCGCTTATATAATTTATACAACACGATTCCATTCACACAACTTAGTTTAGATTCCTCACATTGGTTTTTGAAGTGCTAAAAATCGTAGGAAGATCAGAAAAATCCGCGGCTTCTGCTAGATGGTAGAGAGCCTCCCTGCGGTCCCGATGTTTCCTGTTTCATCGAATTTCGTTAACACACTAAAAAGATATGATTTTTCAAAGTTTTGCAACACTTAAAAGTGTCATTTTCAATTCAGAAATTTCAAAGCAGAGTGCTTTTCAAACCTTCAAAACTAGGTTTTTAATTCTCGAACAATCCGTGCTGTTTCGTCTCGATCGGATGCTGCGACGTCGAAGAGCTTCTACGTGGTGAGGTGCAGCTCGATGGCTCCTACGTGGCTCGGCGACGCTCCAAAGGTGCGGACTTCCTGGGCGAAATTTGATGTCGATAGGGGATGGTTTCCGACGAGGCTGGGGTTGATTGGAAGAGGGGAGGAAGACGATCGGAAAAGCTAACTGGAGGCGGTGGAGAAATTGCATGTGGCGGCGGCGATCGAGGTGGAAAGGTTTGAACGGGTTTCGCCGTTCGTTTCAGGGGTTGACCGACTTTTTTTGATGTGAGAGAAAATGAAAGATATTTTCTAATATATTTAATTTTTAAATTCCTATAATATCCTTTCTAGCCAACGTACACCAATTTCAACCCAACGACTATCGCCCCTAGCTAAATACCCCTATTCCGGACACAATGGGATATATTTCGTTGGCCAATTCGACTGTTACAGTCAGTTATTTTTCAAATTAAAGTGTAAAACATTTTATATTCAATTTGAACGTACATTTCAATTTGCCAGGGCCACAAACTGAATCGAAAAATTCCAGAAAAATAAATCTAGCTTTGTTTTGACGATACGGTCCCAACAAAACCTGTTTCGTCGAATTCTGAGCTCGTATGCAAAATGTCCATTTTCAGGTCGACCCATTTTAACAGAAATTGACCAATCACATTTTCTTTTGCCCAGCTCACATACTAGCTTCAAAAATTATGAAATTTGAAACCTAGCAATAGTTTGACATCCCGGATCCAACAAAAGTGGTTTCGTCGAATTCCGAGGTCGTATGCAAAATATCTATTTTCAAGGGCTATATATTCTATATAGCGACCCTTCTGAAAATTCATTTAGCCATAACTTTTGATTCCTGTTATGAAATTTCGGTTTTTCAGATTCGTTAGAAAGGTATTCATAAACAGATTTAAATATTTTTGGTTTCGCTAAAATCTGTTATATTTTCCACCCGGTACAGTCAGACAAAGTTTGTATTCAAATTTTCAAACTGGCTCACTATTCCCAATTCCTTATTTTATTGAAATATGCTATTTCAATTGTTCAAATTCTTTGACAATAACCAATTTTAAAAATTTTAAATTGGTTCACATTTTCCGGGTTATTACAATCTCCCCCACTTAAAACTTTTCGTCCTCGAAAAGGAAATAACAGCAAAGTAGGGAACAAAATGTAAATGCAAAGTATTGTAAAGGTACCTTGCACCGGAGTTAGTCAGAGATGTCCACTCTGCATTTGGGGTAGGCTTGTTTAATGCTTTCCTCAGTCTCCCAAGTATAGTCTCTAGGATCACTACTCCACTGCAATTTAACTAAATGAATCTTTTTGCTCCTTAACTCTCTAGTTTCTTTGCCAACAATCTTTAATGGCCCTCTTCTGACTGATAATTCTGGAGTTATGTCTATATCCTGTTGCGCTGCTTCTTCTACAACAAGATCCAGATCATGCACATGTTTTTTGAGTTGAGACACGTGGAACACGTCATGTACACCAGGCAACCAATCAGGTAATGAAACCCTATATGCAAGAGTTCCAATCCGTTCAAGTATAGGAAAGGGACCAATGAATCTCGGTGCCAACTTCCCAGTTTTTCCAAATCTGATTACTCCCCGCATCGGAGAAACTCTTAAATAAACATAGTCGCCAATGGCAAATGATAAATCTCTTCTTCTCGCATCAGCATAACTTTTCTGTCGGCTTTGTGCGGTTTTCAATCGCTTCTTAATGAAATCGACTTTATCTGATGCTTCTCGAATCATATCGGGCCCTAACACAAGTCTGTTGCCAGGTTCTACCCAACATGCGGGAGATCTTCATGGTCTACCGTATAATGATTCAAATGGAGACATTCCAAACTTTCTTGATAGCTATTGTTATAAGAGAATTCGGCCAAACGTAAGTGATCTTCCCATGAGCCTCCAAAATCGATAACGCAAGCCCGCAGTAAATCTTCTGGAATTCTATTCACCCGCTCAGTTTGGTCGTCTGTCTGAGGGTGATAAGCGGTGCTTAGATTCAATTTGGTTCCCAATTCTGTCTGGAATGCTTCCCAGAATTTGCTAGTAAATAGGGGATCTCTATCACTGACTATATTGAGCGGCACTCCATGTAGTTTAACTATTTCTTTGAAGTAAATCTGTGCTAAACTTTGAGCCGTTCTGTTGGATCGGACAGGTATGAAATGGGCAGTCTTCGTGAAGCGATCTACGATCACCCATATACTATCGTTTCCTTTCTTCGTTCGAGGCAAGCCATCAATGAAGTCCATCGAAATTTGCTCCCACTTCCATCCTGGAATTTCTAATGGTTGTAATAGTCCATCCAATTTCTGTTGATCGCTCTTAACCAGCTGACAAGTGGAGCATCTGCTAACATATAACGAAATATCTCTTTTCAAAGCCCTCCACCAGAATGTGCACTTGATATCGTTATACATTTTTCTCACCTCGGGATGGATGCTTAGTTTGGACTTGTGACATTCATCAAGTATTTCTCTTCGAAGCTCTGGAATTTCTGGTACACAAATTCGCCCTCGTAATCTTAGGACCTCTTGGCTATCTAGGCTAAAATCTGAAGTTTTTCCTTCTCGGATCCTCTGACTAATCCTTTTAATAAATTCATCGTCTTTCTGGAGAATAGTAATCTTATCTTCTAAGGAAGAAGTAATAACAAAACTGGCGATGATTTCATTCTTTCTGCTGAGCGCATCTGCGACAACATTGGCTTTCCCCGGAGTGTATAGAATCTCAAAATCGTATGCTGCAAGGAATTCTAACCAACGCTGTTGTCTCAAGTTTAGATCTTTCTGAGTGAATAGATATTTCAAGGATTGATGATCGGTAAATAGTTCGAACTTCTCGCCTAATAAATAATGCCTCCAAATTCTTAAAGCAAACACGATAGCTAATAACTCAAGATCATGAGTTGCATAGTTTCTTTCATGCGGCTTCAGCTGACGGCTGGCATAAGCGACCACTTGGCCCTTTTGCACTAATACTGCGCCAAGCCCTCTAATAGAAGCATCTGTCTATACGGTCAAGTCTTGGTTGCCTTCTATAATTGTCAATACTGGAGCAGTTGTCAATTTCTGTTTCAGCTCCTGGAAAGCTTCTTCACATTCGGTAGTCCATTTGAATTTCTCATGCTTCTTTGTAAGCTTTGTCAATACAACAGATATCTTTAAAAAATCCTGAACGAATTTCCGATAGTAACTAGCCAATCCAAGGAAACTTCGAACTTCTGTGGGGGTATTAGGCTGTTTCCAGTTTTGAATCGCTGTAATTTTGCTTGGATCTACAGCAATCCCTTCCTTTGATACGACATGGCCTAGGAACTTAACTTCATCCTGCCAGAAGACACATTTAGAAAATTTAGCTTTCAAGACATTTCTCCTCAGAATTATCAACACTTGTTCTAAATGCTTTGCATGCTCGCCTTCCGACTTGGAGTAGATTAAAATGTCATCGATGAAGACTAGAACAAATTTATTCAAGACACCACGGAACACTCTGTTCATAAGATCGACGAAGTATGCCGGAGCGCTACACAAGCCGAACGACATTACTAACCATTCGTAGAATAAATCGGGACCCCTGAAGGCTGTCAAAGGAACACAGTCTTCGGCTATACGTAATTGGTGGAAACCTGTAGCTAGGTCCATTCTGGAGAATACTGTCGCTCCATTTAATTGATCTAACAGATCATCTATATGTGGCAAGGGATATTTGTTCTTCAGTGTCTGCTTATTGAGATCTCGGTAATCAACACAAAGTCGTAGAGTACAGTCTGATTTCGGGACAAATACTACTGCTGCTCCCCAAGCTGAGAAGCTCGGTCTGATCAGACCTTTCCAAAGCAATTCTCGGGTTTGGCTGCCCAACTCTTCTTTTTCTTTCGGGGCCATTCTTCTAATTGGATGTACTACTGGCCGGGAATTCGGAATTAGATCTATTCTGAATTCAATTTCTCTTTGCGGCGGTAAGTTTTCTACTTCTTCAAACACATCCGCATAGTTTTTAACGACCGGTGTCTTTTCCAATGCAGTGGGAGTAACTTCCAAAGAAGACCAAAATTCTTTTCTATTAATTTCTGAACCGAGACATGGTATAGTGATATGCCCAAATTTTGTTTTAACTTTCACGATTCTTTCGGCACATCTAACTTCGGCCTTATATTTTGTCAACCAGTCCAGCCCCAGTATAACATCAAATTCGGAAAGGTCCGTGACAATCACTTTAAAAGGAAATCGATAACAAGAATATGAGGCAGGTACATTACAATATGAGCTGAGAATAGTAGAACCTCCTATCGGATTTTGAACTTTAATTGGTTCTTTAAGCTTCCTTGGATTCAATTTTAACTTGTGAACAATGTTACTAGAAATGAAGCTACGTGATGCACCAGTATCAAAAAGTACAGAAACAGGAATATTTTTAATGGTAAGGGTACCTCCTAAGACGTCGGGTTTACCTGATCCATCGGTGATAGCTGGCGGGGTCTCCCCGTCATACACATGAGCCACTTATGCATTCTGCTTCAGAGGACAATTCCTGCTATAGTGCTCTTTCTTATGGCAGTTGTAGCATTCGGCTGAGCTGTGGTTTGGATTTGCCTTTAGCTTCTTCGGGGCTTTGCACACATTAGAAAAATGTCCTATCTTCCCGCAGTTGTAGCAGCTTCCTTTGGGTATCTTCCCAGATTACTGAGTAGCGGCCGCTGAAATGCTGGACTCTGGCTGATCTGTTGAAGCTTTGCGCTTATTTCCAGCTTGGCTTTTGGCTCGGTCTTGGTTGGAGTGTCTTTCATCCATATCTTCATAATTGCAGGCCATTTCTACTAATTCTGAGAATGAGAGTTTGATGTTGCTCATGGCTCTGTCATGGTACTTGCGCCGTAGCCCAAATATAAACCTCTTGTTCTTAGCTTTGTTGGTCATAATAAGCTCTAGAGCGTAGCGCGACAGCTGAGTGAATTTATTGAGGTAATCTTGGATAGAGAGATCTCCCTGCTGGAGATTAGCAAACTGCTCTCGCATCCGCTCTAAGGCCTGCTCTGGTACGAACTTCTCGTCGAACATGGTCTTGAATTGCTCCCAGGTCCTAATAGTACCTGCCGCATCTTCTGAGGTGATGGCATCCGACCACAACTCTGCTTCTTCCTGTAAGAGCCAAATACCTAGACGTGCTTTGTTGTTTGTCCCTAATCCCATGCCCTCAAAAATCTTTTCACAGGTCTTCAACCAAGCAATAGCCTCTGTCACTGTACCAAGGCTAGAAAAGGGTTTTCCCCCCAGGTTCCTATATCTCTTTGCTACTCTGTCTAGCTCAAAGTCCTGGGGTGCTGGTGGCTGTATAATAGGGCCCTCCTCAACTATGGGGATATTCCCCCGTCCTCCTGCTATGCCTGTTCGGCCTCCACGGCCACCTCTGGCTGCTGCTGCTCGTGTAGCCATCAGATAGAGTACTGTATAAGCAAGAAAAGAGTCAAGCTCATAGAATTGATAACTTTCATAAATGATAAAGCAGAGGAACATAAGGAAAGGTAATGATGTACTGATCAAATTGTTTTTGCTAATCTGCCTAGCTCATTCTAGGACATCACTAATCCTATCTCTAATGAGCTACTCGCGTTAGAACACTACTGATTTTGTTCTGACGAGGTGTTTAATGTGTTAGACTCCGGAACTAAGGTTAACCAAAGCTCTGATACCAACTGTGACGATCCCAAAATCCGTGTGACGGTATTAAGGATAATCATTGGAATATAACACATCAATCATCATAGCAGAGTACAGATAATAGCAAAAACAATAAATAGAATAATTTTACATAGATATGACAGCGGAATCATAACATGCAATAACATCAGAATAGCACAACGTAGGATATAACTTAGTAAATAAAAGGGAAATGATCAGTCACCATCGCCAGAGGCGGAATATATACATGCAGTGAGACATAATAAGGGTATCAGTCTACATCGCCGAAGGCGGTACATATACATACGATAATAAGTACTGGAAGTAAAACAGTCTGCATCGCCCGTGGCGGAATCATAATATAAATACAATAATGGCGGAAAATGTCAAAGTCATCTCGGTGAAGTCAGCCTCGCCATGAGCCAAAAGTGCACTCCATACTATAGTGCTGAGCCAAAAACAACCTGTCACCTGTGAACTAGGCTGCCCGTGTGAAAATAAGGGCACCCGCGTTTGCAAAGTGAAACAAACAACGAGTCAGTCATGGGGACTGGTATGAGAAATCTACTTAACAGTTTAAACAATAGTAATAAGCAAATCATAGGACCACGCCACTTTCGCGGAACGGGTTTACTCCAGTGATTGCTAGTGCATTTAAAACAAAGTAAATTCTTTGGAAACGACGCAATGCTTTTAAAAAGAATGAAGCCATTATAAGACTCAAGTCCCATCATACAATGCAACGCAAGCCGGAGGATAGAGTTTTACCTTATAATGGCCAAATATGCTTGATACGTGTAGAGCAAAATCATTTGATATTATTACTAGTGCATATATGTTTCAAAAACGAATAGCATCATAAATATCAATCATAGGCGACATGAGCGTCCCATGTCACTATGTCGCCATACATAAGTTACAATCGAATCCGTTATCTCGTATTGGAAATTGGATTTCCATCATGAGTCGAGGCAAGGGGCAAGCTCCTCTCCGCTTCGAGACACTCTAGCAAATGCCTCAGGACTACACACTCTGGGTAACCCCTGGATCTTCAGGGCCGGTCCTCTCTTACGTTTGAGGATTAGTATTCCTGAACACACGTTTTCCGGTCCTTACAGACCTATAATCGAGGCGCCTCGCATTCCAACAACCACATAGGTGCAAAGTAGATATAAATGTCAGGGCTGGTAGGTCACTGACACCACCATAGCTAGAAAGAAACGTCGTGCTCTCCCCGCAGTCCTTATCCCGTTTTTAACTCATACCGAGGTGTGAGGCTCGCGAATCCACGCTATACACAAAGCCAGGCTATGTAGGCCATGCTTTGATCATCAAATACAAGACTTTGCTTTGCAACAGAAGCCTTGATCACAGCATCTTGGCATGCCACATAGGCAATCCACTCCATACGACTGATTTCCATCGATATATAACCTCTGAGTTCGTACGTCTCAGAGAAGGGCGTTAAGCAAAAGAATAAATTCTCCGCCGCCAAACAGATATATATTTAACAGAGATCAATCAGTATAGAACAAAATCCAATGTCAGACACACAGTCCATTTACAAGTCCGTTCTGGGTCTGAACGAAACCGGAGGCGTCAAATTCCTCGTATATCCGTACAATCAACACATACATTCAGACGGCTACTACTTCCGTTCCTTCACGGTAGCTACTCCAATTAGGAACCTCAGCAGCGTCCATCAACCCGATACGAAGATTGTCGGTCTTGAATGGCCTTTGTATTTTCCAAATCGAATCGTTCGATCAATTATTTGAAATGAGGGTTAGCTCGGCCTTTTCAAATAATTCACGAAATTAGAATTCAAAACAATTCTTTCCATGGTTATATTATTCGACATTCATATTTTACTTCTTTAGTGTAATTTTCGTGTCAAACACATACAACCATCAAATATCAAACAGATGAAGCCAAATTGATTTATTTCCAATCTATGTTGCTTATAATATTTTATAATGATTTTTCGCCATTTTTACTTTTTTAAAAATGGCCATATTTAATTAAACGACGTTTCAGGTCGTGTCGTGGCACTGGCGCTGTTTTTCCCCTAATTTGTTTTACACGTATCGGAAAATCTAACCGTTGGATTTCAACAAAGTCTATATCAGTGGGAAGATATTCCCAAAGCGAACCCAACGGTTCCAGTTTCGTGAAAATCCGACGGTCGGATCTTCCACACTAGTCGTTTGAAGTTACGGTTTCAAAATTCGAACTGCAGCGTCGTTATTCGATTTAATTTTATTATATTTATATTTATATATAAATATAACGATTCTGGCGTTGTTTTTCTCCTAATTTGTTTTAAACATTCCAGATAATCCAACCGTTGGATTTGTACAAAGTTGGTACTATTGGAAAGATATTTCCAAGGGGAACCCAGCGGTTGCGGTTTCGGGAAAATCAGATGGCCGGATTTCTCGTACTAATCGTTTCAAATTACGATTCCAAAACACGAACTGCACGGCTTCGATTCCTTTCAATTCTATTCATATTTATATATATAAATATAGTTCATTCTTTATTTTCAACATCGTTCATTCATTTATTTCAACATTGTTTTCACGTCAAATATTTCACTAACGCCTTAATATTTCGAAAAATTTCGCCATAATCTCCTTTGTACGGGAAGGGGTTTGGAAAATTATTGGGCCGTGTTAGGTACCCAATAAATCCTATAAAGCATCCACATATTAAAAGTGATATATTCTGGTGTTTACAGGGGAGCGTGTATAGATAATAACTCCAGAGAATAAATTCTCGTCACCCTATCAAGCCTGAGGGAGCATGTATTTTTAATTACTCCAGAGGATAAATCCTCGTCACCACATCCCGTGTGGGAATAAATAGTCCATGTGCCGTATCTAATGACTAGAGAGACATGATTATTGTCAACTCCAGACCCGTGTGGGGTTTTTATTAATCTGGCAATTTATCGTTATATTTTATATAGTCCATATCAGTCATCAGTTCAACCTGTAGTATAAAATCATCACCATACAAGCCTCTCGCTCGTATGGTAAATCTTCCACCTCGTCACACACGCTCCAAATGCTTATGTGGGATATGATGAAGTATGCCTATCGTCAAGGAGTATGCCATGTAGTGTAGTTCAAAATTAATTGTTACTATCCTATGGCGATGTTTATTATTTCACACAGAATAACCAGCACTCCGCATCCAATGGCATTCACAGGAGTTGATATAAAAATAAAATTTCGCAGCCAACTCATCAAGGCTTACCTATTTGTCGGGCACGCAAATAATTTCTTTACTCTACAGCTAATCCATTTTCCCTGTTCAACACATGTATATATATGAAGAACAAAGCTAATAATAACATTTCTAGCAAACTAATATTTATTTCAACACGTGGGTATTTTTATCAAAGCGTATACATGATCAAAGAAATATTTTTATCATCAAAAATATTTATTCAACACGTGAATGTTTTTAACACTTCATATTCACAATAAAAATGTAGTTTTTATTGTCTATTCATTTTATTTTAAAATACGATAACATTCAACACATGAATTTCAATTCAACGAATGAATTTCAATTCAACACATGAATATTCTCTATAGTTTGTATATATATAAAAATGTGATTTTTATCGTTAAAGCTATTTGTTTAAAATTCGAACAATATTCAAAACATGAATTTCAACTCGACGAACGAATTTCAATTCAACACATGAATATTGGTTTGAACATATGTAATTAATTTCAACAAATGAAAATCATTCTGACACATGAATATTTCAGAAAATTTCAGCAGCATAACGGCAGGGTAGTTAAAACCGGGACCGTCCCTAGTACGGCTCCTCGCTCTACCTTAAAACCTCGCGGTTTTTTATAATGGGGATCATGCATCTTATTCGCACGCAGGCGGCATGTTTTATTTTCATTTCCACAATCCTATTCTAATTTGTTTCAACCACAAGAGGGTATTTTTCAACCATAAAGGTATTTTTTTCAACCACGAAGGTATTTTTCAACCACAATATCAACCACAAACCATTATTTCCAACCATTCGTCATACCATATAATATCACGCCAATCACAAGCAATAAATATCGTCCATGGTCTGTGGACGAGGGGAGTATATATATATATTATTTCTATAATTCACTTGCATTTCATCACAATTCAAAGCATATATGTTTCATACAACGCTTGTATAATTTATACATCGCTAATATAACTTATACAACGCATGTACATGAGGTATACAATGCGTATATAATTTACACTTCGCTTATATAATTTATACAACACGATTCCATTCACACAATTTATTTTAGATTCCTCACATTGGTTTTTGAAGTGCTAAAAATCATAGGAAGATCAGAAAAATCCGCGGCTTCTGCTAGATGGTAGAGAGCCTCCCTGCGGTCCCGATGTTTCCTGTTTCATCGAATTACGTTAACACACTAAAAATATATGATTTTTCAAAGTTTTGCAACACTTAAAAGTGTTATTTTCAATTCAGAAATTTCAAAGCAGAGTGCTTTTCAAACCTTCAAAACTAGGTTTTTAATTCTCGAACAATCCGTGCTGTTTCGTCTCGCTCGGATGCTGCGACGTCGAAGAGCTTCAAACAGGTTTCCTATCGACGGTGGTGAGGTGCAGCTCGGTGGCTCCTACGTGGCTCGGCGGCGCTCCAAAGGTGCGGACTTCCTGGGCGAAATTCGACGTCGATAGGGGATGGTTTCCGACGAGGTTGGGGTTGATTGGAAGAGGGGAGGAAGACGATCGGAAAAGCTAACTGGAGGCGGTGGCGAAATTGCCTGTGGCGGTGGCGATCGAGGTGGAAAGGTTTGAACTGGTTTCGCCGTTCGTTTCAGGGGTTGACCGACTTTTTTTGATGTGAGAGAAAATGAAAGATATTTTCTAATATATTTAATTTTTAAATTCCTATAATATCCTTTCTAGCCAACGTACACCAATTTCAACCCAACGACTGTCGCCCCTAGCTAAATACCCCCATTCCGGACACAATGGGATATGTTTCGTTGGCCAATTCGACTGTTACAGTCAGTTATTTTTCAAATTAAAGTGTAAAACATTTTATATTCAATTTGAACGTACATTTCAATTTGCCAGGGCCACAAACTGAATCGAAAAATTCCAGAAAAATAAATCTAGCTTTGTTTTGACGATACGGTCCAAACAAAACCAGTTTCGTCGAATTCTGAGCTCGTATGCAAAATGTCCATTTTCAGGTCGACCCATTTTAACAGAAATTGACCAATCACATTTTCTTTTGCCCCGCTTACATACTAGCTTCAAAAATTATGAAATTTGAAACCTAGCAATAGTTTGACATCCCGGATCCAACAAAAGTGGTTTCGTCGAATTCCGAGGTCGTATAGCGACCCTTCTGAAAATTCATTTAGCCATAGCTTTTGATTCCTGTTATAAAACTTCAATTATTCAGATTCGTTAGAAAGGTATTCATAAACAGATTTAAATATTTTTGGTTTCGCTAAAATCTGTTATATTTTCCACCCGGTACAGTCAGACAAAGTTTGTATTCAAATTTTCAAACTGCCTCACTATTCCCAATTCCTTATTTTATTGAAATATGCTATTTCAATTGTTCAAATTCTTTGACAATAACCAATTTTAAAAATTTTAAATTGGTTCACATTTTCCGGGTTATTACAGATAAGGTCAAATCAAATCAGAATCTGTTTAGATAAAATAAAAATCCCTTTGTGTCTAATCACATTAAATAGAAATCAAATCGTATTAATGTATAGTCAAATCAAAAATTACTTAATGGTGAAGTATTCTCTATTTATATAAATGGCGATTTCCCCTTTTCTGTTCTTTCTTCAGTTAGTCCCTTCCTTTGTTTATAATTACCATGACTACTCCTTTCTCTTCTATTTTTTTTCTTTCAATTCTCAAAAGGAAAAAGTACCGCCCCTAAATAACTTCAAAAATTGAAATAAATCTCTCTAGAAATCCTAAAATCACGGAAATTATCTTTTGAGTTCGAATCAAAGTACTTTTCATACTAATACAATTCATACTGGGTTCGAACATCACTTTCGACGCTAAGGTTTACACAATAGCGTGGTTTAGGGCGGAGACGCAAGGGGAGCAGGCGAGCTTGTAGGGAAGGTAACGTCACTGGTGGATTAATGCTGGAGGAGTTTTTGGAGAAGTTAGGGCAACCGTCGCGAGCTAAGATAGAGATTCGACTATGAAGTCGCGATGGAGTAATTGAGCTCGATTTCAGAAAGGGCGAGCTAGGGTTCGAATCAGGTGAAGGGTGGATTCTGGTGAAGCCTTGTGTGATGTTGTGTATTGCGCATCACTGTAATGATTGGAGAAAGCATGTTTTCTTTTCTAGGGGAGATTGAACTGTGACTAATGGATGTCGAGATCGGTTGAAGTGGGTAGAGGAATTCGAACCTGATGATGGCAGTCTTGATTTAGTGAACTGGTGTTGAGTTAGTCTATAGGAAAATGTATCGGCACGGGAAATCCTGGGATTTGACCTTTAACAATGCGGTGAACTAGGTGAAATCGGTCTCTGTAATTGGTAGTCTCTGTAATTGGTAATCAAAGAGGAAGGGGTGGGAAGCTAAGTGTTGTCTTAGTGGAAGCTACAGGGAAGCAGAAGGTTTGGTTTAAGGGTAATGTTTTATTTTAAATTAATGAATTTAGAATTTAAATGAATTGCATAACTTATAAAACTGTATAACTTTCTTATTTAAGGTCCAAAAAAGATGCGGTAAGCTGTGTTGGGTTTATATCAACCAGTGTTACACAGTGGGATTGAGTTGATCGTTTGGTTTGCAATAACCACAAGGTATATGTTTTTACCGAGATGGAAACATACATAGAATAATTTATTTTATTATTTTAGTGGTTAGTTTAAATTAATATTTGCTAAATTATTAATTAAAAATTTAATTATTCATAGATGTTAAATGAATTCAATTGAGACGAGTCAGATAAATGTATAGCCGCAAGACATGGAAGTAAACGAGATATTCGGCAAAATAAAATCCGGTGAGTAAATCTCACTCATATTTTTATTTAGAATTATTTTATTCATTAAAATAATTGTTCGTTGGTTGTTTGCATGCATTGAAATTTTGTTATGGCTATTAAAAATATATTAGTTATTTAGGATTGGTTGTTGTGGTTATTATATATATATTGGTGGTTGGATTCCCGCAGTACCATTAGCGGATGCTCGCAGTATCATTAGCGGATGAGCCTATATGCCCCACGCTATGATAGTGGATGACCTTCATATCGTGATATCCTGCCTCGAAGCAGGATGGGTATTATTTCTATTGTCTAATATCTGTGGATGCAGGAAAACAGGTTGGAGGAATCCAACTGGATTCCTCAAAATATTATTGTTTGTTTGTTATCACATATATTGTTATATATGATGTGTTTGAAAACCTGTGGTTGATAAATTGGGTGTTTTGAATTGTTGAATATCACTGGGCTAAAATGTTGATATATAAAAATATCATGAAAAACGATATTTGAGATTTAAATGGAAAATTCTATTTTTCTAAAAATAGAATTCAAAGTTCGAAGGGGCTAAAGATATTAACTTGTTTTGAATAAATAGAACAAGTAGTGAATTTATAAACGTTGTTTACAAATTAATAATACGAGATTTGAAGTGAAATTATAAACAGTGTTTATAAATGTAGTGGAAAAAAATTATCATTTGATAATTTGAATTTTTAAATTCAAATGTGAATTTGAAAATAAAAATGGGGAAATCGTTTTAAAGAAATAAACGATGGAATTTATTCTGATGTTAAGAATATAAATTAAACTAAAATAAATCTGTAAGGATTTATGATTTGAATTCGATTAATTCGAGTTTATTTGAATAGAAGTTAAATTGAATATGAAAATAAATTTGGTGTTATATATATAAGTTATTATAAATAGAAATTTCCAAAACATGATTTTGGTTTTAAATAAATTTCGAAATAGACTTGTTTAAATATAAAACAAGGAACTTTATAAAATGGTGTTTATAAATATAATGAATTAATTATCAAGAGATAATTTGAATATTTAAATTCAAATATGAATTTAAAAATAGAATTTGAAATCATTTGAAAGAGAACAACTGTTTTTATTCCGCAATTCGGAATATCAAAGGGTTGGAGTTTCAAATAGATATTTGAAAAGGGAACTCATTTAAATATATGAAACAAGGAAGTTGAATTTATAAATAGTGCTATAAATTTGGTGAAATAAATTATCATTTGGATAAATTAAACCATTTAAATTCAAATAGGAATTTAAAAGTAAATTGGGAAGTGTTTTGAAACAAAACGATTGGCTATATTTCGGAATTCGAAATATAAGCTAATTGAAGAAAATCCAATGGGTTTATAATTTGAAATTCGATTATATCGAATTTTATAAATAATTTATTTATAAAAGAAATTGGAATTAAATATAAAAGATGGAAGTATAAATAAATTTATTACTGAATAAGGAAAAATCGACAATTATAGATAATCGAAAATATTATGTTGAATTGGGAAACTGATTTGATATATATTAAAAATATATCAGAATGGAGTTGAATTTATTCTAAGCGAAGTTTAAATGTTTATATGTATAAATATAATTAAAACGAACTCGCCGCAGCGCTGCAGTTCGTAAATTGGCGTTTCGAACTTCAATTGAGTATACAAGACTCAATTTAAGTTGGAATTCTTTGAAACAAGAATCGTCAGGACCGTTGGAATAATAGTTTTATAATGGAAGAGAAAAACCTGGATTTCATCGAATAGATTTTGAGTTATGTCAAAATCAAATTTTCAGAAAAACAACGCTATAACCATTTAAAAACCATAATGGTTTATTTAATTTTATAAAAGGATTTTAAGCGAATAAAATCCGAATTTATATTTAGAAAGTTTCGGATTTGAGTTGTAAAATATATGTGAACTCAAGTGGAGTAATGGATTGATTTTTGAAACAGAAATCAGATTTTTAATTATTGAATAGAATTAATTAACTTGAATAGTAATTAGTTAATGAGATTTTGAATTGATATTGGGCTTTGAATAAGTGAATTCGAATTGGAAATTTATATTCGAAATCGAAAAGGAAACTAGAATTGAAATTGGAATTCAAATTGGCTATAAGCAAGTTAAATATTTTATTTAAACATGTTATGTTCAAACAAAGAAGTGAAATAGGCAAAATAGCTAATTAGAAAATAAATTAGCGAATTGGGTTAAGACGAATGGATTGAATTGAAACCAAATATGAATATTTGGATACGTGTTAAGCAGGTATGGGAATGGAGTATATGAAGATTATAATTTGTGTGCCCGACAAAAAGATACACGTTTAAATTCCATATGAGGTTATATGCGCCGAATCGGCAAGCCACTTGGCTTTTTTGATTTTCTTTTTGAATGGAAAGGGACTAGAGAGGCGAGTTGAGGTTTGAACTATTTGCCGGTACAAAGGAGGTTATGGCGAAATTTTCCGGAAATTTAAGGAGTTGGAATATTTTTAAGATAATTTGATAATTAGAAATCTATTTATCAATATATATAGAATCCGGTAAGGAAACGAACTTAAAAATAGAATATTGTAAACAAAAAGGAAATCGAAAATCTGGTAACAGAAAGAGATATATATATATATATATATATATATATATGTATATATTCGTTTTAAAAATGAATAAGTGGTTTTTATGGTGTTGATGATTTGAGATAAGTGGTCTTGTCTGTTTTGAAGTTAATGATGTTATTCAGTCAAGGTCTGAGAGGTAATTATACCCCAACTTGATTGATTTCGTTATTAACAGATAAGTAACAAGATTCAGTCTCGAAGAGATATGTTTAAAGAAATTTAGTTGAATGAAATATTTTGGGTTGTTGTAACGATGTTTCACACAACATTCGTTTTAACCCAAGGAAGTGGAATTGTGGAAATATAATAAAGAAAAATATTTCCTAAGTATAGAAATGAATGGTCGTGAAAGAGCTTAGTAATTGGAATATTTTCGAATTATTAATAGAAGATATTTTCTAAATATAGAAAATAAAATAAGGCGATATATGGAAATGTTTTCCAAAGAACATAAGAGACCGAGATGATAATTGAAATTATTTGTTTAACAAATATTGATAAGGAAATGGAAAGGGTGATTTAATTAATGAATATTAATTAAGGGGCCCAGTAGTTGTTTGTTATGGATGAATGTTTGTTTGTTTTCTTCGATAGTTAAATAATCGACTATCGAAGTATTTGCCAATATCGTTGTCAATACGGAGAGACCAGTTGGATTATTATCCGTGAACCACTCTGTATTGGCAGTAACGTTGCGAATCAGATTATTGAAGATAATCGAAGATGGAGTAAAGTGCAAGGGCTTTTTCTATTAATAGAAATTGTGCCTTCGGTTTCGTTCAGTCCCAGAACGAACGTGTATGGACGAGTGTCTGACAGAGTATTTCCAATAACCGCATATGTTGGTCTGTATAAATATATATATGGTGGCGGAGAATTTATTCTCTTAGCATAATATCCAGAATATATTTATGCAAATCAATTAGTGATTAACGGATCTGGCAATGTAGCATTCAAAGTGATTGTGCTATCAAGGAATGGAAAGTAATCGTAGCCTCAGACCTCAACATCCGGGAAATGACAAAAATTGGGCAGGCAGCATGGCTATGTGGGCCGCTCCCATTAGGGTGTATAATCACCTATCTAGAGAAATTCTTTTTACTTCTTTAATCTATCGTTGCTGTCCCTTTTCGGGAAACGATTGATGATCCCAACCGTTGGTGATATACATTCGATACACTCAAGCGAAATGAGTGGTCGGTCATGTGTGGGCCGGGTTCCAAGATGTTTTTGTTGAACCCAGTGTATTCCCCTCTAGAGATACACTACCGGAAGGTAGTTTCATACCTTGTCATAGTCGGAATCCAATCTCCAATAAGCGCCCTGCGGTTTTTGGTTTTATATTATATATGGAGCGTGAGATGCAAGCGTTCCGCTAGATTCTATTTTATTTGATGTAGACATTATTATAATATCACTGGATTTGATATCAAAGATATTTTGGGTTATCGTAAGGTAAAAACCATCCGTGTTTATGTGTGGATCGGCCTTACGATTATCATTTCTTTCGAAAGGATTTTTAAAGTTAAACAAATGGTTGGAGTTTACTCACACCAGTCCCATGACTGACCCAGAGTTTATTTTGTTTTGTTTCCCCTAAACTCTTGGGTGCCCCAAATTGTACAGGCAGTCAAGTAGTCGGGATTTTTCAGATTTACTTGGAAGAGCTGGAAGCAGGAGGCTTCACCAGTTAGATAGACAATCATATTTCCGCTGTGCAATATGTTGTATCTGGAAACAAGTGTTTATAACTATTCCAGGAATAACTGTTGTGCTCTGATAATGGTATGTATATACAGTTACTGATTTGTATTTCAAAAGTTATGTTATTTAATATATTTTATTCGTTCCACTGTGAGATATGTGTTCTTCGTTTCTCTTCTATTCTAACTTTTCTTTCTTTCTATTCCTCATACTCTAACTTCTTTCTACTAATGATTCGTATTTCTGTGTCATTTGGGTTGGACGTGTGGTGTTATTAGTCAACTCAGATAGTACGGATTTGCGGGACGTTACAGGGGCATCACAGCTTATTAGCGATAAGTGATAAGCTATACTTGGGATTGCTTAATTAGCATGCGGCTATAGCCAAACTGGATCCAATTAGTTCCAGAACCCAATTAATAGGTGAACTAGCTTCCGCACTTCTTATGAATCTCAATTGAAACTTAAAAATTTCATGACCAGGCAATTGCGACTTCCATATCCATCAGATTTACATCCATAATCATTTGATCCAAACATTCAGATTATTTACTTCAAATGTATTTGTACTATTCAATTTATATAGATTAATTTATAATCAATTCATTCGCAATCCATGCAGATTATATAAGTTTAATTTACTCAATATATTGATTCCTAGATATTCTATTCGAATTCATTATACTTAAATGCACCAAACTCAAGTCAAATTTTTATCGACTTAAGTTATATTTTGTTCAAAATTCAAGTTCAATTTCAAATTTTTAGATGCATTTTAACTCAACTAAATATTGGAATTCATATTTCACTTCCTAATCCAATCCGAAGTCAATTCAAATCAAAAATATTATAATAATTTGGGAAAATTATTGTAACGACCCGCATTTCACGTATCGGAAGATCGTAAAATATTTTTATTTAATTCCCTAAGGGTCGAACCATTCTCATATTTTGATACGTTGTTCCTGGGGATGTGAGATATACCCATGATTTTTACCAATTTTATTTGTGACCATTTTCCCCTATCAGTTTGTATAGGGAAAATCCTTTTTTACTGGAATCGAATCAAGTGCTGAAATCGATCTCATTGGAGAGGAAATGGTGTTGCTAATTCTGTAGAGTGGTCACATTAAAGATTTGGTTCAATGGTTTGGGAGAAATCGTCATTTTAGTGCTGCACGTTTTCTGTATAGGTTTGGCTAGTCATTAATGGGCTGATTTGGTGTGGCCTATTAGTGAGTTAGTTGGAGGCTATAAATAGGGGGTTAGAGGTTTGGGGAGAGGGTTACTTTTCATCATTCTCTCATTTGGTTGAGCTCGTGTTCCTCCTTGCTCAATCAAATACACCTTTCCACCATTAAAATTCTATATCTACATGTGAAGATTGAAGATCTACATCAAACAAAGCTAGATCTACATCAAGTGAAGGGAGATTGCATCAAATTGAGAGGTTTGAAAATAATTCTTCATTTTCCAGATTGAGAATTTAGTGTTTTCAAGTGATTTCGAAGATTTGCTGAGTGATAAGCATCTATCACACAAATTCAATCAAGTATATTGGTTGTTTGATCTTATTTTCATCACCTTAAGTTGTTTTCACCGAGATCTACATCATGGTAAGTATATTTTCATTTAAATCACCCTAGGATCTAATCTAGCAACTTAAATAAGTAATTCTTATGTTAATTCATATGTTTATGCAACTTTAGATCCATTGTGTTGTTTATTCATTGGTTTATCATGATTTGGTGAATTCTATATGGTTGTTGATGAATAATTGTCATTTTAGTGTTGTTGATGATTTCATAAAGTGTTGATGGTTTAATTGGATAATTTGGATGAGTTGTTTGCATCGATGTGGTCGTTTGGTGATGATTTGGTCAAGATTGGAGGTAGATTGGTCAGATCTGGAGTCGGGTCGTTTTTGGATGGGTCGTTGGCTTGTGCTCCAAGAAATGAAGGTCAGGTCATTAAAGAGCTTTGGGTCATTGGAGTCAGGTCACTGGCACAAGGTCGGGTCATCTAGAACGAATGGGTCATGGAGCATTTGAGTTGAAGTCAAGTCATCCGAACTTGGGTCGGGTCATCCTTGTGCGGGTCGTTGGCTTCAGGTCATTCGTGACCCAGTGAGTTAGGTCGTTTTTGACCTGGTGAGTTAGGTCGTTTTTGACCTGGTCAGTTGGGTCATTTTTGACTTGGTCTGTTAGGTCGTTTTTGACCTGATGAGTCGGGTCATTTATGACCTGATGAGTTGGGTCGTTCATGACCTGATGAGACGGATCATTTTTTTTATTGAATGTCGACCAAAGGTGATGATTATTTTGGTTCGATAACGGACGTGACTTCAAAGTGAATTTAGGGAGGAATATTCGAGGTGATATGAAGTGTTCGTCGATCATCGTAATGCAACGAATGTGAGGATGACTCAAGGTGGCGAGCTCGTGGATAATGGTTACTCGAGAAGGTTGCTTGAGCTATGAATAGTCGTCGGGAAGGACGATTGGAGATATTGAAGGCCGAAAGTTTATCATTATCGTAGTTCTAGAGGGATCAATGAAAAGGTACAATAGGGACGCCTAAAAGAATGGTCGGATGGTCGAGTACCCTGGGTATCATTGAAAGGCTAGATATCTATCGAAGAAAGGCGTATGGAGTTTTTGCTAAAATCGGGGTTGCCATTAGCCCCTTACAAATAGCGAGTTGGTCAGTCATACGATTAACGATGGTTTTGAAACAGGATAGGTGGTGATAGCCAGAGTCATGGATGTTATTTGTTTTGCTTGTATCTTCTTACGTGGATTACTCGACGTCGAAGGAGATATCTCTTGGGTGCTTGTCTGATGTTGGTTTCGGCCTGCAGGCCTGTGCTTAAGGGATGTTGATCTCGATCAGGACAGTTTACGTAAGATTTAAGTGGTTGACATAACTGCTGTTGTTTATTTACTTTTGATTGTTTGTAAAGGCTATCAATGTCTGATGTGGGGAAGACGAGTTTGGGTTTCTTCTCTGTCGATGTTGGTAGATTAGTTAGATGAATTTGCCTATTCTCATATACTCCATTGATGATGTTAGATAGCCGTTTTATCGCTCATTAAGACTGTTGTCAGACTCAAGGTATTATGTTTCCCTCTTATTACCTTGTGTTGTTCATCTGGTTGTGGATGGGCATGCTGAGTAGCAGGTAACAGGTAGCAGATCTTAGTGGACGATGTCGCAGATTGATGACGAGTTGGAGGCTTACATACCAAATTCTTACTATAAATATTATGCTGTTTTTCCGCTGTTTGATGTATCCTAGAAGTGTTGTAGTGAGGACTTTTGTACAGGGTTTGTTGATGTAATCCAACGATGTTATGGATATTACCTGATGACATGGAAGTTTAAAATTATGTGCAATTATGCTTCGATATTATTACCTATTGTATATGTTCTATTATATTTTTTCCTTCCACTGTGAGTTATACGACAGGTTCTGTTTGTGTTTACCTACTTTGATGATCATCCATAGTTGCATGGCACACCTTTCAGCATAATATTCCTCTTGTCAAGTGCGGGCGTTATAGGCAGTCGTCACAATTATTACTTTTACCTTCTTTGCAAAATATTATAGCAAAAGTAGTATAAAAATATTTTTATAACAAATTACAAATACGTGCTCTCATATATATACACTCAAACTCAATCTAGGGTATTACTAACCCCATCTCTATTGAGTTACGTCATAGAGCCAAGTTTATCACTAAACCTTATGCTTTGATACCAACTGTAACAACCTGGAAAATTCGATAATCGAATTTTCAACAATAATACATAATCCCTTTCTACTTGCCAAAAACCCAAGTATCGAAAACCCATACTGTTAATAGAAAGAAATTAGAGGGTGAGAGAAGAAAGAAAGAAATATTAGAATAAGAAGATCAGAGACTCACAGTGGAACGAATAAAATATAATATATAAAAATGTTTTACACAAAATAAATTGCATATATATGGTTACAACATCAGAGTACATACAAGATCAATACAAGTCACGCATCGGAGTATAATATATAAACAAAAAATGCAGATATACGTCTTGACTCCAGTTTCCCTTTTGAAGCGCCAAGAGAACCCAAACCTAATAATATACTAGGTCTGATCCGAGCAGGTTTGAAGCAAAGTAAAATTCACTCGGATCAGTCTGGAATACTTTCAGTGATAACTCTTATTACAAACAACTGGTTTAACTTAGGAAAAGCCTTTTGAAAGAAAAGAATAATCGTAAGACCAGTCCAGACATAAACATAGATCCTTACGAAAATCCAAACACTTTTTATATCAAAATCCGGTGATATTATAATAATGTCTATCAAATCATAAATAAATAACCATCTAGCAGAACGCTTGCATCTCATGATTCACATACTTAGCATATAATCAAAAACCGCACGGTTCACCCTCTCAGTCTGGCCATCTGTCTGAGAATGATAAGCGGTGCTCAGATTCAATTTTGTCCCCAGCTCCTCTTGGAATGATTCCCATAATTAATAGCAAATATAGGATCACGATCACTAACAACGCTACTGGGAACTCCATGTAGTCTGACAATCTCTCTGAAATAAAGCTTCGCCAGACTTCGAGCTATTCTATTAGATCTGACAAGGACAAAATGGGCGGTCTTCGTGAAACGATTTACAATCATCCATATACTGTCATTTCCTTTTCTAGTTCGGGGCAAGCCATTAATGAAGTCCACAGAAATTTGGTCCCACTTCCAACTTGGAACCTCTAGCGGTTGCAACAATCCTGCGAGCTTCTGTTGATCGCTTTTGACTTGTTAACAAGTGGAACATCTAGCAACTTATATTGAAATGTCTCTCTTCATCGCCTTCCACCAGAATGCGCGCTTAAGATCATGATACATCTTGCTTACTCCTGGATGGATGCTGAGTTTAGATTTGTGACATTCATCCATAACTTCTCTTTTTAGCGCAGGAATATCTGGCACACATATTCGCCCTTGCAGTCTAAGGGTCCCCTTGCTGTCTATTTGGAAGCTTGACGCTTCGCCCTTTCGAACTCGCTCGCTAATCATCTGAATAAATTTATCATCTTTTTGAAGAGCAGAAATCTTATCCATTAATGTAGGCATAATGATAAGACTGGCGATGATAAGATTGGCGCTGGCCGCATTCTTCCTACTGAGCGCATCGACTACAACATTGGCTTTCCCTGGAGTATATAAGATGTCCAGATCATAGGCTGCAAGAAATTCTAACCAACATTGATGCCTCCTATTCAAGTCCCTTTGGGTGAACAGATACTTCAAGGATTTATGATCTGTATATAATTCGAATTTCTCACCCAAAAGATGGTGCTGCCATATCTTTAAAGCAAACACGATGGCCATCAACTCAAGATCATGAGTGGGGTATCTTTTCTCACGTGGTTTCAACTGATGGCTAGCATATGCAACTACTTTGCCCCTTTGCATTAACACTACACCGATACCTTCAATAGAAGCATCAGTATAGACTGTCAAATCTTAGTTGCCGTCAATAATGGTCAACGCGGAAGCAGTGGTCAACCACAATTTCGGTTCTTGGAAAGTTGCCTCACATTCAGGTGTCCAAATAAACTTTGTATGCTTCTTAGTCAGCTTCGTCAATGGACAAGATAGTTTCGAAAAATCTTTAATGAATTTCCGATAATTGCCAGCCAATCATAAGAAACTTCTGACTTCTGTAGGAGCGCTAGGCTGCTTCCAATCTTGGATGGTTGAGATCTTTCCTGGGTCTACTGGAATGCCTTTCTTTGATACAACATGGCCGAGGAATTTTACTTCTTCTAGCCAGAATATACATTTTGAGAATTTGGCTTTCAACACATTCTTTCTCAAAATCTCCAAAACTTCTTTCAGATGCTTTTCATGCTCAGCAGTGGATTTAGAAAAGATTAAGATGTCATCGATGAAAATCAGCACGAATTTATTTAAGACATCCCGGAATACTCTATTCATCAGATCGACAAAGTAGGCTGGAGCGTTACATAAGCCGAACGACATTACTAGCCATTCATAGAATAAGTCTGGCCCTCTGAAAGCCGTCAAAGGAACACATTCTTCGGCAATGCGCAATTGATGGAAACCTGTAGTTAGGTCCGTCCTAGAGAATACTTGCGCTCCATTCAAACGGTCCAATAGATCATCAATACGCTGCAGTGGATATTTATTTTTCAGTGTTTGCTTATTGAGGTCACGGTAGTCCACACATAGTCTGGGGGTACCGTCTGACTTTGGGACAAACACCACTATTTCACCCCAATTTGAAAAGCTTGGCCTGATCAGACCCTTCCACAAAAGCTGTTTAGTTTGGTTGCTCAGCTCCTCGTTTTCTTTCAGCGTCATTCTCCGAATAGGATGCACAAGTGGCCTTGCATTCGGAACTAAGTCAATCCTGAAGTCGATTTCTCTGCACGGAGGTAAACTATTAACTTCTTCAAACACATCCGCATAATCTTTGACAACAGGGATATTCTCAATAGAAGTAGGAGTGACTTATAGAGAAGAACAAAATTCGTTCCTATCAGTTGCTGAGCCGTGACATGGTATAATAATATCTCCGAGCTTCGTTTTAACTTTGACAATTCTTTCAACACATCTAACCTCGACCTCATATTTTGTTAACCAGTCTCGCCCAAGAATAATATCGAACTCAGAAAAATTCATCACGATCAGATTAAAAGGAAACTGGTAAAAAGAATAGGAGATGGGCACTTGGCAAAATAACCCGAGAATAAGAGAACCTCGTCTTATCGGATTATGGACACTAACTGATTCTTTGAGATTTCTGGTTTTCAAATTTAACTTTCTAATCGTGTCACTAGAAATGAAACTACATGATGCACCAGTGTCAAATAATATGGTAACAGGAATATTCTTAATGGTAAGAGTACCTCCCAAGACATCAGGTTTACCTTCTCCCTCGGAAGAAGCTGGTGCAGCCGCCCCCTTGTATACATGAGCCACCTCAGATTTCTTCAGCAGTGGGCAATTCTTGATGAGATGCCTTGGCTTGTGGCAATTAAAGCATTCCCTGGGGTTGCGAGAATTCTGGATGGGCCCTAAATCATTCCTTCTTGGCTTCTTTGGAGCTCGACATTCGTAATCAAAGTGGCCCATCTTCTGGAAATTAAAGCATCTCACCTTGGCCTTCTTATTTCCTTGGGGCTTGGCAGCTGAAGAGTTGCTCGCCTCTGGTTTCTTGTCAGCTTGCTTCCTTTTGTTGTTATTCTGATTCTTCTTTCGATCTTGCCGCGAATTTCTGTCATTGTCCTCATATCGACAAGCCATCCCGACCACCTCATTAAATGGAAGCTTAGTGTGTGATGTGACTCTGTTCAGATATTTCCTGGAAAGGCCATTAATGAATCTTTTGTTCTTCTGGAAGGGGTCCCCAATTAATTCAGGAGCATAGCATGAGAGCTCTTCAAACTTCTGCACATACTCTGAAACAGTCTTATCATCTTGTTGCAAGTTGGCAAATTGATTGTGGAGACGCTCTACTTCCTACAGAGGAATAAACTTCTCGTTGAAGAGTTCTTTGAATTTGGCCCAAGACATGTTGGCCTCATTGTTTCCAATTATGACAGTATCCCACCAATTCTCCACCTCATCCTTCAATAACCACAATGCCATAATGCACTTGCAGTGGTCTTCTAATTCTAGGCCTCCAAATATCTTCTCACAATTTTTGAGCCATGCCTGACCTTCTGTTACTGTCTCTCGCCCGGTGAATGATACGCCCCCTAAATTCCTGAACTTCTTGGCCACCTTGTCTACGTCAAAAGGTTGTGTGGGTGGAGGTGGTGGTGTTGTGTAATAACCCGGAAAATGCGAACCAATTTAAAATTTTTAAATTTGGTTATTACCAAAGAATTTGAATAATTGAAATAGCATATTTCAATAAAATAGAGTATTGGGTATAGTATTGAAGTTTGAAATTTTGAATACAAACTTTGTCTGACTGTACCGGGTGGAAAATATAACAGATTTTAGCGAAACTGAAAATATTTAAATCTGTTTATGAATATCTTTCTAACGAATCTGAAAAATCGAAGTTTCATAGCGGGAATCAAAAGTTATGGCCAAATGAATTTTCAGAAAGGTCGCTATATAGCATATATAGCCCCTGAAAATTGATATTTTGCATACGACCTCGGAATTCGACGAAACCACTTTTGTTGGGTCCGGGATGTCAAACTATTGCTAGGTTTCAAATTTCATAATTTTTGAAGCTAGTATGTGAGCGGGGCAAAAGAAAATGTGATTGGTCAATTTCTGTTAAAATGGGTCGACCTTAAAATGGCCATTTTTCAAACGAGCTCAGAATTCGACGAAACTGGTTTTGTTAGGACCGTATCGTCAAAACAAAGCTAGATTTATTTTTCTGGAATTTTTCGATTCAGTTTGTGGCCCTGGCAAATTGAAATGTACGTTCAAATTAAATATTGAATGTTTTATACTTTAATTTGAAAAATAACTGACTATAAAAGTCGAATTGGCCAACGAAACATATCCCATTGTGTCCGGAATGGGGGTATTTAGCTAGGGGCGACAGTCGTTGGGTTTGATTTCGAGTTCGTTTGCAAAAACACTATTTAAAATTTCCTATAAAGCTTCGACCAATAGGATTTTTCCTTTATATAAAAAAAAATCTCAAAAACCCTAGCCGCCACAGACGAAACCGACGATCTAGGAAGCTCGAAATTTCCCTTCGACTTTTCCGCCGCCACCGCCACATGTAAGCCGCGCCACCGCCACCACTCCACTCGCCTTCGTACCCTCTTCACATCCGACCAAACGCCGCCCTCCACCATCGCCTATATCGCCTGAACCACGCCGAGGAAGTCGCCACCTTTCTGACGCCGCGCCGCCTTCCTCCGACCACCGAAGGGAACCGCACCACCACCGACAGGGAGCTGGTTCGTAGCTCTTCCACGTGGCACCACCTGATCGAAGCAAAGATCGATAAATTGCACGAATTTTTCGACCCTAGTTTTGAATCAAAAATAAAGGTACGACCTTTATTATTCTGAAATGAAAATAACACTATAAAGCGTTGCAAAACTTTGAAAAATAATATCTTTTTCGTTCTTTAACGAAATTTGATGAAACAGGAGACACCGTGACCGCAAGGAGGCTCTCTACATTCTAGAAGAAGCCGCGGATTTTTCTGATCTTCCTACGATTTTTAGCACTGCAATAACCAATGTGAGGAATCTAAACTAAATTGTGTGAATGGAATCGCGTTGTATAAATTATATAAGCGAAGTGTAAATTATATACGCATTGTATACTCCATGTACATGTGTTGTATAAGTTATATTAGCGATGTATAAATTATACAAGCGTTGAATGAAACATATATGCTTTGAATCGTGATAAAATGCAAGTGAATTATAGAAATAATATATATATATATATATATATATATATATATATACTCCCCTCGTCCACAGACCATGGACGATATTTATTGCTTGTGATTGACATGATATTATGTGGTATGACGAATGGTTAGAAATAATTGTTTGTGGTTGATATTGTGGTTGAAAAATACCTTTGTGGTTGAAAAATACCCTCTTGTGGTTGAAACAAATTAGAATAGGATTGTGGAATTGAAAATAAAACATGCCGCCTGCGTGCGAACTAGATGCATGATCCCCATTGTCAAAAACCGCGAGGTTTTAAGGTAGAGTGAGGAGCCGTACTAGGGACGGTCCCGGTTTTAACTACCCTGCCGTTATGCTGCCGAAATTTTCTGAAATATACATGTGTTAGAATAATTTTCATTCGTTGAAATAAATTACATACGTTACAACCAATATTCATGTGTTGAGTTGCAATTCATTCGTTGAGTTGAAATTCATGTGTTGAATATTATTTGAATTTAAACAAATAGCTTTAGCGATAAAAATCACATTTTTATATATATACAAACTATAGCGAATATTCATGTGTTGAGTTGCAATTCATTCGTTGAGTTGAAATTCATGTGTTGAATATTATTTGAATTTAAACAAATAGCTTTAGCGATAAAAATCACATTTTTATATATATACAAACTATAGCGAATATTCATGTGTTGAGTTGCAATTCATTCGTTGAGTTGAAATTCATGTGTTAAATATTATTTGAATTTAAACAAATAGCTTTAGCGATAAAAATCACATTTTTATATATATACGAACTACAGAAAATATTCATGTGTTGAATTGAAATTCGTTCGTTGAGTTGAAATTCATGTGTTGAATGTTATCGTATTTTAAAATAAAATGAATCGACAATAAAAACTACATTTTTATTGTGAATATGAAGTGTTAAAAACATTCACGTGCTGAATAAATATTTTTGATGATAAAAATATTTCTTTTATCATGTATACGCTTTGATAAAAATACACACGTGTTGAAATAAGTAATAGTTTGCTAGAAATATTATTATTAGCTTTGTTCTGCATATATATACATGTGTTGAACAGGAAAAATGGATTAGCTATAGAGTAAAGAAATTATTTGCGTGCCCGACAAATAGGTAAACCTTGATGAGTTGGCTACACAATTTTTTTTATATCAACTCCTGTGAATTCCATTGGATGCGGAGTGCTGGTTATTCTGTGTGAAATAATAAACGTCGCCATAGGATAGTAACAATTAATTTTGAACTACACTACATGGCATACTTCTTGATGATAGGCATACTTCATCATATTCCACATAAGCAATTGGAGCTTGTGTGACGAGGTGGAAGATTTACCATACGAGCGAGAGGCTTGTATGGCGATGATTTTATACTACAGGTTGAACTGATGACTGATATGGACTATATAAAATATAACGATAAATTGCCAGATTAATAAAAAAAACCACACGGGTCTGGAGTTGACAATAATCACGTCGCTCTAGTTATTAGATACGGCACATGAACTATTTATTTCCACACGGAAACGGGGTGACGAGGATTTATTCTCTGGAGTGATTATCTGTACATACTCCCCCGTAAACACCAGAATATATCACTATAAATATGTGGATGCTTTTTAGGATTTATTGGGTACCTAATACGGCCCAATAAATTTCCAAACCCCTCCCCGTACAAAGGAGGTTATGGCGAAATTTTTCGAAATATTAAGGCGTTAGTGAAATATTTGAAGTGAAAACGAAGTTGAAAATATAGAATGAACTATATTTATATATATAAATATAAATATAATTAAAGGGAATCGAAGCCGTGCAGTTCGTGTTTCAGAATCGAAATTTGAAACGATTAGTACGAGAAATCCAACCATCGGATTTTCCCGAAACCACAACCGCTGGGTTCGCCTTGGAAATATCTTCCCAACGACACCAACCTTGTAAAAATCCAACGGTTGGATTGTCCGGAATGTTTAATTCAAATCTGAAGAAAAACAGCGCCAGAATTGTTTATATTTATATATAAATATAAATATAATTAAATTAAATCGAATAACGACGCTGCAGTTCGAATTTTGAAACCGTAACTTCAAACGACTAGTGTGGAAGATCCGACCGTCGGATTTTCACGAAACTGGAACCGTTGGGTTCGCTTTGGGAATACCTTCCCACTGATATAGACTTTGTAGAAATCCAACGGTTAGATTTTCCGATATGTGTAAAACAAATTAGGGGAAAAACAGCGCCAGTGCCACGGCACGACCTGAAACGTCGTTTAATCAAATATGGCCATTTTTAAATAAATAAAAATGGCGAAAAATCGTTATAAAATATTATAAGCAACATAGATTGCAAATAAACCAATTGGGCTTGAATTGTTTGATATTTGATGGTTGTATGTGTTTGACACGAAAATAACACTAAAGAACTGAAATATGGATGTCGAATAATATAACCATGGAAAGAATTGATTTAAATTCTAATTACGTGAATTATTTGAAAAGGCCGAGCTAACCCTCATTTCAAATAATTTATCGAGCGATTCAAATTGGAAGATACAAAGACGATTGAAGACCGACGATCTTCGTATCGGTTGGATGGACGCTACTAAGGTTCCTAACCGGAGTAGCTACCGGAAAGGGACGGATGTAGTAGCCGTCTGGACGTGTGCGTTGATTGGATGGATATACGAGGAATTTGACGCCTCCGGTTTCGTTCAGACCCAGAACGGACTTGTAAATGGACTGTGAGTCTGACATTGGATTTTGTTCTGTACTGATTGATCTCTGTTAAATATATATCTGTTTGGCGGTGGAGAATTTATTCTTTTGCTTAACGCCCTTCTCTGAGACGTACGAGCTCAGAGGTTATATATCGATGGAAATCAGTCGTATGGAGTGGATTGCCTATGTGGCATGCCAAGATGCTGTGATCAAGGCTTCTGTTGCAAAGCAAAGTCTTATGGAAGATGATCAAAGCACGGCCTACGTGGCCTGGCTTTGTGTATAGCGTGGATTCGCGAGCCTCACACCTCGGTATGAGTCAAAAACGGGATACGGACCGCTGGGAGAGCACGACGTTTCTTTCTAGCTATGGTGGTGTCAGTGACTTACCAGCCCTGACATATATATCTACTTTTCACCTTTGTGGTTGTTGAAATGCGAGGCGCCTCGATTATAGGTCTGTAAGGACCGGGAAACGTGTGTTCAGGAATAAATAATCCTTAAACGTAAGAGAGGACCGGCCCAGCCGATCCAGGGTTGCCCAGAGTGTGTAGTCCTGAGGCATTCGCTTGAGTGTCTCGAAGCGGAGAGGAGCTTGCCCCTTGCCTCGACTCATGACGGAAATCCAAATTCCAATACGAGATAACAGATTCGATTGTAACTTATATATGGCGACATAGTGGCATGGGATGCTCATGTCGCCTATGATTGATATTTATGATGCTATTCGTTTTTGAAACATATATGCACTAGTGTAATATCAAATGATTTTTCTTTATGCGTATCAAGCATATTTGGCCATTATAAGGTAAAACTCTATCCTCCGGCTTGCGTTGCATTGTATGATGGGACTTGAGTCTTATAATGGCTTCATTCTTTTTAAAAGCATTGCGTTGTTTTAAAGAATTTACTTTGTTTTAAATGCACTAGCAATCACTGGAGTAAACCCATTCCGCGAAAGTGGCGTGGTCCTATGATTTGCTTATTACTGTTGTTTAAACTGTTAAATAGATTCCTCATACCAGTCCCCATGACTGACTCGTTGTTTGTTTCACTTTGCAAACGCGGGTGCCCTTATTTTCACACGGGCAGCCTAGTTCACAGGTGACAGGTTGTTTTTGGCTCTGCACTGTTGTATAGAGTGCATTTTGGCTCATGGCGAGGCTGACTTCACAGAGATGACTTTGACATTTTCCGCCATTATTGTACTTATATTATGATTCCGCCACTGGCGATGCAGACTGCTTTACTTTCAGTACTTCTTATTGTATGTATATGTACCGCCCTCGGCGATGTAGACTGATACCCTTATTATGTCTCACTGCATGTATGTATTCCGCCTCTGGTGATGATGACTGATCACTTCCCTTTTATTCACTAAGTTATATCCTACGCTGTGCTATTCTGATATTGTTACATGTTGTGATTCCGCTGTCATATCCATGTAAAATTATTCTATTTATTGTTTTTGCTATTATCTGTACTCTGCTATGATGATTGATGTGTTATATTCCAATGATTATCCTTAATACCGCCCCTCGGATTTTGGGATCGTCACATGTTGCAACCTCGGGAGTGGGCTGCCCCTGAGCAGTGGGGGTTTCATCCCTTACTGGTCCTCTGGCTCCGCCTCTGCCATGCGCTCTTTCCCTCGCTCTAGTGCTTATTTTCAGTTAGTTCTGTACCATCAAGGAAAGAGTCAGACCAACAAAAATGATAATTTTAAAGGAAAGGTTAAAAGCAGAGACATATGGAAAGATGATAATGATGTAATGGCTGACTAATATGTGCTATTCTGCTGTGCTCATTCTAGCACATTACTAATCCTATCTCTAATGAGCTACTCATCTTAGAATACTGCTGATTCTATCTGGATGAATTGTTTTAAATATGTTATACTCCGAAGCTAAGGTTAACCTTTAGCTCTGATACCAAATGTGATGACCCCAAACTTCCGTAGTACGAAAGCAAGGATAATCATTGGAATATAACATAATTACAACAATGGAAGATCTGAGATAACATCATAACACATAAATCATTACAGAGGAAAAAGGGATGTCATCAACATCACAACATCAGAACAACAGAGTAGCACAGTTACAGGATACAGCTTAGCAAATAGAAAGTCTCAGCAAATAGAAATAAGTCTAAAACTCCCTCAAGTACATCATAGATAAAGGATGTCTAAATGTCTCAAAGTAGAAATAAAAAGATAAAAATGTTCTTCGTCTTCCTATCATCAGCATACTTCAATCCAGCATGTGTCCAAATAACCTGAACCTGTCACTTGGCTGCTCGTGTGAAAAGAGGGCACCCGAGTTTGCAAAGTGAAACAAACTACCAGTCAATCGTGGGACTGGTATGAAAAATCTTTCCTAACTTATCTAACAATATGGCTAATCACAGGACCACGCCACTAACGCGGAACGGGTTTACTCCATTAGATTGCTAGTGCATAAGTTTAATAAATTTTCAACGCAATGCTTTTTAGAAAAATGAAATCATTATAAGACTCAAGTCCCATCACACAATGCAACGCAAACCGGAGGATAGAGTTTTACCTTATAATGATCAAACATGCTTGATATGTAGAAAATAATATTTTAATATTATTAGTAGTGTCTAATCAGTTTTAAAATACTTCAAAGTAAAAGTATCAATCCTTGATGGCATAGTACCCCATCCTACTATGTCGCAATATATAGGTTTACAATTAAAACCGTAATGTCGTATTGGAAATTGGGTTTCCATCATGAGTCAAGGCTAGGGACGATCTCCTTACCGATTCGAGACACTCTAGCAATGTCTCAGGACTCGGACTTTGGCGAGCCCTTGGATCCTCCAAGGCCGGTCCACAAATACTTTAGTGGATTAGTTATGCCTGAACACACGTTTCCCGGTCCTATTCATCCACATAAGTAAAATGCCAGGGCTTGCTAAACCCTGATACCACTTCTAGCTAGAAAGAAACACATGCACTCCTTGGGTCCCTTATCCCGTTTCTGACTCTTACCGAAGTATGAGGTTCGCGAAGTAACGCTATATACAAAGCTACGCCTAAACAGGCCATGCTTTGATCATCAACCACAAGGTTCTGCTTTTCAATAAAAGCCTTGTTCATTTGCATCTTGGCATCCACATTTACAATGCACGCCATGCGATCGATAACTACCAATATATAACCTCTGAGCTCGGGCGTCTTAGAGAAGGGTGTTAAGCAAGAGAATAAATTCTCCGCCACCAATCAGATATATATTAAATAGAAATCAATTTACATGGAATGAAATCCAATGTCAGACACACATCCATTTACAAGTCTGTTCTGGGTCTGAACGAAACCGAAGACACCTTATTCCTTGTCCCGTATGTCCAATACGGAAGAGAAGCGCCCACTTATCCGGGCAATCAACAAGTACATCCGGACAACTACCACGTTAACCATTTACTGAGAGCTAACCAATGCCGGGCATCAGTAGTCATCCATTCGATGTGAAGATCGCCGGTCTTCAGTCACCGTCTTCAATATCTTCGATTTAAATCGTCGTATAATTATTTGAAATGAGATTGGACTCGGTCTTTTCAAATAATTCTCGCATATATATAATTTAAACCATTTTATATTGTTAATATTATTTTATAACGATTTATTGATATTTTTATTCATATAAAAATAGCTCAATTTAATTTAACGACGCTTCGGGTCAATAGGCGGCCCTAGCGTTGTTTTTATCAAAATTTGATTTACACTTTTCTTAAAATCTAACCATTGGATTTTAACAAAATTTATATCGTTGGAAAGATCTTCCCAAAGCAGTCCTAACGGTTCCAGTTTTGGGAAAATTCGACGGTCGGATCTTTCAGTATAATCGTTTAAAGTTACGATTCCGAAATGCGAACCACCACACGCGATTCGTTTAATTTTAATTTTAATTTATATATATAAGTATATATAAATATAAACCATTCGACGATTCATTAATGCGTTTAACACGCCAATTAAAAGGATGTTTTAATTTGCATAACCCTTCCTACATGTTTACAATGTCAAATAAAATGTATTTATTTACATGATATTTGCTAATGACAAATATAAATATAATTTTTATTTGTATTTCTATTTTTAACTTTAACAAATAAAAAGGAATATTTTATTTGAATATAGTTTAAATGCAAGTTTTGACAATAAAAATAATTCTTTAACTTACATACAAATTCCAATGTATGTATTGTCAATAAAAATGATATTTTAACTTTGCATACAAATTCTAATATATGCATTGTCAATAAAAATTATATTTTTACTTTGCATACGTATTCTAATATATGCATCGTCAATAAAAATGATTCTTTGACTTTGCATACAAATTCTAATATATGCATTGTCAATAAAATGATATTTTGGCTTTGCATATAAATTCTAATATATGCATTGTCAATAAAGATAATTCTTTGACTTTGCATACAAATTCTAATGTACGCATTGTCAACAAAATTATATTATAACTTTGCATATAAATTCTAATATATGCATTGTCAATAAAATAATATTTTAACATTGCATATAAATTCTAATATATGCATTATCAATAAAATGATATTTTAACTTTGCATATATTAACTTCTAATATATGCATTGTCAATAAAATGTTATTTTAACTTTGCATATAAAATCTAATATATGCATTGTCAATAAAGTGATATTTTAACTTTGCATACAAATTCTAATATATGCATTGTCAATAAAATGATATTTTAACTGTGCATATAAATTCTAATATATGCATTGTCAACAAAATGATATTTTAACTTTGCATATAAATTCTAATATATGCATCTTCAATAAAATGATATTTTAGCTTTGCATATAAATTCTAATATATGCATCGTCGATAAAATGATATTTTAGTTTTGCATATAAATTCTAATATATGCATCGTCGATAAAATGATATTTTAGTTTTGCATATAAATTCTAATATATGCATTGTCAATAAAATGATATTTTCACTTTGCATATAAATTCTAATATATGCATTATCAATAAAAATGATTCTTTGAATTTGCATACAAATTCTAATATATGCATTGTCAATAAAAATGATTCTTTGACTTTGCATATAAATTCTAATATATGCATCGTCAATAAAAGTGATTCTTTCATTTTTGTTGAAAATTCATTTTATTTTTCTAGTTTCTTATATTTCATTAAAAATGTGAATTTTTAATGTAGACATGTTTTTATTTTAAAACATGATCATTTTTCTATTTTCTTACATTACATTAAAAATGTGAATTTTTAATGTAGACATGTTTCTATTTTAAAACATGAACATTTTTCTATTTTCTTACATTACATTAAAATTGCGAATTTTTAATGTAGACACGTATTTATTTTAAAACATGAACATTTTTCTATTTTCTTACATTTCATTAAAAATGTGAGTTTTTAATGTAGACATGTTTTTATTTTATAACATGAACATTTTTCTATTTTCTTACATTACATTAAAAATGTGAATTTTTTTAATGTAGACATGTTTTTATTTTAAAACATGAACATTTTTCTATTTTCTGACATTACATTAAAAATGTGAATTTTTAATGTAGACATGTTTTTATTTTAAAACATGAACATTTTTCCATTTTCTTAAATTACAATAAAAATGTGAATTTTTAATGTAGACATGTTTTTATTTTAAAACATAAACATTTCACTATTTCCTTACATTACATTAAAAATGTGAATTTTTAATGTAGACATGTTTTTATTTTAAAATATGAACATTTCTCTAGTTTCTTACATTACATTAAAAATGTGAATTTTTAATGTAGACATATTTTTATTTTAAAACATGAACATTTCTCTATTTCCTTACATTACATTAAAATTGTGAAATTTTAATGTAGACATGTTTTTATTTTAAAACATGAACATTTTTCTAGTTCTTATTTCAATTCAACAAAATGATAAAAATGGTTCTTTTCATTTTTGTTTCAACTTCTAATTCAACAAAATGATAAAAATGGTTCTTTTTATTTTTGTTAAAAAGTCTAATTCAACAAAATGATAAAAATGGTTCTTTTCACTTTTGTTTCAACTAAACTATTAAACAAAAGTGATAATTTTTGTTTTAACTAGACTATTTAACAAAAGTAATAATTTTTGTTGAACTCAATTCTAATTAACAATGATGTTAAATTTTTTTATTTCAACAAATCTAATAAACAAAATGATAAATTTTTCTTAACTATCTTCTAATTAACACAAATGTTAATTTTTTGAATCAACAAATCTAATAAACACAGCATGATGATTTTGTTGAACTATTTTTCTAATTAGCACAATTGTTAATTTTTGAATCAAAAAATCTAATAAACACAACATGATGATTGTAACACCCCGGATTTTAGAATAATCAAATTAAATAAATTAAAGAATAATTAATCTCAGACGTGAGAATTATGGGGATTGGGTTGCGCCATTGTGTTCGTCTCAGAATTCTGGTTGAAATAGAGTCCGAGTTTGCGGGAAACGAGTACTGGATGAAAGAGTTATGGACGAACGAAAGGTGGTGGCAAAATTAGAAAGAAAAAAAATATATAAATGCACTGGCGCACTTTGGAAGTGCGCCAGTACATATTTACACTGGCGCACCTGCCAAGTGCGCCCAGGCCGAGGCTGGAGCCTGCACAGCTTTCTGGTTCAGGCTGACCCATGTTGTTGAGTCCTTTCTGACTCCTTGCTGAGTCATTAGGGTTGACTCATCACCCTATCATGATTGAATGGTTTTGATTAACCCTAAGATCATCCGATGGCTTAAATTAATTCAGAATTCTATAAAAAGACCCATAGACTCAAACCCTAAATCAGAATTAAAACTAAAACTATGGCCGTCATGCTGTTGTCTTGAACCCTAGAGCAGCCGCCACCAAATTAAAGAGGAAGAACAACAACCAAATCAGAACTATTCAACCCTAACAACGAATCTTCATCAAAGGAGCGCTAATTCAACTCCAGAAATCAGAATTCAGAACTCAAGACTGCTTTTGAGTTGTGAGTTCAATAGTTTTAGCAAAATAATTAATAAATGAATTGGGTTGAGTTATAATGCGGATAATTTGGATAAGATATGAAGTATTGATTGCATGTTGTAATTATGTTGTAGGATTGTGATTGAAATATCTATGATGTTATGTTGTGATGCTATCATTTATGATGCAAAGTTATGTTGCTATCATCCATGTTGTAAATTTTATATACAATCAAATCATCATGTTTCTTATGCTAGTTTGTATTGATTCATATGATAAATCATATGTAGGAAAGTTTAGATGTTGATTCAAACATGAACCATATACAAGTTTGGGTAGAATTATATGTGACTTTACATGGCTATGGCACCTAGTTTATGTGAAATTTAATTGAAAGTTAGGCTATAATATATGCTAAATTCTACATGATACTTTACATGTTAGATATTAGTTTACACCATTGTTGCGATGTATAAATCACATATGTGAGTTTATGAGTTGGATATGAATCATGTTATGTTATTACCTATGCAAGTTTACCCCTTTTAGATATAGGTCTATGACATATGATGTTTATGCGAGTTTGTGGCTATTATTTCATCAAGTTCACACCTTTAGATATAGATCTATGACATATGATGTTTATGCAAGTTTGTGGCCATTTTCTCATCAAGTTCACCCCTTTAAATTTGGATCCATGACATATGTTGTTTATGCAAGTTGTAATTTTGGCCTATGCAAGTTTTAGATGTAGAACATCATTCACATATGCAAGTTCACCCCTATGTTAGATCTATGTTTTAATTATGTGTATATATGTGATGTTTTCTTTTATTTCATTAGTTAGACTATTCGAGTCTAACGTATATTTTTACGTTAAACGAAAAAACGTACTACGTGGTGTAAAAAGGGATAATATTAAAAATATTTAATTGGCATAAATGCCTTAAAAGGCATAAAATAAAATTGTGGTGAAATTGGTATGATTTTACATACCATAAATGGATGGACATATTTGAGTCAATTATGGACATCGTTAAATTTGGAATTGATTGATAATTTGAATAGGGAAAGTAATTCAAATTGGGGAATGATTAATTAGGAGTAATTAATCGTCTAAGACACGAGGTTAGACTCTTTTGTGGTGTAAGATTGCCCGGACCCACCCGGCAAATCCAGCTGCCACAAATTCCAGTCTAATGTGAGAGGTCTTAGTCATAAACTAAATGCGTAACAATTGTAAAGACACAAGGTTAGGCTCTTTTGTGGTGTAAGACTGCCCGGACCCGCCCGGCAAATCCAACTGCCACAAATGTCAGTCTAATGTGAGTGGTCTTTATGAGGTTACGGTCTTAATGAATTAAGAAACACTTAACCAGATAAGCATGTAGTGGGACATGAGGGGGTTAAGTGGGTGCCTTGGGTGGTTTGTGGAATCTAGTGGGTACCTTGGGTGGCATTTGGAAATACGATTAGAAAAACTTAACCAAAATTGAAACATGAATAAGGAGTGGGTTAAGTGGGATGTACTAGAGGGGACCAAGCTTAGGTGGATAGCTTGTGTCAAGTAATGGGGGGCCCGTTTCAACCAGTAAACCATACGTATCTTTGTGGGCTCGACCCAAGTCGAGGACGGGACACACATACTGGGCTTGAGTGTAAGAGGCCAAACCGGGTTAGCGGTGGCAACGTAAGTCCAACGGGTTCATATGCGTGTGTGGACCTGAGCTGGTAGGTAAGACGTTGTTGCATCGTGTAGGTATAAGCCGTGCATTTTTGTTTGTATCAGGTTGCCACTTTGGGGAGTGATACACCCCACTGTGGGGCCAGCACGGGTATCTACGAGTTAGGGAGCCGATCGCTTGGGGGTAGTGAGTACACCTAGTGGAGATAGGGGCAGACGACACCTATGAAGGCAGCTAGGGGTGCACGAAACTACCAATATCATTGTTAATTTTGTAGGCGGGATCAACCTTAGGGTGACTAGTGATGGTGCTGTATACTAGTGGCGGTGTAGTTTAGAAATTATCCCATAGTGTTGGTGTAGTTTATTAAATTATCTTAGTGGGTTTAGGTGCGCTTAAACGATGTCGTTGTTCATCTTGTTTCCTTGTTTACTCTGCCATACTCAATGTTTCATGATCATTTCCTTATTTTCCAACTTATGCCTTAGCCTAGTTACTTTGTTAGTTATATTGTTAGAATTATCGCACTCGCCAGACTTTATGTCTGACCCCCCTTTTCCATCTCTTTCCTCCCCCCCCCCCCAGGTGCTCAGGTTGGAACTAGCACCAGTGGAGCTTGATTTTGGACTGCTTTTAGAAGATTTCTTGGACCGCTGAAGTAAAGTTCAGCTTCTCTTTAATTATGGCTATTTTAAATGTTGGGGATTATGTCTTTCAGATTATGTACTTTGTTTTATCAAGATGGATATGATGTACTTGACTTTGGTTTATGGTTTTGATGATGTAACCAAACATATTTACCTTCTACTGCAATAAATAAAGTTTTGAATTTTCAAGTACTGTTTTATATCTGTCTTGTTGTGATTTTTTGTTCTATACTTACTTAAAACATTCCATTGAAGTTAATGCATTCCCTTTGTGAGTGACATTAATGGAAGTGGGGTGTTACACGTGGTATCACAGCTGAAGGTTACCAGAACAGATATGACTTTTTGAAAAATTATTTTTCAAAGAAATTTTTATAAAGAAGTACTTTCAAAAGTATTATTTAAGGAAAGTATTTTCAAGAGAAAAGTATATTTTGGAAAGCATAACCCCAAGAGCCATATATCTTTCCTTCAGTCCTTTTTGTATTGAATCTTTCCTTTTTCGTTTCAGCATGTCTGAAGTATCTGAGATACCAGAGGGCGTTCATGTGCCCGGATGGTTCCGTCGGTATCTTGAGGCTAGGGCCACCGCCGCAGGTCCAACAAATCCTCCTCCTCCTCGTGTCGATACTTTCGCAAAGATATGCAAGGACTTTAGAGCAACGGGTGGAAGACCTTTTCACGGGACGGAGACATTTGTTGAAGCTCGTAACTGGCTAAAGGAGGTGGAAGAATTATTTTGAATTTTTGAAGTGGATGATGGAAGAAAAGTCCAGCTAGCTGCCTGGCTAATGAAGGATGAGGCCTCTTTTTGGTGGGAGGTCACAAATAGGGGTCGCCCAGTTGATACATGGCTAGATTTTAGGTAGAGGTTTGAGGCGAAGTTTCTCTCGTGGGCTGAAGAGAATCTATACATGGAAAGATTTTTGTCGCTGAAACAAGGGAATCTATCGGTAAAGGAGTACGTTAACAAATTCAACCAATTGGCAAGGTTTGGCTTAGACTTAGTGAATACTCCAGAAAAGAAGGCTCTAAGATTTGTTAAGGGTTTAAACGAGCCGCTTCATGGGTTAGCTATGACCCACATTCCCATGGGGGCTACATTTAAGAGATTAGTTGACATGGCGCTCATGCATGAAGAGGAGAAGGGCGCCAATGCAAATAAGGCACCCGAGAAGAAAGGGGATCAAAAGAAGCCGCAACAGCAACAACAGAACAAGAAAGGTGGCAAACGCAACAATGCTAAAGGAAAGAAGAAATGCTTTAACTGTGGGACACCCGGCCATCTAAGCAAAGATTGTAGGAAGAAGAAGAAGACCGGTTGTTTCCACTGTGGCGAGGCGGGACATCTTATTAAGGACTGCCCAAAGAAAGGGCAGAGGGCAGGGTCTACCTCGGGAGGATAGGTGCAAGCTCTTATGACACCAGGGCAGGCAAGGGGACAAGTTCAGGCTCTCATGGTCCCACCGCTGCAAGAATGAGGTAGAGCAATCTCCGTTGAAAGTTTAGTTTTTCTGTTTGATCATCTTGTCCGTACTTTATTCGATTCTGGTGCATCGCATTCGTTTATTTCTACATCATTAGTTGAAACACTACACCTAGATACTAGTCTTGTTACTGATCCCTTAGTAGTTGTAACACCCTGTGTATTCAATAACAGTGAAATTCACAAATTAAAGTATAACTAATTTCAAATAAAAGAATTAAGGGAAACGGGATACGCCATTGCGTTCGTCTCGGAATTCTGCTTGAGATAGAGTCCAAGTTTGCGTAAAACGGACTCCGTATGAAGAAGATATGGCCTCCGAAAGTTTCAGAATTCAGTTTAAAATTCAAACAGACCAAAACAGCTCAGAAAAACCAATTCAAAATTCAAAATCGGACCGAATTGGCCAGGGCGGGAATTTTCCCGCCCAAGGCACCCAGGTCGACTTGGTAGTCGACCTGGGGCTAACCAGGTCGACTGGGCAGTCGACCTGGGTCACCCGTGTCGACTGGGCAGTCGACCTGGGTCACCCGTGTCGACTGCCAAGTCAACACGGTGTCGACTGGAATGTCGACCTGGCCCCTGAGCCAGGTCGAACCCAGCCCCCCTGGCTGGCCTGATCTGTGTTTGGTCGATTTTATGACCCTTGCCTTGTCACTAGGGCTAGGTGTTAGCTCCTGGTTGGTCTCTCCTTCAAACGAACGGCTATTATTAAACCAAGCTCCATCGACGGTCTTAATCAACTCACAAACTCTATAAAAAGGACCTAAGACTCACCCTAATTCACACAAACAAAAATGGAGATGAGACCGTCATGCTGCTGAGGAAAGACTAGAAATAGCCGTCAGAAATTGAGTGACAATTAGGAGATAATTCGAAAGCTTAAAGCAACGACAATTAAAATCAAAACAACGCCTACAACAAAGGATAGCATCTCCAAATTCAGAATTCAGATTCCTGAATTGAAGATTCGTCATACGTTGTAAGTAGAGTGCTATTCCGATGTGAATAAATAATTGTGTTGTGATTTGTGTAAAGTGAGAAATGGAATTGTGGCAATAATAATTTATATTTGTATGTTATTTTGATTCTAAACGATTTGGAAATGTTATGGTATACGATTGGATATTTGCAAGTATGTGATTTATGTTGGAAGTTAACAACCATGTGTTGTGGTATTTTATGTGGGATTCATACAAGTACATGATTCATGTTAACAACCATATGTTGTGGTATTTTATTTAGGGATTCATACAAGTATATGATTCATGTTAACAACCATATGTTGTGGTTAACAACCATATGTTGTGGTATTTTATTTGGGATTCATGCAAGTATATGATTCACTATTATGCCAATATGATGTACATACTTTTATGATCACTTTTAGTGTGTAATTGGACTCGACTAAGTACTATGGTTTATATGAATCTATGTTGGAATTGGCAAATCATGCTTTTGTATTAGAGACAAAAGTAAGCATTTTTATGAACTTGACTAAACTATGTTTGGTATTATGCCTAGTTGAAAACATGTTTTAGGCCTAAGTTGTTATCAAAATCATATGGTGATATATGTGACACATAATTAAGTTAGATTTACATTCCAATTGCAAGTTTACATGAATAGAATGGTTCATGTTTAGGTATGTTTATGCCATGATTATATGAATAGAATGATTCATGTTTAAGTATGTTTATGCCATGATTATATGCTATTACAATGCAAGTTCACATATGCCTAGTTCATGTTAATTAGATCGTTATGTTGCAAGTTCATGCGTTCACACTCCCCTTTTTATGTTACCTTATAAACACCATGTTATAAGCCTCCCCTTTTCATTTGGCTAAGTTGGGTTTAAATGTTAAACCCAACATATCTTATATTGTAGCGAACGTGTAAAACGGGGGTAATGACGTTTGGGTTAAAATTCAGAACATATGTGTTGGCATGTTTGACGCATGCCAACAACCTTGAAAAACAATTAAGTGGTATAAATTAATTTTACCCAATAAAGATGAATTTGAATAATGGGCCGCAAATATTTACATATAAAAAGAAAAGAGACAAAATATGTAAATTTAGAAAACACGATGTGTTTAACCCGAGGTTGGATTGAGTTGTGATGTAAACCTGCCCGGAACCGCCCGGCTGTCCAGTAGTCACAACAATACCTATCCAATGTGGGTGGTTAAACATGGAGCCCAATAAAGACTCCAGGTTAGACTGAGTTGTGGCGTAAGACTGCCCGGACCCAACCGGCAACAGGCAGCCACAACAATACCTGTCTAATGTGAGAGGTCGAGGCTTTAATAAGACAATTAAGGCTGAGTCAGGATTGATAGGATTAAGTAAATTATATTAATACTTAATCAAAATGGAACATGCTAAACTATATAGACTGATTGGGGGTTAGGTTTACAAAACACTTAACCAACTTAGCATGTTGGCTAGGAATAGAAAACCTAGTAGCGGAGGACCCTTTTCAGCAGTAACCCTACAAGGTGTATCAGGATACCCTGAACTAGGCAGGGTGGGGCACAATTACTGGGCTGACTGTAAGAGGTCAAATCGACGGCGGTGGTGCAGCAGTGTAGGTTCTAACGGGGTGCGGGCGTGCACACACTCCGGCGCAGAAAAATAAGGCACTGGGCACCAGTAGCATACCTGTGCATTCTAGGATTGTGTTGGGCCGCCACCATGGGACTTGATACACCCCATGGTGGGACCAACATAGGTAACTACAACATCGTGGGCCGTAAGACACATGTAACTATGCGAGTAGGAGCCGATCATCAGAAATGGATCACTTTACCCTGATTATGGGGTGCCTGTTGGGAACTAGTTTATATGGGTACAGAGATTAATATGGGGTACGATAGTATATTCGACCCTAGACAACTTAACTTAGTTTATGGTGCTTTCTCATTTCCAGTTTATACTTATCATACCCAGTTCTTTTTTTTAGACTGAATAGTCCTAGACTTACTCAGGCTTTATGTCTGACTCTACTTTTCTTTCGCCTTCTTTTCTTTCGTTTCCCCCCCAGGTCCACAGGGAGGGAATACCGCAGCTTGACCAACTTTCACATCCAGCTTGAAGAGAAAGAATGCATTGCTTGGATCTTTTTCGTTTTGGACTATGGCTTTGGACAGCAATTATGGGACTTATGCAGTTTATTTATGTTTTCTTTATGCTTCTTTAAATAATGTAATCAAGACAGTTATGAAGATGTTATGTTTTTGGAAGTATTATAAAACAAATTATGACATGGTTTGTGTAACACGTATTTTGTTGAAATAAAAGTTGTTGATGTTTTCCGCAGTTCAAAAATATGTGTTCTTATATCTGTCTTGTATATCTGTGACTTATACTTATAAACCTCCACCAAAATTAGGGCATTCCCTTTGAGAGTGACCCTAACGGAGGTGGGGTGTTTCACTTGGTATCAGAGCATAGGTTTACCAGATAAGATAAAAAGTTTTGAAAATTTATTTTCAAAAGAAAATTTAAAGAAGCATTTTTAAAGATAAAATATTATTTTATTCTAAAGGCAAAGTCCCCCAAAGCCATAGGTACTATCTTTTATCCTTCGTTTTGAATCTGTCCTTTTTGTTCAGCATGTCCGAAGAACTTAACTTGCCAGAGGGTGTACCAATACCCGGTTGGTTTAGACGATTCTTAGAAGCAAGGGCCACTCAGCCAGGTCCTACCGTTCCTCCTCCCCCAGCTGCAGGAAATCAACCAGCTGCAGCAGCACCTCTTCCTCCACCTCCTCCGCGGGGTAATACTTTTGCTAAGATATGTAAAGATTTTAAAGCTATAGGAGGAAAGGACTTTCATGGAACTGAGTCCTTCGTGGAAGCTAGGAATTGGCTAAAGGAAACCGAGGACTTATTCATCATCTTTGAGGTAGAAGATAGGCAGAAGGTACAACTGGCAGTATGGCTACTTAAAGGCGAGGCTTCCTACTGGTGGGAAGTCACCAACGCAGAAAGACCAGTGGAAACATGGGAGGACTTTAGGGCAAGGTTTGAGGCTAAATTTCTCTCAGAAGCTGAAAGGAGTCTTCAGTTGGAAAAATTCTTATTTCTTAAGCAAGGGAATATGACAGTCAGAGAGTATGTTAATCAGTTCGATCAGTTGGCTAGGTTCGGACTGGACCTAGTCAACACTCCGCACAAGAAGGCTCTCCGTTTTGTCAAAGGGTTGAATGAGCCATTACACAGTTTGGCCATGACCCATATACCCATGGGAGCTACGTATGAAAGATTGGTACAGATGGCATTGCTGAACGAAGAGGATAAGGGCAAGAAGGAGACAAAGGCAGAAAACTCTCAAGGGAAGAAAGAGGATTTGCAACCTAAGAAGATAGACTTTAAGAAGGGCGGGAAAGACAACAAAGAGAAGAGGAAGTGTAATTTCTGTGGCAAAGTGGGGCACTTAGTGAAAGATTGCTGGAAAAAGAAGGCCAAGATGAATGGTGGGTGCTTTTCTTGCGGTGAGACAGGCCACATGGCTAAGGATTGCCCAAAGAAACGAGGGCAGGGGCAGAGGGCTGGATCCACCTCAGGGGCACAGGTTCATGTGCTAGAGGCGCCACCTCTGCAACAACGAGGTATAAATACTTCTGTAGAAAGTGTAGTTTATCTTTATGATCACCTAGTTCGCACTTTATTTGATTCTGGCGCATCACACTCCTTTATCTCGTCTGCTTTAGTAGAATTTCTGCACCTAGAAACTAGTATAGTAGAGGACCCCTTAATTGTTTCAAACCCAATTGGGGGCCCAGCTCATTTGTCTATGATCTATGTGGGATTGAAAATTTCTATTCTAAGCGTAGAATTTAGATGTAGTGCCTTTGTTTTGGGCTTCTCGGGATATGGTTTGACTTTGGGCATGGATTGGCTATCCAGTAATGGTGCCATCCTGGATTGTGAGAAAAGGGTGGTTAGGCTTCTAACCCAACTCGGTAACACTCTGGAAATTACTTGTAATCCCTCGTATGCGGTTATGCTTAGTTATCTTGAATCGCTAGATGCCTCTGTTGAAAGTTTGCAATCGGTTAGAGTGGTCCGGGAATATCCGGATGTCTTCGAAGAGGTGAAGGGCTTGCCTCCGAAGCGGGAGATAGACTTCCGCATATATCTTGTAGATAATGCAAAGCCCGTTGCGTTACCCGTTAGACACATGGCTCCATGGGAAAGGAAAGAGCTCAGTAAACAGATTAAAGAGCTTCTAGAGAAGGGGTTCATTAGAAGGAGCATATCAGAATGGGGTGCACCAGTGGTGTTCGCTACAAAGGCGGATGGTTCACTCCGTCTATGTGTTGACTATAGGGAGCTCAACAAGCTAACGAAAAAGAATAGGCACCCTCTCCCCAGAATTGACGATCTTTTGATCAGCTTGTAGGAGCGTCTGTTTTCTCCCAACTCGATTTAGCGACCGGATTTCATCAGCTAAGGGTGGCTGAAGATAGCATCGATAAAACGGCATTCAGAACCCCAGACGACTTCTTTGAATGGCTTGTCATGCCTTTCGTCTTGACAAACGCACCTGCTTACTTCGTGGACTTGATGAGTAGGGTGTTCAGAGAATTCCTCAACAAGTTCATAGTGGTCTTCGGAGACAATATCCTTATCTTCTCAAAGAGTGAAGAGGAACATGCTCAGCACTTAAGGGCAATTATGGAAACTCTGCGAGTCCATCAGCTAAAAGCCAAATTCTCCAAATGCCACTTTTGGAGAGAGGAAGTAAAATTTCTTGGGCACATAGTATCCAAGGAAGGATTAGCAGTAGACCCGGCTAAGGTAGTAGCGGTGCAGGATTGGAAGACACCAAAGAACGCAACAGAGGTCCGAAGCTTTCTCGGGCTAGCAGGCTTCTATCGGAAATTCATCAGAGACTTTGCAAAGATATCAGCTCCGCTCACAAAGTTGACCAAGAAGAATCTAGTGTTCAATTGGGACTTGGATTGCGAGTTTTCTTTCCAACGACTGAAAAGGGCTCTTACAACAGCCCCAGTTTTAACGTTGCTAGATGGAAGTAAGATGTTCACAGTTTATATAGATGCATGTGGGACAGGGCTAGGCGCCGTCTTAATGCAAGAAGGAAGGGTAGTAGCTTATGGCGGGAGACAATTGAAAGTGCATGAAAAGAACTACCCGACCCACGATCTCGAGTTAGCCGCCATCGTCTTTGCACTCAAGTCTTGGCGACACTATCTCCTAGGTGAGAAGTTCGAACTTTACGCTGACCATAAATCGTTGAAATACCTTTTCTCGCAGAAGGACCTTAACTTGAGGCAACAGAGATGGATGGAGTTTCTTGCCTCGTATGATTTCGAGATCTCCTACACTCCGGGCAAAGGTAACGTAGTGGCAGACGCGTTGAGCCGAAAGAAACTAACCCTAAGCCCGTTGTTTGTTGAAAGACAAAGCCTAGAGTTTATAGCCAGCTTTGACTTTAGGCCCTCCTCCGATTTTGTACCAGCCTTGCTAGCATCTCTCGAAGTACGCCCGACTTTAGTGGACTCAATAAGGACAGCACAACGCGAAGACCCTCAGCTTGTGGAGACGATTGATAGGCTAATTAGGGGTGAGACTTCAAGTCACCTCAACAGATACTCCATCGACGACAAGGGTTGGCTAAGGCGAGACAGAAGACTATGCGTCCCACAGACAGGGGATTTAGTAAAGAAGGTTCTCGAGGAAGCACATCACTCCAAGATGACGATACATCCGGGCGGAGATAAAATGTACAAGGATATAAAGAGAACTTTCTTTTGGAACGGCATGAAGAAGGACGTGGCAGATTTCATTTCTAAGTGTATGGTGTGCCAACAGGCTAAGGCGGAACAGAAAAAGCCTGGCGGTCTGCTCCATCCTCTAGAGGTCCCGCAGTGGAAGTGGGATAGCATCTCAATGGACTTCGTTGATGGGCTGCCTAGGTCTAGAAGAGGCAACACTAGCATTTGGGTAATAGTGGATAGGCTTACTAAAAGCGCCCACTTTTTACCTATCAAGAGTAAAAGAACTGCCTCATCCCTAGCATCTCTTTACCTCAAGGAAATTGTTTGACTCCATGGAATACCCTCCAGCATTATTAGTGACCGAGACCCTATCTTCACAAGTGAGTTTTGGCGGAGTCTGCAAGAAGCGGTAGGCACACAGTTATGCTTGAGCACAGCCTATCATCCCCAAACCGACGGCCAGACAGAAAGAGTGAACAGAGTTTTGGAGGACCTTTTAAGACTGTGCGTCCTTGACTTCGGAGGGACATGGGAAGACCATCTTCCTTTGGTGGAATTTGCCTACAACAACAGCTACCAAGCAACCATCGGAATGGCGCCCTTCGAAGCTTTATATGGAAGACCGTGCCGATCGCCCACTTATTGGTGGGAGTCTACTGATAAGCTCATACTTGGACCAGATATGATTCGAGAGACTTCAGAAAAAGTAGACTTAATACGGAGAAGAATGAAGACAGCCCAAGACAGACAAAAATCCTACGCCGACAAGAGGAGGACCGACCTTGAATTTGAGGTTGGGGACAGAGTTTTTCTTAAGGTATCTCCACTAAGGAACATTGTTCGTTTTGGAACCACAGGAAAGCTAGCACCAAGGTTCGTAGGACCGTTTCCTATTATTGAGAAAATTGGGAAAATGGCCTATAGATTAGAGCTGCCCGAAAAATTGGCCGGAGTTCACAACGTCCTTCACGTTTCGCACCTCCGAAAATGTCTACATGAATCTGATGAAGTGGTAGAGCCAAATATCCTAGAAGAAGCTTAAGTGGAACGCGAAGCAACCGTGAGGAAAGTTCCAACCCGCATATTAGGAACGGAAGTGAAGAAGCTACGCAATCGCGAAGTCAAGCTCGTCAAAGTTCAATGGAGCGACGCCGAGGGAGACGCAACTTGGGAAATTGAAGCTAGAATACGCGCAACCTACCATTTTCTTTTCGAGGGTACATCTTTGATCTTTCTTTTTCCTTAAGTTGCACTTTTATCTATCTTTTTAGGTATATCTCCTCGACCTTATCTTTTAGGAAGAAACCCTTTGGGTGAAAACATGTAATTGGAACATGTTATGGATGATGGTTGCAAGTGGTTGCAAGTGATTGCTAGTGGTTGCTCGTGGTTGCATATACACACACAAAATCTAGGTTTTAGATCGGCTCAGTCACTTCATATTGCATATGCATAAATGTATTTATATTCGTATATGGTTGAAGTTTAATGTGATGTCATATGGATGTTGCATTTATATGAATGGTTGAGCACTCATGTAGAATCATGAATAGGAGAATTCGCATACATAATGGAGTCATGGCACTTACATAATTTGCATTAAGGAGGTCAACTGAATCAGTAGACCGCCTGATTTTGCTTTAGATAAGTACATGTACACACACACTTCGCATATGATCATGAAGCATTAGAAGTCTTTTAAGGACAATGGATGCTCGTGTTTGATGAATGAGTAGATGGATGTTTGGATGTTAGGATGTACATTCTTCCTGAACTTGAAGATTTCGGGGACGAAATCCTTTTAAGTGGAGGAGAATGTAACACCCCGTGTATTCTATAACAGTGAAATTCACAAATTAAAGTATAACTAATTTCAAATCAAAGATTTAAGGGAAACGGGACTGGCCATTGTGTTCGTCTCGGAATTCTGCTTGAGATAGAGTCCGAGTTTGCGTAAAACGGACTCTGTATGAAGAAGATATGGCCTCCGGAAGTTTCAGAATTCAGTTTAAAATTCAAACAGACCAAAACAGCTCAGAAAAACCAATTCAAAATTCAAAATCGGGCCGAATTGGCCAGGGCGGGAATTTTCCCGCCCAAAGCACCCAGGTCGACTTGGTAGTCGACCTGGGGCTACCCAGGTCGACTGGGCAGTCGACCTGGGTCACCCGTGTCGACTGGCATGTCGACCTGGCCCCTGAGCCAGGTCGAACCCAGCCCCCCTGGCTGGCCTGATCTGTGTTTGGTCGATTTTCTGAGCCTTGCCTTGTCACTAGGGCTAGGTGTCATCTCCTGGTTGGTCTCTCCTTCAAACGAATGGCTATTATTAAACCAACCTCCATCAACGGTCTTAATCAACTCGCAAACTCTATAAAAAGGACCTAAGACTCACCCTAATTCACACAAACAAAAATGGAGATGAGACCGTCATGCTGCTGAGGAAAGACTAGAAATAGCCGTCAGAAATTGAGAGACAATTAGGAGATAATTCGAAAGCTTAAAGCAACGTCAATTAAAATCAAAACAACGCCTACAACAAAGGATAGCATCTCATAATTCAGAATTCAGATTCCTGAATTGAAGATTCGTCATACGTTGTAAGTAGAGTGCTATTCCGATGTGAATAAATAATTGTGTTTTGATTTGTGTAAAGTGAGAAATGGAATTGTGGCGATAATAATTTATATTTGTATGTTATTTTTATTCTAAACGATTTGGAAATGTTATGGTATATGATTGGATATTTGCAAGTATGTGATTTATGTTGGAAGTTAACAACCATGTGTTGTGGTATTTTATTTGGGATTCATACAAGTACATGATTCATGTTAACAACCATATGTTGTGGTATTTTATTTAGGGATTCATACAAGTATATGATTCATGTTAACAACCATATGTTGTGGTTAACAACCATATGTTGTGGTATTTTATTTGGGATTCATGCAAGTATATGATTCACTATTATGCCAATATGATGTACATACTTTTATGATCACTTTTAGTGTGTAATTGGACTCGACTAAGTACTATGGTTTATATGAATCTATGTTGGAATTGGCAAATCATGCTTTTGTATTAGAAACAAAAGTAAGCATTTTTATGAACATGACTAAACTATGTTTGGTATTATGCCTAGTTGAAAACATGTTTTAGGCCTAAGTTGTTATCAAAATCATATGGTGATATATGTGACACAAAATTAAGTTAGATTTACATTCCAATTGCAGGTTTACATGAATAGAATGGTTCATGTTTAGGTATGTTTATGCCATGATTATATGAATAGAATGATTCATGTTTAAGTATGTTTATGCCATGATTATATGCTATTACAATGCAAGTTCACATATGCCTAATTCATGTTAATTAGATCGTTATGTTGCAAGTTCATGCGTTCACACTCCCCTTTTTATGTTACCTTATAAACACCATGTTATAAGCCTCCCCTTTTCATATGGCTGAGTTGGGTTTAAATGTTAAACCCAACATATCTTATATTGTAGCGAACGTCTAAAACGGGGGTAATGACGTTTGGGTTAAAATATAGAACATATGTGTTGGCATGTTTGACGCATGCCAACAACCTTGAAAAACAATTAATTGGTATAAATTAATTTTACCCAATAAAGATGAATTTGAATAATGGGCCGCAAATATTTACATATAAAAAGAAAAGAGACAAAATATGTAAATTTAGAAAATACGATGTGTTTAACCCGAGGTTGGATTGAGTTGTGATGTAAACCTGCCCGGAACCGCCCGGCTGTCCAGTAGTCACAACAATACCTATCCAATGTGGGTGGTTAAACACAGAGCCCAATAAAGACCCGAGGTTATACTGAGTTGTGGCGTAAGACTGGCCGGACCCAATCGGCAACAAGCAGCCACAACAATACCTGTCTAATGTGAGAGGTCGAGGCTTTAATAAGACAATTAAGGCTGAGTCAGGATTGATAGGATTAAGTAAATTATATTAATACTTAATCAAAATGGAACATGCTAAACTATACAGACTGATTGGGGGTTAGGTTTACAAAACACTTAACCAACTTAGCATGTTGGCTAGGAATAGAAAACTAGTAGCGGGGGACCCTTTTCAGTAGTAACCCTACAAGGTGTATCAGGATACTCTGAACTAGGCAGGGTGGGGCACGATTACTGGGCTGACTGTAAGAGGTCAAATCGACGGTGGTGGTGCAGCAGTGTAGGTTCTAACGGGGTGCGGGCATGCACACACTCCGGCGCAGAAAAATAAGGCACTAGGCACCAGTAGCATACCTGTGCGTTCTAGGATTGTGTCGGGCCGCCACCATGGGACTTGATACACTCCATGGTGGGACCAGCATAGGTAACTACAACATTGGGGGCCGTAAGACACATGTAACTATGCGAGTAGGAGCCGATCATCAGAAATGGATCACTTCACCCTGATTATGGGGTGCTTGTTGGGAACTAGTTTATATGGGTACAGAGATTAATATGGGGTACGATAGTATATTCGACCCTAGACAAATTAACTTAGTTTATGGTGCTTTCTCATTTCCAGTTTATACTTATCATACCCAGTTCTTTATTCATAGACTGAATAGTCCTAGACTTACTCAGGCTTTATGTCTGACCCTACTTTTCTTTCGCCTTCTTTTCTTTCTTTTCCCCCAGGTCCACAGGGAGGGAATACCGCAGCTTGACCAGCTTTCACATCCAGCTTGAAGAGAAAGAATGTATTGCTTGGATCTTTTTCGTTTTGGACTATGGCTTTGGACAACAATTATGGGACTTATGCAGTTTATTTATGTTTTCTTTATGCTTCTTTAAATAATGTAATCAATACAGTTATGAAGATGTTATGTTTTTGGAAGTATTGTAAAACAAATTATGACATGGTTTGTGTAACACGTATTTTGTTGAAATAAAAGTTGTTGATGTTTTCCGCTGTTCAAAAATATGTGTTCTTATATCTGTCTTGTATATCTGTGACTTATACTTATAAACCTCCACCAAAATTAGGGCATTCCCTTTGAGAGTGACCCTAACGGAGGTGGGGTGTTTCATTAGTCTCAAATCCTATTGGTGGTTCGGCTCATCTTTCTATGATTTGTCAGGATTTGAGAGTGTTTATCTTGGGCGTTGAGTTTGAGTGCAACGCTTTTGTTCTTGGCTTCATGGGCTACGGTTTAATTCTAGGTATGGATTGGCTAACTAGATATGGGGCCATCTTAGATTGTGAAAGAAGGGTAGTTAAATTGTTGACTCGTTCTGGAAAGACCCTTGATATTTCTTGTGACCCTAGAGGTCCAGTAATGCTTAGTTACCTAGAATCCCTTGACGCAGCCGATGATGATTTACATTCTGTTCCCATAGTCCGTGAATATGCTGATGTCTTCGATGAGGTGAGGGGTTTACCCCCAAAACGTGAGACAGACTTTCGAATATATCTAGTGGACAATGCAAAGCCAGTTGCATTGCCAGTGCGCCACATGGCTCCAAGAGAGAGAAGAGAACTCAGTAAGCAAGTGAAAGAATTGCTTGAGAAGGGGTTCATCAGACGTAGTATATCTGAGCGGGGTGCTCCAGTAGTATTTGCCACGAAGGCAGATGGGTCCCTTAGACTTTATGTGGACTATAGAGAACTTAATAAGCTTACTAAGAAGAATAGACACCCACTGCCGAGGATTGACGATCTTTTCGATCATTTAGTTGGCACCTCAGTGTTTTCGCAGTTGGACTTAGCCACTGGTTTCCATCAGTTGAGAGTGGCTGAGGATAGCATAGACAAGACTGCCTTTAGGACTCCAGACTGTTTCTTCGAGTGGCTGGTGATGCCCTTCAGTTTGACAAACGCTCCCGCATACTTTGTTGATTTGATGAGTAGGGTGTTTAGGGAGTACCTTAATAAATTCGAGGTAGTCTTTGTAGATGACATCTTGATCTTTTCTAAAAACAAAGAAGAGCATGCTCTACATCTTAGGGAAGTGTTGGAGACTCTTCGAGCGCATAGCCTTAAAGCTAAATTTTACAAATGTCACTTTTGGAGGAAAGAAGTGCGATTCTTAGGGCACGTGGTTTCTAAAGAAGGGATAGCCGTGGATCCCGCAAAGATAGTGGCCATCCAAGATTGGAAGGTTCCTAAAAATGCTACCGAGGTGAGAAGTTTCTTAGGATTGGCTGGCTACTATAGGAAGTTTATCAAAGACTTCGCAAAAATATCAGCTCCATTAACACGCTTAACGAAGAAGAACTTAGTTTTCACGTGGGACGTAGATTGTGATGATGCGTTCCAACGTTTAAAGAGAGCTTTAACCACAACCCCAATCTTAGTGTTGCCGGATGGGAGTAAGCCATTTACCGTTTATACCGACGCTTGTGGGACAGGACTAGGCGCAGTCTTAATGTAAGAGGGAAGGGTAATAGCCTATGGTGGATGGCAGTTGAGAGTGCATGAAATAAATTACCCTACACATGACCTAGAGTTGGCCGCTATTGTTTTCGCGCTTAAGTCTTGGCGTCATTATATTCTTGGCAAAAAATTTGAATTATTCACTAACCACAAATCGCTAAAATACTTATTCCCTCAGAAGGACTTGAACTTAAGGCAGCAAAGGTGGATGGAGTTCTTAGCATCCTACGACTTCGAGATAGCATATGCCCCTGGCAAGGGTAACGTGGTGGCATATGCCTTAAGTAGAAAAGGTTATCTTTGAGTCCATTGTTTGTTGAGCAGCGAAGCTTAGACTTCATCTCTACGTTTGACTTCACACCTTCCATTGACTTCGTACCTGGTTTGCTAGCATCCTTAGAGGTCAGGCCTACGCTTTTGCGACGGATTGGTGAGGCACAGCGAGACGACCCATAGTTTGTTGAGTTAGTAGAAAAGCTCAAAGGAGGGGAGTCATCGAGCCATCTCCGTAGATATACCCTAGATGATAAGGGTTGGTTGCGTAGGGACGGTAGACTTTGTGTACCACGGGACGAGAATTTGAGGAAGACCATTCTTGATGATGCCCATCGTTCGAAGATGGCCATTCATCCCGGTGGGGACAAGATGTACATCGACATGAGACGAGTTTACTTTTAGGCCGACATGAAGAAAGATGTGGCTGAGTATGTCGCTAGATGCTTGGTATGCCAACAAGTAAAAGCAGAGAAAAAGAAGCCCGGTGGATTGCTTGACCCATTGGAGGTCCCACAATGGAAGTGGGAAAGCGTCTCGATGGACTTTATTGACGGATTACCGAGATCGAGGAAGGGTAATACGAGGATTTGGGTCATGGTAGACAGACTTACTAAGAGCGCCCATTTCATTCCCGTGAAGAGTAAGAGGACTGCTCCATGGTTAGCCTCCGTATACATTCAAGAAATAGTTCGTTTGCACGGTGTTCCTTCGAGCATAGTGAGCGACCGCGATCCTATTTTCACTAGCGAATTTTGGAAAAGCTTGCAAGAGGCGGTAGGGACTCAGTTATGTTTGAGCACCGCATATCATCCTCAGACGGATGGCCAGACCGAGAGGGTGAATCGTATTCTAGAGGACCTATTGAGATTATGTGTCTTAGATTTCGGAGGTACATGGGTAGAACATCTTCCGTTGGTAGAGTTCGCATATAATAATAGCTTTCAGTCTAGCATTGGCATGACACCGTTCGAAGATCTTTATGGACGGCCGTGTCGTTCGCCTACGTGTTGGTGGGAATCTACGGATAAGATCTTGCTTAGACCCGATATGATTAGAGAAACTTCGGAGAAGATCGATTTGATTCGAAGGAGGATGAAGATGGCGCAAGATAGGCAGAAATCTTATGCGGATAACAGGAGCTCAGATCATGAATTTCATATTGGGGACATGGTCTTTGTCAAGGTATCTCCATTACGGAACGTCGTTCTCTTTGGGTCCGTTGGGAAGTTAACACCAAGGTTCGTGGACCGTTTCCTATTAAGGAAAGGATTGGACAGAGGGCGTATAGAGTGGAGTTGCCCGAGAGACTTAGTGGTGTACACGACGTATTCCATGTATCACATTTGAGGAAGTGCTTGCACGAGACTGCGGAAGTGGTAGAGCCGAGCTTGCTTAGAGAGGTGGAGATCGAGCGTGATGCAACGATTCGACGAGCTCCTACGCGCATTCTTGGGTCGGAGATTAAGAAGTTGAGGAATCGAGAGGTCAAACTAGTCAAAGTGCAATATGGAGATGATGAGAGCAACGCTACTTGGGAGATGGAAGCGAAGATGCGTTCATTATACTCTTTTCTTTTTGAGGGTATGTCTTTTAATTTCTCCTTTATCGCTTAGTTTGTACTTATCTTATCTTTAGTATGTCCTCTCGCTAGTATCTTTGACCTTTAGATAGGATAGTCCTATGGTTGAAACATGTGTTTGAGACATGTTATGTATGATGGATGCATGTGGATGCAAGTGTTTGCTAGTGGTTGCTCGTGGATGCATATACACACACGTTAGGCACTAGACCGGCTCAGTCACTTCATATCGCATATTGCATATAAATGTGTGTACATATTTGAATAATGGATGAATAATGGTTGTACCATCATATGGATGTTGCATTTTGGTGAATGGTTGTGCACACATGTAGAAATGATATGTATCGATAAGGTTCTTTCGCATACATAACAGACGCATGACACTATCATGGTTTGCATTAAGGAGGTCATCTGAATCAGTAGACCGCCTGATATTGCATTAGATAAGGAACATATACACACACTTTTTGCATATGTTCATACAGCATTAGAATTTTATAAGGACAATGGATGCCCGTGTTTGATGGTTGAGTAGATGGTTGTTTGGATGGTAGGATATACATTCTCCTTAACTTGGAGATTTCGGGGACGAAATCCTTTAAGGAGGGGAGAATGTAACACCCCGGATTTTTGAATAATAAAATTAACTAAATTAAAGAATAATTAATCTTAGACGTGAGAATTATGGGGATTGGGTTGCGCCATTGTGTTCGTCTCGGAATTATGGTTGAAATAGAGTCCGAGTTTGCGGGAAACGAGTACCAGATGAAAGAGTTATGGACGAACGAAAGGTGGTGGCAAAAGTAGAAAGAAAAAAATATAAATGCAATGGCGCACTTGGGAAGTGCGCCAGTACATATTTACACTGGCGCACCTGCCAAGTGCGCCCAGGCCGAGGCTGGAGCCTGCACAGCTTTCTGGTTCAGGCTGACCCGTGTTGTTGAGTCCTTTCTGACTCCTTGCTGAGTCATTAGGGCTGACTCATCACCCTATCATGATTGAATGGTTTTGATTAACCCTAAGATCATCCGACGGCTTAAGTTAATTCAGAATTCTATAAAAAGACCCGTAGACTCAAACCCTAAATCAGAATTAAAACTAAAACTATGGCTGTCATGCTGTTGTCTTGAACCCTAGAGCAGCCGCCACCAAATTAAAGAGGAAGAACAGCAACCAAATCAGAACTATTCAACCCTAACAACGAATCTTCATCAAAGGAGCGCTAATTCAACTCCAGAAATCAGAATTCAGAACTCAAGACTGCTTTTGAGTTGTGAGTTCGATAGTTTCAGCAAAATAATTAATAAATGAATTGGATTGAGTTATAATGCGGATAATTTGGATATGATATGAAGTATTGATTGCATGTTGTAATTATGTTGTAGGATTGTGATTGAAATATCTATGATGTTATGTTGTGATGCTATCATTTATGATGCAAAGTTATGTTGCTATCATCGATGTTGTAAATTTTATATACAATCAAATCATCATGTTTCTTATGCTAGTTTGTATTGATTTATATGATAAATCATGTGTAGGAAATTTTAGATGTTGATTCAAACATGAACCATATACAAGTTTGGGTAGAATTATATGTGACTTTACATGGCTATGGCACCTAGTTTATGTGAAATTTAATTGAAAGTTAGGCTATGATATATGCTAAATTCTACATGATACTTTACATGTTAGATATTAGTTTACACCATTGTTGCGATGTATAAATCACATATGTTAATTTATGAGTTGGATATGAATCATGTTATGTTATTACCTATGCAAGTTTACCCCTTTTAGATATAGGTCTATGACATATGATGTTTATGCGAGTTTGTGGCTATTATTTCATCAAGTTCACCTTTAGATATAGATCTATGACATATGATGTTTATGCAAGTTTGTGGCCATTTTTTCATCAAGTTCACCCCTTTAAATTTGGATCCATAACATATGTTGTTTATGCAAGTTGTAATTTTGGCTTATGCAAGTTTTAGATGTAGAACATCATTCACATATGCAAGTTCACCCCTATGTTAGATCTATGTTTTAATTATGTGTATATATGTGATGTTTTATTTTATTTCATGAGTTAGACTATTCGAGTCTAACGTATATTTTTACGTTAAACGAACAAACGTACTACGTGGGGTAAAAGGGGATAATATTAAAAATATTTAATTGGCATAAATGCCTTAAAAGGCATAAAATAAAATTGTGGTGAAATTGGTATGATTTTACATACCATAAATGGATGGACATAATTGAGTCAATTATGGACATCGTTAAATTTAGAATTGATTGATAATTTGAATAGGGAAAGTAATTCAAATTGGGGAATGATTAATTAGGAGTAATTAATCGTGTAAGACACGAGGTTAGACTCTTTTGTGGTGTAAGACTGCCCGGACCCGCCCGACAAATCCAGCTGCCACAAATGCCAGTCTAATGTGAGAGGTCTTAGGCATAAACTAAATACGTAACAATTGTAAAGACACGAGGTTAGGCTCTTTTGTGGTGTAAGACTGCCCGGACCCGCCCGGCAAATCCAGCTGCCACAAATGCCAGTCTAATGTGAGAGGTCTTTATGAGGTTACGGTCTTAATGAATTAAGAAACACTTAACCAAATAAGCATGTAGTGGGACTTGAGGGGGTTAAGTGGGTGCCTTGGGTGGCATGTGGAATCTAGTGGGTGCCTTGGGTGGCATTTGGAAATACGATTAGAAACACTTAACCAAAATTGAAACATGTAATTGAAACATGAATAAGGAGTGGGTTAAGTGGGATGTACTAGAGGGGACCGAGCTTAGGTGGATAGCTTGTGTCAAGTAATGGGGGGCCCGTTTCAACCAGTAACCCATACGTATCTTTGTGGGCTCGGCCCAAGTCGAGGACGGGACACACATACTGGGCTGGACTGTAAGAGGCCAAACCAGGTTTGTGGTGGCAACGCAAGTCCAACGGGTTCATATGCGTGTGTCGACCCGGGCTGGTAGGTAAGACGTTGTTGCATCGTGTAGGTATAAGCCGTGCATTTTTGGTTTTATCGGGTTGCCACTTTGGGGAGTGATACACCCCACTGTGTGGCCAGCACGGGTATCTACGAGTTAGGGAGCCGATCGCTTGGGGGTAGTGGGTACACCTAGTGGAGATAGGGGCAGACGACACCTATGAAGGTAGCAAGGGGTGCACGAAACTACCAATATCATTATTATGTCTGTAGGCGGGATCCACCTTAGGGTGACTAGTGGTGGTGCAGTATACTAGTGGCGGTGTAGTTTAGAAATTATCCCATAGTGTTGGTGTAGTTTAGTAAATTATCTTAGTGGGTTTAGGTGCGCTTAAACGATGTCGTTGTTCATCTTGTTTCCTTGTTTACTCTGCCATACTCAATGTTTCATGATCATTTCCTTATTTTCCAACTTATGCCTTAGCCTAGTTACTTTGTTAATTATATTGTTAGAATTATCGCACTCGCCAGACTTTATGTCTGACCCCCCTTTTTCCATCTCTTTCCTTCTCCCCCCCCCCCCAAGGTGCTCAGGTTGGAACTAGCACCAGTGGAGCTTGATTTTGGACTGCTTTTAGAAGATTTCTTGGACCGCTGAAGTAAAGTTCAGCTTCTCTTTAATTATGGCTATTTTAAATGTTGGGGATTATGTCTTTCAGATTATATACTTTGTTTTATCAAGATGGATATGATGTACTTGACTTTGGTTTATGGTTTTGATGATGTAACCAAACATATTTACCTTCTGCTGCAATAAATAAAGTTTTGAATTTTCAAGTACTGTTTTATATCTGTCTTGTTGTGATTTTCTGTTCTATACTTACTTAAAACGCTCCATTGAAGTTAATGCATTCCCTTTGTGAGTGACATTAATGGAAGTGGGGTGTTACAATGATTTTGTTTATCTATTTTTCTAATTAACACAATTGTTAATTTTTGAATCAACAAATCTAATAAACACAACATGATGATTTTGTTGAACTATTTTCCAAATTAACACGATTGTTAATTTTTAACAGATCTACATAACACATTAAACACAGATCAAATCACGTATGACAATCCACAAAATATTACAGCGTATGATTTAACAACATCAGTTCTAGATCGAATCACGTATCATGATTAAGTAATTTTAATCATATATAAAGAAAAAGAAATAGAATTTATCATAGTCCTTTTAATTCTGAATAATTCGGAATTGAATTTTTGTCCAAAATTTGATCTGCTCCGAATCAGTTCTAATCAGTCCAGAAGTGTAGATCTCTGACTCACTATCGTAACGGATATGAAATTATTCAATTCCGAGTTCGTATGCATCAGTTACGAATTAATTTAGATTGATAATAATTTTAGATTAAATAATTAAATAATTTAAAATAGAATTACCCTCTTCTTCCTTATCAGATAACAAGGCCGACCTTTTACAGTTTCATTTGATTCTAGGGTTGTAATTTTTGTCACAACCGTGAGGCTTGGAGTCGATCTAGAGGTGTCACGCTGGAGAGGAAGGAGGCACGCACAGGGGGGTCCACCGACGATCAACTCGATCGTTCCCAGGCGGCGGCGTGGCGATGCATACGGGTCGGGTTTGGAGGCTCTGTTCTTCGTGAATACTCCTTGAAAATACATAAATAGGGTATGATTTTGAAGAGGGAGAAGAACTCTATGAAATTCTCTAAAGGATTGTTGGATTTCGTTGAGTGTTTTGTGTGTTATTTGTGGAGAATGTTTTGAACAATTTCGTTCATTGAAATTGAGGGCGGCGGCTAGTACATCATATTAGGGTTTTGGATTATCCTATTTATAATATAATTACATTAAATGTTCAAATTTATAAAAAAAACCATTAATTCCTGATAACTACAATTCCAGCCCAACAAAAGTTGCTTTCACCTAATTTACCCCGTTCCGGACACAATGGGCTAGGTCCCGTCAGCCCAAACGATCGTTTTCAACCTGTTTTCATTAATTTAAAATCTAAATCATTTATTTATTTAACTCGATCGTACATTTAAATTCACCGGGGCCACATACGGATTCCGAAAATTCTCGAAAAATAAATCTAGCTATGTTTTGATAATATGGTCCTAACAAAATTAATTTCGTCGAATTTGGAGACCATTTGAAAATTTTCCTTTTTAACGGTCGATTAAATTCAATAGAACTTATCGAACGCAGTTTAATTTACCACGCTCACAAATTAATTCCAAAAATTATGAAAAATTAAACTTAGCAATAATTTGATATTCCGGATCCGACAAAAATGGTTTCATCGAAAATGGAGGTCGTTTGTATAATGGCCATTGATATAGGCTATATATCATATTATATTCCATAGGGACTATTATGAATAATCAACTGGCCATAACTTTTTATTCCCGCTATGAAATTTCGATTTTTCGGATTCGTTGGAAAGATATTTTTAAACAGATTTAGATATTTTTGGTTTTACTAAAATCCGATTTATTTCGAATCATGTACATTCAGTCAAAGTTCAGAATGAAATTTTCAAACTACCGTGCTATTTCTAACTCCTTTTAAAATTAAAGTAAGTATATTCGTTCTAACTTCGATTTAAATAAATTTTAAATCGTTATTATTTAAAATAAATTATTTTAATTATTCAAAATTCATTGAAATAGCCAAAATACAAAAAAAAATTGGTTCTGATTTTCCGGGTTGTTACAAATCTGTTATTCTCCTTCTGTTTTTCTAGATCCAAACACTGTGAGTTTAAGTTACTATTAGATTTAAATAATTAAAAAGTAAACATGATATGACTATAATTTGGATTTGTGCCTATGACGGCATGAATCATATCAGATTTATTATAACTTATGAACCTATGATATTCTGACATAACCATGACTTGGATCTTAACCTTTATCATGTCAGATCTACCTTGGATTATAGATCTAATTCACTATTTAGATCACCTTATACCTATCATATTTGTGGTTAAATTGGATGTGTTATTAGTTAGACATCGATATTATTGTTTAGATCTTATTATGCCTATTATGACATCCCTATTATGTTAGAATCAGTTTTATCATCTCATGTTCACCAGACCTGTTTTTATATGCCTATCTTATCAATATGCCACTATGTGTTTATGTTAATTTTGTTAGTATAATCATTTCTATCATCTTCCCTTCATCCCTTCCCTTTTATTTTATATAGCCAGGCTACTTTCAAGCCTAGGCATGCCATTGAAATATGCGAATGCGTTAAATGGGGAACGAGGGGAAAAACATTGAATTTGGGCATAACTTGTAAATGGGGAATTTGGCATAACTTGAATAATGTTTATGAATATGAATTTAGGGCATATAATTCATTATGAACATAACTGGGGGGAAAAAGGGCATGAAAACCTATAACGACATAGGTGAAATTGGCTAATAATGAAATGCCTAGGATTACATTAATTAGAAACTGTAACTGTGCCTAGACACGAGGTTAGATTAAACTTGTGGTGGAAGTCTGCCTGGAACCACCCGGCATATCCAGCGACCACAAGTGGTGAATCTAATGTGAGGTGTCTAGGTGCACAAATATGAGACGTGCTAAGACACAAGGTTAAGCCCAACTTGTGGAAGAAGGCTGCCCGGAACCGACCGACATGCCCAGCATCCACAAGTGGTAGGCTTAATATGAGGGGTCTAGCACATTATAACCATAAATGGACATGGTAATGAATTGGAATACTTAACCTAGTTGAATCCATAGGGATTGTATGAACATGAACTTGAATAGGGGTTAAGTAAACTTGATTGAAACAGTGGGAAGGTTAAGTATATCTGGGTAGGGTAGGTAATATTTATATATAGGCCCACAAATTTAACCTATTAGGGTTATGTAATTAAAGACACCGTTAGCTAAGCCTAACCTATGGAAATCCTAGTGGGGATACAAGACAAGGGGGAGAGCTTGTATCATCTTGTGTGGGGGACTCGTTTCAGTCAGTAACCCGTAGAACAGTATCAAACGAGAACTCCGCCCTAGGTCGGAGTTGGGACACGCTTACTAGGTTGATTGTAAGAGATCCAAACGTGGAGCATGGTGTGGGCGGCGCAAACCAACCGGGGTCATGTGCATGCATGGTCCGAGCAGAGGGGGATAAGACGAACGTGACACCAATAGATTTGGTTGTGCACATCAACGAAGGGTTGCCACTTTAGGAAGTGATACCTCCTACTGTGGGGCCGACACAGAGTATCTACGAAGTAGGGAGTCGATCAATTATGGTAGTAGTTAGGGTACATTTAGACTCTGATAAAGTTTAGGAGCCTGCTAGAATTGGGCTGCCTATGGATTGTATAAGGTTAAAACCTCTCACCAGAAGTACGCCTAAGTCTACCATCTTATAGTTGTTGGGATCTTCTCATTCTGGTTATATTAGTATCGGTGCAGAGAATCAGAGTAATCATTAGAGGAGCGTATACACTCTATCAAGTTTACCTTGTCATACCTGCCTATTGTGATGTTACCTTTCTTATCCACTTTATATGCCTGTCATGATACTTTTACTTATTTATTTGCTAAAAGTAACTGGATTGGCCAGACTTTATGTCTGACCCTTTTTGTTTCCTCTTCTTTCTTCGGTTCCCCCCAGGTTCTCAGGGAGCGAATGCTCAAGCTTGACTAAGATTCTGCTATCATTTGCTGGAGCTGCTTAGATGTATTGTTCAAGCTCCTATCTTTGCTACTATTGCTATGTTTTTATTTGGGGATTTCGCTTCTTTTATTTTGTACTCTAATGTTTAAGTACAAGACAGAAGTTTTTATGATGTACTGGTTTTTATGTAATTCAGACATATGATGTTTTGAACCACGATGCTTTATGATTAATATAGTTTGTTTTTATTCCACTGCTGTTTTATATCTGTCTTGTAATATTTCTGTTTCTGTTTGCCTATAACGTTTCACGAAACTTAATGCATTCTCTTAACGAGTGATGTTAACGGACGTGGGGTGTCACAGGTTTGGAATGGTTTTCTAATATAAATCCAATATCGGTCTTTCCCTACCAACAATCGTATATGCTAAATTTGATGATCGGTTATTTATCTATCAAATAAACAATCATTCATCCATAAAAAGAAAATAAATTCACTGATTTGTTATGCAACATCATTTAGCCTCTCTAATTAACTAGTGTTAATTAAAACTTCTTATCTTCCAATATTTATAATACAACTTTTTACTTATTTTAAAATAAGTGTACACTCAAAATCATTTTATTCAACTTATAAACTTTTTCGAATTGTGGTTTATATTATCATTCATGGAAATACTAGTTTTATTTCCCTTAACTACTCTCATTTTTAAACTAATATCATCCTTTGGATAATCATTAAGTTGTTCAAGTTGGGGTATTTCATTTACCTCTCAGACCTTGAGTTAACAACATTTTTATCTTCAGAATAGATAGAAGTTTGTTAGAGAAACCCGATATATAGTATGTATCGCATAAGTTCTACTTACTATTTGATTTAAATTATGGTTTTATTTTCAAAACCATATACTTTATTTTTTTGAAAATCTCATTCTAATTACAACACGTTTACTTGACTAAATTATTAAGTAAACTACCATACTTGTTATGTTTATCATGTTCTACACAAAACCTTGATTTCATTATAAATAATCTTTATAGGTTTTTGACAACATACTTAAGTTTTATCTTCATAAACTCTCTCTTACTTAAATTATTAAAATCACATCGAATCATTATATCTTAATTTGGATAACGAAATTAAATCGTCTTTAAGCTCTCATTTATATTTAAACTTCATGTCTTTCCACATTTAAACCTTGACTCTATTTATACCATTTCTTATGTTTTAAAACCCAATTTATAAGATCGTTCTAGTAGATGGAATCATTTCCAGACTTATTCATACGTACCTAGTTATCATAACTATGTACAACTTGGATTTACTAACCAATCCTTTAACAAAATTCTTTACAAAGATTTCATTTTAACTCTTACAATAAACTTAACTTATATTCATATCAATTCACTTAAACTCTTTTATAATATCTAACTTTTTTATAATTTTCAATTTCTGGAATACATCACTATCCTATGTTGGACTCACAAGTTCGACATAAGAACATACATATCTTTGTTCATACCAACTGAGACCACTTATAAATTCATATAACTTCAACATAGGGTCAACAAACTTCATTAAATGGATTCCAATCAATAGGTCATATGGTTATTATTATTAATTAAATAATTAACTTCGACATTTACAAAAGTAAAGGTGGTTTACATTATCATTAGCCACAAAACAAAATATTTAATCTTTTCTTAAGAAGTTATTTAAATAATAATCAACAACTTAATAATTACTTAATTCAAAGTTACTTAAAAGGATATTTCAACCATTAATCCCAAATTATGTTTTAAACAATTATTTGCCACTACTACATCTAGTAAATTACTAAATAACGTCATAAGTTCTTTTTGTTATAAATTAAAAATAATAAAACGTAAACAAAACATTACTGTTTACCTTGAAAAAACATGTCTTATTTTAATCCATGTATAGTTTTGATAACTTTTCAGAATCGACTTAAAATCGATTCCAACAATGTTTTATTTTATCGACGGTCCTAAAAAGGCAAATGTCAATTAAAGTACCAAACCGTGAAATATCAACTAATTTCACGTCAAAACACATCTAATCACATTGATACCCATTATCAATATCAGTCAGGAATCCTACTGGATTCCTCCAATATGTCTTATCTTGCACCATGGATTATGTAGCTCAACATATATTATAATATATGAATTTTAACAACTGCAGGTGAGGAATCCAGTTGGATCCCTCCAACTTGTTACTCTCCGCATCCAAAAAAGTTACCTAAAATAAGATCATCCATTCAATATGGCGATATAAGTACCATTATCCAATTCGATAGTTGGAAATAATCAACTCAACTGATAATAAACAATCAACCAATAACATCAATCTAAGCATCCATTTTTTAATTTAATACGTTTATATTACTATAAACGTAGCCAACAAGGTAATTTACCTCAATTTGTATATAATCATCAAAATAATGGTTTAATTTTAATTAAATTAAACGAACGTTTAATTTAACCTATATATATTCAGCATACATCCAAACAATCATAAAATCATTCAACAATTAGCAAGCATAACGCACAAATTAAAATCTCGACTTATATAAATATAAGCAGGTCAAACAAAGTGAGTTATACTCACGTTGATTTCATTTGTCATTAAAACAATTCATTTTAATAAATTCAAACATGCGCTTAATTTAATTAAAATTTCCAACAGTAACCAATTCTAACCAAACTAGCTCCATAATGTCGTGCTCGCCGATATGATTCCGACGTCTCTAGTTTTGTTAAATTGTATTAATATAGGCGAGAGTTATACACATTATAAGCTATGGTTTAATCAGAAATAATTAAACCTTTTTTTCAAAGTTAAGCACAAAATTTTATTTCTCTATATGAACTGATTACAATATGGACTAAAACAATAAAAAATACAAACAATTCCATGAAAATTAACAAAACACAATCTCATTATAACTAGCCTAAAAGACCTAATAACTCCATTGATCACCGAAGTAGCAGTGTACAACTCCAATATAATCTGCATAGGTCCAACTGGAATGTCAAACAGCAACTGATCACTAAATTACCCCGTATATACTTCTGTATAATTCTCCAAAGAAAGATGAAAACACTCTCAAAACAAGTAAACCCAGAAAACACCAATATATAAATCCAAAAAATACTCCTACATGTATTACCATACCACTGAAATAATTTAACCTTAATTAAATATTAATTAACACTAGTGATAATCAACCTTAATTGGCTACGTTAATTATTCTTCCCAATCGCTAAAATAACGATCCCTTTTTTTTTTGCAAACCACGAATACCATCATTACCTAAAATCATTCGTCGCCGCTTCCTACCAGCACCGGACCCTAACCACCCACCATCGCCAGAACCGTCATCGCCTTGGCTTTAATCGTCGGCTACCCTCTCCAGAATCGTCGTCATCTTGGCTTTCATCGCCAGCCACCGTCGCCACTAACAACCACCTATAGACCCCACAACGAAGCCAAAAAAATGGAACAACCCCTGTTTCGTTCATCAACCTCCTGACGACACCACGACCCACCATACACCACCACTCCACCGCTGTTGTGACTGCCAGATTCCTGCGCCCAACTTTCTTTCAAGCCACAAGACCCAACACTCCATCGATCATCCATAAATCACTAAAATCTGGCCACCATACAAAAATAGTAACTCTCTGGTTTGACTGACCACCACCGCCGCCTCAGGCCACGCCTTGGCCTCCGACCACCACCGAGTTGACCCCATAACTCTACTATACAACTTTTTTTATTGACACCATCACTCAATAACCACTACAAACGTGGGTAAAAATCAAAGAATGAAAACTGCCAATTCACAGTCAACCTCCTCTACCCGCCACCACAATTCACCCACTGCCACCAAATTCCAGGCGAAGGTCGAGCTCCTTATCCACTAAAATTTCCTAGTTGAGACTTTGTCCTAATTCTTGTTGGTTTAGAAGATAAAAATTGAAACTTGAATTAAAGAGAAGGTTTTATCTTGCTGAAAAAGTGAGGATAGGTATGATTATATATAGGTGAAGAAATGTGGAAATGAAGTACACGTGGGGATGAAGGAATTAGGTAGCTTCCAGAAGAAGCTTTAGGGTAGAATGGCTTGCAAGGAAAAAAATGATTTTTTATTTATATTTGAACTATCGCTATATGCTGCTGAACATTAAATATTCGTACGGCTACACATGAACTTCAAACGCGATGAAAATGGACACACTACCATGTCTTGTCATTCCGGACCCAATGAAATTTGTTTGGTCGAAATCTTACTCCATTTGCAAAATAGCTTTATTTTGATTTCAATTTAATGGTCGGTTCACATAAATATCACACACTCACAAAACAATTCTGATTGGCCCCAAACTTGAAATCTAGCAATAATTAGCTATTACAAATTTGATAAAATTCGTTTCATCGAAAACGGAGGTCTTTTGAAAATTGGCTATTTCTGAGGCTTAAATAATATCGATAAAATGTACTTTAATTCCAAAACAATCAAATTTAATAATAATAAATTATTGTCATATATCAAAATAAATTAATATATAGCTCCAAATATAAACCAATATGGAGTTATAACTCAACATTAACATTTTCGAGTTAAGTGATATCCAATATATAAAAATTTCTTTTTAATTTATTAAATAGACATTATGGTTTATAAAAGATTCCATAGCGACTTTCGAAAAATTTGAATTGGATATAACTCACAATTTACAAGATAAAATCTCTATTTTTCTCTTTCATTAGAAAACTATAATCTAATAGATCCTAACGTTTCTCGTTTCGAAGAATTTTGACTTATAATGGATTATGTATATTCAATTGAATTTCAAAACTCAATATTACGAACTATCACGATGCTGCGAGCTCATTTTTAATTAAATAAAAATTATACATTCGAACTTTGTTTAATAAATAAATTCTATATAAAAATGCATTAACAATTCAAATATAACATATAAAACAAGTTCAAATGTTCAAATTCAAATGACTGAACAATTTAATTCGTTACATTCCTTCCCCCTTAAAAGAATTTCATCCTCGAAATTACTAAGTAAGAAGAATGCTCCAAACATAAAATTATATAATTATGGTTTGAAATGTTATTGTCAAAAAAATTCTAAGTCTTAAAAATTTACAAAAAAATCGCTAGCACTTCCTTTGCACGACTCGATCAGAACATCTACAAATGTCACTCTAGGCCTCACATCGATCAAAAGAAAATAAAAGCAAAGTGGCTACCCAACTCTGGCGTATAAAATTAATCACCTAATCAATAATATCAAGGTTTACCTATTTGTTGGGCAACAAACTCCAATTACGAAGCAAAGCAACTGACAACTCTTTCTTCTTCCAACCTGAACTTAACTCAATTTATAATGCAAATAACAAAACATGGTTAAATCACTTAGTTTCATTTCACAAGCGATTCTATTCGAATTCATTACATTGAAATTTATTTCCTTAGCTTTCAATTTATTTAACTCTATTAGATTGTTGATGAATTTTTTATTCAACCAATCTAGCATCCAATAAACAAACAAGGCACAACCAACTTACCCAAACCATTCTGATTCATATTCAACTTTAATATTAACTTGTTTGCATTCACTTTGGTCCAACATACTTTAATACAAATCTCTTACTATCTGATTGACTTCTAGTCAATTATCATTTTCACATATCCATTCACTTTCAAGCATTTAGTACTTATATTATTTAATGGTCGCAATTTCACTTCCATTTTACTCAAAATCTATATTCAACCATAAATTTTATTTACCAAGTTCGTTTACTTAGCCAAGTTAGATTCCATTCTCAGATTCAATTAACTAATTGATCTTCTCATTTATTTCACTTTCATTTCATAATCTCAATTCTAATTTTATTTCAAAAATCATCCATATACTAACTTGAATTATTTAGCTTAAGTTAAATTTTCTCATTCACAAATTTTAAGTGAAATTTCTTCTGGTTATATTAGACCATTCAAATTCATAACCCTATTTGAATTTTGCTCAAATCAATTAAACACACCAATATTTCAATAATTTAATAAAATTATTTATTTTCTATGCAAAAATATAATTTGGGTAAAATATTTCATTTACCCTCTTTACAAAATAATATTGTATCAATTACCACTCTAATACGGTCTCTAGACGCTTAAACTGATCAAACAACACAATACAAATCATTTGTATATAAAACTAAAAATACGCTCTCTCATGTATATATATATATATATATATATATATGCATTCAAACTCAATCTAAGGTATTACTAATCCCATCTCTACCGAGTTACGTCACAGAGCTAAGTTTATTACTAAACCTTTAGCTCTAATAACAACTGTATAGTCCCACAAATCCAGTACCCTTTGAGTCGCCAAATTGCAACCCTCGGCCAACCAAAGTGCACAAAAATATGGATCTTTAATAGTAAGAAAATTAGAGGGTGAAAAAAAGATAAGAAAGAAACGTTAGAATAGAAGAAAAGAAGAAGAACCAAACTAATCAACAATACACAGAGTCTCACATCGCAGCGGAATAAATTAAAATATAATATAAAAATAAATCTTTATTAAGAGCTTGAAATAATACTTATATCATCAGAGCATAACAAACACGTAATAAATCTAGACAGTTATAACAACCTGTCCTCATATATAACACACAGCGGAATAAATACTAAGTACAAATCATACGTCTGAACTTCTCCAGCTTGTCTCCTGAATTTTTGTAGCATCCTATCCTGAACCTGTAAAATTCGATCTGACCCGAGCATTGCAATGCCACGGATCAATCGGGTGAACCAACGTGAGAAAACTCACTAAGTTTAAAGGTATCATCCAATTGACTTAAAGTTAAAAGTCTTTCCGAAAGAAAAGGGTAATCAGAAGACCGGTCCACGCATCAGTACGGACGGTTTTCACCCTACAATAACCCAAAATATTCTTTGTATCAAAACTATTCTGATATTATAATAGTGCCTACATCAAATAAATAACCTTCTAACAAAACGCTTGCATCTCACGCTCCACATACTTTGTATATAATCAAAAATTGTCGGGCTCAGGCATATTTAATTAACATTAGGTATCGAAGACATCAGGGTTTGGGTTCTTTGATGTATCGTTAACGGCGATAAAAGTTTCTCTTGAATCCCGCCCTAATCAATTTCTTTGCTTTTCTTCACTATGACTTCAAATCCATCTCACAACCACTTCTACACTTCCAATCATCTCCCCTGCTTTTGATTCACCTGTGCGATATATTAAAGAACCCTAGTTTCTAAATTTCAATTTGAACCCTATTATCTCCACATCGCCCCTTTTCAAACTCGTTTCACCCCAGATCCGTTTTCCTTGTAACACTGCAACATCCTTCCTATATTTAAGCGTGGTGGCCTTCTTGATCTTTTTGATTTTGTAGGTGTTGACTTGCTTAGATCTGGAAGTAGAAATCTTCGTGGAGCTACTGTGGAGGCAGCAACTTCTCATTCCTTGGTGCTGGTTTTGCATATCGCCCAAATCTGGTATGTATTTTCCTTAACTACCGAGAATATACACGATCTCTGCTTGGTGACAACTAGTGGAATTACATGTCAATGTAGGGTAGTGATGGGCCAGTATAGGGATCTTCATATTCAATGACAAAGCGGTAGGCGTCTTGTTGGTTTCTTGTGATGTTTGCGAATTTTTTATGGAAATAGTTATCTGTGTGCGATTAAGTTCTATTATTGAGTGAATGGAGATTGAGCTGGTAGTTCAAAGTAATGTCTGTTTGTTGTTTTTACTGTTTTGGTCAGTGGGAACCATCACAAGCAAAATGGTGAAATGTATGCTCTTGACTGCCTAGATGGTTTTCCCTACCTTATCTCCTTCCACAGATTTTTCTTTCTAGCGGGCTGCATGTCAATTTGATTTGCTATTTTCTTTCTAGTGGTATAAACGTGTTTGTTGTGTGGATTGATGTTCTAGTCCATAGTTGTTCATCAAATTTACGGTGATCAAGGTGAAGCATTTCTTCTCTCAACATTGTTGTCACTTTCGGAGAGCTTCTTTACCTTCCTCTCCCGTCGCTCTCGCATGTTAGGCCACAATGCCAGGCATTTCGTATTGAAATCTGTGCACAATATTTTGCTATATAACTTTTGGTGTGGAACTCAAGAAACATAAGCCGACCACTGTTAGTCTTTTCTGAAGCTAGTGGCACTTTTCAGAACTCGTTCCTACTATGGTCTAGTCAAGCAATTTTTTTAGATACCTATGCCTTTATAATAAACAGTCTAGTGATGCGTATGTATTATATTCAAAATGTAAATCACTTCGTTTCTAAGTATGTAATGTTTTCTTACTCTCCCTACGTGGAGAGTTAGGTCATAAGAGGTTGTAATGTATAATAGTCAAGCGCGTCAACTAGCTCCTGTGTTGTAATCTTGATTAGAAACTGTGGACGACCCACAATAAATGTCATAGACGGTGTACGGTCCACCTTAAAAACCGAATTGTAGTAGGTTGACAACCACCAACCTCCCGTTATACTTGTACTTATTATTGGTAATAATAAAAGTGTTTGCGGTCATTTTAAAAACTGGTCAACTTTGCCAAAAAACTGCTGGGATCTTATTGGAAAATGGATTCCAACTATGGCAAGGTATGGGACCACCTTCCGAACAATGTATTTCTGGAGATAAATACACTGGGGTTCAACAAGAACATTTTGCAATCCAGCTAAACATGATTGATCGCTCATTTTAATTGAGTGTACCGAATATATAATTACAACGGCTGGGGGCCTGCCAGCCGAACCGAAAGCATACAAAAAACCGTGGTTGATGAGGCTTGAGGTTATAATTACCTTTTTAGAACATCTTGCCACCATTAACTTTGAATGCCACATCATCAGATCCGCCAGAAATAACTAATTGATTTCCACAAAAAATACTTTGGGTGTTAAGTTAAAAGAAGTTTCCTTCTTTGCCACCAAACTTGATATGTTTGAAGAAATCAACGTATGTGATCCCTTTGGAAATACTCTGTCAGACATCCGTCTATAAAAGTCATCCATGAACAGGATGAACCGAAGGCACCCACCTACCACATACTAGGAATCGCACTATGGATCAATAGCGTGTAGTCCTTGCATCTATAGATTTCAACCACGATAGTACAAGAGTATATCTCTAGGGATCAACTAGAGATTTTAAGTAATTCTTCCGTTTTATGAAGATCCAAGGTCTTCAATTGCTCCATCCCGATCAACATATTCCATATTTGTGTATTTGCTGGTTCGGAATGGTTTTCAGATATAAATTCATTCCCGGTCTTTCCATACCCATAATCATATAGGTCGGATTTGATAGTCGGTTATTTAACTATGAAATAAACAACCATTCATCCAAAAAAAGAAAATGAATTCACTGATGCAATACCTAACATCATTTATCCTCTCTAATTAACCAATCATTAATTAAAACCTCTATATCTTCCAATATTTGGAATATACCGTTTTACTTATTATTTCAAAATAAATGTATACTCAAAATCATTTTATTCAACTTATAAATTTCAATTTTGTAGTTTATATTATCATTCATGGAAATACTAATTTTATTTCCCTCAAATACTCTCATTTTTAAACTAATATTATCCTTTGGAGAATGATGAAGTCATTCAAGTTAGGATATTTCATTTATTTCTCAGACCATGAGTCAACAACATTCTTATCTTCAGAATAAATAGAAATTTGTAGCGAAACCCGATATATAGTAAGTATCACATAAGTTCTACTTACTATTTGATTTAAATTATGGTTTTATTTTTAAAACCGTATACTTTATTTTTTTGAAAATCTCATTCTAATTACAACACGTTTACTTAACTAAATTATTAAATAAACTACCAGACCTATTATCATTATCACATTCTACACAAAACCTTGATTTCATTGTAAATAATCTTTATAGGTTTATGAAAACTTACTTAAGTTTTATCATTATAACTCTCTCTTACTTCAATTATTCAAAATCACATCTAATCATTAGATCTTAATTTGCATAACCAGATTAAATCATTTTTAAGCTTTTGTTTATATATAAACTTCATTTCTTTCTGCATTTAAACATTGATTCCATTTAGAACATTTCTTATGCTTTAAAACCCAATTTGTAAGCTTGTTCCAGTAGATGCAATCATTTCCAAACTTATTCATACGAACCTAGTTTTCATAACTATGTATAACTTGGATTTACTAACCAATCCTTTAATAAAACTATTTACAAAGATTTCATTTTAACTTTTATAACAAACTTAACTTATATTCATATTAATTCACTAAAACTCTTTTAAAATATCTAACTCTTTTATAATTTTCAATTTCTGGAATCCAACACTACTCCTACGTTGGACTTACAAGTTCGACATAGGAACAAACATATCTTTGTTCAAGCCAACTGAGACTACTTATAAATTCACTTAACTTCAACATAGTCTTAATAAACTTCGTTAAATGAATTCCAATCGGTAGGTCATACGATAATTATTATTAATTAAATAATTAAGTTACATTTATAAAAGTAAGGGTGGTTTTATCATTTGCTATAAACAAAGTAGTTAACCTTTTCTTAAGAAGTTAATAAAATAACAATAAATTTTATTAGTAATCAACAACTTAATAATTATTTAATTCACAATTACTTTAAAGGATATTTCAACCATTTAAGAATCCCAAGTTACATTTTAAACAATAATTTTTCACTACTACGTCTATTAAATTACTAAATAACACCATAAGTTCTTTTAGCTATAAATTTGAAATAATAAAATGTAAACAAAACATTACCATTTACTTTGAAAACACACATCGTATTTAAATCCATGTATAGTTATGAAAACATTTTACAATCGACTTAAAAACGATTCCAACAATCTTTTATTTTATCGACGGTTCTAAAGAGGAAAATGTCTATTATAGTATCAAACCGTGAAATATCAACTAATTTCACATTGAAACACGTTTAATCACATTGATAAACATTATCAATATCAGTGAGGAATCTTGTTGTATTCCTCCAACCTGTCTTATTCAGCACCACAGATTAAGTAGCTCAACGTATATTATAATGTATGAAATTTAACAACTACTGGTGACAAATCCTGTTTGATCTCTCCAAACTGTTACATCCAAAAAAGTTACCTCAAATAAAATCATCCATTCAATATGGCAATATAATTATCGTTATTCAATTCGATAGGTGGAAATAATCAATTTGACTAATAATAAACAATCAACCGATAACAACAAACTAAGCATCCATCTTTTAATTTAATATTCTTATATTACTATAAACATAACCAACAAGGTAAGTTACCTCAATTGGTATATAATCATCAAAATAATGATTTGATTTTAATTAAATTAAACAACGTTTAATTTAACCAATATATATATATAGCATATATCCAAACAATCATCAAATCATCAAACAGTTAGCAAGCATAACACACAAATTAAAATCCCGACTTATATAAAATATAAGTGGGTCAAACCAAGTGAGTTATTCTCACCTTGATTTCATTCGTCGTTAAAACGATTAAACATGTGTTTAGTTTAATTAAAAATTTCAGTAGCTACCATCTCTGACCAAACTAGCTCTATAATGACGTGCTCGCCTATACGGTTCTACGTCTCTGGTTGTGTCAAATTCTGTTAATATGTGTGAGAGTTATACACATTATAAGTTACTGTTTAATCTGTAATAATTAAACCTTAATTAAATGTTAATTAACACTAACGATAAATAACCTTAATTGGCCACATTAATTATTTTTCCCAACAGCTAAAATCATGATCCCCTTTTATTTGCAAACCATGAATTCCATCTTCACCTAAAATTGATCATCGCCGCCTCCTAATAGCACCACACCCGACCACCTACAATCCCCCTAACATCCGTCGTCCTGGCTTTCATCGTCGTCCACCCTCGCCACAGCCAACCCCTTGTAGACCCCACAACGAAGCCAAAACACGGAACTACCCCAGTCCTGTTCATCTACAAATTGACGACGTCACGACGCACCATACGTCGTCACTCCAATGTCATCGTGACCGCCAAACTCTTGCGCCAACTTTCCTTCTAGCTACAAGACCCAACACACCACCGATCATCCACAAGTACTAAAATTCAACCACGATACAAAAACAACAACCATCTTGTTTAACTAACCATCGTCGCCGCCTTTAGCCACGCCTTGGCCTTCGACCACCGCCAGGTTAACCCCACAATCCTCCTCTACAATTCTATGTTGACACAATCACTCAACAACCACCACATATGCTGGTAAAAGTCAAAGAACAAAAATTGCCAATTCACGATCAACCTCCTCTTCTCGCCACCACAGTTCACCAACTACCACCAAATTCCAAATGAAGGTCGATCTCCTTATCTACTATAATTTCCTAGTTGAGACTTTGGCCCAATTCTTGTTGGTTTAGATGATAAAAATTGAAACTTAAATTAAAGGGAAGGTTTTATCTTGTTGAAAAAATGAGGATAAGTGCGATTATATTTAGGTAAAGAAACATGGAAATGAAGTATAGGCGGAGATGAATGAATTGGGTAGCTTCCAGGAGAAGGTTTGGGGTAAAATGGTTTACAAGGAAAGAAAAATGATTTTTTTAATTTATATTCAAACTAACGCTATATACCGTTGAATGTTTAATATTCGTACCACCACACACGAACTCCAATTGCGATGAAATGGACACACTTCTATATCTTGACATTCTGAACCCAATGAAATTTGTTTGGTCGAAATTCGACTTCGTTCGCAAAAATGGATTTGTTTTGATTTCAGTTTGTTGGCCGGTTCACATTTAAATATCGTACGCTCACAAAATAACTCTAAATAGCCCCAAACTTGAAATCTATCAATAATTAGCTATTATGAATTTAATAAACTTCATTTCATAAAAAACGGAGGTTGTTTGAAAATTAGCTATTACTAAGGCTTAAATAATATGGATAAAATATAATTTAATTCCATAACAATTCGATTTAATAATAATAAATTGTTATTGTTGTATGTATCCAAATAAACTAATATATAGCTCCAAATATAAACCACTATGGAATTATAACTCAACATTAACATTTTCGAGTTAAGCGATATCCAATTTATATAAAAATCCCTTTTTAATTTATTAAATAAACGTTGTGGTTTTAAAAGATTCCATAATGACTTTTCAAAAATTTGATTCTGACATAACTCACAATTTACAAGATAAAATCTCGACTTTTCTCTTTCATTAGAAACCTATAATCTAAAAGATCCTAAAGTTTTTCGTTTCAAAGAATTTCGACTTATAATGGATTCTGTATATTCAATTGAAGTTCAAAAATGAATATTACAAACTACTATGACGCTGCGAGCTTGCTTTTAACTAAATAAAAATTATATGTTCAAACATTTTTTAATAAACAAATTCTATATAAAAATCCAATAATATTTCAAATATAACATATAAAACTTGTTCAAATTCAAATGACTGAAAAATCCAGGTCTTTACAATAAGTAAAACCATCCCTCTCAAATGTCAATACAATAACAAGAAAATGAGAAATGAACTAATACATGAGTCTAAAATGAGTATGAATAGAAAAGTCAAGAATCACTACTGAGAATCTCTACCTGCGAACCTGAGGGGAAAAGGAAGAGAGAAGGGGAAAACAAAGTAGGTCAGACATATGTCTGGTAAGTTCTAGTAATTTCTAACATGAGTATAAGGTAAGAAGGCATTAGAAAAATAAGCAGTTTTAAGGACATAAAGCATAAAGGTATAAAAGCAGTAAGCAAAGTTAAGCATGAATAAACATTGGCTTCTCATTCATATTCAAGATTTATGCACCAACATACTAAGATATCATACTTAGGCTTTACCTAATTTTTTCCCGTTGAACGGCTCCTAATCCATAATGTGATAACCTATGACAACTATGGAATTCGAGGTTATCAATCCCGAAATAACCAACTAAAAGACGTAGCTATTAATTACAGGCGTTACAGTGACTTATTTTTCCTAGTCAGCACGATGCACGCTCATCATCCCATGGGAACGCTCCCGTACCTACCTCATTAGGACCTATTACTATCCAACGTAGTAAAGTATGCCCTCGCCTCTACCTAGTGTGCGACCTCCATAGATGATAATAAGGATACTGCCTGATACGGGTCCCCAACCAAATATGTAATTTACATAAGTCACCCCTTAGACTTGGTCCTTATTTATTTTCTATTAGGCCTTTTAATTTCCCCAATCAGTCCCATGCTACCGAAACTGACCTAAACTACAATCTTAACATTTTATTAGGCCCTTTATTTACCCAATTAGCCCCACTTTGTCGGAACAGACCTGCGAGCCACTTATTTTCACCGATTAGCCTCATGCTTCTAGAGCAGATTCCCACTACAATTATATTATTTTATTAGGCCTCTTAATTTGTAACGACCTATATTTTTGGACGGTTTATTTTAAATATTTAATATTGTTTTAAATATTGAATTGATAATATAAATTGATTTTTATATTGAGTTACTGATTTAGTAATTGAAATATGATTTAACTCTGAATATATTGAATTATCGTAATTCGAAATCGAGTATGAATTTGAAGTCAAAACAAAATCAAAGTAATTCATATGATCAGTATAAATTCTGTATGGAGTATAAACGATAATAATAATAATTTATTTTCGAGAAATATAATTGTTTGAATTTAATTTTTTTATATTGATTTAATACAGTTATTTTATACGTTCAAATTAAATTTCAAATTATTTTCTGTTGAGTTCAGAATAGTGTTGTAACGTTAGAACATCAGTCGTTACATTAAATAGCGGTTCGCGATGTAAAGCGATAAACCCCGAGATATTCGATTTGTGGATAAGCTCGATATCAAATCAAAATCAATTTAGATAAAATAAAAATCGCTTTATGTCGAATCAAATCAATGTGAAATCAAATCGAAGTCTAAATCAAAATCAAATCGAATTAAATATGCGGTGTACTTAACCAACATACATTTAATACCATGTACTTCCTGTTCCCTTCCTCCTTCTATATAACGCTACCATCCCCCTTTACTTCCTTTCCATTTTTTTTCATTCCTTAGGAAACTGAAGTCCTCATTTTTAATTTCGAATTCAGAAGCATCGAACTGGGGTAAGGGCGGTTTCAGGAGAAAGGGATGACCTGGAGACCGTGAGTGAGGAACGCAAAAGGCAGAGTCGCGATAAATTGGAAATGTAGCATTCGAATTTGCTGGGTGTGTCGAAGGTGGAGACTGAAGCTCGCAATTTGGGTATGAGGGTTGCGATGGAAAGGATATTCGGAGGTAGCAGACAACGCGCGCGTGAAGAGTAGCTCGAGTAGAGCGATGACAGGAAATCGTGACACCAAGAATTAGGGCATAGACTCGTGGATCTAAGTTTTGATTGGGGCTTAACACCTCGGTTTACACCTTGCGTTGAGATAATGAGGGAATTCATGCCAAAATCCATGGCACTCCTATAGCCGAGAAATGGATATCGTGACTTGAATGTGGAGCTAGAGTTGTTGTTTATGGTAATGGGTGTGGAGAGATTTCGAAGGTGAAACCATTGGTGGTACTGGTTTCAGTTTTCATGGATTGGAGTGGATAAGGGGATTTGGGCATTGGGTTTTGGGTTCTGTAAGTAGCGATGTGGGAAAGAAGGGAGTCGTGGTCTGAGGAGAAGGGTGATGGTGGCTAATGTTATCTGGAAAAGGGAAGACTGGAACGGTGACAAATAGGTAAACTAAGGTGGAGTTAAAACACAAGTGCAATAACTGGTTTTTATGGTATTGAGTTGAATATGGAATGGAAAGGTGAAGTCCAGTTTGTTCTGGGTTGAATTTAGGATTCGGTAATGTAGTGATTAAAGAGTTCGGCAATGCATTATAGTGGGTGATGGGGAGCGCTGTTTTATTCAGAGAGGAAGAAAGGTTTTAAAAACGTGAGTTAAGGTAAGAGTTAGCTAATTAAATTATTTAATAGTGTTTGATTCATATATATAATATTGGATAAAAAAATAATAACTTGCATGTGACAAGAGTGTTGGCCTCGTATCATCAAAATACAATATAATGAATTGGATAGGAAGGGCGGGGAGCCAGTTGGCGTTTTGGTTAAATTAAACATTTGTTCAATTTAATCAAATGGTTTTTTTGACAGCAAAATCGCGGTGAGTAATTCTCACTCTGAAATTTATTTAAATTTATTTTTATCGTTAAAATAAATTGTTGGCTGCTTGGATGTGTTTATACATTGTTTATCAGTGTTGGCTATTATATAAATATATATTAGTTATTTAGGCTTGCTGGTTGTGGTTATTATATATATATATATTGGTGGTTGGATTCCCACAGTACCATTAGCAGATGCCCGCAGCATCATTAGCGGATGACCCTATACGCCCCACGCTATGATAGTGGATGACCGTCATGCCGTGATATCCTGCCTCGAAGCAGGATGGGTATTATTTATGTTGGCTAACGTCTGTGGATGCAGGAAAACAGGTTGGAGGAATCCAACTGGATTCATCAAAATTTATTATTTGTTTGTTCTCATATATATTATCACATATGACGTGTTGATTGAATTGGTTGGTTTGATTGTTTAAATATCACTGAGGGCCAAAATGTTGATCTATAAAAATATCATGAGAATGATATTTGAGTTTTAAAAAGAAAATTTCTATCTTCTAAAATAGAATTTGAGTTTAGAATGGGCTAAAGATATTTACTTGTTTTGAAAATAAATAAAACAAGTATTGAATTTATAAATGATGTTTATAAATTAAATAATACAAGAAATTGAAGTGAATTTTAAACGGTGTTTATAAATGAAATAGAATGATTTTCATGGGATAATCAGGGAATTGAAGTGAATTTATAAACAATGTTTATAAATGAAATGGAAAAATTATCATTTGGATTATTAAATATTTAAATTCAAACATGAATTTAAAGTGAGGATTGAGAATTGTGTTAGGAAAACGACGAAGTCTATTCTGATATTCAGAATGTAAAGTGAACTTAAAATAAATCCATATGGATTTATGATTTGAATTCGATTAGATCGAATGTATTTAAATAAATATTTTTAGAAAGATATATTAGGATTATATTAAATTAAAATATGAAAATAGATTCTATATTTATATAGATAAGTTAAAAAAAATATTCCAAAATGGGATTTTGGTTTTAAATAGATTTTGAAATAGACTTGTTTAAATATAAAACAAGGAAATTTATAAAATGGTGTTTATAAATATAATGAATTAATTATCAAGAGATAATTTGAATATTTAAATTCAAATATGAATTTAAAAATAGAATTTGAAATCATTCGAACGGGAACAACGGTTTTTATTCCGAAATTCGGAATATCAAAGGGATGGAGTTTCAAATAGAAATTTGAAAAGGGAACTTGTTTAAATATATGAAACAAGGAAGTTGAATTTATAAATAGTGTTATAAATTTGGTGAAATAAATTATCATTTGGATAATTTAAACCATTTAAATTCAAATAGGAATTTAATAGTAAATTGGGAAGTGTTTTGAAAACAAAACGATTGATTATATTTCGGAATTCGGAATATAAGCTGAATTGAGAAAAATTCAACGGGTTATAATTGAAATTCGATTATATTGAATTTTATAAATAATTTATTTATAAAAGGAATTGGGATTTAAAATAACAAATCGAGTATAAATAAATATATAACCGAGTAAGGAAAAATCAGCGATTATAGATAATCAGAATTATTGAGTTGAATTGGGAAAATTGGGTTGATATATATTAAAAATATATTAGAATGGAGTTGAATTTATTTTAAACGAAGTTTAAAAGTTTTTATATATAAATATAATTAAAACGAACTCGCCGCAGCGTGGTAGTTCGTAAATGGGCGTTTCGAACTTCAATTGAGTATATAGAACTCAATTTAAGTCGGAATTCTTTGGAACAAGAATCGTCAGGACCGATTTGATAATAGTTTTCTAATGGAAGAGAAAAATCTGGATTTCATCAATAGATTTTGAGTTATGTCAAAATTAAATTTTCAGAAAAACAGCGCCATAACCATTTAAAAACCTAACGGTTTATTTAATTTTATAAAAGGATTTTAAGCGAATAAAATCCGAATTTCTAGTTAGAAAATTTCAGATTTGATTTGTAAAATATATGTGAACTCGAGTGGAGCAAATGGATTGATTATTGAAACAAAATCAGTTATTTATTTTTGAATAGAATTAACTAAGTGGAAGAATAATTTGTTAATCGAATTTTAGATGGAGATATTTCTTTTGATAAGTAAATAAGACTTGTGAATTTCATATTCGAAATCGAATATGAAACCTGAAATGAAAATGGGATTCAATTGATTCATACGTAAACTAAAATATATACGAACATGATATGTTCAAATAACAAGTGAAATAGGCTAAGAAGCTAATTAAAGAATAAATGGTCGAAACTGAATTCAAACGAGTGGATTGAGTTGAATTGAATTGATGAAAAAGTGTTAAACAGGTATGGAATGAACATAATGAAGTTTATAAATTTAGTTCCCGATAATAAGGTACATGTTTAAATTACATATGAGGTTTTATGCGCCGAATCGGCAAGCCACTTGGCTTTTTGATTTTCTTTTTGAGTGGAAAGGGCCTAGAGAGGCGAGTTGAGGTTTGAACTATTGTTCGGTATAAAGGAGGTTACGGAGAAATTTTCCGCAAATTTAAGGAGTTAGAATATTTTAAGAAGATTTGATAATTAGGAACTGATATATAATCTGATAATGAAACGAAGTTAAAATAGAATGTTATAAACAAAAAGGAAATCAATAAATTTAATCTAATAAAAATAGAAAGAGAAACGTATACACGTTTAAATGAAATGGATAATTGGTAATATGAAGTTGATTATTCGAGGTAAGTGGTTTTGTCCGTTTTGAAGTTAAGGATGTTTTCAATCAAGGTCTGAGAGGTAGTTATACCCCAACTTGATTGATTTCATTTTTAACCGATAAATAGCAAGATCCAGTCTCGAAGAGAAATGTTTGAATAAGAGTTAGTGGAATGCAGTATTTTGGGTTATTTGTAACGATGTTTTACACAACAGTCGTTTTAATCCAAGGAAGTGGAATTTTGGAAATATATCATAAATATTTCCTAAGTATAAAAATAACCGAGTCGGGAAAGAGATTAGTGATTGAAATGTTTTTCAATTGCAAATAGAATATATTTTCTAAGTATAGAAAATAAAAGAAGGCGATATATGGAAATGTTTTCCAAATAGAGTAAGAGGCCAAGATGATTGTCGAAATTATCGTGTTAACGAATATTGATAGGGAAATAGAATAGTGATTTAATTAATGAAAAATTAATTAAGAGCCCAGTGGTTGTTTAATGCTATGAATGTTTGTTTATTTTTCTTCGATAGTTAAATAACCGACTATCGAAGTATTTGCCAATAATTGTTGTTAATATGGAGAGATCGGTCGGATTATTATCCGTGAACCACTCGGTATTGGCAGTAACGTTGCGAATCAGATTATATGAAGATAATCAAAGACGGAGTAAAGTTCAAGGGCTTTTTCTATTAATAGAAATTGTGCCTTCGGTTTCATTCAATCCTAAAACGAACGTATATGGACAAATGTCTGACAAAGTATTTCCCATGATCGAATATGTTGGTCTATATAAATATATATGGTGGCGGAGGATTTATTCTCTTAGCATAATATCCATAATATATTTGTGCAAATCAATTAATGATTTATGGATCCGACAATGTGGCATTCAAAGTGATTGTGCTATCAATGAATGATAAGAAATCGTAGCCTCAGGCCTCGACAACCGGGAAATGACAAAAATCGGGCAGGCAGCATGGCTATGTGGGTCGCTCCCATTAGGGTGTATAATCAGCTATCTAGAGAAATTCATTTTACTTCTTTAATCTATCGATGCTGTCCCTTTTCGAGAAACGGTTGCTGATCCCAACCGTTGGTGATATACATTCGATACACTCAAGCGAAATGAGTAGTTAGTCATGTGTGGGCCGGGTTGCAAGATGTTCTTGTTGAACCCAGTGTATTCCCCTCTAGAGATACACTATCAGAAGGTGGTTCCATACCTTGTCATACTCGGAATTCAATCTGCAATAAGCGCCCTGCGGTTTTTGATTTTGTATTATATATGTAGCGTGAGATGCAAGCGTTCCGCTAGATTCTATTTATTTGATGTAGACATTATTGTAATATCACTGGATTTGATATCAAAAATATTTTGGGTTATCGTAAGGTAAAAACCATCCGTGTTTATGTGTGGATCGGTGTGACGACGCCAAAACCCCGTACGACGGTGTCAAGGGTAATCTTTGGAATATAACACATAAACAGATAATAGCAGGACAAAAATAATTAAATACACTAGATAATGTACAAAATAATACACTGGATAAACATAATCATCAGAGTTACACAGTATACAGGATCATACTTAGTACAAATACAGTTCATCTATACATAAATGTCTACATTGGAAAACAAAACATAATATGTACAACAGGAGCTGAACATCATAAAAAGAGATAAATGATAGAATCCATCTTCAGTTCTAGCTATCCAGAAAGAGCCTGCTGAAACCTGAATACAAGGCTGCCGGTGTAGAAAAAGGGGCACCCGAGTTTGCAAGTGAAACAAACTACGAGTCAGTCATGGGACTGGTATGAGAAATCTACTTAACACAATTTATAATATGGCTAATCACAGGACCACGCCACTTTCGCGGAACTGGTTTACTCCATTGGATTGCCAGTGCTTTAAAACAAGTAAATCTTTAAACATCGCAATGCTTTTTATAAAAATGAAGCCGTTATAAGACTCAGTTCCCATCACACAATGCAACGCAAACCGGAGGATAGAGTTTTACCTTATAATGGCCAAAATATGCTTGATACGAATAATACAAAAGCATTTGATATTATTACTAGTGTTTATATGTTTCAAAAACAATTTCAAATCATAAGTATTAATCATAGACGACATGGGTACCATATATCATGTCGCCATATATAGGTATACAATCAACACCGCAAAGTCACATATTTGGAAATTGGATTTCCGTCATGAACCGAGGCCAGGGATCGTCCCCACCGAATTCGAGACTGTCTAGCCCGAGCTTCAGGACCCTGACACAGGTGAGCCCTTGGAGCGACAGGGCCGGTCCACCGATGTGGATTAAAATACCTGAACACTACGTTTCCCCGCCCTTTGGGGCGTAAATGAGCCAAATGACTCCATCGGCTTCACAAAGTCACCGATATATCCGAGGCGCCTCGCAACAACAACAACCACACAGGTGAAAAATAATAATATAAATGTCAGCCAGTTTAAGCATTGACACCACCTCTAGCTAGATGGAAACGCATGCCCTCCCTGAGGTCCTCTCCCGTTTCTGGCTCATACCGAGGTGTGAGGCTCGCGAATCAACGTTATACACAAAGCTATGCCACACAGGCCGTGCTTGGATCATCCACCACAAGACTTTGCTTTTCAACAGAAGCCTTGATCATCTGCCACTTAGGCATGCCACACAGGCAATTCACTATATGCGACTGATTTCTATCGATATATAACCTCTGAGCTCGTACGTCTCAGAGAACGGCGTTAAGCCAGAGAATAAATTCTCCGCCGCTAAACAAATATATATTTAATAGAGATCAATCAGCACAGAACAAAGTCCAATGTCAGACACACAGTCCATTTACACGTTCGTTCTGGGTCTGAATGAAACCGGAGGCACTATATACCTCGCATACCCATCAATCTCCAAGCTCGTCTGGACGATCACCACTTATTATCTATATTTCGGGATGCCTCCCAATCAAGACATCAGTTATCATCCAACCGAGGTGAAGATCTCCGATCTTTAACCACCGTCTTCATCATCGACCTCATATCGCCGATCAACTATTTGAAATGAGATTTACCTCGGCATTTTCAAATAATTCACGTATATTTAGAATTTAAATCAATTCATTTCAATGGTTAAATTATTCGACATCAATAATTCTGTTTTTAAATGTAATTTTCACGCCAAACACATTCAACCATCAAATATCTAATAAACCGGGTAAATTCGGTTTATTTTCCATTCCATATCGTTTATAATATTTTATAATGATTTATCGCTATTTTTATTTATTTAAAAATGGCCAATTCACTCAAACGACGCTTCAGGCCATAACGCGGTCGTGGCGCTGTTTTTCTTCAGATTTGATTTACACATATCTGAAAATCTAACTGTTGGATCTTCACAAATTTTATATCATTAGAAAGATCTTTTCAAAACGAATCCAACGGTTTCAGTTTCGGGAAGATCCGACGGTCGGATCGCCCAGTACACTCGTTTGAAGTTTCGATTTCAAAATACGAACTACAGCGTCGTTATTCGATTTAATTTAATTATATATATATATATATATATAAACATAATCGATTCTGGCGCTGTTTATCTTCAGATTTGAATTAAACATTCCAGACAATCCAACAGTTGGATCTTCACAAAGTGGGTGTCGTTGGAAAGATATTTCCGAAGCGAACCCAACGGTTTCGGTTTCGAGAAAATCCGATGGTCGGATCTCCCGCACTAATCGTTTGAAATCTCGGTTTCAAAACACGAATTGCAGCTTCATTATTCGATTTATTTTAATTATATTTATGTAAATATATATAAATATAATTCTTTCTTCGATTTCAAAACCATATTCATTTCATATATTTGATAAAAATGATATTTTTATCGCACCGATATTTATTTCAACACATCACCATTTATAACACTTCGTATTCACAATAAAAATGTAGATTTTATTGTTCGATCTATATATTCAACACATAAATGTTTTCGACTTCACACATACGATAAAAATTTGATTTTTATCGTTCTAGTCCTTTATTCAACACATGAATATTTGCTATAGTTCATATATATAATAAAAATGTGATTTTTAATGTAAAACAATTTATTTCAAAACACGATTATTTTATATAGTTTATATATAAGGTAAAAAAATTATATTTGGTGTTAAAACGATTTATTTAAAACACTAGTATTTTATATAAACTATATATATGATAAAAATGTTATTTTTATTTTTCAAAGAATTTATTCCATACAAGAACTCCATTCAACACATGATTTTTTTTCAACACATGAACTTCTATTCAACACATGAATTTTATTTCTACATTCAACACATGAATTTTATTTCAACATTCGAATTTAAATCAAACACAGAAATATTTCAGAAAATTTCAGCAGCATAACGGCAGGGTAGTTAAAACCGGGACCGTCCCTAGTACGGCTCCTCGCTCTACCTTAAAGCCTCGCAGCTTTTGACAAAGGGGATTTTCAATATCTAGTTCGTACGCAGATGAATTTTCCCATATACTAATCCTATTGGGATTTCAATCACAATCAATCATTTCAAACCAACCATTCATGATATTCACCAAATTTTCACATCAACCAATAATCCAAACAATATCACAACCAATACATATCGTCCATGGTCTATGGACTAGGGGAGTATATATTTATAGACATACGTATATAACTATATTTCGATTTCATTTCAATATCAATTCAATTCATTTCAACGTATATATTATTTTTACAACGCATATATAACTTATACATCAAACATACAACTTATACAACGCTTATACATGTGGTGTACAACGCTTGTATAACTCATACTTCGACTATATAATTTATACATCGTTGATTTCCATATCGTTTATAATTCAGAAATCTCACATTAGGTTCCACTCCACCAAAAATAGCAGAAGGCTAAGAAAATTATCCGGTCTCTTCTAAAATGTAGAAGGCGTCCACACGAGTCCACTGTCTCTTGTTTCACTGGATTTCGATAACATAGCAAAAAGATATGATGGTATTTGCGTTAATGACATTTTAAAATAATTAATTAAATATTTTATTACCTTTCTTCCTCCTCAATTATCTCAGCCACCGTTCAACCCATTTAGCTCGATATTAGGTTTAACTTTTTCGCTGAAACCGATGCATGAGGTACCAATCGCTTGTACCTCGTCAAAGGCCTCCGCTCCAGCTTTCAGGCGCCACCCTCCCCGTTGAACTCGGTGAAGGATCCTGGCCAGAATCCGAGGGCGAGCGGCGGGTATTCACGCTCAGAAATCTCACCCAATACCTCACGATCTTCGATGAATTTGGTACTGATTTAAAGAACGTGAAAGGCTCTTTGATTTTGCCTGAAGAACCGGTTGAATTCGTTAAGTGGTTTGAGAGAAAGAAAGGAGGAAAGAATCAAGCAATATCCGGCGTTGATCGTTATCGCGGCGGCTAGGGTTAACGAGAGAGGGAGGGGCTTTTATAGAAAATTATCTTATATTTTTAATTATTTAATTCCTTTAATTCCATAAATATCAGTTAACCCATACGAACTCCAAATCAAACTCAACGACTATCGCCCTTAGCTAAATATCCCCTTCCGAACACAATGGGATATGTTTCGTAGGCCTATTCGACTGTTTGAGTCAGTTTCTCTTCAAATTAAAATATAAAACTTTCAATATTTATTTTGAACATACATTTCAATTTGCCGGGGCCACATATTGGTTCTAAAAATTCCAGAAAATTAAATCTAGCTATGTTTTGACGATACGGTCCCAACAAAACTAGTTTCGTCGAATTCTGAGACTGTTTGAAAAATGGCCATTTTCTGGTCGATCCAATTTAACAGAAATTCACCAAACACATTTTCTTTTGCCCCGCTCACATATTAACTTCAAAAATTATGAAATTTGAAACCTAGCTATAATTTGACATCCCGGATCCAACAAAAGTGGTTTTGTCGAATTCTGAGGTCGTTTGCAAAATGTCTATTTTCAAGGGCGATATATTCGCTATTGCGACCTTTCTGAAAATTCATTTGGCCATAACTTTTGACTCCCGCTATGAAACTTTGATTTTTCAGATTCGTTAGAAAGATATTCACTAACAGATTTAAATATTTTTGGTTTCACTAAAATCCGTTTTATTTTGCACCCGGTACAGTCGGTCAAAGTTTGAATTCAATTTTTGAAACTGCCGCGCCATTTAAGGCCTTGTTTATAATTTAAAATAATTATATTTATTTTCAAATGTCGATTCAAACGTACTTTTCATCGTTATTATTTAAAATAATTTATTTTAAATATCTAAAATTCTATAAAATAGCCAAATTAAAAATTTTAAATTGGCTCAGATTTTCCGAGTTGTTACAACCTCCCCCACTTAAAACTTTTCGTCCCCGAAAAGGAACAAAGTCGAAAGTGGTTTAATTTACTAACTCAACTTTCAATCTGGCTTCCATTCTTCAACTTTTCAGTTTCTAAGAATTTTCAAATTCTTCAAAAATTTGGCTAACACCCTAAATTTTCGAAAAATTTCGCCATAACCTCCTTTGTACGGGGGACTTCGGGATATTTCAAATAGCCTCCCATGGCCCTCTCCAATCCAAAAGAAAAAGGAAAAGCCAAGCGGCTAGCCAATCGGCTCATAAATCATCAAATCCCAAGAAATACAATAAACGTGTACCTATTTGTCGGGCAAACAATTTTATTCCTTTGCTTAGTTGTTTATCCATAACCTGTTCACACGTATATAATGCACATGTATATATTTTTATCTATTTACAATTCAGTTCAATATTTGTTCAATTTGGCTAAATGGTTCAAAATTCTAATTAATCAACCAAAAATCAAACAACACAACCAGCAATCAATTTGTTTTCATCTTTCAAAAACATACTAATTAATTCACATACTCTTATCAAATCAATCAGACTATATGATTAAAATTTTACATCCATGAAACGAAAACAGCAGCTAAGTAGAGAACAAAATGGTAATTTCAAAATATGGTAAATGTACCTTGCACCAGAGTCAATCAGAGATATCCACTCGACACTTAGGATAGGCTTTCTTAATACTCTCCTCAGTTTCCCAAGTACAATCTCGCGGATCTCCACTCCATTGCACTTTGACTAAGTGAACCTTCTTGTTCCTCAGCTCTTTGGTTTCTTTGCCAATAATCTTTAGCGGATCTCTTCTAACAGCCAATTCTGGAGTAATTTCTATATCCCGCTGTGCTACTTCTTCCATGATCAAGTCTGGATCATGAACATGCTTTCGAAGTTGAGATACGTGAAATACATCATGCACCCCAGGCAACCAATCTGGCAATTGAACTCTATAAGTGAGAGCTCCAATCCGTTTAAGTATAGGGAATGGACCAATAAATCTGGGCGCCAACTTCCCAGTTTTGCCAAAACGAATTACTCCTCTCATCGGAGAAACCCTTATATACACATAGTCACCAACAACAAATGCTAAATCCCTCCTTCTCGAGTCTGCATAGCTCTTCTGTCGGCTTTAAGCAGCGAGTAATCGTTTCTTAATGAAATCGACTTTATCCGCGGCTTCGCGAATCATATCTGGTCCCAGTACAAGCCTATTACCAGGTTCTACCAAACAAGCAGGAGATCGGCACGGTCTACCATACAGTGCTTCGAATGGTGACATTGTCAGGCTCGCTTGGTAGCTGTTGTTGTATGAGAACTCAGCCAAATGCAAATGGTCTTCCTATGACCCACCAAAATCAAGAACATAAGCCCGCAATAAATCTTCTAGAATACGATTCACCCTCTCAGTTTGACCATCTATTTGAGGATGATAGGCGGTGCTCAAGTTCAGTTTTGTTCCCAGTTCTACTTGTAATGCCGCCCAGAATTTGCTAGTAAATATTGGATCTCTATCACTAACTATACTGATCGGCACTCCATGTAGCCTAACAATTTCCTTAAAATAAATCTGTGCCAGACTCTGAGCAGTTCTGTTCGATCTGATAGGTATGAAATGGGCGGTCTTCGTGAAGCGATCTACGATCACCCAAATACTGTCATTTCCTTTCCTAGTTAACCATCTATGAAGTCCATGAAAATATGTTCCCACTTCCAACCTGGAATGTCCAGCGGTTGCAACAATCCGACAAGTTTCTGTTGGTTTCTTTTGGCTAGTTGGCAAGTAGAGCACCTGCTAACATATAAAGAAATGTCTCTCTTCATCGATCTCCACCAGAATGTACGCTTAATATCATTATACATTTTGCTCACTCCCGGATGGATACTAAGTTTTGACTTTTGGCATTCATCCAGCACTTCCTTCCGGAGTTCAGCAATGTTAGGAACACAAATTCGACCCTTTAGCCTTAGAACCCATTGGTTATCAATCTGGAAACTCAAGGGTTCGCCTTTTTGTATTCTTTCTCTGATCCTTTGAATGAAGTGATCGTCCTTCTGAAGAGCCGATATTTTATCAATCAACGAAGTCGTAATAATAAAACTGGCGATCATTACATTCTTTCTACTTAGCGCATCGGCCACAACATTGGCTTTCCCTGGTGTGTACAAAATCTCAAAATCGTATGCTGCAAGGAATTCTAGCCAACATTGCTACCTCAGATTCAAGTCTTTCTAGGTGAACAGATACTTTAGCGACTGATGATCTGTATACAGCTCGAATTTCTCACCCAAAAGATAGTGTCTCCATATTTTCAAAGCAAATACAATGGCTAACAACTCAAGATCATGAGTGACGTAATTTTTCTCATGCGGCTTCAGCTGACGGCTAGCATAAGCAACCACCTGACCTCTTTGCATTAAAACTGCACCAAGCCTTCTCTAGAGGCATTTGTCCAGACTTTCAAGTCTTGATTGCCATCGATGATTGTTAACACGAGAGCAGTTGTTAATCTCAATTTTAGCTTCTGAAAAGCCTCCTCACATTCGGGAGTCCACTTGAATTTTGTGTGCTTCTTCGTAAGCTTTGTTAAGGAACTAGATATCTTCGAAAAATCTTTAACGAACTTCCGATAATAACTAGCCAATCCAAGAAAACTTCGAACTTCTATGGGAGTACTAGGCTGTTTCCAATTTTGAACAGCTGTGGTTTTACCGGGATCCACAGAAATTCCTTCTTTTGATACAACGTGGCCAAGAAACTTGACTTCTTCTTGCCAGAATATACATTTGGAAAGTTTGGCCTTCAAGACATTCTTTCTGAGAATTTCTAACACTTGTTCCAAATGTCTCGTGTGATCGCTCTCTAACTTAGAGAAGATTAATATGTCATCGATGAAAACCAGAACAAATTTATTCAAGACATCGCGAAATACTCGATTCATCAAATCCACAAAATAGGCTGGAGCGTTACATAAGCCGAACGGCATTACTAACCACTCATAGAATAAATCGGGACCTCTGAATGCTGTCATAGGAACACACTCTTCGGCAATACGAAGCTGATGGAAGCCTGTAGCTAGGTCCATCCTTGAGAATACTTGTGCACCGTTCAATCGATCCAGCAAATCATCAATCCGCGGCAATGGATATTTGTTCTTCAATGTCTGCTTATTCAAGTCACGATAATCTACACATAGTCGAAGAGTACCGTCTGACTTTGGAACAAATACCACTACTGCTCCCCAATCAGAGAAACTAGGCCTGATCAGACCCTTCCATACAAGCTGTCGAGTTTGATTATCTAACTCTTCTTTCTCCTTCAGAGTCATTCTCCGAATAGCGTGCACTACTGGCCTTGCATTTGGAATTAAAGCGATCTTGAAATCAATCTCTCTCTTTGGAGGTAAGCTAACAACTTCTTTGAACACATCTGCATAATTCTTCATGACATGAATATCTTTTATGAGGTCCGGAATATTCTCTGTGACTACAGGGATATTTTTTGTTTGAGCAGGAGAAACATCAAGAGCTGACCAAAAGTCTTTTCTATCTGAATTCGGACCTTCACATGGTATAGTTATATAATTTCCCAACTGGGCCTTTGACTTAACAACTCTCTCGGCACATTTAAACTCAACTTCAAATTTGGTTAACCAATCCAATCCCAAAATAAGATCAAATTCGGTAAAATTCATGACGATAGAGATGATAGGGAATTTATAACAGGAAAAAGAGACAGGCACCCCACAAATCCAGCTAAGATCAAGAGAATCCCCAACCGGATTATGGACAATGATGGGTTCTTTGAGATTTTTCAACTTCAAATCCAACTTCTTAACTGCATTCTTTGCAATAAAGCTTCGTGACGCGCCTGTATCAAATAGTACTTTAACTGGAATGTTTTTGACAGTAAGCGTGCTTTCCAAAACAGCAGACCTTCCCTGACTAGCTGAGGGTGTTGAAGTTTCTGCTATTTCATTTATATGTACTGCTTCAGACTTTTTCTTTAATAGCTGACAATTTTTATCAATATGACCAGCCTGATGGCACTTACGGCATCTCCTAATCTCTCGAGACCTCCTACCGGGTTTAAATCCATCTTTATTCAAGGATCTACAATTCCTGGTCAAATGCCCTTGCTTCTTGCAGTTAGAGCATGTGGTCGTCGTTATGGGTTCTTTCTCAGATTTAACCCTTTTCCTCTTGGCTCGGGGCTTCTTACTGACCTCAGGCATCGTACTGGCCTCAGGACTATCAGTCTCAGACTTCTCTTTGTTACTAGAACTGACTTCCTCTACGTCGTTCAAAAGACCTTTCCTATTGAGATCTTCAAACTGATAAGCCATGTATATCATTTCTGAAAAAGGAAGCTTCACATGCCCCATCACTCTACTTTGGTACTTTCTTTGAAGTCATGAGGGGCAAAATGAGAAAGTTCGTTGAATTTCTTATGATATTCTGGGATATCCATATCTCCTTGTATCAGATAACAAAATTCATCACATAACCGCTCCGTTGCTTCTGGAGGAGTAAATCTTTCACTGAAAATCTCTTTAAATCGATCCCAGGTAATATTACCTTCTGGATTATCCTTAATAATCAAATCCCACCAGAACAAAGCTTCGTCTTTGAGTGCCCAAGATGCCAGTAATCGTTTCTGATCATCTCTCAGCTTTGAACCCTCAAAATTTTTCTCAGCGGAGCGTATCCAGGCTTGAGTTTGAATAATAGATTCATTACCCGAGAACGGTACTACACCCATATTTCGATACTGAATTAATAGAGCCTCAATATCTGGTTCTGTATTCCTTCTTCTGTTTCTGACACTCATTTTCCAATGTCTGCAAATAGCAGACAAAGTGTTAGGCCAACAGAAAAAGGCAATTTTAAAACATAGAGACATATACTTGAATGTAAATGCATCTATCGAGGTGTATTTCATTCTGCTATACTCATACTAGGATATTACTGATCCTATCGGTAATGAGTTACCCGTCCTAGAACCCTACTGGTTCTATTTCTGACGAGTTTGATAATATGTTATATTCCAGAAATGAGCTTAACCAAAGCTCTGATACCACGTTGTGACGACCCCAAAACCCCGTACGACGGTGTCAAGGGTAATCTTTGGAATATAACACATAAACAGATAATAGCAGGACATAAATAATTAAATACACCAGATAATGTATAAAAGAATACACTGGATAAACATAATCATCAGAGTTACACAGTATACAGGATCATAATTAGTACAAATACAGTTCAGCTACACATAAATGTCTATAGCGGAAAACAAAACATAATGTGTACAACAGGAGCTGAACAGCATAAAAAGAGATAAGTGATAGAATCCGTCTTCAGCTCCAGCTATCCAGAAAGAGCCTGCTGAAACCTGAATACAAGGCTGCCCATGTAGAAAAAGGGGCACCCGAGTTTGCAAGTGAAACAAACTACGAGTCAGTCATGGGACTGGTATGAGAAATCTACTTAACACATTTTATAATATGGCTAATCACAGGACCACGCCACTTTCGCTGAACGGGTTTACTCCATTGGATTGCCAGTGCTTTAAAACAAGTAAATCTTTAAACATGCAATTCTTTTTATAAAAATGAAGCCATTATAAGACTCAGTTCCCATCACACAATGCAACGCAAACCGGAGGATAGAGTTTTACCTTATAATGGCCAAAATATGCTTGATACGAATAAAACAAAAGCATTTGATATTATTACTAGTTTTTATATGTTTCAAAAACAATTTCAAATCATAAGTATCAATCATAGACGGCATGGGTACCATATATCATGTCGCCATATATAGGTATACAATCAACACCGCAAAGTCACGTATTTGGAAATTGGATTTCTGTCATGAACCGAGGCCAGGGATCGTCCTCACCGAATTCGAGACTGTCTAGCCCGAGCCTCAGGACCCAGACACAGGTGAGCCCTTGGAGCGACAGGGCCAGTCCACCGATGTGGATTAAAATGCCTGAACACTACGTTTCCCCGCCCTTTGGGGCGTAAACGAGCCAAATGACACCATCGGCTTCACATAGTCACGATATATCCGAGGCGCCTCGCAACAACAACAACCACACAGTTGAAAAATAATAATATAAATGTCAGCCAGTTTAAGAACTGACACCACCTCTAGCTAGAAGGAAACGCATGCCCTCCCTGAGGTCCTCTCCCGTTTCTGGCTCATACCGGGGTGTGAAGCTCGCGAATCAACGTTACACACAAAGCTATGCCACACAGGCCGTGCTTTGATCATCCACCACAAGACTTTGCTTTTCTACAGAAGCCTTGATCATCTGCCACTTAGGCATGCCACACAGGCAATTCACTCTATGCGACTGATTTCTATCGATATATAACCTCTGAGCTCGTACATCTCGGAGAAGGGCGTTAAGCAAGAGAATAAATTCTCCGCCGCCAAACAGATATATATTTAATAGAGATCAATCAGCACAGAACAAAATCCAATGTCAGACACACAGTCCATTTACACGTTCGTTCTGGGTCTGAACGAAACAGGAGGCACTATATACCTCGCATACCCATCGATCTCCAAGCTCGTCTAGACGATCACCACTTATTATCTATATTTCGGGATGCCTCCCAATCAAGACATCAGTTATCATCCAACCGAGGTGAAGATCTCCGGTCTTCAACCACCGTCTTCATCATCGACCTCATATCGCTGATCAACTATTTGAAATGAGATTTACCTCGGCCTTTTCAAATAATTCACGTATATTTAGAATTTAAATCAATTCATTTCAATGGTTAATTTATTCGACATCAATAATTCTGTTTTTAAATGTAATTTTCACGCCAAACACATTCAACCATCAAATATCTAATAAACTGGGCAAACTCGGTTTATTTTCCATTCCATATCGTTTATAATATTTTATAACGATTTATCGCTATTTTTATTTATTTAAAAATGGCCAATTCATTCAAACGACGCTTCAGGCCATAACACGGCCGCGGCGCTATTTTTCTTCAGATTTGATTTACACATATCTGAAAATCTAACCGTTGAATCTTCACAAATTCTATATCATTAGAAAGATATTTTAAAAATGGATCCAACGGTTTCAGTTTCGGGAAGATCCGACGGTCGGATCGCTCGGTACACTCGTTTGAAGTTTCGGGAAGATCTGACGGTCGGATCTCCCGCACTAATCGTTTGAAATCTCGGTTTCAAAACACGAATTGCAGCTTCGCTATTCGATTTATTTTAATTATATTTATATAAATATATATAAATATAATTCTTTCTTCGATTTCAAAACCATATTCATTTCATATATTTGATAAAAATGATATTTTTATCCCACTGATTTTTATTTCAACACATCACTATTTATAACACTTCGTATTCACAATAAAAATGTAGATTTTATTGTTCAAACTATATATTCAACACATGAATGTTTTCGACTTCACACATACGATAAAAATTTGATTTTTATCGTTCTAGTCCTTTATTCAACACATGAATATTTTCTATAGTTCATATATATAATAAAAATGTGTTTTTTATTATAAAACAATTTATTTCAAAACACCATTATTTTATATAGTTATATAAGGTAAAAATGTTATTTTTGGTGTTAAAACGATTTATTTAAAACACTAGTATTTTATATAATCTATGTATATGATAAAAATGTTATTTTTATTTTTCAAAGAATTTATTCTATACACGAACTCCATTCAACACATGATTTTTTTTTCAACACATGAATTTTATTTCTACATTCAACACATGAATTTTATTTCAACATTCGAATTTAAATCAAACAAAGAAATATTTCAGAAAATTTCGGCAGCATAACGGCAGGGTGGTTATAACCGGGACCGTCCCTAGTATGGCTCCTCGCTCTACCTTAAAGCCTCGCAGCTTTTGACAATGAGGATTTTCAATATCTAGTTCGTACGTAGACGAATTTTCCCATATACTAATCCTATTGGGATTTCAATCACAATCAATCATTTCAAACCAACCATTCATGATATTCAACAAATTTTCACATCAATCAATAATCCAAACAATATCACAACCAATACATATCGTCCATGGTCTGTGGACGAGGGGAGTATATATATATATATATATATATATATATATATATATATATATATATACGTATATAACTATATTTCGATTTCATTTCAATATCACTTCAATTCATTTCAACGTATATATTATTTTTACAACGCATATATAACTTATACATCGAACATACAACTTATACAACGCTTATACATGTGGTGTACAACGCTTATATAACTCATACTTTGACTATATAATTTATACATCGTTGTTTTCCATATCATTTATAATTCAGAAATCTCACATTGGGTTCCACTCCACCAAAAATAGCAGAAGGCTCAGAAAAATATCCGGTCTCTTCTAGAATGTAGAAGGCGTCCATACGAGTCCACTGTCTCTTGTTTCACTGATTTCGATAACATAGCAAAATGATATGATGGTATTTGCGTTAATGACATTTTAAAATAATTAATTAAATATTTTATTACCTTTCTTCCTCCTCAATTATCTCAGCCACCGTTCAACCCATTTAGCTCGATATTAGGTTTAACTTTTTCGCTGAAACTGATGCATGAGGTACCAATCGGCTTGTACCTCGTCGAAGGCCTCCGCTCCAGCTTTCAGGCGCCACCCTCCCCGTTGAACTCAGTGAAGGATCCTGGCCAGAATCTGAGGGCAAGCAGCGGGTATTCACGCTCAGAAATCTCATCCAACACCTCACGATCTTCGATGAATTTGGTACCGATTTGAAGAACGTGAAAGGCTCTTTGATTTTGCCTGAAGAACCAGTTGAATTCGTTAAGTGGTTTGAGAGAAAGAAAGGAGGAAAGAATCGAGCAATATCCGGCGTTGATCGTTATCGCGGCGGCTAGGGTTAACGAGAGAGTGAGGGGCTTTTATAGAAAATTATTTTATATTTTTAATTATTTAATTCCTTTAATTCCATAAATATCAGTTAATCCATACGAACTCCAAATCAAACTCAATGACTATCGCCCTTAGCTAAATACCCCCCTTCCGAACACAATGGGATATGTTTCGTAGGCTCGTTCGACTGTTTGATTCAGTTTCTCTTCAAATTAAAATATAAAACATTCAATATTTGTTTTGAACGTACATTTCAATTTGTCGGGGCCACATATTGGTTCTAAAAATTCCAGAAAATTAAATCTAGCTATGTTTTGACGATACGGTCCCAACAAAACTAGTTTCGTCGAATTCTGAGACTGGCTGAAAAATGGCCATTTTCTAGTCGATCTAATTTAACAGAAATTCACCAAACACATTTTCTTTTGCCCCGATCACATATTAATTTCCAAAATTATGAAATTTGAAACCTAGCCATAATTTGACATCCCGGATCCAACAAAAGTGGTTTCGTTGAATTCTGAGGTCGTTTGCAAAATGTCTATTTTCAAGGGCGATATATTCGCTATAGCGACCTTTCTGAAAATTCATTTGGCCATAACTTTTGACTCTCGCTATGAAACTTCGATTTTTCAGATTCGTTAGAAAGATATTCACTAACATATTTAAATATTTTTGGTTTCACTAAAATCCGTTTTATTTTGCACCCGGTACAGTCGGTCAAAGTTTGAATTCAATTTTTGAAACTGCCGCGCATTTCAGGCCTTGTTTATAATTTAAAATAATTATATTTATTTTCAAATGTCGATTCAAACGTACTTTTCATTGTTATTATTTACAATAATTTATTTTAAATATCTAAAATTGACTAAAATAGCTAAATTAAAAATTTTAAATTGGCTCAGATTTTCCGGGTTGTTACAATCGGTCTTACGATTATCATTTCTTTCGAAAGGATTTTTAAAGTTAAACAAACAGTTGGAGTTTACTCACACTAGTCCCATGACTGACTCAGAGTTTTTTTTCCCTAAACTCTTGGGTGCCCAAATTTGTACGGGCAGTCAAGTAATCGGGATTTTTCAGATTCACTTGGAGGAGTTTAAAGCAGGAGGCTTCACCAGTTTGACTATCATATATTCCGCTGTGTACTATGTTTGTATCTGGAAACAGGTGTTATAACTATTCCAGAAATAGCTGTTGTGCTCTGATGATGGTATGTATATAAAGTTACCGAATTGTATTTCAAAGTTTATGTTACTAATATATTTTATTCGATCCGTTGTGAGTTTCTGATCTTCATTTTCTTCTATTCTAATATTTCTTTCTTTCTATTTCTCATCCTTTAACTTCTTTCTAATAATGATTCGTATTTCTGTGTCATTTGGGTTGGACATGTGGTGTTATTAGCCGACTCAAATAGAACAGATTTGCAGGCCGTTACTGTTGGTATCAGAGCTTAGGTTGAGCGAACACCTAGGCTTTGTTGGGTTTGTTCTCATTAGAGATAGGGTCAGTAGTACCCTAGAATGAGTTGACTGTATATATGAGAGCGTGTATTTGTTATTTGATATAAAAATTGTTTTATATTGTGTTATCTTGTTTGTTGAGTGGTTTATGAATTCTGATCGAATCGTGGGATGCCACGGAGTCGATAGGAATTTATAAACACTTGAACAGAGAAATTTGACATAATATTTTTTTAAGTGGGTAAATGAAATAATCATACCCAAAAATTCTATTTTTTGATAGAAAAAGAATAATTTTCTGAAATTATTATAATATATGGATGTGTTGGATGTTAAAATTATAATCAAATAAGGTTATAAAATTGGAATGGTTAAATATAACCAAATAGAATTTGTATACAAATGAGATGAATTAAAAGTGAATTCAAACTAGAATTTAAATCCTGGGTGTTTAGAAAAATATTTTCTGATGTATATTAAAATAATATAGCTTCATTTTGAAAGGTTTTGGATAAAAATCATTTTAGATGGATTTTGAAAGTGGTAAAGTACTGAACTCACTTCAGTGGTTGGAAAGTAATGCTGATGAGGACTGCAGCATCATCAGTGTCCATTTTCGAGCTTCTAAGAGATGGATTGCTACATTAGAAAAGTTTTTGAAGGGAATTTGTTTGAAAGAAAAGAAGTTAGTTTGAAAATTCAAATGTTTTGAATTTGAGATGGAAATAAATACATGTATATATTTATATATTATTTCAAAAGGGATTTGAAATAAAAACCGGGTATTTGAATTCTGGAATTTAATTTAACTTAAGCAAGTTAAATTGATCAAGGTAAATAAATCAATTAAAATCAATTTGAATTGAATATAAATTGGATATGAATATATCAGTTTTAAATCATTTAGATTAAATGAATGTGAGTATACATGATGTGCAATATAAACGGAAACCAAAAGTTTTGGTTGGAACAATAATTGTGGAAATTGAAATGTTGAGTTTTAACATTAGTGAATTGTTGAAAAGTAATGGGTTCGTATTATTTTTCCTACCTTAGTAATTTCGGGGACGAAATTCTTTTAAGGGGGGAAGAATGTAACGACCCATATTTTTGGACGGTTTATTTTAAATATTTAATATTGTTTTAAATATTGAATTGATAATATAAATCGATTTTTATATTGAGTTACCGATTTAATAATTTAAATATGATTTAACTCTGAATATATTGAATTATCTAATTTGAAATCTAGTATGAATTTGAAGTTAAAAACAAAATCAAAGTAATTCAGATGATTAGTATAAATTTTATATGGAGTATAAATGATAATAATAATAATAATAATAATAATAATTTATTTTCGAGAAATTTAATTATTTGAATTTAATTTTTTTTATATTGATTTAATATGGTTATTTGATACGTTCAAATTAAATTTCAAATTATTTTCTGTTGAGTTCAGAATAGTGTTGTAACATTAGAACATTAGTCGTTACATTAAATAGCGGTTCGTGATGTAAAGTGATAAACCCCGAGATATTCGATTTCTGGATAAGCTCGATATCAAATCAGAATCGATTTAGATAAAATAAAAATCTCTTTATGTCGAATCAAATCAATGCGAAATAAAATCGAAGTCTAAATCAAAATCAAATCGATTTAAATATGCGGTGTACTTAACCAACATACATTTAATACCATGTACTTCATGTTCCCTTCCTCCTTCTATATAACGCTACCATCCCCCTTTAATTCCTTTCCATTTTTTTTCATTCCTCATGGAACCGAGGTCCTCATTTTTAATTTCGAATCCAGAAGCGTCGAACTAGGGTAAGGGTGGTTTCAGGAGAAAGGGATGACCTGGAGACCGTGAGTGAGGAACGCAAAAGGAAGAGTCGCGATAAATTGGAAATGTAGCATTCGAATTTGCTGGGTGTGTCGAAGGTGGTGACTGAAGCTAGCTATTTGGGTATGAGGGTTGCGATGGAAAGGATATTCGGAGGTAGCAGACAACGCGCGCCTGAAGAGTAACTCGAGTAGGGCGATGACAGGAAATCGCAACACCAAGAATTAGGGCATAGACTCGTGGATCAAAGTTCTGATTGAGGCTTAACACCTCAGTTTACACCTTCCGTTGAGATAATGAGGGAATTCATGCCAAAATCCATGGCACTCCTATAGCCGAGAAATGGATATCGTGACCTGAACGAGGAGCTAGAGTTGTTGTTTATGGTAATGGGTGTGAAGAGATTTCGAAGGTGAAACCATTGGTGGTACTGGTTTCAGTTTTCATGGATTGGAGTGGATAAGGGGATTTGGGCATTGGGTTTTTGGGTTCTGTAAGTAGTGATGTGGGAAAGAAGGGAGTCGCGGTCTCAGGAGAAGGGTGATGGTGGCTAATGTTATCTGGAAAAGGGAAGATTGGAACGCTGCTCAAATAGGTAAACTAAGATGGAGTTAAAACACAAGTGCAATAACTGGTTTTTATGGTATTGAGTTGAATATGGAATGGAAAGTTGAAGTCCAGTTTGTTCTGGGTTGAATTTGGGATTCGGTAATGTAGTGCTTAAACAGTTCGACAATGCATTACAGTGGGTGATGGGGAGCGTTGTTTTATTCAGAGAGGAAGAAAGGATTTAAAAACGTGAGTTAAGGTAAGAGTTAGCTAATTAAATTATTTAAAAGCGTTTGATTCATATATATATAATATTGGAGAAAAAATTAATAACTTGCGTACGATAACAGATTCCATGTGACAAGAGTGTTGGCCTCGTATCATCAAAATACAATATAATGAATTGGATTGGAAGGACGGGGAGCCAGTTGGCGTTTTGGTTAAATTAAACATTTGTTTAATTTAATTAAATGATTTATTCTAACAGCAAAATCACGATGAGTAATTCTCACTCTGAAATTTATCTAAATTTATTTTTATCATTAAAATAAATTATTGGCTGCTTGGATGCGTTAATACATTGTTTATCAGTGTTGGCTATTATATAAAAATATGTTACTTATTTAGGCTTGCTGGTTGTGGTTAATATATATATATATATATACATATTGGTGGTTGGATTCCCGCAATACCATTAGTGGATGCCCGCAGAATCATTAGCGGATGACCCTATACGCCCCACGCTATGATAGTGGATTACCTTCATACCTCGATATCCTGCCTCGAAGCGGGATGGTAATTATTTATGTTAACTAACGTCTGTGGATGCAGGAAAACAGGTTGGAGGAATCCAACCGGATTCCTCAAAATTTATTATTTGTTCGTTCTCGTATATATATTATCACATATGACGTGTTGATTGAATTGGTTGGTTTGATTGTTTAAATATCACTGAGGGCCAAAATGTTGATCTATAAATATATTGTGCGAATGATATTTGAGTTTTAAAAAGAAAATTTCTATTTTGTAAAATAGAATTTGAGTTTAGAATGGGCTAAAGATATTTACTTGTTTTGAAAATAAATAAAACAAGTATTGAATTTATAAACAATGTTTATAAATTAAATAATACAAAAATTGAAGTGAATTTATAAACGGTGTTTATAAATGAAATAGAATGATTTTCATGGGATAATCAGGGAATTGAAGTGAATTTACAAATGGTGTTTATAAATGAAATGGAAATTATCATTTGGATAATTTAATATTTAAATTAAAATATGAATTTAAAGTGAGGATTGAGAATCGTGTTAGGAAAACGACGAAGTCTATTCTGATATTCAAAATGTAAAGTGAACTTAAAATAAATCCATATGGATTTATGATTTGAATTCGATTAGATCGAATGTATTTAAATAAATATTTTTAGAAAAATATATTAGGATTATATTAAATTAAAATATGAAAATTGATTTTATATTTATATAGATAAGTTAAAATAAATAAAATATTCCAAAATGGGATTTTGGTTTTAAATAGATTTCGAAATAGACTTGTTTAAATATAAAACAAGGAAATTTATAAAATTGTGTTTATAAATATAATGAATTAATTATCAAGAGATAATTTGAATATTTAAATTCAAATATGAATTTAAAAATAGAATTTGAAATCATTCGAACGGGAACAACGGTTTTTATTTCGAAATTCGGAATATCAAAGGGATGGAGTTTCAAATATAAATTTAAAAAGGGAACTTGTTTAAATATATGAAACAAGGAAGTTGAATTTATAAATAGTGTTATAAATTTGGTGAAATAAATTATCACATGGATAATTTAAACCATTTAAATTAAAATTGGAATTTAATAGTAAATTGGGAAGTGTTTTGAAAACTAAACGATTGATTATATTTCGGAATTCGGAATATAAGCTGAATTGAGAAAAATTCAACGGGTTATAATTGAAATTCGATTATATTGAATTTTATAAATAATTTATTTATAAAAGGAATTAGGATTTAAAATAACAAATCAAGTATAAATAAATATATAACCGAGTAAGGAAAAATTAGCGATTATAGATAATCAAAATTATTGAGTTGAATTGGGAAAATTGGGTTGATATATATTAAAAATATATTAGAATGGAGTTGAATTTATTTTAAACGAAGTTTAAAAGTTTATATATATAATTAAAACGAACTCGCCGCAGCGCGACAGTTCGTAAATGGGCGTTTCGAACTTTAACTGAGTATATGGAACTCAATTTAAGTTGGAATTCTTTGGAACAAGAATCGTCAGGACCGATTTGATAATAGTTTTCTAATGGAAGAGAAAAATATGGACTTCGTCGAATAGATTTTGAGTTATGTCAAAATCAAATTTTCAGAAAAACAGCGCCATAACCATTTAAAAACCATAACGATTTATTTAATTTTATAAAAGGATTTTAAGCGAATAAAATCCGAATTTCTATTTAGAAAATTTCAGATTTGAGTTGTAAAATATATGTGAACTCGAATGGAGTAAATGGATAGATTTTTGAAACAAAATCAGTTATTTATTTTTGAATAGAATTAACTAAGTGGAAGAATAATTTGTTAATCGAATTTTAGATCGAGATATTTCTTTTGATAAGTAAATTAGACTTGTGAATTTCATATTCGAAATCGAATATGAAATCTGAAATGAAAATGGGATTCAATTGATTTATAAGCAAACTAAAATATATACGAACATGATATGTTCAAATAACAAGTGAAATAGGCTAAGAAGCTAATTAAAGAATAAATGGGCGAAACTGAATTCAAACGAGTGGATTGAGTTGAATTGAATTGAAAACAGGTGAACATGTGTTAAACAGGTACGGAATGAAGAGATTGAAGTTTATAAATTTAGTGCCCAACAATAAGGTACATGTTTAAATTCCATATGAGGTTTTATGCGCCGAATCGGCAAGCCACTTGGCTTTTTGATTTTCTTTTTGAACGGAAAGGGCCTAGAGAGGCGAGTTGAGGTCTGAACTATTAACCGGTACAAAGGAGGTTATGGCGAAAATTTTCCGAAAATTTAAGGAGTTAGAATATGTTAAGAAGATTTGATAATTAGGAATCGATATATCGATATATATATATAGAACCCGATATTGAAACGAAGTTAAAATAGAATGTTATAAACAAAAAGGAAATCAATAAATTTAATCTGATAAAAATAGAAAGAGAAACGTATACACGTTTAAAAGAAATAGATAATTGGTAATATGATGTTGATTATTCGAGGTAAGTGGTTTTGTCCGTTTTGAAGTTAAGGATGTTTTCAATCAAGGTCTGAGAGGTAGTTATACCCCCAACTTGATTGATTTCATTTTTAACCGATAAATAGCAAGATCCAGTCTCGAAGAGAAATGTTTGAATAAGATTTAGTGGAATGCAGTATTTTGGGTTGTTTGTAACGATGTTTTACACAACAGACATTTTAACCCAAGTAAGTGGAATTTTGGAAATATATCATAAATATTTCCTAAGTATAAAAATAATTGAGTTGGGAAAGAGATAAGTGATTGAAATGTTTTTCAATTGCAAATAGAATATATTTTCTAAGTATAGAAAATAAAAGAAGGCAATATATGGAAATGTTTTCCAAATAGAGTAAGAGGCCAAGATGATTGTCGAAATTATCGTGTTAACAAATTTTGATAAGGAAATGGAATAGTGATTTAATTAATGAAAAATTAATTAAGAGCCCAATGATTGTTTGATGCTATGAATGTCTGTTTGTTTTTCTTCGATAGTTAAATAACCGACTATCAAAGTATTTGCCAATAATCGTTGTCAATATGGAGAGACTGGTTGGATTATTATCCGTGAACCACTCCGTATTGGCAGTAACGTTGCGAATCAGATTATATGAAGATAATCAAAGACGGAGTAAAGTGCAAGGACTTTTTCTATTAATAGAAATTTTTCCTTCGGTTTCGTTCAATCCCAGAACGAATGTATATGGACGAATGTCTGATTAAGTATTTCCCATGATCGAATATGTTGGTCTGTATAAATATATATGGCGGCGGAGGATTTATTCTCTTAGCATAATATCCAGAATATATTTGTGCAAATCAATTAATGATTTACGGATCTGACAATGTGGCATTCAAAGTGATTGTGCTATCAATAAATGATAAGAAATCGTAGCCTCAGGCCTCAACAACCGGTAAATGAAAAAGATCGAGCAGGCAGCATGGCTATGTGGGTCGCTCCCATTAGGGTGTATAATCACCTATCTAGAGAAATTCCTTTTACTTCTTTAATCTATCGATGCTGTCCCTTTTCGGGAAACGGTTGCTGATTCCAACCGTTGGTGATATACATTCGATACACTCAAGCGAAATGAGTGGTCGGTCATGTGTGGGCTGGGTTGCAAGATGTTTTTATTGAACCCAGTGTATTCCTCTCTAGAGATACACTATCGGAAGGTGGTTCCATACCTTGTCATACTCGGAATCCAATCTCCAATAAGCGCCCTACGGTTTTTGATTTTATATTATATATGGAGCGTAAGATGCAAGCGTTTCGCTAGATTCTATTTATTTGATGTAGACATTATTATAATATCACTGGATTTGATATCAAAAATATTTTGGGTTATCGTAAGTAAAAACCATCTGTGCTTATGTGTGGATCAGTCTTATGATTATCATTTCTTTCAAAAGGATTTTTAAAGTTAAACAAATGATTGGAGTTTACTCACACCAGTCTCATGACTGACCCAGAATTTATTTTGTTTTTTTGTTTTCCCTAAACTCTTGGGTGCCCAAATTTTTACGGGAAGTCAAGTAGTCGGGATTTTTCAGATTCACTTGGAGGAGTTTGAAGCAGGAGGCTTCACCAGTTAGCTATAGACTATCATATATTCCGCTGTGTACTATGTTTATATCTGGAAACAGGTGTTTATAACTGTTTCAGAAATAGCTATTGTGCTCTGATGATGGTATGTGTATAAAGTTACCGAATTGTATTTCAAAGTTTATGTTACCTAATTTATTTTATTCGTTCTGCTGTGAGTTTATGATCTTTGTTTTCTTCTATTCTAATATTACTTTCTTTCTATTTATCATCCTCTAACTTCTTTCTAATAATGATTCTTATTTCGGTGTCATTTGGGTTGGATGTGTGGTGTTATTAGCCGATTCAGACAGTACGGATTTGCGGGCCGTTACATAATTTCTCCAATCAACCTCATGCTGCCGGAACAGACCTACGAGCCACTTATTCTCCCCAATCAGCCCCAGGCTGTTGGAACGGTCTCCACTATCTTAGCTTATTAGTTGCATCTTGAATTTAAGTTTGTTAATAAGCTCCAATATAATCTCATGTTATAATTCTAGGTTGTATTAAACAATCCTAATAATGTTTATCTATTTATGCAACTAACCCTACGTTACTTAGCGTCCAACTAAGTTAATCCAATTCCAGTTTACATGTTTGTATGTTCTCCAATTACATATCAATTTTTATTCAGTTCAACATTATTCCAATTTTAATGCAAAATTAACGATAAAGGCCCAAGCTCAACACTAAAAAGAAAAAGGGAAATGATCTAGGCTACCTGCAAGACCTAGGCTCAAAACTAAACAAAGAAAATAAGAGAGGGCAATAGTTTAACTGTAAATAAAACCACAATAGCGAAGGGGATAAGAAGGAGAATTACTTATAAGCAGTAAACAACTGGAAAGAAATAGGCATAGACTATGAATAAATTACAGTAACCTTACAGTAAAATTAAATGCATAAATACTGTAAATAACTCTAAACATTAAACTTGCAAAAACCAAACTATTTAACAATCTAACTTTTTCTTAGACAAATTACTAACCTAGAAATCACATAAAAACTCACAGATCTGGTGAAAAGAGCTTCCCCTATGGCCTTTCTTATTCTAGCAGAACCTCCGCCTCCAAAAGTATTTATAAAAAAGTTAAAAGTAGGGAAATTCTTGATCCCCGTAAAAGTTTAATTATTTGGCCCTTCCTAATTTTGAGGATATGCCCGGAGAAGAAGAAGAGAGAAAGAATGGATGCAAAGAAGTGAGAGAGGGTCTGGTAGTCTATTTATAGGATTTGTTGGATGTCCTCAGCTATCCAAATTTAAGATTAAATCTGGGCCAGCCACATAACTGGACCAATCATAAAGCACCATTTCAGCCTTTGGTTCGGAACTAAACTAATAAAAAAAAGCTACATCAGAAAATAGCATTCAAACGATATAAACGTTCATTGAAAATTACGTGTGCACCAAGTCATGCGCTTACATGCACGTTGGGTTGACCTAACCCTCCTTAGGTCAAAATAGGGTCGACCTAAGGACTCTTAGGTCGCCACTAAGTCGACCCAAGTGGGAAAGAGATCATCCCACTTGCCCGAGCCACTATATATATACATCTGATTATAGTTTATCTTGTTTAATTCCTAACTTATTCGTTCTAACTCCATTTCTAGCAAACCAAATGTCTACTTTAATTAGAAAATTACAACGAATCCAACGGTGCTAGTCCAATTATCAAATTCTAAAGTTTATTCTAATTACTATTTAATTTATTATCCATTCCAATTTAATTATTGTTTATTTAAAATTCGGTGTGTTACATTTGGTGTTCAATAAGGTTATGTTAATTGAGCATGAGATGAGGATCCTAAAATCACGTTCAAAGAAAAACGACTTTTAAGAATGAGTTGAAACCTAATTATCAGGATCAGACTGGAAAAATAAATCTTTATATGACCACCAAATTGAAGTAAGTAAAAAGTTTAGCTAATGAAAATGATTAAAGGCATATAAAGATTTCAAATGGATTAATGGCATGGCAATTATCTGTGTTCCTAGAAAAGAATTTGAAGAGTGTTTTAGGGAAAAAGGTAATTTGCAGAACCCTTTCGAGTCTAAACCCATATATATATATATATATATATATATATATTGAAAGCAAAAATGTGTGATCTTCAAAAAAGAAGAGAGCACACATATATAATAAAAAATAAGAATGTTACAAGATCCGACTACAGAACCAGAAAGAGATAGTAGTAATACACAATAAGACTATAAAAATGTAAAGGAAAGTAGATAGATGAGTTCCAGATAGACCACCGCCCATCATACCTCAATATCGAATTCCGGCAAAGCCACCACCCGATAGAGAAGTATGTTTACCCCAATACAAGACTAGATACAACAATCTAATTACAACAAAAGAAAACAAAACAACCCCCAGAAACTCTTCGGAAAGCATACAAAAAATCTCCAAAGCATAATCTTCCACCAATCCAAACAGCTTCCAATAAGCTCCACAGCTAAAATCAATAACCTGGAAAACAGAAAGAAACAAGGCAGACCATAAGTAACCGACACACACATATATGTATAAGTATATGGGTATATACATATATATCTAAGAAAATAAATATGTATATATGATTATATACCCATACATATATATGATGAAAATAAAAAGCAAAAAGAAAAGAGGCTAAAACGCAAAGCAAAAAAGCAGTAATTAACAATAAATGCGAAATCTATTACATCTGAAATAACTATTGATTCTAATAAATAAACTCCTATTAAGTCTAACCTTAGTCAAAAAACTCTCAAAACTCGATTTACCAAACAACTTATAATGAGAGCAAGACATCCAATCCAAGCAGAAATTAACTATCTTAATGATTAAATTATCAGAGGAAACCGAAATAGAATGAAAAAATCTCTGATTCCTCTCCAACCAAATGAACCAACTAATAATAGAAACTAAAGAATCTAACACATATCTCTGACTAGAATTAACAACAGATCTACTACAAGTCCAATAATCAACACAGCTACTAAAAGAATTAAAACCACCAAAAGAAAAAATCCTTAAAACCATAATAAAAATATAATTGGTAATATTACAAGAGAAAAATAAGTGAACAACATCTTCATCCATAATACTACAAAAACAACACTTAACATCAAAAATAATATTCTTCTTCTTTAAAAGCACTACCGTATTGAGTTTCTTATGAATAATCAACCACATAAGAAACTTAGCTTTAGGAGGAGAATTAGATTTCCAAAGAGACTTAAAAGGGTACAAAGAAACACCAGAGAAATTAATAAAATTATACATAGACTTAACACTGTACACTAAAATCTTGTCAAAACCCCAACTAATACCACCTCCGTTCTCATCCAAATGATACAAATCTAACTTGGCTTTAAGTAAGGCTAATTGCCTTAACGTATCCCCTTCTAAAATATTATCAAAGGAAAACTCCCACGGGGGATCTAAATCGTTTCTATAAACATCTCTAATTAAAGCATTCTTAAAGCATCAATTATTGAAAAGCTCACTTAATTCAAGTTTAAGCGGTAAACGAGAAATCCAAGTATCGTGCCAAAAGAAAGTAAGATTCCCCGAATGAACAGTCAACTTACAACTTAAATTAAAAAAATCAAAACAATTCAAAACAGACTTCCAAAAATAAGATAATATATTAAGACAACTAAAACTAGAACCAATAAAAAACTCACCCCTAGAATAATAAAATTTGGACACAATAATCTTCCCAGTAGTCGACACTTCAGGGCACCTAAATCTCCATAACCATTTGGCTAACAAGGAAGAATAAAAGTTATATAAATTAATGATCCCAAGAACCCCATCCTTCTTGGGTTTACAACAAACCTTCCAGTTGACTAAACATTTATAGCCTCTACAAATAGGAACACCACTCCAAAGATAATTGCGCCTAATTCTATCTGTTTTCTCAATAACCCAATGAGGAAATCGATGAACAGACATCCAGTAAGTAGGAATAGCATGCAACACCGAATTAACAAGAACTAATCTACCAGCCCTAGATAGAAATATGTTATTCCAACTCGATAATCTATTATTGATCGTATCAATAATAACTAACGAATTATCCTTCTTAAGTTTCGAAGGCCTAATCTTAAAACCCCAATAATCAAAAGGAAATTTCATAACAGAACAGTTCAAGGTCCCAGTAACCAGAGACTTAACATTATCACAAACATTAAGAACCATTAAAGCACTCTTATCAAAATTGATTCTGAGGCCAGAAAACATCTCAAAACAATAGAGAATAAACTTCAGAGCAATAATGTGCTTGGGCAAGTGAGAGGAAAATAATAATGTACCAATAAAACCTAAAACACCTAATCTAACATCTCTCTTAATAATTCTAGTAAAAACATCGGCTGCTAAATTAAAGAGAAGAGGCGATAGGAGATCACCTTGTCTAAGACCTCTCTTAGATTGAATCTTCTTGCCCACAACCCTATTAACAACAATATTAGAGCAACCAGACCTAAGCAAAAGCATGATCCAGTTAATCAAACGAACACTAAAACCTCTAGCAAGGCATCGCAATTAAAATCCCAATCAACGGAATCAAACGCCTTCTAAAATTCTAACTTCAAAATTGCACAGGAAAAATTATGCTTACAACAGACATTAATATACTCCTGCACAGCGGCCACTCCGTCCGTTATATTTCTACCCTTTATAAAGGCTGTTTGGGAACAATCAATAAGATCGTTCATCTTACTACTAAGCCTATTAGCAAGGACTTTAGAAATAATCTTGACAGAACAATTAATTCATGAAATAGGCCTAAAATCCTTAAGAGAATTAGCACCCTCCCTCTTGTGGATAAGGATAACATTAGCAAAATTAAAACTACCTAAACGTAAATCACCACTATAAAAATCATTAAAAAGATTAATAATATCAAATTTCAGAACCTCCCAAAACTGCTTATAAAAAAGCACAGAAAAAGCATCAGGCCCAGGTGCTTCGTCACTAGGCATATCGCAGATAGCCTTCCAAATCTCTCGTTCAAAGAAAGGCCTGTCTAAATCTACTAACCCAACCCTAGAATCAGGCGGATAAATATCATTCTATCTAACATTTATCCTTCTCTTAGTCCTAGCTCCAAAAATCTGCTTATAATACCTAGTAAAAGTCTCATTTTAATCCCTTTGAACAGTCACCTCCATGTCATTTATAAAAATAGAGTGAATCAAATTATCATGCCTCCTCTTATTAGCCACACTATGAAAGAACTTCGTGTTGTTATCCCCTCCTTAATCCATTGAACCCGGGCTCTTTGCTTCCACATGATCTCTTCTTTTTATGGAACCAACTTTAGATCATTTCTGAGGTTGCAAAGTCTATCCCTCTCATAAGAATTAAGAATCCTGGACTCACTAATCTTGTCTAAATCCAACATCTCACACATGATCTTATCTTTCCTAATTCTAACACTACCAAAAATATACTTATTCCAACGCTTGAGAAAAAAATCTTAACTTACCAAGCTTCGCAACAAAAATCTTCGCAGAATTTCCCCTATATAAATTATTAAAATAAAATAACGATTGACACTTAATAGAAACAAGATTATAAAAACTAGAATCCAATAACCACATCTTCTCAAATTTGAAACTGTTACTAATAGAAATATTCGAATCACACGAGAGGATGATGGGACAATGATCAGAAAATAAAAAAGGCAAACCCTTAACTCTACAAATAGAAAATCTATCATCTACCTCTAAACTAATAAAAAATCTATCAAATGAAGCAAAAGAAGGATAATCTCTAACATTAGACTAAGTAAAAGACCTATTGCTGAGAGGAATCTCAATCAAATTATTACCTAAAATGAAATCATTGAATTCCTCCATGTCAGAGAAATCACCTTCTCGAGGAGATCTCTCACCCAAAAACCTAGTGACATTGAAATCTCCGCCCACAATCCAAAGATTGGGGATAAGATCTCTGAACTCAGAACACTCGACCCACAAGAGTCTCCTCTCTACTTTAGTATGAGGGCCTTATACATTAGAAATGCCTAACAAAGAATTATCAGCAAGAGAGGCCAGAATGATGTGAAGAGAATATAATTTAGGAATATCGTGAATGAGCCTAAACTGATTATCCTTCTAACCAATCATAAGTCCCCTGGCACTAACATTGGCCGGAAGACAAGCCCAATTACGGAAAAAAGACCCACCTAACCTCAAATAAGAACTTGGGTCGGGTTCTAAATTTTAGTTTCCTGAAGCAAAACAATATCAATATGGAAATCTTTAAAAAAAGTCCTAACCTTAACACATTTTTTAGGATCATACAAACCCATAATATTCCAACTAACAATCCTCATCCACTCAAAGAATGCAGACACTCTAATTCCCTACTCCTAATATAATCCGCATCTAACTCAGCATCGGTAAAGATAAAAGCATTATCATTAGCCAGCTGGAATAACTGACTAGACGATGCCTGAGCCCGTACTCGAAGTGCTACAACTAGCATTCGAGTTTGGGAACTTACCATGAAAAGACGAAGAGTAGGATCTAATACTAGCACTACGATGAACCAAACCAACATTAGGTGTAGCTCTCTTGTGCCTCCCCCTTCTAGATGAAGAAGTAGAAACAGCCCCAACCGAAGACGTCCCACTACCACCCTCGAGCAAGTTACCACTAACCAAACCATCAGACTGGACGCAAGGCATAAACGCCGAAAGAGACCTCCCACTCTCCTCTCTAAATGCACATAACCTCGGACTCAGGCACACAGAAAAGAACTTCACTCTTGAAAACACTATCAAGCAACAGACTATGGAATCCATCAAACAAGACTGAAAAGCTGCTTCCAACAGACCCTGAGGAATCCCCACTCACTGACACATCAACAACACCAATCAATGAAGTTGCCCAAGCGTCTCCCACACCAGAAATAATCCTGCAACCACTGGAAACTAAATCCGAGCACACAGCCCCCAACCTGCTATTATCCAAACCCAAACCAATCCTCAGACCCGTTTGGCGCAATGGAACCGAATGAGCAGACGACGCCTTGCCTCGCTTCAGATCCCGACATCTCAATTTTTTCTTTAATCTCACCTGGAATCTACCTTTGCCAGCGCCAGAAGAAAAGCCTCTATCCCTCAGAGATTTCTCAGCAACAGCAAGCGGCAAAGAGTCCACCATATTCGACATTGAATCCAAAACCTTATTTGAAGAAGCACAAAAATTCACCATCCTTGAATCCTCACCATCCCCCAATTCGTCCAGTAGTCCAAAGCTATTAGACAGACCCATATCCTTAGCCACATTCCAACCAATCCCATCATCATCATCAACAAAGGATGCATAAGGAGATGCCTTAAAAACATTAATAGAACCACAACCTTGCATATCCACCCAATCGATCCCGATCATAACTTCTCTCACACCGCCATTAACACCTAAAACCTCCTGCTTATCCAAACACAATCTAACAAAAGGATCTAATAACAGAGAATCAAAAACCTGAGGATCCAAAATCTGCCCAGAAAAACCCACCATCTCATCTTCAAAAATCCCCGACTGTAAGACAACCCCCAACAGTTCAGAACTTTCCCCTGTCCTCGCATTAATATCATCACCTTTAAAGCAAAGCTGATACTCATGAACAATATAGTCAACGTTAACCGCAGAGTTTATAGCATCAAAAAGAAAAAGAATCTCATCCATCAACAAAAGACTTTTCCTCTTATACTTCGAGTACGAGTCGGAGAATAACCTCCTTAACTTCAAGAAGTTCAAACAAATGAAGAAAGCATGTTCTTTTCTCTCAAGAGGGCGCGGTAATGGAGGGTAAACGTCTGTTCTTGACTCCCCATCATCCCTTTTATGCCAAAACAAACCATCCACAACACCCTCAATGTGCCAACCTAACAATAGCAATAGATACGCTCCCTTACTATCCAGTCCAGCAAAATCCGATTCGTAAAAAGACAGAAGAGAAATCAACTTCTGGCATATTCTCAAACAGTTGAAGTGCATCAGTTCAAAAACGGATTTCCCTCTAAAGAAAACAGGACAACCGATTTTACGATGACCCAAACCCCCACAATAAAAACACCGAATCATGTTCCTGCACTCTCTCGCTTTGTGATTTGTATCACCACACCTGAAACAGTAAAGAACCCTAGGATTTCTCCCTTAAGAAAAGACTTTACGCGAGAGAGAAATCCCATTAGAAGCAACAACAGATCTGGGGATTTGACAAGTCACTTCAGCATAAGAACGCCGATTAACTAACCCTGAACCGGCCAGAGAGAAAGAATCAGACGAAGAAGGAAGATTGGGAATTGCCAAACGATTAAAGGAAGAAGAAGAATAAGAAGCCGCTGCCATTTTTCTTTCTTTATCAATATGTAAATCGTGCAAGAAATTATCTTCAAACCCATATATATATATATATATATATATATGATTTCATAAATAATTTTTTTAAAGGGGAAATATGTTTTTGTATGAAATTCATATTTTTAGGAATTTCATAAAAGTAACTATATATATACATTTTAGAAAGAAATTTTTGTGGCCATATGAAAAATAAGTTATCTCACTAAGGTTTTTCAAACGAAGTTTTAAAAAATATAACAATAATAATAAAATTACGAGATTTGAGAATATACATAGGATGTTGAAAAAGAAGTAAGTCCTTATGGAGTTGGACAATATAAGTGGAACAAATAGTGGAACACAAAACAGTAAAGGTAAAGACTAGAAATCAGATTGTGGAAATGATAAAAGTGACTCTACTTGTAAGGTGGATTAGACCCCGTGGATTTTAAAACCAAATGACTTAGCTATGTTAAACTTGTTCAAAAAGGAAGAAAACTGAAAACTTGGAATATTTCTTCCCAATGGATTTAAGATGAGTAAGATATAAAAGATATCTAGAGAATGTGGTTAGAATAACTCGGCAACTATAAGTGAAATCATTCAGATTGAGAGTTTAGAGAAAAAGTACGAGTTAAAAGTGAGTCATCATGTGAGGAGATATTAATTAATTCAGTAAAGGAATCTTTTACCTCATAGGGAGAACCTTCTAATTATAAAAACTTGGGTTTCTTCAAGGAAATTGAGTTTCTAATCTATGTTCTTTTGACAAACGTTTCCTTTTTGATATTCTATCATTAGCTTTTTCCTTTGATTGGGATCTTTCTTCTAAACATCCTTGGAAGGGTAGATCTTAGAATTAAGCCTATGAATGGTAGGATTGGTTGTAAACATGTTGTTAGAACATATTATGTATGATGTATGCAAATGGCTGCAAATGTTTGCAAGTGGATGTAGTGGATGCGTATACACACACTAGGCACTATTGAGGATTGACAAGTAGGACAATTACATATGCATATAAAAGTGTGTGAATTTTATTTTATTTGCATGGTTGAAATAAGTGGATGTTATCATATTGCAATTACATATGAAAGATGGTTAAAGCATATATGTAGAACTATCTGTTATCATTAGGATTTTTGCATACATTTGTATACATGGCACCAACATGATTACATAAAAAGAGGTCAACTGAACGAGTAGACTACATAATCTTTTGCATTAATTAGGGACATACACACTACACTATAGCATAATCATATAAATCACATTAGAAAACTTAAGAACAATGAGTGCTAATGGATGGTTATTAGGTAGATGATTGTAGATATTCGATGATAATGCATATTTCATTTTTCTGTCCTTAGAGATTTTAGGGACGAAATCCTTTAAGGAGGAGAGAATGTAACAACTCAAATTTTAACATATGGAAAATTAATTAATGAATTACCTAATTAAGTAACAAGTTGTAAAATTATCAGAATTTGATGAGGATTGCACTATTGAGTCAGTTATGATTTTCTGGTTTAGATACATACATGGTTTGTGAGATACGAACGTAAAACAAAGAAGTTATGGAAATTTAATGTTGAACTTTAAATAAGAGAAAAAAGTATAAATATACAAGAGACGGCCCATTTACCCGTTGACCCAGGCAGCAAGTGGGTCAAGCCATGTGTCGACCTAGTGGTTGGGTGGGTCGACCCATGTCACATGGAAATGAATCGAACGAACATAAATTATACACCATTTTTGGCTGATGTGTCATTTTCTGGTTGGCCTATTTTGAAATCTAGTCTGACGTGGCAATCCATGATTGGTTCGAGGACATGGTTGGCTTAGATATTAACCCTAAATCTAATGGCCTTGAATCTTTTATCCCACCTATGAATAAACCTCCAACCGCTCCCTCATTCCTCACAACACATCTCTTCCCCGCCTGAGCTAGTCTTATTTTGGGAGGTAAACCACCTTAATTGTTAATTTTAGGGGAACTGAGATTATAGATCGAAATAATTTCTCTTTAATATTATAATATATACATATATATTTTGGAAGTGGATTCTATTGGCGCCACGAGGAAAGCTTTTCTAGTGAGTTTTATAATCATCAGATTTTTGGTATTCTGAAGTAAATAGGCGTTACAATAACTATAGTTTTAATTGAAAGTTATGTTTTTTCTGTAAATATTCTTTACTGTAAGTTAATTCATAGCTTTTATTTATGTCTTTCTTTCTTACAATTTTTTATTTAGTTAATAACTAAAGTACTGAAAGATATCTTCTTAATCTTCTTTCCCTCTTTCTACATTAAATACTGGAGTTTATTTTGGTTACACCCAAAGTATGTCAAATTTTGCAATATTGGCCTATGCATATGACTGATTAATCCTTTATTTTGCATGCATTATATACGACTGATTTAGGCAATAGATTTGTGTATCTAATTTTGTACAACTAGTTAATCTTTTTAATTTTGCATGCGTTGGGGAATTTAAGTCAATTGGAATTATGAAAGAAATAGGATTGGATGATTTAGGGCAAAATTGGCATAATGTAACAACCCGGAAAATCAGAGCCAATTTAAAATTTTTATTTTGGCAATTTTAATGAATTTTGAATATTTAAAATGATTTATTTTAAATAATAACGATTAGAAATTTATTTTAAAAAGAATTAGAACGTATAAATTTATATAAATCGAAATTAGAATACAAATATTTATTTTAATTATAAATGGAATTGAAAATGACGCGGTAGTTTGAAAATTCCATTTTAAATTTCAAATGAATGTACAGGATTCAAAACAAACCAGATTTTAGTGAAACCAGAAATATTTTAATCTACTTGAAAATATCTTTCCAACGAATCCGAAAAATTGAAATTTCATAGCGGGAATAAAAAGTTATGCCCAATTGTAAGTTCAGAATAGTCGCTATGGAAATATAGCCCTTAAAAGTAGCGATTTCGCAAACGACCTCCGTTTCCGATGAAACCACTTTTATTAGATCCAGAATGTCAAGTTATTTCTAGATTCCAATTTTCATAATTTTTTGGATCAATATGTGAGCATGGAAAAAGAAAACGTCTTTTGTCAGTTTTAGTCAATATGGATCGACCAGAAAATGACCATTTTTCAAACGGTCTCCAAATTCGGCGAAATTAGTTTTGTTAGGACCGTATCGTCAAAACATAGCCAGATTTATTTTTCTGAAATTTTTAGAGTTACTATGTGGCCCCAATAAATTAAAATGTGCGTTTGAATTTAAAATATATTGGTTTACATTTTAAATTTAATGGAAACTGATCGTAACGGTTGAATTGGCTCACCAGACATATCCCATTGTGTTTGGAATGGGGGTATTATGCTAGGGACGATGGTCGTTGGACTTGATTCGGAGCTCGAAGGAAAAGTCAACTTTTTGGATAATAAAATATATAAAATAATTAAAATATAGTATAACCCCCCTACATTTTCCCTCTATCCAAATCAGAAATTCCAAACCCGATATTAAAAAAGAAATAAAAAAAAGCGATGGAACTCGAAGGCGGCCCTCCACCGTCGACGCCATCGCGCCACCTCCAGCTGGCGCCGCGCCCCGTACCTCGCCAGACCCCCTTCTCCTCTCTCCTTTCCCTAATGCGTGAAGCCCTACCCCCAAAACCACCCCAAACCTCCGCCTCCTAGCACCATAGCCCCACCGCCCACCTGTTCCGCCCTACTCCCGCCGCTCGCTGGAAATCCCTCCCCTCAGCCACCGATGAACGCAGCAACCCCCCTCTCTTCCATTTTAACTGTACGTCTTTGTTTTTTTGTTTATTTAAGGTAAATGATTTTATAAAATAAAAATTAGTTTTTTAGGTAATAGGAAAAATGAAAAGATTGAATTTTTATAAATAAAAATATTGAATTTTTATATGTTGAAAGATTATATTTTTTTATAATAAAAAGTTTGATTTTTAATGAAGTAAAGATTTGATTTTTACAAATATAAAGTTTCAATTTTTAAAATTATAAAGTTTCGATTCTTAAAAATATAAAGATTCAATTTTTGAATATAGAAATATGAGATTTTTAAATATATAAAGATGAGATTTTTAAATATAGAAAGATGAGATTTTTAAATATAGAAAGTTAAGATTTTTTAATATGAAAAAGTTTAAATTTTTAAATAGAAAACGTTAAGATTTTTAATTTAGTTAAAAAATGATTTTTATTATAAAAAGGAATAATTTTTAATAACATAAAGGTGAGGTTTTAATCATATAAAGGTGAAATTTTTATTATTATAAATCGCATATAAAAATATGAACATCGATATAAAAATTTGATCTTTATGAATATGAAAGCGATATAGAGATATGATTTTTAATGATATAAAAATATGATTTTTATATATATAATAACCAGATAAAAATATGATTTTTATAATGTAAACATTGTGTTAAAGATGTAACTTTTACACATATGAAGTAGCGAAATAAAAAAATGATTTTTATTTATGTAGTAGCGAAATAGAAATATGATTTTTAATATAAAAATCGTGTGAAACAGATTGCGTTGGAATCAAAGCAGCGAATCTAAGCGACAATAAAGAATGACGAAGTGGAACCCCAAGGTGAGAAATTCTCACTATAATTTGTTATAAAATTATTTATTTATTTTATAACTGCATATATGAACTGCTCCTCGTCGTCCACAGACCATGGACGACTTGTTTGATTTGATTGTGTTGTGAAAATTGATTGTGATATGGAATGGAATGAAATATTCATTTGTTGAATAAAATATTTTATATTTAAAAATATAATTTTTAACGTGTATATGGATAAAATAAATATTCGTAGACAAATCGGACGATTTGTTTATGTACACACACTTGACGGATATTGATTGGGATAATATATTTTACACATCGCCCAACTGCACAAATAATAATCAGTGTTTGTTGTTTGAAAACCCCACACGGGTATTGGGATGATATTGGACATACATTAATCCCAATATTTAGTTGTATGTCAATCGATGGGTTGACAGGCTGTTGTAAGCGTTAATTAATTATGTTTAACGCTTATGCAGTCGTGTGGTGCACTCTGGATGATGGTTGATTGTTTATCATTGTTGTTATGTACATATGTGGTATGAAATCCATATAAATAACATTATATGGTAATTGACTGTGTCTGATTCCCGTTCAGAAAGAATGAATATTTTAAAATAACGAATATTTTAAAATAACGAATATTTTAAAATAATATTCAGTAAAGGATCAAAATCTGATTTTGATGTCCGATTTGGGATGGACACGAATATATTTAAATATATAAAGTCGTGTTGATTAGATTGGCGCCATTTTGACGTGAACGATATTTATATCGATTTTATTCATTTTCATAATGAATATCGAAAAGGAAGTGATTTCAAAATCTGAAGTTTGAAAATATTATCATTTATATATTAATAATATGGAATATTCAATTTTGATTTAAAATTGAATATGAAGTTGAAATCGTTTTTAAAACGAATTTAAAACGATTTATAAAATACGTTTTGAATGGAAATCGACGAAATATTTATATTATACATATATATATAATGGCCTGAATAGAACGCGCCGCGCCGCTGCAGTTCGCGAGTTTGACCATTGACTTCGAATGGACATTACGGGAGATCCGACTGTCGGATTCTCCTAAAACCGATACCGTTGGGTTCGTATCGAAAAGAGCTTTCAAACTAATACAAGAAATTTGAAATCTAACGGTTGGATTTGGAATTATGTCTAAATAAAATTTGGAAAAGGTCGTTGTAAGTGCAGTTCGATGACCGTTTGTGGAAATCGACTGTACGGGCCTTGATAAAATTATTAAAAATATTAATAATTTATGTAAAATCATAATAAATGATTTGGAAAGAATTGGGATGAAAAATTCCATATTTGAAAAGATAAAAATATATTTTTATCGAAATCTAGTTATGAACTAGAATTATAATCCAATATTTTTAAATAAATAAATTGGATTTGAAATGGTTTTAAAAATAACCGGAATTTCCAATATATGAATTGGAATGGATTTGAATCAAAATTATCTTTGGAATATTTCGATGTTGGATTCCGTGATTATATGGACATTGTGGAGGAATTTGGAAGATATATATATCGTTATTCCAATAAGATATTTATTGATTTCAGAATTTGATATTGAATATAAGCCGATATATTTTCTATTCAGAGCCTTGTATTTAATATCAAATGGGATGTTGGGTTTGTCATAAATGGTGTCTTCACTAACACTGTTCTTAAACCCAGTTGAGAAAAGATATAAATCTTTTTATTAAGATTTAATGAAGTTTACCAATTAATGAACATTTAATTGGAATTAAATTGAAATTGGTTTTTGGATTTATCGTGAATGGTGTTTTAAATAACACTTGTTCTTTAACCTGATTAACAACGGAATGAGATTTTGGGTTTGTCATGAATGGTATCTTTGATAATACTGTTCTTAAACCCAATGGAGTTAAGAAAATTAGAAACGAACTAGAGATTAGCTAAGTTGAATGGTTTTCTGGGTATTGATCTGATGTTGGTTTCGGCCTTAGGGATTAATACTTAGGGAATTGTTCTCTTACTAATTTACGGTTAGAGGCCGATGGGATGGGGTCTTCAGTAACACTGTTCTTAAACCCCGTGTGAAAAGAATAAATCTTTTAATTAAGATGTAGAGAAGAATTACCAATTAATTAACATTTAACTGGATTTGAAATGGAATGCGAATTTGGTTTATTGTGAACTGTGTTTTAACGACATTCGTTCTTTAACCTGATTAACAGTGAAATATGATTTGGAATTTATAAATCTTTTAATTAAGATTTAGGGGAAATTTCCAAAGAAAAGTTTTCCAGTTTAATAAAATAAATTGGTATGGAATGGAATTCGATTCAGTAATAATCGAAGTGAACTCCTGTGGAGGAAGACTGTTACTGTAAATGGAATTTAAAAGGTTGTGTCGTTATTCCATTTATATTATCGGTTGGATATGGAAGTTCATATCGATTATATATATTGATCTGTTTTCTATGAAGATTCCATTGTTAATGGAATGTGATTTTGGGTTTATCGCGAGCTGTGTTTTAAATGACATTAGTTCTTTAACCCAGTTAAAGATAAGATTTATTTCTTAACTTTGAATAATCATTAAGTAATGTTTTTTGGAAATTAAAACTGAATTAGAGTTTTAATGAATCTTTAAATAGAGTGGAAGGTGAATTTGATAACTAAAATTATCAAATTCAAGAAATGATTGAGAATGGGGTACCACCTGTTTTACTCCAGGCGATAGTTAAATGTTTAATTAGATTTGAACGCGAATGGTAATTGAATTTACCAATAACAACGTGGTGTTAGATATGAAGTATTACCAGTTTTGCTTCACGGGATGAATAGGTTGGGATTGGGAAATTTAACAAACGATTACTTCGGTAAGGTTCGCTAATCCCGACTAGTTTGGATAAACCTTAATTTGGTTTGAATTGATATCCAAAGGAAAGAATTTATCTTTGATAAAATTAATGGGAACCTTTCCCAATGGATATGAATATTTAAATAAAAGAATATTCAAAATTGGAATGAGGCGTATGTTGTGTTTTTATAGCACTTGTTTATTATATATGCGAGATATTCAGAAAATCCGGGTTTATCCCATTTTGAATAACTGAATCGGCGATGAGTCGGCGATGAAGACGGTGGTTGAAGACCGGAGGTCTTCACATTGTTTGGATGATTACTGTTGTCTTGATTGGGCTGTACACCTAAGACATGGTAATAAGTGGTGATCATCCAGACGTACTTGGAGATCGACCGGATATGCGAGGACCTCTCTCTTGTATTGGACATATGGGATGAGGAATAAGGTGCCTCCGGATTTTTTCAGGCCCAGAATGGACTTGTATGGATGTGTGTCTGACATTGGACTTCATTCTGTGTGATTGATGGACACCAGTTGCATGGCGTGAATTGCAAGTGTGGCATGCTAAGATGCAAATGATCAAGGCTTCTGTTGAAAAGCAGAGTCTTGTGGTTGATGATCAAAGCACGGCTTTAATATAGCATAGCTTTGTGTATAATGTTAGTTCACGAGCCTCACACCTCGGTGTGAACTAGAAACGGGAGAGGACATCAGGGAGGGCATGCGTTTCCTTCTAGCTAGGAGTGTTGTCTGGGTTTTGCACGCCTAGACGTTTTACTTATGTGGATGATGGATAGCGAGGCGCCTCGGATATATCGACATTGCGGGGCCGATGGATGGTATGGTCTTTACACAAACCAATTTTACGCCCCATAGGGTAGGGAAACGTAGTGTTCAGGCATTTTAATCCATGTTGAGTGGACCGGCCCTGACGATCTAAAGGCTTGACTGAGTACTTGCCTGAGGCTCGGGCTAGAGAGTCTCGGAGCGGGAAGGACGATCCCTTGCCTTGGTTAACAGATGGAGATCCAACTTCCAATACGTGACTTTGTGGTTTTAATTGTAGAACTAGTATGGCGACATTATATACGGTACCGATGCCGTCTATGATTGATACATTTATATTTGAAGTTGTTTTATACACTATGCACTTATAATAGTATCAAATGATTTGTTTTAAACGTACCAAGCATATTTGGATATTATAAGGGAAAACCCTATCCTCTGGCTTGCGTTGCGTTGTGTGATGACCTGGGTCTTATAATAGCTTCATTTTTTTTTAAAAACATTGCGTTGTTTATTATATGCACTGGTATTCTTGGGAGGAAACCCGTTCCGTGTTATACGGCGTGGTCCCTTGATTTACTTTATTTTAAAGTAAAGGTGTAAATAACTGTTTTAGTTCTCACACCAGTCACATGACTGACCTGGAGTTTATTGTTTTAACCTAAACTCTGGGTGCACCTGTTTTCAACACGGGCAGCTAGTAGTTTTGGTTTTGCAGATTTATATTCACAAGATCCTGGTTTACAACTGGAATGATATTCGGAAAGCTCTGTATCCGTATATCTCTTTCAGTTGTGTTTTGTACTATTTTCCGCTGCATTGTAATTTGTAAATCTCTGATATTTATCAAATGTAAATTATTTGTGCATGCTCTGTATATTCTTTTACTCTGATGTAAATTGTTGTAATAAGCAATGAAATGTTCTTTTGTTTGCGTTCTGATTTGTCATGTTCTCAACTCAATCAGTGCTCTCCTTCACGAAGAAGTTAGGGTCGTCACATTTGGTATCCGAGCTTTAGTTTACAGAGCTCGAGAATAAGACACTTTAGAACTAAACGAAAGAATTCAACAGAGATTGGATTAATATTATCCAATGAGAATGACTCGTTAGAGATGGGATCAGTTGTATCCTAGAATGATTCGAAAGAGTGTTATTTTCAAAATAAAAGTGAAAACCAATTTTGTTTTGAAAATTTAATCTAATTATATGTATTTGAGTATATTATCTTATTTTATTTTGGATAATCGAGTATATGAGATTTTGCATATACGCATCATGAACGTATATACGAAGTTTTAATATACTGGATAGATATAGAATCACACTCTAGTCGCCCAGAGATAATTCTGGTAATGCGGCCGCAGTATCAGTATTTATGATCGAGCTTCGAAAGTGGGATGTCTATATATTTCCAATTAACTGGTGTGAGAACCAAAACTAGATAGCGTTTATTGTTGTGATTTGACATCAAAAATGGATTTTTATATATATAAAAATTATGAATTTGGAAAGATAATCAACAAATTGATTGATGATTGTGTTGTTTAATTATTGGTTTGATTAATTAAAATTTTGAACCATTAAGCCAAATTGTATCAAATATTGAGATGAATTGAAATTGATTGCAATTGCATGCCTATACATGTATATACATTGAACATGTCATAGCAGAGAAGCTAAGCAGAGGAATAAAATTGTATGCCCGACAAATAGGTACATGTTTACTAAATTTTTGGGTTTGGATGATTTTATGAGCCGATTGGGTTGCCGCTTAGTTTTTTCTTTTTATTTTTGAGATGAGAGGGCCTGTGTGGTGGTTTGGCGATTTTCCCGGTGCTCCCCGTATATAGGAGGTTATGGCGAAATTTTTTGAAAATTTAGGGTGTTAGCCAAATTTTTGAAAAATTAGAAATTCTTAGAACTAAAAAGTTGAAGAATGAAAGTTGAGTTGGTTAGTTAAACAACTTTCAGCTCCGTTCCTATTCGAGGACGAAAAGGTTTTAAGTGGGGGAGATTGTAACAACCTGGAAAATCAGAACCAATTTAAAATTTTTATTTTGGAAATTTTAATGAATTTTGAATATTCAAAATGATTTATTTTAAATAATAGCGACTAGAAATTTATTTTGAATAGAATTAGAACGTATAAATTTATATAAATTTCTAATTAGAATATAAATATTTATTTTAATTATAAAAGGAATTGAAAATGGCGCGGTAGTTTAAAATTCAATTTCAAATTTTAAATGAATGTACAGGATTCAAAATAAACCGGATTTCAGTGAAACTAGAAATATTTGAATCTACTTGAAATTATCTTTCCAACGAATCCAAAAAATTGAAATTTCATAGCGGGAATAAAAAGTTATGCCCAATTGAAAATTCAGAATAGTCGCTATGGAAATATAGCCCTTAAAAATAGCGATTTTGCAAACGATCTCCGTTTTCGACGAAACCACTTTTGTTGGATCCAGAATATTGAGTTATTGCTAGATTCCAATTTTCGTAATTTTTTTGATCAATATGTGAGCATGGCAAAAGAAAACGTGTTTTGCCAGTTTTAGTCAATATGGATATACCAGAAAATGACCATTTTTCAAACGGTCTCCAAATTCGGCGAAATTAGTTTTTTTAGGACAGTATCGTCAAAACATAGCCAAATTTATTTTTCTGGAATTTTTAGAGTTAGTATGTGGCCCCAGTAAATTAAAATGTGCATTTGAATTTAAAATATATTGGTTTATATTTTAAATTTAACGGAAACTGATCATAATAGTTGAATTGGCTCACTAGACATATCCCATTGAGTTCGCAATGGGGGTATTACGCTAGGGATGATGGTCGTTGGACTCGATTCGGAGCTCGAAGGAAAAGTCAACTTTTTGGATAATAAAATATATAAAATAATTAAAATATAATATAACCCCCCCACATTTTCCCTCTCCCCAAATCAGAAATTCCAAACCCGATATTAAAAAAAGAAATAAAAAAACCGATGGAACTCGAAGGCGGCCCTCCACCGTCGACGCCATTGCGCCACCGCCACCTCCAGCTGGCGCCGAGCCCCCTACCTCGCCGGACCCCCTTCTCCTCTCTCCTTTCCCTAATGAGTGAAGCCCTACCCCGAAAAGCACCCAAACCGCCGCCTCTAAGCACCACAGCCTCACCGCCCGCCTGCTCCGCCCTACTCCCGCCGCTCGCCGGAAATCCCTCCCCTCAGCCGCCGATGAACGTAGCAACCCCCCTCCCTTCAATTTTAACTGTACGTCTTTGTTTTTTTTTTTTTTTGTTTATTTAAGGTAAATGATTTTATAAAATAAAACTCAGTTTTTTGGGTAATAGGAAAAAAAATGTAAAGATTGAATTTTTATAAATAAAAAGATTGAATTTTTATATGTTGAAAGATTACATTTCTGTATAATAAAAAGTTTGATTTTTAATGAAGTAAAGATTCGATTTTTAAAAATATAAAGATTTGATTTTTAAAAATATAAAGATTCGATTTTTAAAAATATAAAGATTCGATTTTTAAATATATAAAGATGAGATTTTTAAATATAGCAAGATGAGATTTAAAAATATAGAAAGTTACGATTTTTTAAATAGGAAAAAGTTTAGATTTTTAAATAGAAAAAGTTAAGATTTTTAATTTTGTAAAGAAATGATTTTTATTATAAAAAGGAATGATTTTTTTTAACATAAAGGTGAGGTTTTAATCATATAAAGGTGAAATTTTTATTTATATAAATTGCATATAAAAATATGCACATCGATATAAAAATTCGATCTTTATGAATATGAAAGCGATATAGAGATATGATTTTTAACCATATAAAAATATAATTTTTATATATATAATAACCAAATAAAAATACGATCTTTATAATGTAAACATCTTGTTAAAGATGTAATTTTTACACATATGAAGTAGCGAAATAAAAATATGATTTTTATTTATGTAGTAGCGAAATAGAAATATGATTTTTAATATAAAAATCTTGTGAAACAGATTGTGTTGGGATCAAAGCAGTGAATCTAAGAAACAGTAAAGAATGACGGAATGAAACCCCAAGGTGAGAACTTCTCACTATAATTTGTTATACAGTTATATATTTATTTTATAACAGCATATATGGACTGCTCCCCGTCATCCACAGACCATGGACGACTTGTTTGATTTGATTGTGTTGTGAAAATGATTGTGATATGGAATGGAATAAAATATTCATGTGTTGAATAAAATATTTTATAATTAAAAATATAATTTTAATGTGTATATGGATAAAATAAATATTCATAGACAAATCGGACGATTTTTTTATGTACACACATTTGACGGATATTGATTGGGATGATATATTTTACACATCGCCCAACTGCACAAATAATAATCAGTGTTTGTTGTTTGAAAACCCCACACGGGTATTGGGATGATATTGGACATACATTAATCCCAATATTTAGTTTCATGTCAATCGATGGGTTGACAGGCTGTTGTAAGCGTTATTTATTTATATTTAACGCTTATGCAGTTGTGTGGTGCACTCTGGATGATGGTTGATTGTTTATCATTGCTGTTATGTACATGTGTGGTATGAAATCCATATAAATAACATTATATGGTAATTGATTGTGTCATATTCCAGTTCAGAAAGAATGAATATTTTAAAATAAAAAATATTTTAAAATAACGAATATTTTAAAATAATATTCAGTAAAGGATCAAAATCTGATTTCGATGTCCGATTTGGGATAGACACGAATATATTTAAATATATAAAGCCGTGTTGATTAGATTAGTGCCATTTTGACATGAACGATATTTATATCGATTTTATTCATTTTTATAATGAATATCGAAAAGGAAGTGATTTCAAAATCTGAAGTTTAAAAATATTATCATTTATATATTAATGATATGAAATATTGAATTTTGATTTAAAATTGAATATGAAGTTGAAATCATTTTCAAAACGAATTTAAAATGATTTATAAAATACGTTTTAAATGGAAATCGATGAAATATATATAATATATATATTATATATGTATAATGGCCTGAATAGAACGCGCCGCGCCGCGGTAGTTCACAAAATTTGACCATTGACTTCGAATGGACATTACGGGAGATCCGACTGCCGGATTCTCCTAAAACCAGAACCGTTGGGTTCGTATCGAAAAGAGCTTTCCAACGAATACAAGAAATTTGAAATCTAATGATTGGATTTGGAATTATGTCCGAATCAAATTTGGAAAAGGTCGCTGTAAGTGCAGTTCGATGACCGTTTGTGGAAATCGACCGTACGGGCCATGATAAAATTATTGAAAATATTAATAATTTATGTAAAATCATAATAAATGATTTGGAAAGAATTGGGATAAAAAATTCCATATTTGAAAAGATAAAAATATATTTTTATCGAAATGAACTAGTTATGAACTAGAATTATAATCCAATATTTTTAAATAAATAAATTGGATTTGAAATGGTTTTAAAAATAACCGGAATTTCCAATATATGAATTGGAATGGATTTGAATCGAAATTATATTCGGAATATTTCGATGTTGGATTCCCTGATTATACAGACATTGTGGAGGAATTTGGAAGATATATATATTGTTATTCCAATACGATATTTGTTGGTTTCAGAATTTGATATTGAATATAAGCCGATATATTTTCTATTCAGAGCCTTGTATTTAATATCAAATGGGATTTTGGGTTTGTCGTGAACGGTGTCTTCAGTAACACAGTTCTTAAACCCAGTTGAGAAAAGATATAAATCTTTTTATTAAGATTTAATGAAGTTTACCAGTTAATTAACATTTAATTTGAATTGAATTGAAATTGGATTTTGGGTTTATCGTGAACGGTGTTTTAAATAACACTTGTTCTTTAACCCGATTAACAAAGGAATGAGATTTTGGGTTTGTCGTGAAAGGTATCTTTAATAATACTGTTCTTAAACCCAATGGAGTTAATAAAATTAGAAACTAACTGGAGATCAGCTAAGTTGAATGGTTTCCTGAGTATTGATCTGATGTTGGTTTCGGCCTTCGGGATTAATACTTAGGGAATTGTTCTCTTACTAATTTACGGTTAGAGGCTGATGGGATGGGGTCTTCAGTAACACTATTCTTAAACCCCATGTGAAAAGAATAAATCTTTTAGTTAAGATGTAGAGAAGAATTACCAATTAATTAACATTTAATTGGATTTGAAATGGAATGCGAATTGGGTTTATTGTGAACTGTGTTTTAACGACATTTGTTCTTTAACCCGATTCACAGTGAAATATGATTTGGAATTTATAAATCTTTTAATTAAGATTTAGGGGAAATTTCCAAAGAAAAGTTTTCCAGTTTAATAAAATAAATTCATATGGAATGGAATTCGATTCAGTAATAATCGAAGTGAACTCCTGTGGAGGAAGACTGTTACTGTAAATGGAATTTAAAAGGCTGTGTCGTTATTCCATTTATATTATCGGTTGGATATGGAAGTTCATATCGATTATATATATTGATCCGTTTTCCGTGAAGACTCCATTGTTAATGGAATGTGATTTTGGGTTTATCGTGAGCTGTGTTTTAAATGACATTAGTTCTTTAACCCAGTTAAAGATAAGATTTATTTCTTAACTTTGAATAATCATTAAGTAATGTTTTTTGGAAATTAAAACTGAATTAGAGTTTTAATGAATCTTTAAATAGAGTGAAAGGTGAATTTGATAACTAAAATTATCAAATTCAAGAAATGATTGAGAATGGGGTACCACCAGTTTTACTCCAGGCGATAGTTAAATGTTTAATTAGATTTGAACGTGAATGGTAAGTGAATTTACCGATAACATCGTGGTGTTAGATATGAAGTATTACCAGTTTTGCTTCACGGGATGAATAGGTTGGGATTGGGAAATTTAACAAACGATTACTTCGGTAAGGTTCGCTAATCCCGACTAGTTTGGATAAACCTTAATTTGGTTTGAATTGATATCCAAAGGAAAGAATTTATCTTTGATAAAATTAATGGGAACTTTTCCCAATGGATATGAATATGTAAATAAAAGAATATTCAAAATAGGAATGAGGTGTGTGTTGTGTTTTTATAGCACTTGTTTATTATATACGCGAGATATTCAGAAAATCCGGGTTTATCCCATTCTGAATAACTAAATCGGCGATGAGTCGGCGATGAAGACGGTGGTTGAAGAACGGAGGTCTTCACATCGTTTGGATGATTACGGATGTCTTGACTGGGCTGTACACCCAAGACAAGGTAATAAGTGTTGATCATCCAGACGTACTTGTAGATCGACCGGATATGCGAGGACCTCTCTCTTGTATTGGACATATGGGATGAGGAATAAGGTGCCTCCGGTTTTGTTCAGGCCCAGAATGGACTTGTATGGATGTGTGGCTGACATTGGACTTCATTCTGTGTGATTGATGGACATCAGTTGCATGGCGTGAATTGCCAGTGTGGCATGCTAAGATGCAAATGATCAAGGCTTCTGTTGAAAAGCAGAGTCTTGTGGTTGATGATCAAAGCACGGCTTTAATATAGCATAGCTTTGTGTATAACGTTAGTTCGCGAGCCTCACACCCCGGTGTGAACCAGAAACGGGAGAGGACATCAGGGAGGGCATGGGTTTCCTTCTAGCTAAGAGTGTTGTCTGGGTTTTGCATGCCCAGACGTTTTACTTATGTGGATGATGGATAGCGAGGCGCCTCAGATATATCGACATTGCGGGGCCGATGGATGGTATGGTCTTTATACAAACCAATTTTACGCCCCATAGGGCTGGGAAACGTAGTGTTCAGGCATTTAAATCCACATTGAGTGGACCGGCCCTGACGATCTAAAGGCTTGCCTGAGTACTTGTCTGAGGCTTGGGCTAGAGAGTCTCGAAGCGGGAAGGACGATCCCTTGCCTTGGTTCACAGATGGAGATCCAACTTCCAATATGTGACTTTGCGGTTTTAATTGTAGAACTAGTATGGCGACATGATATACGGTACCCATATCGTCTATGATTGATACATTTATATTTGAAGTTGTTTTATACACTATGCACTAACAATAGTATCAAATGATTTGTTTTAAACGTACCAAGCATGTTTGGCTATTATAAGGGAAAACCCTATCCTCCGGCTTGCGTTGCATTGTGTGATGGGACCTGTGTCTTATAATAGCTTCATTTTTCCAAAAAGCATTGCGTTGTTTATTCTATGCACTGGTATTCTTGGGAGGAAACCCGTTCTGTGTTATACGGCGTGGTCCCTTGATTTACTTTATTCTAAAGTAAAGGTTTAAATAACCGTTTTAGTTCTCACACCAGTCATATGATTGTGCTGTAGTTTATTGTTTTAACCTAAACTCTGGGTGCCCCTATTTCCCTCACGGGCAGCTAGTAGTTTTGGTTTTGCAGACTTATATTCACAGGATCCTAGTTTACAGCTGGAATGATATTTGGAAAGCTCTGTATCCGTATATCTCTTTCAGTTGTGTTTTGTATTATTTTCCGCTGCATTGTAATTTGTAAATCTATGATATTTATCAAATGTATATTATTTGTACATGCTCTGTATATTCTTGTACTCTGATGTAAATTGTTGTAATAAGCAATGCAATGTTCTTCTGTTTGCATTCTGATTTGTCGTGTTCTCAATTCAATCCAGGCTTTCCTTCACGGGGAAGTTCGGGTCGCACGTATAAAATGTTAAAATGTAATAAAAAGGGAATTTAGATTGAAAATAGACAAACTTGATAAGATTTTCAAATTAGCTATGACATGGGTTATGACAAAAAATGGACTATAACATATTTGCATAAACATGATAGATTGTACAAACATAAAGAATCACAATAAACAAACGTGGTTTATCTATAGATATGAATATGACATGAAGTTGTAAATGGTAAACATGCTTAACAAGAGAAAAATTGACAAATAATTTCATAAGCTTAAGTTTATGATTATTCGATGGGGCCTTATGATTAGTTGTTGATTATTCTATGGGGTATTATGATTAGGCGTTCGATGGTAAATAAACAAACAAATTAGGTTTAATATAATAATCAAACTAATGTTAAGTTGTAAGCCTAATTTTATGTTTATTCTATAGCTATGGTTTCTATGGTAAATCTTTGGGGTCCCTAGTCAAAGGGGATTTGGGTCAAGCAGGATTTGTTTGTTGGGGATCCATACTAGTTAATATACACTTTTTTATCATGTACGGTCTTATAAGAGGCAAGGGCACACACCATGTTGAGCTAGGTAGTAAGATGGTCCAAATGGAGGTGGTTTCTGGCAGTTCAATGTGCGTGCATTGATCCAACTAGGAAAAATAAGACACTGTGACGCTTGTGTTTTTGCTATGTCTTTTGCTGATGGATCGAGCCTGATAGATTCATGGCCCATAGTAGGCATAGGTTATAACTTTATGGTTTACTAACCAATCAATGGGTAGTATTATAATAATCATCCTAATTATACGATGTTTTGTAATCGTGAAATTGCAAGCAATCAAATTGCTATTGCAATAAAATAGGAAATAGAATGAGATAGCAATTTGACCAAACCTTTAGTTTTCGTATAAAATTCCTACATGTTCACCTGATAGTTGTGCATGTACACTTCCCTACATGACACTAGAACTATTATTCTACCTATTGCCTTTATTTATCAATCGTGCTAGTAATTATACAACTCACCAAACTTTATGTCTGACCCACTTCTCTTTCCTTTTCCCTAGTAGGCTCTAGGGTGGACTGCTTGAAATACTTTTTCTTATAGGCTTATACCTTATTTTGCAGACTGGCTGTACTGATGGTCCAATTGAGGGATATTTTTCTTTTATTGTACTTTGATTTTATAACAGAGATGTACTTTTTCATGCGATACATGTTTTGTATAAAACTTATCTTATGTGGAATAAAGTTTTGTAATGATAATTTTATTAATGAAATAATGTTTTCGTTGTCTTTATTTTTATGTCTTGTGAATCTTATTCTTGTGAATTATTTCTTTGTACTTACAACGCTCCATATCCCTTAGTACGACAGTTTAAAGTATAAGTGCTTAGCGGATAAAATGTTGTTAAGGTATAAAAAGTTATAGAAGGGATAAAGCGAGGAAATAACAGATAAGTATAAAACATCATATAAAACTAGTATTTAATGCTTTTATAAATATATAAATGAAAAATTAACATTCAGCTTACTTATAATCAGTATTCTTAATTTTTAATAAAAGAATATGCATATATATGTAAACTTTTATTTTGCTTGATTAAATCTAGTAGAATATTATAGTATTTTCTATTCTGAAAAATATAAGTGAAAAATAATATTCAAAAAATATTTTTATAAATTTTATGATGTATAATTATCATTTTTTAAATTCATTTCTTTTATATTAGCTGAAATAGCGGAATATAGTTGAAATAATGAGATATACCAGGAATATCGGAATATAGTTGGGCTAAAAGTGGAAAGGCTATTTTGGAGGCTATTTGGAAATAGCGTAGCGGTAGAAATCTGCTACATGATATAGTTGGGATATGGCGGGTAATTGCGGGGCATCAACCGCACTAGTATGACCTTGATTGGGAATACTAAAGGGTGTGGGATGTTTCAGTATTTATATGGAAATTGTAAATGTCTATCAATAAGCCAAGTCTTACTACATATCGTGAAATGTAGAATGGGAAACAGAGTCCTTTAAACCATAAAAACCACTTAGCATTTACCTGATTTTTGAAGGAGTGACACTGCTTTTTCCATCCTTTGATCTCCTATCTTTTACTTATTATTCTTCGAGCATGTTTCCTTAAAGACCGTGTTATTTTCAAGAGGTTCTGATATCACTTTTTCCCTGATATCTTTCTATTGGAACTTCCTTGGATTTATGTTTTTATAGAAAATCGGTACTTCATTAAAATATATGTATATATATTATATATATATAAATATATTCTACATTGATAGTTGTACAAATTCAAAACAAGTGATAGAACCCTCATTCTGAAAAAACACTCGTACTGAATACTTGTACAAACTAGAGACATAAAGTCTGAAGATAATACGTGTTTATCTCTATCGAGAATCCAACATAAGGCAAACTATAACCCACAAGAAAAACACATAGTACTCTTTTTCCTAAGGAGGGATAAACACTAAGTACTAGAAGAAGAACCTGCTGCTAAGACAGATAAACTTGTCAGCTTCTTAAATTTCTTTCTCTTCTTCTTCTTCTTTCCCTTAATCTTATTTACCATATTAATCCATTCAGGATTGTAAATTTCTCCAGCCTCCATATCTTCCTGGTCATCATTAGCTGCCTCATTAGACCTTGCCCTATGTACTATTTTAATATTTTCATGATATGTTCAGAAGTTTTGTTATCTATAATGTTTCCAATAGATGAATCCATTTCATCAGCAGCGGCCATCAAGTCCATATCATTAGACTTAGAAGAATTCATATCACCTTCAAGTAGTTCCAAAAATTGGTTATGGGTCTCTATATTGTTGTCTTGCTAAACTGTAGCGCAATTAGGTTCTTGAGAAATAGGATCTACAGGGTCTTGCACATCAACGTGTTGTACATTATTGTCAATTTCCATAGAATTATTAGGGAAAGATGAAGGAAACGAATGCTTGGGAATCCAGACTTTAGTGAATTGGCAGACATTTTCTACATGACCAAAACTATAGCAATTCGAGCACCTGAGTGGATATCACTCATACTCTACTCCATGAGGAATGCTCCCAAGGATGATTATACAAGTCATATATCCATGAATTTTAGCTATGGAGGGCTACTTGAGGCCATAAGAAGTCCGCATCGAGCAGATTAGCTAGGTACTGAATGCTAACCTTAACACCTTTTTGCTACAATTCCTCATGTCTTTTCCTTTTATCCCTCCAACAATGTCATTAAATTCGTGAATCATTTCGTCTTTGTCTAGATATCAAGACTCGTCTAATGGCTGCTTGATTAAAAAGGAGGGTGATAATACAAAAATGTTATAACCCTAGTCACAATCACATATGACTTAACATATCGGGCTTCTCAATGCAGCAGGTCTTCAAACCCAAAAAAATTTGATTTAGGCTATTCTCTTTGTCGTTTTGCTTATACAAGACCTAGCATTCATAGAGGTTTCCATAGCCTCTTGTCTTTGTCGTAATCTGTATTTTGCTGGTTGATCTATCCATTTTATGTAAATCCAACCATTGATGCTCTGTCTGCTTGCTGCAGGGCATAAATTTTGAACAAAGCTGGCTATGCAAACCACAAATAATACACCATGCCCCAACATTACTTATACGCAATCGTCACTTCTTTCTTTTCCTATTTAAACAAAAAATCCATAATCCAGAGGAAACCCCATGATACAATCCTAATTCATGAATAAAGAGGGATATTTGTAATGTTATTCCATTTAATAATCAAATTACTCTAAAAAGAATTCAAAAATTGTTTAGCTAAATTAGTGTTGAGTCTTTCAACCAGAACCATTAGACCATCATTAGCAATTTGTTGCCCTATCAACAAATCACCCTGCAAGGACAATTAATATACATAATTAACTACGATTAACAATTTGGTTGACATTAAATCTGGTGATTTGGTTATAGTTTAGTGGCGTATTAGCAAATTTCTGTATACAACTATTCGCTAAAGTATACAATTGTAATGATCACCCATAACTCCTGCACTTAACAACAGAAATAATGCACTGAAAGACGTGTCAGGCATCTATGGACAACCATCGAGGTGAAACACAATCAGAACTTGTTTTATAACTTACAATGCAAAGATGAAATATAATAGAACATATACAACAGGCAGTAATAGTGAAGCATATTTGAGCAGAAATTTAATCTTTCATAACAACTAGAAAGAATATCTGTACCCTTGGATTAAAACATATGTATGTACAAATTTTGCCTCACTGCAACACTTAGAGTCAAACAACGGAAATTACAGATACTAGATAGTAGAAAAGTAACACGCCAGCCTCCTACTCATCACCGCACAAAGCATCATCCTCACTAAGATATCACCTGTCAACTGCTACTTAGTTTGCCCATCCAAAACCGGATGAATAGCCCAAGGTAATAAGAGGGAAACATAAAACCTTGAGTCAGACAACAATCTTAGTGAGTGATAAAACAAATACCTAACATCATCAACAAAGTATATGAGAATAGATAGATTAACCAACCAATCTACCAAAACACCAAATAAGAACTCAACCCCGTATTCCCCACACTGGACAATGATAGCCTTTACAACCAAGCATTTCAATCATACATCCATGGCAATCAGAACAACCATTCATTCATGGAAATCAAAAGTAACCAAGCAATGACAAAAAAAGCAACTAGTTATATCTCATGTAAACCGTCCTAATTGAGATTGATATTCCCCAAGCACAATCCCCAGAGGCCTAAACCAATATCAGACGAGCACCCAAGAAACATCTCTTTCGACGTCAGATAATCTACGTGAGACGGTACATGCAAACAACCAACATTCATGACTGACTCTGGATATCACTGCCAATCCTGCTTTGAAACCATCTTTAATCGTATGACTGGCTATACACTTTTCCATCAATTGTCAAGGGCTAATGGTAAACCCCGGTTCTAGCAAAAACTCCATACGCCATACAACGAAATGTAACTAGGCCCGTTCGAGCTGCCCTGGGTACTTGACCATACAACGAAATCGTGTGACTCCTGCTTTGAGTCCGCTAGAACCTACGACAACGATAATTCCTCGGCCTTCAGTATCTCTAGTCATCATCACCGGTGATAATCCAACCACTATCCACGAACTCAAAACACCCTTAAGTCGTTTTCACATTCATTGCATTACGACGATCAACGAACACTTCACAACACTTTGAACCTTCACTATTGAATTCACTTCGAACTCATCACCATTCTCAAACCAAAAAGATACGTTATTTGGTCGATATTCCTTTCCATAGCATTTCCTGACTTTGCGCTACGAAAAACCAGCCACATCACTAATCTCCATTCCACAACGTTTACAAACGATGCAGCTTCCTTAGATCGCTACTTGATCCCAACTCACTAGGTCGCTCCCACGACCTAGCTCTTAGATCGTTCCCCCGACCTAAGCTCCTCCATGCCCCATCACGAGTCATCCCAACCTCTTGCATTTCCAATGACCTAACTAGATCGTCTTCTACCCACGACTTGACTTGCTTGCAATGATCCAGCTCCATGCGAACCATAAAGCTCCCAACGGCCTACGGCCTAACACCAACAACCTGACCTTCATGCCTTGCTTTTTGAAGATGAACGACCTACCTCAAATGCTTTTGAACGACCTAACCCTTGCACGAACGGTCTAACCCATTTCTTGGAGAACAAGAAAACGACACGACCTATGAAAAATGACCCGACTCCAGGTCTGACCAAAATAGCTCCAATCTTGACCAAATCATCACCAAACGACAAAATTGGTAAAATCAACTCATCCAATTCAACAATAAACACTTCATGAAACCATAAACAACATCAAAATGGCAATTTTCATCATTATTCATATAAAATTAATTAAATCATGATAAATCGATAATTGAACTAAAACGATGGATCTAACTTGTATAAACATACGAATGAACACAGAAATTACTGATTTTAAGTTACTAGATTAGATCCTATGGCGATTCATATGAAAATATACTTACCATGATGAAGATCTAGGAGAAAATGACTTGAAAAATAATGAAATTATGATCAAACAACTCATATACTTGATTGAATCCATGTGAGAGATACATATCACTCACCAATTCTCCAAAACAACACAAAATCAATGAACCATTAATCGAAACAGCAAAAACACTCTTCAAACCTTCCAATTTGATGAAATCTCTCTTCACTTTGCGTAGATCTAGTTTCAAACGATGTAGATCTTCGACTCCCTTACGTAGATCTAGAATTTTAATGGTGGAAAGTGTATTTGATCGAGCAAGGAGGATTGCGAGCTCAACCAAATGAGAAAAGGATGAAAGTAAACTATTCTCCATGCCTCTAACCCCCTATTTATAGCCTTCCACCAACCCACTAATGGGCCACTCCAAATCAGCCCATTATGGCTAGCCAAACCTGAACAGAAAATTGTAAAACACAAGAATAGCGATTTCCCCCAAATAGCTAAACTAAATCTTTAATGTGACCACTCTATGAAATTGGAAACACCATTTCCTTTCCAATAAAACAATCTCAAACCCTGACTCGATCCCAGTTAAAAGTTATGCCCTATGCAAAACTAACATAGGCAAAATGGTCATAAATAAAATTGGTAAAAATTATGGACATGCCTCACATCCCCATAACCAACATATCCAAAGATGAGAATGATCCATCCCTCAGCAAATTAAATAAAAATATTTTACGCTCCTCCAATACATAAAATGCGGGCTTTTACAACAATGGTAGGATAATAATATTCATACGTATTTGAAGTATGTGATTAGAGTTACTTGGTAAAGTCAATTGTTGATTGGTGGTTAACAGATTTTTATTTTTTGAAGTTAGTAAATACCATACAAATCTAATTATTATTTCATGTTATTTCAATTGTCTTTTAATTATTTCGTTCCTCATCAAGTTTATATATTTGATATTTGACATTTGACATTTGCACTCTTTTGCAAATATAAAAACCATTAACGATGACTTTAGTTTCAACTCTAAATGCTGATTAACTTGCATTCCATTTTTTCCCTTTTTAAATATTATAGGACATGTTTTACGTATATTCCTATTAATAATGAAAAGAAAGAATAATGGGAAAGTTTTCGTATACGATATTATATCCATATCCAGCTATATATTTTCATATATGGTATTATATCCATATGCAGTTGTACATTTCCGCATATAACAAAGCAACAGTCACATGCCCATTATTCGAGCCATTTACAATTATTTCTTGTATTATAAATAGAGACTCCTCTATATAATTTGCATCATCTTGTATTACACTTCTTCAATAATAAACTGTTGTTTCATCTCAATTTTGTTTTTCTATCATGGTATTAGAGCATCATTAAGGCTTAACAGCCATCGATCCATATTCATCGTTTCATGGCTAATGATACTGCTTCATTAGCTTCTGACAATGCTACTGGAACGATTGAAATCCTTATTGTTGTTGACAAACTCACCAAAACTATAATTTGTCCTCAAATCACTACTAATTACAGTGCAATTAGACAAAAACAATTAGTGGCTTTAAAACTTCAGATCGAGACTGCAGTCCAAGGTTATGGCCCTTAAGGCTTCATCATGGGGGCTTTATTAGTTCCACTAAAATACAGTACTGATCAAGAGAATAATATAGTCAGTAATGAAAAATACATGAAATACCACAGGCAAGATCGTTTAATCAGTTCATGACTACTATCCTCTATCAATCAAACCTTATTACCACAAGAGATTGGCTACGAAAGTGCTAATGGGATATGGACAACAGTAGAAAAATCCTTCAACAACCAGTAAGCTACTAAAGTCATGTTTTATAAAAGACAAATGAAAAAAATAAAGAAGGTCAACATTACCATGAAAGAGTACTTAAGCAAAATTAAATCTGTTTGTGACATGTTAGAAGCTACTGGCCATAAAGTGCAAGATTCTGAACAAACCTTGACTATTCTCAATGGCTTAAGTGAAGAACAAGAGGCCGTAGAAGCCATAATTTCCTCACAAAGGAATTTTCATCTCTTGATGATGTTCACTCAATTTTATTAGCACATGAAGCTAGGCTTGAAGGAAAGAAAGCTCAAGAAAGTGACTTCTCTATTAACTATGCTGTTAATAAAAGTAACGACAATAACAGAAATCAGATAAGTAATAATTAAATAAATGAGCAAACCTTTCAGAAGGGCAAACCCACCACTAGACACTGAGGTGGTAGAGGAAGAGGACGCTAGAGTAACAACAACAATGATCAACTAAAGTGCCAAATATGTGAGAAGATTGGCCGTACACAAATCAAGTGCTATTTCAGATACAATTCAAACTACTTAACAAGCCAAGCCAGCTACAACAGTAAAAAAACACCAATTTCACTGCCAATTTAGCACAAGGACAGGGAGATGCAACTAATCATACTGTTAACCCCATTGTGAAACGCGGTTCAGGAAACAATGGTTCAGATATGTCACAGAGCATGCAAGCACTAACCCGTTCGAGCGCAACATAGTTGAGCGACATAAGTGTTCGGTTGAGCATCATGGTTGAGCACCCTGGGTCAAGCACCGTGGCTCGAACACCATGGATCGAACGCTATGGGTCGAATACTACAAGCAGTGTTTACTTTAGTGCTAAGCTGATCGGTCGAATAAGACAGTTGCTCGAGAAACGCCACGGTCGAGCGCCAACCAAGTGTCGAACATCATGAAGCACTAAGGTCGAGCAGACTGAAATACTGAGTCGAGCAGACATTATATAATGTGATACGCTGGTACAATGTGAAGCCCAAAGGTTCTACATACATTATAAAAAGACTAAGTGCCATATACATGAAGCATATGATGTCAAGGACGTTCAGCATTAGTACATGGCACAAATATAATGTAAAGTAACAAGGTGGCTCGCACAAAATAGTGATCTAGGTCGATCAAACTTAAACTAGTGGGAATGTGCAGTGTTGCACGTACAGAAGAAAGGCTCATTCAAGAAATAGTTTCAGCGCCAAGGTTGTGATTATTGTTCCTTTATATGTAAATTCTGCATAAGGAAAAGTCATATAGACGCATAACAAAGCACGTGCCTTGCTAATTAATGGGTGTTCATATATTACAAAATGTGAATGTAAAACAAGGGTCAGCCGCAGTTTAACAAACGATGATATATAGTATGGCAGCACGTCCCTTCTTATATGTTAAATACATCAAGTAGCTGATCTGCTCAAATGACGCCACATGGCAAAATTATGGTTCCACGTGAAGAAACATACATGTAATCACAGTAGGTATGCACTACATATCAGAGTCGAGCAAGCCATGCCACTTTCACGTAGTCGTACAACAGGCCAAGGGTCAAGCGGGATATGTTATCACATGGTAGAGAACAATTTCTTCTATGAAGAAATGCGTGGAATAGTAGGCATATAAGAGAACTGATGGCACTTTCATAATTATTGATTCCATATTCGAAAGGGACAAAAGCAGGAGTGGCAGTTTCGTAGTTCTTGATTCCATTTTGGGAATAGAACACATCCAAAAGCATGCACGTGGTTTGTGATAACGCAAGAACGGGTCGGCCCTAATATAAAATGAATTAGCAGATAATATAACAGGGTCGGTCATGCATCAATTTATTTTGGGTCGGTTAGCAAAAGAGAAAGTAGTTCGATCAGCAATCATTTTTAGGGGTCGGTCATTGATAATAGGCAGTGGTAGAACCGTAAATAAGTCAGCGAACGACCCATACCCTTTTTCACCATAATTATAGTTTTTCCACATGGTCCAAACTTCTCCTATAAATACCCCATTACCCCACACTTCAAGGGACCGATTCTTCTACCCCGAAGGGCTGCCCAAATCACTTCTTCACCATTCTAAAGCTCCTTAAAGCTCCATTAATGGCCACCAAATCTCTCTCCTTCTTCCTCCAATAAGATGAAGAACAAATCACATCCATTATCCATTCAAAATGGCTCTAACTCAATTCTAGTGCTGTCCAACCGCCATTGATCTTCTCTAAAAGCCCAGATCTAACACAAACTTCATTATGGAATCAAGGAAAAGCATCTACGCGCCAAAATGATTAAAGATCTACAAGATAACTTTCACAATCCGCGAGATCTGATCCATTCCTCTATGAATTCAAGTGAGATCTAAAGCTAAAAGAGAGCGATAATGGGGAATCATTGTAAAGAGAATGAGCAAATGATATAAACGAGATGTACGAGATGATGTTATATGCATGTAATTTTCTCCATGATAATGAAGAAAACTTCAAAAGTGGACGTAGATCTATCCAAATCGAACCACTATAAAAAAACCTTGTCTTTTACTTACTTTTCCCACTTTTTTACTTGCATTTGTATTTGTGGCCCATTTTCATTTTGCATACCATTTGGTGAAGTGTGATTTCACACCTTTAGCATCTGAACCATTTTTGATTCAAACATTTAGCGCCCACCGTGGGGCTGCATTCGCGCTTCCTTCTCTCACACTTTCCCAAGGTTAAAGGCCTTGCATAGAAGATCTAAACTACCTCCTTTTCCAAAATCATGGCTGAATCAAAGAAGACCACAAGTAAAGCCATTGAAAATGACAGCGTTGCTAACAATGAGACCACTCCACTCACCAACCGCTTCGAAGTTGGAGAAAATTCAATATCTGGAGCCGAAGTGACTAAAGACGAATTAGATGTCGTCGTTGCTAACTTGAGTCAACGCATGGCGTCTCCAACAAAGATTCAATGGAAGCTAATAAAAATTTGGTGGATGCTAATCAAGTTTTAATGGATAAAATGAGTGCTCTCCTAAACGCTTAACCGAATCTCGTTCCTCCTCCGAAGATCCATGTCAACCATGAAGAGAATACAAACTCATCGGCCTCCGATCATCATCATAATGAAAATATGGAAGGGTTTGTTGACAAAAGCAATGCTAATATCGAAGAATCAAAATTGAAACTAAAAACCGTTCCGATCGAAATATCCGACGAGTTGCGAGTCCCGATGCGGGAGCACCTTCCCATAGTGGAAGTAAAAGACCTAGATCTTTTAAACGCGATCGCTCGGCACGATGAGCACCTGGAAAAGAGATCGAATTCCTCTCTCCGAAACGACACAACTTGACGGAATATATTGTAAATATGGTAAAGCAAATCATGAAAGATAGCATGCCTCACAAAGACAATGAAAGAGAATGGGGCTTCTCCCCCAATAAAAATATGTTCACAAAGAGGATCCGCAAAACTGAGTTCCCCAAGAAGTTCACTCATCCTACTCTGCCTCCGTGCAATGGGACTTCTGATCTGAATCGCTTCCTGTATAGATATGAGTGGTACATGAATGTAGCCAAAGCAATAGACGAGATCAAATGCTTGTGCTTCCCTCTCTATCTAGAGGGTGTCGCATCGTTATGGTCCACAAGGTTGTCGCCTAAATCCATTGACCGATTTAATGACTTGATTCTGACATTCAAAGAACAGTTCAGACTACAGGCTACCAAGGCTAAGGACGTTATTTCTCTGACATCGTTGAAGCAGAATCCGGGAGAATCGTTTAAAGCCTTCCTCAAGAGATTTCACAATGCTTTGGCCGAGGTAGGAAATCCTAAGCCCCACATGATCTTAATGTCTCTAATTGGCACCATAGACGAGAAGAGCGAATTTGGTAAATGGATTAAAAAGAAAGAGCCAAACACGCTTGACAAATTCTACAAAAAAGCAGAGGAGTACGTGAGAGTCGACAACAATCCCGTGCCTCTTCAGATTATTGATGCTAACCAACCTCTTTAAGCTCCCAAAAACGCCGCTACCCAGTACAATCAGAAAAATCCCGGAGGTCAGAAAAGAGGAAGTGACGAGAAAGACAATCGAGATAGCAAAAAGCCTCGCTTTCTCAACCCATCAAAGCTAACGCCTATAAATGTCACTCCAGAAAACATCTTTACTGCGATTAAAGACATCGAAGATTATCTAATACCAAAACCTCAGAAAGTAAGCGGCGAACAAGCAAACTCTGGAAAGTTCTGCCGATTCCATAATCAGCCAGGCCATAACACCAACGAGCGTAGGCATCTGAAATCACTGATTGAAGAGCCGATTAAGAAAATTCGTCTGCAAAAATATGTGAAAAATCCAATTTCTTCAAACGCTGTTCCGATTCCCCAAGGCCATGGGGAAACAAGCAATGAAGCTCTTGCTCAAATCGATCCAAGACTGATCATCAACATAACTGTTGATTGTGCTCCAACTTTAATGGCTCAGAATAAGCGATCAACATCGCCATGTGTAACACCCCACGTCCATTAATGTCACACACAAAGGGAATGCATTAACTTCCATGGAGCGTTATTAGTGTACAGAACAGAATATAACAAGACAGATACAAATATTGGTACTTGAAAAAATTAAAACAACTTTTATTGCAGCGGAGAAAAGGTTTGATTACAACAACTTCATGAACCAATTACACTTAATATCCATCTTGACAAATTGATTTCAGAGTACATAAAGTAAAAAAGCATAACCCCAAACACAAGTAGCCATAAAAGAGATGAGCTGAACTTTACTTTCAGCAATCCAAGCGCTTCCAAAAGAGAGAGAAAGAGATCCAAATCAAGCTCCACTAGTACAAGTCCCACCCTGAGAACCGGGGGGGGGGGGGGGGGAAGAAAGAAAAGAGGCGAAAACAAAGGGGGTCAGACATGAAGTCTGGCGAGTACCATAACTTTAACAATACAATTATTAAAGTAATAAGGATAAGGCATAAACTGGTAAAACAAGGAATGACTATGAAGCAAGTGGGCAAGGCAAAGCAAACAGTGGAATATTTTGGCGTTAATTGCGCTCCTAATCACTATAGGATAATTATTATACTGCACCAATGCTAATTACACCACACCATTACTAGTCACCCTAAAAGTTGATCCTGCCTACTGAACAAAATAATAATAATAATAATAGTTTCGTGTACCCCTAGCTGTCTTCAAAGGTGCCGCATGCCCCTATCTCAACTAGTTGTACCCACTACCCTCCCCATTCTAATTACAATGTTTATTCATAATATGGTAGTTATACTCCTAGCTGTCTTCATAGGTGCCGTCTGCTCCTATCTCCGCTAGTCGTACCCACTACTTTCCCCATTCGATCGGCTCCCTAACTCGTAAATACCTGTGTCGGTCCCACAGTGGAGTGTATCACTCCCCAAAGTGGCAACCCGATACCACTAAAGATGCACGACTTATATCTACACGATGCAACAATGCCTTACCTACCAGTCCGGGCCTACGCACACACATGACCCCGTAGGACTTGCGTTGCCACCGCTAACCCGTTTTGACCTCTTACAATCAAACTCAGTAAGCGTGTCCCGTCCACGACTTGGGTCGAGCTCACAAAGATACTTAATGGGTTACTAGTTTGAAAAGGGTCCCCACACAAGCTTTCCACCTATGCTTGATCCCCACTAGAATTTCCCACTTAACCCCTTCTTATTCATGTCTTCTTACATGTTTTCAACTTGGTTAAGTGTTTATAATTATATCCCACATGTCACCGATGTTATTCACTAAACAAATCAACATGTGTTATTGGTTAAGCTTGTCTTAACCCTATCCGCTTATTAGATCAATATATTATTGGTTAAGATGGTCTTAACCCCATCCACTTATATCTTATTGGTTAAGTTGGTCTTATCCCTATCCGCTTATCAAGTCAATATACATTATTGGTTAAGTTTTTCTTAACCCTATCAGATCAATACATATTATTGGTTAAGTTTGTCTTAACCCTATCTGCTTATTAGATCAATATATTATTGGTTAAGTTGGTCTTAACCCCATCCACTTATAAGATTAATATATATATATATATATATATATATATATATATACATACATATATATTATTGGTTAAGCTGGTCTTAACCCAACCCACTTACCATGTTTTTTTTAATTAAGTACATCTTAGTTCACAGATACATTGGTTAAGAGAATAACTCCCTAAGTACCAACCCCTAAGACCGAAATCAACATCAGATTGTTACTCAGAGAATTACTCACTCAACCAAACTTCTGTTTGTCATTCATATTCGTCTTTGCTCAGCATTAATTAATTATTAATGCACAGACCTCTCACATTAAGTCGATTGCTTGTGGCCGTTGGATATGCCGGGCGGTTCCGGGCAGACTTCCACCACAAGCAAGACTTAACCTCGTGTCTAAGCATCTTTTAATTTATGACTTTGACCTCTCACATTAGACTACCATTTGTGGTTGTTGGATTTGCCAGGCAGGTCCGGGCAGTCTTACACCACAAACGAGTCTAACCTCGTGTCTTAGGCCTTTATTACTTATTTAATTTGTGCCTTTGACCTCTCACATTAGACTACCGTTTGTGGTTGCTGGATTTGTCGGGTGGGTCCGGGAAGTCTTACACCACAAACGAATCTAACCTCGTGTCTTAGGCATTTATTATTACACATTATTATTCAACCCCAATTTGAATTAGTATCCCTATTTCAAATTGTCAATAACTTCCAATTTTAATCCATGTCCATAATTGTCACTTAAATTATGTCCATAATTACTATGCATATAAATTAGGCCAATTAATGTCTCAATTTAATTATATGCCTTTATGCCATTTTATGCCAATTCACAATTATGCATATTTAATATTTTCCCATTATCCTCACGTCGTTCGTACGTTGAACATGAAATATGTTAGACTCGCAAATAGTCTAACTCATAAAAAGGAAAGAAACATCACAACTTGCGTAACACACAAAATAGATCTAACTTGCATAACATGGATCAAAACTGGCATGATTATGATTCATATTAACGTAAATTTGCATAATCAACACTTGCATAGGCAATAGTCATAAAACATAAATTTGTATAAACTATGTACTGTCATGGATCTAAATGTATATATTTAAACATGTAATTATGAACTTGCATATATGGATATGGTTTTCCTATGACTTGCATATGAATTTCATACAAACTTACATTCAAACTAGCATTTGATTCACATACAAAACTAGCATAGGAAACATAAATTTGCATAAGTATGTTACTGCCTTGGATCTAAATATAGATCTAATATCAAAATGTGAACTTGCATATGGATCTAAACATAGATCTAAACATAAAAATGTGAACTTTCATACGGATCTAAACACATAAATTAATGTCACACTTTTCGCTTATAAACTAGCATATGTATATACTTGATTCACATATGTTTTACATCCCGACTTGCATAAGATTGACATATGTTTTAACGTCCTAAACTTGCATACATATGTTTTAACATCACAAACTTGCATAAGATTCGCATATGATTTAACACATAAATTTGCATAAGATTCACATAACATAAACTTGCATATGATTCACAAATTAACATATGTAAACTTGCATAAAATGAATCAAGTTAAACATGTATAATTGTACATATAAATAGATCTACCAATCATACAACAACAAAACTGTCATATGTTCACAAACAGACAATAACATCACATGTTTCAACAGACATGTTCTCATAATCCAATTACAACCCATCATAATTAATTTATTAATTATATTGTGAAATAAATAGCACTCACAATCAAAAGAACAGTCTTGTTTTTCTGGGATCTGTATTCTGAAACTGAATTGCTCACCTTTGATGTAGACTAATTGTTATTCTAATTTGGATTTAGATTTGATTTTGACTTGATTTTATCTTTCTTTTAAGTTGAAGAAGGAATGGTGGCTAAACTAGAACGATCATGGACGGCATGGTGGCTCATTGGAATGAATTTGTGTGATTTAGGGTTTGAGGATTATGGTTGCTTTTATAAAAGTTAAATCTTATGTGAGCCGTTAGATCGTTTTAGGAGCAATTAGAGCCATCCAACTAAAGTAATGTGTCACTTAGCCAATCATAGTATGACACATAAGCGCTAACACCTCAGAATTTGTCACAAAGCCAATCAGAGAAGGCCACGTAAAAAAACATTCCTTGACCAACAAAAAATGCGCCACGTGCGCCACATGATGCGTACACGTCGTATATATATATGTATATATATATTCTATATATATATTCTTTATCTATCTTCCTAATTAACCATTTTCACACTAAACCACCTTTTGAACTGCGTTCGCACTAAGCCACTTTTTAGCCATTCCCCAAAAACAAAAATATGGCGCTGGCGGGGATCGAACTTTGTACCTCTTGTATGCAAGTCACATGTTCTAACTAAATGAGCTACTAAGTCTTTTGCTTACAAACTATAGAACAATGCTAAACATTATTCTTTTCTCATTCCTCTTTTTCATGTTTTGCTGCAATATTTAATTTAAAGTAGCTTCTTCATACGGAGTCCGATTTACGCAAACTCGGACTCTATCTCTAGCAGAATTCCGACACAAACGCAATGCCGCAACCCATTTCACTTAATTCTCCTTCTAAAAATTAAGTGTTCTTAAGTTTTTTAATTTTAATATTTAAAATTACGGGGTGTTACATTCTCCCCTCCTTAAAGGATTTCGTCCCCAGAATCTCCAAGTCAAGAAGAATGTATATCCTACCATCCAATCATCCATCTACTCAACCAACAATCACAGGCATCCATTGTCCTTAAAAGATTTCTAGTGCCATATGAACATATGCAAAAAAGTGTGTGTATATGTTCCTTACCTAATGCAAAATCAGGCGGTCTACTGATTCAGTTGACCTCCTTAATGCGACTCATGATAGTGCCATGCATCCATTATGTATGCAAAAGAGTCCTAATGATACATATTATTTCTACATGCGTGCACAACCATTCATCTTAATGCAGCATCCACATGATAATACAGCCATTATACGTCCATTAATTTAAATATGCACACATATTCATATGTAATATGAAAGTGATTGAGAAGATCTAGTGTCTAATGTGTGTGTAAATGTATACACGAGCAACCACTAGCAAACACTTGCATCCACTTGCATCCACCAAACATAACATGTCTCAAACACATGTTTTCAACCATAGGATTTTCCTATCTAAAGATTGAAGATATAATCGAGAGGACATACTAAACGATAAAACAGATATAAACAAAGTGATAGAAAAAGGAGAAGTTAAAAACATATCCTCAAAAGGGAAAGGGTACAACGTATGCATCTTGCTTTCCGTCCCCCAAGTTGCATCTCCTTGATCATCTCCCCATTGCACTATGACCAACTTGACCTCTCTGTTGCGTAGCTTTTTGACCTCCGATCCAAGGATGCGTGTAGGAGATTGTCTAACCGTGGTATCTCGCTCTGCTTCCACTTCTTTGAGCGTGTTCGGCTCCACCACCTCCGCCGTATCATGTAAACACTTACGCAAATGTGACAGGTAAAAACATGTCATGAACACCCCTAATCTAGTTGCCTCTTCTCATGTCCTTCCAAAATCTAGGATATATAACCTCAAAAGATCTTCAAGGATTCTATTCACCCATTTCTGTCCAACCACCCGTTTTTGGACGATAAGCGATGCTCGTACTTACCGCCTTCTGCCTATCACCTTTTCCTTTTGCATCGAAAACTGCTCCAAACCTCGTCCCGCAAGCATCGGTATATATTGTGAATGGTTTGATCCCATCTAGCAAAGTTAAAACTGGAGATGATATCTTCGCAAAGTCCTTAACGAACTTCCTATAGCAGCCCGTCTTCCCTAGAAAACTTCTTACTTCCGTTGCTTTTCTAGGAACCTTCCAATCTTGGATTGCCACCACCTTTGCAGGATCCCCTGCTATTCTTTCCTTAGAGACCATGTGTCCTAAGAACCTTGCCTCCTTCCTTCAAAAATGACATTTGGAGAACTTTTCTTCGAGTTGATGCACTCATAGGGTCTCTAAGACTTTCCCAAGATGTAGGGCATGCTCTTCCTCGCTTCTAGAGAAAATCAAGATATCATCCACAAAGACTACCACAAACTTGTTTAGAAACTCCCTAAACACCCTACTCATTAATTCAACGAAATATGTGGGTGCATTCGTCAAACCAAAAGGCATGACGAGCCACTCGAAGAAACCGTCAGGAGTTCTAAATGCAGTCTTATCTATGATGTCTTCAGCCATCCTTAGCTAATGAAATCCTGTAGCTAAATCCATTTATGAGAAAACAGAAGCACCAACCAACTGATCGAATAAATCGTCTATCCTCGGCAATGGGTGTCTGTTCTTCTTTGTGAGCTTATTCAGCTCTCTATAGTCCACGCACAGTCTAAGTGAACCATCAGCCTTTGTAGCAAAAACAACTGGAGCACCCCATTCCGAAATGCTTCTTCTTATGAACCCCTTCTCAAGCAACTCTTTCACTTACTTACTGAGTTCTCTTCTCTCCCTCGGAGCCATGTGGAGCACTGGTAATGCAATACGCTTTGCATTATCTACAAGGTATGTACGAAAGTCTATCTCGCGCCTTGGGGGTAAACGCCGAACTTCATCGAAGACATCACCATATTCATGGACCACACGAACAGATTCCAAATCATCGTTGGATGCGTCAAGAGATTCTAGGTAGCTAAGCATCACCGGACCTCTGGGGTCACAAGAAATATCAAGGGTCTTGCCACAACGAGTCAACAATCTAACTACCCTTCTTTCACAGACTAGGATGGCACCGTATCTGGCTAGCCAATCCATGCCTAGAATCAAGCCGTAGCCCATGAAGCCAAGAACGAAGGCATTGCATTCAAACCCAACGCCCAAGATAGACACTCTCAAATCCCGACAAATCATTGAAAGATGAGTCGAACCACCAATAGGATTTGAGACTACTATGGGATCTGTAACTAGACTAGTATTTAGGTGCAGTGTTTCAACTAACGAAGCAGATACAAACGAGTGTGAAGCGCCAGAATCAAACAAAGTACGAACAGGATGATCAAAAAGAAAAACCAAATTTCCAACCAAGATATATTTCTACCTCTATCAGGTATGTCAGTCGTGAGGGAACGCGTCTGCCTTCCAGAAGATCCTGTACCTTGTCCTTACCTTTGCCTTTTGCTTCTTTGGACGATCCTAATAAGATGTCTTGTAATGATAACAACTAGTCTTCTTCTTTCTAACGTCTTTAGTTAAGTAGTCAGGTATTTCACAAGTGTGGCCCTTCCTTTTCTCTTTTCCCCTTGTTATCCTTATCGCCTTTCTTTGGATCTACTTTATCGTGTGTCCTTTCCATGTCTCTCATGCACATTCTCTGTTCGTGGCCTCCTACCAAATGAGGCTTCGTTCTTCATTAACCAAGCAGCTAATTGAACCTTCCTCCCGTATTCTATCCTAAAGGTACCAACAAGTCCTCCACTTCCTCCTAGTTTTGACAGACGTGCCAGTCCCATGATGTGGTTTTCCATCCATCGTACGGAAGTTCTTACATATCTTAGAAAAAGCGTCTATATGCGTGAAGGAAGAAATTAAAAAAGGAAAGAGGAAGATATTCAAAACGAAGTATCGAAGGAAAGATATATGGCTCATGGGGGTTATGTTTTTAAAACAAACAAACTTTTCTCTTAAAAATACTCTCCTTAAAACATATTTTTGAAAGTATTTCTTTACAAAATGCTTTTGAAAAACAGTTTTTCAAAATTCATATCTGTTCTGGTAACCTTCAGCTCTGATACCACGTGTAACACCCCACGTCCATTAATGTCACACACAAAGGGAATGCATTAACTTCCATGGAGCGTTATTAGTGTATAGAATAGAATATAACAAGACATATACAAATATTGGTACTTGAAAATTTTAAAATAACTTTTATTGCAGCGGAGAAAAGGTTTGATTACAACAACTTCATAAACCAAGTACACTTAATATCCATCTGGACAAATTGTTTTCAGAGTACATAAAGTAAAAAGCATAACCCCAAACACAAGTAGCCATAAAAGAGATGAGCTGAACTTTACTTTCAGCAATCCAAGAACTTCCAAAAGAGAGTGAAAGAGATCCAAATCAAGCTCCGCTAGTACTAGTCCCACCTTATGGGGGAAGGAAGAAAAGAGGCGAAAACAAAGGGGGTCAGACATGAAGTCTGGAAAGTACCATAACTTTAACAATACAATTATTAAAGTAATTAGGATAAGACATAAACTGGTAAAACAAGGAATGACTGTGAAGCAAGTGGGCAAGACAAAGCAAACAGAGGAATATTTTGGCGTTAATTGCACTCCTAATCACTATAGTATAATTACTATACTGCACCAATGCTAATTACACCGCACCATTACTAGTCACCCTAAAAGTTGATCCCTCCCACTGAACAAAATAATAATAATAATAATAGTTTCGTGTACCCCTAGCTGTCTTCATAGGTGCCGCCTGCCCCTATCTCCACTAGTTGTAGCCACTGCCCTCCTCATTATAATTACAATGTTTATTCATAATATGGTAGTTATACTCCTAGCTATCTTCATAGGTGCCGTCTGCTCCTATCTCCGCTAGTCGTACCCACTACCTTCCCCATTCGATCGGCTCCCTAACTCGTAGATACCCGTGCTAGTCCCGCAGTGGGGTGTATCACTCCCCAAAGTGGCAACCCGATACCACTAAAGATGCACGACTTATATCTACACGATGCAACAACGCCTTAACTACCAGCCCGGGCCCACACACGCACATGACCCTGTTGGACTTGCGTTGCCACCGCTAACCCGTTTTGAACTGTTATAATCAAACTCAGTAAGCGTGTCCCGTCCTCGACTTGGGTCGAGCTCACAAAGATACTTAATGGGTTACTGGTTTGAAAAGGGTCCCCACACAAGCTTTCCACCTATGCTTGATCCCCACTAGAATTTCCCACTTAACTCCTTCTTATTCATGTCTTCTTACATGTTTTCAACTTGGTTAAGTGTTTATAATTATATCCCACATGTCACCCATGTTATTCACTAAACAAATGAACATGTGTTATTGGTTAAGCTTGTCTTAACCATATCCGCTTATTAGATCAATATATTATTGGTTAAGCTGGTCTTAACCCCATCCACTTATATCTTATTGGTTAAGTTAGCCTTATCCCTATCCGCTTATCAAGTCAATATACATTGTTGGTTAAGTTTGTCTTAACCCTATCAGATCAATACATATTATTGGTTAAGTTTGTCTTAACCCTATCCGCTTATTAGATCAATATATTATTGGTTAAGCTGGTCTTAACCCCATCCACTTATCAAATTAATATATATATATATATATATATTATTGGTTAAGCAGGTCTTAACCCTACCCACTTACCATGTTTTTTTTGATTAAGTACATCTTAGTTCACAGATACATTGGTTAAGAGAATAACTCCATAAGTACCAACCCCGAAGACCGAAATCAACATCAGATTGTTACTCAGAGAATCACTCACTCAACCAAACTTCTGTTTATCATTCATACTCGTCTTTGCTCGGCATTAATTAATTATTAATGCATAGACCTCTCACATTAAGTCGATTGCTTGTGGCCGCTGGATATGCCGGGCGGTTCCAGGCAGACTTCCACCACAAGCAAGACTTAACCTCGTGTCTAAGCATCTTTTAATTTATGCCTTTGACCTCTCACATTAGACTACTGTTTATGGTTGCTGGATTTGCCAGGCGGGTCCGGGCAGTCTTACACCACAAACGAGTCTAACCTCGTGTTTTAGGCCTTTATTACTTATTTAATTTGTGCCTTTGACCTCTCACATTAGACTACCGTTTATGGTTGCTGGATTTGCCGGGCAGGTCCGGGCAGTCTTACACCACAAATGAATCTAACCTCGTGTCTTAGGCATTTATTATTACACATTATTATTCAACCCCAAGTTGAATTAATATCCCTATTTCAAATTGCCAATAACTTCCAATTTTAATCCATGTCCATAATTGTCACTTAAATTATGTCCATAATTATTATGCATATAAATTAGTCCAATTAATGTCTCAAATTAATTATATGCCTTTATGCCATTTTATGCCAATTCACAATTATGCATATTTAATATTTTCCCATTATCCCTACGTCGTTCGTACGTTGAACGTGAAATATGTTAGACTCGCAAATAGTCTAACTCATAAAAAGGAAAGAAACATCACAACTTGCATAACACACAAAATAGATCTAACTAGCATAACATGGATCAAAACTGGCATGATTACGATTCATATTAACATAAATTTGCATAATCAACACTTGCACAGGCAATAGTCATAAAACATAAATTTGTATAAATTATGTACTGTCATGGATCTAAATGTATAGATCTAAACATGTAATTATGAACTTGCATATATGGATATCGTTTTCCTATGACTTGCATATGAATTTCATACAAACTTATCTTCAAACTAGTATATGATTGACATACAAAACTAGCATTGGAAACATAAATTTGTGTAAGTATGTTACTGCCTTGGATCTAAATATAGATCTAATATCAAAATGTGAACTTGCATATGGATCTAAACATAGATCTAAACATAAAAATGTGAACTTGCATACAGATCTAAACACATAAATTAATGTCACACTTTTCGCTTATAAACTAGCATATGTATATACTTGATTCACATATGTTTTACATCCCAACTTGCATAAGATTGACATATGTTTCAACGTCCTAAACTTGCATACATATGTTTTAACATTGCAAACTTGCATAAGATTCGCATATGATTTAACACATAAATTTGCATAAGATTCACATAACATAAACTTGCATATGATTCACAAATTAACATATGTAAACTTGCATAAAATGAATCAAGTTAAACATGTACATATAAATAGATCTACCAATCATACAACAACAAAATTGTCATATGTTCACAAACAGACAATAACATCACATGTTTCAACAGGCATGTTCTCATAATCCAATTACAACCCATCATAATTAATTTATTAATTATATTGTGAAAGAAATAGCACTCACAATCAAAAGAACAGTCTTGTTTTTCTGGGATCTGTATTCTGAAACTGAATTGCTCGCCTTTGATGTAGACTAATTGTTATTCTAATTTGGATTCAGATTTGATTTTGTTTCTTGCTTCTATCTTGCTTTTAAGTTGAAGAAGGAATGGTGGCTAAACTAGAACGATCATGGACGACATGGTGGCTCCTTGGAATGAATTTGTGTTATTTAGGGTTTGAGGATTATGGTTTCTTTTATAGAAGTTAAATCTTATGTGAGCCGTTAGATCTTTTTAGTAGCAATCCGAGCCATCCAACTAAAGTAATGTGTCACTCAGCCAATCATAGTATGACACATAAGCGCTAACACCTCAGAATTTGTCACAAAGCCAATCAGAGAAGGTCACGTAAAAAAAACATTCCTTAACCAACAAAAAATGCGCCACGTGCACCACATGATGCGTACAAGTCATATATATATATATATATATGTATATGTATATATATGTATATATTATTCTTTATCTATCTTCCTAATTAACCATTTTCACACTAAACCACTTTTTGAACTGCGTTCAAACTAAGCCACTTTTTAGCCATTCCCCTAAAACAAAAATATGGCGCTAGCAGGGATCGAACTTTGTACCTCTTGTATGCAAGTCACATGCTCTAACCAAATGAGCTACTTAGTCTTTTGCTTACAAACCATAGAACAATGCTAAACATTATTCTTTTCTCATTCCTCTTTTTCATGTTTTGCTGCAATATTTAATTTAAAGATAGCTTCTTCATACGGAGTCCGATTTACGCAAACTCGGACTCTATCTCTAGCAGAATTCCGAGACAAACACAATGGCGCAACCCATTTCACTTAATTATCCTTCTAAAAATTAAGTGTTCTTAAGTTTTTTAATTTTAATATTTAAAATTACGGGGTGTTACACCACCACTTTACTTCATGCTCGAATTCCTGCTTTAGTTCGTGCTTTACTTCATGTTTTACTTTCTGTTGTATTCAAAACTTCTTATAAAAAGTTTGTAATAATCGGTAAGTGATGCACTAAACATTAGCTCTACGACTAAGAGCATATCTGTTTGAATGAATTTTTAGCTTGCAGAATTATGTGTCAAATCAAAGCTTATCTAAAAGGTGATTTCATATTGCAGGCCATCTGTCGAGCGCTTGTCCCCGTAACACTGTGACCCCAAAAACGCTAGTTCAAGTGCCAAATGATGTAAATATCAACATGCACAAATGAAAATATAAGAAAGCACCACCTTGAAAAGTGAACGGGAAAATTCGCAAAGATTCAAACAATGAACAAGCGCCATGAAAAACAAATGCAAGAGTAGAAACTTTCGTCGAAGGGGCACTCCCTTAAGTGAGAGGTTCAAAGCTTCAGTTCCTAATCTGAGATAAACCGCCAAGTCGAGCGTCCGACAAAGGAATTGACGCCAACCTCAAGCTGGAAGGACTAGCACCATGTCGGAAGGACCGACAAAACTGATGTTGGAAGTACCAACATCAGGTCGGAAGGACCGACAAACACACTGGAAGGACCAGCACCATGTCGGAAGGACCGACAAAACTTGATGTTGGAAGTACCAACATCAGGCCGGAAGGACTGGCAAACACGTAGGAAGGACCGACACCATGTCGGAAGGACCGACAAAATCTGAAGTTGGAAATACCAACATCAGGTCGGAAGGACCGACAAACACGCTGGAAGGACCAGCACAAACCAAAGACCTCTCTGGGGGAACCCAATTGATCGTCAGTATCAGGAAGCACTTGATCCGATCACGGCAAACATTGGGGTTCTAACCAAAGTCCTCTGCGGGGGCACCCAATCGATCGTCAGTATCAGGAAGCACCTGTTCCGATCATGACAAACATTGGGGTTCTAACCAAAGTCCTCTCCGGGGGCACCCAATCGATCGTCAGTATCAGGAAGGACCTGATCCGATCACGACAAACATTGGGGTTCTAACCAAAGTCCTCTCCGGGGGCAACCAATTGATCGTCAGTATTAGGAAGCACCTAATCCGATCACGACAAACATTAGGGTTCTAACCAAAGTCCTCTCCGGGGGCACCCAATTGATCGTCAGTATTAGGAAGCACCTAATCCGACCACGACAAACATTGGATCTTAACCAAAGTCCTTACTAGGGGCATTCCTTTAGAATTTACCGACGCTTGGATTAATCAGTATAATTGAGTGGCGAAAGTCTCCAATGACTGAATCAACCAAGCTGGATTGTAAACGGAGTTTGGACTTTAACCAATCAACTTGCGTACTATCAGAAAATCTCAGACATGACAAGTGTTAGATTGTAGCCCAAGCAGAGGCATGAAATCCAAAGTACTTCCCATGAAGAAGGCTGTTAATGACCTCCTGAACTAAGGGCAAAAGTATCCAAGCCTTCTCCAAAAGGAAGATGGAGATAAATCACGGATATGCATTTCCAAATGTTTGAAATGTTGTTCACCATCATATAAATCATTAAAACAAAAACGTTTGAAATCCACGGACGGCTTTGGTCGATTAGTTGGTTTTCAGCGTTAATACAAATTTGAATTAGAATATCCTATTTGTGCAGATAATATTTGACGAATTATAAACCGTTGACTAAAACATTACTGTGCAAACACATTATTCAATTTAAAATAGAATTCGCTATAATTCATTTAACGATTAAACTAATCCGTTACTGATGTGGACGATCAATAACGAAGTATAAGTCCAAAATCGTGCAATTTCTTGTTTTAATTACGGAACATGCAACATGAAGCATACGAATTCAACATATGATCTGCCTTAGTAAACAAAGGGATATAACTGGGTCCCAATGCAAAGCATATCAACCACAACGCTCAATCCAATGCCCCCATTTCTCGCAAGCGAAAAATACAAGCTTCGAGGGGCAAATATTAACCCCGTTGTGAAAAACGATTCAGGAAACAATGGTTCAGACATGTCACAGATCATGCGAGCACTAGCCTATTCGAGCACAAGAAAGTTGAGCAACATAAGGGTTCGGTTGAGCATCATGGTCGAGCACCTTGGGTCGAGTACCACGGGACGAACACCATGGCTCGAACACCACGGATCGAATGCTACGGGTCAAACACTACAAGCACTGTTTACTTCAGTGCTAAGCTGATCGGTCGAACACGCCAATTGCTCGAGCAACGCCACGGTCGAACGCCAACCAAGTGTCGAACATCATGAAGCACTAGGGTCGAGCAGACCGAAATACTAAGTCGAGCAGACATTATATAATGTTATACGCTGGTACAATTTGAAGCCCAAAGGTTTTACATACATTATAAAAAGACTAAGTGCGATATACATGAAGCACATGATGTCAAGGACGTTCAGCATTAGTACATGGCACAAAAATAATGTAAAGTAACAAGGTGGCTCGCACAAAATAGTGATTTGGGTCGATCAATCTTAAACTAGTGGGAAAGTGCAGTGTTGCACGTACAGAAGAAAGGCTCATTCAAGAAATAGTTTCAGCACCAAGGTTGTGATTATTGTTCCTTCATATGTAAATTATGCATCAGGCAAAGTCTTCTAGATGCATAACAAAGCACGTGCCCTGTTAAGTAATGGGTGTTCATATATTACAAAATGTGAATGTAAAATAAGGGTCAGCCGCAGTTTAACAAACGATGACATATAGTATGGAAACACGTCCCATCTTATATTTTAAATACATCAAGTAGCTGATCTGCTCAAATGATGCCATGTGGCAAAATTATGGTTCCACGTGAAGAAACATACATGTAATCATAGTAGGTATGCCCTACATATCAGAGTCGAGCAAGCCATGCCACTTTCATGTAGTCGTACAACTGGCCAAGGGTCGAGCGGGCTACGTTATCACATGATCGAGCATAATTTCTTCTATGAAGTAATGAGTGGAATAATAGGCATATAAGAGAACTGATGGCACTTTCATAATTATTGATTCCATATTCGAAAGGGACAAAAGTAGTAGTCGCAGATTCAAAATTCTTGATTCCATTTTGGGAATAGAACACATCCAAAAGCATGCACGTGGTTTGTGATAATGCAAGGAGCGGGCGCCCTAATATAAAATGAATTGGCAGATAATATAACAGGGTCGGTCATGCATCAATTAATTCTGGGTCGGTCAGTAAAAGATAAAGTGGGTCGGTCAGCAATCATTTTTACGGGTCGGTCATTGATAATAGGTAGTGGCAGAACCGTAAATAAGTCAGCGAACGACCCATACCCTTTTTCACCATAATTACAGTTTTGCCACCTGGTCCAAACTTCTCCTATAAATACCCATTATGCCAAACTTCAAGGGACCGATTCTTCTACCCAAAAGGTCTGCCCAAATCATTTCTCCACCATTCTAAAGCTCCTTAAAGCTCCATTAATGGACGCCAAAGCTCTCTCCTTTTTCCTCCAACAAGATAAAGATCAAATCACATCCATTATCCATCCAAAATGGCTCTAACTCAATTCTAGTGCTCTGCAACCGCCATTGATCTTCTCTAAAAGCTCGGATCTAACACAAACTTCAACATGTAATCAAGGAAAAGCATCTGCGCGCCAAAGTGATTAAAGATCTACAAGATAATTTTCACAATCCGCGAGATCTAATCCATTCCTCTATGAATTCAAGTGTGATCTAAAGCTAAAAGAGAGTGAAAATGGAGAATCATTATAAAGAGAATGAGCAAACGATATAAATGAGATGTATGAGATGATGCTATATGTAATTTTCTCCATGATAATGAAGAACACTTCAAAAGTGGACATAGATCTATCCTAGATCGAACCACTATAAAAAAAACCTTGTCTTTTACTTATTTTTCCCGCTTTTTTACTTGCATTTGTGAAGTGTGATTTCACAACTTTGGTGTTTGAACCATTTTTGATTCAAACACATACTGACAACACAAGAAATCACAATGAACAAGCCAGAGCTGATTATATTCAAGATGAATCATGGTACCCAGACTCAGGAGCTAGCCATCATATCACTAACAATCTGAACAACCTGAATCTTGGGAACAAAGAATACAAAGGTAATCAAACTATAAGTATGGGCAATGGTAAGTGTGTTAAAATCTCTCGTATTGGCATTGGAAGTATCATTGGTAATAGGCAGTTATTTTTGCATAATTTACTAAGAGTAGCCACTATTAAGAAAAACCTAATTAGTGTGTCTCAATTTGCTAAAGATAATAATGTATTCTTTGAATTTTTCCCTAAACACTGTGTAGTTAGCGACATAATAACTAAGAAAATTCTTCTATAGGGTAATGTTGTGGAGGGACTTTATGAATTCAATCTCAGCAACCACAATACTGCTATCAATGATCACACACATTGTAATTTGACTAATATAACTGATGAAGGTCAAACTAGAAGTACTTTTGACTTATGGCATTATAAGTTAGGACATCCTAGTGCTAGTATTGTAACAAAAATTCTTAATGATAATAAAATAAAATTTATCCCAGCAAAATTGCCTTATGTGCACTTATTGCCAGATGAAAAAAAGCCACAAATTACCATTCTCTGATTCATTAACTGTGTATTCCAAACCTGGTCAATTAATTACCGTTGATATTTGGGGTCCATCTCCCATATTTTCTGATTATGGATATAAATACTACATATCATTTGTTGATGCTTACACTAGATACTTGGATATACTTCTTAAAAGCTAAATCTGATACTAAAAGTGCTGTCACCAGTTTTGTCAATATGTTTGAAAACCAAATAAACTGTCAAAATAAAGTCATGCAATCTGATGGAGGATTAGAATACAAATCCCTGACAGATTATTTTAAAAGTAGGGGTATTATACATGGAGTAACATGTCCCTATACTTTTGAACATAATGGTATAGTTGAGAGGAAACATAGACACATAGTTGAATCATGTTTAACTTTGTTAGCTCAAGCATCTTTGCCACTTGAATTTTGGCATGATGCTTTCAGTACTGCTATGCATCTAATAAATAGAATTCCCACTAAAGTACTGAAAAACATAACACCTCTAGAAAAGCTATTTAATGCCAAACCTGATTACAACAGTCTAAAAACATTTGGTTGTCTGTGTTTCCCTTACTTAATACCTTATAATAATCATAAATGTGGCTATAGATCAAAACCCTACACTTTCATATGTTATTGCAATAATAAAAAAGGGTTTAGATGTATAGAAAAGTCTGGTAGAATATTTACAAGTAGACATGTTATTTTTTGAAGAAAACATTTTCCCTTATAATAGATCAGATATACAAACCACATCCAAAATATATAATCTGAAGGTTTGTATATCTGATTTGCGCAACATTGCTGACACATGACATCAAGAGAATGGTAGAAAGACTTTTAGTAACTCCGAAGGCCACCACAGTGATAATGAAACTAATAATGATCTTCCAGAGCAAACTAGCCACGCCATTCAATCACCTACAAAATCAAGTTGCAGACAATCAGAAGAAATAAGAGAAGAAATTAGCAATGATAGCAATCAAAACTCTAGCAGTAGACAAAATGACTCACTAACTCAACCATCACAGCATCAAACTGGACATCCAATGATAACCAGATCAAAAAGAGACATATTCAAAGCAAATACTTTTACTGGATTTATTACTAAAGAAGAGTCAAATATTTATCAATAAGCAGTCAAACACAATGAATGGAGAAAGACAATGGATGAAGAATATCAAGCACTACTGAACAATTGTACATGGGAACTAGTGAGTCCACCAAACAACAAGAATATAATTGAATGCAAGTGGGCATACAAACTGAATAAGAATCCATTAATAGATATAAAGCAAGACTTGTTGCAAAACTATTCATACAAGAATTTGGTTTTGAATATAATGAAACTTTTTCACCACTGGTAAAACCCTCAACTATTAGACTTAAATTGACTATAACATTAAGCAATAACTGGAAGATCAAGGAGTTATATGTCAACAATGCATTCTTAAATGGGAATCTGCATGAAGAAATATTCATGCAACAACCATAAGGCTATACACAAGACCCAACATTAGTATGTAAACTGAATAAAACAATCTATGGTCTGAAGCAAGCGCCCAGAGTATGGTTTGAAAGACTTAAAACAAGTTTGACAACACTAGGCTATTCACCTACCAGATTTGACACATCCCTATTCACAAAAATCAGTGAATCGTCTACCACTTATATATTAATATATGTGGATGATTTAATTATCACAAGCAGGAGTGAAACTGAAATCAGAAATTTGGCAGATTATTTGAACAGTTAGTTCTCAATATAAGATTTGGGTGAATTATCTTATTTCCTTGGAATAGAAGTTACAAGAAAATCAGATGAAGAAATTCATCTTTGCCAAAGAAAGTATATTACAGAGCTTTTAAATAATACAAACATGATTGAAGCAAATGGCCAACCAACTCCTATGATATAAAACCAACACTTGTCAAAGAACAGGGAGGAAGCTATCTCAAATATCAAACAATACAGGAGTGTTGTAGGAGCATTACAATATGTTACTATAACACAACCTGATATTTCTTTCAGTATTAATAAAGTATCTCAATTTTTGCAGAAACTCAGAAGTGCGCATTGAGCAGCAGTGAAAAGAATACTTAGATACTTGAAAGCAACAATCAATTTTGGCATATCATTAAAATGCAGCAAAGACTTAAACGTTACAACTTATTCAGATGCAGACTGGGCTACAAACATAGATAATAGAAAATCAATTTCTGGTTATTGCATTTATATATGAGAAAGTCTTATTTCTTGGTGCTCGAAAAAACAACAACCATCTCGAGATCAAGCACAGAAGCGGAATATAGTAGTTTTGCTAGTACTACAGCTGAAATTTTATGGCTACACTCATTGTTAAATGAGCTAAAACTATCATCTAACAAAACCCTATAATTTGGTGTGACGATTTGTGCACAATCTACATGCAGCAGATCCTATTCAGCATAATCGAACCAAATACATAAAAATCGATATCTATTTTGTTCGAGAGCAAGTTACAAAGAAGAATTTACAAGTGAATCATATTCCAGCTTACTATCAAAGGGCCGACATGCTTACAAAATCACTCTCAGCCAAAAATTTCCACAGATTCAGAGATGCACTTGGAATCGAAGAATTACAAACAACCACCAAGTAAAAGATGAAACTTTCATACCTGAATCTTACCTGTATCATCACTAGTATGACGAAGGATTGAAATTGCTTACTCTTTACCAACGACAGTCCACGAAATGGAAAATTAGGATTGCAAACTCTAACCCTAATTTGAGCAGCGGTAACAAAGAAAGAATAATGAGAAAGTTTTCGTATATGGTATTATATCCATATACAGCTGCACATTTTCGTATATGGTATTATATCCATATACAACTGTGCACTTCCGCATATAACAAAGCAATGGTCACATGCCCATTATTCAAGCTATTTACATTTATTTCTTGTATTATAAATAGAGGACTTATCTATACAATTTGCATCATTTTGTATTACAATTCTTCAATAATAAACTGCTGTTTCATCTCAATTCTGTTTTTCTATCACCTATATATACGTATACCCTTTTTTTAATAGAAAAATAACCTTATTTTAACTTTATGCATCGTAGGAATTAATTATAAAAACAAACAGCTTCATTATTATATTCAACAGTCTATACTTCTAATTTGAATATGTGAAGGCGTGAAAACGAAAAATAAAAATTATGTACTTCGGTTAATTTGAGATTTTGTGCTTGTCCACCGTAAAATTATGCAAATATAAATAATGACATGATGAAAATCTACATATGCTTGTAATAAGTTTTGAACAAGACTTAAATTTGAAAAACAAAATATGTTTTTTTATTTTCTGGTTACCCCTCCCCCCCCCCCCCCCTCCCAAACCCCTACCCCTTCCACTCCTCTCTCCCTCCTTTTTTTTTCCCTCTTATTTGCTTTTACGGCCAATAAATAACAACTATGCAGTCTTTGTAACCACAATATCCACTGATTGAGCATTAGGTGACAATGTGCACATAGGCTGCATCACTGCTGCATTAAAATTTGTCTGTAGATAGCAATTTCTTGGAATTATATTATACAATAAGCAGAACTTAAACATAGGAAATACAGATAAATGAGAATTGCAGTCTGCATGCAGCTACATTCACTGTACTATTGTCATGCTCCTGCAAACATGTATGCTTCAGAAGTAGCAGGATGCAGGTTTTTTCTCTTCCCCAGTAACGCCATGAATTGCACTTTAATTCTTCCACCAATTCATCCACTTGGTTATTTGATCCAATATTTTTACCACAAAATTAAATTAGTTCAGTTTCGGTATCAGAACCCAATCATCTGTAATAAGCCCTAATGAATAAACGCTAGGATTTGGCTTCTTATGTGTTTCAAATAGGTCAGAAATTTCCCTGAGAAAATTAAATTCTTGCTTGCAAGACTGCCCTATATGGGCAGCAAGTCCATCCCTGCTGCACAGTGAAACAGTTGAACTTTAGCTGTCATGTCTCTTTCAGCTCCACCTAATTTTGAAAATACACATCATATTATGGGAACAAAAAAGATCATATGTATTAATTAATAAGGTGGGCGTAAAATGTATGGTCATATTCTACTTGTATTATCCAGTAATATATGTGTGTATACCATTATCTACTGTATGTGCAATTTTCCAGTATCATGACTATTTATATATATCTATTGTTCACACTTTTCTAAATTCACTCTGTATGTATATACTAACTAGTTAGTTAGCCGTGTAAATATACTTGATTAGTTGTCATATATATGTATGTATATATGAGGTAAAAGAACAAAAATAAACCCATTTAAATAAAATTCTGAAAGCAACAATTCATACAATTGTAGTACATTCGTATGAATAAAGATCAAAATTTTCTTGTTGGTTTAGAAGTGATGAAAACATTTATGAGTATAGTCCAAAATAACAAAGTTCAAATTTTCAAACTCAATATAACATGGGAAATATAATTGAGATCACATGCAAATTATATACACTAAGTTATAGGCTTCCAAACTCATCACAACAAAGTACAATTTATTCGTCCAATTCAGGCTTCCAATCAATACTTATAAAGTTCATGTCCAACATAAAATCAGAGAGTTCACAAGGCAAAAGAGAAATATTAATTATCAATCGATTTATGTACAAGATTACAGTCAGTGCTCAGTACTTTTGGCTATATATATATATATATATATATATATATATATATATATATATATATATATATATATATATATATATATGGACACACACACACACACATGCTGATAAGCTAAGATCACTCTTTAAAAAATTGAACTAAACTCAGATTTTGTCAATATATAAAGTTCAATCAAAGGATATACGCATCTACATTCACTTTCTATCTCTAGAGGAGAGTTGTTGCAATGATATTTTCCGTTTAACGGGAATTTGTGTGCCTGTAGAATTCAAATCATGCACATTTTGTTTATCATCTCCATTCTCCATGACTTTTACCTGTTGCCTTCATTAATCATTAAGATAACAACGCATCATGAGCTAGGTAGCTGTAGTACTTTAAGTTGTAGCTTAGCTAAAAGAGCAATGGCATTGTGGTCCTCCTAATTACTACTACAAAATATTATCTCTGGTTGTCTATGCATCTATCATATATATTTTTTCTTATATAAAAAGATAAATGTGAATTAATGGTTGCTTTTGATAAATACATGTGCACTGTACAAATTGCACACTAAAGTTGCAAAATAGGTCATCTCAGTTGTCATGATCAAAGTTCATGCATAGAAGGGTCCCCTCCATGTAATGCATAGTGTTCATAGCAAGCAAGCAATTAAGTTTCCCACCCCGTATCTTCAAGGCACGCATCACGAGGTCGTTCAGGAGGCCGATCATGCGCAAATTGGGAGGCCTTGATCAGCTAAATTTATTGTTAGCTTGAGCCTTTTCATCGTCATTGTTATTAATATGAAAGTACTATATGTTGGACATTACATAAACGAGTTTGCCATAGTATATTGCTCTTTGTGCAAATAACAAATTGATTTACTGTTGCGGTTGGAAGGAATGATCAGTTAACAACTTCACGGAGAGCAACTAAATTATTGTTTGAATTTGAGACTATAACATATATGTCAATATTTGAATCAGTTGACATTGTTTACAAAACGATTAGTTTGTATTTGCTTTTGAAAGCATAATGAAACATGTACTACAGATAAATTTTAACTTCAAACGTATCAATTATATACTTCCACTTCTAGATATATCAATATTCTCCTTCACTGTCCTATAGTGGAATTCTACACATGTTGGTTGGTTAAGAATCAAAAGTGTGGATGATATATTTGTTTTTTCTTTCCAACATATATTCGCTTTTCTTCATTATCTGAATATTGCATTAAGACGGTAGTAATACATCATTAGTTTATTACTTTATGAACTTGTGTTCCTTTCTTATCAGAATCTCTCTGGAATTTGATCAGGTGATTGTTAAGAATCAGACTACTATATACACACATACCTATCCTTTAATTTGGCATATTATTTGTGGGGACACACACATACATATACCGATTATATTACTCTTCTTCCAGTATTTAAAAACATTCCCAGACCTAATTGGCATCAATTACAAATAATGACATCCAATTAAGCATATCTTTTGTAGCATAAAACTGGCGTGCATAGTCCTGAAATCTCGCTTAAACAATATCTTCTCCTTAAGCAAAACTGTGATAACGCAGCTATATAATATCTAATTAGTATTCCAAATATTGTACATATATAGTTATCATCATTATTGGCTTGATAATATCTACTCAGTATGATGATAACACTATTATAATTCATGTTAATCACCACGGTTGTTAAAAGCCCAATATATAGGCTTTTTTCTTTGCCCTATCTCTAACAATGACATAGAATGATATACCAACAAAGATAGTACCCATATGATGCAAAAGGACAAAATCACATGAGTCCACTCTATACATCCTTTTATATAGATATGTAGGTGCCAAATGCTTAATTTTGATCATACAGCAACAGACCATACTGTAGAAATTATAACTAGCTCCACTCACGAATTAAGCAAGTAATTAAAAAACTTACCATGCATCTAAGGAACCTTCTTTTGCAGCCTTTTGAATATAGGCCAAGATAGATATAACTCTTTTCACACAAATTTCTACATATATATTGCATATTATATTCGTGTAGCCATTTTAAGGCAACAAAATTGATCTATTCCAAAAATAAATTCTGTGACATTATACAGTTGATTTCATGAAGTGAAATTATTCCATACTCCTATATAATATTTCTTCCACCCTTATTATTCTTCTCCATCTCCCTCATCTGATAGCAATTTTTTTCCCATCTGAAAAAATATATATCAAAATTCTAGCCCTATTTAGACATGGAGATACCTCATACATTAATAAGACCACACATTCAAGAAAGGCAAGACCAAGATCAGGACAAAAACTCGTCGTCTTCCAACACCGCTTCCTCGCACCGTGAGCATATGTTTGAAAAAGTTGTCACTCCGAGCGATGTGGGCAAGCTCAACCGCCTAGTCATACCAAAACAACATGCAGAGCGCTACTTCCCTCTAGAACCTTCGACTAACGAAAAAGGGGGTTTACTTTTGAACTTTGAGGAGAACCAAACAGGGAAGCCGTGGAGGTTTAGGTACTCTTATTGGAATTCGAGCCAAAGCTATGTCATGACCAAGGGATGGAGTAGGTTTGTTAAAGACAAAAGGTTGAATTCGGGTGATGTAGTTTCTTTTTCACGAGGGAGTGAAGGAAGGCTTTTTATTGACTGGAGAAGGCGGCCAGTTCCAGTGTCAGAAATACCAATGATGAGGTCCATTGTTCCTAACTGGGGATGGGGTGGTTCGGTTTTCCCACCTCCGTTTTACCTTCATCCTATTTCACAGGTATTCATTTACATGTATGGTTGTGTTATGGGTGGTAAAATCTGTAGCTAAATTTTGCCATTTACAGCATGAAAGGCATATATAGGCTAGCTAAAATGCTTAACATATGTTCAAATTTTATATCCTTCTGTCCGTATGAATTTTTATATTTTAGGGGAATCATTTCCTGCAAAGTTTGCACCTTTTTAGATCTTTATTTTGCCTAATAAAAATTTGTTCTGGACAAATATATTTTATGATAGATTATGTATAATGTGCGTACTAATGAAATAGGGATATTTTGGACTTCAGTTTGATGCTTGAACGAATATAAGTTTATTCTTCAAATATTTCTGATTTGTGTTCAATCCAATGCTAATTAATAAAAAAAAAAAAAAGAATTTGTTTAAATTTCGGAGTTTCACATTACTTTGTTCATTAAGTTTATGTTACTGAGTTTTAGAATCCGAAGCACAATTCGTTCACATATTAGGACATTTAGCACACAATACTAAATTTATATTCATATTGGTTTTTATTTGTTTTGGTTTCAATTTTTCTTTTTCATTTTTTTGTTAACTTTACATGATCTTTTCAATTGTTGTCCACCTAGGTTAGAACTTATGATGACCATCAAATTTTAGAGTCAGTTCCAGTGTTAGCGCATCAAATGATTGAACCTAGACGACAGGTTCGATTATTTGGGGTAAATCTTGGATGCTCAGAGCAAGAAGATCCACCATCACCACTTCAATGGACGCTTTCTTCGTCCACCCCAACCACAAGGAACAACGAGCTTCAGTTGATGCCAATTAATAGGATTGAAGATGAAAATAAATGAGAGTCAAGAGAAGAAGATATATATACATAGGGTAATCCTTTTTACGTTAATTTCCCTCATTTTCAAGCATTTTGCAAGCATATATAAGAAACTAATTGATTCATTTGTGGAAGTAATTAAGCTTTAATATGAGTTTTTAATCGAATGTAAATTTGCTGGTTATATTAGATTTTGTTATAAGTTCTCCTGATATGATAATCGAAGTTTATATTCAAATGTACTATATTTTCCTACACTGACATCTAATTGCTGATTGGTTGTTGCAAGCAATTTAAAGAAACCTGTATACAGTCAATGCTGATAGTTTATTTCTTTTTTCTAATTTAAATTAAAATTATTTTAAGTATAGATAAAATTCAACCAATTATGACAAACGTCCTTATCCAAGCTGGATAAGATGCTTTGACATGATGCAAAATGTCATGGGTTCGATATTCATCTTCAACATATTTTTGAAAGGCAAGTATTATTAATTATCACAGTAAACAACGATTTACAAGAAAAACCAGCAAGATACCTAAGCTATACAATCACACAAGACACCATAATCAGCAGTATTGAGAAAAAAATTATGTACATTATACAGTAAGCATTAAAAAACTCAATAATGCTGAAAGCTAATCTATACAAGACACTAACCATGCACTATTTCCTTTTATACCAAATTGCAATTAACTAAATCTCCCTTAGCCAATCACTTCGAATAAACTGCAGATGACAAGGATCCACATTGCATAGATAGACCAAACCATTATGCAAAAGCACCAGGAAACACAACTTGCATATATCACAAAGCGCCTAAACTATGGAATTTCTTGGTGTGTTTCTTGTTTGATTTAGACTGACTGCTAGAAGGGATTACATCCTCAAGATCATATTCTATTCCCTCATCTAAATCCTCAAAATTAGCCTTCTTTTTCTTACCTCTACCCTTATTTTTCAAAGAAGAGTTAACTGGAGGCTCATTATCTTCGGCATCTTCCCAAAACTTACCAGTAAGCTTAGATGAAGAAGCCAAACCACTCTGAGATGAAGAGCAAGGCGGAGGAGGTGGAGGCAGAACAATATGAGCAGGAAGACTTAAGTGAGAATAAGGAGACGCAGAGATAGAAATAGGAGATGTCAAACCTGCACCGGAAACAGTCTTCAAATCCGTAGAATGCGAAGCACTCACGGATGACATGGCAGGTAAACTAGAACCGTAAAAAGATGAACATGACATTGTAGAAAAGGAGCCAGCAGACAAGGTGCTAGTAGACATCATGCTACTAGCAGACAAGGTGCTCACAGAGGATGTACCCGCAGCTTTCCCAGATGAAGTAGCGGTAACTGATGAACTGAAAGTTGAAGAACATGAAGCAGTCACACTAGAATTAGCATCAGATGAAATAATACTGGAGGTACAATTCATTGCAGAAGAAGACGAAACCACATTGACAGTAGTTGTATTATTTGAAGATGAACCCTTTTCACCATCAACATTTTCCGCAAAAATATTGCCAAGTAAAGAATCATCCTCAGAATCATCATTAGACACTATCTTATGATGCACAGCTTTATCATTAACATCAAAAGATGAATTATTCAGTCCAGACTGATCATTAAAAATAGAAGTATCAGCATACATAGAAGCCTTACCACCAACTGAAATGTTGCCATTCTCAGATTCTTTCCCTAAACCGGTATCATCATTTGACACACCAGTGTTTAAAACATCAAACTGGTTCGCCTTTTTTGCATTCAAATCTATAGCATTATTACTATCCGCATTATTAACACAACCAGGTTTCCTTCTCCATTCCATCTTAGATTTGGGATGTACATATGTCCATGTGCTGTTATTTACAGAAGTATGGATGTTCTTATTATTCCTATTAGTATCTACAAAATCATTAACATGAATATTCTCTTCGAAAAACTGATCATCTTCTCCCACTTTATTATTAGAACTCACTTCACAGTACATAGTATCATGCCCGAAGACCTTACAAGTAGTACAAAGTTTGGGCTTCCAATCGTAAGAAACTTTCACTGAGGGATACTTATCACCCAAATCATCAATTACTATTGTATCAGGAAGCTCATAATCTGGAGAAAATTCGACAAGAGCTTTTGCGTATCTAAATTTATTCAATCTCTCCGTACTAATATCATAACAAATCAAACGACCAATATGATTTACAAGCCAATTAATACCAATCAAGGTCCAAAGAATCATAGGTATTCTATACAAGTGGATCCACATAGGGACTTTCCTAATCTGATTGACAGAATTTCCAACAGATGGTTCCCAGACAGTAATGACAAACATTCGTCCACGAATGAAAATAGGATCGGAATGTAAAATTTTCTCACGGTCAGACTCATTGGAGAATTTGAAATAGAACATATAACCATCAGATTTAATGTCCACATCCCCTAATAATTTCCAACGACTCTTAAGAAAGTTAGAAACAACAAAGAACGAAAGTGTACCATCAAGAAAGAATCCAACCAAATAGCTGCTCCAATAATTGATCCCTTCTGCTTTCACCAGATCTGGAATCAATCGCTTCGAACCATCCCTAGGAATTTCAAATTGACGAGGCTGATAAGCTCCCGCATTGCGTGGTTGTGAATTGAATAAAGAGGCATAGTCAGACTTGACAAAAGAAGGAAAAGAAGCTTTCGAAGGATGCTCCATGTTGATAGCAGAAGGATCCTGTTGCTGAGAAGAAGGAATGTCACTCGGAGGTGGAGGATCTGGAGGTTTAGAAGGAGAAGGTCGCGATGGAAGAGGAGGAAAGATGGAATCGAAGGCTGAGGAGGTGGATGAGGAAGAAAAAGGGGATTTCGATGCCGCCATTTTTTCTTGTTGCCGCAGGCATCTTCATCTTCAACTTATTTGTTATGTAGTATGTTATATACCACCTAATTAGAATAATTATTTAACAGTTTATCATGGCAAAGTTGTAAATTTACAAAAATTTTATATTGAAAGAGGATTAATTCAACAATAATTCGTAAAGTGAACACTAATAATGAATCACGTCATCCAAATTTAATGACAATTGATATTAAATTATTTATTAAATTTATTATATATAAACAGGAAAATATCCTGAAGGACAAAATGAACAAACAATTGTTCCATAAGGACAAGGGGGAAATTTTTTGTCTATAAGGACAAGTTTTAGTGTAAATGGAGGAATTATAGTGGGCCCCTGAATTCCTCCCTTTACACTAAGTTTTGTCCTTGAGGATAAAATTTTGCCCCTTGTCCTTATGGAACAATTTTTTGTTCCTTTTGTCCTTGAGGATAAAAACCCCATATATAAAAATGAAGAGTGAAGCAATTATTTTTTCTCAAATTTGAAAAACTGTGAGGTCCTAATAGGTTGGCCTGCGTATTTTTAAATGTTTTGAGGTTAAACCGTCGGTTTGTGTACGTACAAGGTTATTTCATTTTCAAAGTCGTGGCGCTCCAAGATTGAAGGTTAATTGCGATGGAATCGGGATTGGGTTGGGTCTTTAAAATACTACATCCATGTGTAACAAACCGTAATTACATCATCATTTTCCACTAGAATTTGAATTTTATTCTAACTATCAAAATGCACTTATGTATAAACTACAATCATTGATATCCCATAAAATAGACAGGAAAATAATATGAAGGACAAAATGTACAAAAAATTGTTCCATAAGGACAAGAGGCTAAAATTTTGTCTATAAGGACAAATTTTAGGGTAAAGCGTGAAATTATAGTGGGCCCCTGAATTCCTCCCTTTGCACTAAAATTTGTCCTTATGGTTAAATTTTTACCCCCTTGTCCTGATGGAATAATTTTTTGTTCATTTTGTCCTTAAGGCTAAAAACCCCTAAAATAGAATTCAGGAACTAAATTTACTTTACAAATTCAAAACCTCCATAAATATTAATCTTTCTTTATTAACAGTTGAAATATCATTACTATGTTGATAACATCCGTATGTCGAAGTAGCTCAATATCGGTTATTGGTTCTTAACAATTTGTATAATAATGGTTAATTTACTATTGCAATAATAGTCATTGTCATTGACATCTCCTTGTTTAACTTATTTACCCTATCAAATTTTCATTACAAATTAATAGGGAAACTATGAAATAGGTGAATTCTTCAAAATAAGATATCAAATATTATCACTTAAAAATAGGATCTAACAAATAAAATTTATCTATAAATTCATTTTTTTGCTAATTAATGATATAAATAAATAAATAATCATGATTTGTCAAAATAAATAAATTAAACTAACTACACATGATTTCAACATAAAATTTTGTTTGTATATTTCTATAAATCATTTTCTCTTGTACTTGTTATAAATATATAATTTGTAAAACAAAAATATTCATTTATAAAGAGTGTGTCATCATCAAACTACAAATGCAAATTCAAAACATTCCTAAATCTCTTAAAGGTAGAATATAATAATTAAATTTACTTCACAAATTCAAAACATTCCTAAATCTTTATTCATAGTTGGCCTACAAGTGCAAATTTTTAATTCAATCACAAACTTTCAAAATTCCCCTTACATAAATTTAATAGTAGTCATAATATGTTTCATATCGCAATTTTTTGGTTTCAGTGTAAATTACAAAAATGTTCTAAACCCTTTTTTTTGCAAGGCAAAATGTTCTAAATCTTAATATTGCTTAGAAATAAGATCTTGGTTCCACCAATAAGATTTAATTTCAAACTAAAATGCGTGCCTATAGATATTTTCTGTAATATCACTTAGAAATAAGATCTAACAGTAAAGTTTTCTTAAAATTCAAAACTTTTATTTTTAAATACTATTAAACCTTAACATCACTTAAAAATAGGTGAGTCTGTTGTAATAGATTAGAATAATAAGGGTGAATATACTGAATGCAAAAGGATATTATTGTAATTTATAGAGCAAGTAGAGTCTATAAATTGAGAGTTCATTTGTATTGTATTGATATTTAAAATCAATAGTAATAAAGGGTTTCTCCCTAATGTCTTCTATTTTTTTAGTGGCTTCCCTTCTTTTCTTATCTGTTCTTGTTTTATTTTATTACACGTTATCAGCACGAGATTCTATTAGAGTTATTTTAATTTTTTTTATATTTAGATTTGCAATCTTCTATATCTAAATTTATGGATTTGTTAATAAGTAATTTTTATTTGAGGATTCTTGATTCATAGATTTCTAGATTTGTTTCGTAATTATTTTCTGCTTGAGAATCCTTGATTAATGGATCTATCAATTTGTTCTGCAATTATTTTCTACTTAAGAATTCTTGATTCAAACTTCTAGATCCGTTTTTCTATATTTTGTAGATCTAGATTGGGTTCTAATGGATCTATTTTTTTAGATCTGATTACTTTTATTGACCCCAAATATGTGTTTAGATTTTTCTTTTAATACTTTGTGGATCTAATTTAGAGTTTTTAAAATCTAGTTTGAGGGAGCCTTGATTATATATGTATTGTTTTCATTATTGGTGATATAGAGGTGGATATAATTTTATCTTTCCTGATCTGTTATTACTTTCCATATGTAATATTTTTTGAAAGGCTGAAGATAAAATATCTCTTGAAATTTTCTTATATATACTCAACAAAATTATAGATATAAAACATAATGTTGTAGCATTTAAATTCAAGAGAATACTTATTTATCACTGGAAATGAAACTGAAAAGGGAAATACTGAAAACTTATGATGTAGGAAAATTATTTTAAATTCGAATTTTTTAAAGGAACTTATAGATCATATGCGTAAAGTTGAAAAGTTAAAGCTTTTAAAAGCTGAAATAGAACCTCAAAGCATATAATTGCGTTTGATATTTGCTTATAGAAAAGGACTTAGAATTTAATAATAAGAAGGATTTTTTTTTTCAATTTGGCCACCTTTCAAAAACTTATAACACATTTAGCCTAGTTTTAAAACTAATTACGGCTATAGCCTGGTTTCAGTCACATCAGCCAAAAACGTAGCGGCATTTCGGATGATGCAACGAGTGGTTTTTGGAATGCCGCTCAGATTTAAAAACATGCATGGTTTGAGCGGCTTCTTAAATGATGCAGCATGCGTCTTCCGAAATGCCGCTAGCAATAAATAACGTTTTTGGCTGATGTGACATAAACCAGGCTACAAACGTAATAAGTTTTAAAACTAGGCTAAATGCGTAATAAGTTTATAAAAGGTGGCCAAATTGAAAAGAAATCCTAATAAGAAAAGATTTGAAAAATCAATGAAAGGAAAAGTTTCAATGAAAAGCAAAAGGCTTATATTCAAATTTTATGTTACACATAATTTCTTTAAGAAATTTGTTGTTAGACTAGATCATTACATTTATAATAACTACTATTCTTTTTGAAGAAAAATAGTAAAATGACTCTCATACATGTATAAAAGCACTTTTTAGAGAAGCTGCTTCAATTTAATATATACAATAATAATATGTAAATTTTAATAAAACTTGAAGCTTTATTATAGTAGTTTTAGAATATATAATAATGATATCGGTTTTTTGTGTAGTTTATGCGGTACGAAGCATAAACTTTTCTTAATCAATTACTGAAATCAAATCTGTCTCTTCTTATTACCTAATTAATGTAATCAAGTTTGAAATTCTCTAATTTACCTTTTTAGATTTGTTTTTGCAATTAATTTAGATCTGGATTTAAATATCCTAAATTCAAACTTTTACATCTATTCTTTTACTTTTCAGATTTGGACTTATGTTTTAGTTGAATCTATTTTTCAGGTCTTATTATATTGATTTTAGCTTTCCAAATCTGTACATGTTTTATAAATACAGTTCCATTTTGATTTTTGTTTGTTTTTGATGGTATTTTGAGATATAATTCATATTTTAAGAAGAAATGTTTTATTATTTCTTAGAAATTTATTTGTAATGAAAATGCACATCCCAAAGATCGTATAAAATTTCGATCTTGTAATGGCCTGAAAATTCCCGCCTTTCGAATCGAGTGTAAACCACACAAGTCCCACGCAAAATGACAGAAACCCCCGAGAACTTTGGGCGTACAACACATCAGGCAGAAACAAAAGACTTTTCATTAATATCATTACAATGTTACATCAGAGTATGAAATATTGAGAAAATAACAAATACAATGCATAACAGAAATGCATGAACTAACTCTCAGCGGAAGACTATCAAATGTCATGGACACAATTCTAGCTTCAATGCAGAATCCTACTCTAAGAATCTGCAAAACAAACTACTCAGCTGCCCCTGTAGAAATAAGGGCATCCGAATTTGAAAGGGAAAAACAAACAACGAATCAGTCATGGGACTGGTATGAGAACTCCAAACAGTTGTAATTCATAGGACCATGCCATATAACTAGGGCCATCAATTTCTAACACGGCCCGAAACACGACTCATAACCCGCACGAAAAAAACCCGACCCATTTATAAACGGGTCAATTTCGAGTCAACCCGCTCTGACCCATTTAATAAACGGGTTGACCCGACCCATGAACCCGTTTCTGACCCATTATAACCCGTTTAATATAAAACATATTTTTATTACTCTACAATCTACAAAATATAGGCCCAGCCCACTCCACTACCCATTTGCCGCTTTACCCTAATTTACCAATTACCAACCCGCCACTCGTTCAGTCATTCTAATTTCTACAGTTCTGCCTCTTCACTGATTCACTCCTTCATGTTTTCATGTTTATTGCCACATTAACAACTTTTTACATTTTTATTCTCATCTTAGCTGGCAACAAGTGAATGACGATAACACCCTTCTTTCATGTTTTCATCTTTTTATACAAATATTTTTCTTAAGGGGTTACATAAATCAAACCCGAAACCCTCACGATTATAAATGGGTCAACTCGAAACCGACCCGTTTTGTAAATGGGTTGAGCTGACACGACTCGAACACGACTTGACCCGACCCGAACCTGACTCAACCCGACCCATTGACAGCCTTACGTATAACATGAAACATTTTTCCCCATATGAATACAAGTGCATAATAACACAAAACCAAAATAGTTTTATCTTCACTTTTAGATTTATCAAATCTAATTTATTTTCAAAAACAATTCTTTTGAAAAAAAAAACCTTCGGACTTAAAATCTCCATTTCATCTCAAATCATTTGGAATAATAGATATTTCTTCATATCAAATCATACGTGACTTTGAGATTTCAAAACAAGTCACTTTGGAAATCTCAAATATCTATAATACAACATATCAAAATATATGCAAACAAGTCGGGAGGTTTCTCCCGATAACAAGACAACTGGGGCCTAGCCTTCCCATCTGGATAATAGTTTTGTGTAAGTCCCTCGCGTAGAGGCATCCGCATACACAATATGTTTCTAACGCAGTATAGATGTTATGTCCCCTCGAAGGGACGTCCGCATACCAGTTTGCCCAGATTTTTAGTCACAGGTTACCGGAATCATATGTAACACATCGAATCATTTCTATCTTGAAGTGATAAATCGTTTCTCAATGATAATCACAAGAAATTTCAAATCATAATAGTTTTGATTTCCAAATCATTTAAACATTGAGGTTTATCGAAATTCTTTTCGTTTATAAAACATCTTAAATAAATCATTTGCCACTTCAAAATATGTATTTTAAAATATTTTCTAGTTCCTCGAAATCAAACTTTCATTTCATAATTTTTTATGGAATCATCTTTCCAGAATAATTCATTTAGATTCTCGTTCATAATTAAATGAATCCACTTTGTGTAGTTAAAGCGCTCAGCGGATTCAATGCGATGGAGGCGCAAAAAGTTGTAGCGAAGATAAAGCGAGGAAATAGCGGGATATAACGGAGGAGTCCAAAATAACATATAAAACTTGTATTTAATGCTTTTACAAATATATAGATGATAAATAAATGGAAATTTAGCAATCAACTTAATTATAATTAGTACATTCTTAATTTTAAATAAAAGCACAAGCAAATATATGTAAATAAGTGTGAACTTTTATTTAGCTTGACTAAATTTAATATAATATTATAGTATTTTATATTCTAAAAAACATATGATAATAAATTATATTAAAAAATAATTTTATAATGCGTAAACATAATTTTTAGTTCATTTCTCTTATATAAGATATAGCAGAAAGAACGGAATATAGCTGAAATAATGGGATACATTGGGAATATCAGAATATGGGGTTTAAAGCGGAAAGGCTATTTCAGAGGCTATTTGGAAATAGCGTATCGTTAGAAACACGCTACCGGATATAGCGGGGATATGGCGGGCTAATAGTGGGGCATAAACTGCATAAATCCAATACTATTGCCAATCAATAAGCATCACAAATAGCGTTGCTTAAACGACTCATTTTCCCAAAATAGCTATTTAACTTTCCAAACTTGGTATTTTCAATAAAAATCCCTTTCAAGTCATTTATTATTATTTATCATAACTTTTCCCTATTTTTAGTAATTTAAAAATAGCTCATTTATTTGAAATTCAATTTCGGGTCTTAAACGACAAATTCAGAATTTTTATAGAAAATTGATTTGGACTTAATTCAAAATCTAACCATTGGATCTTAACATTCTTAGATTCATTTAAAAAATATTTTCATTTTAGACCCAAAGTTTTTTGTTTCAGGAAGATCCAATGGTTGGATCTCCCGGTACGTCAATTTGAAGTCAATGGCTGAAATTCGTGAACTACCGCTACGCGACTAGTTCTATTCTGATCAAAATTCGATTTTTAAATAAAATCAAATCGAAAATAATTCCAAACTGTTTCTTAACTATATATCACACATCAACAATCAATATAACATCCAATCCACAAATCGTGGTATATACCATATAAGCGTTAAACAATTAATAGTTATAGGGGTTTGTCAATCAACAGATTATTTGCAATATCAATCATCAACAATCATATCACTCAATACTCGGTGTTGTTCATACCTAAACCCAGTAACCAATGTCTAGTTAATTTTCCCAATCAATAACCATTTAAGGTTCAAGTCAATTTCCAAGTCAACACTATTAGTTTTAAGTGTACATACCCAAGTAACTACATGTATATCACTTAAAAATCACATTTTTATCATGTTAAACATCATTAAACCAAATCATAAACCCAAATCATCAATCATAAGTCAATATATGACCCTAACGAGTTCACAATAGTAATTAAATTTGAACTAAACCTTAATCGGTTAGAGATTCTCACATACTTAAGTGACTACACATATTCTACTTAAAGACCGAATTCTTTTCATTCGAATCATCATCAAACCAAATCATAAACCAAATTCATCAATCATAAGTCAATATATAACTCGAACGAGTTCACAATGGCAATTAAAATTAAACTAGCCCTTAATCAGTTCAAAAGTTCTCACCTAGTACTCCACTCCGCCAATCTTTAATCGAAGGATATCCGTACATTCTCGGACGATTTTGGCAGCCTCCCGTTGTCACTGGAGAGATTTGGAATTGAATTTGGAAGAGTTTCGAAGCTGTGAGTTTTATGAACTAATGGACGAATAAAAGGAACTAATTTGGGTTTTCGGAGCAAACGAGGCAAATTTTTAGGGCATTAAGGATTGAAATGGGCGTGGGAAATTTGAGTTTTATTACATTTGGATTTTGTGGGTAGTATCCGCTGAAAACCCTCACGAGACACCACTCGTCCTACTAGGGACACCTAGAGGTTTAACGGCTTGTTGCATACGCTCAATGCAATCGTGTTTCCTACGAAAGTGCGACCTATCTAGTTAGTTTTTCATTTTCTTTTTACTCGAGGACGAGTAAAAGATAAGTGTGGGGGTATTTGATTGACATTGAAAAGTGTTTATTTTATGACTCTTATGCTTTATCTTTTGTAAATAAATAAATGATACTTTGGGTATTTTTTATGTGTTTTTACAGATTTCAAGCGTTGCCTCCTTCAATTCAAATCAAAGGCCAACTACAAGAAAGAGCTACTTCCTCACATCAAATTCATTTCAATTGCAAAAGAAGTAGTAGCTCACTGGTAAAGGCATAGGAATTGGTGCTGAGAGACCTGAGTTCGAACCCCGTCAAGTTCACTTTTTGCCAAAGAAACGGAGCGCGTTCACACCGGCCCCTTGCTTTGAGGAATATTTGGATTAGTTTTATGTTATATATATACATACACAGATTCATGTGTATGTATTTATGATGTGCACCAATTAACATTTCAGCAATAGCCATATTCTTATCATGGAATTAAATTCAAATCATTCAATTTCAATTAGAAGAAATTCTGATTGAATTGCTGCCAAGAAAAGATCCATTGTGAAGATTTTATCCTTTGTTGCCTTTGGAGTCTAATAAGCATCCTTGTTTGGAAGAATTAATTATATGCAATCTTTTATCAATCAATTAGCCACATGGGAGAATTGAAAGATATGGAAAATATTTACCATGATATGCCCAGATTTTCTCCAATCAAGCCGAGTCAAGGAAGGCAAGAGATATTCATGAATGAGGAGGCCCATTTATTCATAGACCTAATTATGGTTTTCCCATTCTCATCTATAAATATGTGTTGTAACCATTGTAAAAATCATTCATTCTTCTGTACTCTCTTTTAGTTTTAATAAAGCTTTCTTTTCTTTAGTTTCTGCATTTTATTTTCGTGGCAAATTGTGTTGTCTAGTCAATTAGATTTGCTAGAACACATTTTGCTATTGCTTCTATTTTTCTTACTAGTGATTGATCGTCTGATTAGATTCAGCGGTAATCCTAGTTTTTATTTTCAGCTGTTGATTTCTTTTCTGCAATTTTATTTCCAGTGTTCTATTTTATTTTAATCATTGAATTTATTACAGATCCGATTAGATTCGAATCTGTAGTGAATTTAATTGCATCTTTTATTCGTAGTTTCAGTTTTTATTTTGCTTTGCGAAAAAAATCAACCTCTAAGCTTTGTCTAACTCGCCCAAGAGATTAGATAAATAATTGATTTAATTTACCTCCCTGTGTTCGACCTGTATGCTACACACCTGTATGCTTGCAGAATTTAATTTAAATGTCGCGCTTTTCTAATTCATAGACTAGCGTCGATCAAGTTTTTGGCGCTGTTGCCGGGGAGATAACAATTGAATTTTATTATTTATTTAATTTCTGATTCGTGTTAGTTTTTGTTTATATTTTCCTTTTGTCTTCTTGTATATATAGAAGAAAAGAAAAAAAATCTTAATTGGGTAGATTTGGTGTTGTTCAGTGATACCATAATCCTCCAAATAAGAAAAAAAAAGTTCTTGCCATTTTTTTTTTCAATTTATTTCCTTTCTTCTCATCTATTTTCTTCCTTTCTTTACTCCCTTCCTTGTTTTCAATACATTTATTTCTCTTTCTTCTTGTACAAACATTCTTAAAAAAAAAAAACTTGCCATTTCATTCTCTGATTTCTTTCCCTCTATCCAATACATTGATTTCTTCTTATACAAGTCTACAAAAAAAAAATCTTGTGCAATTTCTTTCTATTTTTCGCTGTTTTTCCCCATCATCTTCGTAATTTCCCTCTTCAACATCTCCTCTTGAAACCCGTCTTCACTGCCTAAATATCCACCTTCATCACAGTCACACCCCTCACCTGATCACTTTAAACATCATCCTCCTCATCTTACCTTCTGCCCATAGTTACCCACAAACCTTCAAACCCTATCTGCATCCATCTTTTGCAAACCATCTTCGCAGTAGCCAATTCTAAAAGAAAAAAAAAATTCACAAATCCGCCAGTCAACAACTTCAGACTATACTAAAACCGCAACTTCATCAACCGCTGACTTCAGATCATCACTGTTCCACTGCTGTCACAACAGTCTGACCGACCACCTCATCAAATCCTCCTTCCACCGTACATCCGAACCCCAATCTGCAACCCTTCGTACCATAGAAAACTCACGTTCTTTTGCTACTACAATTCTTCCTTCTCAACAATTCTGAAAAAAGAATAAAAGAATTAAAAAAAAACCCGCAAACCTCAAACACAGCCCCATCTCCATCAATTATAACTTCACTCTTCTCACCATCAACCACGTTAAGTTCAAGCGCCGAACACCAATCCTTTTCCACAATCTTTCACCCAAAAACAGTCCACGCATCAACACAGACCTCCCACTACCTCCGCATCTCCTCCCAAACTCACACCAAACAACATCAGCACCAAGATCAAACATCCACTCCACAAACCGTAAGTTCAACAACCTCATCAATACATCATCACGCCCTCTCATCTACTTCGCAGACACCCACCACCGCTCAGTCCATAATTACGACCACCTAACAGACCTCATAACCCCCTTCCAACTCCATGTTCAAATCCTCCTTCCACTTCATCACAGTCCACTACAATTCAACAAATTCCAGTAACCATCACTAACCTCATCACCAAAGTTCTAACAAACCAATACTGACCTTCATCACCCAAAACCGCAAAGCAAAACCCGATTTGAATTCCTGTATACCCAATTTGAAACGTCAACATCAAGATAAATCTCCAACCACGCACAAGCGCCGCCGTACACATCGTCTCCCCTTCAATAATCCAAACTTCCCTCTGCCGAAATCCCCTCAATTCCATAACCCAGATCGGAAAACCACACTGCAAGCCTTCAACATCATCCGACCACCCATCTTCATCAGCAAAACCCGAAATCGAAACCCAATTTGGAAACAAATACCCCTTCGCAAATCACGAACGTCCCTTCTTTTATTCACGTCCTATACCCAAACCTGCTCATCAAACTTCAGAACCCGCAACAACGTCCCCTCAACCAAAAGAACAAATCGCATCACCGCGATAACCCGAAACCTCGAACCTGAAATCGATCGAACCCTTAAATCGAACCACGAACCTTCGAAGTCCTGGAAACCTAACCAACTCTGAAACCCAGGTAGCAGTTCCACATCAACGCAATTGACACCAGTTCGAAGCTGAAAAAAAAAGAGATAAAAATAGGAGTCTAATTTGATTTTGATTTCATTGTTTTCGGAAATAAAAGGAGGCGTGTTGACTAGAGTTAAAGAGCCTGACGGTGTTTAAATAAATTTGTTCCCAATTTTTGTTTTTTTTAAGAACGATTTGTTTTGAAAATAAATATAAAGGGGCAAGATATATTGATTCCCTTGGGTCTCCAAAAACAAATAGGTTATAAGAGAGGGCGTGAGTGCTTGTTTCTACTTTTATTTCTATTTTCATTTTTTTGTTTCTGGTCTTTGTTAGTTTTAACTTAGTAATTTTTTTTTATTTCTAGTCCTTCTAGTAGTTTGTTTTCCCCTTCCAATTTAGTTTAGATTCATTCCTTTATTTAGCCTAGTGCGTTTGTTAGTTTGACTTCTTTTTATTTCTTTCAATCCATTTTTTTTCTTCTTTTTATTGTTTGTTTTATTATTTGATTCCCAAAAAAAAAAACCATTCAAACAAAACCCAAGTGAGGAAAATCATTCAAGCAAAGCAAACAAGGAATTCAAAGGTCAAGAACTGCAAACAGTGAATTTTGAATTGTTGGAGCGGTTGCACACCAAGTGGGGTGTGAACGCGCTAGCGCTACCCAATTTCACTAGAGGACTGCCGATCAAAGTGAGAAAATTTTAAAACTCTACAGGTGCTCTGCTGCAAAAGAAAAAAAAATATCGACAATTGTTGTAAAAAATTTCTGCAGGGGCAGCGGCTTGAATGTAAAAAAATTTTAATTCTGCAATTTATATTTCTATGAATGTTCTGTGACTGATATTTCTGAATATATTTGGTGAGGGACGAATACCCATAATTACAGCCATCACTCTCATCGTTTTTCAACAATAAAATTTTGATTTTCAAAATAATATAATTGAAAAGTGGTGTTTTATGAATTTGACTGTCTCTTATAATTGGATCGCGGATATATAATAGTTCAATTTATTGAACTGTTAGCAAAAGAGGTTGCATACTACCCTTAAAACATTGGTCGTATCCCTTAGTATTTATACTATACGTGAATGACCATAAGACCCTCTTCCCCCTTCCAATGGAGTCAGTTAATCAACAGAGCACAACTCAGTATTTTATACTATTTTGAACTGGGAATAATTTCTGTCTTGCCTTGATTTCATTCAAATGTCTGATTCAAAAAAATCATTGAGAGATATGTGGGATAATAATCGGAGTAGACGTCCTCTTGAAGAGTATGAATACGAATTACAACTCATGAGGCAAAATTTTCCGCAATTTCGTGAGCCCAATGCCAACAATTTTCAAAATTTTCCAACCGACCAACATTTTCAAAATCATAGAAATGATCGGAATTGCGATTTCAATTCAAATTTAAATAATTTCGATTATGGACCACACCCACATCAAAACGATTTTGAATCCCAATATAGCTTTGATCCACATCAGTATGGAGTTGGAAACCAATTCAAAAATAATTTTGGATATGAAAATGATTTTCAAATCGATCAAAATCTTCAAAATAACGACCCATATCCACAACTTGAATATAACCAAGATTGCAATTTTCCCTCGAATTTTAACAGTTTTGGTTACGAACATAATTTTTATGATCAAAATGATTTCCACCACACTAGAAGTAATTTTGATTGTGAAATTGATATGGACTATAATTTCGAAAATCAAGAAATCCAAAACGAGAGCTCTCAAATCAACGATCGTCTTAACATTTTTAGAGAAAGGGTAGAAAGGCTAGATAGACAGCTTAATAAAAAAGATAGAAAGATGGATGAACTTCTTTGTTTAATGACAACTTTGAAAGAACAGCGAGAGCAACAAAATCAAATTCAAGCATGTGATGAATCAGAAAATAGTCCATTCTTTACTGACATTGAAAATTTTCAAATAACGACTTTGGAAATTGAGAATAATCATCTTGATGAAGTTTTTCAAAATTCAACAAACGATTTAGACTTCAACTCTTTTTAGAAAAAAGATTTAAGCTTGGATTTTGATCTTCCTCTTTTGGGCTGTGAGAAACTTGAAATCTTTGAAATTGAACAGAATGAAAATGTTGAATTTTTCAATTCAAATGTGGAAAAGGATTTTAATGAGCGGGAATTTTTTGGATTGTACGAGGATGAATTGCCAAACGAGGAAGAAGTGGATTCACGTCACGAGTTCAAAAATTTTAACATTGAGAAAATTTCGAACGAACTTGAAATTGTCAGTGTCGAAAATACGTTGTCAATTAATGATGAGAAATGTGATCACATACTCTTGAACAACACTCAAAATTCAAATTTCACTGAATTTATATACGATCACAAATTTTTGAAAAATTACACTGACATATTTGTTGAATACATGAATTACTTTTGGAATGTTGGCTTGGTTGAGAAACTTCAGGTTAGGACGACCCTAGATATTTATCTCCTGGACTACAAATCGAGGTTTAAAGATGATATAGTTTTCAAGAACTCTTGCTTGTTAGAAAATATGCCTAGACATAGTGGGAATGGGACTCATCGGGCTAGAACCAAGTGTGGGGGGAAAAGTTGGTGGAATTCTTTGCATCGCACGCATCGTAAACACATATATCATTGTACATATGATCCATTTCTCCATATAGTTAAAGTGCATTTCGTTTTACAAATCATTTTACATTTAATCCATCTTTGGGTTCTATCTTTCACATTTAGGAAACGTGTTTACAGTGTGGACACTGTTTAGTTCAAGTGTGGGGGGGAGTCTGCATTTCATCCATTTTCGTTTTTCTTTGTTTTTTATTTCTTTTTATTTTCAGCCATTTAAGTAGGACCATCATACATTTTAGATTGTAGTAACATACCATAATTTTTTTTTGGAAACTACGACTCATTTTCAATTGATACAACAAAATAAGTTTACAATTTTTAGCTAGTTGATAGTATTTTTCTCTCTCAACTTAGATCGAATAGGAAATATAATGAAAAGTTTAATTTTGAGGGATAATAGTGTAACCGGTACATAGGGAGATTCTTAGGTGATGGCCATGGAATCTATTCTATATTGTAGACTTTGTTTAAATAAGTGGAGGACTTAAAACACTTATATTGGCTTTTCAAATCTTTAAAACTAAGTTGTGTTAAGTTGAATTCGCGTAACTCTCTTTTGTGCTTATATTTTCGATAATAATAATAATAATAGTATTCCAAGGGTATCCAACATTGCTTGTATATCGAGCGTTGGTGTGCAAACCCGCCAAGCTCTATCCGAAACGTTGTTGACAAAGTCAGCGTTGGAATATCTTGGTCTCATTTTATGAGATTGGACACCTAAGGATTACCGACACGTAGTTGACAAAGTCAAAGTCGGCCTGCACAATCCGCCAAGCTCTTTGCCTACTCTCCGTTAGTCCGCGAGGCAGTGCATGGGTGGCAAACCTTGGTCTTTTTAGTTAGGTGTATGTACTTAATCATAAATCTTAAAATTTTATAGAATAAAGAATAAGCGATGATACCCAAACACTTCTTGACCTTATTGATTTGACTAGCCATACATGAGAAAATTAGAATACCACTTTGCAAACTGTGCCAAGCAAACTAAGAATTTATTTCATGGCTGCACCATGTTATCGACCGAACTAACTGGCCAAACTGGAATTTAACATTTGAAAACTTGATTTATATTGAAAATTTGTGACAAGTTGAGGTATCTAAAATAAAATCAACTGATTAGAAATTGTTAACTTAAATTGTTGTACCACTTTACTAAAACAAGTCGTGTTTTCATTTTTCGTTTTTATTTGCATATGTCCATTGCATTCATGTAGTTTCATTAGAATCAAAGCATATTACATTTGGATTTTGTGGGTAGTATCCGCTGAAAACCCTCACGAGACACCACTCGTCCTACTAGGGACACCTAGAGGTTTAACGGCTTGTTGCATACGCTCAATGCAATCGTGTTTCCTACGAAAGTGCGACCTATCTAGTTAGTTTTTCATTTTCTTTTTACTCGAGGACGAGTAAAAGATAAGTGTGGGGGTATTTGATTGACATTGAAAAGTGTTTATTTTATGACTCTTATGCTTTATCTTTTGTAAATAAATAAATGATACTTTGGGTATTTTTTATGTGTTTTTACAGATTTCAAGCGTTTCCTCCTTCAATTCAAATCAAAGGCCAACTACAAGAAAGAGCTACTTCCTCACATCAAATTCATTTCAATTGCAAAAGAAGTAGTAGCTCACTGGTAAAGGTATAGGAATTGGTGCTGAGAGACCTGAGTTCGAACCCCGTCAAGCTCACTTTTTGCCAAAGAAATGGAGCGCGTTCACACTGGCCCCTTGCTTTGAGGAATATTTGGATTAGTGTTATGTTATATATATACATACACAGATTCATGTGTATGTATTTATGATGTGCACCAATTAACATTTCAGCAATAGCCATATTCTTATCATGGAATTAAATTCAAATCATTCAATTAGAAGAAATTCTGATTGAATTGCTGCCAAGAAAAGATCCATTGTGAAGATTTTATCCTTTGTTGCCTTTGGAGTCTAATAAGCATCCTTGTTTGGAAGAATTAATTATATGCAATCTTTTATCAATCAATTAGCCACATGGGAGAATTGAAAGATATGGAAAATATTTACCATGATATGCCCAGATTTTCTCCAATCAAGTTGAGTCAAGGAAGGCAAGAGATATTCATGAATGAGGAGGCCCATTTATTCATAGACCTAATTATGGTTTTCCCATTCTCATCTATAAATATGTGTTGTAACCATTGTAAAAATCATTCATTCTTCTGTACTCTCTTTTAGTTTTAATAAAGCTTTCTTTTCTTTAGTTTCTGCATTTTATTTTCGTGGCAAATTGTGTTGTCTAGTCAATTAGATTTGCTAGAACACATTTTGCTATTGCTTCTATTTTTCTTACTAGTGATTGACCGTCTGATTAGATTCAGCGGTAATCCTAGTTTTTATTTTCAGCTGTTGATTTCTTTTCTGCAATTTTATTTCCAGTGTTCTATTTTATATTAATCATTGAATTTATTACAGATCCGATTAGATTCGAATCTGTAGTGAATTTACTTGCATCTTTTATTCGTAGTTTCAGTTTTATTTTTCTTTGCGAAAAAAATCAACCTATAAGCTTTGTCTAACTCGCCCAAGAGATTAGATAAATAATTGATTTAATTTACCTCCCTGTGTTGGACCTGTATGCTACACACCTGTATGCTTGCAGAATTTAATTTAAATGTCGCGCTTTTCTAATTCATAGACTAGCGTCGATCAAATACATATCTTTGAAATAAAATCAGTATATGTATACAGTAACATTATCAGAGTACAACACTTATAACACAGCGGAATAAACAATAACTATATAATCCTGAAGCCTCCTGCTCCAAGCTCTCCAAATATATCTGTAAAATCCTGACTACTTGACTTCCCGTACAAAATTGGGCACCCAAGAGTTTAGTGAAAATAAAACAAAACAAACTCTGGGTCAGTCATGGGACTGGTGTGAGTAAAAAAATTTAAAACAGTTTGAGCAATAAAACGATATCTCATAAGACCACGCCGTATAACGGAACGGGTTTTTCCCTTATGAGAATCCAAAACATTTGATTTAACTTTCAAAATCCTTTTGAAAGAAACGATAAATTTTATATCAAAACTCCTTTGATATTATAATAATGTCTATCAACCACAATTAAATAATCATCTAGCAGAACGCTTTCATCTCATGTTCCACATATATAGTATACAATCAAAACTGCGAGCACTTATTGGGTAATGGATTTCCAACTATCACAAGGTATGGAACCACCTTCCTATAGTGTACCTCTAGAGAGGAATACACCGGGTTCAACAAGAACATCTTGCAACCCGACCACATATGACCGACCACTCATTTCGCTTGAGTGTATCGAACGTATATCACCAACGGTTGGTGTGACGACCCCATTCCCGAGAAGACGGTGGCAAGGGTAATCTTTGGAATATAACACATAAACAGATAATAACAGAACAGAAATAAATAAATACACCAGATAATGTACAATAGAATACACTGGATAAATATCATCATCAGAGTTAAACAATATATAGGATCATACTTAGTACAAAGTACAGTTCGGCTATACATAAATGTCTACTGCGGAAAAGAAAACATAATATGTACAACAGGAGTTGAACAGCATAAAAAGAAATAAATGATAGAATCCATCTTCAGCTCCAGCTATCCAGAAAGAGCCTGCTAAAACCTGAATACAAGGCTGCCCATGTAGAAAAAGGGGCACCCGAGTTTGCAAGTGAAATAAACTACGAGTCAGTCATGGGACTGGTATGAGAAATCTACTCAACACATTATTAAATATGGCAAATCACAGGACCATGCCACTTTCGCGGAACGGGTTTACTCCATTGGATTGCCAGTGTTTTAAAACAAATAGATCTTTTAAACATCGCAATGTTTTTTATAAAAATGAAGCCATTATAAGACTCAGTTCCCATCACACAATGCAACACACACCAGAGGATAGAGTTTTACCTTATAATGGCCAAAATATGCTTGATACGAGCAAAACAAATCATTTGATATTATTGCTAGTGTATATATGTTTCAAAAACAATTTCAATCATAACTATCAATCATAGACGGCATGGGTACCATATATCATGTCGCCGTATGTATATATATACAATCAAAACCGCACGATGCCGTATTTGGAAATTGGATTTCCGTCATGAACCGAGGCAAAAGATAGTCCTCACCGAATTCGAGACTCTCTAGCCCGAGCCTCAGGCTACAGCCGCAACTGCACCTAGGAGCCACAGGGTCGGTCCACCGATGTGGATTAAAATGCCTGAACACTGCGTTTCCCCACCCTTTGGGGCGTAAATGAGCCCAATGACTCCATCGGTCCCGGATCGACCGATATATCTGAGGCGCCTCGCAACAGCAGCAACCACACAGGTGAAAAGTATATAAATGTCAGGGCTGGTAGGTCACTGACACCACCCTAGCTAGAAAGAAACGCATGTCCTCCCTGGATCCTTCTCCCGTTTCTGGTCCATCCCGGGGTGTGAGGCTCGCGAATTCACGTTATACACAAAGCTATGCCACATAGGCTGTGCTTTGATCATCAACCACAAGACTTTGCTTTTCAACAGAAGCCTTGATCATCTATCACTTAGGCATGCCACACAGGCAATCCACTCCGTGCGACTGATTTCTATCGATATATAACCTCTGGACTCGTACGTCTCAGAGAAGGGCGTTAAGCAAGAGAATAAATTCTCCGCCGCCAAACAGATATATATATAATAGAGATCAATCAGCACAGAACAAAATCCAATGTTAGACACACAGTCCATTTACACGTTCGTTCTGGGTCTGAACGAAACCGGAGGCACTCAATACCTCGCATATCCGTACAATCAACATGTACGTCCGGGTGGCTACTACTTCAACCCTGTCAAGGTAGCTACTCCTATCATGAGCATCAGTAGCACCCCTCCATTCGACGTGAAGATTATCGTTCTTGCACCGTCTTCATATCTTCGACCTTCAATCGTCGGTCAATCATTTGAAATGAGAATTAACTCGGCCTTTTCAAATAACTCACGTATATTTAGAATTTCAAATCAATTTATTTCAATGGTTAAATCATTCGACAACACCAATAATGTTCTTTAATGTAATTTCCACACCAAACACATTCAACCATCAAATATCAAATAAATCGAGCAAATTCAGTTTATTTCCATTCCATATCGTTTATAATATCTTATCACGATTTATCTCTATTTTTATTTATTTTAAAAATAGCTATTTCATTAAAACGACGCTTCAGGCCATAACGCGGCCGTGGCGCTGTTTTTCTCCAGATTTGATTTACACATATCTGAAAATCTAACCGTTGGATCTTCACAAAATTTATCTCATTAGAAAGATCTTTTCAAAACGAATCCAACGGTTTCAGTTTCGGGAAAATCCGACGGTCGGATCTCCCGCACTAGTCGTTTGAAGTTACGATTTCAAAATACGAACTGCAGCGTCGTTATTCGATTTAAATTAATTATATTTATATGCATAATTATAATCGATTCTGGCGCTGTTTTTCTTCAGATTTGAATTAAACATTCCAGACAATCCAACCGTTGGATCTTTACAAAGTTGGTGCCGTTGGAAAGATATTTCCAAGGTGAACCCAACGGTTGTGGTTTCGGGAAAATCCGATGGTCGGATCTCCCGCACTAATCGTTTGAAATCACGGTTTCAAAATACGAACTGCAGCTTCGTTATTCGATATATTATAATTATATATATTTCTATATATTTCATTCTTCGATTTCAAAATCATTTTCACTTCGCACTATCGACAATAAGGATATTTTTATCTAACAGACATTTATTCCAACACTTCACTATTTTCAACACTTCATGTATATAATAAAAATGAGATTTTAATTGTAAAATAATTTATTTCAAAACACGACCATTTTATATAGTTCATATAGATGATGAAAATATGATTTTTATTATAAAACAATTTATTTCAAAACACGATTATTTTATATAGTTCATATAGATGATGAAAATATGATTTTTATTATAAAACAATTTATTTCAAAACACGATTATTTTTCAACACATGAATTTCTATTCAACACATGAATATAGTTTCAACACATGAAAATAATTCTAACACATGAATATTATTGAAAATTTCGGCAGCATAACAGCAGGGTAGTTAAAACCGGGACCGTCCCTAGTACGGCTCCTCGCTCTACCTTAAAACCTCGCGGTTTTTGACAATGGGGATCATGCATCTAGTTCACACGCAGGCGGCATGTATATTTATTTCATTTCCACAAACTAATCCTATGTGGTTTCAACCAAATATTTCTCAACCACAAATGGGTATTTTTCAACCACAATAAATCAATATCAACCACAAACAATTCCAATCAACCATTCGCTATCAATCAATTTTCACACCAATCACAACCAATAAATATCGTCCATGGTTTGTGGACGAGGGGCGTATATATATATATATATATATATATATATATATATATATATATATAGCAATTCACTTCTATTTCAACACATATATAAATTTTACAACGCATATACAACTTATACATCGAACGTACAACTTATACAACGCTTATACAAGAGGTGTACAACGCTTATATAACTCATACATCGACTATATAATTTATACATCGCCGTTTTCCATATCGTTTATAAATTAGAAATCTCACATTGGGTTCCACTCCACCAAAAATTGCAGAAGGCTCAGAAAAATATGCGGTCTCTTCTAAAATGTAGAAGACGTCCTCACGGTCCCGGTGTCTCTTGTTTCACTAGATTTCGACAAGGAACGAAAAAGATATGATTTTTACAAGTTTGCAACACTTAAAAGTGTAAAAATCAATTCAAAATTAACAAAACCGCTACCTTTCTTGTTGGTTCAAAACTAGGGTTCGGAACCTCGTCAGATCCGTCGAGCTACAGGATGATCGGAGCGCATGACGTCGACGGCCTTGGAGTTAGCTTTCCGGCGCCACCAGGGATGCCCAGCTCGACGGCGAGGTGGCGGAGCTAGCTGGCGTTGAACGGGGCAACTTCGGGCGCGCGATTCGAGGCACACACGCGATGATACGATCCCCAACCAGTATGGATCTGAAGTACTTGAGCTCCACTACAAAATCATCCACAGGGGCGATGGGTTTTATTGCTTGGATTGAGGGGAATCAAAGCGGGAAGGGAGGAAGGCCTCTTCGTCGTTGATCGCAGTGGGGAAGAGAGAGAAGCTACGGGGAGAGAAATGATTTGATTGGCCAGGATTTTTTTTTAATTTATATATTTTTAAATTCTCAAAAATACCCCTGGCCACACACGAACTCCAATCCAAACCCAACGACTGTCGTCCCCAGCGTTTTACCCCCATTCCGAACGCAATGGGATATGTTTCGAAGGCCCATTCGAATGTTTCAGTCAGTTTTCATTCAAATTAAAATATAAAACATTCAATATTTAATTTGAACGTACATTTCAATTTGCCAGGGCCACAAACTGATTCGAAAAATTCCATAAAAATAAATCTGGCTATGTCTTGACGATACGGTCCCAACAAAACTAGTTTCATCGAATTCTGAGACCGTTTGTAAAATGGCCCTTTTCTGGTCGATCCATTTTAACTATAATTGACCAAAACACATTTTCCTTCGCCACGCTCACATACTAGCTTCAAAAATTATGAAATTTGAAACCTAGCAATAATCTGACATCCCGGATCCAACAAAAGTGGTTTCGTCGAATTCCGAGGTCTTATGCAAAATGGCCAATTTCACGGCTATATAAATTCCATAACGACCTTTCTGAAAATTCATTTGGCCATAACTTTTGCTTTCCGCTATGAAAATTCGATTTTTCAGATTCGCTAGAAAGATATTCACTAAAAGATTTAAATATTTTTGGTTTCATTAAAATCCGTTTTATTTTGCACCCGGTACAGTCAGTCAAAGTTTGAATTCAAATTTCGAAACTGCCGCGCCATTTCAGGCCATGCTTATAATTCAAATTAATTATATTCGTTTTCAATTGTCGATTCAAACTCAGTTTTCATCGCTATTATTAAAAATATTTATTTTAAATATTTAAAATCCATTATTTTAGCCAATTCAATTTTTTTAAATTGGTTCAGATTTTCAGGGTCGTTACAGTTGGGATCAACAACCGTTTCCCGAATGGGACAACATCGACAATAGATTATAGAATGAAATGAATATCTCTAGATAGGTGATAATACACCCTACTTGGCAGCCAACCACTTAGCCATGCTGCCTGCCCGATTTTTGTCATTTCTCGGTTATGAGGCTAGAGGCCACGTTTATCTCTGACAGATCACACATTTATTCACTTTGAATGTCACATTGTCATACCCGCCAAATCACAAATTGATTTCCCCAAAAATACAATGGGTATACAGCTAAGAGATACGAATTCCTCCGCCAACAAACATACATACGTTTAAAGTGATCAACTTACGCGATCTATTAAATATACTCTGTCAGACATTCTTCCATACAGGTCGTCCTGCGACTGGATAGACCGAAGGCATTATTCTGTAAACAGGACAGCACTTGCATAACTCCATCTTCAATTATCTTCATCATATTTGATCGCAACGCTAACGTCCATACAGAGTGGTTTTCAGGTCATGAATCTGATCCCGGTCTCTCCGTATTGACGACGGAAAAATGGTCAAAAACTTCGATAGTCGGTGAGTTAACTATCAAAGAAAAACACGTGTGCAAACAACGATATTATTTCCAGATGGAAATTCTATCAATCAATTATCATTCACCTTTCTTTCTCTTTAGTTCGTTTATCATTCATTTTCCATTTCATATATCCATATATTCAACATTTCTTACTTTCTAAATTTATAAAATATACGTTATTAACATTGGAAAACATTTCCATTTCTTATCTATATTAGAAAACATTTCTGATTCTTGTTTGGAAAATATTTCCAAAACTTCTTCATTTGGGTTTAAACAGATGTTTAAATAAAACAACGTTATGCCAACTCAAAACATTACCCTGATTAACTAATTTCACTTAACCAATCTTCACTGTCGAACCTTAACCATTCCTTAGTTAAAAACGAAGCCAATCAAGTTGGGGTATAACTACCTCTCAGACCTTAACTGAACAACATTTCTAACTTCGAAACAGACAAGATTCACCTTTCAAATCTTTAACAACTTCCTTACGTAACTCTCGGATTCTATTTATGAATCCACTTCTTTATTGAATAACATTTGAATATGACTATAGCGTTATAATTCCTACTTCTGAAATATCTAACTCCAAAATATAACTCGGTTAACTCAAATCAATTAGCCCTAACTCCATTGACTTTAACTCGATTAACTTTAATTCATTTACTCTTATCACTTAACTCCTTTCGAATAAACTATATCTGATTACTCCTTTCAAATAAACTATATTCGATAACTCCTTTAACTCTATACGAATAAACTATATTCGATTAACTCCTTTAACTCTATTCGAATGAACTATATTCGATTATCTCCTTTAACTCTATTCGAATAAACTCCTACATTCGATAACTCCTTTCCAATTAACTCTAATCTTTATTCGATTAACTCCTTCGAATAACTAATATTCGATTAACTCCCTTCGAATAACTTATATTCGATTAACTCTTCTCGAATAACTAATATTCGATTAACTCTCCTCGAATAACTAATATTCGATTATCTCTCTTCTAATAACTAATATTCGATTAACTCCTTTCGAATAAACTATATTCGATTAACTCCTTTCTTCAAATAACTATGTTTGATTTTCTCTAATTCAAATAAACTATATTCGCTTAACTCACTTCGAATAACAAATATTCGATTACTCCTTTCGAATAAACTATATTCAATAAATCTTCTCTCGAATAAAATATATTCGATTAACTCCTTCCGAATAAACTATATTCGATTAACTCTTTTCTAATAACTATATTCGATAAATCTTCTTTCGAATAAACTATATTCGATTTACTCCTTCCGAATAAACTATATTCGATTAACTCTAATCCGACTAACTCTAATTCGACTAACTCTAATTCAATTAACTCTATTCGAACAACTAATATTCGACTAACTCTAATTCAATTCTCTCTATTCGAATAACTAATATTCGACTAACTCTTGTTCAATTAACTCTATTCAATTAACTCTAACTCGATTAACTCTAATCGATTAACTCTAGTCGATTAACTCCAACTCGATTATCTCTAATCAATAACTCTAATTGATTAACTTTATTTGATTAATCCTATTCGATTAACTCTAATCGATAACTCTATTCAATTAACTCTATTTGATATCCACTTTAAACAATCTTCTCATAACTCTTTTACATCTCGTTAATTCCCTTTTATAATCCTATTTATTTTCCAAATAAATATTCCTTTTATAATTTCATTTATTTAACAAATAAATATTTCCTTTCCAATTCTATTTTTAAATGTTTTACAAATATTTCCTTTTCTATTTGTTTCACAAATATTTTCCTTTTATATTAGTTTCACAAATATTTTCCTTTTCTATTTGTTTCACAAATATTTTCCTTTTCTATTTGTTTAACAAATATTTTCCTTTTATATAAAAAATCCATTAATTTTATATAAATAATTCATTTTCAAAATACACTTTGAAAATCCCCTTTTTCTACATCCCAGAATTTCTTAAGGCATTTAAAATACCCAAATAACAATGATCAATATCATTCAACACACGTAATCAACACATATCATATATCACATCATATATTACAATATATGAAAAACAGTAAAATAAATGTTGAGGAATCCAGTTGGATTCCTCCGACCTGTTTCCCTGCATCCACAGATGTTAAATAATACAGTTAACATCAATTTCATTTCACTATGAAATATTCTGCTAAACAGAATCAATGTTTGATTAACGATTTATATATATATATCGTTATTTATATTTTCAAACAATCAATCAGCAATTCAATCAAACTGTCAACACACAGATATCTATCATCATTTATGAGTTCTAAAATTACGTTATAAAAATATGAACTGGTAGAGTTGGTGAGTTTTACTCACATTGGACGATCATCGTTAATAACGATAACCATCGCTTGATTCAGACGGACAATTTATTTTGCTATAAATTGTAACGAGCCCTGATTCGCTCCCAGTCAGTTCCATTGTGGAGCCACCGTCCATACGATCCCATCGGATCTTGTTTTGCCCAATTCTGATAATTTATGGCAAAGTTATCAATTTTACAAGTTATATACATTGAATGGTCATAACTAATTAGATTAATTCTAAATTAATTTAACTAATCACTTTTGTTTACCCTTAATTATGCCGCTCATCATCTCCTCCCAGCAGTATTCGAACCCGACTCTTGTTCAAAACCAACAACTAAAAGTACTTTACTGAACATCACAACACCCACCATTTGGATTTTTGAAACCTGAAACTGCTAACAAAGTTCCAGCCTTACTTCCTCTACAAACATACAGACTTGTCCTTCCTTGTATACACAGACATGTCACCTCCTTCAACAAGCCAAACTCCACCAATTTACTGCCTTTACTCCATAACAATTCAAAAGAAAACATACTAATTCATCTCTTGAATCTCCCTAAATCAATGATTAACGTTTTTAACCATTTCATGTTTTACTGTAAAACCCTCCTTCCATTTTCAAACTGCTTGATCCCGTATTCATCCCCTCCACCACGGCAGTAGTCCTTTCCTCATCATATACGAAATGAACAGCTCGACCTTCTCTTAGAAATTACGTCGATGAACCCGAGACTTGTACATTTGCAATCACCGAAAGCTTCACTGCCCTTTCCTCCTTTTCTACTTAATGGAAATTCAAAACTGATTACACCAAGATATTCCTTGTTATCTCCTCTTTCAATACATATCCACAATGTTTAATTCAAACACACCTCCTCCTCCTCGTCTCATATCTTCCTCACGCTACCCAAAAGAACCATCGAAAGTTTTTAGAATCGAACCCCACCAAAATGATACACACAACTCCAATCGACGCCAGGAATCCAAAGATAACAGCCACTTCATGAATCATTTCCCAAATCTCAATATTTCTCTAACCCTAAACCTACGCTGGGTGATTTCCTACGAGCAAAATTACTCTCGCACTCAACGCGACTTACATAGGACCGATGAGAGACATCTGAGGATCTCTAATATATATATATATATATATATATATATATATATATATTAGGATTTGTTGAATTTTTTTATGAATTTTTTCGGATTTTAGAAGGTAAAGAATACCCACGTTTAGCTGTGGCGGCTCATTCTTAGTTTACAGGAGAAGAGGAAATGTATTAGGTTATAAGGATTTAAGGTGATTTTATAATGGTAAAGGTTTAGATATTTATGTTAGATATTTCTTTTTTTTATTCGATTTTAATCCAACACTGTTTATATTTGTCCTTTAAAATTCCTGTGATCGCACATGATATTCAAAAATCACGAAAATGGGCATACGACTAGAGTTCGACATTACGGACCCAACGAAACTGGTTTCATCGAATTCCGACTCCGTTTGCTCACACAAAGTATCTTTAACCGTCAAAATACTGACTGTTTTTCACATTAAAAATCAGTATGGCCACATATTGACTTCAAAAATCACGAAACTTGAAATCTAACAATAATTTAATATTGCGGAACAAACAAAATTAGTTTCGTCGAAAACGGAGTTCATTTGCAAAACTGGCTATTTTTAAAGCTCTAAATAACCCATTTATATATATAAATATATTTAAAAATAATTAAATTAAATATTTATAAATAAATATTATCGTATATATTCACCATAGAATACCATATAGCTCTAGAATATTCTATATGAATTTCTAACTTGATATTTCAAATCCCGAATAAATCGATATTCGATTTATATTGAAAAATCCTTCTATAATATAAATAAATCGCTATAATTTATAAAGGAATTCCATAGCGACTTTTCGAAAATTTGATTTGGACATAAATCAAAATCTACATAATGAAATCCCGATTTTTCTCTTCCATTAGAAAAATATCCTTCACCAGCTCCGAACGTTTCTTGTTTCACAGAAATCCGACTTAAAACAGACCCTGTATATTCAGTTGAAGTTCTAATCGCCAAATAGCGAACTGCCGTGCCATTTCGAGCTCGATTTTAATTATAATATAAATTATACGTTCAACTGTCGTTCAAATAATATATTCGTTTATAATATAAATTATACATTCAATAGTCGTTCAAATAATATATTCATTATTCTAATTCAAATTCTAAGCTGAATTAAATATTTTAAATTGTCCAGTTCACATTATATTGTCAATTCACTATTTCCGACTATTTCAGAATTAAATATATAATTATATTATTTAAATTAATTAAATATTCAATATAATTTAATTAAACAACCATTAAATTCTCTAAATCATTATTTATATAATTAAATTAATTAATTATAATACCGTAAATATACGGGACATTACATGTAGGGTCGGAATTGGAGCTGGTATCGGCCAGGTGTGGAATGTAGGGGCTAAGTTTGTGAGGGTTTTGGGTGCAAAAGGGGAAGAAATTGGTGATTCAGGGTTTTTAAGTAGTGATTTTAGGGTTTTAAGGGGATGAGAGGGCAAGACTTAAGGGAGGAGGTAATGGAGGACTTGCGTAGGTCAGAGGGGAGGAGGAGCAGGTGCAGATGGGGCTGGACAGGTAAGGGGGTGGCGGCCATGGCTATGGAGTGAAGGAGGAGGAAAAGAAATGAGGTAAAAGGAAGAAAAATGTGTTCCTTTTATAGAAAATGAAGATGTCTAAGATTGTGACAACTCAAAAGTGAAAAGCCTTGGATAGGTGAAGTGTCGGCATAGGGAAGTAGAGGAGAAAGCACAAGTGAGGGCTTTAATGGCTTGACACATCACTAAAAACACTAGTCTTTTAGGAGTTGTTTTAAAGGTGAACTCATTAAAACTTTTCATGCGTTTATCGCGCGTAGACCAAACGGTAAGTCCGATCGATACAAAATTTGGATTCCACTATATTTCATAGTTACAGGCCCAATGAAACAGGTCTCATCGAATTTGGAGTTCATTAAACCACTCTTCTTATTATTTTATTATGTTATTACTTAATTTCAACTAAATTTCCGATACACATTTATTTTTCCTACGCTCACATATTAACTTCGAAAATTATGAAATTTGAAATCTTACAATTATTTGAAATTTAAAATCCAATAAAGTTTGTTTTGTCGAAGTCGGAGACTGTTTGAAAAATGGTCTTATTTCTAGCTTCTATTGAATTCTAACTAGTTTTTCAATATGCGTTTATATTACATATGCTTACATACGAACTCCGATTAGCTTAAAATTTTAAACCTAATAATAATTAACTATTATAGATTTGATGAAATTGATTTTAGCGGATTCTAAGATCATTTGCAAAATGTCTATCTTTAGACTTCTCAAAATAATATTAAATTGTTGATTTTCAATATTTACCTTTGAATTTGAATTTAAAAGTTTACTAACCTTGTTTTAATCTCAATAAAATTTAAAATCAAGTTCAGAATTTATTTTCAATTATTTTAAAGTCCAAATTCAATATTTGACCTTTTAAAATCCACTAAAATTCATATTATAAATTTACTAAAAATTTGGGTCATTACATTCTCCTTTACTTAAAAACTTTTCGCCCTAAAAAAGGACGGAAGATGCGATATGCTTAACTCATTCTAGGGCATTACTAACCTCATCTCGAATGAGTCCCTCATTCTAGGATACTACTGTTCTTTCTCTAATGTGTTTTCTTATATAGGATGTTACTAATCCTACCTCTGATGAGTCTTTTCCCAAAGCTTTGAATAAACCAAAGCTCTGATATCAGATGTAGTGGCCTGAAAATTCTCGCCTTTTGAATCGACTGTAAACCACACAAGTCCCACGCAAAATGGTAGAAACCCCCGAGACGTTAACTTTGGACATACAACATATCCGGCAGAAACAAAAGACTTTTCATTAACATCATTACAATGTTACATCAGAGTACAAAATATATCAGAAAATAACAAATACAATGCACAACAGAAATACGTAAAATAACTCCCATTGGAAGACTATCAAATGCTCTGGGCACAACTCTAGCTTCAATCTAGAATCCTGCTCTAAGAATCTACAAAACAAACTTCTCGGCTGCCCATGTAGAAATAAGGGGACTCGAGTTCATAAGGGAAAAACAAACTACGGGTTAGTCATGGGACTGGTATGAGAACTCCAAGTAGTTATAATTCATTTTAGACTTAGGTAGTTCATAGGACTATGCCGTATAGAACGGAATGGGTTTTCCCTAAATGAATACCAGTGCATAATAACACGAAACCAAAATAGTTTTATCTTCACTTTTAGATTTATCAAATCTACTTTATTTTCAAAAATAATTCTTTTGAAAATAATCTCTTCAAACTTAAAATCCCCATTTCATTTCAAATCATTTGAAATATTAGATATTTCTTTCATATCAAATCATACCTGACATCAGGATTTCAAAACAAACCACTTTGAAAATATGAAATATTAATAATGCAGAATATCAAAACATATGCGACCAAGTCGTGAGGTTTCTCCCGATAACAAGGCAACTGAGGCCGAGTCTTCCCATCTCGATACTAGTTTTGTGTAAGTCCCTCGATCAAAGGCATCCACCTATACAATATGTATCTCCTGCAGTAGAGATGGTATGTCCCACGTGAAGGCGCGTCCGCATACTCGTTTACCCATATTTTTAGTCGGGTTACCGTAGTCATTGGTAACACATCAAATCACTTCTATCCCGAAGTGATATATCGTTTCACAATAATAATCATAAGTAATTTCAAATAATAGTACTTTTGATTTCCCAATCATTAAATATGGGGGTTTATTCCATCGGAATTCTTTTCGTTTATAAATCTTCTTTTATAAACCATTCATCACTTCAAAATATTTATTTCAAAATATTTTCTAGTTCCTCGAAATCAAAGTTACATTTCATATTTGTTTTTGAGTTCATCTTTCCAAAATAATTCATTTAGATTCTCGTTCATAATTATATTAATCTAATACTATTGCTAATCAATAAGCGTTACAAATAGCGTTGCTTAAAAGACTCCTTTTCCTAAAATAACTATTTGACTTTCCAAACTTGGTATGTTCAATACAAATCCATTTCAAACCATTTATTAGGATTTATCATTATTTTTCCCTATTTTTAATTATTTAAAAATAGCTCGTTTCATTGATATTCAATATTGGGTCTTAAACTGCAAATTCAGTTTTTTTCTAGAAAATTGATTTAGAATTAATTCAAAATCTAACCATTGGATCTTAACATTCATAGATTCATTTGAAAACTCTTTTCATTTTAGACCCAACGTATTTCGTTTTAGGAAGATCTGATGGTCGGATCTCCCAGTACATCACTTTAAAGTCAATGGTCGAAATTCGTGATCCGCTGCTATGCGACTAGTTCTGTTCTAATCAAAATTCGATTTTTAAATAAAATTGAATCGATAATAATTCCAGACCGTTTATTAACTATATATCACACATCAAAACCAATATAACATCCAATCCACATATTGTGGTATATACCATATAAACCTTAAACCATTAACGCTTATATGAGTTTGTCAATAAACAGATTAACTGCAATATCAGTCATCAACAACCATATGAATTCAACAAAATCATATCATTCAATACCCAATGGTGTTCATACCCAAACACGATAACCAATATCTAGTTAATTTTCCCAATCAATAACCGTTTAAGGTTCAAGTCAATTTCCAGGTCAACACTATTAGTTCTAAGTGTCACATACCCAAGAAACTACATGTGTATCACTTAAAAACCACATATTTATCATGATAAACATCATTAAACTAAATCATAAACCCAAATCATCAATCACAATTTAATATATAACCCAAACAAGTTCACAATAGCAATTAAAATTGAACTAGCCCTTAATCAATTAGAGATTTTCACATACTTTAGTGACTACACAAATTCTACTTAAAGATCAAATCTTTTTCATTCAAATCATCATCAAACCAAATCATAAACCCAAACCATCAATCACAAGTCAACATATAACTCGTATGAGTTCACAAAAGCAGTTATAACTAAACTAGCCCTTAATCGGTTCAAAAGTTCTCACCTAGTACTCCACTCCGCCAATCTTTAATAGGAGGATATCCGAATATTCGCGGAAGACTTTGGAAGCCTCCCGACATCACTAAAGAGTTTCAGAAATGAATTTGGCAGAGTTTCAACGATGTGGGTTTATGCCTAATAGACGAATAGAAGGAGCTAATTTTTCAGTTTTAAGAGAAAATAGGGCAGGATTTTGGGGCATTAAAGCTTGGAATGGGGGTGGGACCCATATTGGGCTGTTGTAGGGTTGGAATTAAGGCTTTTTTGGAGCATTCGTGGGATGTAGAGGCTGAGTTGGTGAGGATTTGGATGCTAAATCGGAAGAAATTGGTGATTTAGGGGTTTTAAGGGGGTAAGAGGCCACGACTTAGGGTAGGAGGTGGTGGAGGAGCTGCGTAGGTCAAAGGGGAGGAGGAGAAGGTGTGGATAGGGCTAGACAAGTAAGGGGTGGTGACCATGGCTATGTAGTAAAGGAGGAGGAGAAGAAATGAGGTAAAAGGTGTTCCTTTTATAGAAAATGACGATGTCTAAGATTGTGACAACTCAAAAGTGGAAAGCCTTGGATAGGCGAATTGTCGGTGCAGGGGGGGTAGAGGAGAAAGCACAAGTAAGCGCCTTAATGTCTTGACACATCATTAAAAACACAAGTCTTTTAGTACTTGTGTTAGCCTACTTTGTGAACTAGGCAACACAAAGTCTAGATATCAGACATTGAAGAGCATTTTTAGTTAGAAGACTTCGGTTCGGATCAGAGAAGACACTACAGCCTAGATCGGACAGCTGCAATTGTTCGGGTCGGGCCAGAGCAACGTATCGGTTCGGGTCGGATAAAATCTTCTGTTCGGATCGGTGAACTGTTGCTGAGGAAATTGGTAAGGCATAGCTATTTGGATCGGAGGACAGTCTTCTTCAAGATGGATCGGAAAGCCACCCAATTGCTACAGAGATAAGCGGAGCGGAGCAGATTAAAGAAGAGAGAGCGTTGCTTCCAAGCCAATCCGGGTCGGATCGGGAATCCCGATCCGAACCCCTTATATGTGTGTCTGCGACCCAAGCCCATTTTCCATATCATTCTCCAGCAAAAGCGCCTGGATATCCGGATCGGCTATGACCAGTTCCTACCTATAACGTTCATTACTCTGATGCGCTGTCAACACAATAATTCATCCGAACCCGAGGCTAATGGGATGAACGACACGTGGCTCCGATCCGGATCGAGTTTTGAGCAAATTCACACCTATAAATACCCCGTCTGGAGACAAAGAAAAGGATCTTTTTTGGGCATTTCGAGAATTCAACCACCTCCATAGTCCGAACTCCAATACTCCTGGAGAATCCAAATCATCTTTCATTATTTGTTTTAGTCAATTGAGTGAATATAAGTGAGTTGTGAGTGGAATCAAGTGAATCTTACATTGTATTTGCAACTGAATCATTGAATATAGTAAAAGATAAGTGGACGTAGGCATTTCTTCGCCGAACCACTATAAATCCTGTGTGTTCATTTTTATTTTTATCTCATTTCATTTTGCTTTTAATCAATTTGGGTGTTAGGACCACTTTTGGGTCTAACATTTTGGTGCTTTCACTGAGAAACCTCATCTAAATTCTTTATTTTCCGGGATTTCTTTCCACTTTTTGAACCATTGAGTTCAAAGAAGTTAATCCTTAAGTTTCTCCGCTCTTTTATATTTGTTGAAGTGATTGTCAAAGAATCATGACCAAAGGAAAAGGCAAAGAAGTTCAATCTGGTCGAGGAAATGGAGCTGGCGAAGATCAGCAAAATGCGGTTGTGACAAGGTCTCGGGGGCAGAGTTCAGCAGCAGGAAGAACCAATGCAGGAAATCCGAGCCGCCAGCAGGGGGAGAGCTCCGATCCGATCCGGGTAGGAGAGTCTGAAGCAGTGCATTCCCCCAATCTGAATCAACCCGAGTAGCTTGCCACGTACCGATCCGACCAGGCCCCCCAGCTCCGAACCGACCCGACCTCCTACCTCCGATCCGACCCAATGCTTGGTGAAGCTGGAACCTCTACTCGAGTCCCTACGAATGCTCCAATTCCAGCCACCAGGGTTAGTGATCAGGTCAATCCATCTGCACCCATCACTCAAGGAGATTTCTCGCGCTTACTTGACATGCTTGAGAGCACAAGGGAGGCTATGAAAGTTCACGAGCGCACTAATCTCATGATGCAGGAAAATATGAGGCTCATGAGTCGGGAGATTAGTGAACTCCGTCAACAGAGAACTCCATCACCGGTTCGTCACACACCAGTGGATCAATCTTCATCTTCCGAGGAAGAGCGGCCCCGTGAACGAAGGCTGCTCGAACGACCTCAGAACGGGGAGAAGCTGACATTTGGATCTTTGGGATCTCATGAGGATATTGCACGAGCGCTAGGAAACAATGACCCCACTCGAGGGCAAAGACTCCAATCCCCTCCTCCCGAGATCGACCGGGAACGCAGGGAACGGAATCGAGCAGAGGCAGCTCGAAGAAGAAGGGCATCTCCTGAACAAGAGCCCAGAAGGAACTCGGATACTAGGGCCAGGGAACCTGAGCGGCCCCTATCTAATGCTGATGTGCAGGCAATGGTTCGCCAGATCATGTCCGAGAGCCGGAACTATACAAATGAAGATTATGGCATCGAACGAAGCCATACTCCCTTCACCGATGATATCCTCGACTTCCAATTTCCCCGACGCTTTAACTTGCCACAGAAGGACAAATACAACGGAAGGACTGATCCGGGACAACATTTAATGCGATACTCGTGGCTCATGAATGCTGCTGCTGCCCCTGATGAAGTGAAGTGCAAAGTATTCCAAATCTACTTAGAAGATGTGGCGCTATTCTGGTTTACCCGACTTCCTCCTCGTTCGATTTCGAATTATAAGGAACTAAGCGAGCGTTTCATGAACCAATTTCGACTCCATGCCCGAAAGTCCAAAAGTGTTATTGAATTATCGAGAATCAAGCAGGCACCAGGAGAGTCTTTGAGGGCATATCTTGACCGTTTTAACCAAGCTGTAACTGAGGTCAGTGACCCGCATGAGCCCACTATTCTGATGGCATTGAAGGAAGGAGTCGATCCTGAATCTGAGTTTGGAGATTACCTTTCTGGGAAAACGCCCTCCACAAGGGAGATATTCTACGAAAAAGCCGATATTTATCTAAGGCGAGAGGAGGCCAGGGCAAACCGAAAGAGAAAGTCTGAGACGACTTCAAAGGAGAATGTGCAGAGTAATATCGCCGTAAAGCAGTCTGGGGAAAGTTCTGGCAAGGTTGAAGTAAATGTAGGAAACAAGGGTGGAAACAGCAATGCTGGAAGCGGGGGTAACAACAACAATAACCGTAATCCGAACGGTAACCGAAGAAACAAAAATAGGGGAAGTGATCCTAACAAAAGACCCCGATTCCAGAACTACGAGAATTATACACCATTGAACGACACCCTGTAAAATATTTACCTGGATACGTACAATGTGTTACAGTACAAAAGACCGCCACCTCGTGATTCGACCGAGAAAGAAATGGCGACAGGTAAATTTTGTTTGTTTCATGGAACTCATGGGCATTCAACCAATGAATGTCGGCATTTGAGGGATGTGATTGAGAAGCTGCTGCGTGAAGGGAAGTTGGATGAATACAAGGTTGCCCCGAGGGACAGGGGGCAAGGAGAGCAAGCTCCAAAACAGATTCTACCTGCTCCCAAGCCTACAGCGCAGCAGAAAGGTAAAGGAATTGTTATCAACTCCATAGTAGGCGGACCTCACCCGGCAATCCGAAGTTTCAGATCAATGGATCAATATGTGAATGCTGCCAAGCATCTAGACGTGAATGAAGGTGATGATTTGGAAGATATCACCCCCATAAAACAACAGAAGACAATGTTTGACAACGTGGTATTTCGCAGCCGAGACAATATTGGGATCCAATCACCCACCGATGATCCGTTGGTTATTACTACCACCATTGGGCCGGCCTTGGTCCATAAGGTATTAGTAGACAACAGAAGTTCCGTTAATATTTTGTTCAAGAAGTCATTTGATCAAATGAAGCTTGAATCTGAAGATTTGAAGCCATGTGAAGGATGGATCAGAGGCTTCAACGGGGCGTCGACAGCTCCCATGGGATACATAGAGTTGCCCGTGACACTGGGGCAAGGAGAACGTAGAAGAGTGTGGATGCTTCAGTTCGTAGTATTGGACGTAGATTCGCCTTATAATGCATTTTTGGGGAGGCCTGCCCTTGCTGAATTCAGAGTTTGTATCGCCCCTTGGTGCTTGTTACTTAAGTTCCCAACCGAAGCCGGAACTGGAGTAATGAGAGGGGATCAAGTTTCCGGACGGGCCTGCTACGTGGCCGAATTAAAGATGTTGATGAAAGGACTTAACGTTGAGAGTAAAGATGCCTCGTCTCCCTCAAAGGGAGGCTCGGCATAGCAATTAGAGAGATTGACCCCAAAGGAGTTGCCCAAAGGAACGCCCGAAGACCTGGATCCCAGAAAAGACGAGGAACCAGAGGCTAGGAATGCAACTCCTAATGAAGCGACAGTGGAAATTCCCATTGATAAAGCTGATCCGACAAAAGTTTTGAAGATTGGTTCTCAATTGGATCCACGTCGAGCTAAAGAACTAACGGACTTCTTGAAGGCAAACTTAGACGTGTTTGCCTGGACCCATGCTGACATGTGTGGGATATCTCCATCCATTATAAGTCACAAATTAAATGTAAATCCGAAGCATCCGCCTCTGAAGCAAAAGAGACGCATGCTGGGCCCAAAGAGGTCGGCTGCTCTCAAAGAGGAAGTAGAGAAGTTGAAGCAGAATGGATTTATTCGAGATTCGACATATCCCGACTGGATATCGAATCCCGTCTTAGTAAAGAAGCCAAACGGAAAGTGGCGGACTTGCATTGACTTTTCAGATTTAAACAAGGCTTACCCAAAAGATAGTTTCCCACTTCCCAGGATTGACCAGCTTGTAGACTCGACAGCAGGTCATGAACTTCTCTCTTTCATGGACGCATATTCTGGATATAACCAAATTCCTATGCACGTACCAGACCAAGAACATACGAGCTTCATTACGAATTTGGGATTATATTGTTATGTTGTAATGCCCTTCGGATTGAAAAACGCTGGAGCTACTTATCAGCGCTTGGTGAACAGAATGTTTTATAATCAAATAGGAAAAACTATGGAAGTTTATGTGGATGATATGCTTGTCAAATCGAAACAGTCCTCCAGCCATACGCAAGACTTGGCGGAAATGTTTGGTATCCTACGAAAGTACCGAATGAAATTGAATCCTCTGAAATGCTCATTTGGAGTGGCATCGGGAAAGTTCCTTGGCTTCATTGTGAGTTCCCGAGGAATTGAAATAAACCCTAGCCAGATAGCAGCGATTAGAAATATCGAAGAGCCGAGGAGAATTAAAGACGTCCAAAGTCTTGCAGGGAAAGTAGCGGCACTGAGTAGATTCATCTCCAAAGCCACAGACAAATGTGTTCCGTTTTTTGATTTAATTAAAAGAGGAAAGAAGAACTTTGAGTGGACTCCGGACTGTGTTGAGGCCTTTCGTAATTTATTGGAACTGCTAGAGAAGCCGCCGATTTTATCAAAGCCCGTAGATCACGAAGAATTGTTTGTTTACCTGGCAGTCTCGACTCACGCCGTCAGCACAGCCCTGGTTCGAGAAGAAGACAAAATACAAAGGCTAGTGTATTATGTAAGCAAGAAATTAGCAGCGGCAGAGCGCAACTACCCAAGAATTGAGAAGCTCGCTTACAGCCTCCTGATCGCATCCAGAAAACTTCGTCACTATTTCCAAGCTCATCCAATAACCATATACACCGACCAGCCCTTAAGGCAGGTGTTGCAGAGACCCGAAGCATCGGGAAGGTTGATCAAATGGAACATAGAACTAAGTCAGTTTGATTTGAATTTTCAACCACGAAAGTCGATCAGGAGGCAAGCTCTAGCAGACTTTATTGCGGAGTTTACCATTCCAGAGGAGGAAGTAGTCGATGACAGAGTGGTTAAGTCCGAGGATGAGTTAAAGATAGATCCGTGGAAACTATATATAGATGGAGCCAAGAACGACCGAAGGTCCGGAGCTGGAATCGTCTTAGTCACTCCCGAAGGACGGTCGTTATATTACGCCCTGCGATTAGAATTTTCGGCGACTAACAATGACTCTGAATATTAAGCCCAGATTGCCGGGCTGAAGCTTGCTAAAGACCTCGGAGTGAAAATGTTAGATATATTCTATGATTCTAAAATTGTTGTTTGCCAAGTGCGAGAGGAGTTTGTGGCTCGAGGACCTCGACTTATCGCCTACCTCAAGAAAGTGAGAGAGCTATTGAATAGCTTAGAGCGGTACAACATAACACACATTCCTAGAGTTGAAAACCAGAAAGCGGATAGACTGGCAAAGCTGGCTAGTTCCGACAATCCAGAAGAGACTGAAATAATTCCAATTGAAACGTTGGAATCGCCAAGCTCTGAGTCAATGAAAATTGAATTCGCTTTTGAAGCGGAACCAGAGAAGGAATCGTGGATGACCCCAATTAAGAATTTCCTTAAGAATGGGACACTCCCATCAAAGAAGAGTGAGAAAAGAGCTGTAGTTCGCAAAGCTACCAGATATGTCATACAAGATGATACTCTTTATAGGCAAGGATTTTCTATGCCCCTGTTACGATGTATAGCACACGACGACATCAAGCGTGTACTAAGAGAAGTACACGAAGGTGAGTGTGGAGATCATACAGTAGGTCAAACTTTAGCAAAGAAGATATTGCGGTACGGATACTTCTGGCCTACGATCAATAAAGTTGCAGCTGATTATTCACGACGCTGCGATAAGTGCCAGAGATTCGCCAAAATCCCCAGGGCACCGTCGACCCAACTTAAATCAATGGTGAGTCCTTGGCCATTTGCCACGTGGGGAATTGATATCATTGGAGTTTTACCAATTGCTAAAGGAGGAGCTAAGTATGCAATAGTGGTCGTGGACTATTTTACGAAGTGGGTGGAAGCTGAGCCCTTGACCAAGATCACGGCAAGAAAGGTGATAAGTTTTGTGGTCAGAAATATCATATGCCGGTTCGGGATCCCAAGAACGATTATAACTGACAACGGAACCCAATTTGATAGTACTGAATTCAGAAATTTCTGCCAGAAGTATAAGATAGACAAACGATATACTGCAGTTGCCTATCCGCAATCGAATGGGCAAGTAGAGGCAATAAACAAAGTAATAAAATCCATCCTCAAGAAACGATTAGAGCGTGCAAAGGCAAAGTGGGTTGATGAATTGCCCCTAGCTTTGTGGGCATATCGAACAACATTTAAAACGGCCACCGGTCATACCCCTTTCTCTCTCTCTTTTGGCTCAGAAGCTGTAATTCCAGTTGAACTAGAAGTTCCTTCTCACAGGGTGACATATTATGACCCGATGACAAATCGGGCACTTTTACTTGAGTCTCTTGATGAAGTCGAAGAGAAAAGGGACGAAGCAGATTTGCGTGCGGCAAGACATCGGCGTCAGATGGCACGCTATTACGACAAAAAAGTTCGCCTCAGGACTTTTGAACCAGGAGATTTGGTGCTAAAGAGAGTCTTTCCATCCCTTCCTCACCTTGGTCCAAAATGGGAAGGACCCTTTGTCATTCAACGGAAACTTGAAAAAGGAACCTTCAAGTTAACGACCGTGGATGGCGAAGAAGTCCCCAGAGCATGGAATGCCCAGCACTTAATGCGATATTTGGATTAGAAATGCTGTACTTTGTGTTATTTTTCTTATGAACTCTGTAATAAGGCACGACTTGCCTTGGGAAAATCTGACAATATGAATGAAGAACTATAAAGTGGATGTAGGCTACGACTTAGCCGAACCACTATAAAAATACTGTGTGTTATTTACTTTTATGCATTACATATATACATTTATCAGTTATTCTGTTGTGATTATAAGATACAGGATAACTCACAGCCTAAAAAGGTTGAAAACAGTTTAGACATAAAAAGAAGCACAACGACTATTTGTGCGATAAGACATAAAAGAATGAGAAAACGACATTCTTAACTCTAACTCTCCAGAGAGAGAGAGAGTATAAAAGCGTCTCCGACTGAGCGCTGAAAAAGAAATTCTCCTCATAACTCTAACTCTCCAGAGAGAGAGAGAGTATAAAAGCGTCTCCGACTGAGCGCTGAAAAAGAAATTCTCCTCCTAACTCTAACTTTCCAGAGAGAAAGAGAGTATAAAGGCGTCTCCGACTGAGCGCTGAGAAAGAAATCTTTCCCCGTTGAAAGCCCGGGGAATAAACAGATGACTGAGCTCGAACTCTAACTCTCTAGAGAGAGAGAGAGAGAGAGTATAAAAGAAATGCCAGAAAAAACGATAGGTACTGACGTCACAGGAAGTGCTATCCCGTCAGAAAATCGGGAGCATTCAGATTGCTTGATTAAGCATTAAATAATTTATGGGAATTGACTGGGGACACTTATGTACACGCATATTTCCCCCCTCCACAACTTCGTTTCATAACTATAGACATGCATTTTTACATAAGTGCAGAATTACTTACAAATAAACATTGCAAAAAATGAGTTATTTTTATTTACAAATGAATGAATTTGTACAGGAAAATAGCTAAAAAAGAAAGTGCAGGAGCTACTCTTGTAGCAGCAATTATTGGTTCACTAAATTCTAAAACGATACAAGGCAATCCACTATTTAGATTTTGAATGAGCCTTGGATTTCTTGGCGGCTTTCTCCGCGTCCTTTGCTTCTTTCTCAGCCTCCGTCAAGATTCGTTTTGTCTTCTTTTTTCCTGAAGATGCGGTGCTGGAGCCAGTAGACTTCTTCCCGGAGGGCGGGGCGCTGGAATCAAGAGAAGATTTTTTAGCGAGTTCCTCTGTAATAGATCTAGTTGAGAGCTTAACAACTAACCTTGATCCCGCATCCACGACTGCGAGGGGTTTGAGGACTTCGGGGTCTAGCTCTTCAGCTTTTAATTGCAAGCATTTGTCTTGATCGGCTTTCATTGCAGCCAAGGTAATATCATCAGCATTTTTTGACTCCCCGGTTATTGCAACTTCTGGTTCCTCTTCATGCCCCCCGTCTCCGCCATCGTCCTTTAAAGCTGCTATCATTTCTTCATCATGGGGAGTGGCGACCTTAGTTGGCTCACTTCCTTCTCCCAAGTCTATAGAAGCAGCCATGTCTTCCCCTTTTTTGGCCTTATCTGCAGGCTTTGTCCCAGCGGTGGCTCCCTGAGTCACATCTGTCTTTACGGATGATTCAACACCTACAGAATGAGAAGCAACAGTTATCAACTCAGGCGAAAACAATGGGTCTTTCATCGATTGTTCAATCACGTGGCGAAAGGTAGAAATAGCCTTGGCAAATTGAGGAGAAAAGGTAGGGATACCTTCCGAAGACTTTTCTGCGGGGGTGGCTACTACCTTTGGTGTTGTTTCAGGAATAGGGGATAGCAGAGTTGTTCGGGGAATTCCCGGATTTTCGGGATCATATCCCTCTACTTCAGAAGTTGCAGGGGCAGAAGAAGAGGAACCAGCTTCAAGAACAGTTTTTTGTTTAGACTTCCGTCTCTCTTCTTCCATGGCCTCAGCAATAAGGCGGCGCCCTTCAGCTAGGCGCTCCGGTTCATCATCCCTCAAGTATTTCTTCATTAGTTTATCTTCATCGAGGGAATCGACCTTAAGTTCCTCTTTTTCCCACTCGACGATCTGATTCCATACTTGAACTAGAGTGGATGGATAGTCCTCGATCCAAGAAATGTTTCGGCGACGAATAATATGTGCGAAGAATTCAATCATTAGTTCGCCGAAACCCTGAATATCAACCTCCGCCTCTGATAGTTGCTTGCGGGCTTCCTCCGCAGATTTAATAGCACACTCCACATTGCCCTCGGCCAGGGCAGCCCTGTTCTCTTCCTCCAACAGCTTTGAAGCCAAGTCGGCATTCTTCTTTTCTAATTCAGCACTCCTCTTTGCTAACTCGGCGTTTTTCCGTTCAAGCTCAGCATAAGCAAGGCGTGTCTTAGCAGCTTCTGATTTGGCCTCGTCAGCTTGCTTTTTTAATTCAGAATGCTCCTGAGTGTGAGATTCAAGCAAGTCGTGATAACGCTTTTGCATGTCCTTGAATTGTTGTTTGAAATTAGAAGCGTCCCTTTGAGCGACTGCTAGCTGAGCTTGAGTGTCTTCCAAATCTTTTCCTAGAGCTTTTAAGGCCTTAGCATCCTCCTCCGCGGTCTTTCGCATTGAATCAGTATTTGTGATTAGAGTGCGGATGATTCTAGAAAGATTGCGTGAATATTTGAACATCTCAGTATATTGTTTTTCCACCGCATCAATCTTTGCTTTGGCCTCATCTGCCCACTTAGAAGAAATAGGTTCAAGAGCAGGTAAAAAAGTCAAAGTCTCGAAGTAGTGCTCGGGAAATTGCTCCACCAAATATGCCCGCTTTATTGCAGTCTCCGCATCTAGTGGGGGAGCAGCGGGGATCGATAATTCGGTGTCCCTGTGTGAAGAGGATTCGGTAGTCTCTTTGTCTGTCCTAGGTCGTTTAGTAGCAGGGACCTTGTGCTTGCTTCGAGACCCAGTTTCTTTTGGAGGAGTTCTCTCTCTGCTGCGCTTTTCATGGGAAAAAGTGGAGTCTTTAGATGGTGGTCTGTCCTCTTCCCTGCGGCTTTGATAGCCCTTATATTTCTCTTGTTCCGGTCGAACTGGTGAGCGGGAACGTGAAGGTCGAGAACGATAGGGATCATAAGGTCTTCTCTCCTCCCTACCACGATCATCCCGGCGATCATACTCGACATCCTGAGGAGGATTGGACATGCTGCGACGAAGCTTTCTTATATCGTAGTAGGATCGAGACATCGTACCTGCACGATAAAACGAACGAAATTTAGAATTAATGGATTCATGAGGAAAGAGGTGCAATGAATGCTAATGCCGTTATATAAAGTGTGTCCTAAGTGGTGTGTTTCCCCCCAACCAACCCGAGTCTGAAGCTAGACTAGTACGGGCAGGCTCTTTGGCCTTAGCGGGAGTGGTCTCTTCAGAAGAGGTGAAGACTAAAGGATCCTTCCTGAAATCCTCTGAAGTGTATATAGTCTCAGGTAAGGGGAGATCCCCCAAACCCCGAAATATTTGCTCATCAGTACTAGGGACGTCCCCCTCGGAAGCATGAAGTGGTGACTCTTGGGAGGATTTTGACTTTTCTAGAGAAGTAGTTTCCTCGGGGGCAATATATCCTTCACGATGCTTTTCGGCCAGATTAGCCAATTCATCATTATGTGTAGAAGATGGAGAAGGTGAAGTTTGAAGAGGCGCTGTAGGAACTCCTGAGCCTTCTCCTGTCTCTGGGACTACCTCCACTGGGGGAATGTATGCGTATGGAACCGTCCCATGACCAATGCTACGAAAAACAGATAACAGTCCATGAAAGTGAAGGTATTCGTCTTTAAGGGCTTCGTCGATAGTCAAGAACTTCTGATTGCCATTAAGAAGTCGGTGCATCCGGTCAAAGAACACCTGATTTGATATCTATTTGGGGTTGTCGACTGCAAACAAAAAGGAAAACAAGTCAAGGTGATGATTCAAGTGTATAGAGCCCGGATTTAGAAAACCAGTGCTTTACTTGATTTTGTCCACCTCCTGGTGCATCCAGGCTGTCGCTTCACGTAGAACCATTCTAGTCTGGAATCTCCAGCTTTACTGCTGAATGGTGCAGAGATTATCTTCCTTTTTGGAACTGACTCAAAGTAGCAGAAAGATGGAGTCTCTCGAGTCCGATGCTTGAAATTATAGAAGAAGTGAACGTCATCGAACGTGAGCTCTATGCCTAAGATTTCACGATATGCTATGTACAAGGTGTGCAAATAGGCATATGAATTGGGATGCAATTGCATGGGGGCAATCCGCATTTGTCTTAAAAAGTCAACGATGAAGGGAGAGAATGGAGGAATGGCGCCGACCATGCACATCAATCGAGTGACCGTCATATATCCTTCTGGAGGGTTGTGGGGACGGTCAGAGCGTGAAGGCACTAGAGTGTCCCTTTTCATTATTCCGTACTTTAAGCAAATTCGGACAAGTCGATCGTTGTCGATGGTTGATTCAACGGAGTCTGGAGGTGATTCCAATATAATGGCCGATTCAAATTCGTCAGGGGCTCGATCATCACCAATCCCTCCTTCCTCCTCAAAACCCAGAGAAACTTCATTCTCTGAAGACACCTCGTCCCTTTCTCGATGTCCAACCCCGTAATCTGGACCCTCGCTGTCCCATTCTGGATCCGAAGGAGAAGATATATCCTCGAGAGTGATTTTGTTAGAAGTTTCCGGGGCTTCTTTCCTCTCAGCTAGTCTGGAAGAGCGTCTGGGTCTCATTGTCATAGAACTATTGAAGAAGCAATAGCACGAATTAGAGTGAATTAGCCCGTACCCCCCTGTGCATGTGTGTGAACTAAAATGCGTGCAGCAAATGTGAGAAATACAAAGTAAAGGTGCAACAATGTAAGACAAAACTTCGAAGAGAAAGTGATAGTCAAAGTAGTTCTTAATGTTCATTTATGTCCGCAAGGCACTATCCTAACTGTTCATGAAGTTAGAAGTAATATCTTTTAAATAGTTGGACGAAACTTTGTGTTTTGGATTGAGTAGTTTTCGGTTCGGATGCAGACACCGGGTTCGGATCAGATAAGCAAAGGCTCGCACTGAGAAAGATATATCCGGATCGGTTCGGGGATTGACTCTCGAAGCGGGTCGGATTAACCTGGATAACCAGGCCCCTATTCTCTCTTTTGTTTCATAACCCGGTCCGACCCGAGCGCATAAGTCTTGACCTCCATTTTTATTCATAGATCCGACCCGACCCGGTCAAACAAAGTAAGTCTCATTTCTTTGCCCTATTGCTCCGACCCGGTCCAGCTCTGTGACTTTCTCTCTTTCCCTTTTTCTCCTACTGCTCCCCCACCCGAACCGATCTCCTTCAATTTCCTTCCTCTTCCTCCTCTTAAGTAGTGAACCCAACTCGATATCCCAAGCCTTAATTAAAATCAAGTAAGTAAGCACTCAAGTATTCAACAACGAGTCTCAGTACCCTCCTCCAACGCCTCGAACTGGCGTCGATGCCATTAACGACGAAGGCGGATGATGAAGGAAGCCATGGCGATGGAATTAGTCAATTACCCTGCTAAAATCGTTTATCTTAACTGCGGATATAAATTAAAAACAATTATGGCAACGAGATTCAAGATTACAAGGCTACCTATGTATTTGATTCAAAGATTGAAGCGAGAATTTTGGAGTTTCTTGGAAAGACTAAAGTTTCGATCGGTTCGGATGAGCAGGAACAGTGAATGAAAGAAAGGAAGAAAAATGAAGTAAATTTATATAAAAAACAAGCTGACTATTCGTATTCCCGATCGGACCGGTTCGAAAAGCCCAATGACGCAGCTTGACCCACTAATCCAATGCAGGGAATAGGAAGAAGGAGACCCGTTCGGGTCGGAACCTAAACCAAAAATCCGTTCGGGTCGGAATCCGAACCGAACAGGATGTAGTACGACAGTTGGCATGCGTATTCAAAAGGAAGGATGAAGGCGTTGTGCAACAGCAATCAAAGCATGCTCCATTTCCAACCGAAGCATCCTTTGAGGGGGCAAAGTGATAGCCTACTTTGTGAACTAGGCAACACAAAGTCTAGATATCAGACATTGAAGAGCATTTTTAGTTAGAAGACTTCGGTTCGGATCGGAGAAGACACTACAGCCTAGATCGGACAGCTGCAATTGTTCGGGTCGGGCCAGAGCAACGTATCAGTTCGGGTCGGATAAAATCTTCTGTTCGGATCGGTGAACTGTTGCTGAGGAAATTGGTAAGGCATAGCTATTCGGATCGGAGGACAGTCTTCTTCAAGATGGATCGGAAAGCCACCTAATTGCTACAGAGATAAGCGGAGCGGAGCAGATTAAAGAAGAGAGAGTGTTGCTTCCAAGCCAATCCGGGTCGGATCGGGAATCCTGATCCGAACCCCTTATATGTGTGTCTCCGACCCGAGCCCATTTTCCATTTCATTCTCCAGCAAAAGCGCCTGGATATCCGGATCGGCTATGACCAGTTCCTACCTATAACGTTAATTACTCTGATGCGCTGTCAACACAATAATTCATCCGAACCCGAGGCTAATGGGATGAACGACACGTGGCTCCGATCCGGATCGAGTTTTGAGCAATTTCACACCTATAAATACCCCGTCTAGAGACAAAGAAAAGGATCTTTTTTGGGCATTTCGAGAATTCAACCACCTCCATAGTCCGAACTCCAATACTCCCGGAGAATCCAAATCATCTTTCATTATTTGTTTTAGTCAATTGAGTGAATATAAGTGAGTTGTGAGTGGAATCAAGTGAATCTTACATTGTATTTGCAACTGAATCATTGAATATAGTAAAAGATAAGTGGACGTAGGCATTTCTTCGCCGAACCACTATAAATCCTGTGTGTTCATTTTTATTTTTATCTCATTTCATTTTGCTTTTAATCAATTTGGGTGTTAGGACCACTTTTGGGTCTAACAACTTGTTTTAAAGGTGAACTCATTTAAATCTTTTTGTGTGTTTACCGCTCGTACGACCAAACAGTAAGTCTGATCGATACGAAATTTGGAACCCTACTATATTTCATAGTTACAGATCCTATGAAATAAGTCACCTTGAATTTGGAGTCCGTTTGACCACGTGTCTTATTATTTTATTACGTTATTACTTAATTTCAATTGAATTTCTGATATACGTTTATTATTCATACGCTCACATATTAACTTTGAAAAAATTTATGAAATTGAAATCCTTGCCATTATTTGACGTTCTAGATCCAATAAAATCAGTTTCATCGAATTCGGAGACCGTTTGAAAAATGGCCTTATTTCTAGCTTTTATTTAATTCTAACTAGTTTTTCAATATCCTTTTATATTAGGTATGCTTACACACTAACTCCGATTGACTTGAAATTTTAAACATAATAGTACTTTACTATTACAGATCCGTTGAAAGTGGTTTCGACGGATTCTGAGATCGTTTGCAAAAAGTCAATTTTTAGGCTTATTAAAATAATATTAAATTATTGATTTTCATTATTTACCTTTGAAATTGATTTTAAAAGTTTACTAACTTTGTTTTAATCCTAATAAAATATTAAACCAAGTTTATAATTTATTTTCAAGTCCAAATTCAATATCTGACCATTTAAAATCCAATAAACTTCATATTTTAAATTGACTAAAAATTTGGGTCATTACAGATCTAACATCGATCTCGACTTAGCACACTTGAAGTGAATGTAGAAAAAAAACAAGCTTTTTGTTTTGTTTTTGTGATTATAGTCTTATACTCAATTTTTAATTAGATATTATATGTACATAGTATTTTTAGAAAATATGATTATTGAGAAATACATTATAACTTTAAGCTGTTTGTTTTAATTTTACCATTGATTAATACTGTAGCTTGATCTGATTTTTATTCTATTTCCTTAAGTAAAATTTATTTATTTGATTCATACATTTGGACCACATAATGGTTATTTCCATTGTTTTTATAATAAATGCATTAAATTTATCATTTTGGTAATATATTACCTTATTATCATAAATATATTAAATGCATTAATTATTATAAATTAAATGATGCATGATTGTGCTCGAATAAGAATAAACATATGTATTATTATTTGATGTATTTAGCAAGTAATATCTAATGTAATGGAAGAAATAAAAATGTTAGAACCACAACCTGAAAGTGTGCAAAGATATTTTTTTAACTGGAAGCTGTATAACTCAAAGTCTAAGAAGAAGTCCTGAATTATGAAAAAGAAAAACTTTTTGATAAATCTTACAAGTTTGAAATCTAATCAGATTTTCCTAATTAGCAAGAAAGTAAAAGCTTCTAAATGAGAAGTACATAAAAAGGCCGAGAACTAGAAGTTCATCATAAATTAATAAATTAATAACATATGCATATATACATATATGTGCATTATGGAACTAAAGTTCCTCAAATCGATGAGCTTGAAATAATTCATAAATGAAAAACCTAAAGCTTTATTAAAACTGTGTGAAATGATAACATCGTACTTCTTAAAGAATTAAAAGAGATAAACAAGTCATCATATGGGGTAATGATGATGCATCCAAATATTTCATAAAAAAAATCAAAATGAGTTGTATCTTACTTATATATTTACATTTACATATTATATTGGGGAGTAAATTTTGACAAATTGAAGTGGTTTAAATTTGGATAAAAAATTTCATACCGGTTAAAAATTAAATGTTTCGAACATTATCATGCCATTTCAAAGGATTGCAATCTAAATTGGTTTATAAAAAGAAATTAATAGTTTGGATCCTTGTAATAGTTTGTTCTAAAAATCAACGATTCAAATGAGAAAGAATACGAAAATCTATAATATATTTGTAATACGAGGATGCGTGTGTGTATATATATATATACATATAAATATTCAACTAACAACTTTAATTTTGTTATGAGCTCATATTATAGATTATGCCAAGATATTATTTAATAATTCAAAAAGGCGATCATTATAAATATTGAATAATATGAAGTCATGTGTGTCTTCAAATGTTCTATGTAATTAGAAAATTCCTCCAAGTTACCAGATCAATGAAAGAAAGTAAGTAATATAATATGAATGCATCTTATCAACTAATAAAAGCATTATCCTCCTAAAATTGAAATACATATAATGCATTTGCGAGTAATAATGTGATAATCAGAAATGAGAATCTAGAGAGAGTTATTATTTAATGTGACAATGTTTATCAACATTGAGGGGAAGGATAAAGGGAGACAAGTTCATATTTATAATCCGTGTTAAATATATATATTAACATATACAGTGATGCAAAATATTAAGTAACTTAAATAAATTATCAACTATATCCCTAATAGACTTTTTGCAATATAGATTTGAGTCCCTGAAGGATCAAAAGGTGTAAACCATAGATAAATGTGTTATAGAAGTCAGTTTAAAATATTTTTGGAGTAAGTCATAAAGATGTCAAATAAAGGGGGTGAATGTTCTTTAAGAAACACTTAAGGGTTATTTGAAAGAGACCCATAACATGATTGTCAAATAATCCTAAAAGTGTTAGGTATCTAAAACATGATAAATAAAGATATCACAATAAATCATGTCAAGAACTGACAATAGGTAACCATCGATGATAAATTTGTAAATAATAAAACGTTTATGTTAATTAATAGATTAGAAACCTTGAATCAGAGGTGAACATAACTGGCTATCATGAATCATTTATTAAATGAGAAATGTGGACCCGCAGTCTACAAAATATAATTAGAAACATGTATATAAAATGGCAAAAGAACACTAAAATTACTGAAGCACCATACAATGTCAACAACATATTATGTGCCATGAGCATTATACGTTCAGAGTTAATTGAATTGACTAATTTAGTGAAAGTGTTTGAAACATTTAAAATACTCTGAAGGTATAAAGATGAAAGTATACAAATTCCGGAAGAATTAAATAACTTTATTAGTCATAAAGAATGCAAAGAACAAGATATGTAGATTATGACATTCTTTTAAGTAATGTTGTGATGAAAATCTTGATATAATTCATGATGACTAGATTACTTCCTATTTTTAAGTTTTGTTGTAGTGAAATTCTACATATCCATTAAAGTGATAGTTGCGATAGGCAAAACCTATTAAAATATACAAGTTTCTGAAGAATATAAATAACATTTTTTGTTATAAAGAATTCTAAGGACATGGATGCTAGATTACAACCTTCTTTTAAGTATTGTTGTAATGAAAATCATGATATACTTCAAGATAAGTAGATTACTTCATGTTCTTAGTGTTGTTGTAATAAAACTTATCTTATTCATCAAATGTGTATGGCAATATGCAAAACTAATCGAAGCATAACATTGTAAGAACATGAAGTGTATTCATAAATAAATACTAGTAGCATACGAAGCACAAAAGAAAGACACTTTAAATAAGAAAACATGCCTAATGCATGGAAATGCACACAAAGTTTTTAAAGAAAAGTTTCATTAAGAAATATATATAAGCAATTTGAGTTATTGAAAATGAATACGAATTCAGAGGAAACTATTAGATCATAGGGAGCATTCATAAGTATGTTATAATGCATTTTTCCCTTAACTAAGATCTTTCTCGCTGAGTTTTCTCAGTAAGGTTTTAATGAGGCATTATCTTGATCCAGAAGTATAAAATTAAAAGTAACATACAAAAATAAGTTATAGTGTACTATTTTTCCTTGTTTAATATTTTTTCCCACTAGGTTTTTCTTATTAATGTTTTAATGTCGCATTACATTGATCCAGAAGTATCAAACCCAATTTGGTGTACTAAATTATTGAAATATGTTGTATTATATTGTACCTTTTTTCCTTCACTAAGATTTTTCCCATAGGGTTTGCCATAGCAAGGTTTTAATAATGTATTATATTAATCTAGAATTATCAAATTCCATTTGACATAGTAAATTATTGAAACATGATGTAACGAACAGGGATTTTCGACCCTGAAAATCAACATAAAACCCATGTTGACTATTCAAGCATTGGAAATACCAAATCATTAATAGAAAGAAGTTAAAGGGTGAGAAATAGAAAGAAATAAGATTAGAATAGAAGAAGAAGAACACAACAAAGTAAATACGAATCTCACAGCGGAACGAATAAAATACATTATATAATATAACTTTGAAATACAAAACTACCTTTGACTTATGTACATCATCAGAGTACATCGCATGTATATCACATTGGGATAAACTTTGTGTAGATCTAACATTTGAGCTCCTACTCCAAGCTCCTCCACATATCTGTAAAATCCCGACTACTTGACTGCCCATACAAATTTGGGCACCCAAGAGTTTAGGGTAAAACAAAACAAAATAAACTCTGGGTCAGTCATGTGACTAGTGTGAGTAAACTCCAATCATTTCGGTTTAACTTTTCAAAATCATTTTCAAAGGAATGATAATCGTAAGACCAATCCACACATAAACACGGTTGGTTTCTACCTTACGATAACCCAAAACATTTTCTTCTAAAACAATACTACTTTGATATTATAATAATGTTTAAATCAAGTAAACAACAATCCAGCAGAACACTTTCATCTCACGCTCTACATATATAATACACGATCAAAAACTGCGGGCTCTTATTGGGTAATGGATTTCCAACTATGACAAGGTATGGAACCACCTTCCGATTAGTGTACTCTAGAAGCGATACACTGGAGTTCAACAAGAACATATTGTAACTCATCCACACATGACCGACCATTCATTTCGCTTGAATGTTCCGAATATAATGTCACCTTACGGTTGGTATACCAACATAACTGTTCCGGAGAGATACATAAATGAAAAGATGTAACAAATATGAATGTTCTCTAGACGGTGACAATATACCATAATTGGGTGCGACCCACTTATCCATGCTACCTGTCCGATTTTTGTCATTTCCCGGTTGATGAGGCTTGAGGTCATAACGTATCCTTTGATAGATCACACCTTCATTTATTTTAAATGCCACATCGTCTTACCTGCCAAATCACAAATTGATTTCCCAAAAAATACTATGGGTATAAAGCTAAGAGAAACGAATTTCTCTGCCACCAACGTAAATACGTTTGAAACGATCAACTTACGTGATCTATTAAATATACTTTATCAGACATTCGTCCATTCACGTTGTCCTGGGTCTGGACAAACCAAAACACCATTCTGTAAATCCATCTTAGGCAATTCCTACCTAGGATTGCCAATACATCCCTTGCATAACTCCGTCTTCAATTATCTTCATCATATTCGGTTCGCAATGTAAATGACCATATGGAGTGGTTTTCTGATAATAAATCTGATCCCCGTCTCTTCGTGTTGACAACGGAAAAAGGGTCAAAAACTTTGATAGCCAGTGATTTAACTATCAAAGGAAACATCCACACATCCAACGGTCATATTTCCAAATGAAAATAAACCAATCAATCATTGATCAACATTTAACCCCTTTAAGTTAATTTATCATTAATTTATTCATTTCTCAAACTCTCATTTATTTCTCAAAACCTGTTTTAACCTCTCACGATTTTTGGAAAATAATTCCATATATCCACAAACTCTTTTTTTCTATATTTAGAAAATATACGTTTATTAACATTCGAAAACATTTCCATATCTTATTCAAACATCACTATCCATCAGCCCCTGACCGTAAATTAGTAAGAGAACAACTCCCTAAGTATTAACCCCGAAGGCCGAAACCAACATCAGATCAATATCCAGAAAGCCGTTCAACTTAACTAGTTTCCAGCCAGTTTCTAATTTCCTTAACTCCTTTCAAACCTGCAAAACTTTTTCTTTTAAATCATTATTCAATTTAAAATGTGAATATTATTTCTTTACTCGTTTTATGAAATCGAATCTTGATCTGTATTCATGAATACCATTACAGGTTCACACATTATTTATCGACTTATTTTATAAATTCATACTCATAATCCATTTCATAAATTCCATTTACATACCAACTTCTGGTTAATCATACATTAAGTTTATATCTTAATCTCTATTTCATATTCGAATATAAATTATTGGTTTCAACCAACTGTTAACCTCTTGTCAAATTATAAACTATATCATGTAATTTCTAAAGATAAATTATTTTTGTAATATTTAACATCGTCGAATTTTGATTATAAATCCTTATGGATTTAATTCTATTCAATATCGAAATAATTTCATCGTTTTTCTTTCTAAACGATTTCCCTTTTTCTTTTAAATAAATTCATTTCTCGAATTTATAAATTTCAAATTATTTAATAATAATCATTTCGCTTCATTTATAAATATCGTTTATAAATCAAATTACTTGTTTTAAATGTAATTAAAACAAGTTATTGTATTCTTGCCTGTAACGACCTATATTTTCTACCTATTTATTTGGGTTATATTAAATATTTTATTTATTTAAAATATTGGTTCGAATTTAAATAATCGAATTTAATGATTATATTGGAATATATTATTTAAATAAATAATAAAATAATATTTTAATTTCTAGAATAATTAGAAAATGTGGAATTGGCAATATAATTTGACCGGGCAATTTAAAATGGTCAAATAGTGGTTATATTGAAAAATAGCGATGATTTCAACTCGAAACGACGATTAAATATATATGGTTTATAATTTAATTAAATAACGAGCTGCAGCGGCGCGGCAGTTCGCGTTTTGGCGTTTTGAACTTCAATTGGTCGTACCGGGTTCAAAATAAGTCGGATTTCCTCGAAACAAGAAACGTCGGGACCGGTTTGACGATATCTTTCCAATGGCAGAGAAAAATCGAGTTTTCATCGTGTAGATTTTGTTTTATGTCTAAATCAAATTCTCAGAAAAACAGCGCCAGGAATTCCTTTATATATTATATCGTTATTTATATTAAATAAAGGGGTTTTTAATTATTTTGAGTATCAATTTGGCTTTGAATTCAACCCGAGATATTTTTCCTTGGTAATACATCCAATTCTGGTCGTGTATGGCCAATTTCAATATTTTAATAATATTATATTGAGGTACTTTAAAATTGGTTTATTTTATTCGAATTGGCCAGTTATAAAAGGGACATTTTTCACACGACCTCTGTTTTCGACGAAACAAATTTTGTTGGAACCGTAACAGTAAATTATTGCTAGATTTTCAAACGGCGCATCAATCGGTGTTATTCGTTGAGCATGGCAAAATAAAATGTAAAATAAATCGATCTATTTGGACGTGTACGAATGCTATTTGAGCAAACAGACTCGGAATTTGACGAAAAAAGTTTCGTTAGGACCGTATCGTCAAATTATACGATGCCGTCTAGTTGCGTCTAGAACGGGGTTCATATGTGAGCGCAGCAGCGAATAAACGACATTCGAAAACGCGATAGGTACGAAATAAATATCGTTAGTCAACATCGCTCGTCGCGTCAACATAAATTATATTATTCCCTCACTATATAAACACCCTCCATCACAATTTCCCATCCGTCACCATCCTCGGCCATGTAAATTTGCAAATAAGACCCTTAACGCAAAATCATTTATATCTTCCAATCTAGAAGGAATTTTCTATGGCAACCAAAGAGAAAGTGGTAGATCGGGTTCCTATCTAGCTACTGTGAAAAGTTGGAGAGGTATCGACGCTTGTGGTGGCCGGAATTTCACCAAAACCGGTGAAAACCACTTTCATTCTTTGCCAAAATTCACGGGCTGTGGTCGATTTCAGGGATCCAGACCTTGGGGGTTTTGTAGAGGGGGGATCCAGCTTTCTTTTGGCACCGGTGGCATGACCTCTGGTGGTCTGTGGTGGTCGGGGCGAGGAGTTGAACTGAGGGGTGTTGTTTTCGGTTATTGATGGGAAGATTGACCAATTTCTGGCGGTTGGTGGTGTTTCAGGAGGGGGGCCTGAAGAGGAAATGTAGGCGGAGGCATGGGGGCCCTTTTGGTGGTGGACCGCGACGCCGAAAGGGCCTGGGGGTGGCGCAGTCTCGTGATGAACGGAGGAAGGGGAGGTTTCGGGTTTTAGGTTGGCACGGCGGCTACAGGCGACGAGGGACGGAGAGGATGGTCGGAGGTGAAGCAGGGGACGATGGCACTTCTTTTAGGATGAACGGTGTGGGGTCCGGTGGCTTGTCGTGGTGGCAGGAGGCGTTTGAAGGTGGGGAGCTCGGTTGTGGGTGTTGTGAAGAAGAACGAAGGAGGAAGAGTCGGGTTAGAAGAAGGGGAGCAGATTAAAACGCGTTTTTCCTTAATTTAATGATGACATGGCAGTTGACCAGGTAAAAGGTAATTTATTTAGTAAATTATTAATTAATATATATAGTTTAAAATCGTATAAATATATAAAACTTTAAATTACCATATCTTGCACGTACGTTAACGGAATCTGACGAAACTGGATCCGTTGGGATCGCAAGGACGAGACCTATCCGATGGCACTGACTAGGAGTCAATCCGACACTGTTGAAAATTCAGCTAATTTTGGACGGTCGTCCCAAATTAAAAGCAACAAACGCGTCCCCCATCGATCAGAATAAACTCTGGTGAGTTAATTCTCACACCTTCTGGAATCTTGTGATGTGGTAAATTCACAGTAAAATATATTTTGTAGTTAACAGTTTAAATTGGTTGATTGGATGCGATGGATGTAATTGGTTGTTATTGTCTGATTGGTTGCTGTTGTTTATTTATTTTATTCGTTTATTTTTATCAACTGACATCTGTGATGCAGAGAAGTACAGGTTTGAGGGATCCGACCGGATCCTCAAATAAACTTTATATTTGTTTGTTGTGCTTTTATATGAGTTGTTCACCCTGACTGACACCAAAACTTGGTTGTATGGTTGAATAAATATTCACCCGTGATGTGTTAAAATCAACTGATCGTGTTGATTTGGTAATTGACAGTGAATGTCTAAGAATGTGTTGTTTCTGACGTCAGTTGACTGTTCGGGAAATTAACGCAGTTTTAAAGTTATAAATTATTTTAAATCTGAATTGAAGTTTTTCAGTGATTTTGTATAGATAATTAAATTAGGAGTTTATAAATAAATAATTTAATCAAGTTTATAAAAGAATTATTTAAATGGTTTGCGTAGCCAAACCGTGTGATGGAAACAAGTTATAAAGCAGGAAAATCCAAGGTATTTACCTACGGGTTTGGTAAAGGGAATTAATTGTTTTTAGAACAATTAAATGATGTTTCCAAATTTGCTTAGTTATTTAAGTAATATAAGAAGGGGAAATGACAAATGAAACCAGTTAACTGCTAACTGATGTGTACAGTCGATAAAACCGGCCGTTTGGGTAAATTGAACAATTGAAGGAAAAATTGATTTAATTATTTTGAATATTCGTTAAAGTTTAACGAATAATGCAAAATATTAGTTAATCCTCGGATAACTATAAATTAAGGAAATAATTGAATTGTTTAGAGTAAATAAAGTGATCTTTATTTGTTAAGCCTTTTCAAATGATAATTATACTATTTTTGGTAAGTAAACAAGTTAACTATATTAATATAGTTAATAGTAAAGTTAATTACTATTGTTTAGTTAATAGTAGTTAAAGTGATGGTTTGTAATTGGAATTCAAGTAGAAATGATTAGAAGACAATAAGTGGTCGAAAGAACGATAAGAGTTTTATAAAAAAGGATTTATAACTCAACTTTTCAAAACGAGATTTGTAAACAGGAATTGATTTTGGAATGTGGGTTTTTCATTTCAAACCCGAGGGTATTAGTGAAATAATGTTCCAAGTTTAAAAGTGGCGTTTATTGAAGAGTTACTTAGTTAAAGGAATTAAGTAAAGAGAGTATTGAACGAAATTTTCAAATACAAGGAAAGGGTTATAAAACCAGCTTTGAAACAAGATGGTAAACGAGAATTGAATATCGATGGTTAAGTGACGAACTAATATTATTCTGAGGTAAGAATGGATCGATCAAGGTCTGAGAGGTAACTAAAATACCCCAACTTGGTTGGCTTTACTATTATTGAGGAACGGTATTATTTTGACGTGAGTGAAGGTGATGAATTGGTTTATCTGATACAAGAAATATCAAACTCTGATGCAAGATTTGTAAATTTAATAATATTGCAATATCAGTTTAAAAAGAAGTAAGAATAGTGATTTCAGTTATATTAAACATTTGTTATTCAACTAGAATTGATCGAATACAGTTAGAGTTAGTCAAACCGTAGTTATTCAGGAAAAAGTTTCCATTGCGTACGACTGCTAGCGTAATTCGCAGGGCTGCAGATAGCCTACGGCGGTCGGATGTTTCCTGAGGGAATCAGGCATAACCATTGTGATCGTTGCGATCTAGATTCGAGCGAATGGAGTTAAGTCGAGTATTAGTTAATAGGAGTAATCAAGTCAAGTTTGTCGAGTTAAATTAGTCGAGTTAGTCAAGTTAGAGTTAATCAATCAAAGTAAATCAGTTAAAGTTAGTCAAAAGGGAATTTGGTTAAATATATTTTAAAAGAGGTCGAGTTGTGCCAAGTACTGAATCAGAAAACTCATTGTGTTCACACTGTTGTTATTTGATAGTTAAAACACCAACTATGAACCAGACCAATATGATTGTTGGTTCGGAAAGTCCGGGATCGAATTATATTCGAAAACCATTCCGACCATCAAATGCGTGAAGACGTCGATTGAAGATGGAGCAAGTGAAGACCGTGGATCTTCATAAGCGGAAGGACTACTTGTCGAATTTCTCTGGCCTACAGCCAGAGTTATTTTGATTTGTGATTCTGTCGTGGTTGAAATCCACGGGTTGCAAGGACTTCTCGCTACTGATTCATGGGGTGATTCCTATATGAGATGCAGTAGGAGAGTACCTTCGGTTCATCCTGTTCCTGGATGACTTGTATGGACGGATGTCTGACAGAGTATTTCCAAAGGAATTACATGAGTTGATTTCTCCAAGCGTACGACAGTTGATGGCGGAGAAATGGTTATTCTCTAGCCAAATAAACTAGAGTATTTTTGTGGACGTCAATCAAGTGTGATCTGGCGGATCTGATGATGTGGCATTCAAAGGGTATGATGACCAAATAAAGTCAAGTTCTAGCCTCAAGCCCCATCAACCGGGAAATGACAAAAATCGGGCAGGCAGCATGGCTATGTGGGTCGCTCTCATTAGGATGTATGATCACCTATCTAGAGAAATTCCTATTGCTTCTTTATCTATTCGATGTTGACCCTATTCGGGTGGTGGTTGTTGATCCCAACCGTCGGTGATATACATTCGATACACTCAAGCGAAATGAGTGGTCGGTCATGTGAGGGACGGGTTGCAAGACGTTCTTGTTGAACCCAGTGTATTCATCTCTAGAGATACACTATCGGCAGGTGGACCCATACCTTATCAAGGTCGGAATCCAATATCCAATAAGCGCCCGCAGTTTTCGATTGTATACTATATACGGGGAGCGTGAGATGCAAGCGTTCCTCTAGTTTGATATTTATTTGTATTTAGACATTATGATAATATCAGAGCAAGCTATGATTTCAAAACTGTTTTGGGTTATAGTAAGGTAAAAACCATCCGTATTTATGTGTGGACTGGTCTTACTATTACCTTTTGATTTCATACAGGATTTTGAAAAGTTAAACAAGTGTGTGTTCTGTGAATTTATCACTGAAAGTATTCCAGACTGACCCGGTGTATTTTGTTTTAAATCAAATGTGCTCGGGTCAGACCGAGTATATTCCAGGTTAGGTTTCGCTTGGAGTTTCAGGAGCTAGAAGCAGGGGGCTTCGCCGCTAGTTATATAATGATATTTTTCCGCTGTGACTGATATATGTGTACTTTGATGATTGGTATGTATATACAGTTCTTTTGTATAAAGAGATTTGATATTATATTTTATTCGTTCCGCTGTGAGATTCTGATGTGTTTCTTCTTCTTTCTTCTATTCTAACATTCTTTCCTTCTATTCTCACCCTCTAAATTCTTTCTCATGACAATCCAGTGTTTTTCAGTGCTTGGAGGATCGACATGAGATATGGTAATGGTGTTATGTCGATTTTCAAGGCTGAAAATCCACTGGGTCACTACAGTGGTATCAGAGCTAATGGTTTAGAGATAACCTTGGCTCTGTGGTGTGACTCAATAGAGATGGGGTCAGCAGTACCCTAGATTGAGTTCGTATAGATATGTGAGAGCGCGTATTTGTATTTTGATATAAAATTATTTTTGAAATTATTTTTGCCCAATATATTTTATAATAAAATAAAAGTAAAGGTAATTATAATATGGGCAATTGATTGATTTGTTTGTATGTTTTGATTATGATGTTGGGTGTTGAGATATAAACCTGAACCTGAACCAATATGGTTGAAACCGAAATAAAATAAATAAGTTCAAATAAATCAATCCAAATATAATAAATCCGAATGGATAATTAAAGAAACAAATGAAGTAATTATAAATAAATAATTGATCTCGTGTGGATTGAACTGTGTGTAGAAATGGGTTGATGTGGATGCTATGAATATTTTGGACATGATTAACATTTGTTTAATGACTGATGGAATTCATTTGACTTGAGAACAGGTGTAGAAGTGCAAATTCAGCTTTAAAACCCAGCCGAGAGGATTCTAAAGTTAACTGAATCCAGTAGGTATGCAAATTAAGCTAGTTGAATATAAACTACCGCATAGTAACGCTCGCCAAAAGGTACGCTTACGCAAATATGAAATTTTGGATTTTGGGTTTGAATTTTTTATTTTCCGACCTTGAGAGTCGATGTATATTTATTTCTTGATCCTGCGATATTGCAGATGGTCCTCCGTGCAGGGGAGACTCTACCGAATTTTTTCCAAAATTTGAGGAGTTAGAATTTTTTTGAAGATTTCTAGGAAATTATTTTATTTGAAATAAATTGGTTTTAAAAACCAATTGAGTCAGCTTGAAAATAAATTCGAGTTTTAAAAATTAATTCCTTTTGCAAAGATAATAGTTGACGACATTTCTTCTACCTTAGCAATTTCGAGGACGAAATTATTTTAAGGGGGAAGGAATGTAACGACCCGTATTTTCTGCCTATTTATTTGGGTTATTTTAAATATTTTATTTATTTAAAATATTGGTTCGAATTTAAATAATCGAATTTAACGATTATGTTGGAATATATTATTTAAATAAATAATAAAATAATATTTTAATTTCCAGAATAATTAGAAAATGTGGAATTGGAAATATAATTTGACCGGGCAATTCAAAATGGTCAAATAGTGGTTATATTGAAAAATAGCGACGATTTCGACTCGTAAGGACGATTAAATATATATGGTTTATAATTTAATTAAATAACGAGCTGCAGCGGCACGCTAGTTCGCGTTTTGGCGTTTTGAACTTCAATTGGTCGTACCGGGTTCAAAATAAGTCGGATTTCCTCGAAACAAGAAACGTCGGGACCGGTTTGACGATATCTTTCCAATGGCAGAGAAAAATCGAGTTTTCATCGTGTAGATTTTGTTTTATGTCTAAATCAAATTCTCAGAAAAACAGCGCCAGGAATTCCTTTATATATTATATCGTTATTTATATTAAATAAAGGGGTTTTTAATTATTTTGAGTATCAATTTGGGTTTGAATTCAACCCGAGATATTTTTCCTTGGTAATACATCCAATTCTGGTCGTGTATGGCCAATTTCAATATTTTAATAATATTATATTGAGGTACTTTAAAATTGGTTTATTTTATTCGAATTGGCCAGTTATAAAAGGGACATTTTTCAAACGACCTCTGTTTTCGACGAAACAAATTTTGTTGGAACCGTAACAGTAAATTATTGCTAGATTTTCAAACGGCGCGTCAATCGGTGTTATTCTGTGAGCATGGCAAAATAAAATGTAAAATAAATCGATCTATTTGGACGTGTATGAATGCTATTTGAGCAAACGGACTCGGAGTTTGACGAAACAAGTTTCGTTAGGACCGTATCGTCAAATTATAGGATGCCGTCTAGTTGCGTCTCGAACGGGGTTCATATGTGAGCGCAGCAGCGAATAAACGACGTTCGAAAACGCGATAGGTACGAAATAAATATCGTTAGTCAACATCGCTCGTCACGTCAACATAAATTATATTATTCCCTCACTATATAAACACCCTCCATCACAATTTCCCATCCATCACCATCCTCAGCCATGTAAATTTGCAAATAAGACCCTCAACGCAAAATCATTTATATCTTCCAATCTAGAAGGAATTTGCTATGGCAACCAAAGAGAAAGTGGTAGATCGGGTTCCTATCTAGCTACTGTGAAAAGTTGGAGAGGTATCGACGCTTGTGGTGGCCGGAATTTCACCAAAACCGGCGAAAACCACTTTCGTTCTTTGCCAAAATTCACGGGCTATGGTCGATTTCAGGGATCCAGACCTTGGGGGTTTTGTAGAGGGGGGATCCAGCTTTCTTTTGGCACCGGTGGCATGACCTCTGGTGGTCTGTGGTGGTCGGGGCGAGGAGTTGAACTGAGGGGTGTTGTTTTCGGTTGTTGATGGGAAGATTGACCAATTTCCGGCGATTGGTGGTGTTTCAGGAGGGGGGCCTGAAGAGGAAATGTAGGCGGAGGCGTGGGGGTCCTTTTGGTGGTGGACCGCGACTTCAAAAGGGCCTGGGGGTGGCGCAGTCTCGAGATGAATGGAGGAAGGGGAGGTTTCGGGTTTTAGGTTGGCACGGCGGCTACATGCGACGAGGGACGAAGAGGATGGTCGGAGGTGAAGCAGGGGACGATGGCGCTTCTTTTGGGATGAACGGTGTGGGGTCCGGTGGCTTGTCGTGGTGGCAGGAGGCGTTTGAAGGTGGGGAGCTCGGTTGTGGGTGTTGTGAAGAAGAACGAAGGAGGAAGAGTCGGGTTAGAAGAAGGGGAGCAGATTAAAATGCGTTTTTCCTTAATTTAATGATGACGTGGCAGTTGACCAGGTAAAAGGTAATTTATTTAGTAAATTATTAATTAATATATATAGTTTAAAATCGTATAAATATATAAAACTTTAAATTACCATATCTTGCACGTACGTTAACGGAATCTGACGAAACTGGATCCGTTGGGATCGCAGGGACGAGACCTATCCGATGGCACTGACTAGGAGTCAATCCGACATTATTGAAAATTCAGCTAATTTTGGACGGTCGTCCCAAATTAAAAGCAACAAACGCGTCCACCATCGATCAGAATAAACTCTGGTGAGTTAATTCTCACACCTTCTGGAATCGTGTGATGTGGTACATTCACAGTAAAATATATTTTGCAGTTAACAGTTTAAATTGGTTGATTGGATGCGATGGATGCAATTGGTTGTTATTGTCTGATTGGTTGCAGTTGTTTATTTATTTTATTCGTATATTTTTATCAACTGACATCTGTGATGCAGAGAAGTACAGGTTGGAGGGATCCGACCGGATTCCTCAAATAAATTGTATATTTGTTTGTGGTGCTTATATATGAGTTGTTCACCCTGACTGACACCAAAACTTGGTTGTATGGTTGAATAAATATTCACCCGTGATGTGTTAAAATCAAATGACCGTGTTGATTTGGTAATTGACAGTGAATGTCTAAGAATGTGTTGTTTCTGACGTCAGTTGACTGTTAGGGAAATTAACGCAATTTTAAAGTTATAAATTATTTTAAATCTGAATTGAAGTTTTTCAGTGATTTTGTATAGATAATTAAATTAGGAGTTTATAAATAAATAATTTAATCAAGTTTATAAAAGAATTATTTAAATGGTTTGCGTAGCCAAACCGTGTGATGGAAACAAGTTATAAAGCAGGAAAATCCAAGGTATTTACCTACGGGTTTGGTAAATGGAATTAATTGTTTTTAGAACAATTAAATGATGTTTCCAAATTTGCTTAGTTATTTAAGTAATATAAGAAGGGGAAATGACAAATGAAATCAGTTAACTGCTAACTGATGTGTACAGTCGATAAAACCGGCCGTTTGGGTAAATTGGACAATTGAAGGAAAAATTGATTTAATTATTCTGAATATTAGTTAAAGTTTAACGAATAATGCAAAATATTAGTTAATCCTCGGATAACTATAAATTAAGGAAATAATTGAATTGTTTAGAGTAAATAAAGTGATCTTTATTTGTTAAGCCTTTTCAAATGATAATTATACTATTTTTGGTAAGTAAACAAGTTTACTATCTTAATATAGTTAATAGTGAAGTTAATTACTATTGTTTAATTAATAGTAGTTAAAGTGATGGTTTGTAATTGGAATTCAAGTAGAAGTGATTAGAAGACAATAAGTGGTCAAAAGAACGATAAGAGTTTTATAAAAAAGGATTTATAACTCAAGTTTTCAAAATGAGATTTGTAAACAGGAATTGATTTTGGAATGTGGGTTTTTCATTTCAAACCCAAGGGTATTAGTGAAATAATGTTCCAAGTTTAAAAGTGGCGTTTATTGAAGAGTTACTTAGTTAAAGGAATTAAGTAAAGAGAGTATCGAACGAAATTTTCAAATACAAGGAAAGGGTTATAAAACCAGATTTTAAACAAGATGGTAAACGAGATTTGAATATCCATGGTTAAGTGACGAACTAATATTATTCTGAGGTAAGAATGGGTCGATCAAGGTCTTAGAGGTAACTAAAATACCCCAACTTGGTGGGCTTTACTATTATCGAGGAACAGTATTAGTTTGACGTGAGTGAAGCTGATGAATTGGTTTATCTGATACAAGAAATATCAAACTCTGATGCAAGATTTGTAAATTTAATAATATTGCAATATCAGTTTCAAAAGAAGTAAGAATAGTGATTTCAATTATATTAAACATTTGTTATTCAACTAGAATTGATCGAATATAGTTAGAGTTAGTCAAACTATAGTTATTCAGGAAAAAGTTTCCATTGCGTAGGACTGCTAGCGTAATTCGCAGGGCTGCAGATAGCCTACGGCGGTCGGATGTTTCCTGAGGGAATCAGGCGTAACCATTGTGATCGCTGCGATCTAGAGTCGAGCGAATGGAGTTAAGTCGAGTATTAGTTAATAGGAGTAATCAAGTCAAGTTTGCCGAGTTAAATTAGTCGAGTTAGTCAAGTTAGAGTTAATCAATCAAAGTAAATCAGTTAAAGTTAGTCAAAAGGGAATTTGGTTAAATATATTTTAAAAGAGGTCGAGTTATGCCAAGTACTGAATCATAAAACTCATTGTGTTCACACTATTGTTATTTGATAGTTAAAACACCGACTATCAAACCAGACCAATACGATTGTTGGTTCGGAAAGTCCGGGATCGAATTATATTCGAAAACCGTTCCGACCATCAAATGCGTGAAGACGTCGATTGAAGACGGAGCAAGTGAAGACCGTGGATCTTCATAAGCGGAAGGACTACTTGTCGAATTTCTCTGGCCTGCAGCCAGAGTTATTTTGATTTGTGATTCTGTCGTGGTTGAAATCCACGGGTTGCAAGGACTTCTCGCTACTGATTCATGGGGTAATTCCTATATGAGATGCAGTAGGAGAGTACCTTCGGTTCATCCTGTTCCTGGATGACTTGTATGGACGGATGTCTGACAGAGTATTTCCAAAGGAATTACATGAGTTGATTTCTCTAAACGTACGATAGTTGATGGCGGAGAAATGGTTATTCTCTAGCAAAATATACTAGAGTATTTTTGTGGATGTCAATCAAGTGTGATCTGGCAGATCTGATGATGTGGCATTCAAAGGGTATGATGACCAGATGTTAAAGTCAAGTTCTAGCCTCAAGCCTCATCAACCGGGAAATGATAAAAATCAGGCAGGCAGCATGGCTATGTGGGTCGCTCCCATTAGGATGTATGATCACCTATCTAAAGAAATTCCTATTGCTTCTTTATCTATTCGATGCTGACCCTATTCGGGTGGTGGTTGCTGATCCCAACCGTCGGTGATATACATTCGATACACTCAAGCGAAATGAGTGGTCGGTCATGTGAGGGCCGGGTTGCAAGACGTTCTTGTTGAACCCAGTGTATTCGCCTCTAGAGATACACTATTGGCAGGTGGACCCATACCTTATCAAGGTCAGAATCCAATATCCAATAAGCGCCCGCGGTTTTCGATTGTATACTATATATGGGGAGCGTGAGATCCAAGCGTTCCTCCAATTTGATATTTATTTGTATTTAGACATTATGATAATATCAGAGCAAGCTATGATTTCAAAACTGTTTTGGGTTATAGTAAGGTAAAAACCGTCCGTATTTATGTGTGGACTGGTCTTACTATTACCTTTTGATTTCATAAAGGATTTTGCAAAGTTAAACAAGTGTGTGTTCTGTGAATTTATCACTGAAAGTATTCCAGACTGACCCGGTGTATTTTGTTTTAAATCAAATGTGCTCGGGTCAGACCGAGTATATTCCAGGTTAGGTTTCGCTTGGAGTTTCAGGAGCTAGAAGCAGGGGGCTTCGCCGCTAGTTATATACAGATATTTTTCCGCTGTGACTGATATATGTGTACTCTGATGATTGGTATGTATATACAGTTCTTTTGTATAAAGAGATTTGATATTATATTTTATTCGTTCCGCTGTGAGATTCTGATGTGTTTCTTCTTCTTTCTTCTATTCTAACATTCTTTATTTCTATTCTCACCCTCTAAATTCTTTCTCATGACAATCCAGTGTTTTTCAGTGCTTGGAGGATCGACATGAGATGTGGTAAAGGTGTTATGTCGATTTTCAAGGCTGAAAATCCGCTGGGTCGCTACATCGCCAGTTAAGATTATATTTCTATTATTTAAAAATAATGAATAATAGATTTCCCTTTTAAAAAATCGAATATCTTTTCCAATATATTCGAATATATTTTATGGTATTTAAATACCAATTATTCCAGGGTCAATGTTATTCAAAACATCCCAAATACATAATAATTAACCACAGATTGTTTATCACATCATATAATGTAATATATGAAAAACAACAATATAGTTGTTGAGGAATTCAGTTGGATCCCTCCAACCTGTTTCCCTACATCCACATATGTTAATCAACAAAAATAACATTTATTTCATATAAATATGAAATATTTTAATAAATGGAATCAATATTCAATTAACGATTTATATATAACTATATGTGTTATTTCAACCAATAGATTAGCAAACCATCCAAACAACCATCACATACAACATTCAATCATTTTTATCAAATTAAACAACGTTTATAAAATTATAAAACTGAACAGAGTTAGTGAGTTTACTCGCTTCGTACGTTAATCGTTGGCTAACGGTCAACTGCCGATAGATCCGACTAATCGTTTTATTTTTCCATAATTCACGATGAGTTCCAAACTGCTCTAAACTAGTTTCATCATGTAGCCTGAGATCACATGATTCCAACTGACTAACGGCTCATCAATCTGAGTTCGTATCGACGAGATACAACATCTAAAAGTTGGTACACATATTTAATTAAATAAAAACTTAGTTATAATTAGAATTGGGATTCACCTTCTTTCAAACTGCCCAAACACACCCTGATATGCCTAGACCCTGAGTTCGACTTCTTTTTCCCAACAATGAAAACTCCATTTATGAACAGTATCGCCTTCCCTTCCAATGTAACAATCAAACCATCTCCATATTTGTCAGTCCAATTCTCCTTATCATAACCGCACTCATTAAATCAAATCATTTTTCTCTTTTCCAATCTGGCGGCCCATACCCTACTCGCATAAAAAATAGTCTTCTTCCCAATAAAGCGTCCTCAAATTTTAATCGGCCCAACATCGCACATTTGTAAAAAGAACTCAGACCCGAGTTTCATTCCTTCTTCCCCATCCAGAATTTTCTTTCCACTCCAGTATCAAAATTTCATGGCCATACAAAATCTCGGAACCTCCCTCCTTCTTTACCGCTTCATGCTTCTACTTGGAGCCACCATCAATCTCCATCTCGTCGATCCAATATCCACCTTCACCCCCTCGCCAACCACCCCCGCCTGTCAGCGCCTACAACAAAGCGCGCCCCTTGCTGTTGCTCAAGTACATAACATCTACACCCGAAAGAAACCGCTCCATGCAGTTCTTCATCCACCTACCTGAACGCTGCTGCTCGTATATTATTTTCACCCTTTCCTTAATGCAAAATATCCCCAACTCTTTCTTCACAACTGTTTGCATTTCCCCACTACGCTACAACACTTCTACCCACTACCAAGCTAAGGCCCTCCTTCTTATTATCATTTTAAATCTGTAACCCCTCTATGTATTCACCAAACTTCCAGCTTCCCAATCAAATGGTAGCCCACCGCAACCCCGTCCTCAATTTGAAAGCTTCCAACCCATTACAGTTAAATATTCTATTTGTCTTGTTATTTTATATGAATAGATATTAAATTTTTGATTGCCATTAACTTGGCTGTGAGGTATTTTTGAATCCAAGAAAATGGAAATCACTGCGCTTATACAGAAATGAAAACTTAGATGCTAAGGCATACAAGGTATAGTGTAGGACGTGCTATTTTCTTCTTAGCCATGTGGTGAGTACGATTTTCCTTTGCTGCGTGATATGTGAGTCGTTAACTTAGTGCTTAAGTATTGTAAAGGTATAGGGATAGGTAGGCTAGTATTGGAATATACATTGCTGGGTTGAAAAAAAAATGGTTGAGGCAGTACGAAACATGCTATCTACGGAAATAGTTTCTTATTTTATTTTTATTTCATTCTGTCATGGTATAAATGCCATCCATATTTAGTTTAAGCTATGCATCCCCTTTTTACTATTTACTTGTGTGGACTCCAAGCCTCACGCCCTTGTTACACAAGTCATTTTCTTTCATTTACTAGACTTAAATTTGGATTTTAAACGTATACGTAGTTGCTAGTAGTAAGGATAATAATTAAGAAAGAAAAATAATACAGAGTAGAAAATGATGGTAAGAAAAATAAGTCATCGGCAGTCCAATTCAAATAAAAAGTATCATAAGTTAAAATAGTATACCCTGCTCCGTGAAACTCCGTTCACTTATGAATCAATATCGACAAAAATAAAAATATCCTCGTGCATAGTAATGTGCCACGGTTCTAAACATATAATTAAATAGACAAGATAACTTATATTGTGAAGTTTCAAAGTGCTGGTATAGGGTGTAAAACGCTTCAAATACAAAGTTGCATATTTTCCAAATTAAAAATTTCAGTAAAATTCTAAAAATTAATTTATAACTACTTCTCAAAGATCTTGTCTAAATACGAAACCAACATTTAATTATAACTCAATAATCGTTATGGTTTATAAACGATTCCATAGCGACTATTTAGAAATTTGATTTGGGCATAACTCACAATCTATAAAGCGAAATCTCGATTTTTCACCTCCATTAGAAAAATACAGTTCAATAGATTCCAACGTTTCTCGTTTCGAGGAAATCCTATTAATAACGAATCCTGTACACTCAATTGAATTTCAAATCATCGAATTACGAATTGGCGCGACATTACGAGCTCGATTATAATTATGTTACAATTAATATGTTCAACTGTCATTTAAACAATATTATTCGTTATAATAATTCAATTCTAGACTGAATTAGATTCATTAAATTATCCAATTCAAACAATATTACCAATTTAACTATTTCTGACTATTTCTGAAACAAATATATGATTATCTCATTATTTATATTCATTAAATATTCAGAATATTTAAATTCGAATCATTTATATTATCAAACACCATATTAAAATAATTGAATAAATTAATTATTAAATCACTAAAATTCCGGGACGTTACACATGACATTCTATTTGTACTCTTTTTCCTTCACTAAGATATTTCCCATCGGGTTTTTCTTAGTGATGTTTAAATGAGGCAACATTTTGATCCAGAAGCATTAAACAACTTTTAATGCAGTAAACTATTATTTACGAAGACAATGCAACTTGCATGGTTCAAATTCTAGTAGATTAGATCAAAGGTGATAGGACAGAGCATATATCTCCTAAATTTTACTTCATACATGAACTACAAAAGGACAACACGATAGAGGTGAAACAAATCTAATCTCAAGAAAGTAGGATAGTTCTATTCCCAAAGGCAATTTCAAAATGAACATTTCAGAAGATTGTGCATAAAATTGATATGCGTCAGCTACATCAATAGAATAATTTGAATAGTGAGGTATAAATTAGTGGGAGCATATAAAATTATGCTACAATGTACTATTTTCCTTTACTGATATTTTTCCCACTGGGTTTTTATTAGTAAGGCTTGTAATGAGGCATTATCTTGAACCTAAAGTATCAGCCCTCATTGTAACACTATAAAATATGTTATCTAAAGATGAAATAAAATTGTACTCTTTTCCTTATTTATGACTTTTCCACGCGGTTTTCATAAATAGGCTTTTAATGGAGCAATTAATCTTATCATCTTTGCATACGAATATTCAAGGGGGAGTGTTGTAATATACTAGAATAATAAGGGTGAATATGTTGAATGCGAAATGATATTATTATAATTTAAAGAGCATGTAGAGTCAACAAATTGAGAGTTCATTTGTGTTGTATTGATGTAATGACCCGGAATTCTGGACGAAAAACAAATTTGTGAATAAACTTAAAAATTTAACAATACATTTATAAATTAAGTATTAATGTTGTTAATTCATTTAAAAAGCCAGAACCGATAAGTAGGATTTATTTACAACAAATAAAAGGATGACGAGTGATTTAAAATAGGAATTTCATAAAACTTAAAATGCTTAGAACTCAAGCATGTTTGCGCCAAACACAACAGCAAAAGACTAGTGGTATATGTGGACCTAAACACTACACCAAAACACTCGAAATTCGCTAAGCCTAACACCCATAAAATAATGCAACTTTGAAGGCCTTTAGTTCCAGCCTTTTGCGCATTAAAACAAACATGTACATCTGAGAAATCAAATCCCATTTCTGCGCACTCATACACCCATTCTCAGCTAGAAAACAAAGCCCATATGTTAGCAAATACTTCATAGTTAAGTCTTTAGATACATTAATGAGAGTGACATGTTGTTAAAGTTAAAACAAATGAGATATTTGTTGCCATGACTCATAGGATTGCGCAGAACATATCCTACAACAAAGACAAAAATCTTAGCTTAGTTTAGGTTTAAGATTTAATACATTAATAGGTGGAAAACCAAGTGTATGGCTAGTATTCTTCCAGAAAGTTTTGTGCAAGTGAGACAAAACTAAATTTAGCTATCAACATATATTCTCCTCACCCAAAATCCCTGTGCAAATGTTTTAACCATAGAAACATAGAATTGTTTAATCATCCTTCTAGAATAAGGACAGCAAGTGGATGTTTTGTTATAGTTTAAATAATACATTGTGTGGACAGCCTTCTTCCCGCAATGCTTATGCATGTAAAACAAATCCATATGTTGCTTTCAACATATATTTCTTGCTGCCATCTCTGCGCAAATATTTGATCAAAGGAAGATTATAGATTTAGTTATTTAATGTAAATAGAAAACTAATATAATACAAAATATATAAGCCTATATATATGTGATCATTCTTCCATTTTGCTGCATCAAAAATTTGAGCAAAGAAAGGAGATCTGGAAATATATTACACCATCATACCTGCAAAAGCTGTGAGTAAACCTCACTATTTTTAAGTTATATATGCATGCAAGTTGATAAGAATTCATATATGTTATAGTACTGAAGTTTTACTGCTGTGTACACATATTTGCATGATGAAAACCATCTTGAACACCTAAGTATATGCTTGCTATGTTTTTCCAGTGAGTAGATCTCACATATACATGATCATTAATTCCTTCCAGTATTTATGAAGCTTTGGACATTCTTCTGCATAGTGTTAACTACGGTCATGATGTTTATAATATGTAGGACTGTTAAAAACTTTACTGCTATGTTCAACAGTATAAATACATATGTGATTCGGGATCAGAATCATGCTCATATATATGTCCATACACACATATACTATGCATTGATAAGTCTAATTGCATGCTTTAACTCATAAGAACCTGTACATGCTTTGTTTACTGTCAAAAGCTTTAACACATGAAAATTCAAACCTCTCGAATTAAAAATACAGGGTATAGGGGGGGTGCGGCCTCTGATTTGAGGAAATTAGAAACAAGTTTCACTATTTTTAGTATAGTAGATAATGAGAACGATCAGTTTTGCCAAAACTTAGATTATTGTCAAGAATGAATGATATAGGTTGTTTTTAATCCAAACGAACGAGCATGTATGATCGTGACAGACCCTAGATCACCAGAAAAATACTAAACGATTTTTTCAACGTACAAATTTTGAGTTTGAGAGAGTTTGGGATGGGTTTCCTCATGTTCAACTGTCTCGAGTTCGAGACTGAACTGCTACTCGCCGGAGGCGAGTGGGACCGCCGCACCAGCGGCGAGGGAGGCGCCTGGTCGGGGGCAACACATGGACGGAGGCGTCCGAGGCCCGGTGGCCTGTGGCGTGAGGTGGAGGAAGTTTCTTCGATTGGAGAAACTGTGCATATAAAAGTTGACAGACCGCATATGGCAAGAAGAAGGATGGAAGCAACAGTAATAAGAAGAAGAAGAGATGGAGACATGAAAGGGCTTCACGGCAGAATAATGGTGGCAACCGAAATGAACAAATAATGAGAAGAAAGGGTAGGAAACCATACATACATGAGGGAGGGCGTGAGTTTAAGGGAGTGGGACCAAAAACTAAAAGAACAAATATCAAAGCAGGTCACGTAAAAATAAGTAAAAATGAAAAGTGATATTTTCACCCCGATTTTGAGACGGGTTATTTAAAAGAAAGAGGAGGGATGAGGATTTAGGAAGAAAAGAGGGATGAGAATAGCGGCATTTCATATTTAGTTTGTTTTGGCGAGAACTTTGGGTTTTGGCAAGATTTGGTTGATGGGTGCGAACACAAGATCAAGGAGCTAATTTACCATGCGCACACCAGTGTTCTGAAAAGTGGTACTGGTACTTTGGTAGCGTGGGCTGAACACGTGATCTGGAGCTGGTTTGCCAGGTGCACACCGCAGTTTGAAAAGTGGTACTGATACTTTGGTCAAAACGTTATAAAAAGTGATTTTTAACATTAGTTTTAAATTAAAAATATTTTAATTTAAAAATAAAAATGAATAAAGGGAAATTTATATAATTAAATAAAAAGAGAAGTTTTTATTTAAAGTAGCATAGACGGCGGCAGAGGAAGAAAACAGCAGAACATCAAGGACAGAGCTTGACTGTAGGAAGTCGACGGATTTATTTAATTAATTTATTTATAAATAAATTAAATAATTGAATAAATGACACATTAAATTATCTTATAAATTAGGGAAGATTTATATATCATATCGTCGGACATTTTGATCATGTACAAAAATGGAAACCGGTGTGTAAAATATTTATAATAATTTAAAATTGAGTAAAAGGCAAATGTTTATTTTATTTATCAAGTAACGATAAATAAAATAAGATTAGATCAAGAGAAAAGATTTAACTGTCGATATGAGATCCAAATGTTCTAACATCGGATTTTTATAAGGGAAGATTTTACATAAGAATGTTTTAGGCCCGTGCTTCGCACACGGTATAGCATGATATAAAATAAAAGAGTTAAGATAATATTTTTTCGAAATAAAAATATTAAAGGAATGTGAATTTTTGAAATAAGAATTCAAATGGAATTACAGAAATTAGGAACTGACTAGAATTAATAAGTAGAATGATTTTCTGAGTATTTATCTGATGTTGGTTTCGGCCTTCGGGGTTTATACTTAGGAAGTTGTTCTCTTAATAATTACAGTCAGCGACTGATTGATGTGAAAGGGTAGTGATACGTAAACACAGGAATATATATGATGATTGATCAAATAGAAATTCCAATTGGAAATAAGATTTGTTGTGTGCACATGTATTTTCATTTGATAGTTAAGTCATCGACTATCAAAGTTTTGACCATTTTAACGTTGTTAATATGGAGAGACCGGTTGGATTATTATCTGAAGAACCACTCCGTATTGGCATAAGCGTTGCGAGTCAAGTATGCTGAAGACGGAGAAAAATGCAAGGGCTATTGTATAAATCTTAGATAACGGTTGGCTAAAATGGTTGTACGGAATAGTACCTTCGGTTTGTCCAGTCCCAGGACAACTTGTATGGACGAACGTCTGACAGAGTACTCCTAACTAATCACGTACGTTGATCTTTTCAAACGTAGTTATAAGTGGTAGAGAAATTCGTTTCTCTTACTTTATACTTGTAATTTATTTTTGGAGAAGTCAATTAGTGGATTAGCGGGTTTGACGATGTGACGTTCAAAGCAAATCTAAAGAATGTCAGGGAACGCTTAGCTTCGAGCTTCACAACCGGAAATGACAAAAAATCGGGCAGGCAGCATGGCTATGTGGGTAGCTCCCATTAGGATGTATCATCATCTGATCTAGAGTTTCATTTACTTCTTAAAATCTATTGTCGATTCTGACCCGTTTCGGGAAACGGTGGGTAGCTCCCAACCGTTGGTGATATACATTCGATACACTCAAGAGAAATGAGTGGTCGGTCATGTGTGGCCGGGTTACAAGACGTTCTTGTTGAACCCGTGTATTCGTATCTAGAGATACACCTCCGGAAGGTGATCCCATACCTTGTCATAGTTGGAAACCAAATATCCATAAGCACTTAACGGTTTTGTTTGTATACTATAAGTAGAATGTGAGATGAAAGCATTCTACTAGATTGTAATTATTTGTGGACACCTAGACATTATCATAATATCTGTTTAAATATGCAAACTGTTTTGATCTCATAAGGTAAAAACCCGTTCCGTATTCACGGCGTGGTCTTATGAATCATTGTGATTTATTGAAACTTGTTTATAAATCGTTTACTCATACCAGTCCATGACTGACCCGGAGTTTATTTTCTGTGTTTTCCTTAAACTCTTGGGTACTCATAATATTTATTATGAGTAGACAAGTGATCCAGGTTTTAAAGTAACTTGGAGTAGCTGGATGGCAGGATCAGAAGTGTTGGCTTATCTATTATATGTTATGTAGAATTATCTGCAAGTTAGTATCACAAGTGTTAAGTATGTAATTGTGATGACATGTATCCCTATGTATGAAGTATTTCAATGTACTTGAATTATGTTATGTAATATTTTGGGTTATTATATATTGTCCCAAGTTCCGCTGTGAGATTCTGATGTCTTTTCTTAGTTCTATTCTTCTATCTATTTCTTTTCTTAAATAATGATACAACTTCCGAGGTACTGGAAAGTTGGGCCATTACAGTTGGTATCAGAGCTTAGGTTATCGTATACCTAGGCTTTGGGTGAGTGTGAGAGAGCGTATTTTAAAAATTTGGATGCTATTATATATATTTAGAATGAACATACTTAGGATAGATCGACCTAAGTTTTTATAGACCAATTATCCTAATATCCGATCGAGTTTTGGTATCAACCTGTACATTCAGGTTAGTGAGTACGACTACCCGTGCACGAAGAGGTCGAGCTAGTGGAACCACCACTGCCAATGGTCGTAACACTACTCAAATCCCGGTAGAAACCGTGGAAGAAGTTGCACCAGTTATAGAAGTTGCACCAACTACACCAGTCCAACCTAGGGTGAACTTTGCAACAATTTGTAAAGAGTATAATACACTGGGAGGGAAAGTTTTTAAAGGAACTGAATCCTTTATCGAAGTTCAAGCGTGGTTGAGGTCCTGTGAGAGGATTTTCAAAGGATAGAATCTGAATGATGAACAGAAACGACTTTTGGCTTCATGGCAATTACAAGGAGCAGCTGCAATCTGGTGGGATGCACAGACGGCGAACATTTCTGAGAATGATTTTTCCTGGGGAAGGTTCAAAGAAGAGTTTGAGGCACAATTTTTACCTGCAGCTGGAAAGACTAGGATGTATCGAGACTTCATCGATCTGAAACAAGGTAACATGTCTATCGTTGAGTATGAGAATAAGTTCAACGCACTATCTTGCTTTGGCCCAGACCTGATCAATACCTCGCTCAAGAAGAACGAAATGTTCATAGCTGGTTTAAAGGAAGATCTACAGGATAAGGTGATCGGACATCTAAAGAGTCCATTCATCGACATAATCGATATGGCAATTTGTTATGAGGCACTAAGCACCAAGAAGCCTGTAGCAAAGACACAAACTAGAGAAGCCAGTGGGGAGAATCCTCTGAAGAGGAAGTTTAATCCGAACTGGAAGGGCAAAGGAGAGATGGGTGAGAAAGCTAAGGAGCGTTTCAAGAATACCATATGCCACAATTGTAAAGAGAAGGGCCACATTGCTAGGTTCTGTAAGAAGCCAGCAGCAGAAAAGCCACATCAACCTCAGCAGGAGCCACAGGAATCGGATAATGCTTCTGTCCGATAATATATATGCTATAAGTGTAACCAGCCTGGACATATGATTTACGATTGCCCACTTATGAAGAAAGGAACACAACCAACAGTCTTGGCCTTAATGGATAAGCCATCTACCTCTGAGGACATGGAAGAAGTGATGGAAGGTACCTTATTCTTTTTAATAATGAAGTTAGGATTATTAATCGAATTAAAATTTGGATTTCCACTGAATTAAGTTTAGACTTAAGTTAATAAAATACTTAACGGAGTTAAGTTAAGTGGACTTGAGATCGTTGGATATAGATTCAAGTAAAAAGAGAATTCAGAGTAGATGAATATTTTTGAAATAAGTCAATTCAAAATGGAGGAAGATAATAAAGATTTGGCATTTATTTTCCGAAGGAAATCGATCATATTTTAAGTAATATGGGTAACGAGGAATTAAGATGTGAAGTTAAGAAATTAGAACCTAACGGGAAATTGATTAAGTGGAATAATTTTCTAAGTATTTATCTGATGTTGATTTCGATCTTCGGGGTTGATATTTAGAGGGTTATTCGCTTACAAATTTACGGTCAGGAACTAGTGGATAAGGAGAAATAATAATGCAGTAATAGGAATGTTTTCTAACAGTAGTAACAGATATTGTAGTTATGGAAATGACTGTGATAAATAACAATTGGCTGATGTGTGTAAATTATTTATGGATATAAGTTTATAACTTTAATTATAACTTGAATTTATGCTTTAATTACAATTTCGAGGACGAAATTTTTATAAGGGGGAAATATTGTAATGACCCGGAATTTTGGACGAAAAATAAATTTGTGAATAAACTTAAAAATTTAACAATACATTTATAAATTAAGTATTAATGTTGTTAATTCATTTAAAAAGCCAGAACCGATAAGTAGGATTTATTTACAACAAATAAAAGGATGACGAGTGATTTAAAATAGGAATTTCATAAAACTTAAAATGCTTAGAACTCAAGCATGTTTGCGCCAAACACAACAGCAAAAGACTAGTGGTATATGTGGACCTAAACACTACACCAAAACACTCGAAATTCGCTAAGCCTAACACCCATAAAATAATGCAACTTTGAAGGCCTTTAGTTCCAGCCTTTTGCGCATTAAAACAAACATGTACATCTGAGAAATCAAATCCCATTTCTGCGCACTCATACACCTATTCTCAGCTAGAAAACAAAGCCCATATGTTAGCAAATACTTCATAGTTAAGTCTTTAGATACATTAATGAGAGTGACATGTTGTTAAAGTTAAAACAAATGAGATATTTGTTGCCATGACTCATAGGATTGCGCAGAACATATCCTACAACAAAGACAAAAATCTTAGCCTAGTTTAGGTTTAAGATTTAATACATTAATAGGTGGAAAACCAAGTGTATGGCTAGTATTCTTCCAGAAAGTTTTGTGCAAGTGAGACAAAACTAAATTTAGCTATCAACATATATTCTCCTCACCCAAAATCCCTGTGCAAATGTTTTAACCATAGAAACATAGAATTGTTTAATCATCCTTCTAGAATAAGGACAGCAAGTGGATGTTTTGTTATAGTTTAAATAATACATTGTGTGGACAGCCTTCTTCCCGCAATGCTTATGCATGTAAAACAAATCCATATGTTGCTTTCAACATATATTTCTTGCTGCCATCTCTGCGCAAATATTTGATCAAAGGAAGATTATAGATTTAGTTATTTAATGTAAATAGAAAACTAATATAATACAAAATATATAAGCCTATATATATGTGATCATTCTTCCATTTTGCTGCATCAAAAATTTGAGCAAAGAAAGGAGATCTGGAAATATATTACACCATCATACCTGCACAAAGCTGTGAGTAAACCTCACTATTTTTAAGTTATATATGCATGCAAGTTGATAAGAATTCATATATGTTATAGTGCTGAAGTTTTACTGCTGTGTACACATATTTGCATGATGAAAACCATCTTGAACACCTAAGTATATGCTTGCTATGTTTTTCCAGTGAGTAGATCTCACATATACATGATCATTAATTCCTTCCAGTATTTATGAAGCTTTGGACATTCTTCTGCATAGTGTTAACTACTGTCATGATGTTTATAATATGTAGGACTGTTAAAAACTTTACTGCTATGTTCAACAGTATAAATACATATGTGATTCGGGATCAGAATCATGCTCATATATATGTCCATACACACATATACTATGCATTGATAAGTCTAATTGCATGCTTTAACTCATAAGAACCTGTACATGCTTTGTTTACTGTCAAAAGCTTTAACACATGAAAATTCAAACCTCTCAAATTAAAAATACAGGGTATAGGGGGGTGCGGCCTCTGATTTGAGGAAATTAGAAACAAGTTTCACTATTTTTAGTAGAGTAGATAATGAGAACGATCAGTTTTGCCAAAACTTAGATTATTGTCAAGAATGAATGATATAGGTTGTTTTTAATCCAAACGAACGAGCATGTATGATCGTGACAGACCCTAGATCACCAGAAAAATACTAAACGATTTTTTCAACGTATAAATTTTGAGTTTGAGAGAGTTTGGGATGGGTTTCCTCGTGTTCAACTGTCTCGAGTTCGAGACCGAACTGCTACTCGCCGGAGGCGAGTGGGACCGCCGCACCAACGGCGAGGGAGGCGCCTGGTCGGGGGCAACACATGGACGGAGGCGTCCGAGGCCCGGTGGCCTGTGGTGTGAGGTGGAGGAAGTTTCTTCGATTGGAGAAACTGTGCATATAAAAGTTGACAGACCGCATATGGCAAGAAGAAGGATGGAAGCAACAGTAATAAGAAGAAGAAGAGATGGAGACATGAAAGGGCTTCACGGCAGAATAATGGTGGCAACCGAAATGAACAAATAATGAGAAGAAAGGGTAGGAAACCATACATACAGGAGGGAGGGCGTGAGTTTAAGGGAGTGGGACCAAAAACTAAAAGAACAAATATCAAAGCAGGTCACGTAAAAATAAGTAAAAATGAAAAGTGATATTTTCACCCCGATTTTGAGACGGGTTATTTAAAAGAAAGAGGAGGGATGAGGATTTAGGAAGAAAAGAGGGGTGAGAATAGCGGCATTTCATATTTAGTTTGTTTTGGCGAGAACTTTGGGTTTTGGCAAGATTTGGTTGATGGGTGCGAACACAAGATCAAGGAGCTAATTTACCATGCGCACACCAGTGTTCTGAAAAGTGGTACTGGTACTTTGGTAGCGTGGGCTGAACACGTGATCTGGAGCTGGTTTGCCAGGTGCACACCGCAGTTTGAAAAGTGGTACTGATACTTTGGTCAAAACGTTATAAAAAGTGATTTTTAACATTAGTTTTAAATTAAAAATATTTTAATTTAAAAATAAAAATGAATAAAGGGAAATTTATATAATTAAATAAAAAGAGAAGTTTTTATTTAAAGTAGCATAGACGGCGGCAGAGGAAGAAAACAGCAGAACATCAAGGACAGAGCTTGACTGTAGGAAGTCGACGGATTTATTTAATTAATTTATTTATAAATAAATTAAATAATTGAATAAATGACACATTAAATTATCTTATAAATTAGGGAAGATTTATATATCATATCGTCGGACATTTTGATCATGTACAAAAATGGAAACCGGTGTGTAAAATATTTATAATAATTTAAAATTGAGTAAAAGGCAAATGTTTATTTTATTTATCAAGTAACGATAAATAAAATAAGATTAGATCAAGAGAAAAGATTTAACTGTCGATATGAGATCCAAATGTTCTAACATCGGATTTTTATAAGGGAAGATTTTACATAAGAATGTTTTAGGCCCGTGCTTCGCACACGGTATAGCATGATATAAAATAAAAGAGTTAAGATAATATTTTTTCGAAATAAAAATATTAAAGGAATGTGAATTTTTGAAATAAGAATTCAAATGGAATTACAGAAATTAGGAACTGACTAGAATTAATAAGTAGAATGATTTTCTGAGTATTTATCTGATGTTGGTTTCGGCCTTCGGGGTTTATACTTAGGAAGTTGTTCTCTTAATAATTACAGTCAGCGACTGATTGATGTGAAAGGGTAGTGATACGTAAACACAGGAATATATATGATGATTGATCAAATAGAAATTCCAATTGGAAATAAGATTTGTTGTGTGCACACGTATTTTCATTTGATAGTTAAGTCATCGACTATCAAAGTTTTGACCATTTTAACGTTGTTAATATGGAGAGACCGGTTGGATTATTATCTGAAGAACCACTCCGTATTGGCATAAGTGTTGCGAGTCAAGTATGCTGAAGACGGAGAAAAATGGAAGGGCTATTGTATAAATCTTAGATAACGGTTGGCTAAAATGGTTGTACGGAATAGTACCTTCGGTTTGTCTAGTCCCAGGACAACTTGTATGGACGAACGTCTGACAGAGTACTCCTAACTAATCACGTACGTTGATCTTTTCAAACGTAGTTATAAGTGGTAGAGAAATTCGTTTCTCTTACTTTATACTTGTAATTTATTTTTGGAGAAGTCAATTAGTGGATTAGCGGGTTTGACGATGTGACGTTCAAAGCAAATCAAAAGAATGTCAGGGAACATTTAGCTTCGAGCTTCACAACCGGAAATGACAAAAAATCGGGCAGGCAGCATGGCTATGTGGGTAGCTCCCATTAGGATGTATCATCATCTGATCTAGAGTTTCATTTACTTCTTAAAATCTATTGTCGATTCTGACCCGTTTCGGGAAACGGTGGGTAGCTCCCAACCGTTGATGATATACATTCGATACACTCAAGAGAAATGAGTGGTCGGTCATGTGTGGCCGGGTTACAAGACGTTCTTGTTGAACCCGTGTATTCGTATCTAGAGATACACCTCCGGAAGGTGATCCCATACCTTGTCATAGTTGGAAACCAAATATCCATAAGCACTTAACGGTTTTGTTTGTATACTATAAGTAGAATGTGAGATGAAAGCATTCTACTAGATTGTAATTATTTGTGGACACCTAGACATTATCATAATATCTGTTTAAATATGCAAACTGTTTTGATCTCATAAGGTAAAAACCCGTTCCGTATTCACGGCGTGGTCTTATGAATCATTGTGATTTATTGAAACTTGTTTATAAATCGTTTACTCATACCAGTCCATGACTGACCCGGAGTTTATTTTCTGTGTTTTCCTTAAACTCTTGGGTACTCATAATATTTATTATGAGTAGACAAGTGATCCAGGTTTTAAAGTAACTTGGAGTAGCTGGATGGCAGGATCAGAAGTGTTGGCTTATCTATCATATGTTATGTAGAATTATCTGCAAGTTAGTATCACAAGTGTTAAGTATGTAATTGTGATGACATGTATCCCTATGTATGAAGTATTTCAATGTACTTGAATTATGTTATGTAATATTTTGGGTTATTATATATTGTCCCAAGTTCCGCTGTGAGATTCTGATGTCCTTTCTTAGTTCTATTCTTCTATCTATTTCTTTTCTTAAATAATGATACAACTTCCGAGGTACTGGAAAGTTGGGTCATTACAATTGATGTCTAAAATCAATAGTAATAAAGGGTCTCTCCCTGTTGTCTTTTGTTCTTTTTAATGGCTTCCCTTCTTTTGTTATTTATTATTGTTTTATTTTACAACATAATCAATAGTACTAACAAAAGATTGACTTGTCTGAAATCAATATTCGAAGCTCTCGTTTACCACAAAAAGGGGTTTAGGTTTTAAAATGTTTCTCCATCGCCTTCTTTATTCTTCTTCCTCTGACTCCTTCCACTTTCTACCCTATCGCTTCTGCCTAGGTGTAACGACCGAATTTTTTCTGTCATTTGAATTTGAATATTTAGATCTGTTTTAAATATTACATTTGGAATATTAATGGATTTTAATATATGAGTTTATTTAATAAAATGAAGTTTGAACATTAAATTTATAATTAATTTAAAACGAGCTCGTAATGGCGTGGTAGTTCGTAATATTGACTTTTGAACTTCAATTAAATATACAAGATCCGATATAAGTCGGAAATCCGTGAAACAAGAAATGTTTGATTCTTGTTGATTATAATTTTCTAATGAAAGGGAAAAATCTAGATTTCATTTTATTATTTTGATAGTTATGTCCTATTCAAGTTTTCAAATAGTAGCTATAGAAATCATTTATAAATTATAACGTTTTATTTAATAAATTAAATAGGATTTTTATATAAATTAGGTATCGTTTAACTCCGAATTTGTAGTGTTGTGTTTAAATCCCATATTGGTTTGTTTGAAGCTATATATATATTCCATTCGGATATATATGATAGTAATAATTTATTATTATTTAATTTAGTTGTTTTGGAATATATATATAATTATTACTATGTGCCTTTAAAATAACCATTTTGCTAGTGGCCTTAGTTTTCGATTAAATTAGTTTCATTGAAACCATAACGTTAAATTATTGTACGAAAACAAAATTCGTGGTATTCCGATGTCGTATGCGACAATGGTAGCCATAAACGCTCAGTTGTTTTCTATAGTGCTTAATTTAATTTAAATGAAAGATATTTGTGTGTAATTTGGGCAAAAGATCGAATTGAGATATGAAATGAATTCCGTTGAATTCGTAACGACGTTTAGAGTCATAATAGTTAGGTAGTTTGTTATTTTTGAAGACCGGGTATTTTGTTGTCCAAAATAGCGTTGATTGGCATATAAAATAACATCTGGGAAATAGTCTCGGATTGCGACGAAACTTGTGCCCTAGATCCGCATTAGTTAGTTATTGTAGGATTTTGATTTTCGAATCGATCTAATTTACCATTTGATCGCGAAAGCAGTAAATGCCTTGGTTTTTATTTATTCGTTTTATCGATCTAAATTGAAAATTAAGGATAACCGATTTTTAAACGAACTCTGATTTTAATGAAATTAATTTTATTAAATCCGCAATGATTTATAATTGTTGTATTTAAATTTTCAAATTAATTGGATTTATTTTGTGATCGTGCGCAATTTAAACGTGTGTCGATTCACGTGGTAAAGTTATAAAGGAATTTTCGCAGATGATCTCAAAATTCGATGTAACCTTTTCCATCATGTCTAGAATACCATTTTATGCGAGGGTTTCTAATTTCATCTCAATCGGAGGTCGAACGTGGATGTTTTGTCACGTTACTTCAGCATGAAGTTTCATTTATTATTATTATATTTAAACCCTACGTATGTATATACCACTTCATATGTTCTAACCCTAATTTGGTCAAATCTTTGTTGCATGGTCAAACATTATTGAGCCACCATTCCACCATAATCAAGAATAGCAACTCCCAATCCTTTTTCATCCAAATCTCCTCATCCATTCATCATTTTGAAATTGTTTCAACTGTAAAAATGTTCGAAGCTTCGAGCTCTTGGACACTGACGGTGGTGATGTGCTTCTGGGTGATTTTTTGTTGGGACGACACCATAAAGGAGGCACGATTCGTGTTGAATTGTTAGAGGTAGAAGGCATCGAATGACGTGAGGACTAGGGGGATGGGCGACGATGCCAAGGTGCACAAGCGGGTGGTTTTGGTTTGGTGGATGATCGACCGGAGTAACGACGACGGTTGCGTTAGTTAAGGGAAGCAGCGTATGTGGTGGAGACGTTTATAAAATGAATATGTGTAGAAGAAAGTCAGGCAGAATGGGAGCAGATAGACCAAAAAAAATTGTCGGCTTATGTTAATAACATAATTAGAATTTAATAATTATAATTAGGGCTTAATTGTTTAATTAAATTTATATTAACTTAAAATGTTAATAACTCATTCTATTGTTAACATAATTTGACAAAGCAAGTTACCTTACGATCGTGGTGACGAGCAATATATATTGTGAAGCTAATTTGGACGGTTATGGAATCAATTGCAGTTTTCAGTTAGATTAAACACTCGTTTAATTTAACTAAAATCAAACCACTTCAACGATAAATGGAAATCTAAGTGAGTAAAATTCACTCAGTTTATCCCACTTATATTTTATATATGTCAGGTTTTTATTGTATGTGCTATGGCTGCTAATTGTTGAATGGTTTGTTAATTATATTCATATTTTGATTGAACCGATGGAATTAAACATTTGTTTAATTTCAGTGAAAAACCAAATCATTATTTTCACGATTGGAATTAATCATGGTAACCTACCTTATTGGTCACGTTTATAGTAATATAAATGTGTTTAATTTAATGGATGGTCTGAATTGTTATTATTAGTGTTAAATAAATTGGTTGATATTAAATAGTCATCATTTACTTTTATAAAAATTATTAGTTTAAATTGAATAATTCTTATTGAATGATTTTACTTGAGGTAACATATTTGGATGTAGGGAATAACAGGTTAGAGGGATCCAACTGGATTCCTCACCAATAGTTGTTAAATTTTTAAATATTATAATATATGTCAAGATAATAATTAATCTGTGATCCAGGGAATGAAAGGATGAGGGAATCCAACAAAATTCCTCACTAATATTGATAATGTTTATCAATATGATTTGTTTTGTTAATTTTGATGTGAAATTAGTTGATATTTCATGATTGGTACTTTAATAGATATTTACCTCTTTAGTATCGATTATAAAATAAGATATTTTTGGAATCGATGTTAAATCGATCCTTAACGTTTTCAAAGTTATATTATATATATTTATTTGAACTATAATGTTTATTTTAAAAATAAATGTTGATGTTTTATTTACGTTTTTATATCTATATAAATTATAAATTAATGGAAATTCCAAGATATAAATAAATAAATGGTTAAACGGCATAAACTAAACGAGAATGTTAAAATGATTGTGAAGAAGGGCTTAAGTGGCGCAAATGAAAATTTAAAAGATTTAAAATGTTGAAATGGACCGATGGGATTGGAAATGTACAGGAATTGATTAAAAAGTGATTTTTCGTAATAAATAAACATTTTTTACAAACATTGTTTATATATATATATATATATGAAATATGATTAAATAACATTTCATGAATGAGATTAGCGAATAAATAGAATTGAAAGTAGAATATGAATATGGCATATAATTGGAATTGAGACCAATATCAAATAAATGAGATTTCTAGGTAAGACTGCCAAAAGGAATTATAAATGGAAATACGTATAAACTGAGTTATATAGGGTGAGTTGTGAAATGGATTTATATAATAAAGGAATATGTCGTATTAGAATTAAATATTAGCAAATGGTTTAAAGGATACACGAAGTAAAGGATATAAGTTATTTGCAAAATATTTGTAATTAGAAAGATATATATAAATGAATGGTTAAGATATTTATAAATGAGTAGTTAAGATATTTATAAACGAAAGGTTAAGGAATTCATAAATGAATGGTTATGAATTTTGCAAATGAAAAATTGATGATTTTGTAAATGAAAGATGAAGGGATTTTGAAATGGAATATGTAATATTTGTTTACAGAGGTTAAGTTGAATTATTTTAGTTAATTTTATGAAATGATATTTTAAATAAAATTTGAATTGATTAGTGAGAATATAAAGGAGTATAATCGTTTTGAAAATGGTAAAAAGGGGATATGGTTTTTCTTATAAGAAATTGGAAGTTTTTGTATGTTTGTTGAGTTGAGTAACCTTCGAGGTGTCAATCTGATGTTGATTTCGGCCTTCGGGGTTGTGTACTTAGAGATTTATTCACTTACCAATTTACAATAAGGAGCCAATAAGTAGAAGTCGAATGATAATTGAATATTCTTATAATTAAATAAAAAAAGGGAAGTGGTTTCCAAGTATTGGAAGAATTATAAGTTTCATTATTTAATTAACAACTGGTTAATTAAAGAGGCTAAATGATGCTAAGTATTAAAGAAATGAATTTATTTTCTTTTTGTGAATGAATGGTTGTTTATTTGATAGTTAAATATCTGACTATCAAATCTAGCCTAATGTGATTATTGGTACAGAAAGACTGGGATCGAATTTATACTCGAAAATCATTCCAAACCAGCGAATATGTGGAAGATACTGATTGAATATGGAGCACTAGGACCGTTGATCTTCATGAGTAGAGGAACTACTTGTTGATATTCTATGGTAAGCTCCAAGAGATATTTTGGCAGCGGTTCTATCGTGATTGAAATCTGCGGATTGCAAGAACTACTCGCTACTGATCCATAGGGTAATTCCTATATAAGGATGTGGTAGGAGGGTGCCTACGGGTCATCCTGTTCCTGGATGACTTGTATAGAAGAATGTCTGACAGAATATTGCCATAGGATCACGTACATTGATTTCTACAAACATAATTCTGTTGGTGGAGGAGGAATTCATTTTTCTTAGCTTATACACCTTGACTATTTTTGTGGACATCAATTAGTGATTTGGCGGATCTGGCGATGTGGCATTCAAAGTGAATGGTGGTCAGATGTTCTAAAAGGTAATTATAATATCAAGCCTCTTCAACCGGGAATTGGTATAAAATCGGGTAGGTCGCATGGCAAAGTGGGTCACTTAAAATTATGGTGTATTGTCACAATCTAAAGAAATTTCATTTTGTTCTTCTTTCATTTCCGTATCTCCCGGGAATTACGGTGGTCGCGACAAAAAGCCAAAAGATGACAATGTATTTGGAACATTCAAGCAAAGTGAATGCCCGGTCATGTTTAGACAGGGTTGTAAGATGTTCTTGAATCCTAGTGTATTTTCTCAAGAGGTACACTATAAGAAGGTGGTCCCATACCTTTCCATAGTTGGAAATTCATTCTCTAGTAAATGCCTGCGGTTTTGATTGTATACTATATGTGTGAAGCGTGAGATGCAAGCGTTCTGCTAGATTATTATTTACTTGAATTATACACTATTATAATATCAGAAAGGTATTGATTTTAAAAATATTTTGGGTTATCGTAAGATAAAAACTATCCGTATTTATGTGTGGATTGGTCTTACGATTTTCTTTTCTTTTGAAAAGATTCTTACTTTAAAATCAAGTTGGATGATGCTTATAAACGCTGGTTCACCAGACTGATCCTGGCATTTATAGTGCTCGGGTCACACCAAGTATAACGACCCGGGGATTAGCGACTTCGGTAATCGACATAAACTCAATGTCGACTATCCAAGCATCAGAAATATCGGATAGTTGATGAAAGAAGTTAGAGGGTGAGGATAGATAAGATAGAAAATTAGAATAGAAGAAGAAGAACATACAATATCAGAGTAAACACGAATCTCACAACGGAACGAATAAAATATAGTATACAACATAACTTGGAAATACAAATCTGTCATTTGAGTATAACACTTACATCACAGCGGAAATAAATAATAGCTATATAATCCTGAAGTCTCCTGATCCAGCTCTCCAAGTATATCTGTAAAAACCTGACTACTTGACTTCCCATACAAAATTGGGCACCCAAGAGTTTAGGGAAAACAAACAAAATAAACTCCGGGTCAATCATGGGACTGGTATGAGTAAAACCATTTAAAACAGTTTGAGGAATTAAACGATATCTCATAAGACCACGCCGTATAACGGAACGGGTTTTTTCCCTTATGAGAATCCAAAACCCTTGGTCCAACATTCAAAGACCTTTTGAAAGGAACGATAATATTTATATCAAACTCATTTGATATTATAATAATGTCTGCCAACCACAATATAATAATCATCTAGCAGAGCGCTTTCATCTCACGTTCCACATATATAATATACAATCAAAAACCGCAGGGGCTTACTGGGTAATGGATTCCAACTGGCAAGGTATGGGACCACCTTACGACAGTGTATCTCTAGAGAGGAATACACCGGGTTCAAAAAGAACATCTTGTAACCTAGGCTAAACATGACCGGCCACTCATTTCGCTTGAGTGTACCGAATGCATTATCACCAACGGTTGGGATCAGCAACTGTTTCCCAAAATGGACAGCATTGAAATAGATTAAAGAAGTAGATGAAACTCTAGATCAGGTGACAATACACCCTACTTGGAAGCTAACCACTTAACCATGCGACCTATCCAATTTTATACCATTTCCGGTTGTGAGGCTAGAGGCCATAATGTATCCTTTACAAACAACATCTTCATTCACTTCGAATGTCACATCGTCATACCCGCTAAATCACAAATTGATTTCTCCAAACATATCATGGGTAAACAGCTAAGAGAAACGAATTCCTCTGCCACCAAACGTAAATACATTTGGAGAGATCAACTTAGCGATCTATTAAATATACTCTGTCAGACATTCTTCCATACAGTTTTTCTTGGGACTGGCAAACCGAAGGTACTATTCTGTAAATCCATCTTAGGCAATTTCTATCTAGGATTTACTGAACAGCCCTTGCATAACTCCGTCTTCAATTATCTTCATCATATTTGATCCACAACGCTAATGCCATATGGAGTGGTTTTCAGATAATATATCTGATCCCGGTCTCTCTGTATTGACAACGGAAATGGTCAAAATCTTTGATAGTCGGTGATTTAACTATCAAAGGAAAACATGTGTACAAACAACGGTCGTATTCCCAAATGGAAATCTTACTGATCAATCATCATTTCATTTCTCAATTTCCCATTTATCGTTTCCATATATTCATAAATTCCTTATTTTCTAAAATTAAAAAATATACGTTATTAACTTTGGAAAACATTTCCATTTCTGATTCACGCATCAATATCTTCCCACCCCTATCAGTCTCTAACTGTAAACTAGTAAGAGAACAACTTCCTAAGTATAAACGCCGAAGGCCGAAACCAACATTAGATCGATACACAGAAAGCCACTCAACTCAACTAATTTCCAGTTAGTTTCTAATTTCAGTAATTCCATTTAAATTCCTAATTCAAACTCCAAATTCCTTCATAATATTTTATTTGCAAAATATTTACTTTAAATCCATCTTCTTGTGATTCCTTTATATCTCGTCAATTTCCTTTTATAATTCTATTTATTTCATATAAATATTCCTTTATAATTCTATATAAATATTCCTTTATAATTCTATATAAATATTCCTTTATAATTCTATATAAATATTTCTTTATAATTCTATATAAATATTCTTTTTTTTAAATCCTTTGATTTTATAAATATATTATTTTCAATATACACTTTGAAAATTCCCTTTCCATATTTCGGTATTTCTTATGGTATTTAAAATACCAAACAACCATGATCAACATCATCTACACACCCATAATCAATCACAGATTATATATCACTTCATATATCACAATATATGAAAACAAACAGTATTATAAATATTGACGAATCCTGTTGGATCCCTCCAGCCTATTTTCCCTGCATCACAGATGTTAAACAATATAAATAACATCAATTTCATTTCAGTATGAAATATTCCGATAAACAGAATCAATATTTTATTAATGATACATATATTTATATATATCATTATCTATAATTTCAACCACTATATCATCCATTCAACCAACAATCAACACACAACAATCAATCATCATTTATCCATACTAGATTATATTTATAAAAATATAAGTTGTACCGAGTTTGTGAGATTTACTCACATTGGATGGTTATCGTAAATAACAATTAACTATCTTTGATTCAGACGGACGTTTTATTCTGCCACAATTTGTAATAGGGTCGAATTCATTCCAAACTAGTTCCATTGTGTAGTCGCCGTCCATACGATCACAACGGATCCTGTTTTGTCTAATTTGGATAACGTATGAGCAAGTTATAACATTAAAAATTTCATACACTAATTAAATCAATTTAAACTTAGTTTTATTTAATTCTATTGGGCCTTAACCTTTATTCTTCGACCCATTTTCCCTAAAGTTCTACTTAACTCGCTCGTGACCTTGCTTCTTCTTCCTAAACTGAAACTCCAGAACACGCCCTGCTGCTCCAACCATTTCCAAAGCTCCCATCCTCGCTGCTCATTATATATTCTACTCATTTTCAAATAAAATGCGCCATACTCCCCATCAAGTTTACCATCCTCCTATAACCACCATACTAAGTTTGGACACCTCAAAAAGATTGTGTCGTTCCTCACTTTATTGAAAATGTCCGGCATGCATCCTTCTTCAATGTAAACACCAAAAACACGCACCACTATTTTTATATAATATATAGTGGGCCTCACGTCAGCCCAATACTCAAACGTACCCTTCATCGTTCTTTGAACGAAACAGTTTCCCCAAAAAGAAAAGAACATGGTCGCTCCTCCTGTAAATTTCCAACGCCTCATTAATTCTTGTGCCTTGCACCCATGAACCCGCCACCGTCCATAGTTCAACCCATATCTCCCCGCTATCTTCCTTTGAACAATCCATGTAATGCCTGTTCACCCCCTCAGCATGACACTGTGCCTTCCTTCAATATGAAAATACGGCTGTCACTGTTTGCTTCCTCTCCTCTCTCTTAAACTCCACTTCTTTGACCAGTTCCCACTTCACAATGTTCTCACGCCTCGCCACATCACCGCGCTCATCCACATCGGCCGCATCTTGAAATCACACTCGCACTGACTACCCATAATTATACCCATTTATTTTTTATTTGGAAGAATGTTTGTTCTCAGTGTTAAACTTCCTGAAACTAAAAATTGGTGATACATGTTAGTTTATATAGGAAGTTACTTCCTTCATAGATAAGTAAAAGGCATGTGCTGATTTGAAGCTCCTTTGGTCTGTTGATGTTAAAATTCATGCTAGAATAAATTAAATCATAGGCTGTCTGCGTGAATAGGTACTGTGTTTTGATAGGAATGGGTGCGAAATCTTGGTCATTAAGTTATAGCTGCAATGACAATTCGCTTCCTACTCTGCATACGTATGGTTACTTAATAGCTAAGGTAGAAAATATACATATTATATTAGCTAGTTACTTGCGTTTTCAATGAAATGTCATTAAAAGGTATACACAGTTTTTAACATTCCTAGGTCTTCGAACCTTCATGTTGAAGTAATAGGGTCCGTAGGGTAGGGAGAGTACATCCTTTACCCGTATGGGTTTGCAGAATTTCCGTAAATGTTGATTGGCTAAGTCATGTAGTACGTTCGAAACTTAATGGCAAAGATATCAATATTTTTCTATTTTATCTAAATGTTATAAATATAAATTATTTACATTGCCTTCTGCCATTCATTGCAACTTATCGATGTAAACATGATGCATGTAGATTCTCCGAATAGAGTTAAACAAAGTAGTGCTAACATTTCGTTTAAAATAGTTGAATTTGTTGTGTATCGTATTACATAAGGTTTCATTCATATCGGAGACGTTACGGACAGAAATGAGAATACGATTATATCGAGCGATGTGTCATGATTCCAAAAATATAATAATATAGGTCCGCTAACATACTCTGTGAAACCCTGAAATGCTGATAATAAAAATTGGTTATTTTCCAAAATAAAAATTACAGTAAAATTGTAAAAATTAAATTATGCCTATGTCTCAAAGATCCTGTCTAAATTCAAAGCCAATATTTTATTAAAATTAAATATATTGTTATGGTTTATAAACGATTCCAAAGCGACTATTCGAAAATTTGATTTGGACATAACTTACAATCTACACGACGAAACCTCGATTTTTATCTTTCATTAGAAAAATATACTTCACCAGCTCCGAACGTTTCTTATTTCACAGAAATTCGACTTAAAACGGATTCCGTATATCCGTTTAAAGTTCGAATAGCCAAATTACGAAATACCGCGCCATTTCGAGCTCGATTATAATTATAATATAACTTATACGTTTAAATGGCATTTATAAATATATTCGTTAATATAATTCAAATCTAAACTTAATTAAATTAGTTAAATCCTCTGATTCACACAACATTGTGAATTCTATTATTTCTGATAATTTCGGAAATTAAATATATTATTCTACTATTTATATTAATTAAATATTCCGGATTATTTAATTAAACGACCATTTAATTCTCTGAATTACTATTTAAATAATTAAATAAATTAATTATTATACCATAAAAATACGGGTCGTTACATTCTTCCCCCCTCCCCCATAAAATAATTTTGTCTTCGAAATTGCTAAGATAGAAAACAAACCCTATTGACTGGTTAAAAATTATTTGTTCACTTCTTAACTTTAGTTTCAACTGAACCAGTTTAATTTCAATTAAATATTTATTCATTCCTATTAACGAAAATTTTCAAAAATCCTAAAATTTTTCCAATACCTTAACTTTTCGAAAAATTTCGCCAACACCTCCTTTGTACTGGTCAATAGTTCAAACTCCGACTCCCTCTCCAGGCCTTCTTCAACCCAAAAGAAAATCAAACAGCCAAGTGGCTTGCCAAATCGGCTCATAAAAACCACATACCCAATATAAATATAAACTGGTACCTTTTTGTCGGACATATCAATACATCCTTTCCATCTGTTACCAAGTCTGCATATACCAATGTCATCCCAATCATTTGGTTATACCTAAGCCAAATTCTGTTCTTAACACAGATTCCATTTTAAATTTCAACTCTTAACTTACCAGTACAATTTCATTTCGGATTATCTCCAATCCAATCTAATTCATTATTTTCTATCTCAAATATTCATTTTCCCCTTAACTGATTTCAATTCAATTTCTATTTCTATTTGCTTTTACAAATTCTAATTTAATTTGTTTCAATCCAAACAATCTCCCCCAGGGAATTTTTAATCATTTTAGCTTTTCTAAAACCAGATATCCCTTTTCAGGATTCAAAACACTTGCTTTCCACCAAACAATTCAAAAACAAAATCTTTGGTAGTAATCCATCACTTAACAACTCGAAAATGACACTGATAATGTTGCTATCATCATCAGGGTTATTTTCCAGCTATCGAACTGAGTTCAATAATACAAGAATTTCAAAAACCATATTTAAACACCTTCATTTTGAAATCACTTTCAAAATATCCTTCACAACGCTTGTAAAACAATTTAAAATCTCCCAGGATTTTAAAAATTCTCATATATTTAATCCAATTCCATTTACAAACACTTTTCATGTTTTTTTTTTTTGGAATTTTAATTCCAATTCGGATTTAAATTCAGATTTAATTCATCTGATTTCATATATTACACTTATATGAATTCTAATTGGTCATTTATATAACCATTTCAATTTATAATCTCATCCTGTTATAATAAAAACCAACACGTCCTATATATCATATTAATTCCAATATATAGATTCCTTTTATAACAAAATATATTTCGGGTAAAATTATTTCATTTACCCTCTTTTCAAAACATACAATGTCGGTTCATCGTATTCAAGTGTTTATTAGCTCCTACCAATACAGTGGATCAAACTGATTGACCAAAACTCATAAACAACTCAATCAATAAATCTCCACAATACAAAACAATTTTTATAAAATTTACAAATACGTTATCTCTCATATATATATATATATATATATATATATATATATATACTCAAACTCAAGCTAGGGTATTACTAACCCCATCTCTACTGAGGCACGCCACAGAGCCAAGGTAATTACTTAAGCTTCAGCTCTGATACCACTACAACGACTCGAGGATTTGCGACTTCGGTAACTGACATAAATTCAGTGTCGACTATCCAAGCATCGAAAATACCGGATAGTTAATGAAAGAAGTTAGAGGGTGAGGATGGATGAGATAGAAAATTAGAATAGAAGAAGAACATACAATATCAGAGTAAACACGAATCTCACAGCGGAACGAATAAAATATAGTATACAACATAACATGGAAATACAAATCTGTCATATGAGTATAACACTTACATCACAACGGAAATAAATAATAGCTATATAATCATGAAGCCTCCTGCTCCAGCTCTCCAAGTATATCTGTAAAAACCTGACTACTTGACTGCCCGTACAAAATTGGGCACCCAAGAGTTTAGGGAAAATAAACAAAATAAATTTCGGGTCAGTCAAGGGACTGGTATGAGTAAAACCATTTAAAACAGTTTGAGCAATTAAACGATATCTCATAAGACCACGCCGTATAACGGAACGGGTTTTTTCCCTTATGAGAATCCAAAACACTTAGTCCAATATTCAAAAACCTTTTGAAAGGAACGATAATCTTTACATCAAACTCATTCGATATTATAATAATGTCTATCAACCACAATATAATAATCATCTAGCAGAACGCTTTCATCTCACGTTCCACATGCATAATATACAATTAAAAACCGTAGGCGCTTATTGGGTAATGGATTCCAACTAGCAAGGTATGGGACCACCTTACGACAGTGTATCTCTAGATAGGAATACAACGGGTTCAACAAGAACATCTTGTAACCAAGGCTAAACATGACCGGTCACTCATTTCGCATTAGTGTACCAAATGTATTATCACCAACAGTTGGGATCAGCAACGGTTTCCCGAAAGGGACTGCATCGAAATAGATTAAAGAAGTAGATGAAACTCTAGATCAGGTGACAATACACCCTACTTGGAAGCTAACCACTTAACCATGCGACCAACCCGATTTTATACCATTTCCGGCTGTAAGGCTAGAGGCCATAACATATCTTTTACAAACCACATCTTCATTCACTTTGAATGTCATATCGTTATACCCGCTAAATCACAAATTGATTTCTCCAAACATATCACGGGTAAACAACTAAGAGAAACGAATTCGTCTGCCACCAAATGTAAATACGTTTGGAGAGATCAACTTATGCGATCTATTAAATATACTCTGTCAGACATTCTTCCATACATGTCGTCCTGGGACTAGACAGACCGAAGGTACTATTATGTAAATCCATCTTAGGAAATTTCTACCTAGGATTTACTGAACAGCCCTTGCTAACTCTGTCTTCAATTATCTTCATCATATTTGATTTGCAACGCTAATGTCATACGGAGTGGTTTTCAGACAATATATCTGATCCTGGTCTCTCCGTATTGACAACGGAAATGGTCAAAATCTTTGATAGTCGGTGATTTAATTATCAAAGGAAAACATGTGTACAAACAACGGTCGTTTTCCCAAATGGAAATCTTACCGATCAATCATCATTTCATTTCCCAATTTCCCATTTATCGTTTCCATATATTCATAAATTCCTTATTTTCTAAAATTAGAAAATATACGTTATTAACTTTGGAAAACGTTTCCATTTCTGATTCACGCAACAATATCTTCCTACCTCTATTAGTCTTTAACTGTAAACTAGTAAGAGAACAACTTCCCAAGTATAAACCCCGAAGGCCAAAACCAATATCAGATCGATACCCAGAAAGCCATTCAACTCAACTAATTTCCAGTCAGTTTCTAATTTCAGTAATTCCATTTAAATTCCTAATTCAAACTCCAAATTCCTTTATAATATTTTATTTGCAAAATATTTACTTTAAATCCACCTTCTCGTGATTCCTTTATATCTCATCAATTTCCTTTTATAATTCTATTTATTTAATATAAACATTTCCTTTACAATTCTATATAAATATTACTTTATAATTCTATATAAATATTCCTTTATAATTCTATATAAATATTCTTTTATAATTCTATATAAATATTCCTTTAAAATTCTATATAAATATTCCCTTATAATTTTATATAAATATTCTTTTATAATTCTATATAAATATTCATTTATAATTCTATATAAATATTCCTTTATAATTCTATATAAATATTCTTTTTTTTAATCCTTTTATTTTATAAATATATTATTTTCAATATACACTTTGAAAATTCCATTTCCACATTCCAGTATTTCTTATGGTATTTAAAATACCAAATAACCATGATCAACATCATCTACACACCCATAATCAATCACATATTATATATCGCTTCATATATCCCAATATATGAAAACAAACAGTATTATAAATATTGAGGAATGGTAACACCCTGAATTTTATGTGTCTATTAAAAGAACGAGTTAAAGAATACTTAATTTTAAAGTGAGAATTAAGGGAAATGGGACAACAGAGAATAGAGTCCAAGTTTGTGTAAATCGGACTTTGTTTGAGGAAGTTATGGTCCTTAGAAGCTTCAGCAATTTAAATAAATTGAAAACAATTCGGAGTTAAAATTCAAAATTCAAACGGACAACAGAGAAGCGGGTTGGGCAGGATTTTTCCCGCCCCAAGACAGGTCGACCAGGGGGTCGACCCACCCCTTGGGGCAGATCAGAAATGAGACGATGCTGACTAGTTGCTGAGTCTTTTCCGACCTGTTGCTGAGTCACTAGGGCATAGGTGGCAATTCTGGATAACTCTGTCTAGTCTAGACGGTTGTGATTGCTCCTAGAACGATCTAACGACTCACATAAGATTAGACTTCTATAAAAGCAACCCTAATCCTCAAACCCTAAATCACACAAATTCATTCCAAGGAGCCACCATGCTGTCCATGATCGTTCTAGCCTAGCCACCATTTCTTCTTCAATTAGAAAATGAGTTAAAAGCTACGAATCAAAACTAACTTAGAGAATTGATAGTCTTCTTCAAGGGAGTGCTTTTCAAATTCAGTAAACAGATCCCAGAAAACAAGACTTTCTTTTGTTTGTAAGTCCTGTTATTATTTAGATGTGAACGATTAAAAGTTATGATTTATATTAAAATGAAAACTAGCGTTATTCCTAGTTGTAAGAACATGATGATGCTGATTCATGCCTATTCTTATAACGATTCTATCGTATATGCTTGTGAGATTATTGCGGTTATTATGTTGGTGTTAAATCAATCATGTATTATGTAAAGTTTGGTGACTTATTCATGTTATGTTACATGCAAGTTGTTAGGCTATTGTGGTTATTATGTTGATATAAACCAATCATGTAAAATTTGTGACTTATTCATGTTATGTTGCATGCAAGTTGTTAGGCCAAGACATGTATTATGTCTAGATCTACATTTAGACCTATGAAAATTGGATCCAAAATAAAAGTTCATATTTACATGCCTAGTTGAACTTTTGCAATTCCATATGTTTAAGATTCATTTTTATTGGATCCAAATTAAAAGTTCACTTTCACATGTCTAATTGAACGTGTGTAATTCTATATGCTTAAGGTTTATGTTTATTGGACCCAAAATATTATTTTACATTTACATGCCTAGTTGGATTTGGGTAATTTCATATGCTTAAAGACTCATGTTAGTTGGATCCAAAAATGCAAATTCATTATTTTATGCCACATTTACATGACACATGTTTAGTTAGTTCCTTATTATTTTATGTGGTGTGAATGGTATATGCTCCCTTCTTTCCCCTTTTGTATATAAGTTAGGCTAAGTTACGAGCCTAACATTCTATGTGAATTTTGCGAATGTACGATGAGGGTAACGTTGGGAAAACCTTAAAAATTATTATTATTGGCATAATTTGGCTCATAAATAAATGAATGGTTAGTGGCATAAAAATGGTATAATTTATATACCAAATTTTTTGAATATGATCTAGAGGAAAAATTGGGCATGACTTGAATGGCGATAACTGTGGAAAATTTACATATAAATATGAAAAGTATATATGTAAATTAAGTAAAAGACAAATATGCCTAACTCGAGGTTAGATTGAGTTACGGTGTAAGACTGCCTGGAACCGCCCAGCACATCTAGCAACCGTAACGATACATAACTAATGTGAGAGGTTAGTGCATCAAGCCCAAAAGAACCCGAGGTTAGATTGAGTTGTGGTGTAAGACTGCCCGGAACCGACCGGCACATCCAGCAACTGCAACAATACATGTCTAATGTGAGTGGTTGGTGCTTTAATGAATAAATTAAAGCTAAGACAACAATGGTAGGGTTAAGTTAATTAAGGCAACACTTAACCAATGCAACATGTTAACTAAAATGATGTGTGAGGTTAGGTTAATTTGAGAACATTTAACCATTTTAACATGTTGATTAGGAAACCCTAGTAATGGGGACCCATTTCAGAAGTAACCCACATAGATGTATCATGGTACCCTTTACTAGGCAAGGTGGGGCACGATTACTGGGCTGATTATAAGTGGTCAAAACAAAGGCGGGTGGTGCGTCACTGTAGGTTCCGACGGAGTGCGGTCGTGCACGTACTCCGGAGTGGAAAAAGCAGGCACTGGGCATCAAAAGTTATACTCTGTGCATCTTGAATTGTTCGGGTTGCCACCATAGGGTTTGATACACCCCATTGTAGGACCAGCACTGGTATCTACAATCATGCGGGGCCGAATGACATAAATGGTAAACGTATACGAGCAGGAGTCGATCGATAAAAAGGCGATCATTTATCTTGAACACATGGTGCTAGTTGAAACACTTGTAAGGGGTTGTAGAGAAGTAAAATGGGTGCGATAGCATATTCAGCCTTATTATCTTATTTCTAGGGTGTTGTCCTACATTCAGTTTATTCATATCATAACCCTTTTCTTGTTTACATGCTAAATAGTCACTGGAATTACCAGACTCACGTCTGACCCATTTTCTTTCATCTTCTTTTCTTTCGTTCCCCCCTCCCCCCTCAGGTCCGTAGGGAGGGATTACTTCAGCTTAGATCGGATCATTTCCAGCTTGAAGAGAGTAGACGTATTGCTTGGAATCTTTTTCCTTGGGCTATGGCTTTGGATACTCTCTTATTGGAGATTTATGCTACCTTACTATTGTTTTAATGCTTCTTTATGTTTTAATTCAAGACAAAGTTTTTGTTGAAGTAATATGGAAGTTGGTTTGAGACAGTTGTTGTAATGTTTTATCTGAACCACGTACTTATGAAATAAATTTAGTTTTTCCGCTGTTTATATGTCTGTCTTGTAAATTATCTGTATCTTTTACCTATAATGCTCCACCAAAGTTAAGGCATTCCCTTTATGAGTGACTTTAACGGAGGTAGGGTGTTTCACTTGGTATCAAAGCTGATGATTGCCAGATCGATAAAAAAATTTGGAAACTAATTTTCAAAAAGAAGTTTAAAGAAGCATTTTCAAGAAAAAGTGTTGTTTTAAAAAGGGCATAATCCCCCCCAAAGCCATATGCACTATCTTCCTATCCTTTGTTTTGAATCTTTTCTTTTTCATTTCAGCATGTTTTGGGATCTTAACCTTCCAGAAGGTGTATCGGTACCTGGCTGGTTCACAAGGTACTTAGAGGCTAGGGCTAATGATGCAGGCCCAGCAGACGTTACTCCTCCCCTAGTTACAACTGTTCCTCCTCCTCCTCGTGCAAATGCTTTCTCCAAGATATGTAGTGATTTTCGAGCCATGGGTGCAAAGAACTTTAATGGAATTGAGTCATTTGTAGAAGCAAGAAACTGGCTCAAAGAAACCGAGGATCTGTTTTTTATCTTCAAAGTGGACGATAGGCAGAAGATACAATTGGCCATGTGGTTGCTTAAAGATGAAGCCTCTTATTGGTGGGAAGTCATAATGCTGAGAGACCAGTTGAAACTTGGGAGGATTTCAGAATGAGGTTTGAAATGAAATTCCTCTCACAAGCTGAACGTAGCCTACAGATGGAGAAATTCTTAGCTTTCAAACAAGGAAGTATGTCGGTCAAGGAATACGTCAACCAATTCAACCAGCTGGCTAGATTCGGACTGGAGTTAGTGAACACTCCCCATAAGAAGGCTCTCCGTTTTTTTAAAGGGTTGAACGAGCCACTGCACAACCTAGCTATGTCCCATATACCTATGGGTGCAACGTATGAGAGACTGGTGGACATGGCACTGCTATAGGAGGAAGACAAGGATGGCAAGAAAGAGATAAAGGTGGAAGTACCTCAAAATAAGAAAGTGGAGGGATCCCAGAATAAGAAGACAGACTCAAAGAAGGGCGGGAAGAACAAAAAACCCCATGACAAGAGGAAGTGTAATTTTTGTGGCATTCCTGGACATCTGATTAAGGACTGCAGGAAGAAAAAGAGGAAGATGGGTGGTTTTTTTCACTACGTCGATACAGGACACATGGCTAAGGACTGCCCAAGAAAGCAAGGGAAAGGGCAGAGGACTGGATCTACTTCTGGAGGGAAGGTTCACGCTCTCATGGCACCTCCACAAGAACGAGGTATAAATATTTCTGTTGAGAGTTTAGTTTATCTTTTTGATCATCCTGTTCGTACACTCTTTGATTCTGGCGCATCACACTCTTTTATATCCACTGCTTTAGTTGAATCTCTGCACCTAGACACCAGTATAGTAGAGGATCCCTTGGTTGTTTCAAATCTAGTTGGGGGCTCGGCCTGTTTGTCTATGATTTGTTTGGATTTGGAAATTTCTATACTAAGCGTCGGGTTTAGATGTAATGCCTATATTTTGGGCTTCACGGGCTATGGGTTAATTCTAGGCATGGATTGGTTATCCAGTAATGGTGCCATCCTCGATTGTGAAAAGAGAGTGGTTAGACTTATGACTTGCCTCGGTAACACTCTCGAAATCTCTTATAATCCCATACACTCTGTTACGCTTAGCTACCTAGAATCTCTTGATGCGTCTGTTGAAAACTTGCAGCCTGTTAGAGTAGTCCGTGAATACTCAGATGTATTCGAAGAGGTGAAGGGCTTACCTCTGAAGCAGGAGATAGACTTCCGCGTATACCTTGTTGATAATGCAAAACCCGTAGCTCTACCCGTTAGACACATGGCTCCAAGGGAGAGAAAAGAGCTCAGCAAGCAAGTCAAAGAGCTGCTCAAAAAGGGTTTATAAGGCGGGGTATTTCTGAATGGGGTGCTCCAGTAGTATTCGCAACCAAAGAGGATGGTTCACTTTGCCTATGCGTTGATTATAGGGAGCTAAACAAGCTAACCAAGAAGAATAGAAACCCACTTCCAAAAATAGATGACTTGTTTGATCAACTTTTAGGTGCGTCGGTTTTCTCCTAACTAGATCTGGCTATCGGGTTTCATCAGCTAAGAGTGGCTGAAGACAGCATTGATAAGACCACGTTCAGAACCCCGGATGGTTTCTTCGAATGGCTTGTCATGCCTTTTGGCTTGACAAACGCACCCGCTTACTTCGTTGACTTGATGAGCAGGATGTTCAGGGAGTTCCTTAATAAGTTTGTGGTGGTCTTCGTAGACGACATTTTTATTTTCCCGAAAAATGAAGAAGAGCATGCTTTGCGTTTAAGGGAAGTCATAGATATTCTTCGTGCACATCATCTAAAAGCCAAATTCTCCAAATGCCATTTCTGGAGAGAAGAAGTGAGGTTTCTTGGACATGTGATGTCCAAAGAGGGGATAGCTGTGGACCCCGCAAAAGTAGTTGTGGTGCAAGATTGGAAGGTTCCATGGAATGCAACCGAAGTCCGAAGCTTTCTCGGGCTAGCGGGTTTTTACCAAAAGTTCATTAAAGACTTTGCGAAAATCTCAGCCCCACTCACAAGATTGACAAAGAAGAACCTAACTTTCGCTTGGGATTTGGATTGCGATATTGCTTTCCAACGTTTGAAAAGGGCTCTAACAACATCCCCGGTTCTGACACTGCCTGATGGGAGTAAAATGTTTACCGTATACACAGACGCATGCGGTACAGGATTAGGCGCTGTCTTTATGCAAGAAGGCAAGGTAGTTTGTTATGGGGGAAGGCAATTGAAGGTACATGAGAAGAACTACCCAACTCATGATTTGGAGCTAGCTGCCATTATTTTCGCTCTTAAGTCATGGCGTCATTATCTACTAAGAGAAAGATTTGAATTATTTACTGACCATAAATCGTTAAAGTACCTTTTCTCACAGAAAGATCTTAACTTAAGACAACAACGGTGGATGGAATTTCTGGCCTCATATAATTTTGAGATTTCCTATACCCCTGGCAAGGGTAATGTAGTAGCAGACGCCTTGAGTAGAAAGAAGCTGACCTTAAGTCCTCTCTTTGTAGAAAGGCAAAGCTTGGAGTACATAGCAAACTTTAACTTTAGACCCTCCTTTGAAATTGTACCTGGTCTGTTAGCATCGCTAGAGGTGCGGCCTACTCTTTTGGACTCAATAGGAACCGCGCAACGTGAAGACCCTCAGCTAATTGATATGATGGATAAGCTAATTAGGGGTGAGACTTCTAGTCTCCTCAATAGATACTCCATCGATGATAAGGGTTGGTTGAGACGAGATGGAAGACTATGCGTCCCACAAGCAAGGGATTTGGTGAAGACGGTTCTCGAAGAAGCACACCACTCTAAGCTAACCATACACCCAGGCGGAGACAAGATGTATAAAGACATAAAAAGGGTTTTCTTTTGGAATGGCATGAAGAGGGATGTAGCTGAGTTCGTCGCTAAGTGCTTGATATGCCAGCAAGTAAAAGCAGAGCAGAAGAAGCCTGGTGGTCTGCTCCATCCTCTAGAGGTCCCATAGTGGAAATGGGATAGCATTTCGATGGACTTTGTGGATGGGTTGCCTAGGTCAAGAAGGGGCAATACAAGCATTTAGGTAATAGTGGACATGCTCACTAAAAGCGCTCACTTTATACCTGTTAAGAGTAGAAGGACTGCCTCGTCCCTAGCATCCATTTATCTTAAAGAGATAGTTCGACTACATGGGATACCATCCAACATAGTGAGTGATCGAGATCCTATCTTTACGAGCGAGTTTTGGAAGAGTTTGTAGGAGGCTGTAGGCACACAATTATGCTTAAGCACGGCCTATCACCCCCAAACCGATGGTCAGACGGAAAGGGTGAACAGAGTATTGGAAGACCTCTTGAGATTGTGCATTCTCGACTTTGGAGGAACATGGGAAGATCATCTTCCTTTGGTGGAATTAGCTTACAACAATAGCTACCAAGCCACCATAGGCATGGCACCCTTCGAAGCTTTATATGGAAGACCATGCCGATCACCAACTTGTTGGTGGGAGTCTACAGACAAGCTCGTACTTGGGCCAGACATGATTAGAGAAACCTCAGAAAAGTTGGACTTGATAAGAAGATGGATGAAAGCTGCACAGGATAGACAGAAGTCCTACGCAGACAAAAGAAGGACCGACCTTGAGTTTGAGGTTGGAGATAGGGTGTTCCTTAAAGTATCTCCTTTGAGGAATGTCATTCGCTTTGGGTCCGTAGGAAAGCTAGCACCAAGGTTTGTAGGACCATTTCCTATCATTGAACGGATTGGGACGATGGCTTATAGAGTAGATCTACCCGAGAGACTGGCTGGGGTTCATAATGTTTTTCATGTTTCTCAACTACGAAAGTGCTTACACGAGTCTGCGGAAGTTGTGGAGCCGAGTATACTAGAGGAAGTAGAAGTGGAACGAGAAGGGACTATGAGAAGAGTTCCAACTCGTATCTTGGGTGCGGAAGTCAAAAAGCTACGCAACCGAGAAGTTAAGCTTGTTAAAGTTCAATGGAGTAACACTGAGGAAGACACGACTTAAGAAAATGAGAGGAAAATACGTGCAGCCTATCCTTTTCTTTTTGAGCGTACCTCCTTGATCTCTTTTTCCATAAGTTTGTTCATGCTTATATCTATCTTTTAAGTATATCTCCTTGGCCCTATTCTTCATCCTTAGGAAGAAACTAATGGATGTGAACATGTATTTGAAACATGTTATGATTGATGGTTGTGAGTGGTTGCAAGTGGTTGCTAGTGGTTGCTCGTGGATGCATATACACACATTAGGTACTAGATCGGCTCAGTCACTTTCATATTGCATATGCATATATGTATTTGTATATGGATTGGAACTTGATGTGTTATCATATGGACATTGCATTTGTATGAATGATTGTGCACTTATGTAGAAAGCATGATTAGGAATAATTGCATGCAAAATAAACTCATGGCACTGACATAATTCGCATTAAGGAGGTCAACTGAATCTGTAGACCGCCTGATTTTGCATTAGATAAGGACATGTACACACACTATGCAGATGATCACGAAAGCATTAGAAGTCTTTTAAGGACAATGGATGCCTGTGTTTGATGGTTGAGTAGATGGACGATTGGATGGTAGGATATACATTCTTCTTGACTTGAAGATTTTAGGGACGAAATCCTTTAAGGAGGGGAGAATGTAACACCCTAAATTTTATGTGTCTACTAAAAGAACGAATTAAAGAATACTTAATTTTTAAAGTGAGAATTAAGTGAAACGGGTTACGCCATTGTGTTCGTCTCGAAATTCTACTTGGAATAGAGTCCAAGTTTGCGTAAATCGGACTTAGTTTGAGGAAGTAATGGCCCTCAGAAGTTTCATAAATTTAAATAAATTGAAAACAGTTCAAAGTTAAAATTCAAATGGACAACAGAGAAACGGGCAGGGCGGGATTTTTCCCACCCCAAGCCAGGTCGACCAGGGGGTCGACCTCCCCTATACAGGTCGACCAGGGGGTCGACCTACCCCCCGGGGCATATCTGAAATGAGACGATGTTGACTAGTTGCTAAGTCTTTTCTGACATGTTGCTGAGTCACTAGGGCATAAGTGGCAATTCTGGACGGTTGTGATTGCTCCTAGAACGATTTAACGGCTCACATAAGATTAAACTTCTATAAAAGCAACCCTAATCCTCAAACCCTAAATCACACAAATTCATTCCAAGGAGCCACCATGCTGTCCATGGTCGTTCTAGCCTAGCCACCATTTCATCTTCAATTAGAAAATGAGTTAAAAGCTACGAATCAAAACTAACTTAGAGAATTGATAGTCTTCTTCAAGGGATTACTTTTCAAATTCAGAAAACAGATCCCAAAAAACAAGACTTTCTTTTATTTGTAAGTCCTGTTATTATTTATATGTGAACGATTAAAAGTTATGATTTGTAATAAAATGAAAACTAGCGTTATTCCTAATTGTAAGATAATGGTGATGCTGATTCATTCCTATTCTTGTAAGGACTCTATCGTATATGCTTGTGAGATTATTGTGGTTATTATGTTGGGTGTTAAACCAATCATGTATTATGTAAAGTTTGGTGACTTATTCATGTTATGCTGCATGCAAGTTGTTAGGCTATTGTGGTTATTATGTTGATATAAACCAATCATGTAAAATTGGTGACTTATTAATGTTATCTTACATGCAAGTTGTTAGGACAAGACATGTATTATGTTTAGATCTACATTTAGACCTATGAAAATTGGATCCAAAATAAAAGTTCATATTTACATGCCTAGTTGAAATTGTCTAATTCCATATGTTTAAGATTCATGTTTATTGGATCCAAATTAAAAGTTCACTTTCACATGTCTAGGTGAACGTGTGTAATTCTATATGCTTAAGGTTTATGTTTATTGGACCCAAAATAAAAATTTACATTTACATGCCTAGTTGGATTTGGGTAATTTCATATGCTTAAAGACTCATGTTAGTTGGATCCAAAAATGCAAGTTCATTATTTTATGCCACATTTACATGACACATGTTTAGTTAGTTCCTCATTATTTTATGTGGTGTGAATGGTATATGATCCCTTCTTTCCCCTTTTGTATGTAAGTTAGGCTAAGTTACGAGTCTAACATTCTATGTGAATTTTGCAAACGTATGACGGGGGTAACGTTGGGAAAACCTTAAAAATTATTATTATTGGCATAATTTGGTTCATAAATAAATGAATGGTTAGTGGCATAAAAATGGTATAATTTATATACCAAAATTTTTGAATATGATCTAGAGGAAAAATTGGGCATGACTTGAATGGCAATAATTGTGGAAAATTTACATATAAATAAGAAAGTAAATATGAAAATTAAGTAAAAGATGAATATGCCTAACCCGAGGTTAGATTGAGTTATGGTGTAAGACTGCCCGGAACCGCCGGCACATCCAACAACCGTAACAATACATATCTAATGTGAGAGGTAAGTGCATCAAGCCCAAAAGAACCCGAGGTTAGATTGAGTTGCGGTGTAAGACTACCCGGAACCGACCGGCACATCCAGCAACCGCAACAATACATATATAATGTGAGTGGTTAGTGCTTTAATGAATGAATTAAAGCTAAGACAAGAATGGTAGGGTTAAGTTAATTAAGGAAACACTTAACCAATGCAACATGTTAATTAAACTAATGGGTAGGGTTAGTTTAATTTGAGAACACTTAACCATTTTAACATGTTGATTAGGAAACCCTAGTAACGGGGACCCATTTCAGCAGTACCCACATAGATGTATCATGGTACCCTGAACTAGGTAGGGTGGGGTACGATTACTGGGCTGATTATAAGCAGTCAAAGCAACGGCGGGTGGTGCTTTAGTGTATGTTCCGACGGAATGTGGTCGTGTACGTACTCCGGAGTGGAAAAAGCAGGCACTGGGCATCAGTACTTATACTCTGTGCATCTTGAATTGTGTCGGGTTGCCACCATAGGATTTGATACACCCCATGGTGGGACTAGCACAGGTATCCACAATCATGCGGGGCCGAGTGACACAAGTGGTAAATGTATACGAGTAGGAGCCGAACGATAAAAAGGGGATCATTTATCTTGAACACATGGTGCTAGTTGAAACACTTGTAAGGGGGTGCAGAGAAGTAAAATGGGTACGATAGCATATTCAGCCTTATTATCTTATTTCTAGGGTGTTGTCCTAGATTCTGTTTATTCATGTCATAAACCTTTTTCTTGTTTACATGCTAAATAGTCACTGGACTTACCAGACTCATGTCTGACCCATTTTCTTTCATCTTCTTTTCTTTCGTCCCCCACCCCCCAGGTCCGCAGGGAGGGAATACTTCAGCTTAGATCGGATCATTTCCAGCTTGAAGAGAGTAGATGTATTGCTTGGAATCTTTTTCCTTGGGCTATGGCTTTGGATACTCTCTTATTGGGGATTTATGCTACCTTACTGTTGTTTTAATTTTTTTTATGTTTTAATTCAAGACAGAGTTTTTGTTGTAATAATGTGGAAGTTGGTTTGAGACAGTTGTTGTAATGTTTTATCTGAACCACGTACTTATGAAATAAGTTTAGTTTTTCCGCTGTTTATATGTCTGTCTTGTAAATTATCTGTATCTTTTACCTATAATGCTCCACCAAAGTTAAGGCATTCCCTTTGTGAGTGACCTTAACGGAGGTGGGGTGTTTCAGGAATCCTCTTGGATCCCTCCAACCTGTTTTCCCTGCATCACAAATGTTCAACAATATAAATAACATCGATTTCATTTCAATATGAAATATTCCAATAAACAGAATCAATATTTTAATAACGATATATATATATATATATATATATATATATATATCGTTATCTATAATTTCAACCACTAAATCAGCCATTCAACCAACAATCAACACACATCAATCAATCCTCATTTATCAATACTAGATTATATTTATATAGAGTTTGTGAGGTTTACTCACATTGGATGGTTATCATTAAATAACGATTAACTATCTTTGATTTAGACGGACGTTTTATTCTGCAGCAATTTGTAACGAGCTCGAATTCATTCCAAACCAGTTCCATTGTGTAGTCGCCGTCCATACGATCATAAAGGATCCTGTTTTGTCCATTTTGGATAATGTATGAGCAAGTTATAACATTAAAAAGTTTGTACACTATTTAAATCAATTCAAACTTAGTTTTATTTAATTCTATTGGGCCTTAACCTTTATTCTTTGGCCCGTTTTCCCCAAAGTTCTACTGAACCCGCTTGTGCCCTTGCTTCTTCTTCCTGAACTGAAACTCCAGAACACGTCCTGCTGCTCCAACCATTTCCAAATCTCCCATCCTCACTGATAATTATATATTCTACTCATTTTCAAATAAAATGCGCCATACTCCTCCCCATCAAGTTTACCATCCTCCTATAACCACCATACTAAGTTCAAACACCTCAAAAAGATTGCGTCATTCCTTAATTTACAGAAAATGGCTAGCATTCATCCTTCTTCAATGTAAACACCAAAAACACGCGCCGCTATTTTTATATAATATATACTGGGCCTCACGTCAGCCCAATACCCAAACATACCCTTCATCGTTCTTTGAACGAAACAGTTTCCCCAAAAAGAAAAGAACATGGCCGCTCCTCCTGTAAATTTCCAACGCCTCATTAATTCTTGCGCCTTGCACCCATGAACCCGCCACCGTCCATAGTTCAACCCAGATCTCCCCACTTTTCTTCCTTTGAACAATCCAAGCAGCACCTGCTTACCCTCTCAACATGACACCGTGCCTTCCTTCAGTATGAAAATACGGCTGTCATTGTTTTCTTCCTCTCCTCTCTCTTAAACTCCACTTCTTTGACCAATTCCCACTTCACAACGTTCTCATGCCTCACCACATCCCGGCGCTCATCCACTTCGGCCGCAACTTCCTTGAAATCACACTCGCACTGACTACCTATAATTATACCCATTTATTTTATATTCGGAAGATTGTTTTTTCTCAGTGTTAAACTTCCTAAAACTGAAAACTGGTGATACGTGTTAGTTTATATAGGAAGTTACTTCCTTCACAGCTAAGTAAAAGACATGTGCTGATTTGAAGCTCCTTTGGTCTGTTGATGTTAACAATTCATGTTAGAACAAATTAAATCATAGGGGGTTAGCGTGAATAGTTATTGTGTTTTGATGGGGATGGGTGTGAAATCTTGGTCATTAAGTTATAGCTGCAATGACTTTTCGCTTCCTACTCTACATATGTATGGTTACTTAGTAGCTAAGGTAGACAATATACATATTATATTAGCTAGTTACTTGCGTTTTCAATGAAATGTCATTAAAAGGTAGACGCAGTTTTTAACATTCCTAGATATTCGAACCTTCATGTTGAAGTAATAGGGTCCGTAGGGTAGGGACAGTACATCCTTTACCAGTATGGGTTTGCAGAATTTCCGTAAATGTTGATTGGCTAAGTCATGTAGTACGTTCGAAACTTAATGGCAAAGATATCAATATTTTTCTATTTTATTTAAATGTTATAAATATAAATTATTTACATTGCCTTCTGCCATTCATTGCAACTTATCGATGTAAACATGATGCATGTAAATTTTCCGAATAGAGTTAAACAAAGTAGTGCCGACATTTCGTTTAAAATAGTTGAATTTGTCAAGTATCGTATGACATAAGATTTCATTCATACCAGAGACGTTACGGATAGAAATGAGAATATGATTATATTGAGCGATGTGTCACAATTCCAAAAATATAAAAATATAGGTCCGTTAACTTATTCTGTGAAACCCTAAAATGCTGATATAGGGTGTAAAATACTCCAAAATAAAAAGTGGTTATTTTCCAAAATAAAAATTATAGTAAAATTCTAAAAATTAAATTATGCCTATGTCTCAAAGATCCCGTCTAAATGCGAAGCCAATATGCAATTAAAATTAAATATATCGTTATGGTTTATAAACGATTCCATAGCGACTATTCGAAAATTTGATTTGGACATAACTTACAATTTACATGACAAAACCTCGAATTTTCTCTTCCTTTAGAAAAATATACGTCACCAGCTCCGAACGTTTCTTATTTCACAGAAATCCAACTTAATATGGATTCTGTATATTCGTTTAAAGTTCGAATCGCCAAATACGAACTGCCGTGCCATTTCGAGCTCGATAATAATTATAATATAACTTATACATTCAAATGGCGTTTATAAATATATTCTTTAATATATTTCAAACCTAAACTGAATTAAATTAGTTAAATCTTCTGATTCACACAACATTGTGAATTCTACTATTTTTGACAATTTCGAAATTAAATATTATTATTCTATTATTTATATTAATTAAATATTCCATATTATTTAATTAAACAACCATTTAATTATCTAAATTACTATTTAAATAACTAAATAATTTAATTATTATATCGTAAAAATACGGGTCGTTACACCAAGTTTTACAAGTATAGGTTATCGGATGTTGTGTAGAGACGAGCTGGAAGAGTTCATACGTATGATATTATATAGTTATTATTCCGCTGTGTGATTTTATATGAGGATAGGTTGTTATAACTGTCCAGATTGTTTGATGTACATTGACGATTGTAAGTATTTTTCAAGCTCTCAATAAGGATTTATTTCTATATTGTATTTTTTTCTGCTGTGATGTGAGACTCTGTGTTGTGTTGGTTCTTCTTCTTCTTCTATTCTAGTATTTCTTTCTTTCTTTTCTCACCCTCTAATTTCTTTTTATTAACTATCCGGTGTTTTTGATACTTGAGTTTTGGTAAGTAATACGTGTTTATGTATTATTGTCGAAATTAAGGAGTCGAATTCCTACTAGGTCGTTATACTAGATTTTCTTATCGTTGGGTAATCGAGACTTTACGCTTCCTTACAATTCGCCTTTTCACCATCTTTAGATCTATTTTGCTTTCCCCTCATCATTCTCCCTTTCTCCTTTCTTAAATTACCCCTACCTCCTTGCTTATATTCAAGTGGAGTCCGCATTGCTTTTCATCTTCCTCTAACACGCCATAAGTACTCCTTCATTTCACGACTTCTCCAACTCTTTTTACCTTAAATGGTGCTGCTGGACCTTTTCTTTTCCAGATCCGCCTTTTTGTTTTTGGTTTATGGAGCTGTTTGATTTATTAGATGTCTGATTTTCGTATGGTCTTTCTTCATGGTGAGTTTTTGAAACGACCTAAACTTTCCCTTATGGGAAAGCCCGGATTGAGTTGAGAACACGGCTCATCGAAACACAAACAATAGAACATTTCATTGCTATTACAACAACTTACATCAGAGTACAAGAATATATCATAGTATGAATTAATAATTTACAACTAAAAAATAAATATCAGAGATTTTGAAAATTACAAAAGCAGCGGAAAATAATACATAAGTATAATGGGCAACGAAAAAAAATCAACTAGTACAACTGAATGAAATACACGGATACAAAGCTTTCCGAATATAACTCCAGCTGCAACCCAGGACCTGTGTAAAGAAATATCTGCAAAACCGAAACTACCGACTGCCCGTGCGGAAAATATAGGCACCTAGAGTTTAGGTTAAAATAATAAACTCCGAGTTAGTCATGGGACTGGTGTGAGAACTAAAATAGTTAATAAATATTTACTTTAAAGGTTGGGAAATCATGGGACCACGCCGTATATCACGGGATGGGATAACTCCACATGAATCTTAGTTTAAAATAAAACAACGCAATGCTTTTGCAAAAAATGAAGCTACTATAAGACACAGGTCCCGTTACACAATGCAACGCAAGCCGGAGGATAGAGTTTTCCTTTATAATAGCCAAACATGCTTGGTACATTTAAAACAAATCATCTTGATATAGTGTCAAAATCAACTTTAAATATAAATGTATCAATCATAGATGGCATAGGTACCATATATTATGTCACCATACAAGTTTTACAATCAAAACGACACAATGTCGTATTGGAAATTGGATTTCCATCAAGAACAAAGGCAAGGGATAGTCCTTACCGAATTCGATACAATATAGCCCATGTATCAGGGCAAGTACTCAGTCAATCCCTTAGGATCTTCAGGGTCGGTTCACACATACTTTAGTGGATTGGTTATTCCTAAACAATACGTTTCCCCACCCTGTGGGGCGTAAAAATCTGGTCAGTATGTCAACCATCATCAATGCCACTGGGGACTCAAATCCGAGGTACCTCGCTTTCCAACAACCACATAAGTAAAATGTCTGGGCTCCATACCATGACACCACTCCTAGCTAGAAAGAAACACATGTTCTCCACGTTGTCCTTCATCCCCTTTCTGGCTCATACCAGGGTGTGAGGCTCGCGAATTAATGCTACACAAAGCTTCACTATTTAAAGCCCTGCTTTGATCATCAACCACAAAGCCTTTCTTTTCAACTAAAGCTTTGATCCATGCATCTCAGCATGCCACACTGTCAATCCATACCGTACCACTGATTTCCACCAATATATAACCATTAACCTCGTACGTCTCAGAGAAGGGTGTTAAGCAAGAGAATAATTTCTCCGCCACCAAACAAATATATATTTAGTAGGGATCAACGAATACAATAGAAAGGAATAAAATGTCAGAAATATCATCCATTTGCAAGTCCGTTCTGGGTCTGAACGAAACCGGAGGCACCTTGTTCCTCGTCCGATATGTCCAATACCGGAGATATGTCCTCGCATATCCAATCGATCTCCAAGTACGTCTGGATGATCCCCACTTATTACCTTGTCTTGGGTGTACAACCCAATCAAGACATCAGTAATCATCCACACGATGTGAAGATCTTCGGTCTTCAACCACCGTCTTCATCGTCGACTTTTAGTCGTCGTAACAGTTATTCAGAATGGGTTAAACCTGGTCTTTCTGAATAATTTACGTATCTTAAAATCAAGTGCTATAAAAACACATCATACAGCTCATACCAATTCAGAATATTATTTTATTCAAATATTCTTTTCACAATTTAAACCAAATTAAGGTTTATCAAACTAGCCGGGATTAGCTAACCTTATCGAAGTAATCATTTATTTTATTTTCCACTCCTAACCTATTCATCCCATAGAGCAAAACTGGTAGTACTCCATATCTAACACCCACTGCGTTATTGGTAAAATTAATTACCATTTCTCGTTTCAAATCTGATTAAAGATTTAACTATTGCCTGGAGAAAAACTGTACTCCATTCTCGATCATTTCATGAATTTGATAAATTTAATTATCTCATTCCCATTCCAATATAATTAAAGATTCATTAAAACTTCAACTTGGTTTTAATAGCAAAATCATTACTTTATGATTATTCAACTTTAGGAAAATTAATCCTATCCTTAACTAGGTTAAAGAACCAATGTCATTTAATACACAGTTCATGATAAACCCAAATCTGCTTCCATTAACTATGGAATCTTCACGGAAAAGAGATCAATATATAATCAATATAAATTTCCATATCAAATTAATACTATAAATGGAATAATGACAAAACCTTTTAAATTCCATATATAGTAATGGTCTTCCTTTACAGAAGCTCATCTCGATTATTACCAAATCGAATTCCATTCAATTCCAATTTAATATATTAAATTGGAAAACTTTTTTTTGGAAAATTCCATTAATCTTGTTTTAATGATTATATATTCCAAATCATATCTTCACTATTAATTGGGTTAAAGAACGAATGTTATTTAAAACATTGTTCACGATAAACCCAATAATGAATTTTTCAATTCAATTCCAATTAAATACTAATTAATTGGTAAACTTCTCTAAATCTTATTTAAAAGATTTATTCTTTTCTCATCGAGGTTTATGAATAGTGTTATTAAAGAAAAAGTTCACAACAAACCCAAAGTCCAATTTGATATCAAATATAAAGCTCTAAATAGAAATTATATTGGCTTATATTCAATATTAAATTCTGAAACTAACGGACATCGTATTGGGAATAACGATATCAGTATCTTCCAAATTCCCACCACAATATCTGTATAATCACGGAATCCAATATAGAAATATTCCGTATATTATTTCCACTAAAATCCATTCCAACTCATACGTTGGAATTTCTAATTATTTCAAAACCATTTAAGATCCAATTTATTTATTTAAAAACATTGGATTTTTATAATAGTCAATAACTAGTTCATTTTGATAAAAAAAAATGTTTTTATCTCTACAAACTTGGAATTTTTCATCCAAAATCTTTCTAAATCATTTATTATGATTTTACATAATTTTTTCATATTTTTAATAATTTTATTAAGTCCCCTACAGCCGATTTCCATAAATGGCCATCGAACTGCATTCATAGCGACCTAACCATTAGATTTCAAATGTCTTATATTCATTGGAAAGCTCTTTCGATACGAACCTAACGGTTCTGGTTTTAGGAGAATCCGAAGGTCGGATCTCCCGTTACATAAATTTGAAGTTAATGGTCGAAATTCGCTAACGGTCATTGCGCGGTGCTTTCTATTCAGGCCATTATATATATATATATATATATATATATATATATATATATATATATATATATCGTTGATATTCGTTTAAAACATATTTTATAAATCATCTTAAAATTCATTTTAAAAATGGTTTCAAATTCCATTTCAATTTTAGATGAAAATTGAATATTACATATCATTATAAAATTTAAAATGATAATATTTTCAAAATATCTGATTTTGAAATCCATTTCCTTTTCCTATTCATTATAAAATGAATAAAATCGATTAATAAACCCAATCGAGTTAAAATGGCGTTTACTACTTAACTCGTCTTCACATTTCAATATTTTTGTGTCCATCCAAAATCGGACATCAAAATCATAATTTTATTCTTCACTGAATAATATTTTAAAATATTTGTTATTTTAAATTATTCTTTTTTTAAAATATTCTTTATTTTAAAATATTCTTTATTTCTTAATCGGAATGCGACTCAATCAATTACCATATAATTTCAGTTATATGGATTTCATACATTGCATGTATTCAATCGATAATGATAAATAATCATTACACATTTAAACATCATACAGAGTGCATTATGCAACTGCATAAGCATTAAAATAAATAAATAATGCTTACAATAGTATGTCAACCCATCGATTGACATACAACTAAATATTGAGATTAGTGTATGTAAAAATATCATCCCAATACCCGTGTGGGGTTTCAATCAACAAATACTGATTATTATTTGTGCAGTTGGGCGATGTGTAAAATTTATCATCCCAATCGATATCAGTTAAATAGTTGTACATAAACAAACCGTCCGATTTGTGAATGAATATTCATTCCAAATTCTTTTCATGATAATTTTATATACATTTTATATAAATAATTTATACATTTCAGTTTTCAGAAAAATTCGGTATACAACAATATCAATCAATGACAATCCAAACAAACAATCAACCATGGTTTGCAAAAAGTAGTGTCAGGAGCTGCTAAGCCCTGTCTGCAACCTATGATATAATTACATAACAAAAATAGTCGAGTGAGAAAGAGTTCTTTGGTTTCCACTCCGCCAATCTCTAATTGATGGTATTGGTACTGTTTGGATTTGTATATATTTGCCCCAAATTCTAACTAGCTCCAAATTGGACCCAGTCAGTTTTGAAATGTAGATTGTGTCGAGATGATTCCAACGCACCCTTGTTTGTTGAATTACGTTTCTATTTGACAAAGTTACGATATTTCAAACAATTAATTAATTAAGATAATTAAACTTATAATTAATTAAATTAATTTTCCTTATTACCCTTCTAATTAATTAAAGCAACAACTTCTTCCTTCTTCTTCTATCAATTATCAAACCCGCCTTCACCCTAAAATCACCCTGCGCCGCCGCCCTTTAGGCCACCAGAGACCAATCCATCATTGCCATGTGGAGTGCCTTCCTTTACTCCCCTACGCCTTGAACGACGTGAAGCTCGCACTCACCGTCGGCCTGAGAAACCCAGTCAAAAGTCTCCACTTCCAGCTCACAATCCGATCATCTCAGTCCAAAATATTCAATCATCACCGTTGATGAGATAAAGCTCGAGGAGATGAACAGATTCATAGTTGGTATTTTCGATTTTCTTTTACGGTTTGGAAGAAATTTGGAGAAGGACGGCGCTGTAATGGAATATGGTGACCCAATTTTCTACCCATTTAATTGCAACTGTTTTTTTTTTTGGTATTATTATCCCAAGATCCCAAGACTGATAGAGACATATCAGTATAGTTACTTGATCTATTGTTTACATATATGAAGATATTCAAGCATTTATAAGTCCATATAATGCACATATATAGTGGTAAAGGTGACAATGAAATACTTGTTATTGTGTCTCTCACAAACATCATAATTTAAGTGTACATGTGAAGTGTATTCTAACTAAGGTGATCCATCCTCTGATTTATAAAATCATGAATTGAATCAACTTCAGATTCTTGTACATACACAAATAAACAGGGTTGAAACAGAATATCAATTAGTGTACATGCATATGGTATGAATAAACTAAACTGATCCCTAAAGGCAGGTCAAACTGATCCTTACTCTTAATTAAACATATATATAGTTATCAGTTTATACCAGGTGTGAGTATCAGTTTTTCTATACACATGTATAAGCATCATATTTTGTCATGTACAGGCATCAGTTTTACAGGTGACACATACAAGCATCAGTTTATGCCATATGTAAGTATCAGTCTTACTCTGTACATACTTATTAGGCATGATTGAGGCAAAATCCTACTTATGAGCATAAAACAGTGTACATAACGTATGTATTACTGTGTTTGTTAACTTGTGAGCAATTATAAGTCATTCAGTTCTTATTATCATCATGAAACTATATATATGTATTAGCATTACACCTCAATAATTCATTCCTAATCAGTGCACATTTGTAAAGCCATTTTTGCCTAATATGATGAACTTATCTAGTGATATATGCACATCCTACTATTAGTGTTTGTGCCCCTTGCATTTTCATCCACTTAACACATAACTGAAGAGATAAAACCCCTACTGCACTTGCACCATTACGTATTGATTATATAACATGAAAGCTACATTTCCAGGCTAACAAAACACTTTTAAAAGTTAAATTGAGCATAATCAACCATTTAAACTAGTTCATACATCCCTGATTTACTACATTGCATACTACTGAATTCTTACTTAAAATACATTAACTGATAACTGATTCATGAAACATTATTTCATAAAATCCTAGCAGTTCTGGATAATTCATAAAACGTAGAAGCTTCTAAATCTCCTTCAGTAAATCTAGCAAGCACCCTTAAGCATCCTAAAATCAATCAATGGTCTGCCTCATTAATAATGAGACACCCAGTTGACTGCAAGGCAATCAAAATAGGTCAGATAAATCTGGTACGAATATTCACCATTTTATGAAATAACATGATCAAAACATATGTGAGTACTTAAACTTTACACTTTCTAAGTAAAATACATAACATATTTAAGCATCCTTCAGGTATAAACAAGGCATTCAATACAGGAAAACACATCAATCCTCAAGTGTTTTCTACTTCCATTTATCCCCTTTCATCCAGGATATAAATCCCCTTTTTATTATTTTATTTGGCTATTTCCTGCTTGCTATTTGAACACCAGTATGCACTGTTCGAGGACCTTCCATCCTATTCCCCAAACACCCAGGACTTCAGGGTACTATGTACCATGCATATACCTAATCCCCACCTCCAGAGATTAAATAAATCAAAATCATTCCTGAAACATCACCACACCAGTGTGTAAACCTCCTATTGACATGTTAAATGTGTACATAGCCCCTTTCCCTTTATTATCTTGTATTCATATCATTTTACAGATATAAATACACTTAATAAACTGAACTCATGCACATAATAATCACACACATCAACCAAAATAGTAAAACAGTCAGAATCATCCATTTAAATAACTCTTAGGTTTAAACCCATTCAGTATTTACGTGCACAGACCTTGTTTATCTCACCATAAATACATTATCAAATGAAGTAAAACTCCTCAGGTCTTTGTACCTTATCTTACAGCAGTTTTTACCACATACAAATTAAATATACATTGAAATAGTGAGATACTTCGCATATATTTATTAAAAACTCATATATATTATTAAATAGCAGCCTTCAATAGGACTTAATGCTTAACATATTAAAATAAGGTGAATATTTACCTTACTAAATCTGGTAACTCCTATCCCAAGAATTGTTTATCCGGCCTTACTGCTTATTCCTTGATTACTATATTGAGGTAAATGACCTAACCTAGGCATAATGATCCCTAGCCTTTTTATAATAGTCATCCTAGGGTTTCTATATTTGGGAAAACCCAATATTAACCTCCATAGAATTGAGAATCCCTTAGCTATCATGTGGTCCTGCTACTATATTTTGCCCCTCTGAAAGTATCACTTTCTTTTTAAATTTCTAAAGGACATTATTCATTTCTATTTCCATGCATCATGTTATATGCATGACCTTTCTTCATGTGGCTATTTATATGGAAAAACTTAAGTGTGTCTATATATTCTCATAACATAACATAATGTGTGCATTATCTTTCCTCTGGTTACAGGTTACTTTGTTTTATAAACATATAAAAACTCTTAACCTCCTCTACCAGTCCTCCATGGCACATTATATTTCACACACACACACACACACACACACACACACATATATATATATATATATATTAATAACACATTTAATTAATTACTAATGTCTACTAAAATCTGGGTCTTTACACACTCCTCTCCTAAAAGGAATTGTGTCCTATAATTAGCAACTAATTAACTAAACCTCAGTATTAATTCAAACACAAAAGAAAACTCACCTTTTCTTTGCAAAAAGTTCCATCAAACAGTGAATAAATTGGGATATTTATCCTTGATCTTGTCCTCTACTTCCAGGTACAATCATTGGCGTCCAAGCTCCATTGAGCATTCACCAATTTTATGCTTTTATTCCTTTATTTCTTCTCCTCTTTTGAAACTATGCCCACTGGCTCCTTCTCATAAACCAGATTTTCCTTTATCTTGACTTGAGTTGGAGATTCTAATGTGGTTTCTTTGTCATGTACCCACCTTCTCAACTGTGATACATGAAATACATCATGTATTTTTCCCAACTCCTATGGTAGTTTCAATTTATATGCTAGTGTTCCTATTCTTTGAACAATCTTATATAGCCCAATGTATCTAGGTGTTAATTTGCCTTCCTTTCCAGACCTCAATACCTTTTTCATAGGAGACACTTTAAGAAATACATGATCCCCTACATTGTACTCTATTGGCCTCCTTCCCCTATCTGCATAGGCTTTTTGTCTTTCCTGTGCATTTCTTATTCTTTGTCTAATTAACTCAATCTTTTCTGAAGTGTCCTTCACTTGATCTGGACCCAGTAAAACTTATTCTTCTATGTCTAACCAACAAGCTAGTGACACGCAAGGCCTACCATATAGAGCTTCAAATGGTGCCATCCCTATTGTAGATTGATAGTTATTGTATGCAAACTCAGCTAAGCATATGTGTTCCTCCCAGCTACCTCCAAAGTCAATAACACAAGCCCTTAGCAAATCCTCTAAAATCTTGTTCACAATTTCAGTTTACTCATCTGTTTGTCGGTGATATGATGTGCTTAAGCATAATTCCACACCCATAGCCTTTTGAAAACTCCCCCAAAACCTAGAGCTAAACAAGGAAACTCTGTCACTAATGATTGTCTTCGGTACTCCATGTAGCCGTACTATTTCTTTCATGAATAGTTTAGCCAATTTGCTTGCATTCCTATCAGATCTCACAGGAATAAAATGTGCTGATTTTGTTAATCTATCCACTATCACCCATATACTATCATTGCCTCTTTGTGTCCTTGGCAATCCATCTATAAAATCCATAGAAATACTTTCCCATTTCCATTTAGGTATTTCTATTGGTTGCAACATGCCTGAGGGTTTTTGGTAGTCTGCTTTAACTAGTTGACAAGTTAAACACTTTGCTACATATTTTGCCACTGCAGCTTTCATTCCTGGCCACCAATAAAGTCTTTCTATATCATGGTACATCTTTGTTGAACTTGAATGGATTGTGTATTTGGTCTTGTGATGTTCATCCAAAATTTATGCTTTTAGCTCTTCAAAGTCAGGAACACATAGCTTCTTATTTTTCCTGAGACATCCATGTAGATCTATTTCAAAAATTTCTATTACTTCATGATTTAATTGCTTTTCTTTCTTCTCCTTCAATTGTTTATCCTGATCCTGCATCCCCTTAACTTTATTAACTAAACCTGATTTCAGAGAAATTAAACTTAATTTCCCATACTCTGTCATGTCACACTACCTCTTTATATAATCTTTTTCTTCATATTTCATTTCTGTTTCACTCAGAATTGTTAAATCTTTAAACTCTTCGATCATTAACCTTGCCAAAGTGCCATGGTATCTACTAAAAGCATCTGTTACTTTGTTTGCCTTGCCAGGGGTATAAAAGATGTCTAGATTATAAGCAGCTAAGAATTCCATCCATCTATGATGTCTCGTATTAAGATCTTTTTGAGAAAACAAATATTTGAGTGATTTATGGTCAGTGAATAATTCAAACTTTGTTCCTAACAAATAATCTCCATATTTTCAAAGCATAAACATTGGAAGCAAGTTCTAAGTCATGTATTGCATACCTTGTCTCATTGATTTTCAATTGTCTGGATACATATGCAATCACTTGCCCATGTTGCATAAGTACAGCTTCTAGGTTTGAGCACTTGCATTAGTATACACCACCAATCCCTCATTCCCCTCTAGAACCTGCAAGATGGATGCTTCCACTCAAAAGCCTCTTCACATTTTTCAGTCCAGACATAAAGTTGCTCTTTTCTGGTTAACTATGTTAAAGGTATTGCTACTCTTGCAAAATCCTTTATGAACTTTCTATACTACCCAGTCATCCCTAGGAATGATCTTATTTCTGTCACATTTCTTGGCCTTTTCCATGATTGAACAACCAACACTTTTGTAGGGTCTACAGCTATGCCTTGAGATGAGATTATATGGCCTAATAATTTAACTTCACTTCGCCAAAATGTACACTTTGTAAATTTTGCCTTTAGGTCATGTTTTCTTAGTCTTGACAAAACTGCATGTAGATGACTTTCATGTTCTTTTTCTGATTTGGAATAAACTAATCTGTCATCTACAAATACTAACAAGAATTTATCTAGAAAATCTCTGAATTTCCTATTCATTAATCCACAAAATAAGATGGTGCATTTGTCTAACCAAATGGCATAACTAGAAATTCATACAGCCCATACCTTGTATTGAATGCAGTATATTTAATAATTTCCTTTACTACCTTCATTTGATGAAACCTAGAGGCTAAATCCAGTCTTGAAAATACTTTTGCCCCATTGAGTTGATCAAAGAGGTCATCTATCCTTGGTAATGGGTATATATTCTTGATGGTAACCTTGTTTAATTCTCTATAATCAATGCACATCCTCAAAGTACCATCTTGCTTCTTGACAAACACCATTGGAGCTCCCTTGCATGAACTACTTGGCCTAGTAAATCCATTTTTCTCCAACTCCTCTAACTGAATTTTCAAATCTGTCAACTCTTTTGGCCCCATTCTTATTGACTTTTTAATGATAGGTGCAGCTCCAAGTATCTACCTAATTTGAAATTCAACTGGCCTGGTGTGTGACACACCATTCACCTCACCAAATACATCTGGATATTCATCAACTATGGGGATTTTTCCCAATTCTTGATTTACTTCTTTTCCAGTTAAATCCCAATTTTTCCCTGGACAATTATTTTTCTCCATTTCACATATTACTATTATGTCATTTCCACATTCAGTTTTCAATGTTATTATGAAATTTTCTAATTTTAAAACTGCTTTAAATTTATTTAACCAATCAACCCCTAGTATAACACCTATGCCCTCATAATTCAACACATATAGGTCTGATAAAAATATCTGGCCACCTATATTTAACTCTACATCCACACATTTCATCCCTAGTTTACATGAACTTCCTATAGGACTTTGAATAAACAAAGGCCTATCAACCATAATAGGTACAAGTTCCATCTTCCTAGCTATTTCATGGGATATAAATGAATGAGTAGCTCCTGTGTCATAGATTACCATTATGGGTTGAGTTTTAACAAAGAGTATACCTTCCAATTGTCCAGTCCCCACTATATTAGCTTCTTCTTTCTTCCCTTCTAATGCTCCGACTTTTGATGCTTTCTTTGGTTCTGGGCAGTTCTTCTTGATATGCCGTACTTTTCCACAATTGTAGCATAAGACTGCATTAACTGAGCATTTGTTCTTCATGTGCCCCTCCTTGCCACATATTAAACAAAAGATTTTCTTCTTAACTTCAATGCACATTCCTCCTTCATGTTTCTTAATATGAATGCGCTTTTCGTCATAGGGATGAACCCTATCCTTACACTTCTTGTTGTTATTGTTCTTGAAATTCCTGAATTTCTCTCTTTATTTATCATACTGCTCAAAAGAAAGTGTCAAATCTATCACTTGATCAAAGGTTTTATCCTTATAAGGTAGCATAGCTCGCCTTAATCCATCATTCAATCCCCTTATGTATCTACCATTTTTAGATACTTCATCCCCTATCAACACTGTGCGATATTTTGAAAGGCTTTCAAACTTCTGAGTGTACTCAGTAACACTCATAGCACCTTGCTTTATCTTGATAAAATCCTCCAAAAGTGATTACTTAGCTGAAGCTGGTACAAATCTTGCCTCCAACATGTCTTCGAATTGATTCCAGGTTATCTCTTGCTCTGGTCTACTGGCTACGATGACTTCCCACCAATCCAAGGCTGCTCCTTTCAATTTTCTAGAAGCTGTCTGTCTTTTCCTTTGGTCATCCACTTGCATATCAGCAAAGATTCTTTCTGGATTCCTCAACCATGTTTGTACTCCCATCACCCCTTCGGTGCCTTCAAATTCCTTCCCTCCTAAGTATGAATATGTCTTCAGTAGCTTAGAGAGTTTTTTATGAGGGTTTCCTAGTCTATGTCCTACCCCAGTCCTTAAAGCTTGCACAAATTCTTGCATATCTATTGTTAGTGGAGCACTTGTTGATCCCCTGCCCACCATTCTTACATACATTTGATATTGTGTTAGTTTCAGTATCCTTCTAATTATATAGATGGTAATGATCCCATCCATACCTAATTTATATTATAAAACATACTATCTATTTTGCTTTGTAGCCATGCTTGTTTTTAACATAGCTCTGATACCAAAACTGTGGTGACCCAATTTTCTACCCATTTAATTGCAACTGTTTTTTTGGGTATTATTATCCTAAGATCCTAAGACTGATATAGACATATCAATATAGTTACCTGATCTATTATTTACATATATGAAGATATGCAAACATTTATAAGTCCATATAATGCACATATATAGTGGTAAAGGAGACAGTGAAATACTTGTGATTGTGTCTCTCACAACCATCATAATTTAAGTGTACATGTGAAGTGTATTCTAACTAAGGCGATCCATCCTCTGATTTATAAATTCATGAATTGAATCAACTTCAGATTCTTGTACATACACAAATAAACAGGGTTGAAACAGAATATCAATTAGTGTACATGCATATGGTAAGAATAAACTAAACTGATCCCTAAAGGCAGGTAAAACTGATCCCTACTCTTAATTAAACATATATATATATATATATATATAAGTATCAGTTTATACTAGGTGTGAGTATCTGTTTTCCCATATACATGTATAAGCATCATATTTTGTCATGTATAGGCATCAGTTTTAAAGGTGACACAAACAAGCATCAGTTTATGCCATATGTGAGTATCAGTCTTACTCTATACATACTTATTAGGCATGATTGAAGCAAAATCCTACTTATGAGCATAAAAAAGTGTACATAACATATGTATTACCGTGTCTGTTAACTTGTGAGCAATTATATTCAGTTCTTATTATCATCATGAAACTGTATATATGTACTAGAATTACACCTCAATAATCCATTCCTAATGAATGCACATTTTTAAAGCCATTTTCCCCCAATATGATGAACTTATCTAATGATATATGCACATCCTACTATCAGTGTTTGTGCTCCTTGCATTTTCATCCACTTAACACATTACTAAAGAGATAAAGCCCCTACTGCACTTGCACCATTACATATTGATTATATAACATGCAAGCTACATTTCCAGGCTAACAAAACACTTTTAAAAGTTAAACTGAGCCTAATCAACCATTTAAACAAGTTCATACATCCCTGTTTACTACTCTACATACTACTAAGCATACTGAATTCTTACTTAAAATACATAAACTAATAACTGATTCATAAAACATTATTTCATAAAATCTTAACAGTTATGGATAATTCATAAAACATAGAAGCTTCTAAATCTCCTTCATTAAATCCAGCAAGCACCCTTAAGCATCCTGAAATCGATCACTGGTCTGCCTCATTAATAATGAGATACCCAGTTGATTGCAAGGAAATCAAACCAGGTCAGATAAATCTGCTACGAATATTCACCATTTTATGAAATAACGTGATTAAAACATATGTGAGTACTTAACCTTTACACTTCCTAAGTAAAATAAATAATAGTTTTAAGCATCATTCAGGTATATACAAGGCATTCAATACAAGAAAACACATCAATCCTCAAGTGTTTTCTACTTCCATTTATCCCCTTTCAACCAGGATATAAATCCCCTTTTTATTATTTTATTTGGCTATTTCCTACTTGCTAATTGAACACCAGTATGCATTGTTTGAGGACCTTCCATCCTATTCCCCAAACACCCAGGCCTTCAGGTACTATGTACCATGCATATACCTAATCTCCACACCCAGAGATTAAATAGATCGAAAGCATTCCTAGAACATCGCCACACCTGTGTGTAAACCTCTTATTGACATGTTAAATGTGAACATAGCCCCTTTGCCTTTATTATCTTATATTCATATCATTTTACAGATATAAATATACTTAATAAACTGAACTCATGCACATAAAAATCACTCAACCAAAACAATAAAAAAATTCAGAATCATCCATTCAAATAACTCTCAGGTGTAAACCCATTCAGTATTTATGTGCACAGACCTTGTTTATCTCACAATAAATACATTATCAAATGAAGTAAAACTCCTCAGGTATTTGTACCTTATCTTACAGTTGTTTTTATCCCATACAAATCAAATATACGTTGAATTAGTGAGATACTTCACATATATTTATCAAAAACTCATACACATTATCAAATAACAGCCTTTAATAGGACTTTATGCTTAACATATTAAAATAAGATGAATATTCACCTTACTAAATATGGTTAGCTCCTATCCCAAGAAATGTTTGTCCGGTCTTACTGCTTATTACTTGATTACTATATTGGGGTAAATGACCTAACCTAGGCATAATGATCCCTAGCCTTTTTATAACAGTCATCCTAGGGTTTCTATATTTGGGAAAACCTTAACCTCCATAGAATTGAGAAACCCTCAGCTATCATGTGGTCCTGCTACTATATTTTGCCCCTCTGAAAGTATCACTTTCTTTTTAAATTTCTAAAGGACATTATTCATTTCTATTTCCATGCATCATGTTATATGCATGACCTTTCTTCATGTGGCTATTTATAAGGAAAAACTTAAGTGTGTATATATATTCTCATAACATAACATAATGTGTGCATCATCTTTCCTCTGGTTACAGGTTACTTTGTTTTATAAACATATAAGAACTCTTAACCTCCTCTACCAGTCCTCCATGGCACATTATATTTCACACACACACACACACACACACACATATATATTAATAACACATTTAATTAATTACTAATGTCTACTAAAATCTGGGTCTTTACACACTCCTCTCCTAAAAGGAATCGTGTCCTACAATTAGCAACTAATTAACTAAACCTCAGTATTAATTCAAACACAAAAGAAAACTCACCTTTTCTTTGCAAAAAGTTCCTTCAAACAGTGAATAAATTGGGATATTTATCCTTGATCTTGTCCTCTACTTCCCAGGTACAGTCATTGGCGTCCAAGCTCCATTGAGCATTCACCAATTTTATGCTTTTATTCCTTTATTTCTTCTCCTCTTTTGCAACTATGCCCACTGGCTCCTTCTCATAAACCAGATTTTCCTTTATCTTGACTTGAGTTGGAGATTCTAATGTGGTTTCTTTGTCACGTACCCACCTTCTCAACTGTGATACATGAAATACATCATGTATTTTTCCCAACTCCTATGGTAGTTTCAATTTATATGCTAGTGTTCCTATTCTTTGAACAATCTCATATAGCCCAATGTATCTAGGTGTTAATTTGCCTTCCTTTCCAGACCACAATACCTTTTTCATAGGAGATACTTTAAGAAATACATGATCCCCTACATTGTACTCTATTGGCCTCCTTCCCCTATTTGCATAGGCTTTTTGTCTTTCCTGTGCACTTCTTATTCTTTGTCTAATTAACTCAATCTTTTCTGAAGTGTCCTTCACTTGATCTGGACCCAGTAAAACTTATTCTTCTATGTCTAACCAACAAGCTAGTGACACGCAAGGCCTACCATATAGAGCTTCAAATGGTGCCATCCCTATTGTAGATTGATAGTTGTTGTATGCAAACTCAGCTAAGCATATGTGATCCTCCCAGCAACCTCCAAAGTCAATAACACAAGCCCTTAGCAAATCCTCTAAAATCTTGTTCACAATTTCAGTTTACCCATCTGTTTGTCGGTGATATGATGTGCTTAAGCATAATTCCACACCCATAGCCTTTTGAAAACTCCCCCAAAACCTAGAGCTAAACAAGGAAACTCTGTCACTAATGATTGTCTTCGGTACTCCATGTAGCCGTACTATTTCTTTCATGAATAGTTTAGCCAATTTGCTTGCATTCCTATCAGATCTCACAGGAATAAAATGTGCTGATTTTGTTAATCTATCCACTATCACCCATATACTATCATTGCCTCTTTGTGTCTTTGGCAATCCATCTATAAAATCCATAGAAATACTTTCCCATTTCCATTTAGGTATTTCTATTGGTTGCAACATGCCTGAGGGTTTTTGGTAGTCTGCTTTAACTAGTTGACAAGTTAAACACTTTGCTACATATTTTGCCACTGCAGCTTTCATTCCTGGCCACCAATAAAGTCTTTCTATATCATGGTACAACTTTGTTGAACTTGAATGGATTGTGTATTTCGTCTTGTGATGTTCATCCAAAATTTATGCTTTTAGCTCTTCAAAGTCAGGAACACATAGCTTCTTATTTTTCCTGAGACATCCATGTAGTTCTATTTCAAAAATTTCTATTACTTCATGATTTAATTGCTTTTCTTTCTTCTCCTTCAATTGTTTATCCTGATCCTGCATCCCCTTAACTTTATTAACTAAACCTGATTTCAGAGAAATTAAACTTAATTTCCCATACTCTGTCATGTCACACTGCCTCTTTATATAATCTTTTTCTTCATATTTCATTTCTGTTTCACTCAGAATTGTTAAATCTTTAAACTCTTCCATCATTAACCTTGCCAAAGTGCCATGGTATCTACTCAAAGCATTTGTTACTTTGTTTGCCTTGCCAGGGGTATAAAAGATGTCTAGATCATAAGCAACTAAGAATCCCATCCATCTATGCTGTCTCATATTAAGATCTTTTTGAGAAAATAAATATTTGAGTGATTTATGTTCAGTAAATAATTCAAACTTTGCTCCTAACAAATAATCTCCATATTTTCAAAGCATAAACAATGGTAGCAAGTTCTAAGTCATGTATTGCATACCTTGTCTCATTGATTTTCAATTGTATGGATACATATGTAATAACTTGCCCATGTTGCATAAGTACAGCTTCTAGGTTTGAGCCACTTGCATTAGTATACACCACCAATCCCTCATTCCCCTCTGGAACCTGCAAGATGGATGCTTCCACTCAAAAGCCTCTTCACATTTTTCAGTCCAGACATAAAGTTGCTCTTTTCTGGTTAACTATGTTAAAGGTATTGCTACTCTTGCAAAATCCTTTATGAACTTTCTGTACTACCCAGTTGTAATAACCCGGAAATTCTGGGCCAGTTTAAAATTTTTATTTTGGCAATTTTAGCGAATTTTGAAGATTTAAAATAGATTATTTTAAATATTATCGACGGGGAAATTAATTTTGAATATATTTCGAACGTATATATTATATACGTCGTCGTTTGAATATAAATAATTATATATAATTATAAATAGAATTGAAAATGGCGCGGTAGTTCGATAATTCGATTTCAAACTTCAATTGAACGTACCGGGTGCAAAACAATCCGGATTTTAGTGAAACCAAAAACATTAGGATATAATTGATAGTATCTTTCCAACGAATCCGAAAAATTGAAATTTCATAGCGGAAATCAAAAGATATGTCCAGTTGAAAATTCTGAATAGTCGTTATGGAATTCAGGCCCTTAAAAATGGGAATTTTGCAAACGACCTCGGATTTCGACGAAACCACTTTTGTTGGATCTGTGATGTCAAGTTATTGCTTGGTTTCAAATTTCATAATTTTTCGAATCAATATGTGAGCGTGGCAAAGGAAAACACGTTTGACTAGTTTCAGTTGATTTTAATCGACTGGAAAATTGCCATTTTTCCAACGGTCTCAGAATTCGACAAAACTAGTTTTGTTAGGACCGTATCGTCAATACGAAGCTAGAAAATATTTTTCAGGAATTTTTAGAGTTAGTATGTGACCCTAGTAAATTGAAATGCGCGTTCAAATTCAATATATAGAGTTATACGTTGATTTTGAAGAAAACTGATCGAGACGATCAAATCAACCTACGATACATATCCCATTGTGTTCGGAATGGGGGTAAAACGCTATGGACGACAGGCGGTGGACCTCGTTTCGAGGTCGTATGTAAAAGTCAACTTTTTGAATTAAATAAAAAAAAAAAAATCCATCTCTCTCCTTCCCCTTCAAAACCGCTGGCCCCCCCTTCATCGTTCATTCAAACCAGAAAAAAAAGGGGGGGAAGGGGAAATCGCGGCGCCACAGCCCACGCCGCCGCAGGCGGAGCAGCGCCGCCCTTGGCGCCGCAATCCCCCACCACCTCTTCTCTCCGTCGACCCCCCTCCCTTCTCCCATTCGAGACCGCGAGCGCCCCAAATCCACGAATCACGTAACCTCCTGAGACCACGGCTCCACCGCGCGCCACCAGTGCCGAGCGCCACCCCCTGCCTGACCCCACCTCGGACGTGATGCAGCCTCCACCCCCTCCCCAATTCAACGGCTCCTTCTCCTCTTCCCTCTGTAAAACCAGAAAAACAGTGAGTGTTTAAATCTTTTTATTTATTTATTTATTATTTACAATAAAATCTGATTTTATTATATAGTGATTTAGGTTATTTAAAATCAGTAAATGAATTAGATTTTTATTCATATAAATGGCCGATAAAAAATGGGATCTTTATTGTTTGAATGGTAACGAAAAGATTAGATTTTTGAATCAAGAAAGATTTGATTTTTAGTATAGGAAAGACGAAATTTTTATCAGTAGAAAGGCGGGATCTTTATCTAATCAAGTTAGAATTTTTACATTAGAAAAGATGGAATTTCTACATCAGAAAAGATAGAATTTTTATATTAGAAAAGGCGAAATATTTATATATGGTAGCGGTGTAAAAATTCGATTTTTATATATTGAATAGCAAAGTAAAAATTCGATTTTTATATATTGAATAGCATAGTAAAAATTCGATTTTTATATATTGAATAGCATAGTAAAAATTCGATTTTTATATATTGAATAGCATAGTAAAAATTCGATTTTTATATATTGAATAGCATAGTAAAAATTCGATTTTTATATATTGAATAGCGAAGTAAAAATTCAATTTTTATATATTGAATAGCGAAGTAAAGATTCGATTTATATATATATAGAATAGCAATATAAAAATGTGATTTTTATATATGTAGTGGCTACGTGCAACGAAAGCGACAAAGAGGCGAGAACGACGAAGACTTCTACAAAAGAAGAGTCGAGATGATTGGATAGCTATTGGTGAGAATTTCTCACCTTTCAATTTCTTTTCTAGTTATATATATATACTAGGATGCAGACGGTGTTTAGTAGCACCCGACACCCGTCATCCACAGACCATGGATGGCTTGTTTGTTTAACTGTTTGGTTGTGTAGTTGGTTAGATTATTTGGTTTGAATTGAATTGTTTGGTGAAATGAAATTGATTTGATTGATATGTGAATGGCGTGGGCCTTCACTAGACTGGGGATAAGGCTAGGCCTTGTCCCGTTTCTAGTATCGTGCCGTTATGCCGCCGAAATTTTCTAGAAATAAGTTAGAAAAATAAAGATAACATTTTATTTAATAAATGAACCGAATAGAATATTCATAGGTTGAATAAAATAGTTTGATCATTAAAAATATAATTTTTAACGTGAATGTGAATAAACAAATATTTATTTACAAACCGGACGGTTTGTTTATGTACACCTATTTGAAGGACATTGATTGGGACGATAAAATTTTACGCATCGCCCAACTGCACAAATAAAAATCTTTGTTTGATTGTTTGAAACCCCACACGGGTATTGGGATGATATTGGATGTACACTAATCCTGATTGTTTAGTTGTATGTCGATCGATTGATTGACAGGTTGTTATAAGCGTTGAATATTTATATTCGATGCTTATACAGTGTAGAAGGCACTTTGGATGATGGTTGATTATTCATCGTTGTTGATATATACATGTGTTATAGAAAATCCATATAATTAACATTATGTGGTAATTGATTGGGCCTCATTCCAGTTTTAAAATAGAAATATTTGAAATAGAATATTTGAAAATAGGAATATATGAAGCCGTATTGATTAGATTGACGCCATTTTGACGTGAACGATATTTATATCGATTTTATTCATTTTATAATGAATATCGAAAGTGATTTCAAAATCTGATTTTTCGAAAAGCAACGAATTCGAATTGGAATTGAATATGAACGAATTCGAATTGAAATTGAATATAAACGAATTCGAATTGAAATTGAATATAAACGAATTCGAATTGAAATTGAATATAAACGAATTCGAATTGAAATTGAATATAAACGAATTCAAATTGAAATTGAATATAAATGGATGCAAATTAAAAATGAATAAGAAAGAATTCGAATTGAAATTGAACATAGATGAATTCGAATTCGAATTGAATTGAATTGAAAACGAATTGAAATTGAATTAGAAATCAATTTGAATTGAAATCAATTTGAAATGAATTTAAGATGAATTTAAATTGGAATATTCAATTTTGATTTGAAATTGAATATGAAGTCGAAACCGTTTTGAAAATGAATTTAAAACGATTTATAAAGCATGTTTTGAATTGAAATCGACGAAGTATATATTATATATATAATATAATGTCCTGAATAGAACGCGCCGCGCCGCGATAGTTCGCGAATTTCGACCATTAACTTCGAATGGATATTGCGGGAGATCCGACCGTCGGATTCTCCTAAAACCGGAACCATTGGGTTCGTATCGAAAAGAGCTTTCTAACGAATGTGAGAAATTAGAAATCTAACGGTTGGATTTGGAATTATGTCCAAATCAAATTTGAAAAAGGTCGCTATACGTGCAGTTCGATGGCCATTGGTGGAAATCGACTGTACGGACCTTGATAAAATTATTAAAAATAGTAATAATTTGTGTAAAATCATAAGAAATGATTTGCGAAGAATTGGGATGAAAAACTCCATATTTGAAAAGATAAAAATAGATTTTTATCGAAATGAACTATTTTTGAAATAGAATTATAATTCTATTTTTTTTAAATAAATAAATTGAATATTGAAATGGTTTTGAAAATAACCAGAATTTCCAATGATTGCATTGGAATGGATTTGAATCGAAATTGCCTTCGGAATATTTCGATGTTGAATTTCATGATGATACAAATATTGTTATGGGAATTTGAAAGATATATATATCGTTATTTCCAATACGATATTTGTTAGTCGTAGAATTTGATATTAAATATAAGCCGGTATATTTTCTATTCAGAGCCTTGTGTTTAATATCAAATGTGATTTGGGTTTGTCGTGAATGGTGTCTTCATTAACACTGTTCTTGAACCCAGTTGAGAAAAGATTAAATCTTTTTATTTAGATTTAATGAAGTGTACCAATTAAATAATATTTAATTGGAATTGAATTGATATTGATTTTTGGGTTTATCGTGGACAGTGTTTTAAATAACACTCGTTCTTTAACCCGATAATTAATGGAAGGTGACTTTGGGTTTATCGTGAACCGTGTTTTAAATGACACGGATTCTTTAACCCAGTTAACGATTAAAACTAAGTGGAGTTTTAATGAATCTTTAATTAGATTGAAAAGATCAAGAATGGAGTATCACCAGTTTTGCTCCAGGCGGTAGTTAAATCTTTAATTAGATTTGAAAGTGAAATGGTAATTGAATTTACCGATAACACCGTAGTGCTAGATATGAAGTATTACCAGTTTTACTTCATGGGATGAACAGGTTGGGATTGGGAAATTAAAACAAATAATTACTTCGGTAAAGTTCGTTAATCCCGACTAGGTTGAATTGATATTCAAAAGTAGATTAAAGAATAAATTCAAGGAATTTATCTTGGATAAAATTAATGGGAACCTTTCCCTATGAATGTGAAATTTAGAAACTAACTGTCGGTTAGCTAAGCAGGATGGTTTTCCGGATATTGATCTGATGTTGGTTTCGGCCTTCGAGGTTAATATTTGGGGAATTATTCTCTTGATTAATTTACGGTTAGTGACTGATGAATTGGAATGAGGCGTATGTTGTGTTTGTGTAACACTTATTTAAAATATACGCGAGTTATTCGGAAAGACCGGGTTTATCCCATTCTGAATAACCTATATGACGATAAGTCGAAGATGAAGACGATGGTCGAAGACCGGAGGTCTTCACGTCGTTTTGGTGATTACTGATGATCTTGATTGGGCTGTACACCCAAGAAGATGGAAACAGTTGGTGATCGTCCAGGCGTGCTTGGAGATTGATGGATATGCGGGGTACTAGGTGCCTCCGGTTTCGTTCAGACCCAGAACGGACTTGTAAATGGACTGTGTGTCTGACATTGGATTTTAGTCCGTGTGATTGATCTCTATTAAATATATACCTGTTTGGCGGCGGAGAATTTATTCTCTTGCTTAACGCCCTTCTCTAAGACGTACGAGCTCAGGGGTTATATATTGATGGATATCAAACGCATGGAGTGAATTGCCTGTGTGGCATGCCTAAGTGGAAATTGATCAAGGCTTCTGTTGAAAAGCAAAGTCTTGTGGCGATGATCAAAGCACAGCCTGTGTGGCATAGCTTTGTGTAACGTGAATTCGCGAGCCTCGCACCCCGGTTGTGAACCAAAAACGGGAGAAGGACCTCAGGGTGGGCATGCGTTTCTTTCTAGCTAGGGTGGTGTCAGTGACCTACCAGCCCTGACATTTATATACTTTTCACCTATGTGGTTATTGCTGTTGCGAGGCGCCTCGGTTAGATCGGATGATCCGGGTCCGATGGAGCCATTCGTTGGCTCATTTACACCCCAAAGGGTGGGGAAACGCATGTTCAGGCATTTTAATCCACATCGGTGGACCGACCCTGACGATCCAAAGGCTTGACAGAGTACTTGCCTGAGGGTCGGGCTAGAGCGTCTCGAATCGGTTGAGGACTATCTTTTGCCTCGGTTCACAGACGGAAATCCAATTTCCAAATATGTGACATTTGCGGTTTTAATTGTAGAACTAGTATGGCGACATGATATATGGTACCCATGCCGCCTATGATTGATACTTATGATTTGAAGTTGTTTTATACACTATGCACTTATTATAGTATCAAATGGTTTGTTTTAAAACGTATCAAGCATTCTTTGGCTGTTATAAGGGAAAACCCTATCCCCCGGCTTGCGTTGCATTATGTGATAGGACCTGGGTCTTATAACAACTTCATTTTTCTTTATTTAGCATTGCGTTGTTTGTTTTATGCACTGGTATTCTTGGGAGGAAACCCATTCCGTGTTATACGGCGTGGTCCCTTGATTTGCCTAACTTTAAAAATAAAGATTTATAACTGTTTTAGTTCTCACACCAGTCACATGGCTGACCTGGAGTTTATTGTTTTAACCTAAACTCTGGGTGCCCTTATTTTCGACACGGGCAGCTAGTAGTTTTGGTTTTGCAGATTTATATTCACATGATCCTGGTTTACAGCTGGAACGATATCCGGAAAGCTTTGTATCCGTATATCTCTTCTAGTTGTGTATTGTATTATTTTCCGCTGCTATGTAATTTATTGTAATCTCCGATATTTCTGTGTAATATTTATTCATTTATACTCTGTATATTCTTGTATTCTGATGCATTGTTGTAATATACAATGAAATGTTCTTCCATATGCATTCTATTTTGTCGTGTTCTCAAACGATAGGGCGTCGCGAACGGTCTAGATCGGTCTAGCGACTGATTCGGATCGAGCGAAATTCTTTTTCGTCACACCAGTCATCCCTAGGAATGATCTTATTTCAGTCACATTTCTTGGCCTTTTCCATGATTGAACAACCAACACTTTTGTAGGGTCTATAGCTATGACTTGAGATGAGATTATATGGCCTAATAATTTAACTTCACTTCGCCAAAATGTACACTTTGTAAATTTTGCTTTTAGGTCATGTTCTCTTAGTCTTGACAAAACTGCATGTAGATGACTTTCATGTTCTTTTTCTGATTTGGAATAAACTAATCTGTCATCTACAAATACTAATAAGAAATATCTAGAAAAGCTCTGAATTTCCTATTCATTAATTCACAAAATAAGATGGTGCATTTGTCTAACCAAATGGCATAACTAGAAATTCATACAGCCCATACCTTGTATTGAATGCAGTATATTTAATAATTTCCTATACTACCTTCATTTGATGAAACCCAGAGGCTAAATCCAGTCTTGAAAATACTTTTGCCCCACTGAGTTGATCAAAGAGGTCATCTATCCTTGGTAATGGGTATATATTCTTGATGGTAACCTTGTTAAATTCTCTATAATCAATGCACATCCTCAAAGTACCATCTTGCTTCTTGACAAACACCATTGGAGCTCCCTTGCATGAACTACTTGGCCTAGTAAATCCATTTTTCTCCAACTCCTCTAACTGAATTTTCAACTCTGTCAACTCTTTTGGCCCCATTCTTATTGACTTTTTAATGATAGGTGCAGCTCCAAGTATCAACCTAGTTGGAAATTCAACTGGCCTAGTGTGTAACACACCATTCACCTCACCAAATACATCTGGATATTCATCAACTATGGGGATTTTTCCCAATTCTTGATTTACTTCTTTTCCAGTTAAATCCTAATTTTTCCCTGGACAATTATTCTTCTCCATTTCACATATTACTATTATGTCATTTCCACATTCAGTTTTCAATGTTATTATGAAATTTTCTAATTTTAAAACTGCTTTAAATTTATTTAGCCAATCAACCCCTAGTATAACACATATGCCCTCATAATTCAACACATATAGGTCTGATAAAAATATCTGGCCACCTATATTTAACTCTACATCCACACATTTCATCCCTAGCTTACATAAACTTCCTATAGGACTTTGAATAAACAAAGGCCTATCAACCATAATAGGTACAAGTTCCATCTTCCTAGCTATTTCATGGGATATAAATGAATGAGTAGCTCCTGTGTCATAGATTACCATTATGGGTTGAGTTTTAACAAAGAGTATACCTTCCAATTGTCCAGTCCCACCTATATTAGCTTCTTCTTTCTTCCCTTCTAATGCTCCGACTTTTGATGCTTTCTTTGGTTCTGGGCAGTTCTTCTTGATATGCCCTACTTTTCCATAATTGTAGCATAAGACTGCATTAACTGAGCATTTGTTCTTCATGTGCCCCTCCTTGCCACATATAAAACAAAAGATTTTCTTCTTAACTTCAGTGCACATTCCTCCTTCATGTTTCTTAATATGAATGCGCTTTTCGTCATAGGGATGAACCCTATCCTTACACTTCTTGTTGTTATTGTTCTTGAAATTCCTGAATTTCTCTCTTTATTTATCATACTGCTCAAAAGAAAGTGTTAAATCTATCACTTGATCAAAGGTTTTATCCTTATAAGGTAGCATAGCTCGCCTTAATCCAGCATTCAATCCCCTTGTGTATCTACCATTTTTAGATACTTCATCCCCTATCAACACTGTGCGATATTTTGAAAGGCTTTCAAACTTCTGAGTGTACTCAGTGACACTCATAGCACCTTGCTTTATCTTGATAAAATCCTCCAAAAGTGATTCCTTAGCTGAAGCTGGTACAAATATTGCCTCCAACATGTCTTTGAATTGATTCCAGGTTATCTCTTGCTCTGGTCTACTGGCTACGATGACTTCCCACCAATCCAAGGTTGCTCCTTTCAATTTTCTGGAAGCTGTCTGTCTTTTCCTTTGGTCAACCACTTGCATATCAGCAAAGAATCTTTCTGGATTCCTCAACCAATTTAGTACTCCCATCACCCCTTCAGTGCCTTCAAATTCCTTCCCTCCTAAGTATATGAATATGTCTTCAGTAGCTTAGAGAGTTCTTTATGAGGGTTTCCTAGTCTATGTCCTACCCCAGTCCTTAAAGCTTGCACAAATTCTTGCATATCTATTGTTGGTGGAGCACTTGTTGATCCCCTGCCCACCATTCTTACATACATTTGATATTGTGTTAGTTTCAGTATCCTTCTAATTATATAGATGGTAACGATCCCATCCATACCTAATTAATATTATAAAACATACTATCTATTTTGCTTTGTAGCCATGCTTGTTTTTAACATAGCTCCGATACCAAAACTGTGGTGACCCAATTTTCTACCCATTTAATTGCAACTGTTTTTTTGGGTATTATTATCCTAAGATCCTAAGACTGATATAGACATATCAATATAGTTACCTGATCTATTATTTACATATATGAAGATATGAAAACATTTATAAGTCCATATAATGCACATATATAGTGGTAAAGGAGACAGTGAAATACTTGTGATTGTGTCTCTCACAACCATCATAATTTAAGTGTACATGTGAAGTGTATTCTAACTAAGGCGATCCATCCTCTGATTTATAAATTCATGAATTGAATCAACTTCAGATTCTTGTACATACACAAATAAACAGGGTTGAAACAGAATATCAATTAGTGTACATGCATATGGTAAGAATAAACTAAACTGATCCCTAAAGGCAGGTAAAACTGATCCCTACTCTTAATTAAACATATATATATATATATATATATATATATATATAAGTATCAGTTTATACTAGGTGTGAGTATCTGTTTTCCCATATACATGTATAAGCATCATATTTTGTCATGTATAGGCATCAGTTTTAAAGGTGACACAAACAAGCATCAGTTTATGCCATATGTGAGTATCAGTCTTACTCTATACGTACTTATTAGGCATGATTGAAGCAAAATTCTACTTGTGAGCATAAAAAAGTGTACATAACATATGTATTACCGTGTTTGTTAACTTGTGAGCAATTATATTCAGTTCTTATTATCATCATGAAACTGTATATATGTATTGGCATTACACCTCAATAATCCATTCCTAATGAATGCACATTTGTAAAGCCATTTTTCCCCAATATGATGAACTTATCTAATGATATATGCACATCCTACTATCAATGTTTGTGCTCCTTGCATTTTCATCCACTTAACACATTACTAAAGAGATAAAGCCCCTACTGCACTTGCACCATTACATATTGATTATATAACATGCAAGCTACATTTCCAGGCTAACAAAACACTTTTAAAAGTTAAACTGAGCATAATCAACCATTCAAACAAGTTCATACATCCCTGTTTACTACTCTACATACTACTAAGCATACTGAATTCTTACTTAAAATACATAAACTAATAACTGATTCATAAAACATTATTTCATAAAATCTTAGCAGTTCTGGATAATTCATAAAACATAGAAGCTTCTAAATCTCCTTCATTAAATCCAGCAAGGACCCTTAAGCATCCTGAAATCGATCATTGGTCTGCCTCATTAATAATGAGATACCCAATTGATTGCAAGGAAATCAAACCAGGTCAGATAAATCTGGTATGAATATTCACCATTTTATGAAATAACGTGATTAAAACATATGTGAGTACTTAACCTTTACACTTCCTAAGTAAAATAAATAATAGTTTTAAGCATCATTCAGGTATAAACAAGGCATTCAATACAAGAAAACACATCAATCCTCAAGTGTTTTCTACTTCCATTTATCCCCTTTCATCCAAGATATAAATCCCCTTTTTATTATTTTATTTGGATATTTCCTACTTGCTAATTGAACACCAGTATGCATTGTTTGAGGACCTTCCATCCTATTCCCCAAACACCCAGGACTTCGGGTACTATGTACCATGCATATACCTAATCTCCACATCCAGAGATTAAATAGATCAAAAACATTCCTAGAACATCACCACACCTGTGTGTAAACCTCTTATTGACATGTTAAATGTGAACATAGCCCCTTTGCCTTTATTATCTAATATTCATATCATTTTACAGATATAAATATACTTAATAAACTGAACTCATGCACATAAAAATCACTCAACCAAAACAATAAAAAAATTCAGAATCATCCATTCAAATAACTCTCAGGTGTAAACCCATTCAGTATTTATGTGCACATACCTTGTTTATCTCACAATAAATACATTATCAAATGAAGTAAAACTCCTCAGGTATTTGTACCTTATCTTACAGTTGTTTTTACACCCATACAAATCAAATATACGTTGAATTAGTGAGATACTTCACATATATTTATCAAAAACTCATACACATTATCAAATAACAGCCTTTAATAGGACTTTATGCTTAACATATTAAAATAAGATGAATATTCACCTTACTAAATATGGTTAGCTCCTATCCCAAGAAATGTTTGTCCGGTCTTACTGCTTATTACTTGATTACTATATTGGGGTAAATGACCTAACCTAGGCATAATGATCCCTAGCCTTTTTATAACAGTCATCCTAGGGTTTCTATATTTGGGAAAACCAATTATTAACCTCCATAGAAATGAGAATCCCTCGGCTATCGTGTGGTCCTGCTACTGTATTTTGCCCCTCTGAAAGTGTCACTTTATATTTAAATTTCTAAAGGACAATATTCATTTCTATTTCCATGCATCATGTTATATTCATGACCTTGCTTCACGTGGCTATTTATAAGGAAAAACTTAAGTGTGTATATATATTCTCATAACATAACATAATGTGTGCATCATCTTTCCTCTGGTTACAGGTTACTTTGTTTTATAAACATATAAAAACTCTTAACCTCCTCTACCAGTCCTTCATGACACATTATGTAATAACCCGGAAATCTGAGCCAATTTAAAATTTTTATTTTGGCAATTTTGATGAATTTTGAATATTTAAAATGAATTATTTTAAATAATAACGACGAGAAATTTATTTTGAATAGAAGTAGAATGTATATATTTATTTGAATCGTCGTTAGAATATAAATAATTATTTTTAATTATAAAAGGAATTGAAAATGGCGCGGTAGTTTGAAAATTGGATTTCAAATTTCAAATGAATGTATAGGATTCAAAATAAACCGGATTTTAGTGGAACCAAAAATATTTGAATCTATTTGAGAATATCTTTCCAATGAATCCGAAAAATTGAAATTTCATAGCGGGGATAAAAAGTTATGCCCAGTTGAAATTTCAGAATAGTCGCTATGGAATTTTGGCCCTTAAAAATGGAAATTTTGCAAACGATCTCTGTTTTCGACGAAACCACTTTTGTTGGATCCGGGATGTCAAGTTATTTCTAAATTCCAAAATTTATAATTTTCTGAATCAATATATGTGCGTGGCAAAAGAAAACGTGTTTTGTCAGTTTCAATCAATTTTGAATGACCAGAAAATAGCCATTTTTTAAACAGTCATCAAATTTGATGAAATTAGTTTTGCTAGGACCGTATCGTCAATACGAACCTAGAAAATATTTTTCGAGAATTTTTAGAGTCCGTTTGTGGTCCTGGTAAATTAAAATGTATGTTAAAATCAATATTGACCGTTCTATTGATTTATATTTTAATTTTGATGGAAACTAATCGTAATGGTCGAATTGGCTTACGTGACATATCCCATTGTGTTCGGAATGAGGGTAATTAGCTATGGGCGACAGTCATTGGGTCTCGTTTGGAGTTCGAATTTAAAAGTTACTTTTAGGGATTAATTAAATAAATAAATAAAATATAGAAAAAGGGGGTCAACCCCCTTTCTCCAATCCAAACCCGATATCGGGTTCACTGATAAAAAAAAGAAAGAAATTTCGCTTGGGAAGATGGAGATGGCGATTGACCGCCGCCATCGCAGGGCCGCCGACCCTTCCCCCTCCCTCGTCTTTGTCATCGCCCCACCATCGACACCTTCCTCCTCTTCTTCGGTCAAACCCGCAGCCACCCCAGCCTAAATCGAAGCTCCAGCAAACCCTAGCCTCACCGCACCTCCAGCCGGTCTCCACAGCTCCGCGCCTCCCCAGGCCTCGTCTGACTCCGGCGCTGCTGTTAACCCCTCCTCCGATCAAGTAAAAGTGAGTTTTTACCCTTGCTTTAATTTATTTGTGTATGTAAGTAAAAATGTAAGTTTTGTTCATATAAATAACATTTTATCTTATTTTATTTTCAGTTTTATATATTTTTGTAAAAAAAAAGTTAGTATTTTTATAAATAAAAAGATTAGGTTTTTATAAATGAAAAGTTAGATTTTTAAATAGAAAGAATACATTTTTAAAAGTAAAAAGGTGTGATTTTTATCGACATGGAAGTTATAATTTTTACCAACATAAAAGGTGTGATTTTTATCGACATGGAAGTTATAATTTTTACCAACATAAAAGGTGTGATTTTTATTCATATGAAGTAGAAGTAAATATTAGATTTTTCTTATGTATGAAGAGTAGTATAAAAATAGAATTTTTATATATATAATAGTGATATAAAAATAGAATTTTTATCTATATAGTAGCGGTAGAAAAATGTGATTTTTATCTGCATAGCGTAAAAATAAAAATATAACCTCCATATAGAAAGTAGCGATAAAAATTAGATTTTTACATATATGAAGTAGCGATAAAAATTAGATTTTTACATATATGAAGTAGTGATAAAAATTCGATTTTCACATATATGAATTAGCGATAAAAATTCGATTTTCACATATATGAAGTGTCGAATTAAAAATATGATTTTTAAATACTAGAGAATATAAAAATATGATTTTTATATATGTAGCGAATACGGCGACGAAAGTGACAAAAAGGCGAGCACGATGAAGATTTCCTATATATGAAGAGTCGTAGCGTTTGGTTTGGCTAAGCGGTGAGAACTCCTCACTTTTAAATATATTTTCTAGTTGAAATATATACTAGGATGCAGACGGTGCTTAGCAGCACCCGACACCCGTCGTCCACTGACCATGGATGGCTTGTTTGTTTGATTGGTGTGTTGTGAAAGTTGATTGTGTGATGTGGAATGGAATAAAATATTTTATAGTGGAAAATATTTTATAGTTAAAAATATAATTTTTAATGTGTATATAAAATAAATATTTATAAACGAATCGGACAATTTGTTTATATACACCCATTTGACTGATATTGATTGGGACGATAAATTTTACAAATCGCCCAACTACACAAATAAAAATCTGTGTTTATTGATTTGAAACCCCACACGGGTGTTGGGATGATATTTGGCGTACACTAATCCCAATTATTAAGCTGTATGTCGATCGATTGGTCGACAGACTGTGTAAGCATTAATTATTTATATTTAATGCTTATGCAGTTGTGTGGTGCACTCTGGATGATGGTTGATGATTTATCGTTGCTATTATATACATGTGTTGTTGGGAATCCATATAATTAACATTATATGGTAATTGATTGGGCCTCATTCCAATTTGGAAAATAAGGAATATTATAAAAGAAAATTCATGTGTTGAATAGAAAGAATATTCATGTGTTGAATAGAAAGAAAATTCATATGTTGAATAGAAAGAAAATTCATGTGTTGAATAGAAAGAAAATTCATGTGTCGAAGAAAATATTCATTTGTTGAATAGAATAACGAAGTTATTGAAATATATAAAGCCGTGTTGGGTTTATATCGAAACCGTTGGGTTCTCCTAAACTGTCGGATTCTCCTAAACCCGGAACCGTTGGGTTCATATCGAAAAGATCTTTCTAACGAATATTAGAAATTAGAAATCTAACGGTTGGATTTGGAATTATGTCCAAATAAAATTTGGAAAAGGTCGCTGTAAGTGCAGTTCGATGGCCGTTGATGGAAATTAACTATACGGGCCTTGATAAAATTATTAAAAATAGTAATAATTTGTGTAAAATCATAAGAAATTATTTGTGAAGAATTGGGATGAAAAACTCCATATTTGAAAAGATAAAAATAGATTTTTATTGAAATGAACTAGTTTTGAACTAGAATTATAATCCCATTTATTTTTAAAAAATAAAGTGGATTTGAAATGGTTTTGAAAATAACCAGAATTTCCAATATATATAAAGTGGAAATGGATTTGAATTGAAATTGTCTTTGGAATATTTCGATGTTGGATTTCGTGACTATACAGATATTGTTATGGAAATTTGAAAGATATATTTATATCGTTATTTCCAATACGATATTTGTTGGTCGTAGAATTTGATATTGAATATAAGCCGATATATTTTCTATTCAGAGCCTTGTATTTAATATCAATTGGGATGTGGGTTTGTCATGAATGGTGTCTTCATTAACACTGTTCTTAAACCCAGTTGAGAAAAGGATTAAATCTTTCTATTTAGATTTAAATGAAGTGTACCAATTAAATAATATTTAATTGGAATTGAATTGGAATTGATTTTTGGGTTTATCGTGAACGGTGTTTTAAATAACACTTGTTCTTTAACCCAATAATTAATGGAATGTGATTTTGGGTTGTCGTGGACGGTATCTTCAATAATACTGTTCTTAGACCCAACGGAGTTAAGAAAATCAGAAACTAACTGAAGATTAGTTAAGTTGAATGGTTTCTTGGGTATTGATCTGATGTTGGTTTTGGCCTTCGGGGTTATTACTTAGGGAATTGTTCACTTGCTAATTTACAGTTAAAGGCTGATGGAATAAAAAGTGATTTTGGGTTTATCGTGAACCGTGTTTTAAATGACATTGGTTCTTTAACCCAGTTAAAGACAGGATATGATTTCCCAAGTTAAACAATCATTAATATTGATTTTTGGGAAGATTAAAACCAAGTGGAGTTTTAATGAATCTTTAATTAGATTGAAATGATCGAGAATGGAGTATCACCAGTTTTTCTCCAGGCGATAGTTAAATCTTTAATTAGATTTGAACGTGAAATGGTAATTGAATTTACCGATAACACCGTGGTGTTAGATATGAAGTATTACCAGTTTTACTTCATGGGATGAATAGGTTGGGATTAGGAAATTAAAACAAATGATTACTTCGGTAAGGTTCGTTAATCCCGACTAGTTTAGATAAACCATAATTTGGTTTGAATTGATATTCAAAAGAAGATTAAAGAATAAATTTGAGGAATTTATCTTTGATAAAATTAATCGGAACCTCTCCCTAAGAATGTGAAATTTAGCAACTAACTGAAGATTAGTTAAGGTGAATGGTTTCCTGGGTATTGATCTGATGTTGGTTTCGGCCTCCGGGGTTAATATTTGGGGAATTGTTCTCTTACTAATTTACGGTTAGTGACTGATGAATTGGAATGAGGCGTATGTTGTGTCTGTGTAACACTTGTTTATTATATACGCGAGTTATTCAGAAAGACCGGGTTTATCCCATTTTGAATAACTGATTCGACGATGTGATGAGGATGAAGACGGTGGTCGAAGACCAGAGGTCTTCACATCGTTTGGGTGATTACTGATGATCTTGATTGGACTGTACACCCAAGAGGAGGGAATCAGTTGGTGATCATCCAGACGTACTTGGAGATCGATGGATATGCGACGTACAAGGTGCCTCCGGTTTCGTTCAGACCCAAAACGAACTTGTAAATGGACTGTGTGTCTGCCATTGGATTTTATTCTGTGTGATTGATTTCTATTAAATATATATATATCTGTTTAGCGGCGGAGAATTTATTCTCTTGCTTAACGCCCTTCTCTGAGACGTACGAGCTCAGGGGTTATATATTGATGGATATCAATCGCATGGAGTGAATTGCCTGTGTGGCATGCCTAAGTGGCAAATGATCAAGGCTTTTGTTGAAAAGCAAAGTCTTGTGGGTGATGATCAAAGCACAGCCTGTGTGGCACAACTTTGTGTAGCATTGATTCGCGAGCCTCACACCCCGGTTGTGAACCAGAAACAGGAGAGGACATGCGTTTCTTTCTTGCTAGAAGTGGCGTCAGTGGTTTTACACGCCCTAACGAGTTTGACTTAAGTGGTTGTTGGGTTGCGAGGCACCTCGGATATATTGGGGACTGTGTGGAGCCGATGGAGTCATTGGACTCATTTACACCCCAAAGGGTGGGGAAACGCAGTGTTCAGGCATTTTAATCCACATCGGTGGACCGGCCCTGACGATCCAAGGGTCACTCGAGCTCTGGTCCTGAGACATGGTAGGCTAGATTGTCTCGAAACGGTGAGGACTATCTTTTGCCTCGGTTTACAGATGGAAATCCAACTTCCAATACGTGACTTTGCGGTTTTGATCGTATACCTATATATGGCGATATAGTGGTATGGGGCACTTATGCCGTCTATGATTGATACTTATGATTGAAATTTTTTTGGCACTATACACTTATAATAATAGTAAAACATGAAATTTAGCGTATCAAGCATTCTTTGGCTATTATAAGGTAAAACCCTATCCTCCGGCTCGTGTTGCATTGAGTGATGGGACCTGGGTCTTATAATAGCTTCATTGTTCTTTAATTAGCATTGCACTATTGTTTTATGCACTGGTATTCTTGGGAGGAAACCCGTTCCGTGTTATACGGCGTGGTCCCTTGATTTACCTAACTTTAAAATAAAGATTAATAACTGTTTTAGTTCTCACACCAGTCACATGACTGACCTAGAGTTTATTGTTTTAACCTAAAGTCTAGGTGCCCCTATTTTCCGCACGGGCAGCTAGTAGTTTTGGTTTTGCAGATTTATATTCACAGGATCCTAATTTACAGCTGGAACGATACTCGGAAAGCTCTGTATGCGTGTATTACTTTCAGTTGTGTTATGTATTATTTTTCCGCTGCAGTAATGTAATTAAATCTCTGATGTATAATATTTATTCATACTCTGTATATTCTTGTTTTCTGATGGAATTGTTGTAATTAACAATGAAATTTTCTTCTGTTTGCGTTCCAATTTGTCCTGTTCTCAAAGCAATCAGGGGTTTCGAACGTTCTTGGTCGGTTTAGCGATCGATTCAGATCGAGCGAAATTTCCAATTGTTAAACATTATATTTCATATATATATATATATTAATAACACATTTAATTAATTACTAATGTCTACTAAAATCTGGGTCTTCACATGAAATAATAAATTAAGGTTATGTGAAATGAATACATATAGTATATATTTAATAATCTTTAATTCAAACTTTCTTTTAAAATGGGAAATTTTCATTCGAAATCCAAATCAAACCCAACGACTATCATTCCTAGCTAAATACCCCCAATCCGGACACAATGGGAAATGTTTCGCAAGCCAATTCGACTATTTCGACCAATTTTAATCAAAATTAAAATATAAATCAATATATATTGAATTTGAATGTACATTTTAATTCACCAGAGCCACATACTGACTCCAAAAATTACCGAAAAATAAATCTAGTTATATTTTGATGATACGGTCCTAACAAAACTAATTTCATCGAATTCTGAGTCCATTTGAAAAATAGTCTTTTTTCCAGTTGATTAAATTCAAACTAAATATGCAAAACATGTTTAAATTTACCATGCTTACGTATTAATTCCAAAAATTATGAAATTTGAAATCTAAAAATAATTTGACAATCCGAATCTAACAAAAGTGGTTTCATCGAAAACGGTGGTCGTTTGCAAAATGGTTATTTTTAAGGGCTATATATTATACTAAAAAATGTATAAATTCCATAGCGACTATTTTGAATTTTAAACTGGACATAACTTTCAATTTATAAAGTGAAATCTCAATTTCTTACATTCATTAGAAAGATATAGCTAAACAGATTCTAACGTTTCTTGTTTCGTCCAATTTTGACTTATATTGAATCATATACATTCATTTGAAATTTAAAATCAAATTTTCAAACTACTGCACCATTTCAGGCTCGTTTTATAATTAAAATAAATCTATACGTTCTGTCTTTGATTTAAATAAATTTTTAGTCGCTATTATTTAAAATAAATCATTTTAAATAATCAAAATGCATTAAAATAGCTAAAATAAAAAAATTAAATTGGTTTAGAAATTCCGGATTGTTACAGTTTTACTTGGTTTAGGTATTCGTCTTTGGTAACATGATTGTGGCTGCTGGTTTATAGTGGTTTGGCAGTAGGCTATTATGGTTATTATGGCGGTGTAGTGTCCTTTTCCTCTCTAATTGCTAGTTGTTTTTCTTTTTACCATTTGGGAGTAGACGAGTTCGGTTGTGAGGGTTTCAAGTGAACTTTTCAGTGTTATTCATTCTTGTTGTAGCAGTAGTGCTAGTGGTCGAGGGCGCTCGCTGTTGTTCATGTTATCTTGGTGCATTTGGGTTACTCGAGTGCATGTGGTAAGTTAGGGAGGGAATCCGTGTTTGGCAGTTTTCCTTTGAGCATTGTTGATCTGTAGTAGAGCCTACTGGTGAGTCGTTGGCACTAACTTTGGGGCAGAGCTTGGTATGCAGTGGTTGCTTCTTCGTTCTTTCTTAAATTATTGGTGTGTGATGGCTTAGGCTACTTGAGATTGTGTTGGTGTTAAATATTAGGGATTGTTTTCAAGCCTATATTTGTAAGTGTTGTTGTGCTTAGTTTGTTTTGACTAGATGTCGTGTGACTGCTCCGGCAGAAGCTTGGATGTTAGTGTGTATTTTTTTGCTTTCCTAGCTAGTTTCTCACCATGCGTGGTGTATTTCTTGGGCTAGGAAATGTACATTGCAGATAGCCAATCCGACTATCTCCAATATTACTTTATGCTCATTATTTGTTATAGTAGGAAAAGAGTTACGAATCACCATAAAAACCAGTTGGCCTTACCAAAATAAATTACTAATTAATAATGTAAATAAATGTAATGGCCTAGATTTTTAACCATTTAATTGAACATTTAAAAATGGTATTAAATGTATTTTGGAAATTTTAATGACTTGAATTCAATGGTTTAGAATATTTTATTAATATAAATAATGAAATAATATTTAATTCCGAAATAGTTGGAATTACTTGAACTGGCAATATTGTGTAATTGGTAATATAAGAGAATTTAACTATGTTTGGTTTTGATTTATATTAAAGAATTCATTTATTAAACAATGTTTGAACGTATAATTTATAAAAATGAGCGATAGTTTCGCATTAGTTTGAAATATTATGTTTTGAACTTCAATTGAATATACATAATCCAATATAAGTCAGTTTTCTTTAAAAAAAATAAATGTCTAAATCTATTAGATTATAATTTTCTAATGAAAGAGAAAAATCAAGTTTTCATATTGTTGATTTTGAGTTATGACCAAATCAAATTTTCAAAAGGTCGTTATGGAAATTGTTTATAAACTATAACGATTTATTGTATAGTTAAATGGATTTATAATATGATGAACATCGTTTTAGCTTAGAATTCAACCCGGAGTAATTTATTTTGAAGCTATATGAAATTCTGCTCGAATATGTTCGATAATAATATTTTGTTATTATTATATTGAGATATTTTAAAACTGATTTATTTTAATTCAATTTGGACCCATAAAATGGGACTTTATTTAAACGACCTCGATTTTAATGGAACGAATTTTATTAAAACCATAATGGGCAATTATTGCTTGATTTCAAGTTTCGCGTCAATCAGAGTTATTTTGTGAGCATACTAAAATTAAATGTCAATAAATCGACCATTAGGACTGAAACTAGCGTTATTTTAGCAAACAGAATCGGATTTCGACGAAACAAGTTTCATTAGGTCTGAAATGTTGAATTATAGCATGATGTAAATTTTTATCACGAATAGAGTTCGTATGTGATCATACGAATCAATAATTATCGATTGAAAATGGCAATAGGCACGAATAAATATTGTTAGACATTTTCAATAAAATATCTCTAGTCACTTCACGAATATAAAAATATAATTTCCCCTCTATATATACACCCCTATTTCAGCCTACCCATCCTCTTCAACCAAATTGGCTGAAAATTTGCAAATAAGCGCAACCTTATTTTTTAATTTCTCTCTCTCAAACCATTGAGAATCGATCAAAGTTGTCAACAACAATATTGGAGGGTATGTTGAGGGCGACCTACTTCTAAAATTTTGTGGCCAAAAGGTGTCTGTAGTGGTAGGAAGTCTCCAAGACAGTGGAGAATGTGATTTTCGTATTTCTGGAATAATGTGAAATCCATGTTGTTTCTAGCCAAGGGTCCTGAAGGGAATTTGTAGAAGGGAGGGAGCTCTACATTTTTGGTGTTGGAAGGGTTGTATTATATTGCCGGGGGAAGGAGCTAATGCAAGATGACTGAAGGATGTTATTTTTGGAATCTTCGATCAGAAATTGGCGATTTCAGGATGTTGGGGTGATAAGTGGTGATGGACGTTAAAGGAAAAAGAAGGAGAAAGGCGAGGGGCTTCGATCAGAGGCAGTAGGGTTGGTCGCGATGACCTATAGTGACAACGACGGCTTGATAAACGTGCACCGTTCGAGGATGAATTTTGATGATATGGTGGCATAGGTGGGGTCGGGCTTCGGAGCGGAGGAGGCTCGAGGATTAGCAAAGGCGTGGGTGATGTTTAGGGTGGTGCTGGTGACCCATGGTGGCAGCAATGGTGGGTCGATCGTGGCGTGCGAAGTCAAAGATGAGAACCGGGGTTTGCCTGGAAAACGAAATCGAGTTAGGTAATTATTGATTAAGGTAACATAAATAAACGTGATTACTGATTGAAAATATAATTAGTTAATATAAATTATTATAATTCATGTATATATATGTTGTAATATCCATAACTTGTTAGAATCAAGCGAAATAGAGGCGTTGGGATCACAATCGGAAATACTACGCCACTGAGTAGGTTTAGAAGGATTTGGAAGCAATCAGGGTTTCGTTTAATTTTAAATGTTTGTTCAAAATTAAGCGAACCAACCTAAATTCATCGAATCAAAAACAAATGTGAGTTATCTCACTCTTTCTTAAATACTAAGATGTGATAAAATTTATATGACAATGGTTGTTGCTAGTAGAAATTGGACATTTGGATGCCTTGGATACCTAGTGTTGATTTAATGGTTGATTGTAACGACCCACATTTTTGACCATTTAAAATCGACAATAAACCACATATGTCGACCCAAACAAATCGTAAATATAGGTAGTTATTAGGAAAAGAAGAAAAGAAAGAAGGAAAAGAAAACAAATCACAGAACTTCACAACGGAAGGACCACATATAATATTTTAATAGCAGTTTAAAACAATTGAAATATATATATATACAATAGGCTATAACATCAATGGTTATCAGAGTTACACATTTACAGATTTTAAACAAAGCAGCGGAAATACTTATATAATAGATGTATACCAAATCTTCGTCTTTGCTCTCCAAGGTAAAGGAATCTTCGCTAACTGCAAGCATCTACTGACCCGAACGTATTGCATAAAAGAAAACACAACAAACACTCGGATCAGCATTAAATCATTCTCATATTAGTCAAATTTAAATAAGAAATAACATTAGTGTCATGGGTGCAGTAACTCAAGAGATGTTACGGGATTCTTCCATCTCTCAAGGATCCATTAAACTAATACATAGATAGTATAATATGCTATTATGATAGTGTCTACTCAGTAAAGTATAAATACTGAAAATAGCGTAAGCGGGATTACATTTTTACCCTTACGCCGTTTATAAATATCGTAGTCTATACAGTACCGTAAACCCACCGTAAATGATGGCATCAGAGGGCACTCCATAGGTACGATACAAATCAAAACCGTATGGGCTCGATAAGGATAATATGACAAGGCACTCGAGGCAATGCCCAGGGTAGGACTCTACCAATTGCACTCCCGGACCGGTGGTAACGCATAACAGCCACTACCGCCCACCTCGGAAAACACTCCCAAATCAAAAAGGCACCTAAATCATCATCATCATCAATCATAGTCATAGAATCAGTATCGAAGGGGTGAGTCCGATCAAAGGTGCTACCTCAATTAGTCATGGTATAGCTCCTGTTTTAGTCATTTCAATTCTGACCCGAAGGTCAGGGCTATTTCGTCATCGTTCGTCTTCTCTGATTCGATAATCGCCTCCAAGTCATCATGCTCATTCTGGATACGTCATAACGTTCACATTTGTCAAAGTGGTATCGACACTGACAGAGAGTATGCCTTATGTCGACTCCGGTCTCTTTAACAACCAACGTTAACATCTTTAACATCGATTGGTTCTTTATATTTCATAAAGGTTCGCTTTCATATCAAAATATCATATTATGTTCCACACCAAATTTATATTCAAATAGAATATAATTCCAGATCAAAATGACATAATCATACCAAACCGATTACATCCTAAACTAGAATATAATTCCATATCATATAATATAATCATATGATATTTCGAAATCGACTTATCTTCAATTAGAATATATTTCATATCCAAGATTTTCTTATCTCAAATAGATTTATGTTCGAAACCCATTCCTATCCAAATAGGATATATATATTCATAACTCATTTAAATCCTTCAAGAGATAAATATATATATTCTAATAGAAAAATTCATATTTCCATATTAAGGTCGGTTTAGAAATCGATTCATATCCAAAAAGGATATAATCTTTATCTTAACTCCAATTGAACAACGGCTTAGATCCAAACACTTTCCATTCGGAAGAAAATTATGATCATTTAATATAATGTGAAAAATATATGCTAAAAAAAATCTTTATATAAAATGTGTATATATTTATAGAATATAATGCCTAGAATAAAATAAGATAATTTAAAACACTATGTATATACGTAATTTAAAAGTTTTACTACTTAGTTTAAGTAAGAAAATATAAAGAACAATTTAGTTGAAATAAAATAGTTTTATAGGGAAGTTTTAAATAAATAAATTTTAAGAAAAGAAATAGTTATTTTAAATCAAACAGTGTAAATATATATAATAATTTTTTTAACTAAAATCGTTCCTTTCTTCTGAACTTCAATACTTGAATCTGATTCTTGCCTTAATGGAGTTCATTAATTTCGTATATCAATTTCAATATCGTTCAAAAACAATCGTTCGATTTCAAGAATTCAAATCTATATTCAAAAACTGAGTTTAAACAACCCAGAATACCTCGACTTCCCTTATTCCAAAATTAAATTCCATAAGAATTTATTACTTAAAAAAATCCACTCCCTTAATCTGAAAATTCCTAAATCAAATTCAAATCTCAATTTACGAATTCCCAATTTGTTTTGGAAAATTTCCTTAACCATTTCAATAAACATTCAAAGTTCAGATCTTTAAGGAAAATAGATTTATCGAGTATCGGCACAAAATTTTAAATGAATTTCCTACCAGATAACATTTCAATATTTAAAATTATTTAACCAACCGATGTCTGTATATAATTTGCTATCCAATGACCAAGTGGTTTTAAATTTAATTCCTCGATATTTCAGGGATGGATTTATCATTTCAATCCAAATCAGGGTCACAGAGATTTATCATTTCACTCTGTGTTCTTAATTGATTTCTATCGATTAAATCCCGGGTTTATTCGATGCCCGTAACATCTAGGAAAATGGGATTAATCGTCAACATGAGTACACAATATTCATATACTGAAAAAGGGACATTTCAAGCAGTATTCAATCAGTAATTCAAATCAACCAAGGCATCCATCACACAACATTTTATTCCATGGTCAGTGTCAAATCATTCCACTGATTTCAAGTGTCGCGATTTCCTAACTAGAAATTTAAATTAAATTTAAACACTAATTATTGATTTTCATTGCATTTTACACATTGCATGTCAAATTTAAGCAACCATTAATCAAACACAACCATTCAACCAAACTTACTTCACCATTTAGTTTGATAAATATGGGAAAAATTTAGTTATTCGTGAGCGAACAATCACTCACCTTTGGTGTTTAATCAGACGAACGTCCAACCATAGCCCAAAATTTCACAGTCTCTAAACGCAGCCAGGTTAGTGCCAAAACGTTCGCAACTCTACCACGATCCCAACGCAGCAAACCGCACGTCAATCCGAGGTCGTATGTAAAAGTTATAAGCATTTTAATCATTTTGAATTTAAACATATATAAAAATTAGATAAACAAAACCCACCCATAACAGGCCGACACGTCAACAGGCCCATCCTCCATCTTCCCGCTCCAAATTCCGTTGCTACAGTAACTGTAAAGCAAACCCAAAACTCATCGCCTTTGACCAACTCTCTACCAAGATTCCAACCACCTTAAATGCCGAGACCTACGGCGTTCGAACCCCCTACTCCAAGCGCACCTCCAACACCAAGCATGGACCGTCCGATGACCTCCTCCCCTGTTGGCGTCATTATGAACGAAGTGGATTTTTAGCCTTTGACGATCAAATCCTGATGATCTACTTCACTATAGAACCTTCCACTACCTCCAATCAACTCCTATCGACAAGAGCTACAATACCCAGGTATCTGATTTTCAAATTAACTCCGAAATTAAAAACACCTAATTTTCACTCTAGGGTTTCAAAACAACCAACTTTGACCATAAATTCTGACCAAATGAAGCACTGCATGTCACAATAATTGGTACTAGTAGCTTCGTATCGTCGGGAGCTTTGATTTGATATATAATTTGCTAGGGTTTGTGGAGATTTGATTTTTTAAAGTTGTATTTTCTTTGATCTATGGTTTTAAAAATTTGTTTCAGCCATTAAAACAAATTTTGAAGGAGAGAGTATACGTATAAGTGAAGAATGAGCTGGTGAGGTGGAAAAGAACTTAAGTTTTACATATATATAGGGTACAACATAAGAAACAAACAATTATCTTATTACATTGATTCTATTCGCGTTTTCTCCCGTACGCTCAAACGGTAAGTCGGATTGTAACACAAATTGAAATCCTACCATAATTTACCGTTCCGGTTCCGATGGCGCTAGTTTCGTCGGATTCTGAGACAGTCGCCAAAACAGTTAAATTCCACAGTTAATTAAATAAATAAAATAATTAATTATTCGATTAGCTGTCTAAATTCAAATTTAAAAATTTCCATTTTAATTTAATTATAACCCAAATAAATTTTACACATTGATTTCCCATATTTTAAGTTCCTAAATTTGATTCCTTAGAATTTAAATTTGAATTTCAAATCTTTAACTTAACAATTTATAATTTCACCATTTAATCAATTTAACTTGAATTTCCCTTTTTACTTAAACCACTCATATTTACTTTGTTATTAAAATATTAAGTTCCAAATTATCATATTTCTAAAGAACTAAATTTGGAAATCTATTCATACTCAATTCAATAATCATCATTATTGTTAACAACAAAATTTGATTTTCATCCAATATATTCCATTTTACTTATTTTAAATGGTACTTTAAACATACTGAAATTATGGGATGTTACATTGATGTTATTTATATTAACATCATTTAAAATATACTGGATTAAAATTCTATCTTGTATGCCATTATGAAATGATGTTATGAACTGTGATGCAGGGAAGAACAAGTTGGAAGAATCCAACCGAATTCCTCAAATATTGTGTGTATTGTTTGTTTTCTTGTTTATATGAACTGTTTGTACCCATTGATATTAAAACCTATTTGGATGTTGGATGTTGAGTTGAAATTCAACGTTGTTGTGATTTTAATCAATAAATGGTATTGGTTAAGGAGAATGGCCTAAAATCCACTTTTTTTGTTAAAACGTTGATTTGCCATCAGGCAAATTATCAAAGTTTAGTTATAAATTTATTTTATAACTGAAGCAATATTTTTAATTATATTTTATATGTTATAATGAAGTTTTAGAAATAAATCAATGTTTATAAATGAAATTTTATTAAAGTATTATAAGTGATTTTACAATAAGAATTTGATGTTTTAATAAGTTAATAAGCAAATAAAGCTGTACTTAAACTATGGGTTAATATTTTGGGATAATTATTTTTAAATAAATGATCAAGCAATAATATTAGGTTAATTATATTAGTTTAATAGGAATAAGTAACTGAGATCAATTAACGAATTAACTGATGGTTTAAAGTTGACTAAGTTAACTTCTTTGATCAATAGTGGTTATTAGTGAATAGTTGTTTGAATTTAATAAAATTTCTTAAATATAATTCATCTTTTAATTATCGATGTCTAAAGGTAATTAATATAATTAGTTATTTTTTAATAATTCTAATTTTTAAAGGAAATTAACTGATCTATTTTAGTTAATGAAGAAGTAAACTAGTTTTACTTCAGTAAAACGATGAAGTTAATTATATTTAAAGTAATTACTTCTTAAGCAAAATTTACTTAAGAAGTAATTGGGTATATAATGAAATTTAGTAAATGTTGAGAAAAATCTTTAAAGGGATTTCTAAGAAAACCCGAGTTTCATAAACGAAGCTATAAAAAGGGATTAAATCTAATGCGATTAGTTTAAATAAATATTCGAGTTAGGATAAAGGGAAAGTTTTCAAGAATGTAAAAGGAATTACTTATCGACTTAGGTAAATAAGTGATTAAGGAATTTTGGTTATAAAATCCAGTAATTTGTTAACACGATATAAATTGGTTTTGGGTGAAATATTTGGTAAATGGATTGTTGTAATATAAACCGAATTATAAATGGAATTATATAACAAAGTTTAAAGCAGAAAGTTACCATCACATAAAAATGGTGGACCAAGATTTTCAAAAGTAAGGATATGGTTTATAAAACCCGATTTTAAACAAGAAAATAAGATTTGGTTGATATTATAAATAATATGAGTTTTTGAGTTACGAACTTCTATCTATTCTAAGAAAAGAACATTGTGGATCAGGGTGTGAGAGGTAAATAAAATACCCTAACTTGACCGACTTCACTATTATCGACGAATGGTATTAGTTTGTAATGGTAAAAATATTATGAAATTAGTTATTTTCCCATTATAGGAATCATTATTTGCGATATTATGAAAAGGAAATAATATTACAACGTTAGTTGCAAAATTCGAAATGTAAATAAGACCATTCGGTTTTAAAGTAAAGAATGTATAACTTGACATTGTTTTAGTCCGTATTAGAATAGATAATTGAATTTATGCCATTGAGTTTATATATATATATTGATATTTCCAAAGTTAAGGGAAATGTAAGGGTTTCCAAAGTAAAGGAATGAAAGAGATTTGATAATATATAGTGACGTATTTGAAGTGAAGTAAATAAAGAGAGGATTTTGGTAAATACAATGTTATCAAAGTAACGAAAACTATTAAATTTGAGATAGGAATATTTAATCGATTTATATGCATCGATGAGATAGTTTTATTGAATGATTTTAAAATAATATGGCCTGAGCTACCAATGTACTTGACTATAATGTCGTAATTGGTAGTTAAACCCTGACTATCAATGGAATATCTTTTTGAACTTCTGACATGTGTTGTTTCGAAGAGACCGAGATGGGAACTAGACCGAAAACCACTTCGAAGCAGCGTTGCATTCAGAACTAATTTGCAGGGATATAGAAAAGATGGAGCATTGAATACCGTGGATCTTTATAAAATGAAAGAACTACTTAAAATCTCTAACTAATCCCTAGAGATATACTGTGGTTCTGTTGTGGTTAAAATATAAGATTGCAAGGACTGCTTGCTATCGATCCATAGGGTGATTCCTAGGATGTGGTACGAGGGTACCTTCTGCTCATCCTATTCCTGGATTACTTGTATGAACGAATGTCTGATAGAGTATTTCATGATGATCACACACATTGATTTTTACATATATACCCTGTTTGGTGGTGGAGAAGGAAACTTCTCTTAGCCTAACACCTAGAGTGTATTTGTGGACGTCAATTAGTGATTTGACGGATCTGACGATATGGCATTTAAAGTTAATGAGATGTTCTCTGAAAGGTAACGTGACCTCAAGCCTCATCAACCGGGAAATGACAAAAAACGGATAGAAAGCATGACTATTTGAGTCATTCCCATTTGGGTATATTGTCACCATCTAGAGAAAATTCATATATGTTCTTCTTTATGTAATGGCCCGAAAATTCATGCCTTTCGAATCGACTATAATCCACACAAGTCCGACCCATAGCGGCAGAAACTCTTGAGATATTAACTTTGGGCATACAACACATCAGACAGAAACAAATGAATTTTTAGTAACATCTTTACAATGTTACATCAGAGTACAAGAATATCAGAGTACAAGAATATCAGAGTACATCGCAAATATCAGAAAATAATACATTACTATACATAGTGGAAACATTGTTACATTCAGCGGAAGACTATCAAATGCTATTGACATAGCTTTAAGCTTCAATTTAGAATCCTGCTCTAAGATCTGCAAAACAAACTACGCAGCAGCCCATGCAGAAAATATGGCACCTGAGTTTGTAAGGGAAAAACAAACTATGGGTCAGTCATAGGACTAGTATGAGAACTCAAGTCAGTTATAATTCATTTTAAACTTAGGTAATTCATAGGACCATGTTGTATAACATGGAAAGAGTTCTCTCCATGTGAATACCAGTGCATAATAACTTAAAACCAAAATAGTTTTGTCTTCACTTTTAGATTTATCAAATCTAACTTATTTTCGAAAATAATTCTTTTGAAAATAATCCCTTCGGACTTAAAATCCCCATTTCATTTCAAATTATTGAAATACTAGATATTTCTTTCATATCAAATCATACTTTACATCATAATTTCAAATCAAATCACTTTGGAAATCTCAAATATATATAATACATCATATCAAAATATATGTAACAAGTTGGGAGGTTTCTCTTGATAACAAGGCAACTGGGGCCAAGCCTGCCCTTCTGGATAATAATTCTATGTAAGTCCCTCTCGTAGAGGCGTCCACATTCACAGTATGTCTTTCCCGTAGTAGAGACAATATGCCCCTCTCAAAGAAGCGTCCACATGTCTGTTTGCCCAGAGTTTTAGTCACGATTTACTCAAATTATAGGTAACACATCAAATCATTTCTATCTTGAAGTGATAAATCGTTTCACAATAATAATCACAAGTACTTTCAACCCATAGTACTTTTGCTTTCCAAATCATTTAACATTGGGGTTTAAGCCATCAAAATTTTCTTCATTTATAAACCATTTCACTTCAAAATATTTATTTCCAAAATATTTTCTAGTTCCTCAAAGTCAAACTTTCAATTCATATTCATGTACATATTTAAGTGAATCACACACAATCACTAAATCAAGGCATTATGAAAAGCACTACGAATAGGCTTATATCAACTAATTTAGTCAAAATGAATAAATATCATCCCAAACATCATTTTACCAATTCAAATCACTTTCAAACATTTATTATGATTTATCATAATTTATCCCTATTTTTAATAATTTAAAAATAGGCCATTTCAATCAAGTACCATTTCGGGTCCTAAACAACATCAGTGCTGTTTATATTCAATTTTGATTATAACTACTGAACTTTATCATCCTTATATTCATTTGAAAGCTCTTTCCATTTTAGACCCAACATTTTTCGTTTTAGGAAGATCGGATGGTCGGATCTCCTTACACATTAGTTTGAAGTCATTGGTCAAAATTCGCAAACTACCGCTACACGACATGTCCTATTCTGCCCAAATTTAGATTTTTGAATAATATGAATCGAATATCATTTCAAATAGTCTATTAACTATAGATCAACAATTAATATAACATCTGATCCACATATCATGTTATATACCATATAAGGCTTAAACCATTAACGCTTATATGGGTTTTTCAATCAACAGACGAATCGCAATATCAATCAGTGTCAACCATCAATGTCCAACCAATCATCATCCAATTACTCATGTAGGGTTCACATCAACATCCATTAGCCAGTTATTATTTAATTACTTTCTAATGAATATTTAAGGTTCAATAGATTCTCAATGCCCATTTCATTATTTTTAAGTGTCACATGCCCAAGCCACTATCAATACCAAACTTAAAAATCATATTTTTATCATGCTAAACATCATTAAACACTATAATGAACTGATCTCATCAACCACAAGTCAATAAATAACTCAATTAAGTTCACAACAATAACCAATAATTAATTAGCCCTTAATCGGTTAAAAAGTTCTCACATACTTAAGTGACTACACAAATTCTAGTTAAAGATCATCTTTTCCATTCTAATCGTCATCAAACCAAATCATAAACTCAAATCATCAATCACGAATCAATATATAACCCAAATTAGTTCACAATAGCAATTAAAATTGAACTAGCCCTTAATCGGTTAGAGATTCTCAAATACAAAAGTGACTACACAAATTCTATTTAACGATCGTATCTTTTTCATTCTAATCATCATCAAACCAAATCATAAACCCAAATCATCAATCATAAATCAACATATAACCCAATCGAGTTCACAATAGCAATTAAAATTGAAATATCCCTTAAATGGTAAGAGATTCTCACCAATAACTATCCTACACCATGAGTCTTCTAGTTAGGAGCTCTCAAACCTCTACGTAACCCAAAATCACAACTTTCCCACTCCAAATCACCAACTAATAACAATAATATATATGTATATACTTATACTTGAAATTGGAAGAGAAAATTGTATTTTTATGGGTTTTAGGGCTTAGAGATAATATTGGGGCCCACGGCTTAAGGAGATGGGGTCCACCTAAGGTGCGCTGGTCTGGTGGTGGGGTAGGAGTTTGAGCGTGAGATAGTGGGGCTCGGGGGAGGAGTTTGTGGTGGTGTAGTTTGGTTTTAAGGGGAAAGGAGTGGTTATTAGGTAATTTAAAGGGAATGGAATGTTTTGGAACAAATGAGGAGCCCACAACCAGAGCTATGGGTGGTGGGTGCATGTAGAGGGTTGTGCAGGTGCTGGAGGAGGTTGTGGGCTGGTGGGAGGTGGCGTGTAGCTTAGGGGTGAAGGAAGGAAAGAAGAACAGAAAATGGTGGAAAAATCAAAAGAAAATTGAAAAAAAATGAAATTAATTTTCTCTCTTTCTTTTGCAAAGATATTTAAGGGGTGTGGCCTTTTGGAAGACCATGACAAGTGGTAGAAAATACCATGTGTTGTCTAATGTAGGAGAAGGTGGGAAGTTATGCTTAAAAAAAATGATTTCTTTAATTTAATTTTTTATTTCTAAGCTTCCTTAAGAAGCTTTCAACATTATTTTATTAATTAAACGATGTGAACTTATTACTTAAATAGGTAGGCTTCTAGGGAAGAGGTGACAAATTTGGAGGTAGCCATGTAAAAGGGGTGATGTGTTGTCTAAATTGTAGGACGGTATGGGAATGTGTGAAAAAGGGAAATGATAAATGGACTTAGAATTTAAAGTTTATGTTAGGAAGGTGTTATCTCCATTGTAAAGTAATTTGAACTCTATAAAATACCTAGTACATATTAATAAGTCATCAAGGTTTTCATTTACCATTTTATCAATATTTTCCAATTGTTCAGTATTACCCAAAACTGCTTAATTTCAATCGAACCTCAATAAAATGACCCAATGCGTTTTCAACTTGTATGATCAAACCATAAGCCCAATCAATACGCAATTTGAAATCCTACTATATTTTACTAATACGGATCCAAAAAAATTGGTCTCGTCGAATTCGTAGATCGTTTGAAAAATGACATTATTTCCAGATTTTATCGAACTCTAATTGATTTTTCAGTATAAGTTTATATTACGTATACTTACACATTTATTCCAGTTGACTTGAAATTTGGAACCATACCATATTTTGACGTTACAGATCCGACAAAATTGGTTTCGCCGAAATTCGAAACTGTTTGCAAAATGTCTATTTTTAGGTTATTAGAATAATATTAAACTATTGATTTTCACAAAATTCATTTTAATTTGATTTTAAAAGTTCACTAATTTTATCCTAACCTTAATAAGATATAAATTAAAATTAGAATTCATTTTCTGTATTCGAGGTCTAGATTCAATATTTACTGAAATTTGATATTCAACCAAACTTATCATTTAAAAATCCTTTTTAAATCTACTTAAATCCTATTTTAAATTGATTGAAAATTGGGGTCGTTATATTCTTCCCTACTTAAAAAAAATTCGTCCTTGAAAAGGAAGGAAGACATAAGCAAGTTTATTTTCTTACCTAACAGGTTTCAGAATTTATCGGTTATCCAAAATCGTCAATAATTTTAGTTTCTATATCGCAATTAAGCAAGCTCTCTTGTATACGTAATACTCTTAAATCATTCTAGGGAAATACTAACCCCATCTCTAATAAGTTACCTTTATAGGATATTACTAATCATATCTCTGATGATTTCTTTCATTCTGTTCTAACGAATTGTACCCAAAGCTTTTTAACAAGCCAAATCTCTATACCAAACTGTAATGGGCCGAAAATTCCTGCCTTTCGAACTGATTTTAAACCACACAAGTCTGATCCAAAATGGCAGAAACTCTCGAGACATTAACTTTTGGCATACAACACATTAGATAAGAGAAAAGAACTTTTCATTAACATCTTCACAATCTTACATCAAAGTACATTGCAAATATCAGAAAATAATACATTACTACACACAAAAGAAACATAGTTACATTCAGTGGAAGACTACAAATGCTCTGGATGTAGCTTTAAGCTTCAATCTGGAATCCAGATCTAAGAATCTGCAAAATAAACTGCCCGGCTGCACATGTGGAAAATATGGTCACTTGAGTTTGCAAGGGAAAAACAAACTACGAGTTAGTCATGGGACTGGTATGTAAACTCAAGTCAGTTATAATTCATTTTAAACTTAGGTAATACATAAGACCACGCCGTATATCACGGAACAGGTCTTCCACATATGAATACTAGTGCATGATAACTCAAACCAAAATAGTTTTGTTTTCACTTTTAGATTGATCAAATCTAACTTATTTTAAAAAAACAATTCTTTTGGAAATAATCTCTTCGGACTTAAAAATCAACGTTTCATTTCAAATCACTGAAATACTAGATATTTTTTTCATATCAAGTCATACTTTACTTTGGCATTTCAAAACAAACCACTTTGGAAATCTCAAATATCTATAATATAGCATATCATAGCATATGCAACCAAGTCGGGAGGTTTCTCCGGTTAATAAGGCAACTAGCGCCAAGCCTTCCCATCTCGATAATATTATGTGTAAGTCCCTCTCATAGAGGCATCCGCATACACAGTATAACTCTCCCGCAGTAGATATGGTATGTCCCTCTCGAAGAGGCGTCTGCATACCTATTTGCTCGGATTTTTAGCCTCGGGTTACCCAAATCATAGGTAACACATCAAAACTTTTCTATCCTGGGGTGATAAATGGTTTCCCGATAATAATCAAAAGTAATTTCAAATCATAGTACTTTTGCTTTCCAAATCATTTAAGCATTGGGGTTTAAGCCATCTAAATTTTCTTCATTTACAAAACATCTTATAAACCATTTATAACTTCAAAATATTTATTTTCAGAATATTTTCTAGTTCCTCGAAATCAAAATTTCATTTCATATTCACGTCCATATTTAAGTGAATCACACACAATCATTAAATCAAAGCATTATAAAAAGCGCTACGAATAGGCTTATATCAGCTAATTTACTCAAAATGAATTAATATCATCCCAAACTTCATTTTATCAATTCAAATCACTTTCAAACCATTTATTATGATTTATTATAATTTATCCTAATTTTTAGTAATTTAAAAATAGGCCATTTCAATTAGGCCCCATTTCAGATCCTAAACTACACTAGTGCTGTTTTTATTCAATTTTGATTTGAACTTATTTATGATGACCGGCCACAGCCCCCACACTAAATAAGAGGAATAATGCGCTGGAAGGTGTGCACGGCAGCCATAGACGATCATCAGAGTAGATAAACACGATCGGAAACTGTCGTAGAACTCACAGTGCAAGGATAAAATATAATAGAACATATACAACAAGTAATAGTAGTGAAGCATCATATAGAAAACTTTTTGAAACTATCTCAACATCCTGAAAGGTTATCCAACGAATACCAAAGTTTGTACATAAGGGGTCACTACAACCCTCATAGAGCACTCAAACAGCAGAAACAAAAATACTAGGTAGAAGTAAAAGTAATACGTCAACCTCCTGCTTGCCTTTGCACAACAATATCGTCCTCACTAATCACCTGTTACCTACTACTTAGTCTGTCCATCCACAACCGGATGAACAACCCAAGGTAATAATAGGAAACATAAAACCTTGAGTCAAACAATAGTCTTAGTGAGCAATAAAACAGCTAACAAACTTCAACAATAAAGTATATGAGAATGGGTAGATAAACATACTAATCTACCCACAACACCAGAGAAGAACTCAACCCTATCTTCCCCACATCGGGCAACAATAACCTTTACAATAAACAACTCAACCATTCATCCATGGAAACCAGAATACCCACTCAATCGTGGTAAAGCACTCATAACATCCAGATTATATGTGTCTCATGTAAACCATCCTAATCGAATTCAACATCCCTTAAGCAAAAGCACCAGAGGCCTAAACCAATAACTAACAAGCACCCAAGGAGCATCTCCTCCGATGTTGGACAATCTATATGAGACGGTCTAGCTATGTTAGGTTCTTTAACTATTGTTACAAACAGAGAAACCAAACAATCAAACATCCAAGACTGACTCTGGCAATCACTGCTAATCCTTCTTTGAAACCACCATTAATCGTATGATGACCCATCATGATTGCCATATGTCAAGGGCTAATCGTATGACGACCCATCAACAACAACTTGGCCCTTCAGGACTGCTCAAGGTACGAGGCCCTTTGTAACAACCCAGAAATTCAGAACCAATTAATTTTTTTTATTTTAGCTATTTTAATGGATTTAGAATATTTAAAATGATTTATTTTAAATAATAACGACTAGAAATTTATTTTGAATAGAATTAGAACGTATAAATTTATTTTAATTATATAATGAGCCTGAAATGGCACAGTAGTTTGAAAATTCGATTTTAAATTTCAAATGAATGTATAGGATTCAAAATAGATCGGATTTCAGTAAAACAAGAAATATTCAAATCTATTTAATTATATATTTCTAACGTATGTGAAAAATCTAGATTTCATAATATAAATTAAAATTTGTGCCCAGTTTAAAATTTAGAATAGTCGTTGTGGAATTTATATATATTTAACATTACATACAGCCCTTAAAAATAGCCATTTTGCAAATGACCTCCGTTTTCAACAAAATCACTTTTGTTGGATCCAGAATGTCAAATTATTGCTAAGTTTCAATTTTCATAATTTTTGGAATTAATATGTGATCGTGGCAAATTAAAACGTATTTTGTTAGTTTAAGTTGAATTGGATCGACCAGAAAATGGCCATTTTTAAAACGATCTCCAAATTCGACGAAATCAGTTTTGTTAGGACCGTATCATCAAAACAAAGCCAGATATAATTTTTCTATAATTTTTGGACTTAGTATGTGGCCTCGGTAAATTAAAATGTACGTTCAAATTCAATATATATTGATTTATATTTTAATTTTAAAGAAAAACTGATTGAAACAATCGAATTGGCTTATAAAACATATCCCACTGTGTCCAGAATGGGAGTAATTAGCTAGGAGCGACAGTCGTTGGGTTCGATTCAGAGTTCTGAGCTATAAACTAGTATTTTTGGAATTAAAATAAAATAAATTATTAACATAAATATCAAGGGACAATAAATAAAATCCATAACCCTAATTTTCTATTCGTCCGCCGCTCTTTAGCCATTTTCAGCGATTATTGTTCGAAAACAAATCCATTCCGATCTTCTAATCGGATCAATGATTTTGAATTTTAAGCAAAATGGTTCGGCTTTGTGAGCTCTCCAACTTGAAAGACGGTGATCTGTTCTTGCTTGATGAGGTGGTAGGGGCGACGCTGCAAAGTCGCAACGTTCGAGGAAGGATTAAGGACAAACGGGGGGGGGGGGGGGAGTCGAGTTCGACGTATTTATGGCCGCGGGGAGGCGGCGCGATGCCGGAGGGAGGAACGACGTCCGATCGACGTCACACGATACTGATGGCGTGAATTTTGAAGATCTAGGTTTGGAGTAGTTGGTTCAAGGGTCGGCTGTTACAGATCGAAATGGAAGAAAGGTTATTTATTTATTTATTTTAACTAATTATTTTATTTAAATTATACAGTGCTTAAAAATCCATAACTTTTCCATACAAGGTCCAAATCACACGAAACTGGATCCGTTGCGATCGTGGGGAAGAGAGCTTCACAACAAGACTAACCGGGTCCAATTTGGAGCCAGTTAGAATTTAGGACAAATTCAAATCTGGACCGTCTTTTAAAGACTAACGGAGTGGAACACAAAGTGAGAACTCCTTCTCACTCTAATTATTTTACAGTTGAATATTTACTAGGATGCAGACGAAGCCCCGACACTATTTATTGTACAAACCATAGTTTTTTGTTTGGATTGTATTGTCGAAATTTGAATTGTAGTTGTAAAATTGGTTGTGAATAAAATATTTGAAAAATAAAAATATCATTTTTATTGAATTTATGAACTATATAAAATATTCATGTGTTGAATAAAATATTTTATCATTAAAATTATAATTTTTAGCGTGTAAATAAACAACATAAAATTCTTCTGAAATGAAAATAAATATTCATTTACAAATCGGACCATTTGTTTATGTACACCCATTTGACCGACATTGATTGGGATGATAAATTTTAGACATCGCCCAACAACACAAATAAAATCTGTGTTTGTTGATTGAAACCCCACACGGGTATTGGGATGATATTTGACGTACACTAATCCCAATTGTTTAGCTGTATGTCAATCGATGGGTTGATAGACTGTATAAGCGTTATTTTTTTATTTTAATGCTTATACAGTGGTAAAATTCACTCTGGATGTTGTATGAATTTTTGATGATTATTTATCATTGTCGTTGTATACATGCGATGTATGAAATCCATATTACAGAAATTATATGGTAATTGGTTGAGTCTGATTCCAATTCAGAATTAAAAAATATTTTTATATAATATCCAGTGTATAATCAAAATCACATATGTTGAAAATATTATCATTTTAATATTATAATGATAAGAAATATTCAATTTCGATTTGAAAATTGAAATGAAGTAGAAATAGTTTTAAATTGAATTTAAAACGAATTTATTAAGAAATATTCAATTTTGATTTGAAAATTGAAATGAAGTAGAAATCGTTTAAAAATGAATTTAAAACGATTTTATTAAGAAATATTCAATTTTGATTTGCAAATTGAAATGAAGTAGAAATCGTTTTAAAATGAATTTAAAACGAATTTAGTAAGAAATATTCAATTTTGATTTGAAAATTGAAATGAAGTAGAAATCATTTTAAAATGAATTTATTAAGAAATATTCAATTTTGATTTGAAAAGTGAAATGAAGTAGAAATCATTTTAAAATGAATTTAAAACGAATTTATTAAGAATATTCAATTTTGATTTGAAAATTGAAATGAAGTAGAGATCGTTTTCAAATGAATTTAAAACGAATTTATTAAGAATATTCAATTTTGATTTGAAAAAAGAAATGAAGTAGAAATCTTTTTAAAATGAATTTAAAACGAATTTATTAAGAAATATTCAATTTTGATTTGAAAAATGAAATGAAGTTGAAATCGTTTTGAAATGAATTATAAAATACGTTTTGAATGGAAATCGATGATATGTGTGTGTGTGTTTGTGTGTGTGTATATATATATATATATATATATATATATATATATATATATTAATGGCTTGAATAGAACGCACCGCGCTGTGACCGTTCATGAATTTCAACCATTAACTTCGAACGGACATTGCAGGAGATGCGACCGTCGGATTCTCCTAAAACTGGAACCATTGGATTCATATCGAAAAGTGCTTTCCAATGAATATGAGAGATTTAAAATCTAACGGTTGGATTTTGAGATACGTCCAAATCAAATTTGGAAAAGGTCGCTACGGATGCAGTTCGGTGGCCGTTATTGGAAACCGACTGTACGGACCTTGATAAATTATTAAAATATTAATAATTTGTGTAAAATTATAATTAATGATTTAGAAAGAATTTGGATGAAAAATTCCAGATTTGAAAAGATAAAAATATTTTTTTATCAAAATGAACTAGTTATTAACTAGTATCCAACGTTTTAAATACATAAATTGAATTTGAGAATGGTTTTAATCTAACTAGAATTTTCCAATGTATAAATTGGAATGGATTTGAATAGAAATCATCTTCGGAATATTTCGATACTGGATTCCGTGACTATACGGATATTGTAGAGGAATTTGAAATATATAGATATCGATATTCCCAAAACGATATCTCTTGATTTCGGAATTTGATATTGAATATAAGCCGATATAACTTCTATTCAGATCCTTGTATTTGATATCGAATTGGATTTTAAGTTTGTTGTGAACGGTGTGTTAAATAACACTGTTCTTAAACCCAGTTGAGAATAGAATAAATCTTTTAATTAAGATTTGGAGAAGTTTACCAATTAATTAATATTTAATTGGAATTGAATAAAAGAATTGGGTTTATAGTGAACGGTGTTTCAAATAACATTTGTTCTTTAACCCAATTAACAATAAAGAATGTGATTTGTAATTTATAAATCTTTTTATTAAGATTTAATGGAAAATTTCCAAAGTAAAGTTTTCCAATTTAATAAATTGGAATGGAATTCGATTTGGTAATAATCCAAATAAGCCTTTGTAAAGGAAGACCGTTACTATATATGGAATTTAAAAGGCTTTGTCGTTATTCCATTTATATTACTGGTAGGATATGGAAATTTATATCGATTATATATATATTGATCCGTTTTCCGTGAAGATTCCATAATTAATGGAATGTGATTTTGGATTTATCATGAACTGTGTTTTAAATGACATTGGTTCTTTAACCCAGCTAAAGACATGATTTATTTCCTAAATTTGAATAATCACTACATAATGATTTTTGGAGATTAAAACTAAGTGGAGTTTTAATGAATCTTTGATTATATTGAAATGTGAATATGATAATTTAAATTATCAAATTTGTGAAATGACCGAAAATAGAGTATCACCAGTTTTGCTCCAAGCGATGTTAAATCTTTAAATAGATTTGAACGTGAAATGGTAATTAACTTTACTGATAACACCATGGTGTTAGATATGAAGTATTAACAGTTTTGCTCCCTGAGAGGAATAGGTTGTGATTGGGAAATAAAATAAATGATTACTTCGGTGTGGTTTGCTAATCCCGACTAGTTTAGAAAACGTTAATTTGGTTTAAATTGTGAAAAGAATATTTAAATAAAAGAATTTTCTACATTGGAATGAGTCATATGTTGTGTTTTTATAGCATTTGTTTATAAGATATGTGAGTTATTCAGAAAGACCGGGTTTATCCCATTCTGAATAACTGATACGACGATAAGTTGACGATGAAGACGATGGTTGAAGACTGGAGATCTTCACATCATTTGGATGATTACTAATGTGTTGATTGGGATGCATCCCAAGACAAGGTAATAAGTGGTGATCGTCCAGACGTACTTGGAGATCGACCGGATATGCGAGGACCTCTTTCCTGTATTGGAAATATGGGACAAGAAATAAGGTGCCTTCGGTTTTGTTCAGACCTAGAACGGACATGCAAACGGATTGTATGCTTGACATTGTATTCCTTTATATTGTATTCGTTGATCTCTGCTAAATATATATATGCTTGGTAGCGGAGAATTCATTCTCTTGGTTAACACCCTTCTTTGAGATGTATGATCTTAGAGGTTATATATCGGCAGAAATCTGTTGTACAGTATGGATTGACAGTGTGGCAAGCTGAGTGGCATGTGATCAAAGCTTTTGCTGAAAAGCAGGGCCTTGTGGTTGATGATCAAAGCACGACTTTAAATAGCATAGCTTTGTGTATAGCGTTAATTCACGAGCCTCACACCTCGGTATGAACCAAAAACGGGAGAGGACCTCAGGGAGGACATGCATTTCTTTCTAGCTAGGAGTGGTGTCATGGTATGCAGCTCAGACATTTTACTCATGTGGATGTTGCATATTATTTGATGGACAGAGAGGCGCCTCGAATATATCGGTCACTACGGGGCTGATGGATGATATGGTCGACATACTGACCATTACACCCTCATAGGGTAGGAAAACATATTGTTTAGCAATTATTAATCCACTAACATAAGTGTAGACCGGCCCTGACGCTCCAAGGACTTGACTGAGTACTTGTCGTGAGACATGGTAGGCTAGATTGTCTCAAATTCAGTAAGGACGATCCCTTGTCTTCGTTCATAATGGAAATCCAACTTCCAATATGACATTTTGGTTTTAATTGTAGAACTAGTATGGCGACATGATATATGGTACCCATGTCGTCTATGATTGATACATTTATATTTGAAGCTGTTTTTAACACTATGCACTTATAATAGTATCATACGATTTGTTTTAAACATACAAGCATTCTTTGGCTATTATAAGGTAAAACTCTATCCTCTGGCTTGCGTTGCATTGTGTGATTGGACCTGAGTCTTATAATAGCTTCATATTCTTTAATTAGTATTGCACAATTTGTTTTATGCACTGGTATTCTTGGTGATAAACCCGTTCCATGTTATATGGCGTGGTCCCTTGATTTACTATACTTAAAAATCAAGTAATAACTATTTTTAGTTCTCACACCAGTCCCATGACTGACCTGGAGTTTATTGTTTTAACCTAAACTCTGGGTGCCTCTATTTTCCACACGAGCAGCTAGTAGTTTTGGTTTTGCAGATTTATTTTTATAGGATCCTGGTTTATGGCTGGAGCTATATTCGGAAAGCTCTGTATCTGTATATTTCTTTCAGTTGTGTTATGTATTATTTTCCGCTTCTTTGTAATTTGTATCTCTGATATTTATGAAATGTATATTATTTATTCATACTCTATTATATTATTGTACTCTGATGTAATTGTTGTAATAGCAGTGAAATGTTCTGTCGTTTGCGTTCCGATTTTTCGTGTTCTCAACTCAATCCAGACTTTCCCGTAAGGGAAAGTTTGGGTCGTTTCATCTTTGGTATCAGAGCTTTGGTTTGCAGAGCTAGAGAACAAAACACATTAGAAATAAACAAAACAATTCATCAAAGTTTGGATTAGTAATGTCCAGCAAGAATGACTTGTTAGAGATACGATCAGTAGTATCCTAGAACGAGTGTGAAGTGTGTTATTTTTAAAATCAAATTTAGCTTTAAAATTTTATATCAATTATTCGTATTTGAATATTTTATTTTATATTGAATTTGGACTATCAGGTATATGAAGATTTTGCATATACGCCTAGCTAGTGTGTATACGGAGTCTCAAATATACTGGATTGATATAGAATCACAATCTACTCGCCCGGAGATGATTCTGATAATGATCATGACATCATCAGCATTTTTATCCGAGTTTCGAAAGTGGGATGTCTATATAATTCCATTTGACTGGTGTGAGAATCAATACTTAGATAGGTTCTATTGTTTGTGATTTGACACTAAAAAATGATTTTTAAGTATATATAGAAAGTGATATGTTTGAAAATTTAATTAACTAATTGATTGTTGGTTGTGTTGTTTGATTATTAGTTCAACTAATAAAATTATTGAAGCCAATAAAAGAATGAAAGGTAAACTTAGCCAAATCGAATCAAATATTGAAATGAATTGGAAATTGATTGGAATAGCATGCATATACATGTACATACATTGAACAGGTCATAGCATGGAAGCTAAGAAGAGGTATAAAATTGTATGCTCGACAAATAGGTACATGTTTACTATATTTCTAGGGTTTTGGTGATTTTATGAGCTGATTGGCTAGCCGCTTGGTTTTTACATTTACTTTTTCTTTTTGGATGATGAGGGCCCTGTTAGGCTAGTTGCGGTTTTAAATATCAACCCGTACAAAGGAGGTTATGGCGAAATTTTTCAAAAATTTAGGGCGTTAGCCAAATTTTTGAGAAATTTGAAAATTCTTGGGAACTGAAAAGTTGAAGGATGAAAGCCAGAATGAAAGTTGAGTTGGTTAGTTAAACAACTTTCAGCTCCGTTCCTTTTCGAGGACGAAAAGATTTTAAGTGGGGGAGATTGTAACAACCCGGAGATTCAGAACCAATTTAAAATTTTTATTTTAGCTATTTTAATGGATTTGGAATATTTAAAATGATTTTTTTAATAATAATGACTAGAAATTTATTTTGAATAGAATTAGAACATATAAATTTATTTTAATTATATAACGAGCCTAAAATGGTGCGGTAGTTTGAAAATTCGATTTTAAATTCCAAATGAATGTACAGGATTCAAAATAGATCGAATTTCAGTAAAACAAGAAATATTTGAATCTATTTAATTATATCTTTCTTACGAATGTGAAAAATCTAGATTTCATAATATAAATTGAAACTTACGTCCAGTTTAAATTTTATAATAGTCGTTGTGGAATTTATATATATTTTATATTATATATATCCCTTAAAAATAGTCATTTTGCAAACGACCTTCGTTTTCGATGAAACCACGTTTGTTGGATCCGGACTGTCAAATTTTTGCTAGGTTTCAATTTTCATAATTTATGGAATTAATATGTGAGCGTGGCAAATTAAAACGTGTTTTGTCAATTTTAGTTGAATTGGATCGACTAGAAAATGGCCATTTTTCAAACGGTCTCTAAATTCGATGAAACTAGTTTTGTTAGGACCGTATCATCAAAACAAAGCCAGGTATATTTTTTTGTAATTTTTGGAGTCAGTATGTGGCTTCGGTAAATTAAAATGTACGTTTAAATTCAATACATATTGATTTATATTTTAATTTTAAAGAAAAGATGATCGAAATAATCGAATTGGCTTATGAAACATATGCCATTGTGTCCAGAATGGGGGTAATTAGCTAGGGGCAACAGTCGTTGAGTTCGATTCAGAGTTCGTAGCTATAAACTAGTATTTTTGGAATTAAAATAAAATAAATTATTAATATAAATATCAAAGGCCAATCAAAAAAAATTCCATAACCCTAATTTTCTATTCGTCCGCCGCTCTTTAGCGATTTATGGCGATTATCGTTCGAAAACAAATCCATTCCGATCTTTAAATCGGATCAATGATTTTGAAAATTTATTAAAGCAAAATGGTTCGGCTTCTTGAGCTCTCCAACTTAAACGGCGGTGATCTGTTCTTGCTCGATGAGGTGGCAGGGGCGACGCTGCAAAGTCGCAATGTTCGAGGAAGGATTGAGGGAAAACCGGGGGAGTTGAGTTCAACGTGGTTATGGCCGTGGGGAGGCAGCGTGACGCCGGAGGGAGGAACAACGTTCGATCGACGTCAGGCGACGCTGGTGGCGTGAATTTCGAAGACCTAGGTTTGGTGCAGTGGGTTTAAGGGTCGACTATTACGGATCGAAATGGAAGAAAGGTTATTTATTTATTTTAACTAATTATTTTATTTAAATTATACAATGTTTGAAAATCAATAACTTCTCCATACGAGGTCCAAATCGTGCGAAACTGGATCCATTGCGATCGTGGGGACGAGAGCTTCACAACAAGACTAACCAGGTCCAATTTGGAGCTAGTTAGAATTTAGGACAAATTCAAATCCGGACCATCCTTTAAAGACTTACGGATTGGAACCCAAAGTGAGAACTCCTTCTCACTCTAATTATTTTACAGTTAAATATATACTAGGATGCAGATGGGGCTTAGAGGCCCCCCCACACTATTTATTGTACAAACCATTGTTGTTTGTTTGGATTATATTGTGGAAATTTGGATTTTAGTTGTAAAATTGGTTGTGAATAAAATATTTGAACAATAAAAATATCATTTTTATTGAATGTATGAACTATATAAAATATTCATGTGTTAAATAAAGTATTTTATCATTAAAAATAATATTTTTAACGTGTATATGAAGTGCATAAAATTCTCCTAAAATGAAAATAAATATTCATTTACAAATCAGATGATTTGTTTATGTACACCCATTTAACTGACATTGATTGGGACGATAAATTTTACACATCGCCCAATAGCACAAATAAAATCTGTGTTTGTTGATTGAAACCCCACACTGGTATTGGGATGATATTTGACATACACTATTGCCAATTGTTTAGCTGTATGTCAATCGATGGGTTGACAGACTGTATAAGCGTTATTTATTTATTTTAATGCTTATACCGTGGTAAAATGCACTGTGGATGTTGTATGAATTTTTGATGATTGTTTATCATTTTCGTTGTATACATGTGATGCATGAAATCAATATAACTGAAATTATAGGGTAAGTGGTTGCCTCTGATTCTAATTCAGAATTAACAAATATTTTTATATAATATCAGTGTATAATCAAAATCAGATATTTTGAAAATATTATCATTTTAATATTATACTGATAAGAAATATTCTATTTTGATTTGGAAATTGTAATTAAGTAGAAATCGTTTTAAAATGAATTTATTAAGAAATATTCAATTTTGATTTGAAAATTGAAATGAAGTAGAAATCGTTTTAAAATGAATTTATTAAGAAATATTCAATTTTGATTTGAAAATTGAAATGAAGTTGAAATCGTTTTAAAATGAGTTTAAAATGAATTTATTAAGAAATATTCAATTTTGATTTGAAAATTGAAATGAAGTAGAAATCTTTTTAAAATGAATTTATTAAGAAATATTCAATTTTGATTTGAAAATTGAAATGAAGTAGAAATCGTTTTAAAATGAATTTAAAACGAATTTATTAAGAAATATTACATTTTGATTTGAAAATTAAAATGAAGCAGAAATTGTTTTAAAATGAATTTAAAATGAATTTATTAAGAAATATTCGATTTTGATTTGAAATTGAAATGAAGTTGAAATCGTTTTGAAATGAATTTAAAACGAATTTATTAAGAAATATTCAATTTTGATTTGAAAATTGAAATGAAGTTGAAATCGTTTTGAAATGAATTTATAAAATTTGTTTTAAATGGAAATCGATGAAATATACACAATATATATATATATATATATATATATATATATATATATATTTATATTAATGGCTTGAATAGAACGCGTTGCGCTGCGTCCGTTCACGAATTTCAACCATTAACTTCGAATAGACATTACGGGAGATCCAACCGTCTAATTCTCCTAAAACTGGAACCATTTGGTTCTTATCGAAAAGAGCTTTCCAATGAATATAGGAGAGTTAGAATCTAACAGTTGGATTTGGAGATATGTCTAAATCAAATTTGGAAAAAGTTGATATGGATGCAATTCGGTGGCCGTTATTGGAAACCGACTGTACGGACCTTAATAAAATTATTAAAAATATTAATAATTTTGTAAAATCATAATTAATGATTTGGAAAGAATTTGGATGAAAAATTCCAGATTTGAAAAGATAAAAATATATTTTTATCAAAATGAACTGGTTATTAACTAGTAAGATAATCCAACGTTTTAAATAATGAAATTGGATATGAGAGTGGTTTTAATCTAACCAGAATTTTCCAATGTATAAATTGGAATGGATTTGAACAGAAATCATCTTCGAGATATTTTGAAACTGGATTCCGTGATATACGGATATTGTAGAGGAATTTGGAATATATAGATATCATTATCCCCAGTATGATATGCATTGATTTCAGAATTTGATATTGAATATAAGCCGATATATTTTCTATTTAGAGTCTTGTATTTGATATCGAATTGGATTTTGGGTTTGTTGTGAATGGTGTCTTAAATAACACTGTTCTTAAACCCAGTTGAGAATAGAATAAATCTTTTAATTAAGATTTGGAGAAGTTTACCAGTTAATTAATATTTAATTGGAATTGAATAAAAGAATTGGATTTTTGGGTTTATAGTGAACGGTGTTTTAAATAACATTTGTTCTTTAACCCAATTAACAATGAAGAATGTGATTTGGAATTTATAGATCTTTTTATTAAGATTTATTGGAAATTTTCCAATGTAAAGTTTTCCAATTTAATAAATTGGAATGGAATGGAATTCGATTTGGTAATAATCGAGATAAGCCTCTGTAAAGGAAGACCATTACTATATATGGAATTTGAAAGGCTTTGTCGTTATTCCATTTATATTAATGGTTGGATATAGAAATTTATATCGATTATATATATTGATCTGTTTTCCGTGAAGATCCCATAATTAATGGAATGTGATTTTGGGTTTATCGTGAACTGTGCTTTAAATGACATTGGTTCTTTAACCCAGTTAAAGACAGGATTTATTTCCTAAATGTGAATAATCATTACATAATGATTTTTGGAGATTAAAACTTAGTGGAGTTTTAATGAATCTTTAATTAGATTGAAATGTGAATGTGATAATTTAAATTATCAAATTTGTGAAATGATCGAGAATGGAGTATCACCAATTTTGCTCCAAGCGATGGTTAAATCTTTAAATAGATTTGAATGTGAAACGGTAATTAACTTTACCGATAACACCGTGGTGTTGAATATGGAGTATTACCAGTTTTATTATATAAATTGTGAACATATGACATTCTATGATGTGGATCTTGACCTTATTTATGTGAGATCTATTTTTAACTATTGGATCTAAATCTCTATCTTATCGGATCTATTGTAACTTCTATGACATGCTATGATGTGGATCTTGACCTTATTCGTGTTAGATCTATTTTTTTACTATTGGATCTGAATTATGCGGACATCTAAATTATTAATCAGATCTAGTTTGTCACCTTATGCCTATCATATTAGATCTAAACCAGTTGGACATCTAAATTGTTAATTTAGATCTTGTTATGCTTTTTATGACATCATAGTTATGTTAGAATTAGTTAACTGCCACAAGTTCATCAGATTTATGCTCATATGTCCACCTTGTCACCATGCTAGTTTATGTTTATGCTAGAACAATCACTATTGTCATTTTTCCCATCAACTTTCCCATTTGTTGTTTATGGCTAGGCTACTCTCTAGCCTAGATTCCGCCAAATATATGCGAATGCATTAGTTAGGAAACGGGGGAAAAAGGTTAGCATTGGCATTATTTAAATAATGTTTATATGAATTGGACATATAATTCAAAATGGGGATAAAGGGGCACAATCACTTATAAAGACATAGGTAAGAATTGTATAAGAATGAAATGTCTAATAATTACTATTAGAAATTGTAATTGCACTTATGACACGAGGTTAGGTTGCATTAATGGTGGAAGTCTTCCCGTACCCGACCGGCATATCCAACAACCACTAATGTTGAACCTAATGTGAGAGGTCTAAGTTCGCAAATACGAGACGGGCTATGACATGAGGTTAGGCCCAACTTGTGGAAGAAGTCTGCCCAGACCCGACCGGCATATCCAGCATCCATAAGTTGTAGGCCTAATGTGGGAGGTCTAGCCCATTATAAACCATAAGTGGACAAGGTAATGAATTGGACTACATAACCTAATCTAATCCATAAGGGATTGTATGAATATGAACTAAAGATAGGGTTAAGTAAAATTGATTGGACAATGGATGGGATAAGCAAATTTGGAGGGGGTGAGTGATATTTACATATAGGCCCACAGACTTAACCCGATAAGGTTATGTAATTAAAGACCCCTAGTGGTATACATAACCGATGGAAATAATAAAGATATGTAATTAAAGACACTTAGTGTTATACATAATCAAATGCAAAACCTAGTGGGGGATACAAGACAAAGGGGAGAGCTTGTATCATATTCTGTGGGACCTGTTTCATCCAGTAACCCGGAGTAGGTGTCAAAACATGTACTCCATACTAAGTCAGAGAAGGTGAACACTTACTGGACTGATTGTAAGAGATTCAAACGTGGAGGATAGTGTTGGCGGCACAAACCGACTGGGCCAAGCGTGCATGAGTTAGGCAGAAGGGGATAAGACGACCGTGACACCTGTAGATACGGGGCTGTGCATATCAGCGAGGTGTTGCCACTTTAGGACGTGATACATCCTACGGTGGGGCCAGCACAGAGTATCTATGCGGATTAGGGAGCCGATCGATTAGGGTAGTAGTTAGGGTACACTTGGACGTATGCCTAAGTCTACCACCTTATAGTGGAAGGGATCATCTCATTCTGGATATACTAGTAATAGTGCAGAGTAATCATTTTAGGGAAGCGTATACACCTTATCCTTTTTACCTTGTCACACCTGTCTTTTATGTAGTAATCTCCCTTATCCACTTTATGTGCCTGTCATGCTACTTTTATTTATTTACTTGCTAAAAGTAACTAGACTCACCAGGCTTTATGTCTGACCCTTTTTGTTTCTCCTTCTTTCTTCCGTTCCCACCCCCAAGTTCTTAGGAAGGAAACACTCAGGCTTAACCGTGATTCTGCTTACTTTTGCTGGAGCTGCTGATATGTATGGCTCAAGCTCCTATCCTTGTTGCTATGCCTATATTCTGTTTTTGGGGAGTTTTATTTCTTTTATGTACTCTGATTTTTTTTGAAGTACAAGACAGTAGCTTTTATGTTGTAATGGGATTTTTTTTGGACCACGGTATCTTATGATAAATAAAGTTTTTATTCCGCTGTTATTATATATGTCTGTCTTGTAATATTTCCGTTTTGTTTACTATAACGCTCCACAAAACTTAATGCATTCCCTTTGTGAGTGACATTAACGGACGTGGGGTGTCACAGTTGGTATCAGATCTGAAGGTTACCAGATTAGATAAAAGTTTTTGAAAGCTATTTTCAAAAAGGTTTTAAAAGAAAGCATTTTCAAAAAGAAAAGTTCGTTTTGAAAAACATTCCCCAAAAATCCATAAGTAATATATTTCGATACCTTGTCTGAATCTCTTTCGTTTTCTTTTTCAGCATATCTGAGGAACCCAACATTCCAGAGGGCATTGAGATACCAGCATGGTTCCGTAGGTATCTGGAGGCCACGGCGCCTGCCGAAGGCTAAGGAAACGTTTCTCCCCTAGCTGCACACATTGTTCCTCCTCCTCCTTCGTGTGCAGACAACTCCTTAAAGATCTGCAAAGATTTCCATGCTATGGGAGGGAAGCCGTTTCATGGAACCGAGACGTTTGTGGAAGCTAGGAACTGGCTCAAGGAGACCGAGGATTTGTTTGTAATCTTTGAAGTAGAGGATCAAAGAAAGATTCAGTTAGCTGCTTGGCTATTAAAGGATGAAGCTTCATTTTGGTGGGAGGTAACCCAAGTAGGTCATCCAACGGAAACTTGAGATGACTTTAGAAAGAGGTTTCAGATGAAATTCCTTTCCAAAGCTGAGAAGAGCATGCAGATGGAGAGGTTCTTAGCACTTTAAAAGGGAACCTGACGGTTAAAGAGTATGTGAAAAAATTTAACCAACTGGCAAGATTTGGACTGGAACTGGTAAACACTCCGCATAAGAAGGCTTTACGGTTTGCTAAAGGGCTAAATGAACCCCTTCATGGGTTAGCCATGTCCCACATCCCAATGGAAGCCACCTTTGAAAGACTTGTTGATATGGCCTTGATGTATGAGGAAGAGAAAGGGGAAAAGAAGGAGGTTAAAGCTGAGGAAACAACGCAAAACAAGAAGACATGGCCCAAGAAATGACAACACCAACAATAAAAGAAGAAAGGAGGAAAGAATGACAAGGGTAAGGAGAAAAGAAAGTGTCACAGTTGTGCAAAAGAAGGTCACTTGATCAAATACTATAAAAGAAGGAAGAACACTTGCTTCAACTATGGATAGGTCGGACACTTTGCTAGAGAGTGCCCAAAGAAACAGGGATCATAGGGACAAGGTCAAAGGGCAGGAACTTCTGGAGGGCATGTGCATGCTCTCGCGATCAGTGGTCCTGATAGAGGTAGAATTTTTTTTATGGAAGGTTTAATTTCTCTTTCAAACCATCCTATAAGAACTCTTTTTGATTATGGCGCTTCACATTCATTTATATCTAGTTCTATGGTTAAATCTCTGCACTTAATTACTATATGGTAGTGGATCCCGTAGCTGTCTCAAACCCCATTGGTGGTTCGGCACATTTATCTATGACTTGTCGGGGTTTGAGGATATCTATGTTAGGCGTCGAGTTTGAATGCGACGCATATGTGCTCGGGTTTATGGGCCATGGGTTGATTCTAGGAATGGATTGGCTTACCATGTATGGTGCCATTCTGGATTGTGAAAGGAGGGTCGTTAAGCTTCTAACTTGTTATGGGAGGACCCTCGAGATTTTTTGTGACCCCCAAGGGTCTGTTATGCTTAGTTTCCTAGAGTCTCTTGATGAATCTATCGATGATCTGCAATCTTTTCTAGTAGTTCGAGACTACTCTGATGTTTTTGACGAGGCACGGGGTTTACCTCCGAGGCACGATCTCGATTTTCGTATATATCTGGTGGACAATGCAAAGCCAGTTGCATTATCAGTGCACCATATGGCTCCAAGGGAAAGGAGGGAACTGAGTAAGCAAGTACGGGAGCTACTTGAGAAAGGATTTATCAGACGAAGCATATCTGAATGGGGTGCTCCAGTTGTATTCGTAACTAAGGCGGATGGTTCGCTTCATTTGTGTATGGACTATAGAGAATTGAACGAGCTCACAAAGAAGAATAGGCATCCACTTCCAAGGATAGACGACTTGTTTGAACAGCTTGTTGGGTCCTCAGTATTTTCTTAGTTAGACTTGGCCACGGGTTTTCATCAGTTGAGGGCGGCTGAGGACAATATAGACAAGACTGCTTTTAGGACTCCAGATGGTTTCTTTGAATGGCTAGTTATGCCTTTTGGGCTGACGAATGCACCTGCCTATTTTGTTGATATAATGAGTAGGGTGTTTCGGAAGTTCCTAAATAAATTTGTCGTAGTCTTTGTTAATGACATTTTGATCTTCTTCAAGAGCGAAGAAGAGCATGCCTACCATTTGGGAGAAGTTTTGAAAACTCTCTATGACCATCAGCTTAAGGAAAAGTTCTCCAAATGCCATTTTTGGAGAAAGGAGGTGAGATTCTTAGGGAATGTAGTCTCCAAAGAAGGGATGGCTGTGGATCCCGCAAAAGTAGTTGCGGTGCAAGATTGTTAGATTCCTAAAAATGTAACAGAGGTGAGAAGCTTTCTTAGGTTGGCAGGTTATTATAGGAAGTTCATTAAGGTTCGCGAAGATATCAGCCCCACTCACCAGGATGACGAAGAAGAACTTGGCATTTTCATGGGATATAGATTGTGATGTTGCCTTCCAACGTTTGAAGAGGGCTCTTACAAAGCCCCAGTCTTGACTTTGCCCGATAGGAACAAAGTGTCTAGAGTTTACACTGATGCATGTGGTACAGGGCTTGGTGCGGTTCTGATGCAAGAAGGGAAAGTAGTGTGTTATGGGGGTAGACAATTGAGAGTTCATGATAAGAACTACCCCACCCATGATCTAGAGCTAGCTGCCATAGTATTCGCGCTAAAGACGTGGCATCATTATTTACTTGGAGAGAAGTTCGAGTTATACACCGATCAGAAATCTCTCAAGTATCTCTTCTCATAGAAAGATCATAATTTAAGGCAATAAAGGTGGATGGAGTTCTTAACTTCTTATGATTTTGAGATTGCTTATACCCCTAGCAAGGGTAATGTGGTGGCTGACGCACTAAGTTGGCAGAGGATGGCCTTGAGTCCTCTGTTTGTGGAGAGGAAGAGCTTGGAGTTCATCTTAACTTTTAATTTTAGACCCTCCATCGAGATTTTGCCTCATTTATTTGCATCACTAGAAATACAACCAACTCTTATGGATCAGATAGGAGCTTTGCAGCAAGGTGACCCACGGATTTTAGACATAATGAATAAGCTTAAAAAAGGGGAGACTTCTAGTCACCTCAGTCGATATACCATAGATGAAAATGGGTGGTTGCGACGGGATGGAAGGCTTTGTGTTCCTCAAACTAGAAGCTTGATAAAGGCAGTCCTAGAAGAAGCCCATCATTGTAAGATGACTATTCATCCAGGCGGTGATAAGATGTACAGAGACATGAAGAGGGTTTACTTTTTGGCCAGGAAGAAGAAAGATGTGGCCGAATTTGTTTCTCAATGTTTAGTTTGACAGTAAGTCAAAGCTGATCGAAAGAAGCCCGGTGGTTTACTTCATCCTTTGAAGGTTCCAAAGTGGAAATGGGAGAGCGCCTCTATGGATTTCATAGATGGTTTGCCTAGATCGAAGAAAGGCAACACCAGTATCTCGGTTGTGGTAGATAGACTCACTAAAAGCGCTCACTTTATTCTAGTTAAGAGTAAGAGGACGACATCATGGTTTGCAGCAATCTATGTCCAAGAGATAGTTCGTCTTCATGGGGTACCTTCCAGCATCGTGAGCGATCATGACCCCATCTTCACCAGTGAATTTTGGAGGAGCTTGCAAGAAGCATTAGGTACACAGTTGTGTTTGAGCACCGCTTATCATCCTCAGACCGATAGGCAGACGAAGAGGGTGAACAGAATTCTTGAAGATCTTTTAGGGCTGTGTATCCTAGACTTCAGAGGCACTTGGGAAAAGCACTTCCTTTAGTAGAGTTTGCCTATGACAATAGCTATCAAGCCAGCATCGGCATGGCACCCTTGGGAAAAGCACTGTTAGGACGACCCTGTAGATCACCAACTTGTTGGTGGGAATCTACAAAAAGATTATTACTTGGACCAGATATAGTTAGGGAAACGTCCGAGAAGATTGACCTTATTCGACGGTGGATGAAGACGGCCCAAGATAGGTAAAAATCCTATGCAGACAAGAGAAGGACTGACATCAAATTTGAAGTGGGTGATTTAGTTTTTTTTATCAAAGTGTCAACTCTGAGGAATGTAGTTCACTTCGAATCGGTAGGGAAGTTGGCATCTAGGTTTGCGGGACCATTTCCCATAATCGAAAGGATTGGACAAATGGCCTATAGAGTAAAGCTTCTAGAAAATTTATCCAGCATTCATGATATTTTCCACATTTCTCATTTGGGTAAGTGTTTGCATGACACCGCGGAAGTTGCTGAGCCAAGCATATTTGAAGAAGTGGAAGTAGAGAGGGATGCGACAGTCAGACGAGTCCCTACCCGTATACTTGGATCATAGGTTAAGAAGCTATGCAATAAAGAGATCAAGCTGATAAAGGTTCTTTGGGGAGATAACCCGAAGGATGCAACTTGGGAGACCGAAGACAAGATTCAGGCTTCGTACCCTTTTCTTTTCGAGGGTATGTTCTTAACTCCTTTTCCAAAAATTTACATGTGCTTGTTTCCATCATTTAAATATATCCTACCCATAGTTTCTTAGACCTTTAGATAGGAATCCTATGGATGTAAACATGTGTTTGAGACATGTTATGTTTGATGGATGCAAGTGGATGCCAGTGTTTGCTAGTGGGTCCCTGTGGATGCATATACACACATTAGGCACTTGATTGGCTCAATCACTCTCATACTGCATATGGATGTATGTGCATCTTCTTTTCTTTTATGGATGGACATGGATGTATTAGCATATGGATGTTGCATTTGGACGAATGAGTGTGCACACATATAGAACTCGCATGTTATAATAGGATTATTCGCATACGTATTGGATACATGGCACTAACATGCATTGCATTAAGGAGGTCAACTGGATCAATAGACCGCATGATCTTCGCATTAGTATTGAGACATATACACACACCTTTGCATATATTCATATAAGCATTAAAATCTTTATGGATAGTGGATGCCAGTGATTGATGGATGAATATATGGATGATGGTTGGTAGGATATGCATTCTTCTCAACTTAGAGATTTTGGGGATGAAATCCTTTGAGTAGGCGAGAATGCAACACCCCGTATTTTTAATGCTAAAAGAGGATAAATTGAATAATAATTAATTTAATATTCAGAACTAAGGGAAACAGACTGCGCCATTGCATCTGTCTCGAAATTCTGGTCAAGATAGACATTTGGTTTGCGTAAAACGGACACCGTATAAAGAAGTTATGAGGATTTTAAGTTTGTATACGCGTAAAAGAATTATATATACATATGAGTTAGATATGAGTCAGAACCTTATCCACAAAGGGTTCAAAAATCAAAATCTTGTAAGGTGGCAAATTTCCCGCTCTAGGGGGTCGACCCCCCTTAAGGGGTGTCAACACCAGAGTCGACCCCTCTACAGGGGTGTTTACACCCCTAGGGCTGACGTGGTAGTTGATTTCAGAGGTGCTGGCAGCTATAAATATGTTTCCATTTCTCTTGTTTTCTTCATTGGAAATCATGGAGGCCAAATGCTACTGGTGTCTAAACTGAGACGACCCTATTTTCTACAACAATCAACTTAAGCAAATTAGTTAGAGATTCAAGATCCATTCTTTCTCTATTTTCTAATCCAAACACTGTGAGTTATTAGTTGCTTTTATATTTAAATATTTAAAAGTAAACATGATATGACTATTGTTTGGATTTGTTCATGTGCCTGTATTATATTGGATCCATTATAAATTGTGAACATATGACATTCTATGATGTGGATCTTGACCTTATTTGTGTGAGATCTATTTTTAACTATTGGATCTAAATCTCAATCTTATTGGATCTATTGTAACTTCTATGACATGCTATGATGTAGATCTTGACCTTGTTCGTGTTAGATCTATTTTTTTTACTATTGGATCTGAATTATGTGGACATCAAAATTATTAATCAGATCTAGTTTATCACCTTATGCCTATCATATTAGATCCAAACCAGTTGGACATCTAAATTGTTAATTTATATCTTATTATGCTTATTATGACATCATAGTTATGTTAGAATTAGTTAACTGCCACAAGTTAATCAGATTTATGCTCATATCTCCACCTTATCACCATGCTAGTTTATGTTTATGCTAGAACAATCACTATTGTCATTTTTCCCATCACCTTTCCCTTTTATTGTTTATGGCTAGGCTACTTTCTAGCCTAGATGCCGCTAAATATATGTGAATGCGTTAGTTAGGAAACGGGGGAAAAAGGTTAGAACTGGCACAATTTAAATAATGTTTATATGAATTGGACATATAATTCAAAATTGGGAAAAAGGGGCAAGGTCACCTATAAAGACATAGGTAAGAAATGGATAAGAATGAAATGTCTAATAATTACAATTAGAAATTGTAATTGCATTTATGACACGAGGTTAGGTTGCATTAGTGGTGGAAGTCTGCCCGGACCCGACCGGCATATCCAGCAACCACTAATGTTAAACCTAATGTGAGAGGTCTAAGTTCGCAAATACGAGACAGGCTATGACACGAGATTAGGCCCAACTTGTGGAAGAAGTTTGCCTGGACCCGACCGGCATATCCAACATCCATAAGTTGTAGGCCTAATGTGGGAGGTCTAGCCCATTATAAACCATAAGTGGACATGGTAATGAATTGGACTACATAACCTAATCTAATCCATAAGGGATTGTATGAATATGAACTAAAGATAGGGTTAAGTAAAATTGATTGGACATTGGATGGGATAAGCAAATTTGGAGAGGGTGGGTGATATTTACATATAGGCCCACGAACTTAACCCGATAAGGTTATGTAATTAAAGACCCCTAGTGGTATACATAACCAATGGAAATAATAAAGATATGTAATTAAAGACACCTAGTGGTACACATAATCAGATGGAAAACCTAGTGGGGGATACAAGACATAGAGGACAGATTATATCATATTGTGTGGGACCCGTTTCATCCGGTATCCTAGAGTAAAAACATATACTCTGTACTAGGTCGAAGAAGGGGCTCGCTTACTGGACTGATTGTAAGAGATCCAAACATGGAGGATGGTGTGGGCAGCGCAAACTGATCGGGCCATGTGCGTGCATGAGCTAGGCAGAAGGGGATAAGACGACCGTGACACCTGTAGATATGGAGTTGTGCATATCAGCGAGGGGTTTATACTTTAGGACATGATGCATCCTACGGTGGGGTTAGCACAGAGTATCTACGTGGATTAGGGAGCCGATCGATCAGGGTAGTAATTAGGGTACACTTGGACGTATGCCTAAGTCTACCACCTTATAGTGGAAGGGATCATCTCATTCTGGATATACTAGTAATAATGCAGAGTAATCATTTTAGGGAAGCTTATACACCTTTTCCTTTCTGCCTTGTCACACCTGTCTTTTATGTAGTAATATCTCTTATCCACTTTATGTGCTTGTCATTCTACTTTTATTTATTTACTTACTAAAAGTAACTAGACTCGCCAGGCTTTATGTCTGACCCTTTTTGTTTCTCCTTCTTTCTTCCGTTCCCCCTAGGCTCTTAGGGAGGAAACACTCAGGTTTGACCGTGATTCTGCTTACTTTTGCTGGACCTGCTGATATGTATGCCTCAAGCTTCTATCCTTGTGGCTATAGCTATATTTTTTTTGGGGGAATTTTATTTATTTATGTACTCTGATATTTTTTTTGAAGTACAAGAGAGTAGCTTTTATGTTGTAATGGGATGTTTTTTTGGACCACGGTATCTTATGATAAATAAAGTTTTTATTCTGCTGTTATTACATATGTATGTATTGTAATATTTCTGTTCTGTTTACTATAATGCTCCACGAAACTTAATGCATTCCCTTTGTGAGTAACATTAACGGATGTGGGGTGCTACAACCTCTCTCCTGTATTGGACATATGGAAGGAGGAATAAGGTGCCTTCGGTTTCGTTCAGACCCAGAAAGGACTTGCAAATGGATTGTATGCCTAACATTGTATTCCTTTATATTGTATTCGTTGATCTCTGCTAAATTTATATATATATCTGTTTGGTGGGGGATAATTTATTCTCTTTCTTAACACCCTTCTCCGAGACATATGAGCGTAAAGGTTATATATCGGCCGAAATCAGTGGTACAGTATGGATTGACAGTGTGGCATGCTGAGTCGCATGTGATAAAGGCTTTTGTTGAAAAGCAGGGCCTTGTGGTTGATGATCAAAGCATGGCTTTAAATAGCATAACTTTCTGTATAGCGTTAATTCGCGAGCCTCACATCCCGGTATGAACCAGAAACTAGAGAGGACCTCTGGGAGGACATGCAATTCTTTCTAGCTAGGAGTGGTGTCATGCTATGGAGCCCAGACATTTTACTCATGTGGATGTTGCATATTATTTGATGGATAGAGAGGTGCCTCGGATATATCGGTCACTACGGGGCCGATGGATGATATGGTCGACATACTGACCATTACGCCCCATAGGCGGAGAAACGTATTGTTCAGGAATTATTAATCCACTAACGTAAGTGTTGAAGCGGCCCTGACGCTCCAAGGACTTGACCGAGTACTTTTCCTGAGACATGGTAGGCTAGATTGTCTCGAATCCGGTCAAGACGATCCCTTGCCTTGGTTCATGATGGAAATCCAACTTCCAATACGACATTTCGGTTTTAATTGTAGAACTAGTATGGCGACATGATATATGGTACCCATGCCGTCTATGATTGATACATTTATATTTGAAGTTGTTTTTAACACTATGCACTTATAATAGTATCGAATGATTTGTTTTAAATGTTCCAAGCATTCTTTGGCTATTATAAGGTAAAATTATATCCTCCGGCTTGCGTTGCATTGTGTGATGGGGCCTGAGTCTTTCATTTTGTTTAATTAGCATTGCGTTGTTTTTTTGTGCACTGGTATTCTTGGGGGTAAACCTGTTCCATGTTATACAGCGTGGTCCCTTGATTAACTATACTTAAAAATCAAGTAATAATTGTTTTTAGTTCTCACACCTGTCCCATGACTGACCTGGAGTTTATTGTTTTGACCTAAACTCTGAGTGCCCCTGTTTTCCATATGGGCAGCATAGTAGTTTTGGTTTTGCATACTTATTTTTACAAGATCTTAGTTTACAGTTGGAGCTATATTTAGAAAGCTCTGTATCCGTGTATTTCTTTAAGTTGTGTTATATATTATTTTTCCACTGCTTTGTAATTTGAATCTATGATATTTATCAAATGTATATTATTTATTCATGCTCTGTTATATTCTTGTACTTTGATGTAATTGTTGTAATAGCAATGAAATGTTCTGTTGTTTGCATTCCGATTTGTCGTGTTCTCAACTCAACCAAGGCTTTTCCGTAAGGGCAAGTTTGGGTCGTTTCACCCTTCATGACTGCCCAAAGTACCCCTGCTTTGAGTCTGCTAGAACTTACGATAACGATAATCTCCCAGCCTTTGTATCTCTAGTCATCATCGCCGATGACTATTCCCAAACTCAAGTCCCACTCGAGTAACCATTATCCACAACCCAACGCCTTTTTAGCTATCTACATATTCGTTGCTTTGCACCGATCAGCGAACACGTCACATCACTTCGAACATCCTCGTCTGGACTCTTATCGAAGTTACAACATCGTTGAACCAAACAACAATCAAAATAAGGTTCAACTTCAACAACCAAGTCATCATTACTCGAGCCGAGTCATCACGACCAACCAGGCCATTCTCCATAAGACCCACCGACCCGACACTTCACGCCTTGGACGATTGACCAAGCATTCAATCCATTCTGGCTCGCTCAACCTTTCGCACGACCAACCCAGTGTTTCCATGCCCACCCAAGCCCTGCGCACGACCGACCCTTGCTGGAGTCTGGACTTGCTCGACCGAACCCTCTCCTCTAGGCTCACTCGACTAACCATTCTTCTCCGGACTTGCTCGACTGAAACAACCATCCAGAAACGCACGACCGACCCCTTCTTTTCTTCAAGCTCGCTCGTCTGACCCACAACCTGGCTTGCTCGAGCCTTCTTTCCGTCTTGTTTCCTAAGAAACCACACCATGATGCGCGACCGACCCCATACGTGCGACCCAAAACCTACACCACTCCAGTGCAACTCCAATTTCGACCAAAACTCCGCCAATCGATATAATCGACGAAACCAACTCATATGATTCATTCAATACAACCACAAGCATGTTATGAAACCAACGACATCACCAATTTGGCAATTTCATCAATAATTGTGTGAAATTCACTAGAATCACCATAACAGTAAATATGAACAAAACTATAGATATAACTCGCATAATCATATGGAATAGCATAGAAATTACCGCTTTAAACTTACTAAAATAGATCATAAGGTGTTTCATATGAAAATGGACTTAAAATGATATAGATCTATGGTTAAACGCTTGAATACGATGAAAAACATGATCAAACATTCATAAACTTCATTGAATCCATGTGAGTGATGCAAATCACTCACCGATTCTCTAAAATTAGCTAAAATCAATGCAATATGATTCCTAACAGCAAGCAATTTGAACAAACCCCTTATCTGCGGAACTCTTTCTTAAATTGGTGTAGATCTAGCCTCCAATGGTGTAAACCTTCGATTTCCATCCTTTAGAGGTTATTTTAATGGTGGAAAGGTGCTAGAGGAAGGAGGAACATAGGCCACCTAATGAGAGAATAGAGAAACTAAAAAATTTCTCATACCTTCCATCCCTTGTTTATACCCTTCCATTAGCCCACCAATGGGTCTTCCCAAATCAGCCCATTGTGGCTCTCCAAACCTGAACAATCGACTAAAAACCTTAAAATAGCGATTCCTCCCAAACCGTTGAGCCAAACCTTTAATGCAACCACTCTATGGGAAGACAGTCATCATTTCCTTTCCAATGGCACAGGTCTCACCTTCTGATTCGACCTGAGTCAAAAGTTATGCCCTGTACAAGACTAACATGGGTAAAATGGTCACAAACAAAATTGGTAAAAATTATGGACATGTCCCATATCCCCATTAGCAACATATTAAAATATGAAAATGATCCAACCCTCAGGGAATAAAATAAAAATATTTTACGATCCTATGATACATAAAATGTTGGCTGTTACATTCTCCTCCCTTTAAGAATTCCGCCTCCGAAATTCCAAGCAAACCCAAGCAACCACCATAATTCTGCATGCCTATAATCCATGAGAAGCTAACTCTATCATCCAAACTAGCAATCATCAAGCCATACATCCGTAGCCTTATCCTAGCACGTGGAACACTATCAGACAACAACAAGATACAACGATACGAGACTAAAGGGTCCTACCAACGAAGAGTTATGAATGAGTACTCTTCATGCTCTCTTCCATCTCCCACGTACAATTGTCGCCATCTTCGCTCCATTATACCTTGACTAGCTTAACCGTCTTCCTCCTAAGCTGTTTCATGTCATTCCCCATAACATGAAATGACTTACGGGGTTTCGTAACTACGGTTTCTACTTCTAGGTCTTCGTACTTCTCTAGAGATACCACCACATTCAAATCATGCACAAATTTCCGTAGAAACGACACATGGAACACATTATGCACACTCGACATCTTCTCAGGTAACTCCAATCTATATGTGAGCTTTCCAATTCGTTCAATTATCGGAAATGGTCTAACGAACCTTGGAGCTATCTTTCCTTTACTTCTGAATCGAACCACATGCTTTAATGGCGAAATCTTCACAAAAACCATATCACCAACATCGAATTCCAAATCTTTTCGACATTTATCAACATAACTTTACTGACGATCTTGGGAGGCCTTCATTCATTGTTGAACGATCTCATACAATCCGAGGTCTCTCTAATCGTCTCAGGCCCAAGTACCAACTTATCTCCAGTTTCTAACCAACATGCTGGAGAATTGCACAACCTTCCATACAATGCCTCGTATGGTGCCATCCCATTGCTCAACTGGTAGCTATTATTATATGCAAACTCAACTAAATGTAGATGGTTTTCCATGATCCTACGAAGTCTAACACACAAGCCCTTAGGAGATCTTCCAAAACTCGATTGACCCTCTCGGTTTGACCATCAGTTTGGGGATGTTAAACACAACTCGGTTCCCAAAGCTTCTTGAAAACTCTTCCAAAATCCACTCGTAAATAATGGATCTTGATCACTTACTATGCTCTTTGGGATACCATGGAATCGAAATTTCCATTTCACATACAGTTCAGCCAACTTTGATGTCGTCCTAATCGACTTGACAGGAATGAACCTTTCATTTTTGCTCAAATGATCCATGATGACCCAAATCCCTTCGTTTCCTACCATGTTCTAGGTAGTCAATCAATAAAACCCATCGATATCTGCTCCCACTTCCACATAGGAACTTCTAATGGCTAAAGAAACCACTCGGCTTCTTTTGTTCAGCTTTTACCAACTGACATTTCATGCATTTAGAGATATCCTTTCCAATATCCTGCTTCATCGCCTCCCAGTAGTAAACACGCTTCATGTCCTGATACATCTTTTTACCACTGGGATGAATCATCAACTTTGAGTGGTGACATTCCCTCAAAACCTCATCTCTCAATCCGTCAATATTGGGAACAACTATTCGCCCTTGCTTTCAAAGCCATCCTTCTCGATTGACTTCGAACTCTTTATTCTCTTGTTCTAGCTTTTGGATAAACTCGACAAGCTTAACATCTTTCTTTTGGCGCTCGCCAATCCTCTCGATAAGAGTAGGTCTTATCGATAAGCTTGCCAACATTGCAGGTCCCAATTTACACCTTGGCCTGAAATCAAATCTTGCCAAGTACTCGAGGCTCTTCCATATGGAAAACATCACTCCTAAACTTGCGTGTCTTTGGCTCAGTGAATCTGCAACTGTGTTACCATTGCTAGGAGTATAGGCTATACCGAAATCATACAATGCCAGAAACTCTAACCTCCGTTGCTGCCGAAGATTCAAATTCTTTTGGGAGAAAAGATACTTCAATGACTTGTGATTTGTGAACAACTCGAATCGAACTACCAATAGGACTTCCAGTAACAACATGGCCTGAGAACCTCACTTCACCCTTCCAGAAGTGACACTTCGAAAACTTTGCTCTCAGTTGATGCTTTCATAGGATTCCCAACACTACTCTCAAGTGTGTCTTGTGCTCTTACTTATTCCGAGAGTAAACCAGAATGTCATCCACGAACACGAGCACAAACTTGTTAAACTGATCTCTGAAAACTCTATTCATAAGATCCACAAAGTATGCTGGCACGTTAGTCAACCCGAATGGCATCACCAACTATTCGAAGAAACCGGATGGTGTCCTAAAAGCAGTCTTCGGCACACTATCCGTAGCCACTGTCAACTGATGAGATCCCGTTGCCAAATCCATCTGAGAAAACACTTTAGCCTCGTGAAGCTGATCTAACAAGTCGTCAATCCTTGGCAATGAATACTTGTTCTTCTTAGTTACCTTGTTCAGCTCACGATAGTCCACACATAACCTTAACGAGCCATCTGCCTTGGTTGTAAACACAACTGATGCACCCCATCCGGAAACACTTCTCCGAATGAATCCCTTTCCTAGAAGGTCACGAACTTGCACATCCAACTCTCGTTGTTCCTTAGGCGTCATCCGCCTAAGGGGCATAACAATTGGTCTAGCACCTTCAACCAAATCGATCCTAAGCTCAATCTCACGATGCGTGGGCAACCCTTTGACCTCGTCAAAGACATCCTCATACTCATTAGCGATAAGCACAGATGACAAGTCTTTTTGTGGAATAACAAGCGAATATAGATAGATAATAAAGACACCCTCTTCGCACTTTCATCGTATCAACACCTTTCGCCCATCCACATCCCCGACACTCACCTCTAGCTTCTCACAATTCACCCTCGCCGCATACCTCTTGAGCCAATACATGCCCAAGATGATCCCAAACCCAGCGAAGTTAAGAACAAACCAATTGCACACAAAAGAGCAACCATGACTCAACAAAACTAGACCACGGAAAATCATGCAAAGATTAGACGAACCCCCAATTGGATTAGTCATGATCAATGGTCTATCACAAATCTTGGGTTCCAACCTCAAACGACACACAAGCTCATTGCAAATGAATGGATGTGATGCTCCAGTATCAAAAAGTACACGAACTAAAATACCGTTAACAGAAAAAGTACCTTGCACCACGACACCATTTCCCTTCTCCTCAACAGTAGGAGCTCTTGAAGAAGATGGCATGACTTCCAAAGCGTATTCCTTCATGTCCTGCTAGCCCTTAGCTGATTCTTGACAATCCTTCTTGAGATGCCCAGGCTTGCCACAATTGTGACACTTCCTCTCAACTTTCAGATTTTTGCACTCGTTAGCAAAATGGCCTTTCTGCTAGCAGTTAAAGAAAACCAACTCACTCTTAAGTTTCTTTTATCCATTCTTCCCTTACTGTTGTTGCTTCTTCCTTTTCTTATTGTTACCACCTTGTTGTGGTTTCTGAGCTTCCTTGGGTGTAGCGACAACAATTATTTCTTTAGGAAACAAGCTCTCATGATGAACAGCCTTTTCCATGAGCTTCTCAAATGAATCGTCAAGATGATCTACCAGCGGCTTTCCTACGTAAGCATCCAAACCCAAGACAAACTTCTCATTCTACTGATATGGTGTATCAATGTATGAACGAGCATTTCTAAAAAAAGCTTTGAAATCAGAAATGTAGTCAAGAACTGATCTTTCGTTCTACTTCAACTCTACAAACTTCTTGAAGAGAACGGACTTTTGAGCAATGGAGATAAACTTTGCTTCAAACTTAGCTTGGAATTTTTCCCATGAAATCTCCTCTTCTGGAGTCTCAAGTGTAACCAAATTTCACTACTTCATGGCCCTGCCTTGCTGCTGCCTTGATGTAAGCTTTCTTTTTATTGCATCCTCAATACCCAAGTCTTCAAAGATTCGGACACATGAATTGTAACACCCCACCTCCGTTAAGGTCACTCACAAAGGGAATGCCTTAACTTTGGTGGAGCATTTTAGTAAACAGAACAGAAACTTACAAGACAGATAAAACAGTACTTGAATTTTTTTAACTTTATTACAGTAGAAGCAGAAATCAATATGGTTACATCCTTTCAAATCTCAGAATTCAAGTACAAATATCAGTCTTGTACAAAAGCCTTCAAAATGCATGTTTTAAAATCATAATCCCCATAGAACGGGAGCTATACAGAGCCAAGCCATACTTTAAGCACTTCAAGCAGAGAGAAATCAAGCTAAATTATTCCCTCCTTGGATAACCTGGGGGGAACGAAAGAAAGGAGGCGAAACAACAAGGGTCAGACAAAAAGTCTGGCAAGTCCAGTGACTTTCAGCATATGAACAGATAATAATAATATGACATGAACATAAAACTGGATGAGAGATAACTGTAACAGGTGTAGCAGATATAACAGAAGAACAGAATGACATAGACTATTGCTTTACACTTCTCTGCACTAATACTAGTATAACAGAATTAGGTGTCACCCTAATGTCTAAACTGAAACAGAAACAGGTACAGAATAATTTCCATGCTAGTAAGGGGCCTTTACCACCCGATCAGAAACAGACAGAAGCAGAATGTAGCATAAGGTGTACACTAGTAATTGGGCCTTTACCACCCGATCAGACGGTACCACGCAGAAACAGACAGGTGTTGCCACCCAACAGAAACAGACGGTACCAACAGAAACAGACAGAACTAAGTGTACCCTAAAACCCTACCCCAAGCGATCGGCTCCCTAATACATAAATACCCTGTGCCAGCCCCACCAAAGGGTGTATCATTCCCTAAAGTGGCAACCTTTGAATGACACAGACCTATTTACAGATGTCACGGCGTCTTACATCCTCAGAGGCAGACCGGGATCCATGCACGCACATGACCCGGTTGGAACGCACCATCAACACCCCTCGCCATTATCAGAATGAACCGCTTATAATTAGTTCAGTAAGCGTGCCCGGACCCTACCTAATGTTGGGTCAAAGTTTTGATACTAGAAAGGGTTACTGACTAATATGGGTCCCAAACAACAGATGACACAAGTAATTCCCCTCCTAACCTTGTGTCCCCAGACTAACAGATTTCAGCTTAACTTGTCTACAAGTTTCAGACATACAAAACTTAGGTTAACTAGTTCATAGATCAGACAATCAAGTTAACAGGTTTTTAGACTAACGGATCAGATGTTCGGATTAACAGGCTTACAGATTAACTGGTTCCAGATTATCTAACTTTGTATTGGGCCAACGGATTCACGAAACAGGTTCATTAAATTCATTAGTCCAGTTGGTTTAACCCTATCCACCCAACACATTTCAGACATCGTATTTATCTCAGATTTTATCTCATATTTTATCTCAGATTTGCATTAATTAAATATTAATGCACAGACCTCTCACATTAGGTCGGTAGCTTGTGGCCGCTGGATATGCCGGGCGGTTCCGGGCAGACTTCTGCAACAAGCCAGACCTAACCTCGTGTCTTGCGCATGTTATGACTAACTTCTCACATTAGAACCTATTGTTTGCGGCCACTGGATGTGCCGGGCGGTTCCGGGCAGGTTTACGCCGCAAACTCATTCTAGCCTCGAGTTAGCCATATTTATCTTTGTAGCCAATTAATTAATAGTTTAGCATTTATGCCTATGCCTAATATACATGCCAATTATTCATAACTATAGTCAATTCAAATTACGCCAATAACAGACTAATTATATCAAAACAACAGATATAGCAGGTAACAGATTTAACATATAACAGATTTTTCAGATTAGGCGACTTAACGGATTTAGCAGATTAAGCAACTTAGCAGATTTTAGCACATAACAGATTAGGCATCTCAACAGACAAATTTAACAGATTAGGCATTTCAATCTTAATAGCAGTCTAGGCCATATAACAGAACTAGCAGTTTAGGCAACTTAGCAAATTAGCAGATTTAGCAGATTTAATATTTCTAAAGGTTCTATTTACATGCCTTGCCTAATCATAAATTAGGCCTAAGTTCATATGCCTACATAATTGTCATGATTCACAATATAAACATATATTCCACGTTTGCATAAATTTACATAGCGCAGAATATGGACACAATTTACCATATAACATATGTTCCAATTTTTGTTAAACTAGCATTTTACATGTAAATTATACCAAATATAATCATTAATTACAATGCATGCCATATATCCAAAAATTCCTATTTATGTGTAATCACAATAATAGATATCCTAATTAATGTAAATCTTTACACCTAACTTTCTATATCCTTCTTCTTTTCAAGTCATGAATCATAATGCAAAATATACCCAACAATCTAAATCTTTAAATTATATCTTCTAAAAATCAGATCTTGACTTTTATATGCATTTTGTCCAAAGTCCCCAATCATATGTAAACATACAATGGTTCCTCTTTTCTTTTATCACAGAATATGCATAGATCTAAATCTAGTTTACAACATATGCTCATTTTTTTCTAATTAATTACAGATCTAAATATCATATGTTCATTTCTCTAATTAGTTACAGATCTAAATTACAACATACTCTATGCATGCAATATATAAATTACATGTTCATAGTCAAATTTATGCATCCAATCCCAAGTCACATGTCCAATATATTTTATGCTTCAGATCTAAATTCATACGTTCAATTCAGTCTTGTCAAATTTCGCATCATTCATTAATTGTCCCAAATTTTGCGTTCATACGTTAATCTCTTTATGAGATTGGGCACAGGCTCGCGGTAGCCTGGCTATAGAAACAGAAAAGAAGAAAGGAATACAGAACAGTCACAGAAAACAGATCTAGCAGAAGAGAATATATATACAACCTCAAACTCAGATTTAAAAGCATATCAAAATTATAATTAACGTTTATAGTGGAGAATAACTGTACTTGCCTTGGTTGGATTAAAGAAAGAACTTTAGTTATTGCAGAATTGTTGCAGAAGCTTTAATCTCTAATTTGAATTGAGTTGCTTAGGTTGATGTTGATTAGCTTCTAGTTTTGATTCCAGCAGAGTAGCGACGCCATTTTTATTTTTAATTAGAAGAAGAGAGCAATGGAGGCTAGAGAATTGTGTAAGAAACCTAGGTTTAGGTTAGGGATGTATTTATAGGAGGATAGGGTGATTTAGAGCCTTTAGATCAGTCCAGAAGTCATCAGAATCGCACAGCTCGAATACACATCATCCAGCCACTCAAAAGAAGACACGTCACCTCAGAACACTCCAGAATTCGGTGCTGGATTTGTATGGGCTCACTTGGCAGGTGCGCCAGTGTATTTTTGTACTGGCGCACTTCACAAGTGCGCCAGTGTATTCTGGCCTGTTTCCGGTTTTTCTGCCTAACTTCGTTCGTCCATATCTTCTTCATACGGACTCCGATTTACGCAAATTCGGACTCTATTTCGCGTATTTTTCCGAGACGAACACAATGGCGCAACCCGTTTCCCTTATTTCTTCTCCTAAAAATTAATTATACCTTGATTTTTAACTCTTATGTTTACAGAAAATACGGGGTGTTACATTCTCCCCTCCTTAGAGGATTTCGTCCCCGAAATCTTCAAGTTAAGAAGAATGTGTCCTACCATCCAATCACCCATCTACTCAACCATCATCCACAAGCATCCATTGTCCTTAGAAAACTTCTAATGTTGTATGAACATATGCAAAAGTGTGTGTATATGTTCCTTATCTAATGCAAAGATTAGGCGGTCTACTGATTCAGTTGACCTCCTTAATGCGAATTATGTCAGTGCCATGAGTCCAACATGTATGCAATAGAATTCTAATGATATATATTATTTCTATATGAGTGCACAATCATTCACTCAAATGCAACATCCATGTGCTGAATCAACCATTTTGCATCCACAAGAATTGAAAAATGCTCACCCATCCATATGCAGTATGAGAGTGTTTTCGAGCCGATCTAGTGCCTAGTGTGTGTATATGCATCAACGAGAAACCACTAGCAACCACTTGCATACACTTGCAACCATCAAACATAACATGTCTCAAACACATGTTTACACCCATTAGTTTCTACCTAAAGGTCGAAGACTCGATCGATAGGATATAGTTGAGTGATGGAAGCGAGTACAGATAGAACGAAAATTTGGTTCCCATTAGACATGGGTCCTAAGTATCAGCCCCAAAGACTGAAACCAACATCAAATTGACACCCAGAGGATTACCTTCTTTAGACAATGTCAAAACTGGAAATCCTATCAAAAGTATTTAGATATTTACAGACTACTGGTATAGATCAGGTTCCCTAATGATTCTTAAGAAGCTAAGCATGATAAAATCATACCCCACGAAAACTCAGAATGTATGCGTCATACTTGACGCCTAACACAGATATCCCTCAAACCCTAATCTCAAACAGATGAGCCATAACCCTTATGGGTCTGAGTCTACAGCGGAATTCAGAAATAATACTAGTATTAAAGTGCAGAGTATCGATTACAAAATCAAAATACCAGAATCAGAAAAAGTCTTAACTCCATAATCAGATAAAGAAATTAAACCTACTATAGAAATTTTCCTATTCCTATCCTAGCCACTAGCCTCGAGAGTGTTTGCCAGCCCTCCTTGCCCTCGTCTCTTCGGGCAGTCCCTAGTGAAGTGTCCCATCTCTCCACAGTTGAAGCAAGTGCCTTTCCTTTTTCTGCAATCCTTGTTCAGATGAGTCGAGCTCCCACAAGTAAAGCACTTTTTCCCCTTCTTATCTTCAGTCTTTTCATCCTTCTTTTGTGTTTCCTTTTTGGGCCCCGCTTTCTTATTCTGTGGTTCTTCCTTCTTTGTCTCTTTCGGGCCCTTGTCTTCCTCGTGCAGTAGTGCCATATCCACCAGTTTCTCGTAAGTTGCTCCCATGGGTACATGGGTCATGGCTAAGCTGTGCAGTGGCTCGTTCAATCCTTTAACAAAGCGGAGAGCCTTTTTATGCTAAGTGTTAACTAAATCCAATCTGAACCTAGCCAGTTGGTTGAACTGGTTGACGTATTCCTTGACCGTCATACTTCCTTGCTTAAGAGATAAGAACTTTTCCAATTGTAAAATTCGTTCAGCTTGCGAGAGGAATTTTGTCTTAAACCTTGTTCTGAAATCCATCCATGTCTCAACTGGCCTCTCGGCGTTAGTGACTTCCCACCAGTAGGAAGCTTCGTCTTTGAGCAGCCATACTGCCAACTGTACCTTCTGCCTATCGTCCACCTCGAAGATAACGAATAGATCCTCAGTTTCTTTGAGCCAATTCCTTGCTTCTACGAATAATTCAGTTCCTTTGAAATCCTTCCCACCCATGGCCCTAAAATCTCTACAGATCTTTGAGAAAGCAATTGCACGAGGAGGAGGTGGAGGAGGGGGATCATTTGCTGGACCTGCAGCGGCGGTCCTAGCCTCAAGATATTGACGAAACCAACCGGGTACATGAACACCCTCTGGTATCTCAGATGCTTCAGACATGCTGGAACGAAAAAGGAAAGGTTCAATACAAAAAGGACTGAAAGAAATATATATGGCTCTTGGGGATCATGTTTTTCAAAGTAAGCTTTATTTTTGAAAATACTTCCTTCCAAAACCTTTTTGAAAATAGTTCTCAAAAACTTTACCCAATCTGGTAACCTTCAGCTCTGATACCAAGTGTAACACCCCACCTCCGTTAAGGTCACTCACAAAGGGAATGCCTTAACTTTGGTGGAGCATTTTAGTAAACAGAACAGAAACTTACAGGACAGATAAAACAGTAGTTGAAAAATTTTAACTTTATTACAGTAGAAGCAGAAATCAATATGGTTACATCCTTTCAAATCTCAGAATTCAAGTACAAATATCAGTCTTGTACAAAAGCCTTCAAAATGCATGTTTTAAAATCATAATCCCCATAGAACGGGAGCTATACAGAGCCAAGCCATACTTTAAGCACTTCAAGCAGAGAGAAATCAAGCTAAAGTATTCCCTCCTTGGATAACCTGGGGGGAACGGAAAAAGGAGGCGAAACAACAAGGGTCAGACAAAAAGTCTGGCAAGTCCAGTGACTTTCAGCATATGAACAGATAATAATAATATGACATGAACATAAAACTGGATGAGAGATAACTGTAACAGGTGTAGCAGATATAACAGAAGAACAGAATGACATAGACTATTGCTTTACACTTCTCTGCACTAATACTAGTATAACAGAATTAGGTGTCACCCTAATGTCTAAACTGAAACAGAAACAGGTACAGAATAATTTCCATGCTAGTAATGGGCCTTTACCACCTGATCAGAAATAGACAGAAGTAGAATGTAGCATAAGGTGTACACTAGTAATTGGGCCTTTACCACCCGATCAGACAGTACCACGCAGAAACAGACAGGTGTTGCCACCCAACAGAAACAGACGGTACCAACAGAAACAGACAGAACTAAGTGTACCCTAAAACCCTACCCCAAGCGATCGGCTCCCTAATACATAAATACCCTGTGCCAGCCCCACCAAAGGGTGTATCATTCCCTAAAGTGGCAACCTTTGAATGACACAGACCTATTTACAGATGTCACGGCGTCTTACATCCTCAGAGGCAGACCGGGATCCATGCACGCACATGACCCGGTTGGAACGCACCATCAACACCCCTCGCCATTATCAGAATGAACCGCTTATAATTAGTTCAGTAAGCGTGCCCGGACCCTACCTACTGTTGGGTCAAAGTTTTGATACCAGAAAGGGTTACTGACTAATATGGGTCCCAAACAACAGATGACACAAGTAATTCCCCTCCTAACCTTGTGTCCCCAGACTAACAGATTTTAGCTTAACTTGTCTACAAGTTTCAGACATACAAAACTTAGGTTAACTAGTTCATAGATCAGACAATCAAGTTAACAGGTTTTCAGACTAACGGATCAGATGTTCGGATTAACAGGCTTACAGATTAACTGGTTCCAGATTATCTAACTTTGTATTGGGCCAACGGATTCACGAAACGGGTTCATTAAATTCATTAGTCCAGTTGGTTTAACCCTATCCACCCAACACATTTCAGACATCGTATTTATCTCAGATTTTATCTCATATTTTATCTCAGATTTGCATTAATTAAATATTAATGCACAGACCTCTCACATTAGGTCGGTAGCTTGTGGCCGCTGGATATGCCGGGCGGTTCCGGGCAAACTTCTGCAACAAGCCAGACCTAACCTCGTGTCTTGCGCATGTTATGACTAACTTCTCACATTAGAACCTATTGTTTGCGGCCACTGGATGTGCCGGGCGGTTCCGGGCAGGTTTACGCCGCAAACTCAATCTAACCTCGAGTTAGCCATATTTATCTTTGTGGCCAATTAATTAATAGTTTAGCATTTATGCCTATGCCTAATATACATGCCAATTATTCATAACTATAGTCAATTCAAATTACGCCAATAACAGACTAATTATATCAAAACAACAGATATAGCAGGTAACAGATTTAACATATAACAGATTTTTCAGATTAGGCGACTTAACGGATTTAGCAGATTAAGCAACTTAGCAGATTTTAGCACATAACAGATTAGGCATCTCAACAGACAAATTTAACAGATTAGGCATTTCAATCTTAATAGCAGTCTAGGCCATATAACAGAACTAGCAGTTTAGGCAACTTAGCAAATTAGCAGATTTAGCAGATTTAATATTTCTAAAGGTTCTATTTACATGCCTTGCCTAATCATAAATTAGGCCTAAGTTCATATGCCTACATAATTGTCATGATTCACAATATAAACATATATTCCACGTTTGCATAAATTTACATAGCGCAGAATATGGACACAATTTACCATATAACATATGTTCCAATTTTTGTTAAACTAGCATTTTACATGTAAATTATACCAAATATAATCATTAATTACAATGCATGCCATATATCCAAAAATTCCTATTTATGTGTAATCACAATAATAGATATCCTAATTAATGTAAATCTTTACACCTAACTTTCTATATCCTTCTTCTTTTCAAGTCATGAATCATAATGCAAAATATACCCAACAATCTAAATCTTTAAATTATATCTTCTAAAAATCAGATCTTGACTTTTATATGCATTTTGTCCAAAGTCCCCAATCATATGTAAACATACAATGGTTCCTCTTTTCTTTTATCACAGAATATGCATAGATCTAAATCTAGTTTACAACATATGCTCATTTTTTTCTAATTAATTACAGATCTAAATATCATATGTTCATTTCTCTAATTAGTTACAGATCTAAATTACAACATACTCTATGCATGCAATATATAAATTACATGTTCATAGTCAAATTTATGCATCCAATCCCAAGTCACATGCCCAATATATTTTATGCTTCAGATCTAAATTCATACGTTCAATTCAGTCTTGTCAAATTTCGCATCATTCATTAATTGTCCCAAATTTTGCGTTCATACGTTAATCTCTTCATGAGATTGGGCACAGGCTCGCGGTAGCCTGGCTATAGAAACAGAAAAGAAGAAAGGAATACAGAACAGTCACAGAAAACAGATCTAGCAGAAGAGAATATATATACAACCTCAAACTCAGATTTAAAAGCATATCAAAATTATAATTAACGTTTATAGTGGAGAATAACTGTACTTGCCTTGGTTGGATTAAAGAAAGAACTTTAGTTATTGCAGAATTGTTGCAGAAGCTTTAATCTCTAATTTGAATTGAGTTGCTTAGGTTGATGTTGATTAGCTTCTAGTTTTGATTCCAGCAGAGTAGCGACGCCATTTTTATTTTTAATTAGAAGAAGAGAGCAATGGAGGCTAGAGAATTGTGTAAGAAACCTAGGTTTAGGTTAGGGATGTATTTATAGGAGGATAGGGTGATTTAGAGCCTTTAGATCAGTCCAGAAGTCATCAGAATCGCACAGCTCGAATACACATCATCCAGCCACTCAAAAGAAGACACGTCACCTCAGAACACTCCAGAATTCGGTGCTGGATTTGTATGGGCTCACTTGGCAGGTGCGCCAGTGTATTTTTGTACTGGCGCACTTCACAAGTGCGCCAGTGTATTCTGGCCTGTTTCCGGTTTTTCTGCCTAACTTCGTTCGTCCATATCTTCTTCATACGGACTCCGATTTACGCAAATTCGGACTCTATTTCGCGTATTTTTCCGAGACGAACACAATGGCGCAACCCGTTTCCCTTATTTCTTCTCCTAAAAATTAATTATACCTTGATTTTTAACTCTTATGTTTACAGAAAATACGGGGTGTTACATGAATCCATCCATCTCTAAACCTCTTCAGCTGGCTCAGTTCCCTTGAATGGTTTTCCTCTTAGAGACGTAAAGTCCTTGCATAGCTTTGCAAAATCTACTACTCTAGGAACTCTCACACCTACATCTACCATGGTCGCCACTGGAGCGGGAACCCTTCGCATGATTGCTTCTGCCATGGCTTCAAACATGGCCGGGAAATTTGGTTCACCATGATTTCCCTCTCCAGTATTAGCTCCCCTAGTAGCGTGTCTTGATTCTCGTCTACTCATTCTAAATCTGCAATTTAGAATAATTAGCCATTTTCAAGAAAAACTTCTGAAGGAAAACAAATGTTACTACTATATATGCTAATATATATAGTAAGCATCTAACTGAAATCTAAAAATATGTCTCTTATATGTAATTACGTCTCCGAACTTTGGCTAAAATCGTTAACTAGAGCTCTGATACCAAATGTGATGACCGCCCACAACCCCCGCACTAAATAAGGGAAATAATGCGCTGAAAGGTAAGCATGGCAGCTATGGACGATCATTAGAGTAGAGAAACACGATCAGAACCCATCGTAGAACTCACAACACAAGAATAAAATATAATAGAACATGTACAACAGGTAATAGTAGTGAAGCATCATATAGCAAACTTTTTGAAACTTTCTCATCATCCTGAAAGGTTATTTTAGCATGTTGAAAAAAGGAATACTAGAATAATCAAGTTTAAAGGGGGATGTTGAAAAAAGGAAAATAATAAACTTGATTTGTATTCTTGCATTTTATTGAGAGAGGTTTTAATGATAGGTTTTAATGTTGCTATTAATTAGGAAAAGATAATTTTCCATTTATTCCTAGAATATTGCAAATCTAGAATAATCTATTGTATGTTATAAATAAGAGATCCCTTCTCATTTGTATGAATCAAGAAAAAAGAAAAGAGAAAAGAGAAAAAAGCAATTAAAGTTTTCCTCTTTTAAAAATATTCCTTTTTTCTCATAATCTATTCCTCTTCCTCCTCTAAAATTCTAACACTATATACTGTTTAGATAAACTAATGTTCAGGATATATATATGCAAATACTGTGATAGACCCCATGCAGATGAATGAGCTATCTAAATGAATTTTGATGGCTTGTATCATGTGTATCTGAAAATACATAAGCTTTTGTGTATACTTTCTGCTTTTACTAGTTAGATATATGATTATATCCATGAGTTCTAAACCTTGTGCACTACAATATCATTTGGACTGTTAAAGTTGTACCAGCCCCCATTTTTAATCTGATTATCGGTGTAGAAACGTTTTCTATAACAATCAGAACAAACGATTGCTTATTTAGTTGATCAATATGACCACCTTGTCCAGGAAGATGAAATCGCTGTTATAAAAAAAGGGCAAATAAATTAAAAATTGAAACGTAAAGTTGTATGTGCCCTCATTTTTTTTCCATAGAAGAACACCAAAAAACTGTATGGTTTTCAGATTATGGAAAGTTCATGGACATGATTTTTTTCCTGTATAGTGGAAATATATATAAATGGATGGAGTAATCAGAACAAGTAAAGTTCAGTCACAGTTAACTTCAGTGATCACATCCGAGTCTTGTAGGCACCACTTACACACGTGGGGTGCCTTGATGCTTTTAGCAATAAAACAAGTACGTGGCCTTTAAATATGCATGGGCCATAATGTTTTGTTCACCACATGAAACTGATTCAAAAGCCATGGATTAGTCCAAATCAATTAGGTGTTAATAGAATGGTGGTAACTTGTAAGAAATTAATTATGCTCAACCACCGCAGTCTGTAGAAAAATTCTCTGTACATCGTCATTAGCAAACGGTCATGAGATAAAACTAGAATTAGGTGTGAAATATGATTGATTATATACCCCACTGGTTAATTACATAGTAAATAAGAATTTTTATGCCAGCAAGGATTTTCATGTGGCGGAATATCTCACATTTCTGTTATAGTTTGGTATGTGTTACCACAGTTGCATAATGGATTGGGCATATAATTTTCTTGGTCAGATATGGTAGGTAAAGAAAGAACAAGAGTTCCACTTAATACAAGTCGTTGAACTAAAAGAATCTTAAGATGAACGCTTGATATCTTTGAGCAAAAGGGAGGTCATTCATCTTAACACGTTATGGCTGCAAATGTGAAAGGCTGTATATAGTATATACGTATTTCTAGTAATGTGTTTTTTAGTTGCAAATTTCTATTACAATCCAATATATTAAACCAGTTTTAATAAAAATTACAATGCCAGGGTTCCTATAATGTTGGAGATATTATGCTTTGTCGCCCGCTTGTATATAGTATGGGTTATAATTCTTGTGTTGGGCTATGCGGCAATTAGGCCCGTACTAGTATATACTATTATAACCGCACAACGGTGGAAAAACCGACCATTTGAATATGCAATTCGTAAAATAATTTTTGTAAATATTTATAAATTTCAGAAATAATTTTGTCTTATCAAAAAATATATTAAATAAAATACATAATAAATAGTTAAATGTTAAAAATGATGTATTATAGTATGTATATAACATTTAAACAAATGAAGTGATCCTAAGATAATGTATATAGCATTCGAGAATCAAACCATAGAAGCAACTAAATCAAGAATAAAAACAATGTATCATGTATAATTAATTTTCCCTTGCAAAAGTATCAAATAGCTACGTGCATGTATCAAAAATATCCATTTTCAATATCCAATAACACATATTTGTTTCAGTTATAAGAAAAAAAGAGTGGTCTTGTACAATTTATGAACAACCGTCATGCATACATGTATCAATGCTAAGTCCGTAATAAAATATTTGTATTTGAAATAATTATACTATTTTTGGTATGTGTGTGCAATCTACACGTATGAATATTGTTTTCAGTCTCACAAATTAACGTGTATTTGAAAAGCAGAGCATGTACAAAAAAAATGATAATTTATATGGTTGTATTTTAACAAACAAATAGAAAAATTCATCTGATGAAAATGGAAAATAGTAATTTAATTCCTATTAAAATCTGGTCAGTGCCCTTTTTTTGGTTATTATATATACCAAGGTCATTACATGGAGAAATGAAGAACCAGAAGAAAGCTTACCAAACCATGCAGGAATGCAAGGACATGATGCAATAGAAAGTGAAAAAAAACACACTAAAAAACGAATGTAAATGTATTAAGTTATAGAGCAACATATTAAAATTAGTAGCTAACTGTTGCAATATTCGGTGGAAAAAATCGGCAATAAGGTATTAAGATCCCTTGACACCATAAAAGTTACTTTTACATAAAAAGCACTGGATCAGTGCTTGTAAAATAGACAACACATAACTTTAGTGCAAGTATAACATTCCTTTGAAGCATTAGCTCTATGAAAATGCCTGCTTCCTTGTTTACACCTTCATTCATGAAAGAATTCAATAACCGTTCACACATTGAGATATTAAACTCTACGACTTTAGATTTCATCCATTCATCAATAGTTTCTCCAGCTTCCTTCACTTGATCGAGCAAAAAAAAAAAAGAGAGACCGAAATCACACAAATAATTCCTACTTGTCAAGTAATACGCCAACCTCCTGCTCACTACAACCCTCATATAGAAAACATAAGGGCTCACTACAACCCTCATAGAGCGCTCAAACAGCGGAAACAGAAATACTAGGTAGTAGTAAAAGTAATACGCCAGCCTCCTACTTGCCTTCGCACAACAACATCGTCCTTATTAATCACCTATCACCTGCCACTTAGTCTGCCCATCCACAACCAAATGAACAGCCCAAGGTAATAAGAGGAAACATAAAACCTTGAGTCAGACAACAATCTTAGTGAGCGATAAAACAACTAACAAACTTCAACAATAAAGTATATGAGAATGGATAGACAAACATACTAATCAACAAACAATACCAGAGAAGAACTCAACCCTATATTCCCTACATCGGGGAGCGATATCCTTTACAATAAACAATTCAACCATTCATCCATGGAAACCAGAATACCCATTCAATCGTGGTAAAGCACTCATAACATCCAGATTATATGTATCTCATGTAAACCATCCTAATCGAATTCAACATCCCTTAAGCACAATCCCCAGAGGCCTAAACCAATATCAGACAAGCACCCAAGGAGCATCTCCTCCGATGTTGGACAATCTACATGAGACGGTACAAAAAAAGAAACCAAACAATCAAACATCCATGACTGACTCCTGCTATCACCGCCAATCCTGCTTTGAAACCACCGTTAATCATATGACGACCCATCATGACTACCATATGTCAAGAGCTAATGGTAACCCCAATTCTAGCAACAACTCCATACACCATCATGACTCGTATGTTTGTCTTCTCAAATCTCGACAATTAGGCCCTTCACAACTGCCCAAGGTACGAGGCCCTTCACGACTGCCCAAAGTACCTCTGCTTTGAATTTGCTAGAACTTACGATAACGATAATCTTTCAGCATTTGTATCTTTAGTCGTCATCACCGGCGACTATTCCCAAACTCAAGCCCCATTCGAGTAACCATTATCCACTACCCAATACCTTTTGAGCTGTTTATACATTCGTTGCTTTGCACCGATCATCGATCAACAAACACAGCACATCACTTCAAACATCCTCATCTGGGCTCTTGTCGAAGTTACAACATCGTTGAACCGAACAACAATCAATATAAGGTTCAGCTTCAACAACCAAGTCTTCATTACTCGAACCAAGTCATCATAACCAACCAAGCCATTCTCCACAAGACCGACCGACACAACCCTTCACACCTTGGACGACCGATCAAACACTCAACCCATTCTGGCTTGCTTAACCTTTCGCATGACCGACCCAGTGTTTCAACGCCCACTCAAGCCCTGCGCGTGACATACACTTGTCAGTGTTCAGACTTGCTCGACCGAACCCTCTCCCTAGGCTCACTCGACCAACCATTCTTCTCTGGCTCGCTCGACCAAACCAACCATCCAGGAACGCACGACTGACCCCTTCTTTTCTCCAGGCTCGCTGGTCCGACCCACTCCCTGGCTTGCTCGAGCTTACTTTCTGTCTTACTTCCCAAGAAACCACACTATGATGCGCGACCGACCCCATACGTGCAACCCAAAACCTGCACCACTCCATGCAACTCCAATTTCGACCAAAACTCCACTAATCAATACAATCAACGAAACCATCTCATTTGATTCATTCAATACAACCACAAGCATGTTATGAAACCAACAACATCACCAATTTGGTCACTTCATCAACAATTGTGTGAATTCACTAAAATCACCATAAATGTAAATATGAACAAAACTATAGATCTAACTCGCATAATCATATGGAATAACATGGAAATTACCGCTTTAAACTTACTTTGGAGATCATAAGGTGGTTCATATGAAAATGGACTTAAAATGATATAGATCTATGGTTAATTGCTTGAATATGATGAAAAACATGATCAAACATTCATATACTTCATTGAATACATGTGAATGATGCAAATCACTCATCGATTCTACAAAATAAGCTAAAATCAATGCAATATGATTTTGGAAAGCAAGTAATTTGAACCAAACCCCTTGATCCGATGAACTCCTTCTTAAATTGATGTAGATTTAGCCTCCAATGGTGTAGATTTTCGATTTCCTTCCTTTAGAGGTTGATTTTAATGGTGGAAGATGCTAGAGGAAGGAGGAACATAGGCCACCTAATGAGAGAATAGAGAAACTAAAATATTTCTCATACCTTCCATCCGTTGTTTATACCCTTCCATTAGCCCACCAATGAGCCTTCCCAAATCAGCCCATTGTGGCTCTCCAAACCTGAACAACCAACTAAAAACCTTAAAACAATGATTCCTCCCAAAGCACTGAGCCAAATCTTTAATGTAACCACTCTACGGAAAGTTAATCATTATTTCCTTTCCAATGGCACAGGTCTCACCTTGTGATTCGACCTAAGTCAAAAGTTATGCCCTGTACAAGACTGAAAGAGGTAAAATGGTCACAAACAAAATTGGTAAAAAAAAATATGGACATCTCCCACATCCCCATAAGCAACATATTAAAAAATATGAGAATGATCCAACCCTCAGGGAATAAAATAAAAATATTTTACGATCCTCTGATACATAAAATGCGGGCTGTTACATTATCTCAAAATCTATTCATTGGATTTTAACATTCTTATATTCGTTTGAAAGCTCTTTTCATTTTGGAACTAACATTATCGACTCAGGAAGATCAGATGGTCGGATCTACTGGTACATTAATTTGAAGTCAATGGCTGAAATTCGTGAACTACAGTTACACGACACGTCCTATTCTGATCAAAATTCAATTTTTAGATAAAATCGAGTAGACTATCATTTCAAACAGTTTGTTAACTATGTATCAATAACCAATATACCATCTAATCCACATATCGTGCTATATACCATATAAGCCTTAAACCGTTAACGCTTATATGGGTTTTTTAATCAACAAATTAACCACAATACCCATCAATGTCCAACCAATCATCATCCAATTACCCAAGTAGGGTTCACATCAATAGCCATTAACCAATAATTGGTCAATTACTTTCTGATGACCATTTAAGGTTCAATCAATTCCCAATGTCCATATCATTAGTTTTAAGTGTCACATACTCAAGAAACTATCAGTACTTCACTTAAAAATCATACTTTTATCATGTTAAACATCATTAAACACTATAATGAACTTATTTCATCAACCACAATCAATAAATAACTCAATTAAGTTCATAACAATAACCAGTAATTAATTAGCCCTTAATTGGTTAAGAAGTTCTCCCATACTTAAGTCACTACACAAATTCTACTTAAAGATAGATTTTTTTTCATTCTAATCATCATGAAACCAAATCGTAAACCCAAATCATCAATCAAAAATCAGTATATAACCCAAACAAGTTCACAATGGCAATTAAAATTGAACTAGTCCTTAATTGGTTAGAGATCTCACATACTTAAGTGACTACAAAAACGCTACTTAAAGATCGATTTTTTTTCATTCTAATCATCATCAAACCAAATCATAAACCCAAACGTGTTCACAATAGCAATTAAAATTGAACTAGCCCTTAATCATTTAGAGATTCTCTCCAATAGCTATCCCACACCACGACTCTTCTAGATAAGAGCTCTCGAACCTCTACGTAACCCAAAATCACAACTTTCCTACTCCAAATAACCAACTACCAATAATACTTATTTTTATACTTATAATTGAAATTGGAGGAGGAAAAATATAATTTTTGTGGGTTTTAGGGCGTGGAAACGCTAGTGGGGCCCACGACTTAGAGAGCTGGGGTCTTCATTTGGTGCACAAGTTTGGTGGTAGGGTGGAAGTGAGAGGGTGAGCTAGTGGGGCCCCGAGGGAGGAGTTTGTGGTGGTGGAGTTTGGTTTTAAGGGGAAATGAGTGGTCTTCAGGCTACTTAAAAAGAATTGAAGGTTTTGGAGAAAAAGAAGGGGCCCACGACCAGAGTTATGGGTGTTGGGTGCTATTAGTGGGTTGCGCATGTGGTGGTGGGCTGGTGGGAGGTGGCGTGTAGCTCAGGGGTGAAGGAAGAGGTAAGAAAAATGGCAAATGGTGCAAAAATCAAAAGGAAATGGAAAAAATAAAATGAATTCTCTCTCTTTCTTTTGCAAAGGTATTTAAGAGGTGTAGCCTTTTGGAAGACCATTACAAGTGGTAGGGAGTAACATGTGTTTTCTAATATAGGAGAAGGTGGGAAGTTGTGCTTAAAGAAAATGATTTCTTTAATTGAATATTTTTATTTCTAAGCTTCGTTAAGAAGCTAACAACATTATTTTATTAATTAAACCGTGTGAACTTATTACTTTAGGAGATAGGTGTAACAACCCGTATTTTGAATAACATGTTATAACGTAAATCAAGGCAGAATTAAATGTTAAAAATATGAATCAAGGGAAACGGGCTGTGCCATTGCGTTCGTCTCGGAAAAATACGCGAAATAGAGTCTGAGTTTTCGAAAATCGGAGTCCGTATGACCCAGTTATGGCCCGTCGAAGTTTTCAGAAAATCCAGAGTTTAAAAACAGTTCGAAAATCAAATCTGGAGCCAAACAGACTGGGCGGGAAAATTTCCCGCCCAGCCCCAAGTCGACTGGGGAGTCGACTTGGGAGTCGACTTGCCCCAGCTGGTGTCGACTGCCCAGTCGACACCCCTGTCGACCTGGGTGGTCGGGCCAGTTTGGCCGGGTGCACCTGTTTTGGCTCCTGGGTCTTGTTTTGTTGGCTTGTGACGTGATTTGATGGCTCAGATCTAAATTAGGGTTAACCCTATGGCCTAAACTAGTCTCTACACCTATAAAAACACCCTAATACCTAGCCTAAACCATCACAAATCAACCTAACAACTAAATTCTTCCAAAATTCTCCCTAATCATGGCCTTCATCTTCATCTTGAGAGCTTCTAAGGCAAAAAGGAGCAAGCTTTCTTCTTTCTATCAAAGGAGCTACTTATTCTCAAGGCTATTTGTGTTGCTACATCATTCCTAGAGCCTCTACAACGTCTCTATCTTGTTCTATTTGGTTCTAGTTCTCATAGCCACGCTTTGTAAGCCCCACTCTACTCTTAGATTTAAACTATGAAGTTAATGTGATCATGTAGCAAGTTGAAATGGGACTTTTGGGTATAATACTTGTCTTGGGGCTATATTTGTATGCATAGATCCATTTATGACTCTTTTGATCTATGATTGTGCACTATCATGAACCTAGTATCATTTACCTTGATTTTTGGGTAGAAAGCTATGAGCTTTATTTGGTGGTTATGCATAATGCAACATAGAACTTGGTAGTTATGCATAATGCAACATAAATCCTCTCATAACCTTGATGTTAACTCGCATATGATGTTGAACTACATGCTACCCACAAGTTTATCACCCTATGACAACTATTATCATGTTTCACCTTTGCCTATAATGTTGAACTACATGCTAGTTTAATTGCTAAGTTTGATGTCATGCATGTTTTGAGGCCAATAACCTTATATGCTAGTTGTGATGAACACCTTTGCCTCAAATATCATCATGTTTCACTTATGACCAACTTTACCAACCTTATGCCCCTCTTGGTCATATTTTTATGTTCCTTGATTCACTTGTGTTGATGCGAATTTACGTGCGATGGGGATACGTTATGGGTAGTTAGGCAAACTTGAAATGACATGAAAAACATGACTTGAAATGTGACATGAAACTTTATTATGCTTGAAAACTTGAATATGGTCATGACATGTAGAAAACCATAAAGTGGCCAACTCGAGGTTGGGTTGAGTTTGTAGCGTAAATCTGCCCGGAACCGCCCGGCAAATCCAGTGGCTACAAACAATAGGATCCAATGTGAGAAGTTGGTCATATCGCGCTTGAAATCCGAGGTTAGACTAGGTTGTGGTGTAAAGCTGCCCGAACCCGCCCGGCATATCCAGTAACCACAACAAAGTCTAATGTGAGAGGTTGGGTGCATTAAATTAATTAATGCCACATGTTAGGGTTAAGTCATGAACCACTTGGAAACACTTAACCAACTTGATACATGATTGGATGGGGTTAAGTCATGAATCACTTGGGTACACTTAACCAACTTGATACATGATTGGATAGGGTTAACCACACTTAACCCGTTAGAAACCCTAGTTACGTGGTCCTTTTCAGCAGTAACCCTCTTGGATGTATCAACGATGCCCTAGGGACTAGGCTAGGGTGGGGCACGATTACTGGGCTGATTGTAAGCGACCAGAACGACGGCTGAGTTGGTGCGTCGGTGTAGGTTCAGGCGGACTATGGTCGTGCACATAGTCCGGAGTTGAAAATGCAGGCACGGGCACCAGTAGGTTTAGACTGTGCGTGCTTGATTCGTGTCAGTGGTTGGCACCCTAGGACTTGATACACCCTAGGGTGGACCTAGCACAGTATGACTACATTCCGTGATTGGGCCGTATTACACCGACACTCGACGAGTTAGGCTTATAGGGAGCCGATCGACTAGACCGTGTAGTTGGACCCCGACTTGGGTCATCTCATGATATTGGGCCAAGGGATCATTTCTTGTTTATACTTGACATGGGTTAGAATACTAGTATACTTTTGGTGCAACTTAACCTTGTATATGCGATGCCACACTTGATCTATCTTGTTAACTTTTCACCATGCCATTTATCATCCTATGTTTCATCTCTGTTTCACATGTCTAGTTAACTTTATTAGTTTTTATACTAATAGTAGGTAGGACTTACCAGTCTTTTTGACTGACCCATTTTCTTTCGCTTCTTTTCTTCTGTCCCCCCCCCCCCCAAGGTTCTCAGGGTGGGAACACTAGCACCTAGCTTGGATCTTTATCTTGCTTACTGGATAGCTCATGTACGGTTTGGACTTGAGCTCGCTATGGCTTTACCACGTCTACTTTGGGGATAGTTTACTTTATGTTATTTCCAGTTTTCAGTTTATGTTTCTAGGCTTGTAGTAGTTGGAAAATAATGACTTAGTACTTTTGATGTAAGTCCACTATGGTTTTGAAATAGTAGTTTTATCCGCTGCTTTATTTACTCTGTTTTACTTATATGTTCTGTCTTGTGATATCTTCATGCATGTTTACCTTGACAAACACCCCTCCAAAGCCAGTGTACTTGCAGGAGTGACCCTGGCGGAGGTGGGGTGTTACATTTGGTATCAGAGCATAAGGTTTTACTAGACCGGACAAAAGTTTTAAAAACCCTTTTGAAAAACTATTTTCAAAACCAATTAAGTATTTCTCCAAGAAAAGTCTAGTTTATTTTAAAAGGCTATTCCCCAAAAGCCATTAGCACTATCCTTTGTTTCCTCGTTCTAAATCTATCTTTTCCTTTTTCAGCATGGCCGATCTTAACCTTCCCGAGGGGGTACCCATACCCGGATGGTTCCGGAGGTACCTGGAAGCTAAGGCCAACGATGCGGGCCCAGCAAACACTCCCACTCCTCCTCCCGTACCCGAGGTTCCTCCTCCTCCTCCTCCTCAGCATCCACAAGCGGATTTCGCAAAGATTTGCAAAGACTTTAAGGCGATGGGTGGCAAGAATTTTGTTGGGACAAAGACTTATGTGGAGGCAAGAAACTGGTTAAAGGAAACTGAAGACCTTTTTGCTATCTTTGATGTGGATGACCGTAGGAAAGTTCTGTTGGAAGTATGGCTATTGAAAGAGGAAGCTGCTTATTGGTGGGAGGTCACCAACGGTACTAGGCCTATAGAGACTTGGGCCAACTTTAGGATGAGGTTTGGGCTTAAGTTTCTATCATCTGCTGAGGAGAATCTACAAATGGAGAAGTTTATATCTTTGAAGCAAGGGGACATGACAGTGAGGGAGTATGTGAATAAGTTTAACCAGCTTGCTTGATTCGGTTTAGACATGGTTAACACACCTCAGAAGATGGCTCTACGCTTTGCACGAGGATTGAATGAGCCATTGCAAGGTTTGGCCATGTCTCATATACCCATGGGGGACACTTTTGAGAGACTAGTGGATATGGCATTGCTCCAAGGAGATGATAAGAATGGCAAGAAAGAAGTAAAGCTTAATGAGACTCAAACCAAGAAGGCGGACTCCAAGTGGGGAGGAAATCAGAGCAACCAGAGCAATCAGAACAACAAGAACAACAAGGGTAACAAGGCCAACAACAACAAGGCAAAGGAGACAAGGAAGTGCAACTTCTATGGGATCACTGGACACATAGCCAAAGATTGTAGGAAGAAGAAGAGGAAGTTGGGAGAATGCTTTCATTGCGGAGAGTCTGGACACTTCAGTAAGGATTGCCCAAAGAAGCAAGGGCAGGGGCAAGGACAGACTCAGCTACCAGGACCTTCTGGAGGGCAGATGCATGCTCTCAACACTGCTCCAGTTCCGAACCGAGGTAGTATTTCTGTAGAAAGCCTTGTTTACATTTCTGGTTTTCCTGTTCGAACTTTATTTGATTTTGGCGCATCGCATACCTTTATTTCTTCTGATATTGTTGAAAGTTTGCACCTAAGTACTAGTCTAGTTGAGGATCCCGTTAGTGTTTCAAATCCAATTGGGGGTTCCGCCCATCTATCTATGATTTGTATGGATTTGAGGATTTCTATCTTGACCGTAGAATTCACATGTAATGCTTATGTTCTCAGGTTCATGGGATAAGGGTTGATTTTGGGCATGGATTGGTTGTCCAGTTATGGAGCCATTCTCAATTGTGAGCATAGGGTAGTGAGGCTTATGACTCGCCTTGGCAATACCCTAGATATTTCTTGTAACCCTCTGGATCCCGTCATGTTATGTTATCTTGAATCCCTCGACTCGTCTATTGACAATCTTCAATCTGTGAGGGTGGTCCGAGAATATCCTGATGTTTTTGATGAGGTGAAGGGGTTACCCCCTAAACACGAGATAGACTTCTGTATTTATCTGGTTGATAATGCCAAGCCAGTTTCATTTCCTGTTAGGCACATGGCCCCGCGAGAAAGAAGAGAGCTTAGCAAGCAAATCAAGGAATTGCTTGAGAAAAATTTCATTAGGCGAAGCATTTCAGAATGGGGTGCTCCTGTGGTATTCGCTACTAAGGCGGATGGTTCGCTTCGTCTATGTGTTGATTATCGTGAGTTGAACAAGCTGTCAAAGAAGAATAGGCACCCGCTACCGAGGATTGATGATCTCTTTGACCAGCTTGTTGGTGCTTTTGTTTTCTCTCAGCTCGATCTAGCCACCGGATTCCATTAGCTTAGAGTGGCTGAGGATAGTATTGACAAGACTGCGTTTAAGACTCCAGATGGATTCCTTGAATGGCTAGTCATGCCGTTCGGTTTGACTAATGCACCCGCATACTTTGTTGATTTGATGAGTAGGGTTTTCAGGGAGTTCCTTAACAAGTTTGTGGTCGTCTTCGTGGATGATATTCTGATCTTCTCTAAGGACGAGGAAGAGCATGCTATACATCTCAAGGAGGTTATGGATACGCTTAGAGCTCATCAGTTGAAAGCCAAGTTCTCTAAATGCCATTTCTGGAGAAGGGAAGTTCGGTTCCTTGGGCATATAGTTTCTAAGCAAGGCATAGCTGTGGATCCCGCTAAAGTGGTGGCGGTACAAGACTGGAAAGTTCCGAAGAATGCAACTGAAGTGAGAAGCTTTCTCGGTCTGGCAGGATTTTATAGGAAGTTCATTAAGGACTTCGCTAGGATTTCAGCCCCTCTTACTAAGTTAACGAAGAAGAACTTAGTCTTTGCATGGGACTTAGAGTGTGAGCTTGCTTTTCAAAGGCTCAAGAAAGCCCTCACCACAGCTCCAGTTCTAGCATTACCCGATGGAGGGAAGTTGTTTACCGTGTACACCGATGCATGTGGCACGGGATTAGGCGCTGTCCTGATGCAAGAAGCGAGAGTGATATGCTTTGGGGGTAGGCAACTCAAAGTTCATGAGAAGAACTATCCCACTCATGATTTGGAGTTGGCGGCGATCGTCTTTGCACTCAAATCCTGGCGCCACTATCTTCTAGGCGAAAGGTTTGAGTTATATACTGATCACAAGTCGCTCAAGTACCTCTTCTCGTAGAAAGATTTGAATCTAAGGCAGCAGAGGTGGATGGAATTCTTGGCATCATATGACTTCGATATAGCTTATACCCCCGGCAAGGGTAATGTTGTGGTGGATGCACTAAGCAGAAGAAGGTTGACTTTGAGTCCCTTGTTTGTTGAGATGAAGAGCCTAGAGTTCTTGGCAACCTTTGATTTTGCACCTGCTGTTGGGTCGATGACAGGTTCGTTAGCATCCCTTGAGCTTAGACCTACACTTCTTGATCAAGTTGGGGCTTCACAGAGGGAAGACCCGCAGATAGTCAAGATCATGGACAAGTTGATTCGGGGTGAGACGTCAAGTCACCTCGCTAGATATACTATTAATGACAAGGGATGGCTAAGGCGTGATGGAAGACTATGTGTCCCACGAGTGGGATACTTACTAAATAAAGTTCTTGAGGAGGCGCATCACTCGAGGATGACCATACATCCTGGAGGGGATAAGATGTACCGGGATATGAAGCGCATTTTCTTTTGGGATGGGATGAAAAAGGATGTTGCAGAGTTTGTTTCTAGATGCATTGTTTGCCAGCAAGTAAAGGCCGAGTCGAAGAAGCCCGGTGGGCTACTGCATCCATTGGAAGTCCCGCTATGGAAGTGGGAAAGTATCTCTATGGATTTTGTGGATGGATTGCCGAGATCAAGGAAGGGGAATACTAGCATATGGGTCATAGTTGATAGACTTACGAAGAGTGCTCACTTTATTCCGGTGAAGAGCAAGTGGACCGCATCATGGCTAGCATCTATTTATCTTCGAGAGATAGTGCGATTGCATGGAGTTCCTTCTAGCATAGTTAGCGATCGTGACCCAATCTTAACTAGCCATTTCTGGAATAGTTTGCAAGAAGCGATGGGTACGCGATTGAATCTAAGTACGGCCTATCACCCACAGACGGATGGTCAGACCGAAAGGGTGAATAGGGTACTAGAAGATCTGTTGAGGCTATGCATTCTTGACTTTGGTGGTACTTGGGAAGATCATCTTCCTCTAGTGGAGTTTGCTTATAATAACAGCTATCAGGCAAGCATAGGGATGGCACCATTCGAAGCTCTATATGGAAGACCGTGCAAGTCACCAACTTGTTGGTGGGAGACCACAGATAAGCTTATACTTGGGCCCGACATGATAAGGGACACTTACGAGAAGGTTGAGTTGATTCAAAGATGGATGAAAGCGGCCCAAGATAGACAGAAATCCTATGCAGACAAGCGAAGGACTGATTTGGAATTTGAAGTTGGAGATATGGTCTTTGTGAAAGTTTCTCCCTTGCGTAGTGTGGTTCGTTTTGGAGCAGTTGGGAAGCCGGCACCAAGGTTCGTAGGACCCTTCCCTATCATAGAGAGGATTGGGAAGATGGCTTATAAGGTGGAATTGCCCTAGAAGCTGGCCGGAGTGCACAATGTTTTTCATGTCTCGCATCTCCGAAAGTGCCTACATGAGTCAGCCGAGGTAGTTGAGCCTAGCATTCTTGAAGATGCGGAGGTAGAAAAAGAGGCAACTTTGAGGCGAGCTCCGATTCGTATCTTGGGAATGAAGATCAAGAAGCTGAGGAACCGAGAAGTCAAGTTGGTAAAGGTTCAGTGGAGTGAAGCCGATGAAGATGCAACTTGGGAAACCGAGGAGAAGATGCGTGGGCTTTATCCATTTCTTTTTGAGGGTACATTTTCGATCTCTTTTCCTAGTCAGCATATCTTTCTTTTACTATCCATGTTTATCTTGTTATCTTGTTAACCTTGTCATGAGAACCTTAGGTAGAAACCCTTTGGATGAAACATGTATTTGAAACATGTTATGCTTGATGGTTGCAAATGGTTGCAAGTGTTTGCAAGTGGATACTCGTGGATGCACGATACACATTAGGCACTAAGATCGGCTCACACACTTTCATATTGCATATGCATGAGTGCTTATACTTATTCATGGCTGAAACTTGTTATGCTATCACGTGGATGTTGCATATGGATGAAGGTTATGTGCACTCATGTAGAGATTATGAATTATGTTAGGAATTTGCATACATATGGACTCATTTCACTAACATACTTTGCCTTAAGGAGGTTTACTGAATTAGTAACCGCCTGATTTTCACATTAGATAAGTACATATACACACACCTTTCGCATATGATCATACAGCATTTAGAATCTTTTAAGGACAATGACTGCTCGTGGATGATGTTTTGAGTAGATGGATGATGGATGGTAGGATACGTTCTTCCTAACTTAGAGATTTCGAGGACGAAATCCTTTAAGGAGGGGAGAATGTAACAACCCGTATTTTGAATAACATGTTATAACGTAAATCAAGGCAGAATTAAATGTTAAAAATCTGAATCAAGGGAAACGGGCTATGCCATTGCGTTCGTCTCGGAAAAATACGCGAAATAGAGTCCGAGTTTTCGAAAATCGGAGTCTGTATGACCCAGTTATGGCCCGTCGAAGTTTTCAGAAAATCCAGAGTTTAAAAACAGTTCGAAAATCAAATCTGGAGCCAAATAGACTGGGCGGGAAAATTTCCCGCCCAGCCCCAAGTCGACTGGGGAGTCGACTTGGGAGTCGACTTGCCCCAGCTGGTGTCGACTGCCCAGTCGACACCCCTGTCGACCTGGGTGGTCGGGCCAGTTTGGCCTGGTGCACCTGTTTTGGCTCTTGGGTCTTGTTTTGTTGGCTTGTGACGTGATTTGATGGCTCAGATCTAAATTAGGGTTAATCCTATGGCCTAAACTAGTCTCTACACCTATAAAAACACCCTAATACCTAGCCTAAACCATCACAAATCAACCTAACAACTAAATTCTGCCAAAATGCTCCCTAATCATGGCCTCCATCTTCATCTTGAGAGCTTCTAAGGAAAAAAGGAGCAAGCTTTCTTCTTTCTATCAAAGGAGCTACTTATTCTCAAGGCTATTTGTGTTGCTACATCATTCCTAGAGCCTCTACAACGTCTCTATCTTGTTCTATTTGGTTCTAGTTCTCATAGCCATGCTTTGTAAGCCCCACTCTACTCTTAGATTTAAACTATGAAGTTAATGTGATCATGTAGCAAGTTGAAATGGGACTTTTGGGTATAATACTTGTCTTGGGGCTATATTTGTATGCATAGATCCATTTATGACTCTTTTGATCTATGATTGTGGCACTATCATGAACCTAGTATCATTTATCTTGATTTTGGGGTAGAAAGCTATGAGCTTTATTTGGTGGTTATGCATAATGCAACATAGAACTTGGTAGTTATGCATAATGCAACATAGATCCTCTCATAACCTTGATGTTAACTCGCATATGATTTTAACTACATGCTACCCACAAGTTTATCACCCTATGACAACTATTATCATGTTTCACCTTTGCCTATAATGTTGAACTACATGCTAGTTTAATTGCTAAGTTTGATGTCATGCATGTTTTGAGGCCAATAACCTTATATGCTAGTTGTGATGAACACCTTTGCCTCAAATATCATCATGTTTCACTTATGACCAACTTTACCAACCTTATGCCCCTCTTGGTCATATTTTTATGTTCCTTGATTCACTTGTGTTGATGCGAATTTACGTGCGATGGGGATACGTTATGGGTAGTTAGGCAAACTTGAAATGACATGAAAAACATGACTTGAAATGTGACATGAAACTTTATTATGCTTGAAAACTTGAATATGGTCATGACATGTAGAAAACCATAAAGTGGCCAACTCGAGGTTGGGTTGAGTTTGTAGCGTAAATCTGCCCGGAACCGCCCGGCAAATCCAGTGGCTACAAACAATAGGATCCAATGTGAGAAGTTGGTCATATCGCGCTTGAAATCCGAGGTTAGACTAGGTTGTGGTGTAAAGCTGCCCGAACCCGCCCAGCATATCCAGTAACCACAACAAAGTCTAATGTGAGAGGTTGGGTGCATTAAATTAATTAATGCCACATGTTAGGGTTAAGTCATGAACCACTTGGAAACACTTAACCAACTTGATACATGATTGGATGGGGTTAAGTCATGAATCACTTGGGTACACTTAACCAACTTGATACATGATTGGATAGGGTTAACCACACTTAACCCGTTAGAAACCCTAGTTACGTGGTCCTTTTCAGCAGTAACCCTCTTGGATGTATCAACGATACCCTAGGGACTAGGCTAAGGTGGGGCACGATTACTGGGCTGATTGTAAGCGACCAGAACGACAGCCGAGTTGGTGCGCCGGTGTAGGTTCAGGCGGACTATGGTCGTGCACATAGTCCGGAGTTGAAAAAGCAGGCACGGGCACCAGTAGGTCTAGATTGTGCATGCTTGATTCGTGTCAGTGGTTGGCACCCTAGGACTTGATACACCCTAGGGTGGACCTAGCACGGTATGACTACAATCCGTGATTGGGTCGTATGACACCTACACTCGACGAGTTAGGCTTATAGGGAGCCGATCGACTAGACTGTGTAGTTGGACCCCGACTTGGGTCATCTCATGATATTGGGCCAAGGGATCATTTCTTGTTTATACTTGACATGGGTTAGAATACTAGTATACTTTTGGTGCAACTTAACCTTGTATATGCGATGCCACACTTGATCTATCTTGTTAACTTTTCACCATGCTAGTTATCATCCTATGTTTCATCTCTGTTTTACATGTCCAGTTAACTTTATTAGTTTTTATACTAATAGTAGGTAGGACTTTCCAGTCTTTTTGACTGACCCATTTTCTTTCGCTTCTTTTCTTCCGTTTCCCCCCAGGTTCTCAGGGTGGGAACACTAGCACCTAGCTTGGATCTTTAGCTTGCTTTTTGGATAGCTCACGTACGGTTTGGACTTGAGCTCGATATGGCTTTACCACGTCTACTTTGGGGATAGTTTACTTTATGTTATTTCCAGTTTTCAGTTTATGTTTCTAGACTTGTAGTAGTTGGAAAATAATGACTTAGTACTTTTGATGTAAGTCGACTATGGTTTTGAAATAATAGTTTTATCCGCTGCTTTATTTACTCTGTTTTACTTATATGTTCTGTCTTGTGATATCTTCATGCATGTTTACCTTGACAAACACCACTCCAAAGCCAGTGTACTTGCAAGAGTGACCCTGGAGGAGGTGGGGTGTTACAATAGGCTTCTATGGAAGAGGTGACAAGTGTGGAGGGAGCCATGCCAAAGGGGTGGTGTATTGTCTAAATTGTAGGAGGGTTTGGGAATGTGTGAAAAAAGGGTAATGATTAATAGACTTAACATTTAAGGTTTATGTTTGGAAGGTGTTATCTCCATTGTAAATTAGTTTGAACTTTATAAAATCTTCAGAACATATTAATAAGTCATTAAGCTTCTAATTTATCATTTTATCAATATTTTCCAATTGTTCAATACTATCCAAAACTGCTTAATTTCAATCGAACCTCCATAAAATGACTCTATGCGTTTTCTACTCATATGATCAAACTGTAAGTCCAATCAATACGAAATTTGAAATCATACAATATTTCACCAATATAGGTCTAACAAAATTAGTCTTGTCTAATTCGGAGATAGGTTGAAAAAATCCCTTATTTCTTTCTTTTATCGAGTGTTAACTGATTTTACAATATAGGTTTATATTACATATGCTTATACATTAATTTCGATTGACTTGAAATTTGGAACCTTACCATATTTTGATGTTACGGATCTGATAATATTGGTTTTGTCGAAATTTAAGACTATTTGAAAATTTATATTTTTAGGCCATTAAAATAATATTAAATTATTGATCTTCACAAATTCATTTTAATTTGATATTAAAAGTTCACTAAACTTATCCTAACCTTATAAAGGTATATAATAAAATTATAATCCATTTTCAGTAGTTTTCCAAGCCTAGATTAAATATTAACTGAAATTTGAAATTCAATCAAACTTATCCATTTAAAATCCTTTTTTAAATCCTATTTTAAATTGACTGAAAATTTGGGTCGTTACACTTTCTTTTCTGTATCTCTTAGGAAATACGGCGGCTGTGCAACCGTAGGGTGGAAATATATTCGATACACTCAAGTTGAATTAGTGGTCGCTCATGCGTGGTCGGGTTGCAAGATGTTCTTGTTGAACCCTAGTGTATTTCTTTCTAGAGGTACACTTTTTGAAGATGGTTCCATACCTTATCATGTTGGAAATATAATCTCCAGTAAGCGCCGTGAGGATTTTGATTATATACTAAGTATGTAGAGCGTGAGATGCAAGTGTTCTACTATATGGTTATTTATTTTTGATTTGATAGACATTATTATAGTATCATCAGATTTGGATAGCAAAAATATTTTGGGTTATTGTAAGGTAAAACCCTTCGTGTTTATGTGTGGATTGTTCTAACGATTATCCTTTTCTTTTAAACGATTTTATAAAGTTAAGCAATTGTTTGGTGTATGAGTTTATTTTATGAGTTTTACTACTGAATGTCTTCCAAAATGACAATATGTGTGATTTGCGTGTTGCAAATGGGCTCGGTCCAGCCGAGTGCATTTTCAGGTTAGATATGGATTTTCATGGAGCCTTTGAAGATAAGCTTGAGTCGAGATGTATTTCCGTATTTTCTGGTAATAGTTATTCCGTTGTGTGAGTTGTATTTCTATGATGTTATACTCTGATATTGTAATCATATGTATACAAATTCCGTTTGAATAAAGAGTCATTGATATATTATATTTTTCATTACGCTGTGAGACTCTGATCTTCTCATTCTTCTATTCTAATATTTCTTTCCTCATCTTCTCACCCACTAATTTCTTTCTCCTAACTATCCGCTTTCTGTGCGATTTGAGTTGGACAGAAGTGTAATAAGTCAACTCAAAGCGCATGGAAAAGTTAGGTCGTTACAAGTGGTATTACAGCATCATAAGGTTTAGCGATAACCTTGGCTTTGTGGCGTAACTCACCAGAGATGAGGTTAGTAATACACTAGATTGAGTTTAAGTGTATATATATATGAGAGAGCGTGTAACACCCCGTATTTTTAGTTAAAACTAATAAAATGAGGATAAGTTAATTAGATATTCAGAATTAAGATTACATGCTTTTATGGTTTGGAAAAAAGTAAGTTTTCACAAGGGAAATAAAATTTTGACACTTTTAATTTTTGGAAGTAAATTTAAATGAAAGGGCCAAACCGTGTTTTAAAAGTATGGAGTAAGTAAGGGTTAGTGCCTAGGGAAGACGGGAAAAGTTTTGAGGCTGTGAAGAAAATAACGAGAATTATCGTGGAATTATAGTAAGTTCCCGTAGAATGCGCAAGCATTGAAAAGCCTAGGGTGTTTCTTGAAATAATTGTTGGTACACTGCAAGGACTAGTGGTGACTACTAGACAGTAGAAGGCAAGTAAGTATTTATGTCTTGTTGTTTGAATTTTTCTAAGGGTGGCGTAGTCCTGAGATTCGTGGCCCTTAGTAATAGTTGTGTAAAGTGCATGTTCTCCTATTTTAGTTGAAGTCTTATTTGAGATTAAACTTAAATCAGATGATTAAACAAGCTAAGAAAGAGAAATGGTACAACTAAAAAGGAAACAACAAATTCAGTAAAGCAACAAACATGACAGTTAAAGAAAAATGGAAAATTATAAGAAAAGATAAATAAAAAATTTGCAAGATAAAATGAAAAAGAGAAGCTGTAACAAAGAAGATTTTCTTATGTGGGATGTGCTTGGATAGGAAAATAGGGGAATCATTGTAAATAGTTTCATAAAATCCAAGTACGGTTGGAAAAAGGTTGAAAAAGAAAAAACAGAAGATGTGAAGTTTTCTGTTTTCCACCTTTTTGTAACATAAGAAATCAAACTTAGAAAATTAGATTTTTCTAAAATTCGAAAAATAAAGTTGCTTGGTAGGGTTTTGGATGTAAAAATTGGATGAACTTCCCTCTTGCTCAGTAAGAGTGTGGGAAAATTTGGATGAAAATGTATTCTGATTTTCAAAATATTGCATTCATAAAGAACTGCCAGTATATTTAAGATGTGAGCATCATGTTTTTAAAGAATTTTTGAAAAATTTGCATACATATAGGAGGTACCGCTTAGGTATACATGTATTATTATGTTGCATTACACTTTGCACAAGTGCACAATATTTGTAAAAATTGGATGCATACATGATGGATGTATATTATACGAGGGGTTAATTGATTTTTACCCTTGTCAAATTTTATAGATGAAATTTCCTATGGGTAGGAGAATGTAACGCCCCATGTTTTAAGTTAAAAATAATAAAATGAGGATAACTTAATTAAATATTCAGAATTAAGCAGACCTGGCGTCACCGTTGCATTCATCCCGGAATTCTGGTTTAAATGGACTGCAAATTTGCATAAAACGGATAGCGTATGAAGAAGTTATGAGCATCAGAAGTTTGTATACATATAAGGAGCTTATATGTATATATATTAAATAAATTTATCCAGAAAATCAAATTTACGAAGTGGCGAGTGTGAGTGGGAAAGTAGATCGTTGGGGTCGATCTAGGGGTCGACCTACCAACAGGGGGGTCGACCCAGGGGTTGACCCACCCCAGATCTGGGCGCGGTATTCAGCGAACATGGACTGTTTTCGGACGTTCTGCGAATATGGACTATTTTCCAGACTATATTCGTTGCTGAGCTCCTATAAATAAGCTTGTAGAGCCTAGCCTAAATCTCATATTCTCTGAGACAACGTCTAAGCTCTTCCATTCTGAATCAAGATCTAGAGGAAAAAAATGAAAATTAATAAGAAGGTGTTCAGAATCATATGCGAAGTAAGGTAAATTCTTAGATCTGGTCTATTCAATTTTCTTCCTCTATCTTCCCTTTTTCTTTTAGTAAGAATTGTGGACCCATGGTTGTTAGATTCTAAATCCAGTTAAGGAAAACCATGGAATGCTAGATTTGGACCGGGTTCAGGAATTGGAAAGCAATTTAGGTGAATGGATTTAAGTTATACCATTTTTGATAATGACATAGTATCGTTTAACATTCCCCGTTATTATGCAATGTAAAGTGATGAAATACTAATATGACATGTTGAAATATTAATATGTTAAAATATTAGTATGTTGGAAAATTCATATGTTGAAACATTTAGTATGCTGAAATTTTCGTCTATTTAAATGCAAACTTGTTAAAATATGTGTAACGATGACTGTTGTAACTACGTGATTTACTTGTGCCATATTATGTACTTGAGTTATTAGCTGTAGAATTGAGAAAATGACATGTTTATTTGTTAGAATTGAACAGTTACATGATTAAATGATTACATGTTAAATTAGAAGAATTACATGATTTGACGATCACATGTTATTTTGAGATGAAATTAATTATATGTTAGGAAGAACATATGGCATAAAATGGGCTTAATATGATGACATGTAAAATAGGTTGCATTAAAAATGTGGAAAGAACAATATGCCTAAATTTACAGTAAATAGAAAACTGTAATGCACCTATACATGAGGTTAAATTCAACTCGTGGTAGAAATATTCCCGGAACCGCCCAGCAAATCCAGTGTCCACTAGTTGTTAATTTAATGTGAGAGGTCTAGTGCGTAAATAAAACATGTAACGGTGCAAAAACACGAGGTTAAGTCAACTTGTGGAAGAAATCTGCCCGGAACCGCCCAGCAAATCCAGCACCCACAAGTGTAGGCTTAATGTGAGAGGTCTAGTGCATAAACATATATATTATATGAGGATAGAGATAAATGACACTAACTATGATTAATGAAAATGAATGAAAAATAATTACAACAGTAAAAGAAAAGGAATGAATGGGGAATGATAATAATCTGTTATAAATAAATTACGTTAATGAGAATTTTATATAATAGGTAGGCTTGTCCTAGGGACAAGTAGGGATTATAACTTATGTTATAATAAACAATAAGGAATTGGAATAACTTATGTAATAAGATAAGTTGTACTTAATTGTAAATTAAGTTATACGGGAGAACGAGAATCTGAGATATGCTGATAAGGACAACGTAAGTTATATTTATGAAAAGGGAACTTATTAGTAAACCTTAGTTAAGAGAGCTAAGTTAATAAGTAAACAACGATAAGTTGTAGTGACGGTATAAGATGGAATTATGATTAAATAAGAAAGAGTGAGGCAAACTTATGAAATGAAATAAGTTATATTTAATCATAAATAATGACTGACATGTTAACAGAAACATGTGAATTGAGAAATACTTGATTAAATATTAGGTAGAACATGTTATTGTAACTATGAAATCAAACAAGAATATAAATGGATTGTGGGTTACAAACCTTGGATCACAATCTAGAGAATAACATGTTATGCGCTTATTAATAAACTTGAATGGGTTAAGTTATATGACTGAAACTAATAAGTGTAACGACCCGCCATTTTGACCGTGTCGAATCGTTAAAACATGTCAACTCGAAACGTCCAAAACAAAAGATTGTTATTAGCTTCTGAGGTAAATAGAATAAATCATAGAATCACAAATTACAAACACAATTACAGAGCAATATAAAATCTCGCAGCGGAAATTACAAAATACAATAGTAGTTCATGAAGCTACTAAATAAAATTTTACATCAGAGTTTACATAAATCAATACAGCGGAAGTCTACTATAATAAATTCTGATACATAAGTAAATGATAACGGTATGAAAAACAACAATGATAATAGCTGACACTGGAACAACTGATCAAAGAGTAGATACAGGTGAGAAAACCTAATATAAGCTCCAACTCCAAGGATAAATCTCGAAACTGGAATACTCGATCTGACCCGAGCAATAATGAAAAACAAAATAACTCGGACCAGGACTAAATTCTCATGGAAGTAAATCAACTCAAATGAAATGTTCGATGAAATGCAATCAGTAACTTAGGGGATTTTTGGGATCACCATCCTCTAAGGATCCGTCAAACTAATACTATATAGTATAATATGCTATATACAATAGTGCCTATCAGTAAAGTAAAATATCAAAATTGCGTAAGCGGGATTACCATGATTACCCTTACACCGTTTACATATTCCCATAGTATATAAAGTACCGTAATTCCTCCGTAAACTAGAGGTTGATCAGAGGGCACTCCATATAAAACGGTACAAAACAAAGTCGTAGTGGGCTCGTATAAGACATGTGACAAGGCACGCAAGGAATGCTAGGGTGGATTCACCGTTTGCAGAGCCGGACTAGTGGTAACGCATAGTATCTACTACCGCCAACCTCGATACACACTCCCATAATCAAAAGGGCCCAAATCGAATCTCAACAGTAATAGAATAATATCGAAGAAGTGTGCTCGATAAGAGGTATGACCTCACTTGGTCCGTGCATAGCTCCTGTTTTAGCCACATCAAGCCGACTCAAGGTAGTCAGGGTCTCGTGATTAATATGAAATAACAAAATAGAGTCGTTCGCCAAATCATCCCCTTCATTCTGGAACTCCACCGCTTACACAGTTGTTAAAGTGGTTTTCGATATTGGCAGAGAGTGACAATAGCCGATCCCGGTTATTTAACAACCAATCGTTTACATTTTTCACACCGTGGTCATTATTTTATAAATCACTTTATAAAATAGTTTATACGAGTTCTCATATTCGAATTTGAATCAAATTTAAATATCTACTTCGATTATTTTTAAATATGGAAATAATTCAAATCGCTTAAACCAAATCGATTTAGAACGATATCGTAAAGATTTTAAATATAGTATTAAACTAATACTATAACATTTAGCTTCGATTATAATTTGATTTGGCTTATATTCGCAAAAAATTCAAGTTCGAAACCATTCAAATAATTCAAATTTTCCTTTATAAGAAATCGTTTCAAGTCGATTCATTTAAATCCAGCACTTTGGTTCGAAATTTGAAATATAAGATTCAAGTCAAAACCTACACTTCAATTTAAACAAACATATCGAGTTATGTTATTCAAGTCATATAATTAGAAATCGTTATTCATAACTATAAACAATTCATATAATTCGGTTTTACCCCTTAAAGCATTCATTTTAGTCGATTAATGAAATTCAACACTTAGGTTCAAATTTCCTTTTATATAATTCAAACGAAATCTTATACTTCAGTATAAACCAAATCGTATTGTAACTTATAATTCAAGTCATAAAGTTCAAAACTGTTACCTCCACATTTCCAATCGAAATCTTATAATTCTATTCAAACAAATTACGATTTAAAACTATTCTTATACAATGATTTAACAAATTCTTAATTCAAACCAAATGATATAAAAAATCAATTTCGCATATAACATCTATATATATTCCAATTCATATTTAATCACTTAAATTCGAATTCAATTCATATCGATTAAAAATTCAAAATAAATCAATTTACCCAATTCACAATTCATTTCTTATCAAGATTCATAGTTTAAAGCCAATTCAAATTCAATTTCTTATTTTAACCAATCCAAGTTCATCTCTAGTAAAAGTTTGTATCAATTCGAATTCATAACTTAATATGAGTTCATTCGTTATTCAGTTATAGTTATATAAATTAACATCTTTCAACTTCGAATTTTAATCGCGAATCTAACTTATCCAGCTTGTGTTTATTATTAAAGTTTATAAAAATATATATAAGTTTATAAAATTCTAAAATTAATTAGAAATAGATTATAAACATATATAAGTTTAAACTAATATAAAAATAGATTTAAAGAAATATTTATAATGATATAAAAAGGTTAAAATACTTATAGGAATAAATTATATGGTTTAAAATAAATAAATTTATAAGTAAAATATTAAATAAACATTTAAATCCCTGTTTACAAATAAAATCATTTTAAAACACATAATTTAAAATATACAAAATATTTTAAATTTAAATAAAATACAAATATAAAAATATAAAGTCTTAAGTAAATATTTTAAAATAAAACTCATTTTACTTCGAAAACATGACCGATGGTGTCCGTATGTAGTTTTCTACCCTAAGGTCAAGTGATATGGATATTTATCATTTCAACCCGCAATTTATAAAATTTCTACGGGTCTATCATTTCAACCCGCGATCCCAAATTTAGTAAAATCGTTCAGGTCTATCATTTCAACCCATAACGATTTTCCCTATTCTAACGTCTGTTCGGGTATGTATCATTTCAACCCTTAGTGATTTTCCTAAACCGGGGTATCAACAATCACATAACAACAATTACATCATATATATATATATATATATATATATATATATATATATATATATATATATATATATATCATCAGTGCAACTACGTGTCATATGAATATATCGTGTCACATATGAAATGTGCATATATATCAAATCAAACAAATTTCTATCAGCAATCCTATACATTTCATACAACAGTTCATTATTGATCTAACATCCATGAAAAATGTAAGTCAGGTGTGAGATAAACTCACCTTTTGTGGCATAGAACGGAGACAGCAACAGATCGACATAGAATGAGACGACGACATTAAGACACAACTCAGAATGGCCTCAGTCACGGTAACAACTCTATATATTATTTGATAAGAGGAGGTGAGGGATGTCTCAAAGGATCGGTACACAACTGCGTTTCGGACGGTACGGTATTGGGTTTTGAAAATATTTCGGAACACAACACCAATTTCAGTTCAACAAAATTAAACACAAAACTCTTTTATAAAATATTATATAAATATTTTTACATACGTAAACTCACAATAATTTATATATATATATATAGGAAATTTAACGCATACCCCAAAATATATCAAAACCATCTTTATATATTATAACTTATATAATTACTCCAACCATTATATATAAAATATAAATTATACGTACATAAATACATAACAGAAACACACACAAAACCGCATATATATTTATTTCAAAAGAACCCGACGCAACTATAAATATGCGTACACACATAATATATATAACACACTAAAATAAATAAAAATATATTTTCAATTTTTTTTTCAAAGCTAATAACATCAAAACACTCACTCAAACAAGCACAGACATAACTCTACATACACTCACGTACACAGGAACACAATCAAAATCACACTTACCGTAAAGGACTCACGCACACAAAAATATATCGCACCATACACAACAAATATACACAAAATACCTATCACTATACATTAATACTTACATATCATCTAATTAAAACAAAACAAACAAAAAAAAGAACTCACGCCAAAACCACACACTAGAAAACACTTCACAGAACTCATCCAGGTAATCGACACAAACAACAAGCACAAAAAGAAATCACACGAGCACTGACATGCAGCCAGTTTCCAGATTGAAGGAGATGTCGGTGTTGGATGGTCTTGGTAAGGGGTCGGTTGGCATGTCATCACTCGTCAGATCTGAGGTCTTCGGTTGGCAAGCAGGATAGAAAAATGTTGGAGAGGGGACAGTGGTGCTCAGTAGGGTTCAGTTATGGTCAGAGAAGAGAGAGAGTCGGGCGCGGGTTAGTGGGTTCACGTCGGAGCTGAGTCAAATCTGATGTCGTTGTAGGGGAGCAAGCCAGAGGTGGACGTCTCGATCTGGTCAAAGGGGTAAATGCAGCTTCAGGGTGTGGCACGGCTACTGCTGGAGGCGGAGTGAGGCAGAAGGGTTCGATAACATGGGGAAAGAAGCCAGAGAAGGATCGCCTGAGATTGGAAGGTGAAGGGAAAATCTGGTGTGATGGGGAGAGAAAGTCGGAGAGGCGGACGTAGGAGGCACAGTTGGACAGAGTGGGAAATCACGGTGGCGGATGGAAAAAGAAGGTGATGGAATGGAGCGGAGAGAGTGGGCGCGGCTTCTGGATGTTGGAGGTTCGGCTGAAGGGCGCGGGGACTTGTAACGGAGAAGGTGCTGTAATGGAAGAAAGGGTTGGAAGGGAAATAAAGAAATGGTAAGAAGGAAAGATAAAGTTAAAACGAATGGGTCAATGGAGATGAATCAGTACACAGAAAATAAGGAACGAATGGACCAAATCTTTGGGAAGAAAAACTAACGGTTTTCAATTCAAAAATGGGAACTAGGGTTTGGAAAAAGAACGTGTACTGACAGACTTGGGAAATGCATTAAATTTGAAACGGTAAAGGTCAATAAAATCAGATGGTTTCTAATTAAAAGGAAAAGAATGGTTTTTAAAATATGTAATAAATAGTTTGAATATACATAACAAACAGTTCTAAGAAACAAAATAAAAATATAACAAACGGTATTATTATAAACAGACAGAAATGGATTTCGACAAATAGATGTTGAACGATGTTTGTAACAATATTGATCCATACAACAACAGATCTACAAGAGAAATATTTGAAAATAAAATCAAAGATATAATTCTAATATTATTGAAAACAATTTACATAATAATACGAGTTTAATATTTAAATCAAAATCTTAAGAAATAAATCTCAAATGCAAACAAATAAACTTGATAAAATAACTTAAATGAATAAGATTTCGAATACATATATTGATTTGTATCAATAAAATATACTTATATCAAAAACAAATTCATTTGTTTGATAAAACCAAAATAAAATTTAGTTTTAAATCAAAGATCAAAATAATTATTCCAAAAATACAAACAAATTGAGTTTTAAACGAATAAAATAAAAATCATAATTTAAATTGAATTATATATATACACTCGAAATTTAGGATGTTACAATCTCCCCTACTCAAACCTTTTCGTCCCCGAAAAGGAACGAGGCTGGAAAATAGTAATTGAATAATATATTTAAACCGATGGTTCATATTAATTCTATTACCTATATATATTTGAAATAAATATATAAATCAAAAGTAATAATATTTTCAAACATTTCAAAATAGTTTTAAATATTCACTCGACGTCTCGATTGACTATATATAGTTATCCCACTTTTGAAACCCGAAAATAGATATTGATGATGCCGCGGTCATCACTAAAATCATTTTCAAGCGACTAGGGTGTGACTCTATATTTATTTAATACATATAGGATTTAACATATACGTTGATCAGACGTATACCCAAATCACTTGGTATTCGATAGGCCAATTTTAACGTCAAACAAGTACTCAAAACATCTTTTTATTTAAACATAATATATACCAAAATTTCAAATAATATATTGTAAATAATATATTTCAAATCATTTAAAATTATATCTCTCCTCCACTCATTTATCTATTAAAATTAAAACCCAATTCTTAATAAATATACAAACAATACTATTATTAAATCAAATAAATTACAAAATTATTCTATACAATTACAAATCCATGTTATCGATAATAAAACTTACAATACTGGTTAAATTCCATAAGTTTAACATATATATACGTCACAAATAAAATATTTGTAAACCTATTTAAATTCGTAAATTCCAATATATACAAACATTTATAAACAATAACATTATTCAACTAAGATAAAATCATTTTCTTGTAAACTCTATATCTTTAAATCTTATTCAAAGTATATAGTTTATAAAATATAAATCTAAAAATTAAACACTAAATCATTTCAAAATCTTGGTATTACCAAAATATAAAGTTATTTACAAATAAATATCTTCTACAAATAAATATCAAAATTCAATATTGCATAAAGAAAACTTAAATTATAATATCTGTTTCAAAATACCTATATCAAAATGATATTTGATAAGATTGAACTCACTAGAAGATTTATACTCTGCTTCTACTTCTTACCCTGTTACGAACAAGTATAAGTTATAGAATTCAAAATAAAAGCTGAACGAAAGAAAGAACCTAATCAAAGAGGACCAACGAAGGAAGATGGATTCAAGCGGAAAGGAATTTCAACAAAAGGAAAAAAAATTAAATAAGATTTTATATCCGAAAATATTTGTTTAAAACATTTTAAATCATTTTAAAATAATTTATACTTTCAAAATACGCTCTCTCAAGAAGGATTCTACGAGAAATTCCACTCATTCTAGGGTATCACTACCCTATCTCTAACGATCTTTTACCCCATAAGCTAAAGCTTTGATAAACCAAAGCTCTGATACCAACTATAACGACCTGCCATTTTGACCGTGCCTAATCGTCAAAACTTGTCAACTCGAAACGTCCAAAACAACAGATTGTTATTAGCTTCTGAGGTAAATATAATAAATCATAGAATCACAGACACAATTACAGAGCAATATAACATCTCGCAACGGAAATTACAAAATACAATAGTAGTTCATGAAGCTACTAAATAAAATTTTACATCAGAGTTTACATAAATCAATACAGCGGAAGTCTACTATAATAAATTCTGATACATATGTAAATGATAACAGTATGAAAAACAACAATGATAATAGCTGACATTGGAACAACTGATCAATGAGTAGATACAGGTGAGAAAACCTAATATAAGCTCCAACTCCAAGGATAAATCTCGAAACTGGAATACATGATCTGATCCGAGCAATAATGAAAAACAAAATAACTCGGATCAGGACTAAATTCTCATGGAAGTAAATCAACTCAAATGAAATGTTCGATGAAATGCAATCAGTAAGTTAGGGGATGTTTGGGATCACCATCCTTTAAGGATCCGTCAAACTAATACTATATAGTATAATATGCTATATACAATAGTGCCTATCAGTAAAGTAAAATATCAAAATAGCGTAGGTGGGATTACCATGATTACCCTTACACTGTTTACATATTCCCATAGTATATACAATACCGTAATTCCTTCGTAAACTGGAGGCTGATCAGAGGGCACTCCATATAAAACGGTACAAAACAAAATCGTAGTGGGCTCGTATAAGACATGTGACAAGGCACGCAAGGAATGCAAGGGTGGATTCACCGTTTGCATAGCCGGACTGGTGGTAACGCATAGTAGCTACTACCGCCCACCTCGATACACACTCCCATAATCAAAAGGGCCCAAATCGAATCTCAACAGTAATAGAATAATATCGAAGAAGTGTGCTCGATAAGAGGTATGTCCTCACTTGGTCCGTGCATAGCTCCTGTTTTAGCCACATCAAGCTGACTCAAGGTAGTCAGGGTCTCATGATTAATATGAAATAACAAAATAGAGTCGTTCGCCAAATCAGTCCCTTCATTCTAGAACTCCACCGCGTACACAGTTGTTAAAGTGGTTTTCGATATTGGCACAGAGTATGACAATAGCCGATCACGGTCTCTTTAACAACCAATCGTTTACGTTTTTCACACCGTGGTCATTATTTTATAAATCACTTTATAAAATAGTTAAACGAGTTCTCATATTCGAATTTGAATCAAATTTAAATATCTACTTCGATTATTTTTAAATATGGAAATAATTCAAATCGCTTAAACCAAATCGATTTAGAACGATATCGTAAAGATTTTAAATATAGTATTAAACTAATACTATAACATTTAGCTTCGATTATAATTTGATTTGGCGTATATTCGCAAAAAATTCAAGTTCGAAACCATTCAAATAATTCAAATTTTCCTTTATAAGGAATCGTTTCAAGTCGATTCATTTAAATCCAACACTTTGGTTCGAAATTTGAAATATAAGATTCAAGTCAAAACCTACACTTCAATTTAAACAAACATATCGAGTTATGTTATTCAAGTCATATAATTAGAAATCGTTATTCATAACTATAAACAATTCATATAATTCGGTTTTACCCCCTTAAAGCATTCATTTTAGTCGATTAATGAAATTCAACACTTAGGTTCAAATTTCCTTTTATATAATTCAAACGAAATCTTATACTTCAGTTTAAACCAAATCGTATTGTAACTTATAATTCAAGTCATAAAGTTCAAAACTGTTACCTCCACATTTCCAATCAAAATCTTATATTTCCATTCAAACAAATTACGATTTAAAACCATTCTTATACAATGATTTAACAAATTCTTAATTCAAACCAAACGATATAAAAAATCAATTTCGCATATAACATATATATATTCCAATTCATATTTAATCACTTAAATTTGAATTCAATTCATATCGATTATAAATTCAAAATAAATCAATTTACCCAATTCACAATTCATTTCTTATCAAGATTCATAGTTTAAAACCAATTCAAATTGAATTTCTTATTTTAACCAATCCAAGTTCATCTCTAGTAAAAGTTTGTATCAATTCGAATTCATAACTTAATATGAGTTCATTCGTTATTCAGTTATAGTTATATAAATTAACATCTTTCAACTTCGAATTTTAATCGCGAATCTAACTTATCCAGCTTGTGTTTATTATTATAGTTTATAAAAATATATATATATAAGTTTATAAAATTCTAAAATTAATTAGAAATAGATTATAAACATATATAAGTTTAAACTAATATAAAAATAGATTTAAAGAAATATTTATAATGATATAAAAAGGTTAAAATGCTTATAGGAATAAATTATATGGTTTAAAATAAATAAATTTATAAGTAAAATCTTAAATAAACATTTAAATCCCTGTTTACAAATAAAATCATTTTAAAACACATAATTTAAAATATACAAAATATTTTAAATTTAAATAAAATATAAATATAAAAATATAAAGTCTTAAGTAAATATTTTAAAATAAAACTCATTTTACTTCGAAAACATGATCGACGGTGTCCGTATGTAGTTTTCTACCCTAAGGTCAAGTGATATGGATATTTATCATTTCAACCCGCAATTTATAAAATTTCTACGGGTCTATCATTTCAACCCGCGATCCCAAATTTAGTAAAATCGTTCAGGTCTATCATTTCAACCCATAACGATTTTCCCTATTCTAACGTCTGTTCGGGTTTGTTTCATTTCAACCCTTAGTGATTTTCCTAAACCGGGGTATCAACAATCACATAACAACAATTACATCATATATATATATATATATATCATCAGTGCAACTACGTGTCATATGAATATATCGTGTCACATATGAAATGTGCATATATATCAAATCAAACAAATTTCTATCAGCAATCCTATACATTTCATACAACAGTTCATTATTGATCTAACATCCATGAAAAATGTAAGTCAGGTGTGAGATAAACTCACCTTTTGTGGCATAGAACGGAGACAGCAACAGATCGACATAGAATGAGACAACGACATTAAGACACAACTCAGAATGGCCTCAGTCACGGTAACAACTCTATATATTATTTGATAAGAGGAGGTGAGGGATGTCTCAAAGGATCGGTACACAACTGGGTTTCGGACGGTACGGTATTGGGTTTTGAAAATATTTCGGAACACAACACCAATTTCAGTTCAACAAAATTTAACACAAAACTCTTTTATAAAATATTATATAAATATTTTTACATACGTAAACTCACAATAATTTATATATATATATAGGAAATTTAACGCATACCCCAAAATATATCAAAACCATCTTTATATATTATAACTTATATAATTACTCCAACCATTATATATAAAATATAAATTATACGTACATAAATACATAACAGAAACACACACAAAACCGCATATATATTTATTTCAAAAGAACCCGACGCAACTATAAATATGCGTACACACATAATATATATAACACACTAAAATAAATAAAAATATATTTTCAATTTTTTTTCAAAGCTAATAACATCAAAACACTCACTCAAACAAGCATAGACACCACTCTACATACACTCACGTACACAGGAACACAATCAAAATCACACTTACCGTAAAGGACTCACGCACACAAAAATATATCGCACCATACACAGTAAATATACACAAAATACCTATCACTATACATTAATACTTACATATCATCTAATTAAAACAAAACCAAAAAAAACTCACGCTAAAACCACACACTAGAAAACACTTCACAGAACTCATCCATGTAATCGACACAAACAGCAAGCACAAAAAGAAATCACATGAGCACTGACATGCAGGCGGTTTCTAGATTGAAGGAGATGTCGGTGTTGGATGGTCTTGGTAAGGGGTCGGTTGGCATGTCACCACTCGTCAGATCTGAGGTCTTCGGTTGGCAAGCAGGATAGAAAAATGTCGGAGAGGGGACAGTGGTGCTCAGTAGGGTTCAGTTATGGTCAGAGAAGAGAGAGAGTCGGGCGCGGGTTTGTGGGTTCACGTCGGAGCTGAGTCAAATCTGATGTCGTTGTAGGGGAGCAAGCCAGAGGTGGATGTCTCGATCTGGTCAAAGGGGTAAATGCGGCTTCACGGTGTGGCACGGCTACTGCTGGAGGCGGAGTGAGGCTGAAGGGTTCGATAACATGGGGAAAGAAGCCGGAGAAGGATCGCCTGAGATTGGAAGGTGAAGGGAAAATCTGGTGCGATGGGGAGAGAAAGTCAGAGAGGCGGACGTAGGAGGCACAGTTGGACGGAGTGGGAAATCACGGTGGCGGATGGAAAAAGAAGGTGATGGAATGGAGCAGAGAGAGTGGCGCGGCTTCTGGATGTTGGAGGTTCAGTTGAAGGGCGCGTGGACTTGTGATGGAGAAGGTGCTGTAATGGAAGAAAGGGTTGGAAGGGAAATAAGGAAATGGTAAGAAGGAAAGATAATGTTAAAACGAATGGGTCAATAAAGATGAATCAGTACACAGAAAATAAGGAACGAATGGACCAAATCTTTGGGAAGAAAAACTAATGGTTTTCAATTCGAAAATGGGAACCAGGGTTTGGAAAAAGAACGTGTACTGACAGACTTGGGAAATGCATTAAATTTGAAATGGCGAAGGTCAATAAAATCAGATGGTTTCTAATTAAAAGGAAACGAATGGTTTTTAAAATATGTAATAAACAGTTTGAATATACATAACGAACTGTTCTAAGAAACAAAATAAAAATATAACAAACGGTATTATTTTAAACAGACAGAAATGGATTTCGACAAATAGAAGTTGAACAATGTTTGTAACAATAGCGATCCATACAACAACAGATCTACAAGAGAAATATTTGAAAATAAAATCAAAGATATAATTCTAATATTATTGAAAACAATTTACATAATAATACGAGTTTAATATTTAAATCAAAATCTTAAGAAATAAATCTCAAATGCAAACAAATAAACTTGATAAAATAACTTAAATGAATAAGATTTCGAATACATATATTGATTTGTATCAATAAAATATACTTATATCAAAAACAAATTCATTTGTTTGATAAAACCAAAATAAAATTTAGTTTTAATTCAAAGATCAAAATAATTATTCCAATAATACAAACAAATTGAGTTTTAAACGAATAAAATAAAAATCATAATTTAAATTGAATTATATATATACACTCGAAATTTAGGATGTTACAATAAGCGAGGGGAACTTTGTAACTTGATTAAGAAGTCAATGTGAATGAGAATAACCAAGTTAAATGGAAACCTGATGATGTAATGCAAGCGCATAAAAGAATGTTTAGACATTGGGTCTAATAACATATTAAAATGAGGTTCTTGGACCAGTCTGCACGTTTGAGGGTGAATAACCCAACGGGGTAGATCATCGTGGTGTCATGAGGCATGAGGGAGCGCACGTTCGTCTGGTTATTCTATCGGCTCCAAAGGACTGGAAGGGGTAGCACACGGCTTCCTAAGATACGTAAGGTGCTCCTGGTAGTCCTCGGTGCAGTGGCAGATGTTTAGGTTGTGCTCTCAGAGGTTGGGTCTGCGCGTTACTACCAGGTCGGTGGGCCTTGACTGCAAAAGTAGCTTTGCAGTCAGAATGCTGGGACGAGGTGAAAATAGGGTGATTCATAGATCGCCTCAATGGGAGGCGAGGTTAGGACCAACAAGGATAGTAGATCGTCAGGTACCCATCATTAACAGTCAGTGGGACGTGAAAAGACTAGAGCTAAACCCAAGATACCATTCACCTTTCACTATCGAGGTATGGTGGTTGAAGGGAGATGCCAACTGGTTGTTTAGATTGTTTGTTAGAGGCAAGTCGCTTAGCTCTTGTAGTATTTACTAGTTGAGGGAGGGGCCGAGGTGGGGCCATAGCCACCATCAAAAACAGACCCGAGGGATATCTGTATTTTGAGGCCCTTAAAGGCGGGCCTGTACAGATATGGAAAATCTCCCGAGCGATTTCCGTGTTTCTTGTATAGCTCTGCCACAGAACTCAGTGCACATTAGAGATTATGTGCGGTTAAGTCATCGAATATGATTGACGATACGTACATGGGAAAGTCTAGATACATGCATGTCTATTATGGGTGGTGTATCGTAGACTTGAGGACCTTACTCTGTGATGGAATCTGATTTGATCGAAGGTGGCAGTCCATACGCTTACGTACCATAGTAATGACAGGTATATGTGGAACGTAACGTTGTTATATAGAGATCCGTACGTGACTCCGGCGTAGGATGAGGGACTTCGTACATTTCTGTGGCATAACGGTAGAGACCGTGCGAGTGGGTGCCATGGGTTATACCTTAATATTGGGGGTAGCTATATATATACTGTATTAGGTTAATCCACTGGGAAGTAAATAGGTATGACGTGTATGTAAGCGTTGAGTGTTGTTAACCTAAGTAACCTAATAAATAAGAAAATATGATTGAGTGGTATATGTAGGGTTATCCAAAATGTATAGTTTAAATCTAGTCACCAGAACTTGTGTTTTGACCCCCTTCTCATAACATACTCATAGGTTAGATTTGTGGCAGAGATATGATAGCTTTGGATACTGGTTAGGCAGTATTATTTATACGGTAAGGCTATACTTTGATTATATTATACTTTATCCATTACGCTATGAGATATTTTCTGAGCATTGATATATTTTATATCTCTGTCTTTTCTACAGGATACTAGAGCAACCAACAAGGGTTTCGATGGATTAGAATTTTGAAAAAAATTCAGTATGTCGAAATTCGGGTTGTCAAATGTGTATTTATAATTTGATATAAAATTATTTTTTCCTAATATATTTTAAAGAAGGAAAAAGTAACGATTCTCTCAAATTATTATAATATTATTAACTAATCAATATTGATTTAAATTGGGATTCAAGTTTGATTGTGAACTTGGAGTAATTTAGCCAAGGAAGAATTTAAAATATTAAACGAGAATTTTAATTTAACTTATGTGTGTTAAAATAAATCTTATGAATTGAAATTGAAACAAGTCAATAGGAATTTGACTTAAGTTTGAAAATAGAAATGCATGCAAGTTAATAAATCCAAATGGAATATTAGGGAAATAGTTACATTGCATGGTTTAAATAAATTACATGGATATAGATTTGAAAGAAAATGCATTTTGATTAAGAATCAATGATTGAATGAATTCAAGCATAATGAAATAGCAGTATATATGGAATAAATGGATTGATAAGACACTGGATATAAATCAGTTTCATGTTAATTGAATAGTATGTAAAATCATTTGGAATGGATAATCTGAATGTTTGAACCAATTGCTTGGTTATGAAACTAATGAAATTTCATTTGAGTTAAGAAAAAATGCAGGGCAAATTCATCTTCAAGACTATATTGATTGAGTTCTGGAAGCTGATTGGATCCAGTTCAGCTATAGTTGCATAATATGGAGCAAGCTCATTGCGTATCGTTTAATAATGCTCGTACAAGGTACGCTTATGCAAAGTGTAAAAATTTGGGGTTTGAACTTGATTTTTCTAACCGTGTGGGTCTGTAGCGACCCGAAACTTCCCCGGTCTCCGAAGAGATGAGAAAGAACGAATTACTGTGAGGACAAGACAAAATAGAACGCAGACGGAAGAACATTTCATTGCTATTACAACAATTCCATCAGAATACAAGAATATACAGAGTATGAATGAATAAATTACATTCGATTAATATCAAAGATTACAATAAATTGCATAGCAGCGGAAAATAATACAAAGCACAACTGAAGGTGATATACGGATACAGAGCTTTCCGGATATCATTCCAACTGTAAACCAGGATCCTGTGAATATAAATCTGCAAAACCAAAACTACTAGCTGCCTGTGCGGAAATAGGGGCACCCAGAGTTTAGGTTGAAACAATAAACTCCAGGTCAGTCATGTGACTTGTGTGAGAACTAAAACAGTTATTTAAAACTTTACTTTAAAAGAGAGTAATTCAAGGGACCACGCCGTATAACACGGAACGGGTTTCCTCCCAAGAATACAGTGCATAGAATAAACAACGCAATGCTTTTTTGAAAAATGAAGCTATTATAAGACCCAGGTCCCATCACACAATGCAACGCAAGCCGGAGGATAGGGTTTTCCCTTATAATAGCCAAATATGCTTGGTACGTTTAAAACAAATCATTTGATACTATAATAAGTGTATAGTGTCAAAACAATTTCAATCATAAATATAAATCATAGACGGCATGGGTACCATATATCATGTCGCCATACTAGTTCTACAATTAAAACCGCAATATCACTTATTGGAAATTGGATTTCCGTCATGAGTCGAGGCAAGGGGCAAGCTCCTCTCCGCGCTCGAGACACTCTAGCAAATGCCTCAGGACTACACACTCTGGGCAATCCTGGATCTTCAGGGCCGGTCCTCACTTACGTTAGAGGATTAATTATGCCTGAACACACGTTTCCCGGTCCTTACAGACCTAAAATCGAGGCGCCTCATTCCAACAACCACATAGGTGAAAAGTATATAAATGTCAGGGCTGGTAAGTCACTGACACCACCAAAGCTAGAAAGAAACGTCGTGCTCTCCCTGCAGTCCGTATCCCGTTTTTAACTCATACCGAGGTGTGAGGCTCGCGAATTCACGTTATACACAAAGCTGCCACGTAGGCCGTGCTTTGATCATCAACCACAAGACTCTGCTTTTCAACAGAAGCCTTGATCAATGCAACTCAGCGTGCCACACAGGCAATTCATGCCATGCGATTGATATCTATCGATATATAACCTCTAAGCTCGTACGTCTCAGAGAAGGGCGTTAAGCAAGAGAATAAATTCTCCGCCGCCAAACAGATGTATATTTAATAGAAATCAATCAACACAGAATAAAATCCAATGTCAGACACACAATCCATTTACAAGTCCGTTCTGGGTCTGAACGAAACCGGAGGCACTTTCCTCGCATATCCATCCATCTCCAAGTACGTTTGGACGACCACCAACTATTTCCATCCTCTTGGGTGTACAGCCCAATCAGGATCATCAGTAATCATCCACACGATGTGAAGACTTCCGGTCTTCGACCACCGTCTTCATCTTCGACATATCGTCGAATCGGTTATTCAGAATGGGTATAAACCCGGCCTTTCCGAACAACCCGCGTATATTAAAAACAAATGTTACACAAACACAACATACGCCTCATTCCAATTATGAATATTCTGTAATTTAAATATCCACATATTTTGGGAAAAGTTCCCATTAATTTTATCCAAGATAAATCCTTTAAAATTTATCCTTTACTTTTCCTTTGGATGTCGTTTCAAACCAAATTATGGTTTTCTAAACTAGTCGAGATTAGCGAACCACACCGACGTAATTATTTATTTTATTTCCCAATCCCAACCTATTCATCCCATGAAGCAAAACTGGTATTACTCCATATCTAATACTATGGTGTTATCGGTAAAATAAATTACCATTTCACGTTCAAATCTAATTAAAGATTTAACTATCGCTTTGGAGCAAAACTGGTGATACTCCATTTTCGCTTATTTCCTAAATTTGATAATTTAGATTATCCATTCACATTTCAATCTAGTTGCAGATTCATTAAAAGTCCTTTTACTGGGTTAAAGAACTAGGTGTTATTTAAAACACAGTTCACGACAAACCCAAATCACATTCTATTTATTATCGGGTTAAAGAACTAGGTGTTATTTAAAACACAGTTCACGACAAACCCAAATCACATTCTATTTATTTCGGGTTAAAGAACTAGTGTTGTTTAAAACACCGTCCACGATAAACCCATTTCAAATCCAACCAAATATATTAGAAATCCCGATTATTTAAAACCCCTTTTTAAATCTAATTTATTTATTTAAAAATAATTGGGTTTTAAATTTAGTTCAAAACTAGTTCATTTCGATAAAAATCCATTTTTACCTTTTCAAATATGGAGTTTTTCACCCCAATTTTTCCCAAATCATTTCTTATCATTTTACACAATTTATTACTATTTTTAATAATTTTATCAAGGCCCGTACAGTCGATTTCCAATAACGGCCATCGAACTGCACCTATAGCGACCTTTTTCAAATTTGATTTGGACGTATCTCCAAATCCAACCGTTAGATTTCAAATTTCTAATATTCGTTAGAAAGCTCTTTTCGATACGAACCCAACGGTTCCGGTTTTAGGAGAATCCGACGGTCGTATCTCCCGTAATGTCCGTTTGAAATAAATGGTCAAAATTTACGAACTACCGCGGCGCGGCGCGTTCCATTCAGGCCATTATATTATATATATAATATATATTTCGTTGATTACTATTCAAAACGAATTTTATAAATAGTTTTGAATTCGTTTCAAAAACAATTTCAACTTCCATTTCAATCCAAAGCAAAATTGAATTCTTCTTTATAAATTCGTTTTAAAATTCATTTCTATTCAATTCAAATTTCAATTCAATTTGAATTCATTTCAATTAGTTTTCAATTCACTTCGAATTCGTTTTCAATTCAATTCAATTTTAAAGTCGTTTGCTATTCGATTCAATTCAAATTGGTTTTCTATTTGATTCGAATTCGTTATATATTCAATTGAAATCAAATTTGTTTTCTATTCAATTCAATTCGAAATCATTTTATATTCAATTCATTTCAAAATCGTTTTCAATTCAATTCATTTCGAAATCGTTTTCTATTCAATTCATTTCGAAATTGTTTTCAATTCAATTCATTTCGAAATCGTTTTCTATTCAATTCATTTCGAAATCGTTTTCTATTCAATTCATTTCGAAATCGTTTTCTATTCAATTCATTTCGGAATCGTTTTCAATTCAATTCATTTCGAAATCTTTGATTACGAAATCCCTTTTCGATATTCATTTTAAAATGAATAAAATCGATATAAATATCATTCACGTCAAAATGGCGTCAATCTAATCAACACGGCTTCATATATTTCTATTTTCAAATATTCTATTTCAAATATTCTATTTCAAATATTTCTATTTCAAATATAATTCGTTCAACACATGACTAATCTCAACGGATGAGTACTGTCAACACATGAACTTTTATTTTATATTGATAAAGATGCAAATTTTATTATTAAAATATTTCGTTCAACACATGACTAATCTCAACGGATGAGTACTGTCAACACATGAACCTTTATTTTATATTGATAAAGATGCAAATTTTATTATTAAAATATTTCGTTCAACACATGACTAATCTCAACGGATGAGTACTGTCAACACATGAACCTTTATTTTATATTGATAAAGATGCAAATGTTATTATTAAAATATTTCGTTCAACACATGACTAATCTCAACGGATGAGTACTGTCAACACATGAACATTTATTTTATATTGATAAAGATGCAAATTTTATTATTAAAATATTTCGTTCAACACATGACTAATCTCAACGGATGAGTACTGTCAACACATGAACCTTTATTTTATAATATTCTTTATCTTCTAAATTGGAATGAGGCCCAATCAATCACCATATAATATTAATTATATGGATTTTCATACATCACATGTATGAAATAGCATTGAAAAATAATCAACCATCAACCAAAGTGCACTACACTGTATAAGCATCAAATATAGATATCTAACACTTATAACAGCCTGTCGATCAATCGATCGACATATTTAATCAATCAGGATGAGTGAACTTCAAATTTCATCCCAACACCCGTGTGAGGTTTCAAATCAACAAACACAGATTTTATTTGTGCAGTTGGGCGATGTGTAAAATTTATCGTCCCAATCAATGTCCTTCAAATAGGTGTACATAAACAAACCGTCCGGTTTGTAAATGAATATTTATTTATTCCCATTCACGTTAAAATTTATATTTTTAACGATAAAACATTTTATTTTAACATATGAATTTCTATTTAGTTCATTCTTTAAATAAAATGATATTTTTATTTTTCTAACTTATTTTAGAAAATTCCGGCGGCATAACGGCACGATACTAGAAACGGGACAAGGCCTAGCCTTATCCCCGGTCTAGTGAAGGCCCACGCCATTCACACATCAATCAAATTCAACAAACAACCAAATTCAAATCAAATCATCTAACTAATTTATGCAACCAAACAAACTAGTCCATGGTCTGTGGACGATTGTGTCGGGTGCTACTAAACACCGTCTGCATCCTAGTATATATATATATATATATATATATATATATATATATATATAACTAGAAAAAAAATTGAAGAGTGAGAAATTCTCACAAATAGCTATCCAATCATCTTGACTCTTCTTTTGTAGAAGTCTTCGTCGTTATCGCATCTTATCACTTTCGTCGCCCGTAGTCACTACATATGTAAAAATTGAATTTTTACTTCACTATACAATACATAAAAATCAAATTTTTACTTCGCTATTCAATATATAAAAATCAAATTTTTTACTATGCTATTCAATATATAAAAATCGAATTTTTACTTTGCTATTCAATATATAAAAATCGAATTTTTACTTTGCTATTCAATATATAAAAGTCGAATTTTTACTTCCTACTTCATGATAAAAATAAAGTTCATATTTTTATTTCACTTCATATACTGTAAAGATTATATTTTATTATGCTTCATATATAAAGATGATATTTTTAACCTTTCCTATCATGAAGATTCAAACTTTTCTAAACTAAAGATTCAAACTTTATGATAAAAATCAAATCCTTTAACCCAATAAAGATCCTATTTTTATAATATTTCTCATATAATAAAAATCATATTTTCCATAACTTTGAAATCTTATTTATCATAGCTAAGAAATCTAGTTTTTCTAATCAAAGAAACTTAATTTTTCTAATCAAAAATTCGTATTCTTTCTAATGATAAAAAATCAATTCCTTTGCTAATTAAAAATCAAATCTTTTCAAAGTTTAAAAATCGAATCTTTTCACTTTCAAATATCTAATTTTTCTATACAAAGATTGTATTTTTATTTAGTAAAAATAATATCTTTCATGACATAAAAATTCGACCTTTTCATATTTATAAATCTAATATTTTACATATTAAAGATCTAACTTTTTACGTATTAAAAATCTAACCTTTTTCTCACTTCCTACCCTAAAGATTGTACTTTTACTTTGCTCTTCATACACTAAAAATTATATTTTTAACTTAGCTAAAAATCATATCTTTCAACAAATAAAAATCTAAACTTTTTGTTAAATAAAAAATCAGTTTTTAAGGTAATTTAAAATCAGTTTTTAAGGTAATTAACTAAATTAAATAACATAAAGGACTCACATTTACATATTGTAGAGGGAGGAGGGTTTCTGCGCTGTGTCGGCTTCGACTGGAGGTTCGTCGGAGTAAGGGCTTCGCTGGCCGGCGTTGGAGGCGAGAGAGGCGGCAGTAGGTGGCTGGATGCGGCGATGTGGAGGTGGACCTCGCCAGTGGGTGGCTTGACTGCGTCAAGGCTTGGGCTCGCGGGCTCGAAAGAGGGCTGAAGGGAGGCGACGGGATCTGGAGGGGGGTTTTGGGGCCTCGCGCTTGCGCGCGACGGGGAAGGAGACTAGGGGGGGTTGATGCCTGAACGGCGGCGGTGGGCTGTCGCCATCGCGCGATGGCTTTCCCCTTTTCTTCTCTTTTTTTTTTTCTGTGAAATCGATTTAATGATTTGGGGGGGGGGGGGGGGGGCAGAGAGAAATAAGGGGGAAGAGAGAGGGAATTTTATTTTTAATTATTTAATTATTTAATTTTCCACCAAAAAGCAACTTTTATTTTCGACCTCAAAACGAGGCCCACCGCCTGTCGTCCATAGCGTTTTACCCCCATTCCGAACACAATGGGATATGTACCGCAAGCTGATTCGATCGTTACAATTAGTTTTTGTTAAAATCAACATATAACTCTATATATTGAATTTGAACGCGCATTTCATTTTACCGGGGTCACATACCAACTCTAAAAATTGCAGAAAAATATTTTCTAGCTTCGTATTAACGATACGGTCCTAACAAAACTAGTTTCGTCGAATTCTGAGACCGTTGGAAAAATGGCCATTTTCCAGTCGATTAAAATCAACTGAAACTGGTCAAACGCGTTTTCTTTTGCCACACTCACATATTGATTCAAAAAATTATGAAATTCGAAACCTAGCAATAATTTGACACCACGGACCCAACAAAACTGGTTTCGTCGAAATCCGAGGTCGTTTGCAAAATTTCTATTTTTAAGGGCCTGAATTCCATAGCGACTATTCAGAATTTTCAACTGGACATATCTTTTGATTCCCGCTATGAAATTTCAAGTTTTCGGATTCGTTGGAAAGATATTCACGAATAGATCCTAATGTTTTTGAGTTCACTAAAATCCGGATTGTTATGCACCCGGTATATTCAATTGAAGTTTGAAATCGAATTATCGAACTACCGCGTCATTTTCAATTCTATTTATAATTATACATAAATATTATATTCTAACGATGGCGTATATAATATATACGTCGCATTCTATTCAAAATAAATTTATTGTTGATATTATTTAAAATAATCTATTTTAAATATTCAAAATTCGCTAAAATTGCCAAAATAAAAATTTTAAACTGGTTCGGATTTCCGGGTTATTACAATCCCCCCCACTTAAAACTTTTCATCCCCAAAAAGGAACAAAGTCAAAAGTGGTTTGATCAATCAACTCTACGTTCGATCTGGCTTCCATTCTCTAACTTTTCAGTTTATGAGAATTTTCAAATTTTCAAAAATTTGGCTAACACCCGGAATTTTCGAAAAATTTCGCCATAACCTCCCCTGCACCGGGAGCCACGGGAAAATCCCGAAATTGCCATATAGGCCTTCTGATCTCAAAAAGAAAAAGAAAAAGCCAAGCGGCTAGCCAATAGGCTCATAAAATCATCATCACCCAAATAAAACAGTAAATTATGTAGTAAACATGTACCTGTTTGTCGGGCAAACAAATTTTATTCTCTGCTCTAGCCTCCTTGCTATGACCAATTCAATGTAAGTACATGTATATGCAAGCAAATGCAACCAATTTTCAATATAATCCAATATTTGATTCTATTAGGCTAAATGGTTCAAAATCTAATTAGGCAACAATAACCAAACAACTCAATAATCAATCAATTAGTGGATTAGAGTTTCAAATTCATAATTTTGATATATATACAAAAATCATGTTTTTGATGCCAATTCACAACAATGTGTTCTAGCTATATTATTTTTGGTTCCCACACCAGTCTAATGGAAATATATAGATATCACACCTTCGTCACTCGAAAATAAATGTTGATGATGTTTCGAACCACCATCAGAACATTGTTGGGCTACTAGAGTGCGGTTCTATATCTACCCGGTATATTAAAACTTCGAATATACGTTCATGACGCGTATATGCAAAATCTTTATATAGCGGATTGTCCAAATTCAAAATAAATAAATATTCAAATACGCATAAAACGATTTAAATTTTCAAAACAAAATTGTTTTCAATTGAAAAATATACTCTTCACACTCGTTCTAGGGTACTACTGATCCTATCTCTAACGAGTCATTCTAATTGGATGTTACTAATCCAATATCTGATGAATTCTTTCGTATGGTTCTAATGTGTCTTGTTCTCGAGCTCTGTAAACCAAAGCTCTGATACCAACTGTAGCGACCCAAAACTTCCCCGGTCTCCGAAAAGATGAGAAAGAACGAATTACTGTGAGGACAAGACAAAATAGAACGCAGACGGAAGAACATTTCATTGCTATTACAACAATTCCATCAGAATACAAGAATATACAGAGTATGAATGAATAAATTACATTCGATTAATATCAGAGATTACAATAAATTGCATAGCAGCGGAAAATAATACAAAGCACAACTGAAGGTGTTATACGGATACAGAGCTTTCCGGATATCATTCCAGCTGTAAACCAGGATCCTGTGAATATAAATCTGCAAAACCAAAACTACTAGCTGCCCGTGCGGAAATAGGGGCACCCAGAGTTTAGGTTGAAACAATAAACTCCAGGTCAGTCATGTGACTGGTGTGAGAACCAAAACAGTTATTTAAAACTTTACTTTAAAAGAGAGTAATTCAAGGGACCACGCCGTATAACACGGAACGGGTTTCCTTCCAAGAATACCAGTGCATAGAATAAACAGCGCAATGCTTTTTCGAAAAATGAAGCTATTATAAGACCCAGGTCCCATCACACAATGCAACGCAAGCCGGAGGATAGGGTTTTCCCTTATAATAGCCAAATATGCTTGGTACGTTTAAAACAAATCATTTGATACTATAATAAGTGTATAGTGTCAAAACAATTTCAATCATAAATATAAATCATAGACGGCATGGGTACCATATATCATGTCGCCATACTAGTTCTACAATTAAAACCGCAATATCACGTATTGGAAATTGGATTTTCGTCATGAGTCGAGGCAAGGGGCAAGCTCCTCTCCGCGCTCGAGACACTCTAGCAAATGCCTCAGGACTACACACTCTGGGCAATCCTGGATCTTCAGGGCCGGTCCTCACTTACGTTAGAGGATTAATTATGCCTGAACACACATTTCCCGGTCCTTACAGACCTAAAATCGAGGCGCCTCATTCCAACAACCACATAGGTGAAAAGTATATAAATGTCAGGGCTGGTAAGTCACTGACACCACCAAAGCTAGAAAGAAACGTCGTGCTCTCCCTGCAGTCCGTATCCCGTTTTTAACTCATACCGAGGTGTGAGGCTCGCGAATTCACGTTATACACAAAGCTGCCACGTAGGCCGTGCTTTGATCATCAACCACAAGACTCTGCTTTTCAACAGAAGCCTTGATCAATGCAACTCAGCGTGCCACACAGGCAATTCATGCCATGCGATTGATATCTATCGATATATAACCTCTAAGCTCGTACGTCTCAGAGAAGGGCGTTAAGCAAGAGAATAAATTCTCCGCCGCCAAACAGATGTATATTTAATAGAAATCAATCAACACAGAATAAAATCCAATGTTAGACACACAATCCATTTACAAGTCCGTTTTGGGTCTGAACGAAACCGGAGGCACTTTCCTCGCATATCCATCCATCTCCAAGTACGTCTGGACGACCACCAACTATTTCCATCCTCTTGGGTGTACAGCCCAATCAGGATCATCAGTAATCATCCACACGATGTGAAGACTTCCGGTCTTCGACCACCGTCTTCATCTTCGACATATCGTCGAATCGGTTATTCAGAATGGGTATAAACCCGGCCTTTCCGAACAACCCGCGTATATTAAAAACAAATGTTACACAAACACAACATACGCCTCATTCCAATTCCGAATATTCTGTTATTTAAATATCCACATCTTTTGGGAAAAGTTCCCATTAATTTTATCCAAGATAAATCCTTTAAAATTTATCCTTTACTTTTCCTTTGGATGTCGTTTCAAACCAAATTATGGTTTTCTAAACTAGTCGAGATTAGCGAACCACACCGACGTAATTATTTATTTTATTTCCCAATCCCAACCTATTCATCCCATGAAGCAAAACTGGTAATACTCCATATCTAATACTATGGTGTTATCGATAAAATAAATTACCATTTCACGTTCAAATCTAATTAAAGATTTAACTATCACTTTGGAGCAAAACTGGTGATACTCCATTTTCGCTTATTTCCTAAATTTGATAATTTAGATTATCCATTCACATTTCAATCTAGTTGCAGATTCATTAAAACTCCTTTTACTTGGTTAAAGAACTAGGTGTTATTTAAAACATAGTTCACGAAAAACCCAAATCACATTCTATTTATTATCGGGTTAAAGAACTAGGTGTTATTTAAAACACAGTTCACGACAAACCCAAATCACATTCTATTTATTATCGGGTTAAAGAACTAGTGTTGTTTAAAACACCGTTCACGATAAACCCATTTCAAATCCAACCAAATATATAAGAAATCCCGATTATTTAAAACCCCTTTTTAAATCAAATTTATTTATTTAAAAATAATTGGGTTTTAAATTTAGTTCAAAACTAGTTCATTTCGATAAAAATCCATTTTTACCTTTTCAAATATGGAGTTTTTCACCCCAATTTTTCCCAAATCATTTCTTATGATTTTACACAATTTATTACTATTTTTAATAATTTTATCAAGGTCCGTACAGTCGATTTCCAATAACGGCCATCGAACTGCACCTATAGCGACCTTTTTCAAATTTGATTTGGACGTATCTCCAAATCCAACCGTTAGATTTCAAATTTCTAATATTCGTTAGAAAGCTCTTTTCGATACGAACCCAACGGTTCCGGTTTTAGGAGAATCCGACGGTCGTATCTCCCGTAATGTCCGTTTGAAATAAATGGTCGAAATTTACGAACTGCCGCGGCGCCGCGCGTTCCATTCAAGCCATTATATTATATATATAATATATATTTCGTCGATTGCTATTCAAAACGAATTTTATAAATAGTTTTGAATTCGTTTCAAAAACAATTTCAACTTCCATTTCAATCCAAAGCAAAATTGAATTCTTCTTTATAAATTCGTTTTAAAATTCATTTCTATTCAATTCAAATTTACATTCAATTTGAATTCATTTCAATTCATTTTCAATTCACTTCGAATTCGTTTTCAATTCAATTCAATTTCAAAGTCGTTTGCTATTCGATTCAATTCAAATTGGTTTTCTATTTGATTCAAATTCGTTATATATTCAATTGAAATCAAATTTGTTTTCTATTCAATTCAATTCGAAATCGTTTTATATTCAATTCATTTCGAAATCGTTTTCAATTCAATTCATTTCGAAATCGTTTTCTATTCAATTCATTTCGAAATTGTTTTCAATTCAATTCATTTCGAAATCGTTTTCTATTCAATTCATTTCGAAATCGTTTTCTATTCAATTCATTTCGAAATCGTTTTCTATTCAATTCATTTCGAAATCGTTTTCTATTCAATTCATTTCGAATCGTTTTCAATTCAATTCATTTCGAAATCTTTGATTACGAAATCACTTTTCAATATTCATTTTAAAATGAATAAAATCGATATAAATATCGTTCACGTCAAAATGGCGTCAATCTAATCAACACGGCTTCATATATTTCTATTTTCAAATATTCTATTTCAAATATTCTATTTCAAATATAATTCGTTCAACACATGACTAATCTCAACGGATGAGTACTGTCAACACATGAACCTTTATTTTATATTGATAAAGATGCAAATTTTATTATTAAAATATTTCGTTCAACGCATGACTAATCTCAACGGATGAGTACTGTCAACACATGAACCTTTATTTTATATTGATAAAGATGCAAATTTTATTATTAAAATATTTCGTTCAACACATGACTAATCTCAACGGATGAGTACTGTCAACACATGAACCTTTATTTTATATTGATAAAGATGCAAATTTTATTATTAAAATATTTCGTTCAACACATGACTAATCTCAACGGATGAGTACTGTCAACACATGAACCTTTATTTTATATTGATAAAGATGCAAATTTTATTATTAAAATATTTCGTTCAACACATGACTAATCTCAGCGGATGAGTACTGTCAACACATGAACCTTTATTTTATATTGATAAAGATGCAAATTTTATTATTAAAATATTTCGTTCAACACATGACTAATCTCAACGGATGAGTACTGTCAACACATGAACCTTTATTTTATATTGATAAAGATGCAAATTTTATTATTAAAATATTTCGTTCAACACGTGACTAATCTCAACGGATGAGTACTGTCAATACATGAACCTTTATTTTATATTGATAAAGATGCAAATTTTATTATTAAAATATTTCATTCAACATATGACTAATCTCAACGGATGAGTACTGTCAACACATGAACCTTTATTTTATATTGATAAAGATGCAAATTTTATTATTAAAATATTTCATTCAACACATGACTAATCTCAACGGATGAGTACTGTCAACACATGAACCTTTATTTTATAATATTCTTTATCTTCTAAATTGGAATGAGGCCCAATCAATCACCATATAATATTAATTATATGGATTTTCATACATCACACGTATGAAATAGCATTGAAAAATAATCAACCATCAACCAAAGTGCACTACACTGTATAAGCATCAAATATAGATATCCAACGCTTATAACAGCCTGTCAATCAATCGATCGACATATTTAATCAATCAGGATGAGTGAACTTCAAATTTCATCCCAACACCCATGTGGGGTTTCAAATCAACAAACACAGATTTTATTTGTGCAGTTGGACGATGTGTAAAATTTATCGTCCCAATCAATGTCCTTCAAATAGGTGTACATAAACAAACCGTCCGGTTTGTAAATGAATATTTATTCCCAGTCACGTTAAAAATTATATTTTTAACGATAAAACATTTTATTTTAACATATGAATTTCTATTCAGTTCATTCTTTAAATAAAATGATAATTTTATTTTTCTAACTTATTTTAGAAAATTCCGGTGGCATAACGACACGATACTAGAAACGGGACAAGGCCTAGCCTTATCCCTGGTCTAGTGAAGGCCCACGCCATTCACACATCAATCAAATTCAACAAACAACCAAATTCAAATCAAATCATCTAACTAATTTATGCAACCAAACAAACAAGTCCATGGTCTGTGGACGATTGTGTCGGGTGCTACTAAACACCGTCTGCATCCTAGTATATATATATATATATATATATATATATATATATATAACTAGAAAAGAAATTGAAGAGTGAGAAATTCTCACCAATAGCTATCCAATCATCTTGACTCTTCTTTTGTAGAAGTTTTCGTCGTTATCGCATCTTATCATTTTCGTCGCCCGTAGTCACTACATATGTAAAAATTGAATTTTTTACTTCGCTATACAATACATAAAAATCAAATTTTTTACTTCGCTATTCAATATATAAAAATCAAATTTTTTACTATGCTATTCAATATATAAAAATCAAATTTTTTACTTTGCTATTCAATATATAAAAATCGAATTTTTACTTTGCTATTCAATATATAAAAATCGAATTTTTACTTCCTACTTCATGATAAAAATAAAGTTCATATTTTTATTTCACTTCATATACTGTAAAGATTATATTTTATTATGCTTTATATATAAAGATGATATTTTTAACCTTTCCTATCATGAAGATTCAAACTTTTCTAAACTAAAGATTCAAACTTTATGATAAAAATCAAATCCTTTAACCCAATAAAGATCCTATTTTTATAATATTTCTCATATAATAAAAATCATATTTTCCATAACTTTGAAATCTTATTTATCATAGCTTAGAAATCTAGTTTTTCTAATCAAAGAAACTTAATTTTTCTAATCAAAAATTCATATTCTTTCTAATGATAAAAAATCAATTCCTTTACTAATTAAAAATCAAATCTTTTCAAAGTTTAAAAATCGAATCTTTTCACTTTCAAATATCTAATTTTTCTATACAAAGATTGTATTTTTATTTAGTAAAAATAATATCTTTCATGACATAAAAATTCGACCTTTTCATATTTATAAATCTAATATTTTACATATTAAAGATCTAACTTTTTACGTATTAAAAATCTAACCTTTTTCTCACTTCCTACCCTAAAGATTGTACTTTTACTTTGCTCTTCATACACTAAAAATTATATTTTTAACTTAGCTAAAAATCATATCTTTCAACAAATAAAAATCTAAACTTTTTGTTAAATAAAAAAATCAGTTTTTAAGGTAATTAACTAAATTAAATAACATAAAGGACTCACATTTACATATTGTAGAGGGAGGAGGGTTTCTGCGCTGTGTCGGCTTCGACTGGTGGTTCATCGGAGTAGGGGCTTCGCTGGCCGGCGTTGGAGGCGAGAGAGGCGGCAATAGGTGGATGGATGCGGCGATGTGGAGGTGGACCTCGCCAGTGGGTGGCTTGACTGCGTCGGGGCTTGGGCTCGCGGGCTCGAACGAGGGCTGAAGGGAGGCGACGGGATCTGGAGGGGGGTTTTGGGGCCTCGCGCTTGCGCGCGACGGGGAAGGAGACGGGGGGGGGGGGGGGGGGGGGGGTTGATGCCTGAACGGCGGCGGTGGGCTGTCGCCATCGCGCGATGGCTTTCCCCTTTTTTTCTCTTTTTTTTCTGTGAAATCGATTTAATGATTGGGGGGGGGGGGGGGCAGAGAGAAATAAGGGGGAAGAGAGAGGGAATTTTATTTTCCACCAAAAAGCAACTTCTATTTTCGACCTCAAAACGAGGCCCACTGCCTATCGTCCATAGCGTTTTACCCCCATTCCGAACACAATGGGATATGTACCGCAATCTGATTCGATCGTTACAACCAGTTTTCGTTAAAATCAACATATAACTCTATATATTGAATTTGAACGCGCATTTCATTTTACCGGGGTCACATACCAACTCTAAAAATTGCAGAAAAATATTTTCTAGCTTCGTATTAACGATACGGTCCTAACAAAACTAGTTTCGTCGAATTCTGAGACCGTTGGATAAATGTCCATTTTCCAGTCGATTAAAATCAACTGAAACTGGTCAAACGCGTTTTATTTTGCCACGCTCACATAATGATTCGAAAAATTATGAAATTTGAAACCTAGCAATAATTTGACACCACGGACCCAACAAAACTGGTTTCGTCGAAATCCGAGGTCGTTTGCAAAATTTCTATTTTTAAGGGCCTGAATTCCATAGCGACTATTCAGAATTTTCAACTGGACATATCTTTTGATTCCCGCTATGAAATTTCAAGTTTTCGGATTCGTTGGAAAGATATTCACGAATAGATCCTAATGTTTTTGGTTTCACTAAAATCCGTATTGTTATGCACCCGGTATATTCAATTGAAGTTTGAAATCGAATTATCGAACTACCGCGTCATTTTCAATTCTATTTATAATTATATATGAATATTATATTCTAACAATGGCGTATATAATATATACGTCGCATTCTATTCAAAATAAATTTATTGTCGATATTATTTAAAATAATCTATTTTAAATATTCAAAATTCGCTAAAATTGCCAAAATAAAAATTTCAAACTGGTTCGGTTTTCCGGGTTATTACAGGGTCAATGTTTATATATTTGTGTTCCTGCAATATTGCAGAAGTCCCTTCATACAGAGGAGACTCTGCCATTTTTTTTTTGAAAATTTGAAGTGTTAAGTATATTTTCGATCTTTTGGAAATTTTTGTTAATAGAAATGAATTGGATTTGTTAAACTAAAGGTTAGAAGTGGAAGAGAAGTTTTTAACTAAATAGACTTATCAGAAGTTACTGGGTTTGTAGCATTTTCCTTAACTTAGTAATTTAGGGGACAAATTTTTTTAAGGGGGAAGGAATGTAACGACCCAGATTTTTAACTGTTTAATTGAACATTTAAAAATGGTTTCAAATGTTGTTTTGGAAATTCAATGACTTGAATTCAATGGTTTTGAATATTTTATTAACATAAATAATAAAATAATATTTAATTTTGAAATAGACGGAATCACTTGAATTGGAAATATTATGTGAATTTGTAATATAAGAGAACTTAATTAAGTTTGGTTTCGAATTATATTAACGAATTCATTTTTTAAATAACGTTTGAACGTATAATTTAAAATTTAATTATAAAACGAGCACCAACATCGCATTAGTTCGAAATGTTACGTTTTGAACTTCAATTGAATATATAGAATCCAGTATCAGCCGGATTTCTTAGAAACAAGAAACATCCTTATTTATTGGATTATAATTTTCTAATGAAAGAGAACATTTGATTTTTCATATTATAGATTTTGAGTTATGACCAAATCAAATTTTCAAAAGGTCGCCATGGAATTCGTTTATAAACTATAACGATTTATTATATAAATAAAATGCAATATATTGAATATTGATTTAGCTTGGAATTCAACCTAGGGTAATTTATTTTGAAACTATACGAAATTCTGCTCAAATATGTCCAATAATAATATTTAGTTATTATTATATTTAGGTATTTTAAAATTGAATTATTTTAATTTAATTTCAACCCTTAAAGAGAGACTTTATTCAAACAACCTCGGATTTCAACAAAACAAATTTTATTAAATCCATAATAGCCAATTATTGTTAGATTTCAACTTTTGCGCCAATCGGAGTTATTTAGTGAGCACATGAAAATTAAATGTAAATAAATCAACCATTTGGACTCGAACAAACGCTACTTTAGCAAACAAACTTGAATTTCGCTGAAGCAAGTTTCATCGGGTCTGCAATGTCGAACTATAGCATGATGTCCATTTTCGTCGCAAATGGAGTTCCTATGTGATTGCATGAATTAGTAAACATTGATCGGAAATGGCGATTGGAACGAATAAATATTGTTAGTCATTTTGAATAAAATATCGCTAGTCACTTCAAGAATATAAAAAATATAATTTCCTCTTTATATACAAACCCCCCTATTTCAGCCTAACCATCCTCTTCAACCAAATTGGTTGACAATTTGCAAATAAGCCCAATCTCACATTTTAATTTATTTCTCTCAAATCGTTGAGAATCGATCGAAGTTGTCTACTATAATATTGGAGAGTATGTTGAGGGTTACCTACGTTAAAAATTTTGTTTCCTGAAGGTGTTTGTAGTGGCCGGAAATTTCCAAGACAGTGAAGGATGTGATTTTTGTATTTCTCTAATAGCGTGAAATCCACGGGGTTTTAGGCCGAGGTTCCTGAAGTGAATTTATAGAGGGGAGGGAGCTCTACATTTTAGGTGTTGGTCGGGTTGTTTGATATGGCCGAAGGAAGGAGGAAAGGCGAGATTATCAGAGGATGTTATTTTTGAAAGCTTCGATTAGAAGTTGGCAATTTTAGGCCACTAGTGGCGATAAGGGGCAATGGACCCTAAAGGAAAAAGAAGAAGGAAGGAGAGGGCGTCGATCCGAGGTGGTCAGGTTGGTCGCGATGACCTATAGTGACGGAGGTGGCTTGATAATATGAATCGTTCAAGGAGTAATTTTGAAGATCTGGTGGCACTAGTGGGGTCGGGCTTCAGGGCGGAGTAAGCTCAAGAATTGGCAAAGGCGTGGGTGATGGTTAGGGCAGCGCTGGTGACCTATGGTGGCAGTGATGGTGTATTGATTGTGACGTGCGATGTTGAAGACGAGGATTGGGTTTTGCCTGGAAAACGAAATCGATTTGGGTAATTATTTAGCAAGGTAACGTAAATAAACATGATTAATGATTGAAAATATAAGTAGTTAATATAAATTATTATAATTCATATATATATATATATAATATATTTGTTGTAACAGCCGTAACTTGTCCACATATCGTCAGAATCAAGCAAAATCAAAGGCGTTGGGATCGTAATCGGAAAAACTATGCTGCTTAGCTGGTTCGGAAGGATTTGGAAGCAATCGAGATTTCATTTAATCTTAAATGTTTGTTTAAAATAAAGAGAACCAACCTGAATTCATAGAATCGAAAACAAACGTAAATTATCTCACTCTTTTTGGAATACGAAGATGTGATTAAAATTCATATAGCAATAGTTCATCGTTGCTAGTAGAAATTGCATGTTTGGATGCCTTTGATGCCTATTGTTTTTTTAATGGTTCACGTTATTTATATTATCGCCATTTAAAATATATTGGATTAAAGTTCTATCTTATATGTTGTTATGAAATGATGTTATGAACTGTGATGTTGGGAAGAACAGGTTGGAGGGATCCGACCGGATTTCTCAAATATCGTATGCATTGTTTTTTTTTTCTTTCATATTTATATGAACTATTTAAACCTATTGATATTAAAACCTGTTTGAACGTTGGAAGTTGAGTTGAAATTCAAAGTTGTTGTGACTTTAATTAATAAATGGTATTGGTTAAGGGATTGGCAGAGAATGACCTAAAATCAATCTTTTTGTTAAAACATTGATTTACCATTAGGCAAATTGATGAAGTTTGGTTATAAAATTTATTTTATTATTGAAGTAAGATTTTTAATTATACTTATATATTATAATGAAGTTTTAGAAAAAAAATCGATGTTTATAAATGAGTTTTTATTAAAGTAAGATGAATGATTTTACAATCAGAATTCGACGTTTTAATAAGTTTTATGAGCAAAAAAAGGTGTAATTAACCTACGGGTTAATATTTTGGGATAATTATTTTTCATTAAATGACTAAGAAATATTATTAGATTAATATCTAATAGGAAGAAGTAATTGGGATCAGTTAACAAATTAACTGATGGTTTAAAGTTGACTAAGTTAGCTGTTTTGATCAAAAGTGATTATTAATGAATAGTTGTTTGAATTTAATAAAATTTCTTAAATACAATTTGTCTTTAATTAATGATGTTTAAAGATTATTAGTTTAATTAGTTATTTTTAATTAATTTTAATTTAAAAGAAATTAACTTATCTATTTTTGTTAATAAAGAAGTAAACTAATTTTACTTTAGTAAAACGATGAAGTTAATAATATTTAACGTAATTACATCTTAAACGAAATTTACTTAAGAAGTAATTTGGTATGTAATAAAATTTAGCAAATGTTGAGAAGAATGTATAAAGGGATTTTCTAAAAAAATCCAAGTTTCATCAACGAAGCTATAAAAAGGGATTAAAGCTAATGCGATTAGTTTTAAATAAATATTCGGATTAGGATAAATGAAAAGTTTTTAAAAATGTGAAGGGAATTACTTATCGGTTTAGGTAAAGAAGTGATTAAGGAATTTTGCTTATAATAATCCAATAATTTGTTTTATAATACAATATAAAATGGTTTTTAGTGAAATATATGGTAAGTGGGTTGTTGTAATATAATCACAATTATAAATGAATTGTGCAATGAAGTTTAAAGCGGAAAGTTACCATCAAGTAAAAATGGTCGACTAAGATTTTCAAAAGTAAGGATATGGTTTATAAAACCAAGTTTTAAATAGGAAAATAACATTTAACTGATATTATAGATAATATGAGTTTTTAAGTTATGAACTTCTATCTATTCTAAGATAAGAACGTTGTCAATCAAGGTCTGAGAGGTAAGCAAAATACGCCAAATTTAGCACTTCACTATTATCAAGGAATGGTATTAGTTTGTAATGGTAAAAGAATGTTGAAATTAGTTATTATCCCATAAGAGTAACATTGTATCATCATTTATGAGATTTTGAAAAGGTAATAATATTGCAACGTTAGTTGCAAGATTTTGAAATGTAAACTAGACTATTCAATTTTAAGTAAACAATGTATAAATTGACATTGTTTTAGTCCATATTAGACTTGGTAATTGAATTTATGCCATTGAGTTTTTATATATATATATATATATATATATATATATATATTGATATTTCCAAAGTTAAAGGAAATAAAAAGGTTAAGGAATGAAAGAGTTTTGATAATATATAGTGACGTTTTCTACATAAAGTAAAGAAAGAGTGGAGTTTGATAAATACGTTGTTTTCAAAGTAACCAAAACAATGAGATTTGAGACAAGAATATATAATCAATTTTTAAGAATTGATGAGATAGTTTTAGTAAATGATTTTATAATAATAAGGCTTGAGCGGCTTGTAACGAACTGGGATTTTCGACTCCGAAAATCAACACAAAACTGCCATGTTGACTATTCGAACATCGGAAATACCTGATCATTAATAGAAAGAAGTTAGAGGGTGAGAATAGATAAGATAGAAAATTAGAATAGAAGAAGAAGAAGATCACCACAGAACAAAATCAGAGTAATACGAATCTCACAGCGGAACGAAAAAAATATAATATATAACATAACTTCGCAATAAAAACAGTATATATAATGACATTATCAGAGTACAACACTTACACACAGCGGAAATAACAATAGGTATATAATCCTGAAGCCCCTGCTTCAAGCTCCTCCAAGTATATTTGTAAAGACCTGAACTACTTGACTGCACGTACAAATTTCGGGAGCCAAGAGTTTAGGGAAAACAAAACAAAATAAACTCTGGGTCAGTCATGGGACTGGTGTGAGTAAACTCAAATCCTTCGGTTTGACTTTCCAAAATCCTTTTCAAAAGAAATGATAATCGTAAGACCGATCCACACATAAACACGGATGGTTTTTACCTTACGATAACCCAAACAGTTTTGGAAATCAACACTTTTCTGATATTATAATAGTGTCTAACCACAAGTAATTAACAATCTAGCAGAATGCTTGCATCTCACGTTCCACATATATAGCATACAAACAAAAACCGCGGGCTCTTATTGGAAATTGGATTCCAACTATGACAAGGTATGGGGCCACCTACTGATAGTGTATCTCTAGAGGTGAATACACCGGGTTCAACAAGAACGTCTTGCAACCCGGCCCACACATGACCGACCACTCATTTCGCTTGAGTGTATCGAATGTATATCACCAACGGTTGGGAGCTACCCACCGTTTCCCGAAAAGGGATAGCATCAAAATAGACAAAAGAATGAAATGGATTTTCTCTAGATAGGTGATATACACCCTAATGGGAGCGACCTACCTGCCATGCTGCCTGCCCGATTTCTGTCATTTCCCGGTTGATGAGGCTTGAGGTCATAATGTATCTTTTGGAACACCTGACCACCATTCACTTTGAATGCCACATCGTCATACCCGCCAAATCACAAATTGATTTCCCCAAAAATACCACGGGTATAAAGCTAAGAGAAACAAATTCCTCCCTACCAAACGTAAGTTTGTTTGAAGAGATCAACTTACGCGATCCGTTAGATATGCTTTGTCAGACATTTGTCCATTCACGTTGTCCTGGGACTGGACAAACCGAAGGCACTATTCTGTAAACAGGATAGCCCTTGCATAACTCCGTCTCCACTTATTTTCATCATATTTGATTGCAATGTTAACGTCCAAATAGAGTGGTTTTCAGATAATGAATCTGATCCCTGTCTCTCCGTATTGACGACGGAAAAATGGTCAAAAACTTCGATAAAATATATTCAATTTACTTCTTTCGAATAACTAATATTCGATAACTCCTTTCGAATAACTAATATTCGATTTAACTCTAATTGTTAACTCTCTTCGATTACTCTATATTCTAATCGATTAACTATAATTCGATTTAACTCTTGTAACTCATTTTGATTTACACATTTTGATTAACACATTTTGATTAACTCGTATCGAATAACCAATATTTGAATAACTATGTTTGTTTCAACTTTATTTCGAATAGCTAATATTCGATTTAACTCCATTCCCTTGACTCTAGATCGCAGCGATCACAATAGTTACGCCTGATTCCCTCAGGAAACATCTGACTGCCATAGGCTATCTGCAGCCCTGCGAATTACGTTAGCAGTCGTATGAAATGGCAACTCATCCTGAATAACTATATTTGACTAACTCTATCTCAAATAACTATATTCGATCAACTCTAATTGAATAACTAATATTCAATTAAATCCTAATTCGAATAACTATGTTCAATTAACTCTATCTGGTTGACTCTTTGTTCGAATAAGTAATATTCGATTAACTCTAATCGAATAACTAATATTCAATTAACCCTACTGATTAACTCTAACTGGTTAACTCTAACTGATTAGCTCTTAATTGACTAACTCTTCGTCCATATTCAGTTTCAAATATCGATGTTGAAATCGATTCTTACTTCTCTGTATAAGTCTTTACTTATATATTCTATTTATCCAATGATAAACATTTTATTTAATTTATAAAACCTAATTTACAAATTTATCTTCTTACTTTATCTGTTAAAACATGTTTCTCTTAAATGTTCACTTTGAATTCATATTCTGTTGTACTCGTGTGCGAAGCACGGGTCTAAACCTTCCTAGTGTAAAATTCTCTTTTTATACAATCTATTCATTTTTCAAGTATTTCCTTTTTGTAGTCTATTTATTTTCGAAATAAATATTTCTATTAAAAATCTATTTGTAAATGTTTTACAAATATTCCCTTTTCAATTTTATTTGTAAATGTTTTACAAATACTTCTTGTTTTCACAAATATTTCCTCTTTATATTTTATCATATTTATTTCCCTAAATAAATATTTCTTTTTATAATATCATATTTAAAAATGTTTCTTTTTATAACATCTTTTGATTTTATATATATATTTCTTTTTCAATATAACATTGAAAAATTCCTTTTTAACATTCCAGTATTCCTTATGGTATTTAACGTACCATATAACAATGATCGGTATCATTCAAACATAAAAGATCGACAACAGATTTCATATCACATCATATAACACAATATATGAAAAAAACAGTAAAATAAATGTTAAGGAACCCAGTTGGGTCCCTTCGACCTATTTCCCTGCATCCACAGATGTTAATCACATGAATAACACGAATATGAAATATACTGATAAACAGAATTAATATTCGATTAACGATTTATATCTATATCGTTATCTATATTTTCAACCAATTAACTAGCAGTTCAACCAAACAGCCAACACACAGCAAACAACCATCATTTATAAATTATAAAAATATAAAGTGAGCAGAGTTAGTGAGATTTACTCACATTGAACGGTTATCATTAAATAACGATAATTGGTCATTGATTTGATTTATGCGTTTAATTCCACCATAAATCCAAACGAGCTCCAATTCACTCCCGGTCAGTTCCCTTGTGTGTCGCTCGTCCATACGATCCCAACGGATCTTGTTTCGCTAAGTTCTGATTACATATGGATAAGATATACATTATACAAGTTACAATAGAGTTTAATTTAAATAAAACTTATTCTATTTATTATGATTTGGGCTTAACCTTGTTTTCAATGGCCCAATACCTCATGCAACCGATCCACGTTTCAGGCTTCCTCCTCCTCTAGATGTTTTCTAAAACTCCTGTACCATTATTCAGACATTATTGATTTCTTCCTCTCCTCAAATCTCCTCTTCTATTTCATGATAATTTATGAACTCCTCATCGTTCTCTTCACCTTCGAAATCCCCCTTTCCTCATATCAAACACAACCAACTCGAGACAATTATCTCCAATGCGGTTTTCGATTTTCTCGTTGACCCCCTGTTTCGATCACCTCAGTCACCGTATGTCGGATCCGACGCCACCCATCTTCTCCTCTTCCAAAGCTCTCGATCTCCATACCACTTTTATCGAACTCGAGGCTTCCCTATAACTTGCGTCGTAACCCAGTTTTACACGCACACCGACAAACTCGTGACAACAAGAATCACCGCATACCCTAAAATCACCGCAAACGAAACCTAATCCAACCACTAACTCAATTACAACCCCAAATCAAACATCGATAGTCAAAAGATCCCAAAAACCAAAACCCTAGCCTACGCTGAAAGTTTCCAGCGAACATAAATGACGATAGAACCCAGAAATTTCTATACGGTTGTGAAGAGGAAGTATTACTGAATCCAAATATATACCTATTTTTATTTATATATTTTTCTGTGATTTTTCCATGAATTTCAAAGTTGCGTTTGGATTTTTGAGGGAGGAAAACTGGCGGTTACAATTTCCATTGACCAGTGAAGCAAAAGAGATTAGGGTTGGGAATTGATAAGGGTTATTTATAGGATGATTTTATATATTTTTATTCGATTTTTTTTAAGCAAACGCTATTTGAAATGTTGAATAAAAATTTCTAAAATCACATACAATATCCAAAAATCATGAAAATGGACATACAACTAGAGTTTGACACTACGGACACAACGAAACTGGTTTCGTCGAATTCCGACTCCGTTTGCTCACACAGCGTATTTTTAACCATCAAAATATCGACTGTATTTCACATTAAAATCGCCCATGGCCATATACTGACTTCAAAAATCACGGAAATTGAAATCTAACAATAATTTGACATTACGAATCCAACAAAATTGGTTTCGTCGAATTTGGAGGTCGTTTGAAAAAATGGCTATTTTTAAAGCTCTAAATAACCCAATTTTAAATATAAATATATTTAAAAATAATTAAATTAAATATAAATAAACATATATTATCGTATATATATTCACACAGAACATCGTATATCTCCAATTGGATCTATAACTCGATATTCCAATCCCGTTTGAATCGATATTCAATTTATATTGAAATTCCTTTTATAATATAAATAAATCACTATAATTTATAAAGGAATTCCATAGCGACTTTTCAAAAATTTGATTTGTACATAAGTAAAAATCTACACGACGAAATCCCGATTTTTCTCTTCCATTAGAAAAATATACTTCACCAGCTCCGAACGTTTCTTGTTTCATAGAATTCCGATTTAAAACGGACCCTGTATATTCAGTTGAAGTTCAAATCACCAAATAGCGAACTGCTGCGCCATTTGGAGCTCGATTTTAATTATATTATAATTTTATGTTCAAACTTCGTTTAAATAATATATTCGTTATTCAATTTAAATTCTAAACTGAAATATATATTTTGAATTGCCCAACTCTCACAATATTGTGAATTCTACTATTTCCGACTATATCAGAAATTAAATATATTATTCTATTATTTAATTTAATTAAATATTCACTATTATTTAATACTATGACCATTCAAGTCTCTAAATAACTATTTATATAATTAAATAAATAAATTATTATATGGAAAAATACGGGTCATTACACTACCAATGTACTTGACTTTACTACTGTAATTGATAGTTAAACCCTCGACTATCAATGGAATATCTTATAATTGTTTTGACATGTTGTATTGAAGAGACTGGGATGGGAACTAGACCCAAAACCACTTCGAACTAATGCTGTGTTCAAAACTAATTTGCAGGGATATGAATAAAGATGGATCATTGAATACCGTGGATTTTCATAAAATGAAAGAACTACTTAAAATCTCTAGTTGATCCTTAGAGATATACCGTGGTTCTATCGTGGTTGAAATCTATGGATAGCAAGGACTACTCGCTACTGATCCATAGGGTAATTCCTAGGATGTGGTAGGAGGGTAACTTTGACTCATCATGTTCCTTGATGACTTGTATGGACGAATGCCTGACAGAGTATTTCATAAGGGTCATGTACGTTGATTTTTACAAATATACCAAGTTCGGTGGCGGAGAAGGAAACTTCTCTTAGCTTAACACCCAAAGTGTATTTGTAGACGTCAATTAATGATTAGATGCATCTGACTAGATGTGACGTTCAAAGTTAACGAGATATTCTATGAAAGGTAAACATGACCTCATGCCTCATCAACCGGGAAATGATAAAAATCGGGAAAGCAGCATGGCTATGTGAGTCATTCCTATTAGGGTGTGTTGCCACCATCTAAAGAAAATTCAAATTTGTTCTTCTTTTGTTTCTGTATCTCCCGACAAAAATATGGTGATTGTGCAGCCATAGGGTGATAATATATTCGATACACTCAAGTTGAATGAGTGGTCGGTTAGTATGGCTAGATTGCAAGATGTTCTTGTTGAATCCTAGTGTATTACTCTCTAGAGGTACACTTTCGGAAGGTGGTCTCATACCTTGTCCTGTTGGAAATCCAATCTCCAATAAGCATCATGCGTTTGTTTATATACTATGTATGTAGAGCGTGAGAGGCAAGCGTTCCACTAAATGGTTATTTATTTATTTATGATTTGATGGACACTATTATAACATCATCATATTTTCACAGAAAAATGTTTTGGGTTATCGTAAGTTAAAAACTGTCAGTGTTTATGTGCGGACCGGTCTTACAATTATCCTTGTCTTTCAAAGGATTTTCAAAAATTAAACAATTGGTTGGTGTATGAGTTTTATCACTAAAAGTCTTATAGACTGACAATCCGTCTGGTTCGCATATTGCAAATGGGCTCGGTCAGGCCGAGTGCATTTCCAGGTTAGATTTGGATTTGCTTTAAGCTCCAAAAGAGGAGCTGGAGTCGAGATGTAATTCCGTATTTTCTGGTAATAGTTATTCCGCTGTATGAGTTGTATTGATCTAATGTTGTACTCCGATACTGTAATCATATGTAGACAAATTCCTTTTGAATAAACAGTTGTTGATATACTATATTTTGTCAATTCCGTTATGAGACTCTGATCTTCTTATTCTTCTATTCTAATATTTCTTTCCTTCTCTTCTCACCTTCGAATTTCTTCCTCCTAACTATCCACTTTCCATGCGATTTGAGTTGGATGGAAGTGTAATTAGGCAAATCAATGGGTATGGAAAAGTCGGATCGTTACAATAAAAAACATTAAAAAAAAAGTTATGTCAAACTTTGTAGTAAAATTTAAACCAACAACATGATTTCAATGAAAATTAAACATAGGATCTAATAATTAAACTTTTTTAAAATTTCAAAATGTCTCTTTACAAATATTTTCAACTTTTAATATCATTTAAAAAATTGGATAACCTTATTAGTAGTTATCTTATAAGCCCAAACTTTTGGTCCGACCATAAACTTCCAAAATTACAATTAGGTTCCATTATCTTATAATATCACTTAAAAATAAGCTATATCAATTAAACTATTCTTTTAAATTAAAACTGTATTTCTACAAATATTAACAACTTTTAATATTGTTTAACAATAAAATTTAACAAGTAAATGTTTTTCACATCTTTATTTATTAATTAATAACACAAAAAAAATTAAAAACTAAGAAGAAAATTATATATACAGCTAAGAATTTAGAAATTAAAATTTAAACTAACAACGCATGATTTCAACACAAAAGTATAGCTAAAACATCATGCAAATTATTTTCTCTTGAATGTGTTAAACATATACGGTTTTAAAAAAGGGGTATTTAGTTTTAAAGACATGTTTCCAAAAAAAAAAAAAAGATCAAAGGACAACTAAGTTTAATAATTAAATGAAGGACAAAGATCAAATTGTATTTTATCTATATGGAGTTCACTTTAATTTATCGTCATTACTAAATTAATTAAAAAATAAAAAAATTCCCTAAAAATTGAAAGAAAAAAATTAATTTCAAAATTAATTTAGTTGATTGATGTAATTATAAACATATAGAAATAATCAGCTAGGAAAGCTAAATGAATATAGCTTTATTATTGAAAATATAGCTTTATACTGTCTCACCTAAACAAAAAACCAAGTTATTTTAAAGCTAATTTCATTTACACTCGAAAAAAGCCATATGTAAAAAACGAAGCAATATGCATTTAGCTTTCGTCCTAAATTTTCTTATTTTTTTCATATTTACAAAACAAATATATATTTTAAAATTATTTTTTTTATTAATTTTAATATTATAATCATAGTAAAATATTTTTATATTAATTTTTTGTTATATGCGAAATGTCAACTTGTGTCCTTTGTTTAAAATTTTTGAACTTTTTTCAATTAAAACATGAAAGTTGTCCTTGATTTAGGTAGCAAAATTTGCTTGTCCTTTGATCTAATTGTTTTCTAAAACATGTCCTTGAAACTAATATCCACTTTTAAAAATGTAATTCACCTGCAAAAAATGTCATAATCACGTGTGAAACACATGCCATAACGCTCGCACTAATAACTTGGAAAAAAAATATGACACGATCTTTCTTTACAAAATTGAAATGCTCATCTAAAATTATAACCAAATATCATGGCTTAAAAATACGATCTAACAAATATGCCAAATATAATTTTTGTAAGAAAAACTTAACTAATAAAAGTCAGATTTAACCTAGAAATAAAAATTCGAATTAAATACGCACAATTTTAACATACAAATCTATTTAAATACTTTTGGAAGTCATTTTATTTTTTGAATGTGTTGAAAAATATGCAATTCATAAAAAAAATCATGCTTGAAGAGTGTGTCATCATCGGCTGGAAAGCTTATGCCGTATAATTTTGAAGAAAATAAATAACATGATTTTCATGGTGTATTTCTGAAATTATGAAAATACTCTCATTTGTGAATGGAATTTGACCATCTTTTGCAACCTTCACCATCATTCCTTTTCTGACTTCCAATGAATTAAAATTTACTATCAATATATCATCGATAATGCCAATAAAACAACTAGTATTAAAAGTGTTGCGACTATCAAAACCTTTGCACTTACAACATGCATTCTTCTACTTATGTTTTGAAATTCGATACTTATATACAACTATATGCCATATATAACTAACTACATTTATATGTCAATATATTTTTTGAATTATGCTACATAAGTTTCGAACTTACGACCTCTTGCGTACAAGTCGAAGTAAATAACCACTAAGACAAGGGTGATGATTGTAACAACACATAAATTTGACAATAAATTGGCTATTTAATTAGATTTTAAAAATAAGGATTTCTTCGAATGATGGAATTTTGCCAAAAAAACTTTAACTGATGCGTTTGTCTCAGAATTCTGGTCAACTTTCATGTTTGGAGTTTCACGAAGGGATTCTGTGTGAAAAGTAACGGACGAAATACGAAAAATGGACGGAAATAATTAAATAGAATAAATATATATTTATCACCTTCTTTAACCCGCCTTCACAGGGAAGTTTGGACAAAGGGCGGTCGACCGCTCCCAAGAGGGTGTCGACCGCTTCGGGCCTTTAGTGCCCAGTGACAGCTAGGTTTTAAGGCTATTTTCGTTATATTATATAATATAAACAGACGGATGTTTATTTAAATAAATGTAACGGTTCATGGCCAATTCCACTCCTATAAATAAAGGGATAAGGCCTCACTCTTTTCCACACAAATCTGTAGGCAGCAGCGAAGCACTACCATTTCCCTTTCTCTTCAAATCAATTTCTTAACCAAAATATATATTTATTTGTAATCAATCAGATATAAATCATTCAGATTTGAAAGTGATTATCAGATTCAAATGGAAAAGGGTGTGAATTGACATTTAAGCTAATCTTCATCAGATTTTCCCCTCTTTTCCTATTTTTCTGCAAATCTACATATATGAAAGTATCCACTTTTCATATTAATTGTATTCTGTAAGAATTTGGGAATTGTAGACCTAAAAGGTTATTCAGATTTCAGATTTGGATGCTTTCAGGTGAGTAGGAAATTTATATATAAAATTATAATAGCCTATTTGTCTCGTTTGAATTAAATCTCAAAATATATGCCTAATATCATCAGATCTATTTATAATATGGTTGAATTTGAAAAGGCAACTTTCAGATCTGCTTATAAATGTTGTCAGAACTTGAAAGTATAGATTTGTGGTTATGAATAAAATAATTTATAGGCTTACTTAATTGTTTATACATAAATTTTTTTGCTTAAAAGTATATTGTGGTTGTTGTAGAACACTGTAGATCTGGAAATCACTCCCATTAAACACTGTTTAGATGTAGTTATATTTCTGATATCTAGTTTCAGTGTTGAAATGATAAATTATGTGATTTGGATTAAAAAGATACAATAGTGAATTATGTGATTTTGTTTTAAAAAGACATAAACTTGTTTGTATTCAGTGTTGTTAGGGTTTGGCTTAGTTGTTGTAAATATGTTGTTTTCACCTTTTTGAACAAAAAGACATTATTTTGAAACCCATAAGAAGTATGATAAAAAACTAAAAAATGGAAAAGTTGTGTAAATGTACGCATAAATATAAATATACATATTTGTGCATAGTTTGCATCAACTATTCCAAAATGTACATAAAATTAATTATTTCTCGTGGTTTTGAAGTATGTCTATTCCAAATATCAGGCAAAATTTACAAAAACTATAGCTAACTGTATTTTTGTAAGATTTGGAATCTTATGACAAGATTGAATAAAAAAGGAATGTTTGGTTGTTGATTAAACCAAAATATTAAATTAATGATAATAATAAAGGAATATAACTACGTTAACAACGCAAAAATAAATATAAATATATGCACATTATCCATCTAAATCCACATAAACGATAAAATATACATTATATTGAATGTTTGAATGGTATTCATTTATGGAATCATATATATATTAATCCATATTAAATGAATATATTTTTGGTGACCATTGTAGCAATTAGTGTAATTGATTGCTATAAATAGGGCCATAAATAAATAACAATTGTAATCGACATTGATTTGGGGAAAGTAAATTTAATTAGGTAATTAAGCCTAATAGTTACAATTTCTAAATTGATTAAGATAAATGTTGTAAACCTTAATCAGGAAATTTAATTTATAACCGCACTAAGATACGAGGTTAAGCTCAACTTGTGGTAAAAGTCTGGCCGGAACCGCCCGGCGAATCCAGTATCCACTGGTGGTTTGCTTAATGTCTAGTGCGTAAATATAACTATACCAAGACATGAGGTAAAGTTCAGCTTATGGTAGAAGTCTGCCCAGAACCGCCCGACAAATCCAACATCCACAAGTGGTCAGCTTAATGTGGGAGGTCTGGTGCATAAATATTTGTATACATGTATATATACAACAGACAATAAATAAATAAGTAAAATTAGAATGTTTGTTCGGGAATAACAAATAGATATTTCGAGACTTAAAATTAGGATATTCCATTTTTAATTAATGCCTGAGGGAATTATGGCTATTAGGTCCATGAGTGGCATTAATTACAATCAATGAGATTAAATGATAATTAAAGATTTAATTATTGCCTTACGAAAATATGGTCGTTATGGTTGTAAATGGCAATAATCCTACGAACGGGAGTAAATGAAATGAAATGGTGGATTATGGGTATTAATTTTCATTTAAGTTAGTAAGTCTAATAAGGAAAAATAATAAATCAAATATCCTAGGATAACAAGGATGTAACTTTCCTTATTATGAAAGTTAATATACAACTTATAGTTAAAAGCTAACATTGGACTTGGTAGGTTAATGATATGGAACATTATTAAACATAGGAACCCATGATGATAATTAACTATGTATGTATAGTATTTCCGTGAAGAGAAACTAAACGGGAATAACCCAATAACGTGGCTTGCTTCATACCAATAGGGAAAAGCATTAAAGGTTAAATGGGGTAAGAACTTAATAACCTTCGCATGTAGTCCGCTTCCTTGGGTTTTAAATGATTGGGGCCGAGGAGTCCACCTGGGAGTAGGTCTTCCAGTCTAGGGGTCTTAAATGGAATGTGTGTAAGGCCTACCTAAACCGGAAAATATAAAAATATCAGATATGACTACCTATCCTACGAGAAGTAGTAAGCGACTAAAGAGATTATCAAATGAGGTCAGCTAGACGGTAAAGCGAAACACCCTCTCTCACCTTACACGGGGTATAGGTATGCGTGAATGACAGAAGCCTTAACTAGTAGGCCCCCGTAGTTAGTGCCTTTAGTTTGTGATCACGTTGAATAAATCATCGAGGAGTATTACATGACCAACAGGTCCGCCTCGGGTCTTAAGTGATTGGGAGAATCCACCATATTTATCATTTGATAGTGAGGCATTAAATAATAAGGGATGAGCGAATGAATATATATAAAGAAACTCTGTACTCAGGGCCCACTCTCGATTAAATAACCTACCATGTTCTGGTATAAGGGCTTCATAAATATATGCGTAAACGTTCTATCTCGGTATCATATTTTGGATATACTACCTTAGGAAGGGTAGCTAGAGTCATGCGTAAATATTTACAAGGTTAGGCTAAAATCACTAACCTTGGTAGGCATACATCTTGGGTTGAACCAAACAAGATACATCTGTGTATTATAATATATGTTGTATATTTCTTGTTCACCAGAGTCTTGTTGTTCTGACCCCCTCCTCATTAGAACCTCCCAAGTTTTAGAGAAGGTCGGGTTCTCACAGGTGTTTAGGTTTGACTTTCGGTTCTCCTTCTCTCTTATGCTTGGTATTGGCAAAGTGATTTACTTTAAAAAGGTAGTTACTTGAGTTAATACTAGTATATCCTATTTTGTTTCCGATGTGAGTTCTTTATCGTACTCTGATTATGCCCATGCTCATTTATTTCCAGGTGCCATATTTACACGCTCCATGCTTGGATGTATTCGAGTTTCGATTTTTATTGAAATTTGGGCTTAGAAAGGTGTGGGCTATTACATTTGGAATTAGAGCATAGGTTAAACGATCAGAGGAATTAGTTAAATTAGGACTCGTGAGATAGCATAATTCGTTTTTCTTTTTTATTTTTCTTCATCTTTCTTATTCGACATTAATTTATTCTGACGATGAATTAGTCGTGGGCCCAATTATATAAAATGGGCTTTAAGCAACTAAGAGTTGAAGTATGTTGAGTTTGGGTTTCTAGCTAATCATGTCTTACCCCACAACACGTTGGTGATCTCATCGTGAAGAGCATGAGGACAACATATGGTGGATTCCGTTGATTCGAGTTTGGAGACTGGACAAAAATCCAACTACAACTGAGATAGTCGCGATTTCTGGTTTTGTTGGTAGTTCTGGTTATGGACCTTCGCTTGATCCAAAACAGGAAAAGTTCATGTTAGTATGTCGTATCTATTTCGGAAATATAACTACGAGGTATATCCATTTGTCACTTCGTATAATTTCCAAGTCTCCCTTTTTGAATATGTTCATTTGAGGCCTTGGCATTGTTTTCGAGGGAATTTTATTTTTAGAACTATTTGGAAAAATAAAATGGGTTTTGTAAGTTTTTAAATACGGTTTCGGAAATTAGTTTTATAACGATCTAGTTTTATAAAGATATTGTTTTTCAATTTTAAACTATTCGTGTTTCAAAAAATTATTAGTTCTTTGTGTAATTTTAATATATATAATCTGATTAATAGGAAGGAAGGAATTAGAAATGACAAGGAATATGCCACTAAACTTAAGAATCCTTGTGATTTTTAGTATTCCACTCTGCAACAACCTGCCCAGAATGGGCCTAAATTTCGACCCAGAAAAGGCCCATCGAAACTTAGAACCACTCTAAATAGGTCGTTGGTTCCTGTAAGGAATTACATTTGCACAGATAACATATATACAATTCGAATGGAAATCTCACACAGTAGAAACAGAAATTATAATAATGAAATAAGATGTACCACTTTATTAAAAATCACAGAATTCCAACACATTAGTCAAGATTACATTTGTTCCATGTGTATATCAACAAATTCATTCTTAAATGTTTCCAGAAGAAGTACAACAACAATGACTAATAATATCCTAACACCTTCGTCTTCATCTTCAGCTTCCATCATTATTTCGTCCATGGATTCTACCCCATCTACAGACCTGTTGGATATGTTAAGGAGAGGGGTCAGAATATAAAGTTCTGTGTGACTGAAATATGGTGTTTACTTAAAGTCCATACCCTAGGTTTTAGCAGGTTACATATGTCAAGGTTTGTCTGCGTAGCACACAACATTCACACAAACACCAAGTATCTAACCAATGAGGTGGATATCCAAGTCAATCGCTCATTAGTGTTTTTAGGGTAAAGATCCAATGAGGAAGGCATTCTCAGTCGCTTATGGCCCTATTAAAGGTGGATTCTTATGATCTCTTATAACCCTAAGGCGAACCCTAGCCCCTTGAGACCCCATCCTAATATGTCAACGTTATTTAGTCTATATACTCTATTGTAATATGAGAAGTAGTACTGCAAACATTACTACTTAACTGATATTACGGTAGAACACCTATGTCGCTTAAGACTTCCCTTAGACAGTTGGTGAGCATGCAATGGCCACATATCTTTTATATACCAATTCTATCCCTAGTTGAGCCCTTATAAGCTTCTAGAGGAAGTGGGCATCCCCGGTGAACCTACTCCGTTACCGCTATACCTAACCACTTTTAGAGAAGGGGGATCCATAGACTTACTTCAAACCTAATAAGGGTTGGTTCCTCTCCAAGGAATAAATCTTCGTAGGGATCCTAGTACTAACCACTTAAGACCCAAATTAGATAAGAAGAGATTTAACCACTTAAGACCTTCTCAAGGTGTAGTAAACCTGCCTATTTTCACACAAAATAGACTTATATATATAGTTATACATATATATATATATATATATATATATATATATATATATATATAAACACACTAGACCTATCACATCAAACCATATACCTTTAGATGATGGACATGTCGGGTGGTTCTGGATAAGCTTCTACTATAAGTAGGTTTTACCTCGTGTCAGAGTGTACTAAGTTTAAATGGCCCATATGTAACAACCCGGAAAATCTGAACCAGTTTGAAAATTTTAAATTGGCTAAAATAGTGAATTTAAAAGATTTAAAATAAATATTTTAAATAATAACGACAAAAAGTGAGTTTGAATCGATGTTTGAAAATAAATATAATTAATTCTAATTATAAACAAGGCCTGAAATTGCGCGGTAGTCTCAAAATTTGAATTCAAACTTTGACTGACTGTACCGGGTGCAAAACATAACGGATTTTAGTGAAACCAAAAATATTTAAATCTGTTAGTGAATATCTTTCTAACGAATCTGAAAAATTGAAGTTCCGTAGCGGGAAGCAAAAGTTATGGCCAAATGAATTTTCAGAAAGGTCGCTATAGAATTTATATAGCCCGTGAAAATGGCCATTTTGCAAACGACCTCGGAATTCGACGAAACCACTTTTGTTGGATCCGGGATGTTAAATTATTGCTAGGTTTCAAATTTCATAATTTTTGAAGCTAGTATGTGAGCGTGGCAAAGGAAAATGTGTTTGGTCGATTTCTATAAAATTGGATCGACCAGAAAAGGGCCATTTTTCAAACGGTCTCAGAATTCGACGAAACTAGTTTTGTTGGGACCGTATCGTCAAAAAATAGCTAGATTTATTTTTCGGGAATTTTTAGAATCAGTATGTGGCCCCGGTAAATTGAAATGTACGCTCAAATTAAATATTTAATGTTTTATATTTTAATTTGAAGGAAAACTGACTGAAACAGTCGAATGGACCTACAAAACATATCCCATTGTGTTTGGAATTGGGGTAAAACGCTAGGGAAGACGGTCATTGGGTTTGGATTGGTGTTCGTGTGGGACAGGGGGTATTTTTGGATTTTTAAAAATTTATAAATATAAGAAAATATCTGATTGGCCACCTCATATTATCTCTCCCCGAAAACCCTCCAGATCGACGACGACTAAAGCTTCCATCTTTCCCATTCATTTTCTGATCAATCCACGCATCAAAATCAAACACTCCAGTTGGGAAATTTGTAGAGCTCCTCGAGATCTTTAAATCCATACCAGGGTTCGAATTTTTCGTTGAGTATCGGGGGAGATCTCGGGCTCGAAAGTCGAGCCGTTCAACTCGCCGTTGCCGCCGCAGTTCGCCACCGGAGTCCACCGCACCACCGCGCACAGGTGCGCCATTCCTCCCCCTCCGACGCTACAAATGTCGATCGACGAATAGCTACACGGATTCGAAGAAAAATCGAAACCTAGTTTTGAACAAATCAGCTGAGGTACGGCCTATTTTAAATAAACTATATTATAGCACTTTAAAGCGCTACGGTTTTTGATTTCACTGTAAAAATCATATCTTTTTCGTTTGTTGACGAAATTCAGTGAAACAAGAGACAGTGGACTCGTGTGGACGTTTTCTACATTCTAGAAGAGACCGCATATTTTTCTGAGCCTTCTGCTATTTTTGGTGGAGTGGAACCCAATGTGAGATTTCTGAATTATAAACGATATGGAAAATGACGATGTATAAATTATATAGTCGATGTATGAGTTATATAAGCATTGTACACCTCATGTATAAGCATTGTATAAGTTGTACGTTCGATGTATAAGTTATATATGCGTTGTAAAAATTATATATGTGTTGAATAGAAGTGAAATATACTTATATATATATATATATATATATATATACGCACCTCGTCCACAAACCATGGACAATATTTATTGGTTGTGATTGGTGTGAAAATTGGTTGATAGCGAATGGTTGATTTGAATTGTTTGTGGTTGAAATTGATTAACTGTGGTTGAAAAATACCCGTTCGTGGTTGAGAATTATTTGGTTGAAACCACATAGGATTAGTTTGTGGAAAAGAAAGAAAAAAATATACATGCCGCCTGCGTGCGAACTAGATGCATGAAATCTCCATTGTCAAAAGCTGCAAGGCTTTAAGGTAGAGCGAGGAGACGTACTAGGGACGGCCCCGGTTTTAACTACCCTGCCGTTATGCTGCCGAAATTTTGAATAATATTCATGCGTTAGAATTATTTTCATGTGTTGAAACTATATTCGTGTGTTGAATAGAAAACATTCATGTGTTGAATAGAAATTCATTCGTTGAATAGAAATTCATGTGTTGAATGGTATTCGTGTTTTAAATAAATTGTTTTAACAATAAAAATCACATTTTTATTATATATATACGAACTATAGAAAACATTCATGTGTTGAATAGAAATTCATTCGTTGAATAGAAATTCATGTGTTGAATGGTATTCGTGTTTTAAATAAATTGTTTTAACAATAAAAATCACCTTTTTATTATATATATACGAACTATAGAAAACATTCATGTGTTGAATAGAAATTCATTCGTTGAATAGAAATTCGTGTGTTGAATGGTATTCGTGTTTTAAATAAATTGTTTTATAATAAAGATCATGTTTTTATCATCTATATGAACTATATAAAATAGTCGTATTTTGAAATAAATTGTTTTACAATAAAAATCACATATTGATCGTATACATGAATTGTTAAAAATAGTGAAGTGTCGAAATAAATGTCTGTTAGATAAAAATATCATTTTTATCGAAAGTATGAAAAGAATATGGTTTTGAAATCGAAGAATAGATTATATATATATATATAATTAAAATTAATCGAATAACGAAGCTGCAGTTCGTGTTTTGAAACCGTGATTTCAAACGATTAGTGCGGGAAATCCAACCATCTGATTTTCCCGAAACTGAAACCATTGGGTTCGCTTTGGAAATATCTTTCCAACGACACCAACTTTGTAAAGATCCAACGGTTGGATTGTCTGGAATGTTTAATTCAAATCTGAAGAAAAACAGCGCCGGAATCGATTATATTTATATATATATATATATATATAAATATAATTGAATTAAATCGAATAACGACGCTGCAGTTTGTATTTTGAAATCGAAACTTCAAACGAGTGTACCGAGAGATCCGACCGTTGGATTTTCCCAAAACTGGAACCGTTGGATTCGTTTTGAAAAGATCTTTCTAATGATATAAATTTTGTGAAGATCCAATGGTTAGATTTTCAGATATGTGTAAATCAAATCTGAAGAAAAACAGCGCCACGGTCGCGTTATGGCCTGAAGCGTCGTTTGAATAAATTGGCTATTTTTAAATAAATAAAAATAGCGATAAATCATTATAAATTATTATAAACGATATGGAACATGAAATTTAGAAACTAACTGAACGTTAGCTAAGTCAAATGGTTTCCTAGGTTTTGATCTGATGTTGGTTTCGGCCTTCGGGGTTAATATTTGGGAAATCGTTCTCTTACTAATTTACGGTTAGTGACTAATGAATTTAAATAAGGTGTATGATGTGTTTGTGTAGCACTTGTTTATTATATACGCGAGTTGCTCAGAAAGACCGGGTTTATCCCATTTTGAACAACTGAATCAACGATAAGAAATCGATGTTGAAGATGGGGGTTGAAGACCAGAGATCTTCACCTCGGTTGGATGGTAACTGATGTCCTGATTGGGAGGCGTCCCGAAATATGGATAATGAGTGGTGATCGTCCAGACGTACGTGGAGATCGATGGATATGCGAGGTATATAGTGTCTCCGGTTTCGTTCAGACCCAGAACGGACTTGTAAATGGACTGTGTGTCTGACATTGGAATTCATTCTGTGTGATTGATAGCCATAAGTTGCATGGTGTGAATTGCCTGTGTGGCATGCTAAGATGCAGTGATCAGGGCTTCTGTTGAAAAGCAAAGTCTTGTGGTTGATGATCAAAGCACCGCCTGTGTGGCGTAGCTTTGTGTATAACGTGAATTCGCGAGCCTCACACCCCGGTATGAACCAGAAACGGGAGAGGACCTCAGGGAGGACATGCGTTTCTTTCTAGTTAGACGTGGTGTCGGTGCTTGAACTGGCTGCCATTTATATTATTTTCACCTATGTGGTTGTTGCTGTTGCGAGGCGCCTCGGTTGTATCGGTCAATCCGGGACCGATGGAGTCATTTGTTGGCTCATTTATGCCCCAAAGGGCGGGGAAACGCAGTGTTCAGGAATTTTAATCCACATCGGTGGACCGGCCCTGTCACTTCAAGGGCCCACCTGAGTCTGGATCCTGAGACATGGGCTAGATTGTCTCGAATTCGGTAAGGACTATCTTTTGCCTTGGTTCATGACGGAAATCCAGTTTCCAAATACGTGACTATGCGGTTTTGATTGTATACCTATATATGGCGACATAGTGGTATGGGGGCATTAATGCCGCCTATGATTGATACTTATGATTTGAAATTGTTTTTTTGAAACATATAAACACTAGTAATAATATCAAATTCTTTTTTTTATTCGTATCAAGCATATTTTGGCCATTATAAGCTAAAAACTCTATCCTCCGGTTTGCGTTGCATTGTGTGATGGGAACTGAGTCTTATAATGGCTTCATTTTTATAAAAAGCATTGCGATGTTTAAAAGATTTACTTGTTGTATAGCACTGGCAATCCAATGGAGTAAACCCGTTCCGCGAAAGTGGCGTGGTCCTGTGATTGGCCAAATTTTATAATGTGTTAAGTAGATTTCTCGTACCAGTCCCATGACTGACTTGTAGTTTGTTTCACTTGCAAACTCGGGTGCCCCTTTCTACACGGGCAGCCTTGTATTCAGGTTTTAGCTGGCTCTTTCTGGATAGCTGGAGCTGAAGATGGATTATATCATTTATCTCTTTTTATGCTGTTCAGCTCCTATTGTACATATTATGTTTATTTTCCGCTGTAGACATTTATGTATAGTTGAACTGTATTTGTACTAAGTATGATCCTGTATACTGTGTAACTCTGATGATTACGTTTATCCAGTGTATTATTTGTTCATTATCTGGTGTATTTATTTAATTATGTCCTGATATTATCTGTTTATGTGTTATATTCCAAAGATTACCCTTAACACCGTCGAACGGCGTTTTGGGGTCCTCACACCATAGCACCCAGACCTCTCACATTAGTTGGCCTACTTTCAGTTGCTGGATTTGTCGATCGGTTCCGGGTAGGCTTCTACCACAAATGGCAACTAACTCGTGTCCGTGTGTCACTATTAATAGATGTGAAACCAATCTATACACACACAAGCAATCCATATATATATATATATATATATATAGGGACATTCCAAATTTGAATCCTATCCAAATCGCATTTATTACGTTAATATTACGTTGATTACTTTGATTTCGCTACATTAGTATAATAATTATAACGCATAAATAACGCTTAATGTTCGTATGAACGAAAGAATGTTCTATCGAGACAAAAATTGTCAACTTGTCTAAATTAAGGTATACAAGTTAATTTCCATATCTTGACCGCTACGTTTTAGGTATGATGGCATAATAGAATAATAACAGATAGTAGTGAATGGAAATACAACATACATACAAATTTCAACTTGCATCCTAGGCTTATTGGAATGATTTCAATAATGGATCAAGAATAGAGTATAACATACACATATAATATATACATGTATATTTATAAGCTCCATTTTGTCTAATTCACCTCTTTTTGAAGTATTGCACATAAAAAGGTTTATAATTGATAAATTTCTAGTATGAATAAATTTAGATTCAAAATAGAATCCAAACTTAATCAAGTTATGAATTAAACCAAATTTAAACCCTTTTAGGTTACAATCAAATATTTACATAAGGATGAATTACATAAAATAGAAACACAACACCCCTTTTATTCTTAATTCAATATTAAGATCCAAATCCACAAACCCAAAAAAAATGGCAATTCTTACATAGACATAAAATAAAGGATTTGGGGGGTTTTGTATTGATGTTATCATTGCCAATTCCTCTTAGGCATTACTATCAACATGCTAATCTATTAAAAAAATAGAATATGCCTAAGAAACGCAATATTTCACTCACATATCTAAAAGGAAGAACAAATAGGATTCTTGTTGTAGACTCAGATCTGGACTCAGCCTTCTAATATATATATATACATACATATATATATACATAAGAATCATCTTTAGAATTGTATGCATATATAATTCTAAATTGCAGAACTTATACTAAAATTTATATGAATTTGGATTAGAGAAAAGATAAAAGTGGAGGTTAGAGGAATAGAAGAGAAATTCCTAACCTTTCTGAAATTCAGCAATGGAAGAAGAATAATATGGAGGTAGAGAAAAGAGAATGGCTAGGGGTTGGTTGTGAGATTTGAGGGCCTATATATAGTCGCTTGTGTAAGCATAGGCCGTTAGATTATTTAGATGTAATCCTAGCCACGTATTTATATATATATTCCCTTAGAAAACCCTAACCAAACATAAATTTATTGGGCATTTCAGCCTCCAGGCGGTTGACCGGTGGTCGACACCCCTTCTAAGGGGAGGTCGACCTCCTGGCCGCTGAAATGCCCAATGAACGTATATGACACTGAGGTGTTTAATTAAATAATATTTGTTTAATCCCTCTCCTTACTTAAAATATTCTATGTCCGCACAATCTTATCCTCTGTTTGGAAATCAAATTCTCCCTTATTTATTTTAATATATTTTGGATATATATATATATATATGTATATTACTAATCTGATTATATAAATATATATATATGTGTGTGTTTTACTGTCCAATTTCATTTGCTTTTATCGCATTCTAACTTTCACCGTTTTCAGCATATTATATATGAAAACGATTCAGAATTTCGCCACGAATCCAAATAAAAAATTTACGTAGCCAAATTCCTAAAGCTGCAAAAAAACTCATTTTCTAGTCTTATTATTAAATTGTTTTTTAATTTATTTTTAATATTTATGTTATTTACGAGGTGTTATGTTCTTCCCTCCTTAAATAGATTTCGTCTCGAAATCTGTTTGACGGGGAGAATAACACAAATTACTCGAAACATCCATGTAATTTTTGATTCATCCATGACATGTAGTGGTTATGAACTATAAACCCACTAAAGTGAGCTCTATCCTAGCATGTAGGTGTAATAAGTGATGCAATATGTATGCAAACAAGCTAATTATACATATATTTCTATACGAGTGCGATGTGTAATGGTGTTGCATCCATTTCCTAACATCCAATCTAGCAATCACAATGCATCCATAAATGTTACTTTGAGGAAAATTACGCGAGAAAAGTTTTTGGTGAGTTTTTCTCATCTTGTCCTCGGTCTCCCATGTGCTTTCCATCAGGATCATTTCCCCATTGTACTCGGACGAGGCGAATGGTTTTATTGCAAAGTCTCTTGATTCCGTGCTCTACAATCCTTGTAGTGGCACGAGGTACCCTGGACTCCAACTCAAGTTTTTCTATGTCCCCAATTTCATCATGCTCGAGACTGGTTGTGGATTCAAGAAGGCATTTTGTAACAACCCGGAATTTCTAAACCAGTTTAAAATTTTTATTTTAGCTATTTTAATGGGTTTTGAATATTTAAAATGATTTGTTTTGAACAATAACGACTAAAAAATTATTTTAAATGAAGTTAGAACGTATAAGTTTATTTTAATTATAAAACGAGCCTGAAATGGCGTGGTAGTTTGAAAATTCGATTTTAAATTCCAATTGAATGTATAAGATTCAAAATAAATCGGATATCGGTAAAACAAGAAACATTTGAATCTGTTTAATGATATCTTTCTAACGAATGAGAAAAATTCATATTTCATAACAAAAATTGAAAGTTATGTCTAGTATAAAATTTGAAATAGTCGCTATGGAATTTATATATATTTTAATATAATATATAGCCCTTAAAAATAACCATTTTGTAAACGAGCTCCGTTTTCAACAAAACCACATTTGTTGGATCCGGAATGTCAAATTATTGCTAAATTTAAAAATTCATAATTTTTGGAATTAATATGTGAGCATAGTGAATTTAAACGTGTTTGGTAATTTCAGTTTGAATTTAACCGACCGGAAAATGACCATTTTTCAAACGGTCTCCAAATTTGACGAAATTAGTTTTGTTAGGACCATATCATCAAAACATAGCTAGATTAATTTTTCTGTAATTTTTGGAGTCAGTATGTGGCCCAGTAAATTAAAATGTATGTTCAAATTCAATATTGACCGTTATATTAACTTATATTTTAATTTTGATAAAAAATGATCGAAACAGTCGAATTGGCTTGTGAAACATTATCCATTGTGTCCGAAATGGGGTTATTTAGGTAGGGGCATCATTCGTTGGGTTTGGCTTGGAGTTCGGAGCGATAACTAAATAATTTTGGAATTAAATAAAAAAAGGGTATAAATAATCTAAAATTCCCAGAAGCCCTAGCTTCACGGTTTCAGCCGTCGGCCTTCCAATAACGGCGGAAAACATTCTGAAATTCTTCCATAACAGTAACGTACAACAGGTATAAACAGGATGAACATGATAAGCAGAATAAACAGGGTAAATTATGCTTCTCAACTATTTTTCTCTGCACTGATACTAGTATACAAGATTTATGACATGATTAGGTGTTCCTTAATATAACAGAAACAGAATGATCCCAACAGAAACATAATGGTAGTTTTGTGTATGCTAGTTTCATAATGGGTTTTACCCCAAACAGAAATAATAGGTACCTCAATAGAAATAACGGGTGTAACCCCAAACAGAAATAACGGGTACCTCAACAGAAATAGGCAGGACTAGACGTAACCTAATTACCACCCCCAAGTGATTGGCTCCCTAATTGTAAATACCCTGTGTCAGCCCTATAGTTGGGTGTATTACTCCCTAGAGTGGCAACCTACAGAAGGACACGGACCTATTTATTGGTGCTACAATGGCTTATTTTCCCCCACAGACCGGACCCATGCACGCTCATGAATCCGTTGGCACGCGTCCGTATACACCCCCATTTCAGATGAAGCTCTTACTATCAGTTTAGTAAGCCTTCCCTGACCCCTTCCAAGTGTGGGGTCCCCTTTAAATACCATAATGGGTTAATGAATGATATGCTCCCCACACAGCAGATGACACAAGTTAAACCCCTAAAGCTTGTGTTCTCCAATCAACTAGGATATTTAACAGGTTAAGCCTTACAGATTAACAAGTTCGCTAACCCCCACAGATTAACAGGTGAAGTTATATAGATTAACAGGTTCATATAACCCCAACAGATTAAAAGGATAAGTATTACAAGTTAACAGGTTCATACAACCCCAACAGATTAGATAGATCTACTTAAGCTCATAGTTTTAACATATCTACTTAACCCCACATATTTAATAGATTCCACAGGTAACTTACAGTTTCATTAACATGTTCCACTCAATCCTTGAATTAAGCCTATAGATTTACATGTTCATACACCCAAAATTTCAGTCTTATTCCACAGTACCAGATATTCTCCCAAATTTTCAGTTATATTCCACAGCACAAGATATGCCCCAAATTTTCATTTCCAAACATTCCTCAATTGTCCCAATTTTGATCATACGTAGGTCTCATACGAGATCGACCTAGGCTCGAAGGTACCTAGGCTTATAAAATAAAAAGGGAATAAGAGAGGGAGAAGAACAAAAATAAGCATATGATAACAGAAATAGACATAAAATAACAACTAAACAGCAAAACAGGTGTACAGAAAAAACATGTAATTATAGCAGAACTGTTTAGATATGAATCGGTTTCTTAATAGGCATAGCTCAGATCCAAGTTTATTAACAGGTCAGTATTAATGTTAAAATTTATAACTAAAGGTAACATAAACTCACAAGGAATTGATTTAAAGAACAGAGGATAATATGTTGATGTTGCAGAAGGGATTCTTGTATAAGTCAGATAAGAATTGTCTTGATTCAATCCGAGTTTCGGCAGCATCTCCCTATCTTCATCTTAAATTCATAGAATAGATGTTTGAAGAAGTATGAAGAAGTGTAATTGATTTGATAGGAGTGCATGCCTTTATATTGAGTTTCCAAGACAATCCTTAACCGTCAGATCTCTATTTTTAAATCCAATCTGTTCTGAAAAACAATGAACCTGGTTAATAAAATAGTCCGGATACAGAAAATTGAACGTCGCCAGATCGCGAGTGGGTCGACCCACCCCCACCTGACCTTGGGTCGACACATAGGTCGACCCAGACCAAGCGTGGGTCGGCCCAAAACGGGTCTGGTTCCCGCCTTGTTGCCTTCGTTTCATGTTTCGTTCTTTCTGATTTATTTTGAACTGGCTCGTTTTATATTTACATATATCCTTCTTATATGTATACAAACTTCTAACCTTTATATCTTCCTCATACGATGTTCATTTTATGCAAACTTAAAGTCTAACTAAACCAGAATTCCGAGACAAACACAATGGTATAGTCCATTTTACTTAATTTCCAATATTTAATTAAATATCCCTTTAGTTTATTAATGTTCTTTAAAATTACGGGGTGTTACATTCTCCCCTACTTAAAGGATTTCGTCCCCGAAATTTCCAAGTCCAGGAGAACGTTACTATCCTAACATCCACATACAACCATCTACTCATCCATCATTCACAGGCATCCGTTGTCCTTAAGAGGTTTCCAATGCTTGTATGAACATATGCAAAGGTGTGTGTATATGTCCCTATGCTAATGCGAAAACCAGGCGGTCTACCGATTCAGTCGACTTCCTCAATGCAATATATTTTAGTGCCATAAATCCAGGATGTATGCAAACATTCCTAGTATATCGTGTAAACTCTACATGTGTGCACAATCATCCGTCCAAATGCAACATTCATATTATGAGGACCGCCCATAACCCCTGCACTAAACAAGAAGAATAGTGCGCTGAAAGGTGTGCCAGGAAATTATGGATGATCATCAAGGTATAATAACACAATCGGAACCTGTCGTAACTCACAACGTAAGGATAAGATATAATAAAACATATACAACAGGTGTTTATAGTGAAGCAGAAAACACAAAACTTCCATAACAACTAGAAAGTAATATCCATAGATGTGGATAACAACAATAGTGTTTATACGACTTTGCCTCACTACATCACTCAGAGAAGAATAACAAACAACTGAAATCCAAATACTATATAGTAGGTAAGATAATACGGCAGCCTCTTGCTCACCTTCGAACAGCAACATCGTCCTCACTAAGCTATCACTTGTCACCTGCCACCTAGTCTGCCCATCCAATAATCGGATGAACAGCCCAAGGTATTAAGAGGGAAACATAAAACCTTGAGTCAGACAATAGTTTTAGTGAGCGATAAAACATCTAATTAACATCATCAATAAAGTATATGAGAATGGGTAAATAAACGAACTAACCTACCTACAATACCAGAGAAGAATTCAACTCCCGTCTTCCCCACATCGGACAGTGAGCCTTTATATCAAACATTTCAACCATGGAAACCAGAAAAACCATTCATTCATGGCAATTAGAACAACCATCAGTAGCACTCATAGCATCCATATTATAGATCTCACGTAAACCATCTTAATCAAATTCAACATCCCTCAAGCACAAGCCCCAAAGGCTTAAATCAATATCAGACAAGCACCCAAGAAACATTTCTAAAATGTTGGATAAGACGGTACGAAGAAAACATCTAGCATGCATGACAGACTCTGGCTATCACCACCATTCCTGCTTCGAAATTATTGTTAATCTTCTGACCGGCTAAACAATTTGTCATCAATTGTCAAGGGTCAATGGTAAACCCCAATTCTAGCTAAAACCCCATACACCATTCAACGAAACGTGTCTAGGCCATACACAATGCCCATGGTACCCGACCATACGATGATATTGTGTAAACCCTGCTTTGAGCCAGCTAGAACCTACGATAACAATAACTCATAGGCCTTCGGTATCTCCAGTCATCATTGACGGAGACTATCCAACCATTATCAACCAACTCAAAACACCTTTGAGTTGTCACCACGCTCGTTGTATTACGACTAACAACAAACACATCACATCACTTCGACATTCCCCATTGAATTCACTTCAAACTAATCACATCACTGAATCAACATGAGATCCACTATCCATTCACAACATTCAACAAAACACTATGCAAAGAAGACACAGCGTTTCTACCATCAACCATGACATTTCAAAGCACTGTGCTGTGCACGGGTTCGGGCACTTCGGCCCGAATTTTTTTCAAATCCTTTTGTTTAAATCAGGGTCGTACCCGAAAAAAATATATTTTCTTGCAGAAATGACCCTCTTGGTGCGACCGACCCCCTGGTGCCACCGACCGCCCCGTTGTGCTCGACCGACCACCCATTTGACCGAACCCTTCATGTTCGAATGACCCGAACCCTGGGCCAATGACCGACCCAATCTTGGACCGACCCCATTGTTTCACGACCAACCCGAAGCTCCTTTCCCTAGACCGACCGACCCGGCTCGCAAGCTGCTCGGTCCGTACCCTGCTCGACCAGAACCCTGCTCGACCGACCAGCCTGTACTCCCCTTGTACTACACATTGTACTACACATCGTACTATATGCTTGACCGGTGGCATGTACAGCCTTAATTTAAGTCCAGTTTTGACCAAAACTTCGCCGAACAATAATATCGACAAAATCTACTCATCCAATTCCTCCAATACAACCATAAGCATGTTATGAAATTACTAACATTCACCAAAATTATGCAAAACTTCACCAAAATCATGATAAATGAACATATGAACTAATTATAGATCTAATTTGCATAAAATATGAAATAGCATAGAAATTACCGGTTTTAAGTTGTTAAATTAGATCCTATAGTGATTCATATAAAAATAGACTTACCATGATGTAGATCTAAGGAAAACGACTTGAATTTGATGAAATAAAGATCATAGAACTCATACTTGATTGATTCCATGTGAGAGATGCATATCACTCACCAATTCCCCAAAATAACCCAAAAACACTTAGATCTAGATCCGAACAGCGAAGAATTTGATCCAACCTCTACAATTAGGTGATCTCTCCGTTGAAATGATGTAGATCTAGCTTCCAACGATGTAGATCTTTGATTCTCTAATGTAGATCTCGAATTTAATGGTGGAAAGTTGTAGAAGAATGGAGAAATGGAGGATTACAAGCTCCTCCAAATGAGATAACGAGGAAAGTAAACTATTCTCCATGCCTTCTACACCATATTTGTAGCCTTCCACCAGCCCACTAATGGGCCTCTCCAAATTATATTATGGCTTTAAAAACTTGAACATCCAATTGTGGAATCTTAAAACAACGATTCCTCCCAAACCGTTGAGAAAAATCTTTAATATGCCATTTTATGGAAAGAGAATCATAATTTCCTTTCCAACGGCACAGGTCTCAACATCTAATTCGATCTGAGTCAAAAGTTATGCCCTGCACAAGACTGACAGGGGAAAAATGGTCACAAACAAAATTGGTAAAAATATGGACATGTCTCACATCCCCATAAACAACATATTAAAATATGACAATAATCCAACTCTTAGGGAATAAAATAAAAATATTTTACAATCCTCTGATACGTAAAATGCAGGTTATTACACATATGATGATACATCCATTTACGTTCATAAAAAAATAAAATGCACACATATCCATATACAATATAATAGTATTTGAGCCGATCTAGTGCCTAGTGTGTGTATATGCATCCACGAGCAACCATTTGCATCCACTTGCCTCCATCAAACATAACATGTCCAAACACATGTTTTCACCTATTGGTTTTCTACCTAAAGGTCGAAGATTGTATCGATATGATACACTCAAACAATAGAAGCAAGTATGAATAAAAGCTTGAAAAAGAAGTTAAGAACATACCGTTGAAAAGAAAAGGGTACGAAGCGCGAATCTTGTCTTCATCCTCCCAAGTTGTATCCTCGCATTTTTCTCCCTATTGCACTTTCATCAACTTAACTTCTCTGCTGCGTGGTTTCTTAAGCTCTGATCCAAGTATACAGGTAGGAACTCGTCTAACTGTTGCTTCCTTTTCTACCTTCATTTCCTTAAGCGTGCTCGGCTCAACCACCACTACTGTATCATCTAGACATTTCTGCAAATGGGAAACGTGGAAAACATCATGAACACCCGCCAATTTCTCTGGTAATCACACAATATAGGCTATTTGACCTATCCTCTCTACTATGGGAAATGGCCCTACAAACCTTGGTGCCAATTTCTCTATCGATCCAAAGCAAACCACATTTTTCAAAGGTGATACTTTGATGAAAACCATGTCTCCTACTTTAAACTCAATGTCAGTCCTTCTCTTATCTGCATAGGACTTATGCCTATCCTGAGATGTCTTCATACGTCGGTGGATAAGATCAATCTTTTCTAAAGTCTCTCTAACCATCATAGGTCCAAGTAGAAGCCTTTCTGTAGTCTCCTACCAACAAGGCAATGATCTGCAAGGTCGTTCGTATAGTTTTCTGAAGGGTGCCATGCCTATACTAGTCTGATAGCCGTTGTTGTAAGCGAACTCCACTAATAGGAGATGTTCCTCCCAAGTCCCTCCGAAGTCTAGGATACACAGCCTCAAAAGATCCTCAAGAACTCTATTCACCCTCTCAGTATGTCCATCGGTCTGAAGGTTATATGTGGTGCTCAAACATAACTGTTTACCAACTGCCTCTTGCAGGCTCTCCCAAAACTCACTAGTGAAAATGGGATCATGATCACTCACTATGCTAGACGGTACCCCATGTAGACGGACTATCTCACAAAGATAAACTGATGCCAACCATGCTGTTGTTCTCTTGCTTTTAACAGGAATGAAATGAGCGCTCTTAATAAGCCTATCTACTATAACCCAGATACTTGTATTTCCACTCCTCGATCTAGGCAAACCATCAATGAAATCCATAGAGACACTCTCCCTCTTCGTGGGACCTCTAAAGGATGAAGCAAATCGCTAGGCTTCTTATGCTTTGTTGACGGTAAAAAATGTCGAAAACATCAACGATTCCTATTACGCGGAATAGTTAATTTGGTCTCAAATTTCACACCTGCTGGGTGCGAAATTTTGCACCTACTGGGTGCGAATTTTCGCACCTACTAGGTGTGAAGTCCGCTTTATGGGTAGTGCGAAGGCCTTGGGTATAGGTGCCTTGATGGCCCGTGGTTCAGGTTCACGGCTCAGAATGTGAGGCCTTTGTTTAGCAATGTTTGGAGGAGTGGCGAGGCTCGCGGAAGTTGTTGGCTGAATCCTGACTTTTGAGTCGATCTGGTGATTCTAGGAAACACACTTGTTGGCGGAAATCGGATCAATCGGGCGGTGCCCACAGTTTCAGCCTAACCGGTTAGGTCGATCGCTGCCGGGACTATGCGGCCCAGGACCCCCACCGGCGCTGTGCCTGGACCCGCTTGACGGTTCGCCTTCGGCTCGGATGCGGACGGATACTGATGTAGGTTGCGTTCTAGGGATGCGACATCCTACTGGTGCCCAGACTCGAGTCTTCTGGTACTGGACCCCAGATGATATTGGTGACGCCTCTGGGCTGTAATATCACGTGATATGTTGAGTCGAGCATGTCCTGCGTACTTTTGGGAACCGGACCAAAATGTCGGTTAATATTTGCCCCCTCAAGGTATGTCTTGTGTGAACGAGACGTGCTTTGAAGTAAGACATGTATGGCGATGGACGAGAAGATCTATGTAGAATGCTTAGTGACCGGTCGTGACCTTTTCCTTGATTTGTGTGCTAGAGTGCGCATCTTCGGATCGTTTGAAGCGCATCGTTGAAACCTGTCGGTACGAATTTAGGACTCCGGCGTTATTAAGTGCTTTGACTCGCTTGAGTCCTGCCGCTTAGGTGTCAACCTGCCGACGGCGCCTAATTGTTGTAGGTTAGGGAGGTTGATTGTTAGTTTCCGACTCCCAATTGCATCAAAGTGCAAACGGTTCGCTGTCGGGTCTGATTCGCGTATGCATTCACATGTTTGCACGTTGTTTCGGGTGATGCGATCTAAGTTGGAATGAGTAATATAAAGGTGAATTTCTTTCCATGGACCGGTAATCGCACAATTTAGCTTTTCGAGGAGTTTTCAGATCGAGAGCCGATCGTTTGGTGTGTACATTTGAAGCCTTAAGTCTTGTGGGCATGCATTTGAATCAAGTTGGTCTGCTCGGTTGAGGTTTATAAAGCGTGTATGCATGGTCATTGCCATGGCCAAGGCACGCGATCGCCTTAAGTGGTTGTTGAAACGTTATTGGGATGGAGCTTGATTGCATGGAGTATTTGCTGGATCACTTGGATTTGCGAAGCCAAAGTTATTCATCGATCCAAGCTGGTCCCCTTGACCAACGTTTCGGCGACTCCCATATGCAGATGTCATTGTTAGGACAATACTTAGCATATGTCTGGCATATAGACGAGTAGATTTTCCTTTGAGGCGAGGTCGGTCCCAAATGCTAGGTGCGTGCACTTTGATGATTGGGCAATTGGTGAGTACACGAGTGGTCGCTGAGTCGTGATTGACTTGGTAGTTGGAGCTTCGAAATATGATCATAGCTTGGTGTAAGATCCCGAATTCCAATCCCGTAACGTTCGTTCGGGGTATGCTGATCCCCTGATGGTAGTTTCTTCCTTTCTTCTCTTCTCCAGACAGAAAATCGGCTTGAGGCATGGAGGACACCAAAATACTTCTTTTATACTTTGGATGTTCGAGGTGTTGTTTGGTTTTCGGGAGAAGGGAACAGAGATGTGGAAAGTAAGAAGGCTTTCAGATTTGGCACTCAAGAACATGGAGCGGCGGATCTTGGGAAACAGAATTAGGAATTCGGATAAAGGTCACCAAGTATGCGTGAATAAGGGAGTGGGCTTCGTCTCCCGAACGCTTAACAAACCCTCTTGGTTTCTCGAGAGGTCAAAGATGGTTTGATGGACGTGATAATCTAGCCAGTGCGTGGGAGCACGACGCATAACTTCGCACTCTGATGACTTAGCCTTGGCTCCAAGCTTGGGCTAGTAAACTTAAACATTTGCATGGCACCGAATGAGCGGACAGTGATCAATGAGGTGCAGTCTTGTGATGCAGTTCTCAAAGAATGGGCTTGCTTGGACTGGCGGCTTGAATGTGTGTGTAGGATGTCGACACATAGTTGAGCTATTAGTCTCGGGATCCGATCAATGACCCGACCATGACGCAGTTGCATCTTGACTCCAGTGCTGTGCTGGCGGTTGGCCATGGCCATGGCCATGGCGTTAGTTATTGAGGCTAAAGGTTGCCATCAAGTTCTGGAGTGTTTGCTTTTTGTGGAGTCCGGGCACTGATGGAAAGTCAAAAGGCCTCCGAGGCTTGGAGTCTAGCTTTGGATTGAAGGGGATCTGATCTGGTCTTGAGATTGCCAGGCCGGTGCGATACTCGGTAGGGGGATGCCCCCAAGCCCGAGTATCTGCTAGATTCTGCTCGACGTTAGGGACGAGCTAGCAAGTTCGGATCGGTTCTCAATGTTTCATGTCTGGTTTGTAATTGAAGTTTGAACGTAACACAACTGGTTGGCGAATGATTCAGGAGATAGATTGACTCGGACTGACTACTCGGATATGCGCATAAGATGTAAACATACGGTTGAGTTGTTAGCTCCAACCTAATTAGTTTATAACCATTTTCCGACCCGAGAATGGTGTTGATGGTTACCGGTAATCACTGCCATATTTATTAAAACTAGACGTCGCCGCCACGTTCCGTGAGTCAACTTCGCATTGCGTTTAAGTATGAGCTTGGTGGCAAGGCGTTGAGACTTTGGAAACCCAATGAACCGGTCATGGAAACTCGAGAACTTGCATCGAGGTATGAATTTTTTATTTTGCGTACTGAGAACTTGTCTAAATTCTCGAGTTCCTCTGAGAACTGGTGGTTGTATTGCTCCCTCTGTCCTTTGGTTCGGGCTTCTACGCCCGGTCTGCATAGTATTGGCGGGAGGTTAGAAGTTTCCTAGACCCGAGCTTTTGGGTCTGGATCATCCTTGTGGCGAGGTTTATGTTCCTCTCTAGAATGGTTTTCCTCGAAGGTTGGTGATGGAAATGCTAGCGCGGAAGCTGATGGGGACCCTCCTCAGGTCCTGCGATGAGTAAGTTGGTGCATAGATAGTTGGGGGACTGCCCCCTAACTCGAATACTTGCTAACTAAAAAGAATGCGAGTGATGAACCCTCAGCAGTCAAATAGCTTCTTCTTTTGCTGGACTGCCCCCTTGGAGCGGGACACCAGACTATCCCCCGTACTTCCTCAAGCATCCGAGTCCCGGTTGGAGTGGCAGCGGGAACGCTCCGGAGAAGTAGGAGAACCCATGGCTTCGGGATCCCATATTTATATGAGCCTCCTTGGTGGGGTAGAAGTTGTGATTAGTAAAAGCGCTCATGCGACAGGTGTAGCTGATGTACGTGTGCAAGCAACGGTGGAAGATCAGGAAGCCCGACAGGTAGCAAAGTCGGCGCAGCCAGAGGGGAAGATTGACTGGACGAGGCTGCCATACAAGATGCATGAGCAAAAGCTAGGCAGGATGCCTAGGAGAAATCTTCCGCTATAGTGGCGAAGAATTAGGCCGATATTGAGGCGGAGAAGGAGAGGGCCTCTGAGTAGGCTAGGAAAATAAAAACCCATCGATGATGCCCATCAAAAGGGGGCGAGGATGATCGCGGGAGGCACGCATCGATGTCTCATGAATCTGTTACTCCTGTGAAGAGTATAGGAGGAGGAAGAGGTTCCGGAAGGACAGGTCCCATCACTAGTGGTGACCTGCCAAGTGCCGAACCTGTACAGAAAAAAGAGTAGAGAAGAGAAGGATGAGTAGCATCAGCAATTGTTAAAGGAATTATAGATACTTAGGGTTAGGTAGACCGATAGTATATGCGAGTGTGACCCTCGCCTTTAGGTCCCTAAAGGTATGATGTGGTTTTCATGTACACCCTGTCATCATAAAGAAGAAATGTTATACTTGTAGTCTATTCGAGGTGTGTATAGAAATGAAATATGAATTAGTAAAGATCGCAATTTTTGTTAAGTGTTTGGATGTTCTTCTTATGTTTTCAGGCGTCCCGTACTTGCATAAGCATACTTATTGTTACACCTAACGAAAAAGCGATTGTGTACCGCGCTTTGGGTCAATTATTCCAAAGGGGTGTGCTTGTGTACCGCACCCCAGGTCAATTATTCCAAAGGGGTGAGATAGAGCGCTGGTTTCAGTAAGTTTCCCTCAGCTCAGGAAACCCGTAGTTTGCGAAACCAGGCTATGCGCCTGTTGTTTTTGGTGGCCCGAGGTTAATCCCAAGTATAGCAAAGGTGTAGGGCGTCGCGTTATGCAGTCCGCCAGGTGGGTGGCTCTCCCGTCGTTCATTGGGTTGGGGCGAGCCGTCGGCGTCATTTATTCACCGGAGAAAAGCCTGGATCATCAGCCCGTAGGGTCCGATCGTTGCCATGGGTTGCACCTAAGCCTTGAGAGCTTTGGAGAGAAACAATTTAGGGTCGATCTTGGTGTTGCGCCAAAATTCGACCGGCACTCGTAACCGGCGAAGAGAGACTTTCATCACTCTTAGTCGGCCGTTGGGTGGCGGTGCCAAGTCGCCTAGACTTGGACGCGGAACGATTAATCCTCGATCTCAGCACGGGGCCGAGGTTCGAGTTAGCGGTTATTTATACTCGGTCGCGCCGCGGTCCGACGACTCAAGTAGCGTTGCCGGCTCCCATGCTAGGGGTGCCGGACGCAACCAGTGTTGTTCGGCCTCGATGTTGGATTGAGGTTCGGATGGCAACATTGACTCCCGTGCTCGAGGTGCCGACGTGGCGATCGAATGTTTGCATGCAAGTTGTTTGTCAGGATTAACCAAAAATGTCATGAACGTCATGCACGGAGCAAACATGGAAGGGAGACAGGAAACTGAACATCACTCCTATGGATAACTGTGGTAGTAGTAGCCTTTGCAATGCCTCTAATTGCAGGAAAGCAAAACATCATTGGAAGGTGTGAATCAATTGTACACTGGGTTATGTAAAGTAAAGGTGGAGATGTTCATTTTTCCATGCCCTTGGGAGTTCGGCTCCATCCATGGTTGAGAGTTTGAAAGTTCCATCGCTGAGCTTCCGTTGTATGAGTAGGAGCCTTCCTAATGAGAAGCGCGGCCTGCAGGTGGAGGAAAGACCCATTTGAAGAAGAGCTCGCCGAAGTGCGTTTCAGCGGCCTTTGGTTGACTTTCCAGTCGTGCTCCCAAGTGGCCGGAGCATTAGTTGGAGGAGGATGACTATGATACAACAAAGAGGAGGTGTGTCTTGGAGAAGGGGCCTTGTTTTTCGTTTTCATTCATCAAAAAAAAAATTTGCAGGCCAATATATACATAGGCCAGAATGAGGCATCTATCCGCGAGTGGATGATTCTGTTTGAATTGCAACAGTAACGACTATTGGAAAGGTTGCGACCCTTTACCAACAGACATTTCTGTCGGCAATTGCGATCGAGGTCCTATTTTTTTGACCTTTAGACATTAGTGTGTATGCCCTCATTATACTATTGAATCTTTTCTCTCGCCTCTTTTTTTATGGGTGAGCTGATGATGTTAATGATTCGATGGCCGATATCTCCAATGGTAACCTCAGGGATTGCTGTATCGTAGACGACAGTCGTGGGGATGACAAAGAATTGGAATTCTCGGGCTCGCTTCCGAACGTTCCCCCGGTAATTCTTCCCAACGTTCCCCCCGCTGATTGGAGGAGGTCGGGAGCGCCGTATGGAGGACAAAAAATGACCATGGCACAGCGAAATGGAGGTGTCTTTTATAGGAGAAAGCTCTCTTTTAGTTTCTGTTCTGCTTCCAATAAAGGAGGCAGAGGCAGAGGCAGGGAGGAGTTGCAAACTGGTATCTCTGATGACAACCAAGAGTCAACTGCGCCATGGAAGCTGTAGTCCTAACAAGGTGGGGGGACAATCTTGAGGGATTAATTGTCGGTCGAGGTCCTGTTTAGTGGGAATCTTTAATGAGCGGCGAGTAGCTCAGAGATACCATGTACTAGGGATCCTCGATGAGCATCGAGTGGCTCGAAGGTCCCACGTAGTGAGAATTTTCAATGAGCATTGAGTGGCTTGGAGATCCCGTGCAGTGGGAGTCTTTGATGAGTGTTGAGTGGCTCAGAGTTCCCATGCGGATGGATTCCTCGCGATCATTCTGCAAGTGATGAAACGTGTTTGCGTTGTGTCCGAGGATGTTGTAGAACCGACAATATCCTGTAGAGTCCCTTGGTGTGCTCGTTGTACTTTCAAGTGTTGGCATTTTGCATGGTTGGAAGTTGCAGATTGCGAAATAGATTTTCTCGAGGATGTTGCTAAGAGCAGTATAGCCGCGGAAAGATGGGAGTCGAAGATGATTCCATCCATTGCTATGACTACCTCTGACATTGCCGGCGCGAGCAAGATTCCGTAGAGCAATAGAATTAGAGTTGTTGGAGCTCTAAATGTCGTCACAAGGTAGGATGTTGAGGGTAGTAGCATGATTCCTTCAGGCTAGATTTCGGCGTAGGAAGTAGCCAGCATTAATGCATAAGATATCCTTAATCTTTGATTGCTACTGATCGGTCCATGCTCTAAATTCGGAATCAGGTTGTATGCCATTTGTGAGCTGAATGAGTGCAATCCAAGGAGTAGGTTTCTCGACTTCAGACAAGGCGGTGTGGGATCTTACGAGATATCCTTTGAGAGTTTTCACGGGTGCCTTGGTAAATGTTCAAGACTGAGAGGATGTCTCTGGGCGTCGTGATGTGCAACCTGGATTGCACGACCAATCTTTTGGTGAGTTAGTCGAGAGTTGGGATAGTTCAAGGTGGAAGTCGAGAGAACCCGGATAGAGCCGTCTTGGAAAAGGAAAGGGAAGCACTTGCACTTTATGGCGCGGGCAACGTGTGACGAACCCATGTGCCATTTGTGGCGGCTAATGAAGATTCGGGAATCATGGCTTCTTTAAGTATGGAGCGAGTATCGATATGTCGAAGCGCTTGCGCCATAGGTATTAAGGGATGCCGACGTTAACGGGTTATGCCCTATACTGGTTTCATAGACGTCGTAAGCGTGCCCTCGTGGTTCCCTCACGGTTCCATGGATTGAGTCGGCGATAATTGGAGGTTGGGCTCCAGCCGCATTATGGAGGTCGTGATCTAATCCAGGACTTTGGAGCCTAGCGCGCCTTCCTGACATAAGGTCTTCGGCAATCCGTGAGTCTCTAACTTCGATTAAATGATGTTGGGGAAGTCGATTGAAGTGAACTTGGGCCCAGTTGGAAGCTAGAATCATAGGCGTCAAGTTTGGACTCATAGTAGTTTGAATCTGCCTAGCGGAGGCTTGAGCGTCAAAGTCGGGGAAGGCCGAGAAGACGCATTGCATTTCTGATGGTGATTCTGACATTGCTGAGATTAGAAGTCAGTCGTGCCTTCGTAGAATGCGACATGTGGTGTGTTGAAGTGTCGAGGCCACTTAGCTTTGTGTACGATCTTAGTGAAGGGATTATGCCTCAATTGGGTTTCTCTGGAGTGGTTGGCGATAGTTGGGCTCTTCCGAGTAGAAGGTGGTTACTCGGACCGCGTTTGTTACTGTGTTTCTTGGTCGTAAGCGATGATGGTTCGATCATTATACCATTTCTGTTACTGTTGCTGTCGCCGTATGAGTGTGGGTGCGGACAACAATGTTTTTAATGAGGCTAGATCTTCTTCTTTGACGTGGGCCCCTAGCTTCGAAAGAAGAAATTCCTGATGCGGTGTGATGCAAGCGGGCGCGGTTCTAAGCAAGCTGAAGTAGAAAGACGATGTGTTGACTTTCTTCAAGTTGGCGCACGAGGTTGATGTTAACATTCAATGCCTAGTGCGAGAGCTGCATTCTCATATTTCTCATTAAGCATGTGAATCTATGCTTGAGTCGCAGGAGCTTCGGGGTCCACAAGTGGAAGGAGATCCGTTTCCAGCGGGTCCTCTACCTCTTGGGACTAGCGAGAGGTACCAGCGTCAATTACGGCCAATGGGCTGAGCATTAGGTTTTGCCGGAATTCTGCTTAATACCGGTGAGAGTCGTGATGCTTTTTTGACGTACCGCTCAAGGTGCCTCTCGCGGATGAGATTTTCGATTACGTCTTTGAATTGATGGCAATTATTGGTATTATGCCTGTACATGTTGTGGTATCGACAGTACTTGTCGGTATTCTTCTCATGATTGGTGGATTCCCTGTTGTACGGCTTCTTGTATTGAAGCATGTTACATGTTTCTAGGTAGATTGTTTCCAAGTCTTCATTCAGCGGGGTGTATATCTTGTATGCCCGGTGAGGGCCGGGCTTCTTGGGTTCCGTAGGAACTTGGCCGTTGTTGCGGCCATCTTGCCCACCGTTATTCGGCCTTTGTTTGTAGGGACATGCCCCCTTATCCTTATCGAAGAGCTTCTCTACCTGTTTCCCTTTGATGCTATCATTTATGGTATTCGCATGTGGATTGTTGGGAAGACCGGCCCTGAAGAGTCGGTTTCGTCTCGCTTCTTCTTGACATAAGTATTGCCCTGCCTTCTCCTTGAAAGCATCGAGGCTTTCTGGCTGCTTCCGATCGATTCATGCCCCGAATTCAGAAGTAGGGAGGACCCCCTTTGCCAACTGGAAGAGTACGATGCGAGGGTCCGGATCCTCGATCTCGGTGAGGGTGACGTTGAACCGGGAGAGGTAGCTTTTGAGCGACTCAGCGGGCCCTTGTTATAGGTTGGACAGGGTGAAGGCATGCTTTGGAGTCGGGGTATGCCTCCTGAATTGCTTGACCAATTCTGGCGCTAACTGGCCGAAGTTGTCAATGGAATCAAGTGGGAGGCAAGAGAACCATAACAGAGCGGTTCCTGATAAGAAAACTGGAAAGCACTTACATTTGACCGGATTTTTGCCTCGGCTTGAGTCCATTTGCCATTCATATCGATTTAGGAAGGCACAGGGATCGGTGGTGCCATCGTAAAGTGGCATCTGTGGCATGCTGAAGCGTCATAGCCACTCAGCTTCGTTCACCCTTCTTGTGAAGGGGTTGCGCCTGATGTGCACACCCCAAGAATCATGCACATTCCCTCACATTTCCCTCATGATCCTTCGGACCATGTCGGGAAGATAGGTCGGTGGGCATCCTCCATCGGGATCCATAGATTTTGACATGGTTCTGGAGTCCTGCTGTGAGGTCGTCTTCTATGATGCTTTTCCGGATCGTCTTCCTCTATGTCCTCGACATCTATGATTGGGCCTTGGGGTGGAGGATGAGGTGGAGCAGGGTGATGCGGATCCTGTTCTAGGGGAGTGTGGGCCGTTAGAATAGCGGGCCCATCACCCTGATTAGCGACCATCGGGTTGTGTCGAGGAAGAGGTTGGTTTGTTGGATCTGGTCCGTCGTTGATAATCAAGCGAGGGCGGTCTCAGTACTGTGCCCCCTCGCTATATGTGACTGTAGTTCGGTCGCCATTGTCGTTTCCATTGCCGTTGGCATGACCATTACCGTTATCAAGGGCATTGGTATGAGTGGCAACGTTTTTGATGAGGTTGAACTTCCTCCTTTGGTCTGGGCCCCTTGACTCGAAAGAGGAAGTTTCCGAGGCAGTTGGTCGGGGTCGAGCATTGTTCCGAGTTAGTTGAAGTCGGGCGACGACGCGTTGATGATATTGAAGTTGCCGCATAAGGTCAATGTTATTCCTTAATGCTTGGTTGAGCTAGACCGCAGTGTTCTTGTATCTTTCATTAATCATGCGAATTTGAGCTTGGGTAACAGGCGTTTCGGGGTCCACAATAGGAGGGACCGTTTCATTAGTGGCCGGGATATCCACCGGTTGAGGTTTTTGGGATGTACCGGTCTCGGCTGCGGCTAAAGAGCCGACCATTGCGTTCTTTGACTTCTTTCCATCGTGAGCGGACTCGACAACAGGTTGAACAAGGAACCTTAAGCTCGTCGAAGTCGAGATGATAATGTGGGAGAAAGACGCAAATCTTGAGTTCAATTCTCAGTGAAAGCACCAAATGTTGACGGCAAAAAATGTCGAAAACACCAAAGATTCCTATTACTAGGAATAGTTAATTGGTCGCAAGCCTAAGTGAGAGAAAGCGGTAAATAACACAAGTATTTATAGTGGTTTGGCGGCGGATTAGGCCTACGTCCACTTTGGAAAGGTGCTGGAATTCTATTAATCACTCAAGAATTACAAGGATAGAGCCACGCTCATTACATTCACTTTCATAATTGCCATATGCTGGGTATTTAGGAAAAAATATATTTAATTCTCTTTCTTCCTCAAATAGGAGATGCCATTAATGGGGATCATGAAGCTCTAGGAAGGTCTCAAGTGAAGAAAATCCAACCTCATTCAAGTGTGAGGCCATGGGCTATTTATAGGAGTGGGTTAGGTAGGATTAGGTAGGAGTAGGTGAGAATGGGGGACCACATGCAGATTTTCGCACCTGCCATTATCATATGCACAAATTTCGAACCCAGCTTCAGGTGCGAAATTTCACAACTGTTGGGTGCGAAATTTCACACTTGCTGAGTGCGAAATTTTGCACCTGCTGGGTGCGAAGATTCGCACCTGCTGAGTGCAAAATTTCGCACCTGCTGGGTGTGAAATTTCGCACCTGCTGGTTGCGAAAATTTCGCACCTGCTGGGTGCGAAATTTCGCACCTGCTGGGTGCGAAATTTCGCACCTGCTGGGTGCGAAATTTCGCACCTGCTGGGTGCGAAATTTCGCACCTGCTGGGTGCGAAATTTTCGCACCTGCTGGGTGCGAAGTCCGCCTTATGGGTAGTCCAAAGGCCTTGGGTGTAGGTGCCTTGATGGACCGTAGTTCGGGTTCATGGCACGGACTGCGAGGCCTTTGTTTGGCACTGTTTGGAGGAGTGGCGAGGCACGCAGAAGTTGTTGGCTGAATCCTGACTTTTGAGTCGATCTGGTGATTCTGGGCAACACACTTGTTGGTCGAAATGGGATGAATCGGGAGTTGTCCATAGTTTCGACCTAACCGATTAGGTCGATCGCCGCTGGGACTGTGGGGCCCTGACCCCCAGCGACACTGCGCCCAGACCCGCTTGACGGCTCGCCTTTGGCTCGGATGCGGACGGATACTGATGGAGGTCGCATTCGAGGGATGCGACATCCTGCTGGTGCCCAAGCTCAAGTCTTCTGGTACTGGACCCCGGATGATATTGGTGATGCCTCTGGGTTGTAATATCACGCGATATGTTGAGTCGAGTGTGTCTTGCGTACTTTTGGGAACCGGACCAAAAGGCCGGTTAACATGTTCAACTTTTACTTGCGGGAAAATTAAATATCAAGCTACAAACTCTGCTACATCTTTCTTCATCCCGACCCAAAAGAAAATCCTCTTCATGTCTCGGTACATTTTATCAACGCCTGAATGGATAATCATCCTAAAATGATGGGCTTCCTCAAGGACTGTCCTCAACAAATCCCCAACTCGAGGAACACAAAGCCTCCCATCTCATCGCAGCCACCCCTTTTCATATGTGGAATATATATTAAGGTGACTAGAAACCTCCCCTTTACTCGGTCTATTTAAGATATCTGTTATCTGTGGGTCCTCTTGCTGCGAATATCCTATCTGATCCATAGGAGTAGTTTGCACCCCTAGAGATGCCAACAAACTAGGTGTAAGATCCGAAGATGGCCTAAAATCAAAAGTCGATGTGTACATCAAACTGCCTCTCTATGAATAGAGGACTCAAGGTCATCCTCTGCCTACTCAATGCATCCGCCAATACATTACCCTTGCTAGGGGTATAAGCAATCTCAAAGTCATAGGACATTAGGAACTCCATCCATCTCTGCTGTCTCAAGTTGAGATCCTTCCGCGAGAAAATATACTTGAGCGACTTATGGTCTGTGTATAACTCGAATCTTTCTCCAAGTAGAAAATGCCACCAAGTTTTAAGTGCAAACACTACAGCAGCCAGCTCCAAATCATTGGTAGGGCAGTTCCTCTCACGAACTCTCAGCTCTCTACTACCGTAGCGTACTACCCTTCCCTCTTACATCAAAACGACACCAAGCCATGTACCACAAGCATCAGTGTACACTGTGAATACCTTGCTTCCATCTGGCAAAGTTAAAATTGGGGCCGTTGTCAGAGCCCTCTTCAACTGCTGAAAAGCATCCTCACGATCAATACTCCAAGAAAAGGTCAGATTCTTCTTCGTAGGTCCGGTAAGTTGGGCTGATATCTTTGCGAAGTCCTTGATAAACTTCCTATAATAGCCCGCCAAACCAAGAAAACTTCTCACCTCCGTTGCATTCTTTGGAACCTTCCAATCTTGAATTGCAACTACTTTCGCGTCTCTCCTCTCCTTGGAGACCACATGCCCTAGAAATCTTACCTCCTTTCTCCAAAAGTGGCACTTGGAGAATTTCGCCTTAAGCTGGTGAGCTCTAAGAGTCCTTAAAACCTCTCCTAAATGGAGGGAATTCTCTTCCTCGATCTTCGAAAAAATCAGGATGTCATCCGCAAAGACCACTACAAACTTATTCAGGAACTCCCTAAACACCCTACTCATAAGATCCATAAAATATGCGGGTGCATTCATCAACCCAAAAGGCATGACTAGCCACTTAAAGAAGCCAATTGGATTTTTGAAAACTGTCTTGTCTATACTGTCCTCGGCCATCCTCAACTGATGAAATCCTATGGCCGAACCTAACTACGAGAAAACAGATGTGCCAAAAAGCTGGTTAAACAGATCGTCACTCTTTGGGAATGGTTGCCTATTCTTCTTGGTGAGCTTATTCAACTCCCTGTAATCCACACATAGACGAAGTAAATCATCCGCCTTGGTCGCGAAAATGACTGGAGCACCCCATTCCGATATACTTTTCCTAATAAACCCCTTCTCAAGTAGCTTCCCAACTTGTTTGCTAAGCTCCCTCCTTTCCCTAGGAGCCATGTGGTACACGTGTAATGCGACTGGATTCGCATTATCCACCAAGTATATCTGGAAATCAATCCCACGCCTCGGAGGTAAGCCCCAAACGTCATAAAAGACATCAAGTGGTTCTAGGAAACTAATCATGACAGACCCCTTTGGGTCATAGGAAATCTCGAGAGTTCTCCCTCGGCAAGTCAAAAGTCTAATGACCCTCCTCTCAAAGTCTAGGACGGCACCATACATGGCTAGCCAATCCATCCCTAGAATCAGAACATAGCCCGTAAAACCAAGCACTTAAGCATCGCACTCGAACTCGACACCTAATACAGATATCCTCAAACCCCGACATATCATAGACAGATGAATTGTGCCCCCGATGGGGTTTGAGAAGATAAAGGGATAATAAACAATACTAGTACTAAGGTGCAGAGACTCAACCACATAATCAGATATAAAAGAACGAGAAGCGCCAGAATCAAAAAAAGACCTAACTGGTGGATTGGAAAGGGAAATCAAACATACAACAAAAACTTTCCTACCTTTGTCCGGTCCACTAGCTTCAAGAGAATGCACCTGCCCTCCAGAGGATCTTGCCCTTTGCCCCAGTCCTTGCTTCATTGGGCATTCCCTAGTATAATGTCCAACTTCACCACAATTGAAACAAGCATTCTTCCTTTTTCTGCTATCTTTGACCAGATAACCCAAGCTCCCACAACCATGACATTTTTTCTTGTTCTGAGCCTTGTCGTTCTTTCCACCTTTCTTTTGTGCTTCTTTCTTGGGCCACACATTCTTGTTTTTGCGTCTCATCGGTCTTAACCTCTTTCTTCCTATCCTAACCCTCTTCATGCATCAATGTCATGTCAAAAAGTCTTTCAAAACTTGCCCCTGTTAGTATATGAGACAATGCCAATGCTTAAAGAGGTTGATTCAATCCTCTTGCAAACCTTAAAGCTTTCTTGTGTGGGGTATTCGCCAATTCTAGATTAAACCTTGTCAACTGATTGAACTTATTGACACACTCTTTAACGGACATACTTCCTTGCTTAAGTGTCAAGAATCTCTCCATTTGCATACTCTCTTCTTCCTGAGAAAGAAACTTCATCTCGAATCTCTGTCGGAAATCAACCCAAGTATCAACAGGATGCCCTACTTGTGTCATCTCCTACCAAAACGAAGCCTTGGCCTTAAGTTGCCATGCAGCCAGCTGTATTTTCCTACGGTCGTCGACCTCAAAAAGTCCAAACAAGTTCTCTGTCTCTTGCAGCTAATTCCATGCTTTCACAAAGCTTTCAGTTCCACAAAATGATTTTCCTCCCGTAGCACAGAAGTCCTTTCATATCTTAGAGAAATTATCTGCTCGCGGAGGTGAAGGAACAGCAGCTAGGGCAGAGGGATCTCCTTAGCCTCCGGCAGGTGTCGTAGCCTCAAGATACCTACGGAACCAATCCGGTATCTGAACGCCCTCGGGAAGATTCGGTTCCCCAGGCATGCTGAAAAGAAAAGGAAAAGGGATTAAAACAGAGAATCGAAAAGATATTTTATATGGCTTTGAGGAATAAATTTTTCAAAAACATACTTTTCTTTGAAAACACTTTATTTTTGAAAACAATTTTCAAAACTTTTATCCGATCTTATATCCTTCAGCTCTAATACCAAATGTGACACCTCACGTCCGTTAATGTCACTCTTTATCAGAATGCATTAAGTTTTGTGAAGCGTTATAGGTAAATAGAAACAAAATCTCATAAGACAGATATAAAATAGCAATGGAAATTTAAAACTTCATTATTCAGCAGAAAAAACATCGTAGTCTCAAAACCAATTACAATATCAAGCAAAAATACTAAAACCAAATACATCAAACCAAAACATCTGTCTTGTGCTAAAAAACAGTAGAGTACAAAAATGTAAAATCACAGTCCCCAATAATAGCAATAAAAAAGTTGACAAATAGTCGAAGCGATACATCAAAGTAGATCAAAATCCAAGCAGAAATAGAAGAGAAAGAAAGTCCTAATCACGATTGACCGTTCCCACCCTGAGAACCTGGTGGGGAGGGGGAGGGAAAGGAAAGAGAGGAAGGGAAACAAAAAGGTTCAAACATAAAGTCTGGCGAATCTAGTGACTTTTAGCATATAAAGAAGTAAAAGTATCAAGACAGGTAAATAAACTGGATGAGAGATAACAGTAACATACAACAGGTATAAACAGGATAAACATGATAAGAAGAATAAACAGGGTAAATTATGCTTCTCAAATACTTTTCTCTACACCGATACTAGTATACAGGATTTATGACATGATTAGGTATTCCCTAATATAACAGAAACAGAATGATCCCAACCGAAGCATAATGGTAGTTTTAGGTGTACTCTAGTTTCATAATGGGTTTTAGCCCAAACAGAAATAACAAGTAGCTGAACAGAATAACGGGTGTTACCCCAAATAGATATAACGGGTACCTCAACAGAAATAGACAGGACTAGATGTAACCTAATTACTACCCCCAAGCGATTGACTCCCTAATTGTAAATACCCCATGTCGGCCCCACAATATGGTGTATTACTCCCTAGAGTGGAAACCTGTAAAAGGACATAAACTTATTTACTGGTGCTACACCAACTTATTTTCCTCCACAGACTAGACCCATGCACGCTCATGACTCCGTTGAAACGCGCCCGTATACACCCCCTTTTCAGATGAACCTCTTACTATCAGTTTAGTATGCGTGCCCTAACCCCTACCTAGCACGGGGTACCCTTTTAATACCAGAATGGGTTACTGACTGATATGGGCCCCACACAGCTGATGACACAAGCTAAACCCCTAAAACTTGTATCCTCCAATTAACAAGGATTTTTAATAGGTGAAGCCTTACAGATTAACAGGTTCATCTAACCTCCACAAATTAACAGGTTCATAAAACCCCCATAGATTAAACTGGTTAAGTATTACTAGTTACAGGTTCTTGGAACCCCAACAGATTAAACAGATCTACTTAACTCCATAGTTTTAACAGATTTACTTAATCCCACAGATTTAATAGCATCCACAGGTTACTCACAGTTTCATTAACATGTTCCACTTAATCCTTGAATAAAGCCTACAGATTTACATGTTCATACAACCCAAATTTCGGTTATATTCCACAATACAAGATAGTCCCTAAATTTTCAGTCATATTCCACAGCAATAGATATGACCCTAATTTTCATTCCCAAGCATTCACTAATTGTCCCAATTTCGTTCATACGTAGGTCTCATAAAAGATTGGACTAGTCTCGAAGGTAGCCTATGCTTATAAAATAAAAAGGGAATAAGAGAGGGAGAAAAATAGAAATAGGCATATAATAACAAAAATAAGCATAAAATAACAACTGAACAACAGTATGGAAAAACACATGTGATTATAAAAGATTTGTTTAGATATGAATCAGTTTCTTAACAGGCACAGGCTCAGATCCAAGTTTATTAACATATCAGGATTACTATTAAATTTTATATCTTAAAGTAGCATGAACTCACAGAAATTGGATTTAAAGAACATAGGATAATATGTTGATGTTGCAGAAGGGATTCTTGTATAAGTCAGATAAAAATTGTCTTGATTCAATCCGAGTTTGGGCAGCATCTCCCTATCTTCATCTTAAATTTTTAGAATAGAGGTTTGAGGAAGAAGTATGAAGAAGTGTAATTGATTTGATAGGAGTGCATGCCTTTATATTGAGTTTCCAAGACAATCCTTAGCCGTCGGATCTCTATTTTTAAATCCAATCCGTTTAGAAAAATAATGAACCTTGTTAACAAAATAGTTCGGATACAGAAAAATGAACGTCGCCAGATCGCGAGTGGGTTGGCCCACTTGACCTTAGGTGAACCCATAGGTCGACCCAGATCAGGCGTGGGTCGGCCGACAACGGGTCTAATTCCCGCCTTGCCGCCTTCGTTTCCCGCTTCATTCTTTTTAATTTATTTTGAATTGGTTTGTTATATATTTACGTATATCCTTCTTATATGTATATAAACTTCTAACCTTTATATCTTCCTCATACGATGTCCGTTTTATGCAAACTGGAAGTCTATCTGAACCAGAATTCCATGACAAACACAATGGTACAATCTATCTTACTTAGTTCCCAATATTTAATTAAGTATACCTTTAGTTTGTTAATGTTCTTTAAAATTACGGGGTGTTACACACTCATACCCTCGAGGAGATTTATCAAAAGGTTCATCCTGTTGCTCCTTTCAGAAAGCCTCTTGCAAAGGGAATCGACTCAAAGAGAAAGAGACACTGGTCGACATTGCATATTTCACAATCTTGATAGTCACGATACAAATGATTGTCGACATCTCAGGGATATGACAGAAGAACGTGCAGATGTTGAGAGTTGGCACAATTTGTTCGTAACTAGGCTGTGGTGCCGGGACAGGCACAACCCCATCAAGGAAATCAGAATAGTCCTGGGACTAGCACTCGACCCAATGGCATTGTTATCAATTAAACCTCTTGCTAGCTCTAATGTCGTGGATGCAAGTCTCCTTAGCATCAATATCTTGTGGCTTGTGGTTATGATCTTTTGGCTTTGTGGATATTATGGTTTTTTGGTATTTGTTTTGCTCGGTCCTCTGGATACCTGTCGTTGTTTTCTATTCTTGGTTTTGGATTTACTTTGTTTCTTGATACTGGGTTTGGGTCTTGTGGATTCTTGTTTTTGGCTCTTGCGGATTCTTGTTTTTAGTTCTTGTGTATTCTTGGTATTGGTCTTCTTTGGATTCTTGGATTAGTTTTGCAGCCTTTAGTGCTTAGGTTTTGGAAGTGGCTTTATTTACTTTCTTGGTGTTTGGATTTTGCGGCTCTCAGACAACGGGATCCCTACTTATGGATTTTTCATTCTGGTTCTTGGGATTGTGGATATTCTGGACTTTCTGAACTTTTGTTTGGCTCACTCAGCCATCTCTGGACTTGGTTATTCGGCCTTCGGCCCATGATTTGGGCTTTAAGGACTTTGGTCCATTGATGTATCCTTCCTTTTGGTAATATTGGTTATTTTGGCTGTAAGATGGTTGAGTCAGCCTACCCATGTACGAGAGCTGTTATAATCCCTAGGCATGCTCTTTGCTCGACAAAACACCATCATCCCCTCTGGTTATTAATGAAAAGTTTATATTTCTCGGCTTTGGATTTTGAATGGTTAAGTTTGTTTACCCATGTAACAGGAATCGGCAAGATCCTCGGCATGCTCTTCAGAAACGATAAACCACTCACTTTCCTTCATAAATAAATTTGAAATAAAAAACGGCTATGTTCGCCTACCTATGTACGGGAACAAGCATCCCTGAGCATGCTCTTTGCGAATGGTAAACCGTTAGATTATCCTTTGGCTTTACTAAAAAACCCTTAACTTTTATAACTTTAATAAAATTACATTGCAAAGTATGGACGCTTTCTTAGGAAGTATGAAATCAATCACATGATTGCAAACTCTAATAATTGTCTGGCTATCTTGGCCTCTTGTCCTACAACGACAAGATTGCCTTATTTGGGGCGGGCTTTTGATCTTGTGAATCTGGTCGGCAGATCCTGCTTGTTTGGATTTTGGTCGTCCTGTCAAGACGACTCAGTGGATATTGGATTACATCGGGTGGACTTGTCAATGAAAAGACAAGATTATCCACTCGTGGCTATCTTGGCCTCTTGTTCTACTCCAACAAGGTTGCCTTTAGTTTTGGCGAGCCCGAATCTCATGCGTCTGGTCAGTGGATCCTGCTCGTTTGGATTATTAGCTTGCCCTCGCATGGCGATTCATATAGATATTTGGCTATACGGTTATTGGATATTCCGGATTTACAGATTTCAGGTTTATCCTGACTTACTGGCTATGGATCTTCTGTTTTTTTAGGTTATCGGATCCCTATAGTCCTCCAGTTATTATGGCTATTTTGGTTATCTTTAAATGATCCGGAGCAATCATTGGCATTCAATGGGTTTCAGGTTTTCTTGTTTTCCAGTCTATTGGCATAGGATTTGTTGTCAATCCCATATGTCATGATCGTGGCTGTTCGGTTTTTTGGTTATGGGAGTTTACTTTGGACTTCTCCTGGCTTTGGTTTCGGGAATTCTGGTCTTCTTGCAAAACACATCTTTCTTTGACAAGAAAGACATGGTTTGGAGGGCAAAATGTTGTCATGCTTTTTGGTCGAAGCTGTCACATGTCAGGATTTTGGTTAGCAATACGCTCAAGCATTGCTAATGTCGTCAGAAAGCACAAAGCGATTTGGTTAAAGTCATGACATGAACATAAAAATGGCTCAAAACCTCTTTAGATGACCTCTTTCGGGCCCGAAACATGGATTATGGTGCCTCGCACAGTAATTCTTGTAGCCCTCTGAGTTAGCTTCAGGTACAACTTTCATTTGGCTACAAATTAACTTACGGTTTGAAAGTTACGCCCGTATTCGTGAACGCGCATCAGTCACTCAAAATCATCGGATCAACTTAGCATGGCAAACCCAGGATTTGGTAAATATAGGCCTTCACCCTTTTCTTTCGTATCCATTAGAGGGATACAAAATTTCATATCCTTCGGGAGGTACGAAAATTCGTATCCTTCGGGAGATACGAAAAATCGTATCCCCCAGAGGGATACGAAATTAGTATCCCTCAAAGTGATACGAAATTTTATATCCCCCATCAAAGTGATAAGAATTTCAGAGTATGGCTCTTCCAAGGGTATAGATTTTTTGTATGGTCCCCAAATATCACCTACTCCACTACCAACCCACTCTTATAAATACCCCAAGCTTAGCATTTAAAGGAGTTGGATTTTTTCACCTTTGAAGCTCTCAAGCACAATTAATAGCTCCCATCTTCTTCCCCACGGCTATTGGACATAGCTTGGGCCATTAAAACATTGCGCAAACGTTTTTCATCAACTCTTGGACATTTATAAGCATAATTACATTGCTTTTGGATTGTTTTGGGTATTTTTTGGATTATTGAACATTGAAGCTATATTTTGGACATTGTTGACCAAGTCAACACATTTTCCACCCAACGAAGAAGTAGAAGGACATTTTATTCAAAGTTTAGAATTAACAATCCTTTTGTTGTTCCATTTTAGCACTTTGTACTTGAATATTGTCCGAACTTGTACAACCGTTGTAATCGAATATTACTTGATGAATGATTACTGTGAAGTGGATGTAGGCGTTAGTACCGAACCACTACTGTAACGAACAAGAATTTCGCTCGATCCGAATCAGTCGCTAAACCGACCAAGACCATTCGAAACCCCTGATTGTTTTGAGAACACGACCAATCAGAACGCAGACAGAAGAACATTTCATTGCTAATAACAACAATTTCATCAGAATACAAGAATATACAGAGTATAAACAAATAAAATACATTCGATACATATCAGAGATTACAATAAATTGCTGCAGCGGAAAAATAATACAATACACAACTGAAAGAGATATACGGATACAGAGCTTTCCGGATATCATTCCAGCTGTAAACCAGGTTCCTGCAAATATAAATCTGCAAAACCAAAACTACTAGCTGCCCGTGCGGAAAATAGGGGCACCCAAAGTTTAGGTTAAAACAATAAACTCTAGGTCAGTCATGTGACTGGTGTGAGAACTAAAACAGTTATTTATCTTTGTTTTAAAGTTGGGTAAATCAAGGGACCACGCCGTATAACACGGAACGGGCTTCCTCCCAAGAATACCAATGCATAAGACAAACAGTGCAATGCTAAATAAAGAAAAATGAAGCTATTATAAGACCCAGGTCCCATCACACAATGCAACGCACGCCGGAGGATAGGGTTTTTACCTTATAATAGCCAAAAGAATGCTGAATATGCTAAATTTCATGTTTTATTATTACTATAAGTGTATAGTGTCAAAACAATTTCAATCATAAGTATCAATCATAGACGACATAAGTGCCCCATACCATTATGTCGCCATATATAGGTTTACAATCAAAACTGCAAAGTCACGTATTGGAAATTGGATTTCCGTCTGTGAACCGAGGCAAAAGATAGTCCTCTACCGATTTCGAGACGCTCTAGCCCGCCCCTCAGGCAAGTACTCAGTCAAGCATTTGGATCGTCAGGGCCGGTCCACCGATGTGGATTAAAATGCCTGAACACTACGTTTCCCCGCCCTTTGGGGCGTAAATGAGCCAACAAATGACTCCATCGGCTCCACATAGTCACCGATATATCTGAGGCACCTCGCGACAGCAACAACCACATAAGCCAAACTCGTCAGGGCGTGTAAAACCACTGACGCCACTTCTAGCAAGAAGGAAACGCATGCCCTCCCTGATGTCCTCTCCCGTTTCTGGTTCACAACCGGGGTGTGAGGCTCGCGAATCAACGATACAAAAAGCTATGCCACACAGGCCATGTTGTGATCATCACCTAGAAGACTTTGCTTTTCAACAGAAGCCTTGATCATTTGCCACTTAGGCATGCCACACAGGCAATTCACTCCTTGCGTTTGATATCCATCAATATATAACCCCTGAGCTCGTACGTCTCAGAGAAGGGTGTTAAGCAAGAGAATAAATTCTCCGCCGCCAAACAGATATATATTTAATAGAAATCAATCACACAGAATAAAACCCAATGTCAGACACACAGTCCATTTACAAGTTCGTTCTGGGTCTGAACGAAACCGGAGGAACATAGTACCCCGCATATCCATCGATCTCTAAGTACGTCTAGACGATCACTGACGGATTCCCTCCTCTTGGGTGTACGGCCCAATCAAGATCATCAGTAATTATCCAAACAACGTGAAGACCTTCGGTCTTCAACCATCGTCTTCATCTTCGACTAATCGTCGAATCAGTTATTCAAAATGAGATAAACCCGGTCTTTCTGAATAACTCGCGTATATAATAAACAAGTGTTACACAAACACAACATACGCCTCATTCCAATTCATCAGTCACTAACCGTAAATTAGTAAGGGAACAATTCCCCAAATATTAACCCCGAAGGCCGAAACCAACATCAGATCAATACCCAGGAAACCATTCATCTTAACTAATCTTCAGTTAGTTGCTAAATTTCACATTCTTAGGGATAGGTTCCCATTAATTTTATCAAAGATAAATTCCTTAAATTTATTCTTTAATCTTCTTTTGAATATCAATTCAAACCAAATATGGTTTATCCAAACTAGCCGGGATTAACGAACCTTACCGAAGTAATCATTTGTTTTAATTTCCCAATCCCAACCTATTCATCCCATGAAGTAAAACTGGTAATACTTCATATCTAACACCACGGTGTTATCGATAAATTCAAGTACCATTTCACGTTCAAATCTAATTAAAGATTTAACTATCGCCTGGAGCAAAACTGGTGATACTCCAATCTCGATCATTTCAATCTAATTAAAGATTCATTAAAATTCCACTTAGTTCTAATCTTTAACCGGGTTAAAGAACCAATGTCATTTAAAACACGGTTCACGATAAACCCACATCACATTCCATTCTATCAGCCTTTAACCGTAAAATAGCAAGTGAGCAATTCCCTAAGTATTAACCCCGAAGGCTAAAACCAACATCAGATCAATACCCAAGAAACCATTCAACTTAACTAATCTCCAGTTAGTTTCTGATTTTCTTAACTCAGTTGGGTCTAAGAATAGTATTATTGAAGATACCGTTCACAACAACCCAAAATCACATTCCATTAATTATCGGGTTAAAGAACAAGTGTTATTTAAAACACCGTTCACGATAAACCCAAAAATCAATTCAAATTAAAATCCAATTAAATACCATTTAATTGGTACACTTCATTAAATCTAAATAAAAAGAATTAATCTTTTTCTCAACTGGGTTTAAGAACAGTGTTAATGAAGACACCATTCACGACAAACCCAAATCACATTTGATATTAAATACAAGGCACTGAATAGAAAATATATCGGCTTATATTCAACATCAAATTCTACGACCAACAAATATCGTATTGGAAATAACGATATAAATATATCTTTCAAATTTCCATAACAATATCTGCATAATCACGAAATCCAACATCGAAATATTCCAAAGACAATTTCGATTCAAATCCATTCCAATTCAATTATTGGAAATTCTGGTTATTTTCAAAACCCTTTCAAATCCAATTTATTTATTTCAAAATAAATAAATTATTATTCTAGTTCAAAACTAGTTCATTTCGATAAAAATCTATTTTTATATTTTCAAATATGGAGTTTTTCATCCCAATTCTTCACAAATCTTTTCTTATGATTTTACACAAATTATTACTATTTTTAATAATTTTATCAAGGCCCGTACAGTCGATTTCCATCAACGGCCATCGAACTGCACTTACAGCGACCTTTTCCAAATTTGATTTGGACATAATTCCAAATCCAACCGTTAGATTTCTAATTTCTAATATTCGTTAGAAATCCCTTTTCGATACGAACCCAACGGTTCCGGGTTTAGGAGAATCCGACGGTCGGATCTCCCGCAACGTCAATTCGAAGTCAATGGTCGAAATTCGCGAACTGCCGCAGCGCGGCGCGTTCTATTCAGGCCATTATATAATATATATATATATATATATATATATGTATGTATGTATTATATTTCATCGATTTCCTTTCAAAACTTATTTTATAAATCGTTTTAAATTTGTTTTCGAAACGATTTCAACTTCATATTCAATTTCGAATCAAAATTGAATATTCCACATCATCGATATACATATGATAATATTTTCAAAACGTTATATTTTGAAATCACTTCCTTTCCTATATTCATTATAAAAATGAATAAAACGATATAAATATCGTTCACGTCAAAATGGCGCATATCTAACTAACACGGCTTTATATATTTCAATAACTTCGTTATTCTATTCAACAAATGAATATTTTCTCCGACACATGAATTTATATTTCTATTCAACACATGAATATTTATTTCATTCAACACATGAATTTTCTTTTATAATTAAAATAAAATATTTATAATCTAACGACGATCTATATAAATATATACGTTCGAATTCTATTTAAAATAAATTTCTCGTCGTTATTATTTAAAATAATTCATTTTAAATATTCAAATTTCAATAAAATTTCGAAAATAAAATTTTTGAATTGGCTCAGATTTCCAGGTTATTACAATATCACCCACTTAAAACTTTTCGTCCCCGAAAAGGAACGAAGCCGAAAGTTGTTTTACAAATCAACTCAACTTTCGTTCTTTTCATTATGGCTTAAGTTCTTCAACTTTTCAGTTTCTAAGAACTTTTCAAATTTTTCAAAAATATGGCTAACACCCTAAATTTTCGAAAAATTTCGCCATAACCTCCTCTGCACCGAGGACTTAGGGATATTTCAAATAGCCTCCCATGGCCCTCATCAATCCAAGAAGAAAAAGAAAACAGCCAAGCGGCTAGCCAATCGGCTCATAAAATTATCCAAACCCAATAAATTTGTAAACATGTACCTATTTGTCAGGCAAACAATTTTATTCTTCTGCTCTAGCCTCCTTGCTATGACATGTTCAATGTAAGTACATGAACATGCATGCAAATGCGATAAATTTTCAATACAATCCACTATTTGGTTCAATTTGGCTAAAGGTTCAACATATGATTAATCAAACAACACAACCAGCAATCAATTAGTTGATTATCATTTCAAATTCATAATTTTGATATATATATATATACAGAAAATCATGTTTTTGATGCCAAATCACAACAATAAACCTATCTAGCTTTGGTTCTCACACCAATCTGATGGAAATATATAGATATCACACCTTCAAAACACGAAAATAAATTCTGATGATGCTCGAGCGATCATCAGAATCACCTTTGAGCGGCTAGAGTATGATTCTATATCAATCCAGTATATTAAAACTTCGAATATACGTTCATGATGCGTATACGCGAAATCTTTATATACTCGATTGTCCAAATTGAATACAAATAAAATATTCACATACGCATAAACTGGTTTAAATTTTCAAAACAATATTGTTTTCATTTTCAAAAATATACTCTTTACACTCGTTCTAGGATACTACTGATCCCATCTCTAACGAGTCATTCTCATTGGATATTACTAATCCAATTTCTGATGAATTCTTTCGTATGGTTCTAATGTGTCTTGTTCTCCGAGCTCTGTAAACCAAAGCTCTAATACCAAATGTAACGAACACGAATTTCGCTCGATCCGAATCAGTCGCTAAACCGACCAAGACCATACGAAACCCCTGATTGTTTTGAGAACACGACCAATCAGAACGCAGACAGAAGAACATTTCATTGCTAATTACAACAATTTCATCAGAATACAAGAATATACAGAGTATAAACAAATAAAATACATTCGATACATATCAGAGATTACAATAAATTGCTGCAGCGGAAAAATAATACAATACACAACTGAAAGAGATATACGGATACAGAGCTTTCCGGATATCATTCCAGCTGTAAACCAGGTTCCTGCAAATATAAATCTGCAAAACCAAAACTACTAGCTGCCCGTGCGGAAAATAGGGGCACCCATAGTTTAGGTTGAAACAATAAACTCCAGGTCAGTCATGTGACTGGTGTGAGAACTAAAACAGTTATTTATCTTTATTTTAAAGTTGGGTAAATCAAGGGACCACATCGTATAACACGGAACAGGCTTCCTCCCAAGAATACCAGTGCATAAGACAAACAGCGCAATGCTAAATAAAGAAAAATGAAGCTATTATAAGACCCAGGTCCCATCACACAATGCAACGCAAGCCGGAGGATAGGGTTTTTACCTTATAATAGCCAAAGAATGCTTGATACGCTAAATTTCATGTTTTATTATTATTATAAGTGTATAGTGTCAAAACAATTTCAATCATAAGTATCAATCATAGACGGCATAAGTGCCCCATACCACTATGTCGCCATATATAGGTTTACAATCAAAACAGCAAGGTCACGTATTGGAAATTGGATTTCCGTCTATGAACCGAGGCAAAAGATAGTCCTCTACCGATTTCGAGACGCTCTACCCCGCCCCTCAGGCAAGTACTCAATCAAGCCTTCGGATCGTCAGGGCCGGTCCACCGATGTGGATTAAAATGCATGAACACTGTGTTTTCCCGCCCTTTGGGGCGTAAATGAGCCAACAAATGACTCCATCGGTTCCACATAGTCATCGATATATCTGAGGCGCCTCGCAACAGCAACAACCACATAAGTCAAACTCGTCAGGGCGTGTAAAACCACTGACGCCACTTCTAGCTAGAAGGAAACGCATGCCCTCCCTGATGTCCTCTCCCGTTTCTGGTTCACAACCGGGGTGTGAGGCTCGCGAATCAACGCTACACAAAGCTATGCCACACAGGCCATGCTTTGATCATCACCTAGAAGACTTTGCTTTTCAACAGAAGCCTTGATCATTTGCCACTTAAGCATGCAACACAGGCAATTCACTCCATGCGTTTGATATCCATCAATATATAACCCCTGAGCTCGTACGTCTCAGAGAAGGGCGTTAAGCCAGAGAATAAATTCTCCGCCGCCAAACAGATATATATTTAACAGAAATCAATCACACAGAATAAAACCCAATGTCAGACACACATTCCATTTACAAGTTCGTTCTGGGTCTGAACGAAACCGGAGGCACCTAGTACCCCGCATATCCATCGATCTCCAAGTACGTCTGGACGATCACTAACTGATTCCCTCCTCTTGGGTGTATGGCCCAATCAAGATCATCAGTAATTATCCAAATGACGTGAAGACCTCCGGTCTTCAACCACCGTCTTCATCTTCGACTAATCGTCGAATCAGTTATTCAGAATGAGATAAACCCGGTCTTTCTGAATAACTCGCGTATATAATAAACAAGTGTTACACAAACACAACATACGCCTCATTCCAATTCATCAGTCACTAACCGTAAATTAATAGGGGAACAATTCCCCAAATTTTAACCCCGAAGGCCGAAACCAACATCTGATCAATACCCAGGAAACCATTCATCTTAACTAATCTTCAGTTAGTTGCTAAATTTCACATTCTTAGGGATAGGTTCCCATTAATTTTATCAAAGATAAATTCCTTAAATTTATTCTTTAATCTTCTTTTGAATATCAATTCAAACCAAATTATGGTTTATCCAAACTAGTCGAGATTAACGAACCTTACCGAAGTAATCATTTGTTTTAATTTCCCAATCCCAACCTATTCATCCCATGAAGTAAAACTGGTAATACTTCATATCTAACACCACAGTGTTATCGGTAAATTCAATTACCATTTCACGTTCAAATCTAAATAAAGATTTAACTATCGCCTAGAGAAAAATTGGTGATACTCCAATCTCGATCATTTCAATCTAATTAAAGATTCATTAAAACTCCACTTAGTTCTAATATTTAACTGGGTTAAAGAACCAATGTCATTTAAAACACGGTTCACGATAAACCCACATCACATTCCATTCTATCAGCATTTAACAGTAAAATAGCAAGTGAGCAATTCCCTAAGTATTAACCCCGAAGGCCGAAACCAACATCAGATCAATACCCAAGAAACCATTCAACTTAACTAATCTCCAGTTAGTTTCTGATTTTCTAAACTCAGTTGGGTCTAAGAACAGTATTATTTAAGATACCGTTCACGACAACCCAAAATCACATTCCATTAATTATTGGGTTAAAGAACAAGTGTTATTCAAAACACCGTTCACAATAAACCCAAAAATCAATATCAATTCAATTCCAATTAAATACCATTTAATTGGTACACTTCATTAAATCTAAATAAAAAGATTTAATCTTTTTTATCAACTGGGCTTAAGAACAGTGTTAATGAAGACACCATTCACGACAAACCCAAATCACATTTGATATTAAATACAAGGCTCTGAATAGAAAATATATCGGCTTATATTCAATATCAAATTCTACGACCAACAAATATCGTATTAGAAATAACGATATAAATATATCTTTCAAATTTCCATAACAATATCTGTATAATCACGAAATCCAACATCGAAATATTCCAAAGACAATTTCGATTCAAATCCATTCCAATTCAATTATTGGAAATTCTGGTCATTTTCAAAACCCTTTCAAATCCAATTTATTTATTAAAAAATAAATAAATCATTATTCTAGTTCAAAACTGGTTCATTTCGATAAAAATCTATTTTTATCTTTTCAAATTTGGAGTTTTTCATCCCAATTCTTCACAAATCATTTCTTATGTTTTTACATAAATTATTACTATTTTTAATAATTTTATCAAGGCCCGTACAGCCGATTTCCATCAACGGCCATCGAACTGCACTTACAGCGACCTTTTCCAAATTTGATTTGGACATAATTCCAAATCCAACCGTTAGATTTCTAATTTCTAATATTCGTTAGAAAGATCTTTTCGATACGAACCCAACGGTTCCGGGTTTAGGAGAATCCGACAGTCGGATCTCCCGCAACGTCAATTCGAAGTCAATGGTCGAAATTCGTGAACTACCGCAGCGTGGCGCGTTCTATTCAGGCCATTATATATAACATATATATATTATATTTCTTCGATTTCCTTTCAAAACGTATTTTATAAATTGTTTTAAATTCTTTTTCGAAACGATTTCAACTTCATATTCATTTTCGAATCAAAATTGAATATTCCACATCATCGATATACAAATGATAATATTTTCAAAACGTTATATTTTGAAATCACTTCCTTTCCTATATTCATTATAAAAATGAATAAAATCGATATAAATATCGTTAGCGTCAAAATGGCGCATATCTAACCAACACGGCTTTATATATTTCAATAACTTCGTTATTCTATTCAAAAAATGAATATTTTCTTCGACACATGAATTTATATCTCTATTCAACACATGAATATTTATTTCATTCAACACATGAGTTTTCTTTTATAATTAAAATAAAATATTTATAATCTAACGACGATCTATATAAATATATACGTTTGAATTCTATTCAAAATAAATTTCTAGTCGTTATTATTTAAATTATTTCATTTTAAATATTCAAATTTCAATAAAATTGCCAAAATATAAATTTTAAATTGGCTCAGATTTCCGGGTTATTACAACTACAAAAGGCTGTGTTCTCTCGCATTACCTTAATTTGGATTTGGATTATTGTGTTCATGACACATATACACTCAAGGGTTGGCGTATGCTGAATTCACAGCAATTCCTCACATCAACACTTTGGCGCATCAGGAAGGGGCGCACAACTTTAATCTTTGCTTCGGATAAGATTCTCGGATTTTTCTTCGGATTTCGTCTTTAGTTTCAGTTTTCGACTTCAATTTTGTTACTCTCTTTTTATCATGGTCAAGTGCAAGAAGCTCGACGCTATCGCTGAAGCTTAGGGTACAGAAGGAGGAGGAAGTCAAGAACTTTTCTCGACTAGAGTTCCACCAAACTACGTCACTCATGAGACGTCGATGGAATGATTAAAAATCTAGCTACAGATTTGGACACTCGACTCGAGTGTCAAGAAGAAGATTTTAACAACTTTCTTGATCGGATTGAAGAAAGGATAAGGAACACTTCGAGGTCGACTGGCCAAACAAACATTATTGGAACTTGTACCTACGTCCCGCCACCTACGACTTGAGACTTGGGGGCACCCCTAATCCTGACATCACTCCATCTCGTGACGCTTTTGTTGGTCAGGTCGCGGGCTTCTCTAGTGTTAATGTTTCTCAAGCACTGGTGCATGCAGCTTTAGTTGGTAGTGCTCCCATGGTTCCGGGAGTCAGGATTGTGCCTGATGCGGCCCCTCGGGTTGGAATTCAATTGGATAATCTTCTCGCTAATCTGGTTCCTAATTTGGACTTAAATGCTAGGGGAACCAATGTCGCTTTGGAAAGTCTTAACCAGTTGCTCACTTTTGGTAATGGATCTCAGATCGTGAATACCATCCGTTGATTCACTCGAGGCAGTGCCTCCTCTATGAACTTGGATTGTGTGACTTGTAGTTCGTTCTCTTTGGATATCAGGAATTTTCGTAACCTACTGGATTTCAAGCTACCAGCGTTGGAACCCTCTGATGGTCGGAATGATCTGACTGCCACTTGGTGAGGTATATTCATTATATAAAAGTCCTCTCCGCTTTGGAAAACATCATGGCGAAGTGGTTCAAGCAGTTGGAGGCGGACTCCATTACTTCTTAGAATGCTTTGGTCATGAAATTTGTGGAACAGTTCAGGGTCAACATCACTCGTCCGAAAAATGTGATGAATCTTAATGGAATTAGGAAGAAGTCGTCCAGCGAGTCTCTGTGGAAATTCTTGAAACAGTGCTGCGGTGACTTCGGTCGACAGACCCGATCCTTTTATGGTTTTGATGGTTCTAGTATCTGAAATTTTGGACAAGTCTGACTTTAAGACATCATTACATCGGGACCCGCTAAGGGACCTTGGCGAGTACTATTTTGAGTCTAAATGATTCTTCCGGGAAGAGGATGCGAGGACCGACAACAAGGTTCTCGAGGCTAATGCTGTTAAGGGTGGGAAACCATCCGCCTCTGAAAAGGCTAAAGTTTCTACTGCTAGTAAACCCTCATCGGGGAATGATCGTAACAAGGCCTGGGGGCAACCTAAGTTGTCGACTTACTCGGAACTAACTCATACCCTCGAGGAGATTTATCAAGTGGTTCATCCCGCTGCTCCTTTCAGAAAGCCTCCCGAAGGGGAGTCTACTCAAGGAGAAAGTGACACCGGTCGACATTGCATATTTCACGATCTTGACGGTCACGATATAAAAAATTGTCGATGTCTCAGGGATATGATAGAAGAAAATGTCAGACATAGAGAGATGACATCGTTTGTTCGTAGACGAGCTGTGGTGTCGGTACTGGAACATCCCCCTCAAGGAAATCAGAATAAGCCTAAGACTATCACTCGTCCCAATGGCATTGTTATCAATTAATCCTCTCGTTGGCTCTGAAGTCATGGATGCAAGTCTCCTTATCATCAGTATCTTGTGGCTCTGATCTTTCGGCTTTGTGGATATTTTGGTTTTTTGGTATTGATTTTGCTTGGTCCTCTGGATACTGTTCATGGTTTTCTGATCTTATTTTTGGATTTACTTGGTTTCTTAATGTTGGGTTTGGCTCTTGCAGATTCTGTTGTACATAACAATATGATTTTTGTTTGATGATAACAAACATATATTATGATAAACGAGTATATATGCACGTCCAGGTAGACCTGCATTTGATTGTCGAGCCATATTTTATAGCATAGCTATTTAAAAAGATGACAATAAAATCCGTGAAATGAACGCTTACTATATCAACACATTCAGCTATATCACTTGAATTGCCTCATGAATTTGTTCAATGTACACAAATAGTAAAATCCAACTTATAACAAACAAGAATGCTTTGTGTTCCAATTTTAGTTTAAACCGATTATTTTATCAACTACTTTGTTCATGAGCTTATGTCGATTTTTGTATGAAGCTCGTGCTAATGGCACGGGTCCGAGTATATTGTATTTATATAGATGATATTGTTTACTGTTATAATGAGAATTTTAGTAAATATAAAAGCTATTGTTTATGAATAAAATATAAGTGCATTTTGGTTTGTATATGTTATTTGTAAATAAAATACAATCAGTTTAAGGAAATTATCTTAGAAATATCATCCATCAGCAAGCACTTGACCCTACAACATTTTAATTAGAACGAAATTGAACTAAGTTGAAAAACATTAGATCGGAGGACATGCATCACAAACAAACAACATGATTAAACCCACATACATGAATAAAAAAGAAGGTAGTAGGAGTTACAGAGTTATGTATAGTAGTGGATGGTGGATAAAACATCTGAAATCATCATAGAGAATTTAGTAACATTGGATTTTGAGCTTGCAAGTGGTAGATTGGTTGCTGCCAAAAGAAGTTGATTTTTCATGACATTATAAATTTGCAAATTTTCAAATATGATCAAATAAGACAGGTTCCGTCTTTTTTATTTAATTGTGGTCCACATTTCGGAAGTTAGAGTACTTTGGCACTACGACGCACGTAGGCGGAAGGAATTTGTATCAAAAGACATTCTTTGAATTTTATTTTTTTTGGATTTAACAAAATCAAAATCTAATGTCGATAACATCTTTTTAAGATTGTGTTTTTTTCAGTAAATGGAATCAAATCTTTGCTTTCTTTTGCATATTCTAACCTAAAACTAAAAGATACTTAGCCATATAGAGAGAGCTGTCAAAATTGAGTAAACATATAAATTTTGCTGCATGTCCTACACGGGTAAACTTGTATTTTTCATGCAACAAATTGATGATTATTCTTGATTAGCTTTGGTACATGTATTATTCATATTGATTAATAAAATTTGTGATTTGTAGTTAACTTTATAAAACTTCCCCTTAAAGTCACATATTTCTTTTCCTAAAACTTTATTCTTTTCTCTGGAAATTTCATTATTTTTAGATAATTCTGGATTCTCATTCTTTAATGTTTCAATCTCATTTTCAACAGATAAAGTGTAATTAAAATTATTTAAAGAATTTTTTATTTTTTTAATTGTTTCAAGGATTACGTTTAAAAACTAATCAATTATTTTAGCAAAACGTGCTATAGCTAGAATCTAACTATTCAGGACACGAAGGATAATATTTTAGATAAAATATTTCTGCTGATTCATGGCTATATCGATATGTTCACCAAATTAGAAATAAAAAGAAAAATTGTAAACATTGTGCTTCACTCTAACGTCTACACCATGTCTTGTATAACATAGTGCAACATATCATGAAAAGCACCGTCGATTCCATTCTTATACTAAATGATTTGTATAGTTCACCATCCATATCTTATATATTACATGTTTTGTATAACATGCCATAGATATTAGCAGATTACATTAAGTATACATATAGAACTGACCATTAAGCGTGGTCCGTAGCAGCTAATACAGTTCCACATATGAGTATATAGGCACGCCCAGGTGAGTTTGCAACTAATCATAATATGTACTAATTAATTCACCCATGTGTGGACTATCTATAGTAAACCTACGTGACGTGATATGAAAATTTTCAGATCGAACCCTAGTTTATTTTCAAGCAAACAACTTTTTTTGCAAATACATGTAGTACATTTGGCACGTCCGTTGGACGTTTCCATAAAAAACCGTAAATAAATTTTATTGTTACAAAATAATGATTTTATGCATTGACAAATCTTAGTACATAAATTAACTTCACTTATTATTATGAAATAATGGTTTTATGCATTGAAAAATCTTTGCACATGAGTTAACTTCTGTTTATTGTGAAATAGTACACACAATTTATTTTGCTATATGCCAAAGTATCAATTTGTTGTTTTGTAGATATTGCATAGATTATGGTCATAACTTCAAATATAAAGATAAACGGACTTTATTTGACTTATGTTAAATTCTTTGGATATTTACAGATATACATAAAGCTATTTTGATGTAAGCAAAGCTATTTCGACATTAGTTCTCAAACTCGTTGTTCAGTTTACTTCATATTCATTAATAGTAATATAGATGACACAAATGGCAATAGCATAAAAATATCTTGATATACAAAGAGATTTGTAAAACCATGACTATAATATGTGCAAAAAAAATTCTGCAATATTAAAATAGAAGATCAAGCTGGGACACATAAGTATAGAAATCACACTTGCTTAGATTTATGATGTATGTAACCATCATTTCAATAAACCAATTTGTTTTTTTTGTATTGGGCTAATGAACGCTTCTAATGTACTCATCGTTATGTTGCTAAATACTTGCATGTAAAAGACTTACTCTTATAAAAGAACCTCTAAGCGACATCAGATCCCTTAAGAGAAACCAAAATGTTCCAGACTTTTCAAACACCTGAATACACTTTATGCATAAAGTTTCCTTTTATTTATTGATCCAAACGTGCAAGCAAATTCAATGCATGCAGCCTTGTTTACACAGATCAAATGAAACACAAACAACGTAAATGAATATAATAAGTAAAAATAGTCGTAAAGCTAGAGGAAATAGTAAGTGTTCGCAGCTACGCTGACAGCCTCCTTGCATTTATTTATAAGCCTCGACCTTAAACACTCAACCCTAGCTTTCATCTTTCGTCTTGTTCCCTCATACTTCAGTGGATAAACTCATCTTACCTTCTCTTATTCTGCAGTTTTTCTATGAAGTCCCTAGCATTCTCCATCTTCCATAGGACCGTTTCTCTGAACTTTTTGCTCTCTCTTGGGAGATCTCGTCTGTCTTGCTCTATTTCATTTTCTTATTTATGTACTCAAGTTCCCTACCATTTCATTTGCCTTCTCTTCTATTTCATCTTTAATTTTCTTGTGTAATTAGATATATCAATGTAACGTTGTTTTCAAGAAACTGCACAACATGATATACATTTTTTTTCTTTCAAATATTGATCGACGATAACCAACTTATTTAGATGTTTGAAAATACCTACGCATTGCATTGACCATTGCAGCAAAATTACTAACTACACCCATGCTAATTCGATGAAAATTCAAAGTTATAACATCCACGCTAGCTCTTTTATATATGGGTTACTACAATCAGCAGAAATTGCCAATGAGAACGAATAAGCAAGCCAAGAATTTGATAACACTATCAATTCTTGGGCTAATTTCTAAATACGTAAAACCTTATATGGCATGATTGTTGCAGAATAGAACAAAATGACAGTGTGCTCAAATATTGCAGTTGATCATATTACATCAAACATTCAAACTAACATGATCAGAGTAGCTTAGTGTTTTTCCAATTAACACATGATCAACAAAACATTCAATGGACAATTTAGCAACTATAGGACGACTAAGAACATAGAATTTCAGCAAAATGAACAGTAATATTCTCCAAATGAACACAAATGAAAAGACCAAATTTTAATATTATCAACTAATATTTGTGCCTAGGTAACTTTAATTTTGCTAATGTTATACTTATTAAGAAGAGAGAGGGTGCAAAACTTTTAAAGGATTTCAGACCTATCTCTTTGATAAATGTATCTGTTAAGATCATTTCTAAAGTTCTAGAGAATAGGCTTAGTAGGAAGATGGATGATATTATAGATCATTCGTAAACTGCTTTTATTAAAGGTAGACAAATAGTAGATGGAGTGGCAGCTGTACAAGAATACATTAATGTATGTGTTAAAAATAATTTTTCATGTGCTATTTTGAAATTAGATTTTGAGAAGGCGTTTGATTCCATTGACTGGGATTACATATGCGAAGTATGTCTTGCTAGAGGCTTTAGTATCAGATGGATTAACTGGATAATGCTTTTACTTAGGTCTGGTAGTTCTAACATCGTTGTCAATGGGGTTATGGGAAAGAAGATCCAATCTAAGAGGGGTCTCAGACAGGGAGATCCCCTGTCACCTCTATTATTTAATTTAGCGGTTGACGTTTTTTCTAGAATTATTAAGAGAGCGGGGAGATTAGGTGTTTTGGACAATGTTGGTAATGATGAATTTAACAATGAGTTATCTATACTACAATTCGCGGACGATACCTTGTTATTTTCTTCTCACCTACCTAAGCACATTATTGCTCTCAAGTTTATTCTTTATTGCTTTGAGATGTTATCAGGTCTTAGGATTAATTTTGACAAGAGTTCTGTTATGGTTATTAATGATTTTGGTAATGTAGAGGCTGTGGTTGCTAGCACCTTAAATTGTTCTGTCATGAAATTCCCTTTTGATTATTTGGGTTTTAAGATTAGGCGTTCGAATCTAAAGAAGGAGGATTGGTTAGTCATAATCGATAAGATTAATAGTAGACTATCAAGTTGGAACAATAGACTTTTGTCTAGAGCAGGTCGATTAGTTTTGGTTAATTCGGTACTATCTGCTATCCCTGTTTATTGGATGTCTGTACATAGATTTCCTCAATGGGTTATTGAAAAGATCGATAGAATAAGACGTAATTACCTATGGAGTGGGGGTGGCGATCCTATTTGTAGGGGTTTCAAATGTTTAGTAAACTGGGAGGTGTGTTGTAAGCCTAAGAAAGATGGGGGATTGGGGATCATTAATTTAGTTAATTTTAACTCTTCCTTATTAGCCAAATGGTTATGGAAATATAGATGTCCTATAGTGTCGTCTACGTGGAAGATTATTGTATCAAAATTTTACTATTCAGGAGGAGAGTTCATTGTGGGATCTAGGGATAGTTGGTATAATAGATTATCTTACTTTTGGAAGTTAGTATTAAAGTGCTTTGACTTTTTTAACTTAGGTTATAAGGTAATTGTTCATTCGGGTGATATGACTTACTTTTGGCATGATATGTGGATTTCTCGTTTACCACTTAAAATTGAATTCAGTGAACTCTTTAATAATTGTAATTTTAAAAATGCGTTGATTAAAGATGTTTTTAGAAGAGATTTGGATCCCCCATAGGAGTTTTCTTTTGATAATATCTTAGAAGGGGAAATGATAAGACAATTAGCTTTACTATATGCTAAGTTATCATTATATCACATTGATGAGTATAGGGACTTTATTAGTTGGGGTATGGATAAGAGTCAAGTTTATTCGGTTAATTCTATGTATAACTTTTTAAATTTTTCGAGAATCTCATTTCGGCCTTTTAAGCTTATTTGGAAATCAAATTCTCCTCCGAAAGCTAAATTTCTAATGTGGTTAATCACTCATAAGAAACTTAATACGATTGAGCTTCTAAAGAGGAAAAATATCTTTTTTGATGTTAAGTGTTATTTTTGTAATCTTTTGAACGAGGACGTTGATCATTTATTTTTCTCATGCAATATCACCAATTTTATATTTAATATGGTTTTGAGGATATTTGTTTTTGATTGTTCTAATTCTTGCAATAGTTGTGTCGAATATTGGGATTCTTATAGATTTGTTTATAATGGTAGTAAAAGATACATTTTAGATTCCTTAGTCACTATCATAAGTTGGCTCATTTGGTTTGAGAGGAATCAGAGATGTTTTCATTCTAATACGGATAATTTAATTATTAAAATAGTTTATTTTTGTTTGGAATGGATGTCTAATTCACATTACAAGTTATTGATCCGGAAATTGGGCTTTGAGAGTTTTTTGATTAAGGTCAGATTTAATTTGTATCTATTTATTAGAATCAGTAGTTTTTTTCATAATATATATCGCATTGGTAGTTAATTTCTTTTATTGGTCATTTCATTGTATTTTTCTTCTACACATATATGTATGGTAGATATATATGTATGAATATATATATATATGCATATAATATATATATATATTTTTATACGCATATATTTCAATATATATATATATGTGTGACAAATTATTAATAGTTTGTTGAGTTTTTCGCAGATTCAGGTTGTTGATTAAGAGGAAGTACTTAGCAGATAGCTGGATGGATTGTTCATTTCAGGGTTTCAGGTTGATGGATAGTATAGTGTAGCTTAGAAGATTGCTGCTTGGATTGAAGATTTGCATTTCATTTGTGATCTTTTGGGCTTATTGTTAGAGAGTTTTTTTGATGTTGTACTTCATTATTTTTGCTTTTCATAGAGAGTATGGGTTTTTGTATTGGAGTAGATATACTTCAATATCGGGTGGTGGCCTTGCCGGAATTCGATATTGGAGTAGATGGGCGGTGGTTTATCCGGAGCTCATCTATCTATGATCCTTTACATCCCTAGTGTCGTGTGAGGTCTTATCTCGTATTCTTATGTACTATAGTCAGACTCTGTACCTTTGTTTTTATTATATATATGTGCTCTCTTCTCTTCAGAAGATCACACATTTTTGTTTTCAAAAAAATATTATCAACTAATATTTATTATTGCACTTTAAAAAACATGACTCAGATTATTTTGGCATTAGCTTGCTTATAGTGCTTTGTATAATTTATTGAACGTTTATCCAATTAATAAATAGTTAAATACCCGATTTCCTCCTTAGTCCATTTCCTACTCAAATTCTTAGCAAAAAATGGCAACACAGGAAATTTAAGCTATACTCCTATATTATATTTTCAACTCGAATGTGGTTCTCTGCTCAGAAACATATTTACCACTATGTATGCATGTATCTTTATGAGCTGCATATAGTTGTTAATTTATATCATCACATACACTTAATGCCGAAAACCTTAATATAGAATGTCTAATCTGAAATGCCAAATAGAGTTGCACTTCCCTGGTACTATAGTATATAGAGGACTACTATTTAAGAAGAGAGACAATTTTTATTTTCTTGTTCAATGGATATGAAAAGGAATTATGTCAATGAAACTAAGCAAGCATTAGCTGTAAATATCTTGGAAGTGCATACCCCACTTTACATTAACTAATATTATGCTTCAACACATCTGCATATCAACATTCAAGCAAATTGGGGTTTCCATGAAGTCAAAATAACACATCATTCTTGTTCTACTTAAAGCTTCTTTTACAACTGTTATGGTAGCATGTGGATATTGAGGATTTTCCAATATATCAAAATCTAGGTTTGTATAATGCAAAATATTAAACTTCGGCATTTAATCTTTAATTTAGTTTGAATAAAGTAGCATCACTTCTCAGTCTTGAACTTAGCTATCCAAATAACAATAGAGAAATTAATATAGAAAACCTAAGTTACCTCTCATCTTTCAAATTAGGTATCTCCTTTCAGAATTTACCATGTGAGTTGCACAATAAATTTATGTTTGCTCTGATTTCGTACAAAATCAAAATTCTCCAACTCTTGGATTTTCATCAGCCCAGTTGGATGTGTTCGCTAATTTGGTGGTGTAGGGATGTTGGCTTCACCTATAGGGTTGTGCTACATTGGAAGAAGACTTTACTACTTTTTCTATAAAATAACTTGATAGTAGTATGCGAGTAGACATTCAATTGCAGTTATCATTAGTGGATAGTACACCATGAACAATGCCCTTATTCATTCGTAGAAATCTAAAAGATATTGTAGACATTTCAGAAGCATTAAATGGAGGGATTCCTATTGTATAATTAAAACTGAAACTTAATGTAACGACTCGATAATTTGAACGTTTTTAATTACGAAGTTAATTAGAATTTAGATTAGAAAACTTGAAACATTTCGGAAGGTACAAATTTGATTTCTAAATGTAAACTCAAATGTATATGTTATTTTAAAGTATAAAATTTTAAATTAATAATAACCCTATATCGAAACGTCATAGTTTGCTCACTTTGTCTAAGATCGGTTTATGCGGTTGATTGCGATAACGACAACTGATGTTTTGCAACTGATATTAAAATTTAAAGTTGCGAATTAAATTGGGAGTTTATAATCGAGGTGCGTCTAGCTGGCATAGCAAATGAATTAATTTCGTGGAAAAAAATAAACAAGTTTGTTCGATATGTGTAAAATTTAATTTGATATTTAATTAATAGTTAAGAAATGAAATGTCATCGGAATTTCGACGAATTTTGCTTAAAATACTAGATGATATTCTAAGACGATGCCATGTTTCATTTTCAAAAAAGTGATCATTTATTGGTCCAAATATTAAATTTCAAGTCAGCACGCGTTAAAAGCAAACAAAAAACGGGTGTAATATAATTCATATCTCGCTGTATTCTGCAGATAAGTACATATACGTGGATCTCTTTCATCAAGAGAAAGGAAAATTGTAATTTCAAATTATATATATAAAAAAAAGAAATTTGAGCAAATATAGTTGTAATTGAAATACACTTGTAAATTGAGTGGACGTTTATTTTAAATATAGCCTGTAGTATAGCCATCTGTTCAAAATTTCTTCAAGTAAACAACACGTGCCTTTCTCCCCAAACACCATCGTGTTAGTCATGCCTCAAGAATAGAAAAGAACCAAATTCATTTGAAAAAAAGGGAAATAAAAAAAATGCCTGTTGCAATTAAACTAACGCAGCTACCTTACCTTATCTTCACCGTCTACCCCAAATTAAAATCACGAAAACCTCAATTATGAAATCCCAAATCGGACGCTTCTCCTGGTTCCATCAGCCTCCCACTTCCACCGTCGTGACCTCCGGCCCCTTCCTCGATCGCGCTTCAGCCTTCGCCAGAGGACATCACCGATGGCGCCACCTGTTGAACAATCTCGTTCTCCCCCTCTCTCCTCATTTTTAAAACAAAACCGAAGTGCAGCAGCATCCACCGTCAGCTTCCTCCGGACGCTGCCGAGCACGCCTGCACCACATCGGACCACCGCGGCCTCCAGGAATCTCCCTAAGCCCGCCTCTCTCTTCTCTTAAATCGAAGTTGCACGCTCAGCCCTAGATTGTCTCCAGATCCATCCGAGCTCCACTGACTTTCCTTACACCTAAGCCTGGCACTTCAGAACTCTTCACTGATCTTTCTAAGGTTGATTTCAGATTATATCAAGATGAAGTTTTGACCCAAAAACCGTAAGTGGTTTTCATGTTTTCGTTTTCCTACCTGTGAGTTTGATAATCAGTGTTTGAGTTTGTTGCATGTTGAACTCGTTGCTATCTTGCAAATTTATGTTCGTTTTGATGGACCCTGTTTTGATAAGTACCATGCTGATGCTAAGGTTTCATTGCAGTATTTAGTTATCGTGATAGAAATTGAATCATAGCTTGCCTATCTTGTTTGGCAATCCTTCTCAAAAATTATAAGTTGCAAGTATTCACAAACCTTGGGTCTTATACTGAATATTGCAACTAATGTTTCTGTTAGAATATGTAAATATACACTAAACATTTCAGTTTGTATACAAATATGTTTAACAACCTTGGCGTTGTGTTTTACTCTAGGCATCTATTAGAATGTATAGCTAGTCTTCTTTTGTTATAATCTAAAGTTAATGTGGCTAAGTGGTATGTTATTAGTTTCAAAACCGAGAGGTCACTGGTTCAAGTCATCATAGTAATCTAGTTTTGTAACTTTTGAAAAAATTCGTATACTTTTTTTTTTTTTTAAAAGACCATTTTGTAATGAATCACGCCATATTATTTTAGGATGTTGATCTCTTTTCTATGTTATTGTTAGCGTTTTCGAGCCGTCAAATTCTTCATTCATTTGTCATATCCTCCGAACTACCACAAAAGGTGAGTTTCTACTCACTCACAGTCTAATTTTTTTATTAAGTGAATTAAAGATTTGAAATGTTGAATGAAATGTTAGTTGCTCTAGAATTGTTTTCTTCCGGATTGTGCACGTGCGACACACACTATTATATCATATGACACAATATGGATGTATGTTTGACATGTTATGTTTATTTTTCTCATCATGCAAGTTCCCCCTTATTTTATAAACATTACGGGTTGAAATGATACATACCTGAACCTTTGTGTATTCGAATCAATGTGGGATGAGGGTTGAAATGATACATACCCGGGGTTCGAATATTTTAAAAGAACGGATTGAAATGATAAATATCTGTGTCACTTGACCATAGGATATAAAATTATATACGGACACCGTGGTCGATAAAATAAGATATTTTAAAATATTTTATCGATCTCACAAGTAGAAATTTTAAATGAAATTTCCATACAGTGTAAAGAAAAGCCTAAAAAGAAATTTTGTTCAAACCTTTGCTCGAGTTTATAAGAAATCCAATTTGCATGAAATAAGTTTTAAAACGATTTAAATTCTAATTTTGTTTAAATAAATAAATTCTTCATAACTTGATGTTCATATAATGACTTGAATAATATGACAATTTAGAATTGAATGATTGAATATAAAGGATTTTCAAAGACTTGATAAATGTTCCAAATTTATTTTGATATATGATTGTCAAATGATTTTGCCGCCATGTGAATGAAAGATTTTTGTCAAAATGAAAGTGTTTAAGTTCAAGTATAAAAGAAATATGATTAATTGAGTCATGGTGAATACGAGTTCGGTTAACAAGTTAGAATGAAATAAATCACATTTTGATCAACAACTAACATTGAAAGTTATTTTGGGATTTACTATATGAAGTGGATATGTGAAACCAATATAAATAATGGTTGGGAATCGTTAATCATGGGATATTGAAATTGAACCAAGTAAAAGGAATTGGATTTAATCTGAAATCATGTTGGGAAAAAGGGAATTATGAGACATGGATTTGAATTAGATTGGATTGATATTAATTGAATACCACTATAATTTCATAAAAACCGGTTTCCGCATTTTTTTTGATTTCATAAATATTCTTTTATACAATGATTTGATTACTTTAACTATATGAATTATATATTAGTTGTCAACTATATATATATATATATATATACACGCACACACACACGTATATACACTAAATTCAATTTATTACATATTTATGTGCACTATTTTCAAACTATGTATACTTTATTAAAAAAAAATCCCAAGCATATTTTATAATTCAATGTTTTGGCAATTTTAAGTTTTTACACAATTTACATAAATGCCTATATACCATTTTCAATTTAATATTACAATATTTTTCAAAAATTTACTATTCTAAATATTTTATATGTATAGGATGAATCCATGTCCAATCCGAGCTCATGAAACCAAACGGAATGAGTGAAGATTTGAGGACAATAATGATATTTTGAGAAAAAGGTGTAATCCAACTTGAATAGTTTGATAAGTGATTAAAAATGAAAATTTCAAGAAATTGAGATTTTGTGGAAATTGAAATCTATACTCAAATGGTTAACAAGGAATATTTGTAAGTATTGGATTTGAAATCTCGACCAAGTCAATAACAAATTATTTGATAAATCGGTTTGGGCGATACTTGAAATAAATCGGTTGGATGATACTTGAGATATGATTTCAAATCTAATACCACAGTGTGAAAAATGTAAGCGTCGGTTGTTAAAGAGACCGGAGTCGATAAGTAGCATACTCTCTGTCAGTGTTGATACCACTTTAACAACTGTGTACGTGATGACGTATCCAAAATGAAGCATGATGACTTGGAGGCAACGATTGAATCGAGGAATGTGAATGATGACGGAATAGCCCTGACCTTCGGGTCAGAATTAAAATGACTAAAACAGGAGCTATACCGTGACTAATAGAGGTAGCACCTCTGATCGGACGCACTTCTCTGATACTATTTCTATGATGATGATTAGGGCCCTTTTTGATTTGGGAGTGTGCTCCGAGGTGGGCGGTAGTGGCTGCTATGCGTTACCAACGGTCCAGGAGTGCAATTGGTAGAATCCTACCCTGGTATTGCCTCGAGTGCCTTGTCATTTACCCTAGCGATCCCCATATGGTTTTGATTTGTATCGTACCAATGGAGTGTCCTCTGATGCCATCCGTGTTAGAGTGGGTTTACGGTAGTGTATAGACTACGGTATTATAAACGGTGTAAGGGTATAAATGTAATCCCGCTTACGCTATTTTCATTATATTTACTTTACTGAATAGACATTACAATAATAGCGTACTATTATATAGATACCAATTTCGCGGATCCTTAGAGGATGGAAATCCCAAACATCCTTTAAGTTATTGTACATTTCAATGGACACTTCATTTGAGTTAATTCACGTACATGAGACTGTTAGTCCTGACTCGAGTATTTTGTTCGTTTTATTTCTTGCAAAATGTCCGAGTCAGGCCGGGTATTGTAGCTTGGAAATATATCTGTTAGAGCTTGAGATTCGTTGGAGATCGAGCCATCCATCTACTATGTCGTTTGCAGTTATGCCCATCTCCGCTTATTACCGAATATTAGTATAGTTCTATATTCATTCTTCCGCTGTATCTACATTTATTTTACACTCTGATATTCTGTAAATTTAAAGATTTTGTACAAAGTTCTACTTCCGCTGTGAGATACTTTTTGTTTTATGTCTGTGATTCTGTGATGATTTATATTTTAACTTCATAAGCAATAACAATCTGTCATTTTAATCGGTCCGGGTTGGTTTAATTACCGAGTTCGAGCGGGCGAAATGCCAGGTCATTACATATGGTATCAGAGCTTCGGTTTATACAAAGCTTAGCTTATGATGTTGAAACACTCATTGGAGATAGAGTAGAAATATTCTAGAATGAGTGAAATCATCTTTGAATCATATCCGAGAGAGCGTATTTTGAAAATAAAAATGTTTTTATAAGTTTTTTAAAAGATTTTGAAAGGATTTTTCCATATATTAAAATTATTTGAAATTTTATCCTTGTTTTAAAATATATCCTTGTTTTAAAATTTTCATTTCCTTGAACTCATCTCATTTAGCTATATCCATATTAAGTTCAGATATCCGAATTTAAGTCTCTATCTTGTCTTGTCCCGTCCTAGAAATTTAGAATATGTCGCTTCCTAAATCTCAAATTTCTTTGATCTAAGTTAATCTATCTTTGATGAAATCCATTTGAATTGGTTCGTTCGTTCTTATGCTCCTAGTTTATGACCCAATATAGCTCGAATTGAATTTAATTAAGGCATGAGATTTAAAATAAATTTTGAATAGCTAAGTGTTAAACGCTTGGTCATATTAAGTAAATTAAGTTGAAAATCCAATAGAAATGAGTTAATGTGAATCGATAACCTTATATTAAGGAAAGATTTCAATAATTAAACCACTGGTAAACTCATAAAATAAATTGTATGTATATAGAACTTGTAAAATTGAAATGTTGGAAACTAGTTGATTTGGAATAATAAAGCTTCATGTATAAGTATGAGTTAAAAGGGTACAAACACAAATTGAATAACTTGATACTTAAAATGTTTCCTTGAAGCTACAATTGCATTATGAAAACATGAATGGAGATGTTGTAATATATGGTCATATAGGATTTTGTAAGCATAAGTAAAGAAAACATCAAAAATAAACGTTTTCGAAACAAAATATGTTAGAAACCTAAATTTCTAGAGATGAAATCCTGTAAGATTTGCTTTTGAAAATTTTGGGAATAGTATAAGTAATTAAGTGATTGCAATCAAATATGACAAAATAAATAAGTGGGGGAGATCTATAATTTTCGCTACTTGAAGATGTTATGATTAGAGATGTAACACCCCACCTCCGCTAGAGTCAGTCACAAAGGGAATGCACTAGGTTTGGTGAAGCATTATTGAGGTAAACATGCACAGAAATATTACAAGATAGAACATATATAAAACAGCGGAAGTAAAACAAATTTCATTACCTTATAAAATAAGGTCTAAAACCTTTTACATCAGAATACATCAAAACCTGTCTTGCAATAGTAAAGAAGCATAAAACCTTTTCATAAATTATTCCCCAAAATAAAGCGGTGAAGCAGCCATAGCCAAAAGAAGACCAAGCTATACATGATGACCTTCAAACAGAAGAAGTCCGAACTAACAACAGCATTTCCTCCCTGAAACCTGGGGGGGAAACGGAAGACAATGAGGCGAAAGAAAACGGGGTCAGTCATAAAGACTGGTAAGTCCTATCTACTTCCAGCATAAAAACAGGTAAAGGTAACATGACATGCATAAACTGAAAGTAAACATAAGGATGATGACAAGATAGATAAGCTATACCAAGATAACCGGATGAACTACTGTATCAAGACAAACTAGGGTATCATGATAAACTACGGTGTCAAGATAAATCAAGGTATCATGTCGTCAGGTTTCTATCAAGTGAAGTATCCCAAGGTATCTATCATATACAATATCCCGAGGTTACTATCAAGTATATTTCTCGTGGTTCTAACATGTATATTTGCTCTGCACCTCTCGTACTAGTATCCCAACCCGCGTCATGTGTTAACTATGAATGTCCCTTGCCCAATGTCCTGTAATGGTCCATATCAACCTAATATATAGCATATGTAGGTTTTCCCCCACTCGTATGTTTCTTTCCATGTATAAGTTCAGTCCTTTGCCGTAGGGCGTACGCGCTTTCCCATGTAAATCTATACCACCTCAACGTAGTACCATTTTATCCTTGAAGTTGTTTTGGACTGCTATCCTTGATCTAGTTATGTTTTCTTACCATGAGCTATCGCGTGTTCACTTAGGATTTATGCCACCTAGGACCACTAGGGATTATGCTACCTAATGAACGTATTCGTAACTTGGTTTGGGTCCAGGCCACCTAGGGCCACTAGGGATTATGTCACCCGTCAACCACGCCCTTTATCCCACGTATGTATCGTGAATCGTTTTCCATGTCTAGACGCACATGTATCTCAATGTGCCACCCGAGTTCCATGCCAGGGCAAATCGAGAAATACAGAACTCAGTCGGGAGCTTTAAGTCGTCTGCTGATGCAGATATCAAGGTCTGTTTTTGTATCCGTGGCTATGGTCCCACGTGACCCCTCCCTCAACTACTGAAAGGCAATCCAAGAAAAATCATGTATGAGAACTACATCCCGGCCCCACTATAGCCCCACTTTCCTATGGGCCAACCTCACCCATGACTTGATAGCAAGAACATGGTCTGTTGGGAGTTCTCTGCCTTTCCGTTCGTACACGATTGACTAAAGAAGGTAGGTAGTCGGCGACGTGCTATCCAGGGCAAAATCAAGTATCGTCGACTCCACGCTAATCCATCCCAGTCTTTAGGCCGCTCGCATAACAACCAAGGCATACTCTTGGCTCTTCTATCGCAGACCTTAACCTCTGTGAGGCCGAGTTTCATGGACCACCAGCCACCTCACAGAGGGATACCAAGAGTACCCTCACGTACCCCGAAGCTACCGCTTCGTCACCCAGTTCGCTGGAGCTTTTTATCAAAGTCAGATAAGTTGCTCCTCCTCGTATACTAAGCGATGACCTACCGTATCAGGTTACTCATTTCTTTATGAACTAGTCCCAAGTCCTTAGCTAAGAATTATTACTTAGTTACCCTCAACTAAGGTTTACCACTTAGCTCCTCTTTCCGCTATCCTTGTTAACTACGATTTCCAACCTAGTCCCCTGAGCTAGGGTTTTGTCAAATGGGTTAAGTGTTGTTATCCAAGTTCATGACTTAACCCGCCTACGAATCATGTCAAGATTGGCTAAGTACTCAAGTTCAAGGCTTAGCCCTACAAGTTGGTTAAGTGTACCAAGAAGCTCATGACTTAACCCTATCAAGTCAAATTGGTTAAGTTTTTATTTGTCTTAACCCTATCAGATTATCATGTTAGATTGATTAAGCATAGATTATCTTAATCCCATCAGATTATCGAGTCGGATTGGTTAAGTATGGGTTAGCTTAACCCCATCCACTAATCGTATTACAATGGTTAAGCCTAATTTTAAAAGGTCTTGTGACTTAACCCTATCAGGTCCACCTATTAGATTGGTTAAGTATAGGTTACTTAACCTCATCAAATCATCATGTATAATTGGTTAAGTATAAGTTACTTAACCCCATTAAATTACCGTGTTAAGTTGGTTGAGTATTGGTTACTTAACCTCATTGAATTACCAAGTTTAGATTGGTTAAGCGTTTAACTTAACCCCATCGAATTACCGTGTTTAGATTAGTTAAGTGAAGGTTACTTAACCCCATCTAACTACCGTGTTTTAGATTGGTTAAATCTAAGTTACTTAACCCCATCTAATTACCGTGTTAGATTAGTTAAGTATGGATTACTTAACCTCATCGAATTTACCGTGTTTAGATTAGTTAAGTGTGGATTACTTAACCCCATCTAATTACCAAGTCGGATTAGTTAAGCGTAAATTACTTAACCCCATCCCCTAATTGTCTTGTATGGTTAAGTGTCATTAAGAAATCAAGCCCGGTCCCACTTAACCTACCCATTCGTGTCATATCGGTTAAGTATCATTAGTCAAATTTACTTAACCTTATCATGTGGCATTAATTTAATTAATGCACTCTCAACCTCTCACATTAGACCTTGTTGTGGTTACTAGTTAAGCCGGGCGGGTCCGGGTAGTTTTACACCACAACCTAGTCTAACCTCGGGTCTTAAGCGCGACATGACCAACTTCTCACATTGGATCCTTTTGTTTGTAGCCACTAGTTAAGCCGGGCGGGTCCGGGTAGATTTATGCTACAAACTTAACCCAACCTCGAGTTGGCCACTTTCATGTTTGGTCTAGTGTCTTTTTACACTTACAACCCACCCATGTCTAGTTCAAGTTCCATGTTTTCCCACGTGTCATGACCATATTTAAATGTATCATGAATGTCATGTTCTCATGTAAGCCCCATGTCAAGTTTTTCATGTCATACCCACGTTTTTCCTAAGCTACCCAAACGTATTTCCAACCCAAGTGGAAGCAAGTCACATAGTAGGGTATTATGCCAACATATTGGCCACAACCATGCGTAGTATCATAAGGGAATAAGCATGCATAGTTTCATAAGGGAATTTGGCCACAAGCATGCATAGTATCATAAGGGAATTTGGCCACAAGCATGCATAGTATCATAAGGGAATTTGGCCACAAGCATGCATGATACATAAGGGGTTTGGGTTCATTTACATGCATAAGCCCCAAAGTCAAATCTTTGCCAATGTTTCACAAGTCAAATGGTTCCCAAAGGTTCATGCTAGCATTCCATAGATAAAGATTCAAACTTGCAAGGTAAACTAGGTTAATCATAACATGAATAGCATGATCTAGTCACTAAACATAGCCAAAAGTCATAGGTTCAAGCAAAAGAGGCATGACAAGGTTCATATAGGCTAGCATACTTAGTTTAATCTCGTTTTATTCCATGCCATCATTAAAACTACCGTTTAGATCTAGAAGTATCTAGAACTTACTAAGTGTGGCTAGATATTCATGAGCAAGCATGTGTCATGGGATGGTTGAGATTTAGGAGCATGAATCATCATGAAATTGGTGTAGCAACGTTGATCCCTCCTTGATTTGGTGTAGAAAGCTTGCACCTTCTTCACGGATCTAGCTTTGGATGCTCAAGCCTTTGGAGATGAAGATGGAGGCCATGATGAGGGAGCATTTTGGCATAACTTTGTTGTAGGAATGAATTAATGAGGGTTTAGGCTAGGTCTAGGGGTCTTTTTATAGAGATTAGGGGTAGTTTAAACCATAGGATTAACCCCAAATCAGATCTGAGCCATCAAATTCCGTTGGAAGCTTCCAGAACAGGACCAGAGACACAAGCAGGCGCACCCAGGTGGCCTGGGCTCGACCACCCAGGTCGACAGGGGTGTCGACTTGCAAGTCGACACCACCTTGGGTGTGTCGACACCCAAGTCGACACCCATGTCGACTTGGGTGCTGGGCGGGAAATTTTCCCGCCCAGTCTTTTCGGCTCCAGATTTGAATTTTGAACTGTTTTTCGGACTTGGAATTTTCTGAAACTTCGTTGGGCCATAACTTGGTCATACGGACTCCGTTTTTCGAAAACTCGGACTCTATTTCGCGTATTTTTCCGAGACGAACGCAATGGCACAGCCCATTTCCCTTGATTCTGATTTTAAAATTTAATTCTGCCTTGACTCTTGATTATAACACGTTATTAAAATCCGGGTTGTTACATTCTCCCCTCCTTTAAGGATTTCGTCCCCGAAATCTCCAAGTTAGGAAGAACGTACCCTACCATCCATCATCCATCTACTCAAAACATCATCCACAGGCAACCATTGTCCTTAAGAGACTTCTAATGCTTTATGTACACATGCAGAAAGTGTGTGTATATATTTCTTAGCTAATGCTAATGATCAGGCCTGAATGATCTTTCTAATGCAAAGTATGTTTAGTGCCATGAATCCAACATGTATGCAAATAATCCTAGTCATATAAGTACTACATGCGTGCACAAACATTCATTCATATGCAACATCCGCATGACAACACATTAACGTTCAAACAGGTATAAATACTCGTGCATATGCAATGCAAAATGTGAGTGCATCGATCTAGTATCTAACGTGTATTCGCGCATCCACGAGCAACCACTTGCAACCATTTGCAACCATATCAATCATAACATGTTTCAAATACATGTTTACATCCATAGAGTTCTATCTAAGGTTCCCAAGATAAGATCGAGGAGATAAACAAGACAAACTCCTTACGGGTTTTGCAACAGAAACAGGATCGAGAGGATATCCACCAAGCGATAGCATGCAAGCAAGCTCTACAGGAGAACCAGGGATCAATGATATACTCTTAAAAAGAGACACGATGTGCGCGTCTAAGCCGCATTTCCTTGAGATTAATTCCAGTGTGCCTTGACTGCCTTTGACTTCATGATTTCGTAGCTCCTTGAATCCTATTTCCAAGGTATGAGTCGGAACTCTTTTCACTGTCGCCTGTCGTTTCACTTTCATTTATTCTTTCCCTAGTATACTTGGCTCAACCATATCTACGTACTCATGCAAGCTCTCCAAAATTCACTAGTGAATTATGGATCTCGTTTACCAATGCCAATCCATGTTACCACGTGCACTTACTAGGGTGATTCCTATAACCCACGCTTAAGCGGAATGGACCCTCCGCCTTAGTGGCGAACGTTACTCGATCGGATCAGAGATTTCCGATAAATGCATCAAGAGATTCTAGGTAACTAACCATGACAGAACCCAAAAGGTTACACGAGACTTCGAGGGTATTACCAAAGCAAGCTAAGAGTTTAATTACCCTCCTTTCAAAACCGAGAATGGCATCCCTTACTGGATAACCACTTCATCCCTAGAATCCATCCATAGCTCAACAATAGAAGTATTGCTTCTAATCTCAACTCTTGACATTTACACTCTCAATTCCAAACAAGTCATGAATAAATGGACCGACTCTCCAACCAGATTTTTTGGGCCAAAAGTGGGATCTTCTACCAAGCTAGTACTAAGGTGCAGAGACTTAACTATCGAGGCCGACTTAAATGATGCGATGATCAATACAAAGTCTGGACGGGATGATAGAAAAGAAAGGCTAAGCCTTTAACAGAAACGGTACCATTTCTCTTAGGTACGCTAGAAATGAGAGCATACCATTGCCCTCTCGCTGATCTTGTCCTTATCTTCCTTTGTGGATCAAGCCATACCAACAAGTTGCTTATTCTTAAGCTCGTGTCCTTTATCCTTGCTCTTATTATCCCTTCTTATAACTTCAGTAACAGGTCTCTCGAGAACTTTCTCCATCGCACGGGGAAAACACTCACATAGTTAGACAAGGATTAGTCGCAGTTAAAGCTACTGTGACTACAGATGGAGGAAAGAAAGGAAAAGAGATTAAATCAAGGAAACAAAGGATAGTGCTAATGGCTTTTGGGGAATAGCCTTTAAAAACTTTTCTTGAAAAATACTTCTTTGTAAACGGTTTTTCAAATAGTTTTCAGAAGGTTTTAAAAACTTTTGCCCAGTCTGGTAACCTTCTGCTCTAATACCAAATGTAACACCCCACCTCCGCTAGGGTCACTAACAAAGGGAATGCACTAGGTTTGGTGAAGCATTATTGAGGTAAACATGCACAGAAATATTACAAGACAGAACATATATAAAACAGCGGAAGTAAAACAAATTTCATTACCTTATAAAATAAGGTCTAAAACCTTTTACATCAGAATACATCAAAACCTGTCTTGCAATAGTAAAGAAGCATAAAACCTTTTCATAAATTATTCCCCAAAATAAAGCGGTGAAGCAGCCATAGCCAAAAGAAGACCAAGCTATACATGATGACCTTCAAACAGAAGAAGTCCGAACTAACAACAGCATTTCCTCCCTGAAACCTGGGGGGGAAACGGAAGACAAAGAGGCGAAAGAAAACGGGGTCAGTCATAAAGACTGGTAAGTCCTATCTACTTCCAGCATAAAAACAGGTAAAGGTAACATGACATGCATAAACTGAAAGTAAACATAAGGATGATGACAAGATAGATAAGCTATACCAAGATAACCGGATGAACTACTGTATCAAGACAAACTAGGGTATCATGATAAACTACGGTGTCAAGATAAATCAAGGTATCATGTCGTCAGGTTTCTATCAAGCGAAGTATCCCAAGGTATATATCATATACAATATCCCGAGGTAACTATCAAGTATATTTCTCATGGTTCTAACATGTATATTTGCTCTGCACCTCTCGTACTAGTATCCCAACCCGCGTCATGTGTTAACTATAAATGTCCCTTGCCCAATGTCCTGTAATGGTCCATGTCAACCTAATATATAGCATATGTAGGTTTTCCCCCACTCATATGTTTCTTTCCATGTATAAGTTCAGTCCTTTGCCGTAGCCCTACGGGCTTTCCCATGTAAATCTATACCACCTGAACGTAGTACCATTTTATCCTTGAAGTTGTTTTGGACTGCTACCCTTGATCTAGTTATCTTTTCTTACCATGAGCTATCGCGTGTTCACTTAGGATTTATGCCACCTAGGACCTCTAGGGATTATGCTACCTAATGAACGTATTCGTAACTTGGTTTGGGTCCAGGCCACCTAGGGCCACTAGGGATTATGCCACCCGTCAACCGAGCCCTTTATCCCACGTATGTATCGTGAATCGTTTTCCATGTCTAGACGCACATGTATCTCAATGTGCCACCCGAGTTCCATGCCAGGGCAAATCGAGAAATACAGAACTCGGTCGGGAGCTTTAAGTCGTCTACTGATGCAGATATCAAGGTCTGTTTTTGTATCCGTGGCTATGGTCCCACGTGACCCCTCCCTCAACTACTGAAAGGCAATCCAAGAAAAATCATGTATGATAACTACATCCCGGCCCCACTATAGCCCCACTTTCCTATGGGCCAACCTCACCCATGACTCGATAGCAAGAACATGGTCTGTTGGGAGTTCTCTGCCTTTCCGTTCGTACACGATTGACTAAAGATGGTAGGTAGTCGGCGACGTGCTATCCAGGGCAAAATCAAGTATCGTCGACTGCACGCTAATCCATCCCAGTCTTTAGGTCGCTCGCATAGCAACCAAGGCATACTCTTGGCTCTTCTATCGCAGACCTTAACCTCTGTGAGGCCGGGTTTCATGGACCACCAGCCACCTCACAGAGGGATACCAAGAGTACCCTCACGTACCCCGAAGCTACCGCTTCGTCACCCAGTTCGCTGGAGCTTTTTATCAAAGTCAGATAAGTTGCTCCTCCTCGTATACTAAGCGATGACCTACCGTATCAGGTTACTCATCTCTTTATGAACTAGTCCCATGTCCTTAGCTAAGAATTATTACTTAGTTACCCTTAACTAAGGTTTACCACTTAGCTCCTCTTTCCGCTATCCTTGTTAACTACGATTTCCAACCTAGTCCTCTGAGCTAGGGTTTTGTCAAATGGGTTAAGTGTTGTTATCCAAGTTCATGACTTAACCCGCCTACGAATCATGTCAAGATTGGCTAAGTACTCAAGTTCAAGGCTTAGCCCTACAAGTTGGTTAAGTGTACCAAGAAGCTCATGACTTAACCCTATCAAGTCAAATTGGTTAAGTTTTTATTTGTCTTAACCCTATCAGATTATCATGTTAGATTGATTAAGCATAGATTATCTTAATCCCATCAGATTATCGAGTCGGATTGGTTAAGTATGGGTTAGCTTAACCCCATCCACTAATCGTATTACAATGGTTAAGCCTAATTTTAAAAGGTCTTGTGACTTAACCCTATCAGGTCCACCTATTAGATTAGTTAAGTATAGGTTACTTAACCTCATCAAATCATCATGTATAATTGGTTAAGTATAAGTTACTTAACCCCATTAAATTACCGTGTTAAGCTGGTTGAGTATTGGTTACTTAACCTCATTGAATTACCAAGTTTAGATTGGTTAAGTGTTTAACTTAACCCCATCGAATTACCGTGTTTAGATTAGTTAAGTGAAGGTTAATTAACCCCATCTAATTACCGTGTTTTAGATTGGTTAAATCTAAGTTACTTAACCCCATCTAATTACCATGTTAGATTAGTTAAGTATGGAGTACTTAACCTCATCGAATTTACCGTGTTTAGATTAGTTAAGTGTGGATTACTTAACCCCATCTAATTACCAAGTCGGATTAGTTAAGCGTAAATTACTTAACCCCATCCCCTAATTGTCTTGTATGGTTAAGTGTCATTAAGAAATCAAGCCCGGTCCCACTTAACCTACCCATTCGTGTCATATCGGTTAAGTGTCATTAGTCAAATTTACTTAACCTTATCATGTGGCATTAATTTAATTAATGCACTCTCAACCTCTCACATTAGACCTTGTTGTGGTTACTAGTTAAGCCGGGCGGGTCCGGGTAGTTTTACACTACAACCTAGTCTAACCTCGGGTCTTAAGCGCAACATGACCAACTTCTCACATTGGATCCTTTTGTTTGTAGCCACTAGTTAAGCCGGGCGGGTCCGGGTAGATTTATGCTACAAACTCAACCCAACCTCGAGTTGGCCACTTTCATGTTTGGTCTAGTGTCTTTTTACACTTACAACCCACCCATGTCTAGTTCAAGTTCCATGTTTTCCCACGTGTCATGACCATATTTAAATGTATCATGAATGTCATGTTCTCATGTAAGCCCCATATCAAGTTTTTCATGTCATACCCACGTTTTTCCTAAGCTACCCAAACGTATTTCCAACCCAAGTGGAAGTGAGTCACATAGTAGGGTATTATGCCAACATATTGGCCACAACCATGCATAGTATCATAAGGGAATAAGCATGCATAGTTTCATAAGCGAATTTGGCCACAAGCATGCATAGTATCATAAGGGAATTTGGCCACAAGCATGCATAGTATCATAAGGGAATTTGGCCACAAGCATGCATGATACATAAGGGGTTTGGGTTCATTTACATGCATAAGCCCCAAAGTCAAATCTTTGCCAATGTTTCACAAGTCAAATGGTTCCCAAAGGTTCATGCTAGCATTCCATAGATAAAGATTCAAACTTGCAAGGTAAACTAGGTTAATCATAACATGAATAGCATGATCTAGTCACTAAGCATAGCCAAAAGTCATAGGTTCAAGCAAAAGAGGCATGACAAGGTTCATATAGGCTAGCATACTTAGTTTAATCTCGTTTTATTCCATGCCATCATTAAAACTACCGTTTAGATCTAGAAGTGGCTAGAACTTACTAAGCGTGGCTAGAGATTCATGAGCAAGCATGTGTCATGGGATGGTTGAGATTTGGGAGCATGAATCGTCATGAAATTGGTGTAGCAACGTTGATCCCTCCTTGATTTGGTGTAGAAAGCTTGCACCTTCTTCACGGATCTAGCTTTGGATGCTCAAGCCTTTGGAGATGAAGATGGAGGCCATGATGAGGGAGCATTTTGGCATAACTTCGTTGTAGGAATGAATCAATGAGGGTTTAGACTAGGTCTAGGGGTCTTTTTATAGAGATTAGGGGTAGTTTAAACCATAGGATTAACCCCAAATTAGATTTGAGCCATCAAATTCCGTCGGAAGCTTCCAGAACAGGACCAGAGACACAAGCAGGCGCACCCAAGTTGCCTGGGCTCGACCACCCAGGTCGACAGGGGTGTCGACTTGCAAGTCGACACCACCTTGGGTGTGTCGACACCCAAGTTGACACCCATGTCGACTTGGGTGCTGGGCGGGAAATTTTCCCGCCCAGTCTTTTCGGCTCCAGATTTGAATTTTGAACTGTTTTTCGGACTTGGAATTTTCTGAAACTTCGTTGGGTCATAACTTGGTCATACGGACTCCGTTTTTCGAAAACTCGGACTCTATTTCGCGTATTTTTCCGAGACGAACGCAATGGCACAGCCCGTTTCCCTTGATTCAGATTTTAAAATTTAATTCTGCCTTGATTCTTGATTATAACATGTTATTAAAATTCGGGTTGTTACAAGAGATATTTCGCAATATAATATTTTGTCATATATTTAGAAAATTTGTGTATACTTTTATTTTAAAAGAGAAGAGTTTCGAATATTATATTTTGACGTTGAGATTGGACTATCGAGTATGTAAAGAGTTTTGGGCATACGCCTAGCTAACGTATGTACTAAATTTTATACATACTGGATAGATATAGAATCACACTCCAGTCGCCTGGAAATGAGCCTGATCATGACCGCGGCATCATCATTATTTATTTTCAGGTTTTGAAAGTGTGATAAATATATAATTCCTAGTTGAGACATTGAATGAACACTTAAACTAGATTGTGAAATTTTAAGTAGTTGTATTTGAAGATATATTTAACTTATGTGTCAATATATGAATGTGAACAAAATTTGGTCAATAACAGAGAAATGTATCCTTCATAATAATAAAATTTGAAGCTCGCATTAAAGAATTGAAGTATAAATTGGATAAAGATTTAAAGAAACATATTAAGAAACTCAAAGGGGTAACTTATGTAAACAAATTGTGTTAAGGAAATATGTTAGAGAATATCACTTTATATGCTTTGCATATTTTAGTAAGTGTATTTACAATAATGATTGGAATTAAAATATAATAAAATTTTGAGTGAGGGAAACAACTAATTTTCCCCAATCAAAATTTCGTAAATGGATGAATCAATGTAAATATATGGAAACGTAATAAATCGTTGCCAATAAATAAAGTATTGAAATAAATTTGAGCACAAAGATTCACTTGAAATTTTAATGAAATGAGTATGTTGAACTAAAGTAAATTGAATCGAGTAAATTAAAATATAACTTGAATTGAAATAAATTAGTCATGAATTAAAAATGAATGTTGAAAGGAACAAATTTAAATAGATGAACTAATTGAAAATTGGCAACGTAAAATAAATAATTTGAAACAAATATTTGTTTGCAAGTGATTTGCAAGTGAAACCAATGTAACATACATATATAATGGAATAGAAAATAATGTAATAAGTTTGAACGACGAATAAATAGAATGCTGCAAATGAAACATACATTCAAAAGAAGCATAGATTTTGTGAATCATTTGAATTGTATATTCGTTGTTACTGGAAGAAAAAAAAAATTGAGTTTTAAAAATTTTCTATAACTTGTTTTCCTTTTAATAAGCTTTAAGCAAATTGAAAGGCTTATAAGTAGAAGTTTTGGTATAATTACATTTATAGGTATGATTTTGTACGAGGTTTCCTTTTCGAGGACGAAAAGTGCTGAGTAGGGGAGAATGTAACGACTCGATAATTTGAACGTTTTTAATTACGAAGTTAATTAGAATTTAGGTTAGAAAACTTAAAATATTTCGGAAGGTACAAATTTGATTTCTAAATGTAAACTCAAATGTATATGTTATTTAAAGTATAAAATTTTAAATTAATAATAACCCTATATTGAAACGTCCTAGTTTGCTCGCTTTGTCTAAGATCGGTTTATGCGGTTGATTGCGATAACGGCTACTGATGTTTTGCAACTAATATTAAAATTTTAAGTTGCAAATTAAATTGGGAGTTTATAATCGAGGTGCGTCTAGCTGGCATAGCAAATGAATTAATTTCGTGGAGAAAAATAAACAAGTTTGTTCAATATGTGTCAAATTTAATTTGATATTTAATTAATAGTTAAGAAATGAAATGTCGTCGGAATTTCGACGAATTTTGCTTAAAATACTAGATGATATTCTAAGACGATGCCATTTTTGTTTCCAAAAAAATGTGATCATTTGTTGGTTCGAATATTAAATTTCAAGTCAGAACGCGCTATAAGCGAACAAAGAACGGGTGTAATTCATATCTTGCTGTATTCTGCAGATAAGTACATATACGTGGATCTCTTTCATCATGAGAAAGGAAAATTGTAATTTCAAATTATATATATACATATATAAAATTAAGCAAATATAGTTGTAATTGAAATACACTTGTAAATTGAGTGGACATTTGTTTTAAATATAGCCTGTAGTATAGCCATCTGTTCAAAATTTCTTCAAGCAAACAACACGTGCCTTTATCCTCAAACACCATCGTGTTAGTCATGCCTCAAGAATAGAAAAGAACCAAATTCATTTGAAAAAAAAGGGAAATAAAAAAAATCCTGTTGCAATTAAACTAACGCAGCTACCTTACCTTATCTTCACCGTCAACCCCAAATTAAAATCACGAGAACTTCAAATTATGAAATCCCAAATTGGACGCGACTCCTGGGGCCATTACCCTCCCCCTTCCACCGTTGTGATCTCCGGCCCCTTCCTCAATCGCGCTCCAGCCTTCGCCAAAGGACGTCACCGATGGCGCCACCTGTGGAACAATCTCTTTCTCCCTCTCTCTCCTCATTTTTAAAACCAAACCAAAGTGCTGCAACATCCACCGCCGGCGTACTCCGGACGCTGCCGAGCTCGCCTGAACCTCATCGGACCACCGCGGCCTCCGGGAATCTCCCTAAGCTCGCCTCTCTCTTCTCTTAAATCGAAGTTGCACGCTCAGCCCTAGATCGTCTCCAGATCCATCCGAGCTCCACTGACTTTCCTCACACCTAAGCCTGGCACTTCGGAACTCTTCATTGATCTTTCTAAGGTTGATTTCAGATTATATCAAGATGAAGTTTTGACCCAAAAACCGTAAGTGGTTTTCATGTTTTCGTTTTCCTACCTGTTCGAGTTTGATAATCAGTGTTTGAGTTTGTTGCATGTTGAACTCGTTGCTATCTTGCAAATTTATGTTCGTTTTAATGGACCCTGTTTTGATAAGTACCATGCTGATGCTAAGGTTTCATTGCAATATTTAGTTATCGTGATAGAAATTGAATCATAGCTTGCCTATCTTGTTTGGCAATCCTTCTCAAAATTTATAAGTTGCAAGTATTCACAAACCTTGGGTCTTATACTGAATATTGCAATTAATGTTTCTGTTAGAATATGTAAATATACACTAAACATTTCAGTTTGTATACAAATATGTTTAACAACCTTGGCGTTGTGTTTTACTCTAGGCATCTATTATAATGTATAGCTAGTCTTCTTTTGTTATAACCAAAAGTTAATGTGGCTAAGTGGTATGTTATTAGTTTCAAAACCGAGAGGTCACTGGTTGAAGTCATCATAGTAATCTAGTTTTGTAACTTTTGACAAAATTCGCATATTGGTTTTTTTATTTATTTTAAAAAGGGCATTTTGTAATGAATCGTGCCATATTATTTTAGGATGTTGATCTCTTCTCTATGTTATCGTTAGCGTTGTCGAGCCGTCAAATTCTTCATTCATTTTTCATATCGTCCGAACGGCCTCGAAAGGTGAGTTTATACTCACTCACAGACTAATATTTTTATTAAGTGAATTAAAGATTTGAAATGTTGAATGAAATGTTAGTTGCTCTAGAATTGTTTGCTTCATGATTGTGCACGTGCGGCACACTATTATATCATATGACACAATATGGATGTATGTTTGACATGTTATGTTTATTTTTCTCATCATGCAAGTTCCCCCTTAGATCAGAAACATTACGGGTTGAAATGATACATACACGAACCTTTGTATATTCGAATCAATGTGGGATGCGGGTTGAAATGATGCGTAGCCGGGGTTCGAATATTTTAAAAGAACGGATTGAAATGATAAATATTTGTGTCACTTGACCATAAGATAGAAAATTATATACGGACACCGTGGTCGATAAAATAAGATATTTTATCGATCTCACAAGTAGAAATTTTAAATGAAATTTCCATACAATGTAAAGAAAAGTCTGAAAAGAAATTTTGCTCAAACCTTTGCTCGAGTTTATAATAAATCCAATTTGCATGAAATAAGTTTTAAAACGATTTAAATTCTAATTTTGTTTAAATAAATAAATTCTTCATAACTTGATGTTCATATAATGACTTGAATAATATGACAATTTAGAATTGAATGATTAAATGTAAAGGATTTTCAAAGACTTGATAAATGTTCCAAATTTATTTTGATATATGATTGTCAAATGATTTTGCCGCCATGTGAATGAAAGATTTTTGTGTGTTTAAGTTCAAGTATAAAAGAAATATGATTAATTGAGTCATGGTGAATACGAGTTCAGTTAACAAGCTAGAATGAAATAAATCACATTTTGATCAACAACTAACATTGAAAGTTATTTTGGGATTTACTATATGAAGTGGATATGTGAAACCAAGATAAATAATGGTTGGGAATCGTTAATCATGGGATATTGAAATTGAACCAAGTAAAGGGAATTGGATTTAATCTGAAATCTTGTTGGGAAAAGGGGAATTATGAGACATGGATTTGAATTGGATTGGATTGATATTAATTGAATACAACTATAATTTCATAAAAACCATTTTCCACATATTTTTTTTTATTTCAAAAATATTCTTTTATAAAATGATTTGATTACTTTAACTATATGAATTATATATTAGCTGTCAACTATATATATATATACACACACACACACATATATACACTAAATTCAATTTATTACATATCTATATGCACCATTTTCAAACTATGTATACTTTATTAAAAAAAATAAAAAAATTCCAAGCATATTTTATAATTCAATGTTTTGGCAATTTTAAGTTCTTACACTATTTACATAAATGCCTATATACCATTTTCAATTTAATATTATAATATCATTCAAAAATTTACTATTATATATATATATATAATGAATCCATGTCCAATCCGAGCTCATGAAACCAAACGGAATGAGTGAAGATTTGAGGACGATAATGATATTTTGAGAAAAAGGTGTAATCCCAACTTGAATAGTTTGATAAGTGATTTAAAATGAAAATTTCAAGAAAATGAGATTTTGCGGAAATTGAAATCTAAACTCAAATGATTGACAAGGAATATTTGTAAGTACTGGATTTGAAATCTCGACCAAGTCAATAACAAATATTTGATAAATCGGTTTGGGCGATACTTGAAATAAATCAATTGGATGATACATGAGATATGATTTCAAATCTAATGACCACGGTGTGGAAAATGTAAGCATCGATTGTTAAAGAGACCGGAGTCGATAAGTGACATACTCTCTGTCAATGTCGATACCACTTTAACAACTGTGTACATGATGACGTACCCAGAATGAAGCATGATGACTTGGGGGCAACGATTGAATCGAGAAATGCAAATGATGACGAAATAGCCCTGACCTTCGGGTCAGAATTAAAATGACTAAAACAGGAACTATACCGTGACTAATAGAGGTTGCACCTCTGATCGGACGCACTTCTCCGATACTATTTCTATGACTATGATGATGATTATGGCCCTTTTTGATTTGGGAGTGTGCTCCGAGGTGGGCGGTAGTGACTGCTATGCGTTACCAACGGTCCAGGAGTGCAATTGGTAGAATCATACCCTGGTATTGTCTCGAGTGCCTTGTCATTTACCCTAGCGATCTCCATACGATTTTGATTTATATCGTACCAATGGAGTGCCCCCTGATGTCATCCGTGTTAGGGTGGGTTTACGGTAGTGTATAGACTACAGTATTATAAACGGTGTAAGAGTAAAAATGTAATCCTACTTACGCTATTTTCATTATATTTACTTTACTGAATAAACATTACAATAATAGCGTACTATTATATAGATATTAGTTGCGTGGATCCTTAGAGGATGGAAATTACAAACATCCTTTAAGTTATTATACATTTCAATGGACACTTCATTTGAGTTAATTCACTTATATGAGACTGTTAGTCCTGACTCGAGTATTTTGTTTGTTTTATTTCTTGCAAGATGCCCGGGTTAGACCGAGTATTGCAGCTTGGAAATATATCTGTTAGAGCTTGAGATTCATTGAAGATCCAGCCATCCATCTACTATGTCGTTTGCAGTTATGCCCATCTCCGATTATTATGAATATTAGTATAGTTCTATATTCTTTCTTCCGCTTTTATTTTACACTCTGATGTTATGTAAATTTAAAGGTTTTGTACAAAGTTCTACTTTCGCTGTGAGATACTCTGTGTTTTATGTTTGTGATTCTGTGATGATTTATATTTTAACTTCATAAGCAATAACAATTTGTCGTTTTGATCGATCCGAGTTGGTTTAGTTACCGACTTCGAGCGGGCAAAATGTCAGGTCGTTACACTTAATGTCGTTCAGTCTAATTTTTAAGTTTATTGTTTCCCTAATTACCTTTTAGACAAACTATCCTGTCCCAAATTTTAAGATTATTCGAATCCAACTCGTCTATTGAGGCAAAAAGCAGAAAAGAAAATGAAAAGTTACATGGTTCACAAAAATGTGTTTAGCACCAATCAGATACTTTATTTATTAATATTTGTCAACTGAGAATACATAGATTATCACAAAAAATGATTTATATTTTTTTTTTCGAGAAATAGCGGATGCAAAAATTACTTCACGACCTAGAAATAGCGGCGGCAGCAACATCCCGCTCTTCTCCTATCTCCTCCACCTTCGCCTCCGATGCCTTCCCACCTCTTCCATCTCGCGCTCCTCCAAAACCCCCTGACCCACCACCTCCTTCCTCAGCAATTCCCTCCACTTCCTCAGCAAATCCCGCAAATCCTTTCTCCTCGTCAGATCCCGATCTGAGTGATTCGAATCTCCCATCTGCTAAGGCTGATTATGCAACCCTCTTCAATTCTCCACCTAGGAACGCAGGTTTATACAAACCAATTGATTTCAACATACCGAGGAATGGTAAGAAGCAAGTGGTTCCTGATCTCGTTAAATGGAAGGGCCTAAACTACTGGAATGATTTTTTGATTGGTTTCTTCCTTGATGGTACACTATCTTATCACGCTGTTTCAAATTATTTGCGAACGCGTTGGAAGCTTATTGGGGATGTTGATATCAAAACCGATGGGTTTCATTTTTTTTTAAATTCTCCAATTCCTCTGATAGGGAGAAAATCCTTAGATCAGACCCAGTCTTCATACGTGGTAGGATGTTTATAATCTCAGTTTGGGATCCATCCATTGGTTGTGCCCAGTCTCAGGTTAAAAAGGTCCCTGTTTGGATCCAATTATACAATATTCCCATGGTGTTGTGGACCTTAATAGGCATCAATTGGCTAGTTAATCATATAGGGAGACTAATTTGTTATGATATCAGTACTGAAAGACTGGATCGGTTCAGATATGCGAAGGCTTTGGTTGAAGTTTCAGCCGAATATGAGTTACCTAATATTATTGAGTTTGACGGTTTGGGAGAAAATTGTCCAAGTGTTAAGGTTAGGTATGACTGGAAACCAAGGATATGTGTACACTGTAAAGTATTTGGACATGATTCAATCAATTGTGAGTTGCATGCTAATAAAAATATGGATACTGTAGTTGATAAGAATTTAAGGCCTCAGCATTCAGAGGAGCACATTCACAGGCCTCACATTAACGCCCGAATAAATGCAAATCAGGACCAGTGGAATAATGTCTTCAATAAGCGGAAGAAGAATTGGAAAATGAAAGAAGTGCGAAATAATAGGGAAGGCGATAAAGATTCTGAGGTGCCAATGGTTAATGTTAATCCTTTTAGTGTACTAGAAACTGGTTTGCAGAGTAATGGCAATGAAGAGGGATCAAATACTCAAGCGCAGATTAATAGTGGAACACTTGACAGTGATGTTCGCAAGGAAGCGCAAGCTGATTTGCAAAGCTTTGGCAACGATGGGGGATCCAGCGCTCAAACGCAAACTAATAGTGGAGCACTTGATAGTTCTGTTGACATTCAAGAGCAAGTGATAGGAAAACAGGAGAAACACAAAATATTGAAGTTAATAATGGAGTGCAATTTGATGATGATGCACTGTTTGGCAATCTCTTTGAAAGTGATACAAATATGACAAGTCATTCAGGTATGTCTTCACCTGACTTATCAAGCCCAAACATCTCTAGACCTTGTCCACTGTCTGTTGGACTTGCTACTCCTTCCTCTGCTGTTGAAAATAATAACCCCATGACACGCTCCGCAATGGCAACCTCCCCTTATGCACACTTGAAGCCTCCACAGAATTTTATTCTTCCACCTCCAGGCTCTGGCTGTGTAAGCATCCCTGCTAGTTCGCTACCGTCGTCTAAATCCAAGAAGCTTAAAGGAAAGTTCTGGGATGATACTGATTTAGATGATGGTATCGACTACAATCCAGAAGATGTGCTACCTCGCAACACGATGAAATCCTCTAAAAGACATACTAGGAAAAATCCTGGTCCTATGTTCGATCCTTGTCTACACTAACCTGTCGTTGTCAAAGTGAACTACTATTGGGAAATTGTCTCCTGATTTTGGTAGCAAGCTATTTGGTCTTTAAGCTAGGTAGAAGAACTTTTGTGTTCTCATCTAGACAAGTATAAAGTCAGAATTTTTTACTATTTTCTTTTAGTAAGTACAAGGCTAGAAATGTCAAGAGTCTGTATTGCATTAGTATGTCTATTGTTATTTTGTAACTCTTGAAGTGGTGAATAAAAACTTTCACTTGCCTTTCAAAAAAAAAACATCATAAGCCTAACAAAATCAAAATATTAGATAATAAAGCATGTGCCTTCAGGTTTTTTTTTGTTTTTTTTATTGAAACAGAGAGCAAGCTGAAGGAAAGTAACAACGCAGATGTGAGCATAAGGCAGAGACAGAATCCTGGTGGTCATCATATCATAATCATAAGCAAGACCATACATGAATATTGCAGATGCAACCAGCAAGTTGTGACAAATACCGCATAATACATGATAACAACTGACATACATACAGTGGCATCACCATTCCCTTATGAAGCACCAGGACATAGTTGTCATTCCCTTTTATGTTGTTACTGGCCCAGGCCGCACTCCCGTCGTAGATCACAAAGTAGCCATCAGCCTGCATATATAACGGCCCTGCACCGATAACAAACTACTCTCTATATACTATGAAGAGCACAACCTACTCACTCTTTGTTTCAAAACAAAAACTTGGTAGCAAATGCTCCTTTTCAAGTATTCTTTTAGCAACGCATTGGTTTCGCTTTATGAACGAATAGTTTGCAAATCAAACCAATATTTTCTTCATCCTATACCTCTATTGCAGTCTGGTTCCACGTGTGAAAAGTACAATTGTCCACAATGCAGCAGGTGTAACACCTTAGAGATCCTTTCAAATGCACAGTGCTCGTGGCAAAGGACAGAATATGCGAGAAAGAAGGTATCATATTGTTGATCAAACTCAAAACAGATTTATATCATATTAACTATATTATAGTTTGCTACAGGAGGGCAGGCAGAGCTCTAATACAGCATTTGTTGTCCCAAAATTTCTGAACCAAAAAAGGAAGGCAAAAAGGCAATGCAATGTATGCAAGGTTAAAAAAGGCAATCATTCTACCCATCATGATTTAAACTATTACTCTACACCTTTATCTCTGTCACTTTCAATACCACCACCCACTACACAGACATAACAACCACGCTTACAGATTCAGCCCCTAATGCATTACGTAACTCTGTAGATCAACTATTTCCACGCTTTGAGCACGGGGCTTATTCTAGTTGAGACTGTTAAAAACAAAGATAAAAAATACATGATTATAAAATTGGATCCAATGCATGTTAAATTAAAATTTGTTTTATAAACCATTCATTCATAAAGCTAAACCAAGTTTCATAAGAATCACTTCTAATTAATAACTGATACAAATATCAAATACATCATGGAAGAAGAAGAAAGTAAGGTCAAAACACTTAAAAGATAATGCCTGCAATCCAAAAAGATAATCTCTAGATGTGAATGTCTTCATGTCTGCATTCCATGGATATTAAAATATTCAATCATATTTTGGATACGTATGGACACATATGTTGGGATTTTTGGATATCTACTGATTTTATTCGCAGTTTTTCTAAAACCCGGCAAAATCATGGTTTGGTCACTTTGACCTTTGATCGTGCAACTCTATGTTTTTAAAACTTATACAACTTCAAGCGTGTGTGAACACACAGTTTGACTTTAAAACCTTGAAAAAAAAAATCTCTAAGCTAACCTTTCAGCCATACAGTTCTTCGAATTTATATGTATGCCCGGCTTGAAAATGGAAAGGGCATGAGTGGAAATTTGGAAGGCTGATTCAGTTCAAGCAATGTGCATTATTATTGATCTCATACTCTTTTTTTTTTTGAAAAATAGATAGAAAAAATGACCAGGAGTTAAGATTGCAAATGTCAAATATTTTGTTTTTTTACAAAACAGTACATATATATATCATGGATAAATACTATTCAAAATGATTGCTTGAACGGTAGGTGGATGGTTGCCAAAGAAAAATTTAATTGTTAAAATGCAATATGTACTAAACAGCAAGCATGAAACACATAATTCTATGGACGTCCAATATGCGGGAGCATCAAAATCATAGTATGAATAGACAATATAAAAGAAACAACCAAACCAAATGTTAACTGAAACTATGAAGCAACAACAACAGAACAGATGAATGAAATGAGTCAAGGTTTTTTTTTTTACCTATAATAGGGAATTCAGAGGTTGTGATACAAAATGGAGGGGACTGAACGCTACAAATAAATTTTCATGCTAACTGAGAATAAGAAAGACTTTTGGATCTGGACGAAAACGAACTGGATTCTTCCTAGTGTGAATAAATTGTGAAAACCAAAGAGGCGGATGCAAAGAGACTATGGATAAGGAAGAAAAAAATGCGACTGTTTGGTATTAAAATTAGTGAAAAAACAAAAAATGAGACTACGGATAAGTAAAATTAATAATGATTATACTCTTAGGTAACATAAAAAAAGATAAAATCAGTAGCATACCGAACTAATGAAGTGAGTTGCATGAGTAACTGAGTAACAACAGCTGGAGCAAAGACAAATAACATTGCACAACTAATAGTTGATGTCATCTTCATCAGCCGTGGAGTTGAAAAGAGCACTTGTTTTGTTAAGAGGATAAATAGTAAAAAAAAAAAAAAAAAAAAAAAAAAAAATCTATATCCAACATTTAGCAAACAAAATATGGAAAAAAATGAAAAGTAAGCAGGTTCATTGTATACATGCAACAGCAAGCATAAGCAAGGAACAGTAGTGAGCACAAGTATTTGTGCAATCTCAAAGCATTTCAGCATGCACAAAGACATGGCAACAGCAGGAAAAATCAATGATGCATATGGCAGTGCAGCAATATAAGGTCTTTTACACACACACACAAATATATATATATATATATATATATATATATATATATATATATATATATATATATATATATGAGCGTTCAATGGCACCCCAAATAGTGAGCACCTCATTTGCCCTCCTATATAAACCAAACATTTATATTAGAATAAGTGAGTGGGAGATGAGAGAATGAGTGGAGGGAGAGAGAAACGAGATATGCGGTGGAAATCAGGGAGCATTTAGGGGTGTTGCACTGTTTCGGGTGTCATTGAACGCTCGCCATATATATATATATATATATATATATATATATATATATATATATATATATATATATATATATATATATATATATATATACACACACACATATATATATATATATATACACACATATATATATATACACACACATATATATATACACATATATATATATACACACACATATATATATACACACATATATATATATATATACACACACATATATATATATATACATATATATATATATACACACACACGCGCGCGTGCATGGAGCAACATGCATAAGAGTATGTGGAAAAACAAACAGAGCATAACATAGCAAGAAAACTGGTTCAAGAGCAGCTTACAGTGGTTTGAGTAAGACTGTAACGACCCGCATTCTACGCATCATAGGATCGTGGAATATTTATTTCTTTCACATATGAAGTCGTATGGTTATATAACTTTGGGAGACGATTATTGGGGTCATTTCCCATGTTCATGATTTTTGTCGATTTTTAAATGACCGTTTTGCCCTTAGTTGGTACTGTTTTGGCCATAACTTTTGACTGGAAAGGAATTTTGATCTGAAACCACTTCCATTGGATTTGAATGATGGTTTCTCTTTCCGTAGAGTGGTCATAATAGCCAAACGGACTTACCGTTTGGGAGATATGGCTGAATTAAGGTTTAAAGGGTTAATTTCAGCTAATTGGGCTTAACCGGGTGATTAGCAGCTTGGCCCATTGGGTAATTTCGGGTTTGGGAGTATTTAAGGGCTGCTAGGGTTTGGATTTCGGTTTTAGACTCAATTTTCCAGCCGCCACTTAGTTTCTTCAACCCTAGTAATGGCCTCCACCTTCTAATTTCATCCCAAATCACCTTCTAATCACTTTCTAATCAAGTTTTGGCCTAATCTACATCAAATCAAGGCGGATTAGCATCAAATCAAGATAGGAGCTGCTGCTAAGCATTGGAATTCGACCCAAACAGAGAATCATTTCAGATCTATAGTTTACTTTGTGGTAAAGGTGAGTGATTTGCATTGTTTTTCACTAATTACGGCTAATTATGGTAATTAGCGAAGATTAGCGAAATATATGGCTCAGAAAATTCTAGAAAAATTCCTAAAATTCTAAAACACCATTTTATGCCTCTGATATGAATTTGGGTTAATTTCGACTAATTTTGCAAATCCCAGAATTTGGGGGATTAAGGGGTAATTAGTGATAATTAGCGAATTTATGCATGTTAAAAATCTGTAAAAATGTTCAGAAATTCTTAAATATTGTTTTAGACCTCTGTTAGAAGTTTGGTTCAATTTGGTTAAGATTTGCTAACCTTATTGTTAGATTTGCTTAAGTATGCTTAAGGGAAAATATGGGGTATTGGCTATGTTTGATCCATTTTACATGCTATGATTTATGTTTTGGTGTTTGTGGTCGATACTATATGTTGCCATGACTGTATGGTATGCTTTTTGATTGTTTAGAAGTGTTAGTTTTGTCAAAAACGCCGTCGAATGGCGAAAAACAGTCGCTGGAACGAAGTGCAGGAAATACCCCGGACCGGATCGCCCCTACCCCATGCGAACCGATCCGATTGAAGCTCGCGCCACGAGACGACCCGATCCGCTCCACTTCGAAGGTCACGACCCGACCTGACGTCACGAGCCACTCCAAGCTCGACCGATACCACGAATGGGGGAAGCACGATCCGATGATGGCGATCCGACCATTCGCGAAGGAGGACTGCGAACCGAACCGAAGGGGGATAGTGACCACGAGTGCATCGCGACCCGACCCGATGCAGCAGGAGCGATCCGAATGAGCTGACGAATGGTGCGATCCGACCCGAGCTGACGTAACAGGCACGACCCGATCCGAGCGAAGGCAATGACCACGATCCGTGAGTCGAGCAGATGCGAGGGGGCGAGTCACGAACCGAACCAGGAGGTTGCGAACTGAATGAAGACCGATCCGGATGGAGATGACGACCAAAACTCGAGATGCAAAGGTAGTCCAAATGGAAGTTAGAGCTCAGGATCCAGATGGGAACCAATGAGTTCACTTCATGATTGGGCTTTGCTGCGGGACGTGTGCAAAGGGGTTGTCGGTATTCATAACTTTGGTTCGCCATTGAGAGATGGATAGTGGGCTTGTAGTGATAGTTACATGGGATTGGATTCCGTCATGGCCCAAAGGATTAGAGGACCAAGGTAGTGGGTATCGTATGCTTTACGCACTGAGTGAGAGATATGAGGATGCTTGCTATGTTTGATTGTTTGACATCACTATGACATGCACACCCCACCCCCGTTATCTTTACACCATTTGAAAGGGCACCTTAGAGTGTTGTACAGTATGTAGTGCTAACTCTTTGGTTGCAGATTCAGGTTCAGGTATGATTGGATTATACCTGTTATTATTTTGTTTAGATGATTATCGCTCATACCAGGCTTTATGTCTGACCCAGAGTTTTATGTCTCCTCTTATTACTCTGGGTGCTCACACGAGAAGACTAGAGACAGGTTATGGTTAGCTGGTGATGCGCGAGTAGCTGATTCGGAGGCGAGCAGGAGGCTTCCACGTATGATATATAGATATTCTCCCTGTGTCGTTGGTGGTCACTACTTGGGCATTAGTAGTGTACCTCCTTTATCTTGCTTTTGTTTTGAGACAGTTTGAAAAGTTGTAATAAGCTATATTTTGGATTTCCGCTGCTATGATGCTCAGTTCTGGTTTTAGCTTATGCACTGTCTCTTCTGTTTTATGTCAAGTATGTTATTATTATATTTTGTTCTATGCGCTATGAGACATATTACAGGTTCCTTGATTAGTCCATTCTCTTCTTTCTTTTCCTTCTGGCGACCCGTTCCGTGCTAACTGGACACGTGTACAGCGCACTTTTGGAGTAAATGTCGGTTGGTGCGGGGCGGGCCGTCACACTTGGTATCAGAGCTCTAGGTTGCGTAGTTAACCTAGGGAAAGACACTAAGGAGAGATAGTACGTATATGAGAGCGCGTATTTGTGATTACTTTGGTTTTTAAAAGCTATATATATATATACTATTGGTAGTATAAGAATGAAGTCGCACTGCACTAGCACCACTATGGGGTCGTTAATCGTTTCCCCTTTTACAGATTAACGATGAGCCGATATCCTAGAGGTGCTGGTAGAGGGACCAACCATGGGAATGCTCCTGACGTGAGGACAATGTTCACTAACTTCATGAGAGACATGCTTAGAGATGTTCAGGGAGCAGTTCCCGATCCCGGAAATGGTGGTGGTCCAGTAGTGCAGGCGCCTAGGGTCGATTTCGCCAAGTTGTGCAAGGATTACACTAACCTTGGTGGGAAGCCGTTCCACGGAACGGAGTCGGCCACAGATGTTCAGGATTGATTGGATAGCTGTGATCGTATCTTCGACGACTTGGGTCTTGAGGATGCGATGAAGAGAAGGCTAGCGTCTCGTCAGCTGCAAGGGCGAGCGATGAATTGGTGGAATGCCATTAGAACAGCTACTCCAGAAGATCAAGTTACTTGGAATCAGTTTAAGACTCGCTTTTGTGATAAGTTTATTCCAGCTGCTCATAAATCGGAACTGTTCAGGAAGTTCTTGGAGCTTAAGCAGAATGGTAGAGCAGTCTCGGAGTATATCGCTGAATTCGACACTTTATCGAAATATGGATGGTCCCTTATTGATACAGTCGAAAAGAAGAACGAGAAGTTCATAACTGGCTTGGATGGGTACTTGGGGGAAAGACTTATAAACCATATCGATGAGACGTTTGAGTCTATTGTAGGAAAGACATTAAGGTCAGAGAGCCTTTTCCCTAAGTCGAAGGTCGAAGTTGCTACGGCATATGCAGAGGAGCCAAAGCCGCAAGCAGGCGGTGAAGACAAGAAGAATTCTCAGAACAAGAGGAAGCAGAACCCGACCAAGGATGGTCAGAGTAAGAAAAATAAGAAAGATGGCGAATGCTTTAGTTGTGGCAAGAAGGGCCATTACGCCAGAGATTTTCGAGAAAAGCCTGGGGAAAGGAAGTGCTTTAACTGCGGCCAGGCGGGACATCACAAGGATGATTGCCCACAACCTCCTAGGGAGAAGCAGATTGTGAAAGCGTATGCTATCAACGTTGTTCCTTCTTCGTCGAATGCCCCAACTGCGGCGCAGAAGGAAAAAGGTGTCGTTATTCGAGGTATGCTTTCTATTTAAGATGTTTTGATCGGGTTTTGTTTGACAAACCTGAGTTAGTCGATAGACCTTTAGTAGTGACGAACCCGATTGGTGGTTCGACTAGTTTTGGCATGATTTGTTAATGTGGTCTTATCGAGTCATGGATGTATCTTTCCTTGTGATTGCTTTGTTTAGGCTTTACTGGGTTTAGCATTATTTTGGGGAGTCAATCTACTCCAAGGGAATAGGGTGGTATTAGGTTCCTACCTAGTGATGGCGATAGTAACTGGAGTTAAGGAAGCTAAGAGGTTATCGTTGTAACAAGTTCAAGTTGTCTCTGGGAGGCAAATGAGTACTCCAGCGCAAGATTGTTTTGCTAATATCACCTCATGTGGATTGTCTGAACTCGGAGGAGATGTTCCTTGGGTGCTTGTCTGATATTGGTTTAGGCCTTTGGAGCTTGTGCTTGGGGAATGTCGATTTCGACTAGGATGGTTCGCGTGAGGGGTAAATAGTTGTTGTGATTTTTCATTGGATGATATCTTGGTTTACTCGAGGAGTGAAGGGTAGACGGAACATGATAAGACTGTTCAATGGTATAGAGTGCCCAGAGTTAGACTCGATAGGGTTATGAGATTGCACGAGTGGGACTCGAGAAAGATGCAAAGTAATGGATTGTTTAGGACCCTATGTTGATGTTATTTTTGAAAGAATAGGATGTGTTCGTTGATCATGGAAGATGCAACGAAGATTAGGACGATTCAAGTTAGACTTGAACTCGTAAAAGAAAAATGGGGCGAGTTCGTTAGTCATGGTGATATAACGAATATGGAAATATTTCACATTAGATTTGAAGTATGTTTGGAACATTGTGGGAAGCTCGTTGATCTTGGAGATTCAGCGAACATAGGAGAGTTTCACGTTGGACTTGGACTCATAGGTAGAGTACCTAGATTCACTAGGTGGGTCTATGTAAAAACCCGAAACTTCCCCGTAAAGGAAAGCGTCGGATAGTTCGAGAACAAGCCACAACAGAACGCATACAGAAGAACATTTCACTATATATAACAACAGTGCATCAGATTACAAGAATATACAGAGTATAAATGAATATTACACAGAAATATCAGAGATTTAAATTACATTTAAATACATAGCAGCGGAAAATAATACAATACACAACTAGAATGAGATATACGGATACAAAGCTTTCCGGATATCGTTCCAGCTGTAAACCAGGATCCTGTGAATATAAATCTGCAAAACCAAAACTACTAGCTGCCCGTGTCAAAATAAGGGCACCCAGAGTTTAGGTTAAAACAATAAACTCCAGGTCAGTCATGTGACTGGTGTGAGAACTAAAACAGTTATTAATCTTTATTTTCAAAGTTAGGTAAATCAAGGGACCACGCCGTATAACACGGAACGGGTTTCCTCCCAAGAATACCAGTGCATAAAACAAACAGCGCAATGCTAAATAAAGAAAAATGAAGCTGTTATAAGACCCAGGTCCTATCACACAATGCAACGCAAGCCGGGGGATAGGGTTTTCCCTTATAACAGCCAAAGAATGCTTGATACGTTTGAAACAAATCATTTGATACTATAATAAGTGCATAGTGTATAAAACAACTTCAAATCATAAGTATCAATCATAGGCGGCATAAGCGCCCCATCCCACTATGTCGCCATATATAGGATTACAAATAAAACCGCAGATGTCACGTATTTGGAAATTGGATTTCCATCTATGAACCGAGGCAAAAGATAGTCCTCAACCGATTCGAGACTGCCTAGTCCGAGTCTCAGGATCAGAGCTCGAGTGACCCTTGGATCGTCAGGGCCGGTCCACACGGAGTGGATTAAAATGCCTGAACATGCGTTTCTCCGCCCTATGGGGCGTAAACGAGCCAACTAAATGACTCCATCGGTTCGAGAACGACCGATCAATCCGAGGCGCCTCGCAACAGCAACAACCACATAAGTCAAACTCGTCAGGGCGTGTAAAACCACTGACGCCACTTCTAACTAGGAAGAAACGCATGCCCTCCCTGAGGTCCGTCTCCCGTTTTTGGTTCATACCTGGTGTGAAACACGCGAGGTAAACGTTACACAAAGCTACGCCACAAAGGCCGTGCTTTGATCATCACCACAAGACTTTGCTTTTCAACAGAAGCCTTGATCATTTGCATCTTAGCATGCCACACAGGCAAACCATCCTATGCAACCGATATCAGTCACACAGAGTGAAATCCGATGTCAGACACACAGTCCATTTACAAGTCCGTTCTGGGTCTGAACGAAACCGGGAGCACCTAGTACCCCGCATATCCATCGATCTCCAAGTACGTCTGGACGATCACTAACTGTTTCCATCTTCTTGGGTGTACAGCCCAATCAAGATCATCAGTTATCACCCAAACGACGTGAAGACTTCCGGTCTTCGACCATCGTCTTCATCTTCGACTTATCGTCGTATCAGTTATTCAGAATGGGATAAACCCGGTCTTCCCGAATAACTCGCGTATATTTTATAAAAGTGTTACACAAACACAACATACGCCTCATTCCAATTCATTAGTCACTAACCGTAAATTAATCAAGAGAATAATTCCCCAAATATTAACCCCGAAGGCCGAAACCAACATCAGATCAATATCCAGAAAACCATTCTGCTTGGCTAACCGACAGTTAGTTTCTAAATTTCACGTTCAAATCTAATTAAAGATTTATCTATCGCCTGGAGCAAAACTGGTGATACTCCATTCTCGATCTTTTCAATCTAATTAAAGATTCATTAAAACTCCACTTAGTTTTAATCATTATCTGGGTTAAAGAATCAGTGTCATTTAAAACACGATTCACGATAAACCCAAAATCACATTCCATTAATTATCGGGTTAAAGAACAAGTGTTATTTAAAACACTGTTCACGATAAACCCAAAAATCAATACCAATTCAATTCCAATTAAATATCATTTAATTGGTACACTTCATTAAATCTAAATAAAAAGATTTAATCTTTTCTCAACTGGGTTCAAGAACAGTGTTAGTGAAGACACCATTCACGACAAACCCAAATCACATTCATTAATTATCGGGTTAAAGAACAAGTGTTATTTAAAACACTGTTCACGATAAACCCAAAAATCAATATCAATTCAATTCCAATTAAATATTATTTAATTGGTACACTTCATTAAATCTAAATAAAAAGATTTAATCTTTTCTCAACTGGGTTCAAGAACAGTGTTAGTGAAGACACCATTCACGACAAACCCAAATCACATTCATTAATTATCGGGTTAAAGAACAAGTGTTATTTAAAATACTGTTCACGATAAACCCAAAAATCAATACCAATTCAATTCCAATTAAATATCATTTAATTGGTACACTTCATTAAATCTAAATAAAAAGATTTAATCTTTTCTCAACTGGGTTCAAGAACAGTGTTAGTGAAGACACCATTCACGACAAACCCAAATCACATTCATTAATTATCGGGTTAAAGAACAAGTGTTATTTAAAACACTGTTCACGATAAACCCAAAAATCAATATCAATTCAATTCCAATTAAATATCATTTAATTGGTACACTTCATTAAATCTAAATAAAAAGATTTAATCTTTTCTCAACTGGGTTCAAGAACAGTGTTAGTGAAGACACCATTCACGACAAACCCAAATCACATTTGATATTCAATACAAGGCTCTGAATAGAAAATATACCGGCTTATATTCAATATCAAATTCCACGACTAACAAATGTCGTATTGGAAATAGCGATATAAATATATATCTTTCAAATTTCCATAACAACACCTGTATAATCACGAATTCCAACATCGAAATATTCCGAAGACAATTTCGATTCAAATCCACTCCAATGCAATCATTGGATATTCTGGTTATTTTCAAAACCCTTTTCAAATTCAATTTATTTATTTAAAAATAAATAGAATTATAATTCTAATTCAAAACTAGTTCATTTCGATAAAAAATCTATTTTTATCCTTTCAAATAGGGAGTTTTTCATCCCAATTCTTTCTAAATCATTTCTTATGATTTTACATAAATTATTACTATTTTTAATAATTTTATCAAGGCCCGTACAGTCGATTTCCATCAATGGCCATCGAACTGCACTTACAGCGACCTTTTTCGAATTTGATTTGGACGTATCTCCAAATCCAACCGTTAGATTTCAAATTTCTAACATTCATTAGAAAGCTCTTTTCGATACGAACCCAACGGTTCCGGTTTTAGGAGAATCCGACGGTCGGATCTCCCGCAATGTCCGTTTGAAATAAATGGTCGAAATTCACGAACTGCCGCGGCGCGGCGCGTTCTATTCAGGCCATTATATTATATATATAATATATATAATATATACTTCGTCGATTTCTATTTAAAACGAATTATATAAATAGTTTTAAATTCGTTTCAAAAGCAATTTCAACTTCCTTTTCAATTCAAATCAAAATTGAATTCTTCTTTATAAATTCGTTTCAAAATTCATTTCTATTCAATTCAAATTTCAATTCAATTTGAATTCATTTCAATTCGTTTTCAATTCAATTCATTTCGAAATCGTTTTCAATTCAATCCATTTCGAAATCGTTTTCAATTCAATTCATTTCGAAATCGTTTTCAATTCAATTCATTTCGAATTCGTTTTCAATTCAATTCATTTCGAAATCGTTTTCAATTCAATTCATTTCGAATTCGTTTTCAATTCAATTCATTCCGAAATCGTTTTCAATTCATTTCATTTCGAAATCGTTTTCAATTCATTTCATTTCGAAATCGTTTTCAATTCATTTCATTTCGAAATCGTTTTCAATTCATTTTGAATTCAATAAAATCGATATAAATATCGTTCACGTCAAAATGGCGTCAATCTAATCAACACGGCTTCATAAATTTCTATTTTCAAAATAGTTGTTATTATCAAAATATTTCGTTCAACACATGACCAATCTCAATGAATGAGTACTGTCAACACATGAACTTTTATTTTATAATATTATTTATTTTTCAAATTGGAATGAGGCCCAATCAATTACCATATAAAGTTAATTATATGGATTTTCATACAACACATGTATATCATAGCATTGAAAAATAATCAATCATCAACCAAAGTGCACTACACTGTATAAGCATCAAATATAGATATTCAACGCTTATAACAGCCTGTCAATCGATCGATCGACATTTTTAATCAATCAGGATGAGTGAACTTCAAATTTCATCCCAACACCCGTGTGGGGTTTCAAACAATCAAACACCTATTTTATTTGTGCTGTTGGGCGATGTGTAAAATTTATCGTCCCAATCAATGTCATTCAAATAGGTGTACATAAACAAACCGTCCGGTTTATAAATGAATATTTTATTTTATTCACTTCACGTTAAAAATTATATTTTTAACGACAAAACATTTTATTTCAACATATGAATTCCTATTCAATTCATTCTTTAAATAAAATGATATTTTTATTTTTCTAACATATTTTAGAAAATTTCGGCGGCATAACGGCACGATACTAGAAACGGGACGAGGCCTAGCCTTATCCCCGGTCTAGTGAAGGCCCACGCCATTCACACATCAATCAAATCAATTCGTTATGCAAACCACAAAATTTGGAGTAAGAGTCTAACCTAGCCTTACTCCTTCGCCTTATAACGGCTCACGTCTAATCCTAACCAATTTATCGATTCGATTTTTCACACCACAAATCACATTCAAACCAATATCGCAATCAATCACCAAACAGTCAAACAAACAAGTCCATGGTCTGTGGACGATTGTGTCGGGTGCTACTAAGCACCGTCTGCATCCTAGTATATATATATATAACTAGAAAAAGAAAGTGAAAGGTGAGAAATTCTCACCAATAGCTATCCACTCACACGATCCTTCTTTAATAGAAACTCCGCCTTCTTGTTGCTTTCGTTGACTGTATCCTCTACATAGGTAAAAATCGGATTTTTACTATGTTATTCAATATATAAAGATTGCATTTTGACTTCGCTATTAAATATAAAGATTATATTTTTATTATTCTTATGATGCAACTATTATATTTTTATTGCTTTAAAAATATAAGAATCATACCTTACTATTTCTAATTAACAAAAATTCCATCTTTTCTGTTTTTTAAAAATATGATCTTTATTTTCAAGTTCAAAATTTTTCTATTAAAAGATCAAACCTTTTTCTTATTTCAAAGTTAAAAATAAAAATCATTTCCTTTTCCTTTTCAAACCAGTTTTTATTTTCTTTTCAAAACAGTTTTTAAAACTCTTTTATAAAAATGCAGTTTTTTTCTTTCTCTTTTAAAAATTCTGTTTTTAAAAACTTAAAACAAAAATCAGTTTTTAAAATTCTTTTAAAAATAACAGTTTTTAGTTTCTTTTAAAAATAACAGTTTTTAGTTTCTTTTTTAAAAAAACAGTTTTTAGTTTCTTTTTTAAAAAAACAGTTTTAACCTTTAAACATTTTTCAGTTTTTTTTTTTTATTACTTTTAAAAATATCAGTTTTTTTTCCCTAATTAAAATTCAGTTTTATACCTAATTAAAATTTAGTTTTATATCTAATTAAAATTTAGTTTTAATACTGTTTATATACAGTAAAAATAAAATAAATGAAATAAAATAATAAACTTACGGAGGAGGGGGGGTTCGTAGATCGTCGGAGAGGTGGTGCTCTCGCCGGAGTTCGGCGTCGGAAGTGCTCGCAGGGGGGGAGGCTTCTCTGGCGTGGCGGATGAAGGGGGAGGGGTCTCGACGGTCTTCGAACGGAGGCGGGGAGGGACAGGCGATGGTGGAGGAGACTGGAGGGGTGCGGCGAGGTCGGCCGACCTCCGGCGGCGGCGCGAGACGGAAGCGTGGGGGGGGGGGGGGGAATATCGAGGTATCGGAGGTTTTTTTTCTTTTTTTTTTTCCTGGAGATCTGATTTTTTGAAGAGGGGGGGGCCAGCGGGTTTAAAGGAGAAAGATATATATATTTTTTTTTATTAATTTATTTTATTTTCAACCCTAAACGTTGACTTTTAATTCGAACACCTAACGAGACCCAACGACTGTCGCCCTAGCTAAATACCCCCATTCCGAACACAATGGGATATGTATCGCAAGTTGATTCGATCGTTTGAATTAGTTTTCCGTTGAATTTACATTTAAATCTCTATATTGAATTTTAAACGTACATTTCAAATTACCGGGGTCGCATACGAACTCTAAAAATTCTCGAAAAATATTTTCTAGCTTCGTATTGACGATACGGTCCTAACAAAACTAGTTTCGTCGAATTCTGAGACCGTTTGAAAAATGGCCAATTTCCAGTCGATTTAAAATCAACTGAAATGGTCAAACGCGTTTTCCTTTGTCACGCTCACATATTGATTCGAAAAATTATGAAATTTGGAATCTAGCAATAGCTTAACATCACGGACCCAACAAAACTGGTTTCATTGAAATCCGAGGTCGTTTGCAAAATTGCTATTTTTAAGGGCCTGAATTCCATAGCGACTATTCAGAATTTTCAACTGGACATATCTTATCATTCCTAAGATGAAATCTTAATTTTTCGGATTCGATAGAAAGATATCCACTATTAGATTCCATTATTTTTGGTTTCACTAAAATCCGGATTGTTTTGCACCCGGTACATTCAATTGAAGTTTGAAATCGAATTATCGAACTACCGCGCCATTTTCAATTCTATTTATAATTATATATAAATATTTATATTCTAACGACGACGTATATAAATATATACGTCGAATTATATTCAAAATAAATTTCTCGTCGATATTATTTAAAATAATTCATTTTAAATAATCAAAACTCGCTATAATTGCCAAAATAAAAATTTTAAACTGGCCCAGATTTTACGGGTTGTTACAATCTCCCCCACTTAAAACTTTTCGTCCCCGAAAAGGAACAAAGTCGAAAGTGGTTTGATTATTTAACTCTACGTTCGATCTGGCTTCCATTCTCCAACCTTTAGTTTCTGAGAATTTTCAAAACTTCAAAAATTTGGCTAACACCCTAAATTTTCGAAAAATTTCGCCATAACCTCCCCTGCACCGGGAGCATCGGGGAATTTCAAATTGCTTCCCCGGTCCTTCAGATCTCAAAAAGGAAAAGAAAAAGCCAAGCGGCTAGCCAATAGGCTCACAAAATCATCATCACCCAAACAAAACAGGAAATTATGTAGTAAACATGTACCTATTTGTCGGGCAAACAAATTTTATTCTCTGCTCTAGCCTCCTTGCTATGACCTGTTCAATGATAAATATGTATATGCAAGCAAATGCAACCAATTTTCAACATAATTCTATATTTGGTTCAATTAGGCATAATGGTTCAAAATTAGCAAACAAATGAACAAACAACACAAATATCAATCAATTAGTGAATTTAACGTTTCAAATTCATAATTTTGATACATATACAGAAAATCTTGTTTTTGATGCCAATTCACAACAAAGTGTTCTAGCTATATAAGATTTGGTTCTCACACCAGTCTAATGGAAATATATAGATATCACACCTTCGAAACTCGAACATAAATTCGGATGATGATCGATCAATCATCAGAACCATTTCCGGGTGTCTAGAATGTGATTCTATATCTATCCAATATATTAAAATTTCGAATATACGTTCATGACGCGTATATACAAAACCTTTATATATTAGATTGTCCATATTCAAAATAAATAGATAATCAAATACGAATAATTGATTTAAATTTTCAAAACAAAAATTTGTTTTCACTTTCAAAAATATACTCTTCACACTCGTTCTAGGATACTACTGATCCCATCTCTAACGAGTCATTCTAATTGGATATTACTAATCCAATATCTGATGAATTCTTTCGTACGGTTCTAATGTGCCTTGTTCTCTAAGCTTTGTAAACCAAAGCTCTGATACCAACTGTAAAAACCCGAAACTTCCCCGTAAAGGAAAGCGTCGGATAGTTCGAGAACAAGCCACAACAGAACGCATACAGAAGAACATTTCACTATATATAACAACAGTGCATCAGATTACAAGAATATACAGAGTATAAATGAATATTACACAGAAATATCAGAGATTTAAATTACATTTAAATACATAGCAGCGGAAAATAATACAATACACAACTAGAATGAGATATACGGATACAAAGCTTTCCGGATATCGTTCCAGCTGTAAACCAGGATCCTGTGAATATAAATCTGCAAAACCAAAACTACTAGCTGCCCGTGTCAAAATAAGGGCACCCAGAGTTTAGGTTAAAACAATAAACTCCAGGTCAGTCATGTGACTGGTGTGAGAACTAAAACAGTTATTAATCTTTATTTTCAAAGTTAGGTAAATCAAGGGACCACGCCGTATAACACGGAACGGGTTTCCTCCCAAGAATACCAGTGCATAAAACAAACAGCGCAATGCTAAATAAAGAAAAATGAAGCTGTTATAAGACCCAGGTCCTATCACACAATGCAACGCAAGCCGGGGGATAGGGTTTTCCCTTATAACAGCCAAAGAATGCTTGATACGTTTGAAACAAATCATTTGATACTATAATAAGTGCATAGTGTATAAAACAACTTCAAATCATAAGTATCAATCATAGGCGGCATAAGCGCCCCATCCCACTATGTCGCCATATATAGGATTACAAATAAAACCGCAGATGTCACGTATTTGGAAATTGGATTTCCATCTATGAACCGAGGCAAAAGATAGTCCTCAACCGATTCGAGACTGCCTAGTCCGAGTCTCAGGATCAGAGCTCGAGTGACCCTTGGATCGTCAGGGCCGGTCCACACGGAGTGGATTAAAATGCCTGAACATGCGTTTCTCCGCCCTATGGGGCGTAAACGAGCCAACTAAATGACTCCATCGGTTCGAGAACGACCGATCAATCCGAGGCGCCTCGCAACAGCAACAACCACATAAGTCAAACTCGTCAGGGCGTGTAAAACCACTGACGCCACTTCTAACTAGGAAGAAACGCATGCCCTCCCTGAGGTCCGTCTCCCGTTTTTGGTTCATACCTGGTGTGAAACACGCGAGGTAAACGTTACACAAAGCTACGCCACAAAGGCCGTGCTTTGATCATCACCACAAGACTTTGCTTTTCAACAGAAGCCTTGATCATTTGCATCTTAGCATGCCACACAGGCAAACCATCCTATGCAACCGATATCAGTCACACAGAGTGAAATCCGATGTCAGACACACAGTCCATTTACAAGTCCGTTCTGGGTCTGAACGAAACCGGGAGCACCTAGTACCCCGCATATCCATCGATCTCCAAGTACGTCTGGACGATCACTAACTGTTTCCATCTTCTTGGGTGTACAGCCCAATCAAGATCATCAGTTATCACCCAAACGACGTGAAGACTTCCGGTCTTCGACCATCGTCTTCATCTTCGACTTATCGTCGTATCAGTTATTCAGAATGGGATAAACCCGGTCTTCCCGAATAACTCGCGTATATTTTATAAAAGTGTTACACAAACACAACATACGCCTCATTCCAATTCATTAGTCACTAACCGTAAATTAATCAAGAGAATAATTCCCCAAATATTAACCCCGAAGGCCGAAACCAACATCAGATCAATATCCAGAAAACCATTCTGCTTGGCTAACCGACAGTTAGTTTCTAAATTTCACGTTCAAATCTAATTAAAGATTTATCTATCGCCTGGAGCAAAACTGGTGATACTCCATTCTCGATCTTTTCAATCTAATTAAAGATTCATTAAAACTCCACTTAGTTTTAATCATTATCTGGGTTAAAGAATCAGTGTCATTTAAAACACGATTCACGATAAACCCAAAATCACATTCCATTAATTATCGGGTTAAAGAACAAGTGTTATTTAAAACACTGTTCACGATAAACCCAAAAATCAATACCAATTCAATTCCAATTAAATATCATTTAATTGGTACACTTCATTAAATCTAAATAAAAAGATTTAATCTTTTCTCAACTGGGTTCAAGAACAGTGTTAGTGAAGACACCATTCACGACAAACCCAAATCACATTCATTAATTATCGGGTTAAAGAACAAGTGTTATTTAAAACACTGTTCACGATAAACCCAAAAATCAATATCAATTCAATTCCAATTAAATATTATTTAATTGGTACACTTCATTAAATCTAAATAAAAAGATTTAATCTTTTCTCAACTGGGTTCAAGAACAGTGTTAGTGAAGACACCATTCACGACAAACCCAAATCACATTCATTAATTATCGGGTTAAAGAACAAGTGTTATTTAAAATACTGTTCACGATAAACCCAAAAATCAATACCAATTCAATTCCAATTAAATATCATTTAATTGGTACACTTCATTAAATCTAAATAAAAAGATTTAATCTTTTCTCAACTGGGTTCAAGAACAGTGTTAGTGAAGACACCATTCACGACAAACCCAAATCACATTCATTAATTATCGGGTTAAAGAACAAGTGTTATTTAAAACACTGTTCACGATAAACCCAAAAATCAATATCAATTCAATTCCAATTAAATATCATTTAATTGGTACACTTCATTAAATCTAAATAAAAAGATTTAATCTTTTCTCAACTGGGTTCAAGAACAGTGTTAGTGAAGACACCATTCACGACAAACCCAAATCACATTTGATATTCAATACAAGGCTCTGAATAGAAAATATACCGGCTTATATTCAATATCAAATTCCACGACTAACAAATGTCGTATTGGAAATAGCGATATAAATATATATCTTTCAAATTTCCATAACAACACCTGTATAATCACGAATTCCAACATCGAAATATTCCGAAGACAATTTCGATTCAAATCCACTCCAATGCAATCATTGGATATTCTGGTTATTTTCAAAACCCTTTTCAAATTCAATTTATTTATTTAAAAATAAATAGAATTATAATTCTAATTCAAAACTAGTTCATTTCGATAAAAAATCTATTTTTATCCTTTCAAATAGGGAGTTTTTCATCCCAATTCTTTCTAAATCATTTCTTATGATTTTACATAAATTATTACTATTTTTAATAATTTTATCAAGGCCCGTACAGTCGATTTCCATCAATGGCCATCGAACTGCACTTACAGCGACCTTTTTCGAATTTGATTTGGACGTATCTCCAAATCCAACCGTTAGATTTCAAATTTCTAACATTCATTAGAAATCTCTTTTCGATACGAACCCAACGGTTCCGGTTTTAGGAGAATCCGACGGTCGGATCTCCCGCAATGTCCGTTTGAAATAAATGGTCGAAATTCACGAACTGCCGCGGCGCGGCGCGTTCTATTCAGGCCATTATATTATATATATAATATATATAATATATACTTCGTCGATTTCTATTTAAAACGAATTATATAAATAGTTTTAAATTCGTTTCAAAAGTAATTTCAACTTCCTTTTCAATTCAAATCAAAATTGAATTCTTCTTTATAAATTCGTTTCAAAATTCATTTCTATTCAATTCAAATTTCAATTCAATTTGAATTCATTTCAATTCGTTTTCAATTCAATTCATTTCGAAATCGTTTTCAATTCAATCCATTTCGAAATTGTTTTCAATTCAATTCATTTCGAAATCGTTTTCAATTCAATTCATTTCGAATTCGTTTTCAATTCAATTCATTTCGAAATCGTTTTCAATTCAATTCATTTCGAATTCGTTTTCAATTCAATTCATTCCGAAATCGTTTTCAATTCATTTCATTTCGAAATCGTTTTCAATTCATTTCATTTCGAAATCGTTTTCAATTCATTTCATTTCGAAATCGTTTTCAATTCATTTTGAATTCAATAAAATCGATATAAATATCGTTCACGTCAAAATGGCGTCAATCTAATCAACACGGCTTCATAAATTTCTATTTTCAAAATAGTTGTTATTATCAAAATATTTCGTTCAACACATGACCAATCTCAATGAATGAGTACTGTCAACACATGAACTTTTATTTTATAATATTATTTATTTTTCAAATTGGAATGAGGCCCAATCAATTACCATATAAAGTTAATTATATGGATTTTCATACAACACATGTATATCATAGCATTGAAAAATAATCAATCATCAACCAAAGTGCACTACACTGTATAAGCATCAAATATAGATATTCAACGCTTATAACAGCCTGTCAATCGATCGATCGACATTTTTAATCAATCAGGATGAGTGAACTTCAAATTTCATCCCAACACCCGTGTGGGGTTTCAAACAATCAAACACCTATTTTATTTGTGCTGTTGGGCGATGTGTAAAATTTATCGTCCCAATCAATGTCATTCAAATAGGTGTACATAAACAAACCGTCCGGTTTATAAATGAATATTTTATTTTATTCACTTCACGTTAAAAATTATATTTTTAACGACAAAACATTTTATTTCAACATATGAATTCCTATTCAATTCATTCTTTAAATAAAATGATATTTTTATTTTTCTAACATATTTTAGAAAATTTCGGCGGCATAACGGCACGATACTAGAAACGGGACGAGGCCTAGCCTTATCCCCGGTCTAGTGAAGGCCCACGCCATTCACACATCAATCAAATCAATTCGTTATGCAAACCACAAAATTTGGAGTAAGAGTCTAACCTAGCCTTACTCCTTCGCCTTATAACGGCGCACGTCTAATCCTAACCAATTTATCGATTCGATTTTTCACACCACAAATCACATTCAAACCAATATCGCAATCAATCACCAAACAGTCAAACAAACAAGTCCATGGTCTGTGGACGATTGTGTCGGGTGCTACTAAGCACCGTCTGCATCCTAGTATATATATATATAACTAGAAAAAGAAAGTGAAAGGTGAGAAATTCTCACCAATAGCTATCCACTCACACGATCCTTCTTTAATAGAAACTCCGCCTTCTTGTTGCTTTCGTTGACTGTATCCTCTACATAGGTAAAAATCGGATTTTTACTATGTTATTCAATATATAAAGATTGCATTTTGACTTCGCTATTAAATATAAAGATTATATTTTTATTATTCTTATGATGCAACTATTATATTTTTATTGCTTTAAAAATATAAGAATCATACCTTACTATTTCTACTTAACAAAAATTCCATCTTTTCTGTTTTTTAAAAATATGATCTTTATTTTCAAGTTCAAAATTTTTCTATTAAAAGATCAAACCTTTTTCTTATTTCAAAGTTAAAAATAAAAATCATTTCCTTTTCCTTTTCAAACCAGTTTTTATTTTCTTTTCAAAACAGTTTTTAAAACTCTTTTATAAAAATGCAGTTTTTTTCTTTCTCTTTTAAAAAATCTGTTTTTAAAAACTTAAAACAAAAATCAGTTTTTAAAATTCTTTTAAAAATAACAGTTTTTAGTTTCTTTTAAAAATAACAGTTTTTAGTTTCTTTTTTAAAAAAACAGTTTTTAGTTTCTTTTTTAAAAAAACAGTTTTTAGTTTCTTTTTTAAAAAAACAGTTTTAACCTTTAAACATTTTTCAGTTTTTTTTTTTATTACTTTTAAAAATATCAGTTTTTTTTTCCCTAATTAAAATTCAGTTTTATACCTAATTAAAATTTAGTTTTATATCTAATTAAAATTTAGTTTTAATACTGTTTATATACAGTAAAAATAAAATAAATGAAATAAAATAAATAAAATAATAAACTTACGGAGGAGGGGGGGTTCGTAGATCGTCGGAGAGGTGGTGCTCTCGCCGGAGTTCGGCGTCGGAAGTGCTCGCAGGGGGGGAGGCTTCTCTGGCGTGGCGGATGAAGGGGGAGGGGTCTCGACGGTCTTCGAACGGAGGCGGGGAGGGACAGGCGATGGTGGAGGAGACTGGAGGGGTGCGGCGAGGTCGGCCGACCTCCGGCGGCGGCGCGAGACGGAAGCGTGGGGGGGGGGGGAATATCGAGGTACCGGAGGTTTTTTTTTCTTTTTTTTTTCCTGGAGATCTGATTTTTTGAAGAGGGGGGGGGGGCAGCGGGTTTAAAGGAGAAAGATATATATATATATTTTTTATTAATTTATTTTATTTTCAACCCTAAACGTTGACTTTTAATTCGAACACCTAACGAGACCCAACGACTGTCGCCCCTAGCTAAATACCCCCATTCCGAACACAATGGGATATGTATCGCAAGTTGATTCGATCGTTTGAATTAGTTTTCCGTTGAATTTACATTTAAATCTCTATATTGAATTTTAAACGTACATTTCAAATTACCGGGGTCGCATACGAACTCTAAAAATTCTCGAAAAATATTTTCTAGCTTCGTATTGACGATACGGTCCTAACAAAACTAGTTTCGTCGAATTCTGAGACCGTTTGAAAAATGGCCAATTTCCAGTCGATTTAAAATCAACTGAAATGGTCAAACGCGTTTTCCTTTGTCACGCTCACATATTGATTCGAAAAATTATGAAATTTGGAATCTAGCAATAGCTTAACATCACGGACCCAACAAAACTGGTTTCATCGAAATCCGAGGTCGTTTGCAAAATTGCTATTTTTAAGGGCCTGAATTCCATAGCGACTATTCAGAATTTTCAACTGGACATATCTTATCATTCCTAAGATGAAATCTTAATTTTTCGGATTCGATAGAAAGATATCCACTATTAGATTCCATTATTTTTGGTTTCACTAAAATCCGGATTGTTTTGCACCCGGTACATTCAATTGAAGTTTGAAATCGAATTATCGAACTACCGCGCCATTTTCAATTCTATTTATAATTATATATAAATATTTATATTCTAACGACGACGTATATAAATATATACGTCGAATTATATTCAAAATAAATTTCTCGTCGATATTATTTAAAATAATTCATTTTAAATAATCAAAACTCGCTATAATTGCCAAAATAAAAATTTTAAACTGGCCCAGATTTTACGGGTTGTTACAGTCTAGTTTACCTTTGGAAGGTGAATGTACGTTGGACGTGCAGTACAAGATTCATTGGATGAGTCTAGTTTATCTCTAGGAGATTGACTCGAGTTAGACTCGAGAAGGCTGCAAGGAATTGGATTCAGCTCGAGTTGGACTCGAGAGGGCAGCAAGATAATGGATAAACTTGGGTTGGACTCAAGTATTTTAGGAGGACTAAAAGCAGGGGTATCTGGGGACGCCCGTTACCTTGGATCCGTTGGACGTGATCTAGTTATCCTTGGAGGATAAACGTACGTTGGACGTACGGTAGTCCGATTGGAGGCTGGGCTTCCATTAGTTTAATTATCCTTGGAGGATAAATGTATGTTGGACATACGGTAGTCCGAAGGGAGGCGGGGCTTCCATTGGCCTGGGATTGGTTGGACCAGTCAAGTAGGCATCGGAGTATGTATGGGGGCTGGGCTTCCATTAGTTAGTGATGTTGGTTAGACCAGACATGCTAGAATCGACATATTGGGATTGGTTAGACCAGTCATGTAGGTGTCGATGTGTTTATGACTTTAGCAGGTAATAGATAGGATTTGTTTGATGGATGTTATGGTTGCTATGTTTGTTCCTATCTTTCTTCTCTTAAGTAGACTATCACCTGTAGGGTTCCAGCGATGGGGAACAAAGTGATTGTAGTAGGACTATGAGCCAGTGCAGTAGAGTCGTCATGACTCGAGGGGCAAAGTGGACATAGCAAAGGACTAGTGACTATGGATCAGTGCAGTGGAGTCGCCATGACTCCATGGGGCAGAGTGATCATAGTAAAGGATGTGGGTGCAGTACTAGTTGCATTGAGTAGGAGACATGCCAGTTTAGGGGTTTTGTTTCTAGGATGGAAGCAACTAGAGTATGTAACAAGATATGATTTCAGACCCAAGAGTGAATTGGATTCAGAAACACTAGTAAGCTTGACGATTAGATCGATTTTGATTAAGTGGATTGGTTCCAGTTAGAAGGACGATCCTAATCTATTGGAAACCATCTCTAGGGTAGAGATAGGTATCGATGGAAAGAGAATGATCAAATAAGGATTTGATCGAGAAGGGTGACTTCAAAAGAGTATGGGACTAGTTGTACCCAACGTAGATGGACTGAGAGATGAAGTGCTTAGAGCATATCATCACTCGAAATTGACTATACATCCCAGTGGTAACAAGATGTATTGAGACATAGAGCAGATCTACTACTGGGAAGGGATAAAGATAGGCAGAATGCTTATCTCGATAAGAGACGAAGGGATTTGGAATTCTTCGTTAGCGACTTGGTGTTCGTCAGGATCTCTCCATTGAGAATGTGATTCGGATTGGTTGGAGAGGTAGGTTAGCACCAAGATTTGTTGGCCCATTCCCAGTCCTCAAACAAGTTGGGAATTTGGCGTATGAAGTAGAGCTACCTGACAAGATGGCGGGAGTTCACAACGTATTTCATGTTTCCCAGTTAAGGAAGTTTGTGCAAGACCCTAATGTGACTATTTCATCTGATCAGTTGGATGATAGCGAGGTTGAACCCGAGGCGGTTGGGAACCGCAAGTCTATGCGTATCGTTGGGAACGATACGAAGCAGCTTCGAAGGAAGGCGGTGAAACTAGTCAAAGTCCAGTGGGGTGAGAATGAAAAAGACTGTACTAGGGAAACAGAGGTGGATATAAGGAAGAAGTATCCAGAACTCTTTGCCTAATAAGGTTTTGGTAGTGATAGTTCCTTCCCTTGTTAGTAAACCGTATGCTAGGATAGACTTGTTTTGCATGTTGATTGTTGTTTTATGGTTGATAGGCATGCGGGACCCTTTGTGTGTTTTGGTTAGGGAATTTCGGGGGAGAATTTTCTTAAGGGGGGGAGAGTGTAACGACCCGCATTCTACGCATCATAGGATCGTGGAATATTTATTTCTTTCACATATGAAGTCGTATGGTCATATAACTTTGGGAGACGATTATTGGGGTCATTTCCCATGTTCATGATTTTTGTCGATTTTTAAATGACAGTTTTGCCCCTAGTTGGTACTGTTTTGGCCATAACTTTTGACTGGAAAGGAATTTTGATCTAAAACCACTTCCATTGGATTTGAATGATGGTTTCTCTTTCCGTAGAGTGGTCATAATAGCCAAACAAACTTACCGTTTGGAAGATATGGTTGAATTAAGGTTTAAAGGGTTAATTTCAGCTAATTGGGCTTAACCGGGTGATTAGCAGCTAGGCCCATTGGGTAATTTCGGGTTTGGGAGTATTTAAGGGCTGCTAGGGTTTGGATTTCGGTTTTAGACTCATTTTTCCAGCCGCCACTTAGTTTCTTCAACCCTAGTAATGGCCTCCACCTTCTAATTTCATCCCAAATCACCTTCTAATCACTTTCTAATCAAGTTTTGGCCTAATCTACATCAAATCAAGGCGGATTAGCATCAAATCAAGATAGGAGCTGTTGCTAAGCATTGGAATTCGACCCAAACAGAGAATCATTTTAGATCTATAGTTTACTTTGTGGCAAAGGTGAGTGATTTGCATTGTTTTTCACTAATTACGGCTAATTATGGTAATTAGCGAAGATTAGCGAAATATATGGCTCAGAAAATTCTAGCAAAATTCCTAAAATTCTAAAACACCATTTTATGCCTCTGATATGAATATGGGTTAATTTCGACTAATTTTGCAAATCCCGGAATTTGGGGGATTAAGGGGTAATTAGTGATAATTAGCGAATTTATGCATGTTAAAAATCTGGAAAAATGTTCAGAAATTCTGAAATATTGTTTTAGACCTCTGTTAGAAGTTTGGTTCAATTTGGTTAAGATTTGCTAACCTTATTGTTAGATTTGCTTAAGTATGCTTAAGGGAAAATATGGGGTATTGGCTATGTTTGATCCATTTTACATGCTATGATTTATGTTTTGGTGTTTGTGGTCGATACTATATGTTGCTATGACTGTATGGTATGCTTTGTGATTGTTTAGAAGTGTTAGTTTGGTCAAAAACGCCGTCGAATGGCGAAAAACAGTCGCTGGAACGAAGTGCAGGAAATACCCCGGACCGGATCGCCCCTACCCCATGCGAACCGATCCGATTGAAGCTCGCGCCACGGGACGACCCGATCCGCTCCACTTCGAAGGTCACGACCCGACCTGACGTCACGAGCCACTCCAAGCTCGACCGATACCACGAATGGGGGAAGCACGATCCAATGATGGCGATCCGACCATTCGCGAAGGAGGACTGCGAACCGAACCGAAGAGGGATAGTGACCACGAGTGCATCGCGACCCGACCCGATGCAGCAGGCGCGATCCGAATGAGCTGACGAATGGTGCGATCCGACCCGAGCTGACGTAACAGGCACGACCCGATCCGAGCGAAGGCAATGACCACGATCCGCGAGTCGAGCAGATGCGAGGGGGCGAGTCACGAACCGAACCAGGAGGTTGCGAACTGAATGAAGACCGATCCGGATGGAGATGACGACCAAAACCCGAGATGCAAAGGTAGTCCAAATGGAAGTTAGAGCTCAGGATCCAGATGGGAACCAATGAGTTCACTTCATGATTGGGCTTTGCTGCGGGACGTGTGCAAAGGGGTTGTCGGTATTCATAACTTTGGTTCACCATTGAGAGATGGATAGTGGGCTTGTAGTGATAGTTACACGGGATTGGATTCCGTCATGGCCCAAAGGATTAGAGGACCAAGGTAGTGGGTATCGTATGCTTTACGCACTGAGTGAGAGATGTGAGGATGCTTGCTATGTTTGATTGTTTGACATCACTATGACATGCACACCCCACCCCTGTTATCTTTACACCATTTGAAAGGGCACCTTAGAGTGTTGTACAGTATGTAGTGCTAACTCTTTGGTTGCAGGTCCAGGTTCAGGTATGATTGGATTATACCTGTTATTATTTTGTTTAGATGTTTATCGCTCATACCAGGCTTTATGTCTGACCCAGAGTTTTATGTTTCCTCTTATTACTCTGGGTGCTCACACGAGCAGACTAGAGACAGGTTATGGTTAGCTGGTGATGCGCGAGTAGCTGATTCGGAGGCGAGCAGGAGGCTTCCACGTATGATATATAGATATTCTCCCTGTGTCGTTGGTGGTCACTACTTGGGCATTAGTAGTGTACCTCCTTTATCTTGCTTTTGTTTTGAGACAGTTTGAAAAGTTGTAATAAGCTATATTTTGGATTTCCGCTGCTATGATGCTCAGTTCTGGTTTTAGCTTATGCATTGTCTCTTCTGTTTTATGTCAAGTATGTTATTATTATATTTTGTTCTATGCGCTGTGAGACATATTACGGGTTCCTTGATTAGTCCATTCTCTTCTTTCTTTTCCTTCTGGCGACCCATTCCGTGCTAACTGGACACGTGTACAGCGCACTTTTGGAGTAAATGTCGGTTGGTGCGGGGCGGGCCGTCACAAAGACAAAATAGTCAAGCCTAGAATTAAGGTTCACATGCACAAGAATAATGTGCAACAACACATGTCAGTGTGCAAAGCAAATAGCAAGTATAACAAGGCAAGTCCAACATGCCAGTAAGCCAAATTCAAGCAAACAAAATGTAACCAAAAATAATGTACAAGTATCCCAACCATATGTCCATGTTCAAGTCAAATTCAGTGCCAAGTATGCAACTACACATGGCAAGTGTGTATACAAATAGGAGCATCATGATTATATACATGGCAGATGTATAAAATACACAAAACTGGAGCATGGCCGAGGCAACTCAATAAGGAATGGCAATATTAAGCTCAAGTGAAGAAAGTATAGCGTGCACTGTATACATATACACACATTTGTGTATATATATGTATATGCATTTCTGCATATACAGGATCATGACACGGGCACAATGACAACCAGCGTTCAAGTGATACTGATGCAACAACAACTCAAGTACAAGACACAAAGAAGCAAGCCAGTGACATGTACATGTGATGTATATACAAAGACAGAGTAAAACAGTCAAGGACACAAAACATGGATATCACGATTCATGTGTTGGAAAAAAACGAACAGGAACGGATTGATGGTGAGGCAAAACAAATAACAGATAGTCACCAGTAAAACAATCGCAGATCAAGCAATAAAAGAAAGAACACAAGATATTTACAGTGGTTCCACGAACGTCTTGTTAGTGTACGTCCACTTGGGGAGAGGAGATTTTATTACTTTTCTCAATTAGAAAAAATTGCAAGATTGATAGTAGGGAAGAAGAAGAACTTTTAGAGATGATACACCTCACATTTTTGAGATGATGATACATTCACCTAATCCCTATACTTATATGAGGATTAATTCTTAGGGTTAAAGTAATTGATTTATGATATAAATCAATGCCTATTTAATTATCTAATTCTCCTGATAGGCTTCCTTATTTAACCAACCAATTAGGGAATTAATTCCTTACTTCACTATCCCAAAAAGGAACCTTCTTCAAATCCTTCCATTTATGTAGGTAATTTATTGTCTATCCCTTTTAAAAATAAAAGAGCAATAAATTTCTGATATCTTTCAAATTTTCTGCAAATTGGAAATATTATATTCCTAAATTAACAATATTTCCCAAATCTTCTCTTATTGGAAATATTCTATCACCATAATCAATAATATCTTCCAAATCTTCTGCAAATGAAAATATTGTATCACAAATTCTAACATTCTCCACCTTGATACTATATTTCCTTGAAATCATACCAACTCCACCTACATCCTCTTACTCTAAGCATCTTCTCGGATAAGATATCATGGTTACTTCCCCCAACGAGCTTCGGCATGGCCATCACCCATTGCACTTTGTTAACAAATTCCGGCAATGCCACTGCCTGCTAACAAATTGTACAAAGTAACCCCTTCAAGTAAGACCTATCAATCTTCACCATGAAAACAAATGTCTCCACGAACTATCTCAACCCTCTCCCCACACCGTGCCACTTCGTGGCACCTAGCATTTCGATAAGCGATTCTAGTTCGAGCAACGCCCGAACTTAGTAGTCTGCAAAGACTTATACATATCCATTGCTTTCTCCTTTGATTTCTGACCAACTTCAGACGATCCCTTCTTCCGCTTATCAAGCACATCCTCTTGGCAAAATTCCGCCTTGTTGAAGCTTTCCTCTTTGATCAAATTCTGCCTATGCAAAAACTCAAAATTCCTTCTTTTATGCCTAGCTTTGACATCTTTCCACGAGAAGTGTAGGCTCCAACCCATGACTCTCCATGTACAGTGCTTCCCATCTCTTGACTTTATTTTCTTCTTCTTCTCCCCTCTCTCCATACCAACTAATAAGGCTTCCGTACTACTTCCTCCTCTACCTTCACTCAACCCCTTCCTCTGATCCTTCAAGTCCTCAGATAGAAGACCTGCCTTCACATCAAGATGTACCTTCACTGAAGTACCCTCTCTCATCCGCATGGTGAAAAACGTCTTCAGTAAAACTAGACGGTTGGTTAGTGACCTCTTTAAATAGAGTTTTTCCAGTTTGGTCCAAATGTTCTTAGTAGTGGTCTCACCGCTAATTTCTGAAATGACATTTTCTCCCATTGCTAATTGTAAAGTAGTAAATGCCCATCGTTCCATCTCCTTCCTTTCCACGGCTGAAATATCATCCGTCAACTCCTCAGAAGAAAATACCACAGGATGAACATTGTTTCACATCAGAACAGCTTTCATCCTCCATTGCCACTTCATGAAGTCTTTATCCCCATTCCATTTTTCTATTGCTAACTGAGATCCTGCATCCATATATGTCCCTTTGACATATGGCCTTGATACAATTACTGAATTCTCCTTATCTCCTGCCATAATGCCTAACACCCTTTTTCAATCAACCTTGTAGCTCCGATACCAATTGTTGCAAAAAAAACGAATTGGAATGGATTGATGGTGAGGCAAAACAAACAACAGATAGTCACCAGCCAAACAATCGCAGATCAAGCAATAAAAGAAAGAACACAAGAGATTTACAGTGGTTCCATTAACGTCTTGTTTGTCTACGTCCACTTGGGGAGAGGAGATTTTATTACTTTTCTCAATAAGAAAAAATTATAAGACTGATAGTAGGGAAGAAGAAGAAGAACTTTTAGAGATGATACACCTCACATTTTTGAGATGATGATACATTCACCTAATCCCTATCCTTATATAAGGATTAATGCTTGGGGTTGAGGTAATTGATTTATGATATAAATCAATGTCTAATTAATTCTCCAAATCTCCTAATAGGCTTCCTTGTTTAACCAACCAATTAGGGAATTAATTCCTTACTTCACTATCCTAAAAAGAAACCTTCTTCAAATCCTTCCACTTGTGTAGATAATTTATTGTTTATCCCTTTTACAAATAAAAGAGCAATAAATTCCTGATATCTTCCAAATCTTCTGCAAATTGGAAATATTATATTCCAAAATTAATAATATTTCCCAAATCTTCTCTAATTGTAAATATTCTATCACCATAATCAATAATATCTTCCAAATCTTCTGCAAATGGAAATATAGTATCACAAATTCTAACATCATGCAGCAATTTAATACATGATCATATGGGCAATGTCAAACTTGTGCAAGGGTGTCTCAAATGTCAACACTATGCCATGATGACAAGGTAGTGATAAAACGAACATGCACAACATATTTCTAAACAAGTTTTCAGGTAAACTGTCATTATAGAAACAATTCAAATTGCACAGGTTCATGGCAAAGACAAGGTTGCAATAGCAAGCTCCGAGGTGCAACTCATGTAAACAACTCAAAGCACAATGCAGGCAAGTGGATGAACATGAATGAGTTCAGATCACTGAATGAACAATGGTACAACAACATAAATATATGCATGAAAACATGCATATATGTATATGGCAATACATGCAAGAGATCTGTTATACAAGTGGACATGTTCGAACAAACATTTAAAGAAGAAAAAAGGAAATTCCTTTTTAAAATTGATTGGTTCCTGGATGAAGAAAGTTTTTAAATCTTCATGGATTAAAATTGGGTTGAATATTTTAAGCAAGAAATCAATTTGAGTGTTTCCTTAAATCAACTAATCAAACATGGCAAGGATTATATTTCACTATTCGAAAGTTTCTAGATATATGCAAACTGTTTTGGCAAGAATAATTTCACGTTTGAAAGCATTTCAAAAAATTCACATGTGTTATTTTCTAGATGCAAGAAAATAAATTCGATTGTTTCCAAGAATAAATAGTGGATCCACGGCCTTAAAATCATTCTAGGGTTTCATGGCAATCAATCAAGCAATCATGCAATAGTCAGACCAATTCAAATTTAGGAAATCAAAGATTTTTAGGGGTCTCGATTTAACTTATACATACCAATTCATCACTGGCAGATATGAATCGGAAACCAAGAAACAAATTGAAGAGAAAAAATCAAATTAAATCGAAGTACTCACGGTTTTCAATATCAAGCCCAAATAGTTCGACCAAGAGCATCGAAAGAATTGGAGCATCATAGATTAAATCTAGAGTAATCAATTTTGAAGATGCGATTTGGGATTTAGCAAAATCTTATTTTATTTTTTAAACTGGCCATTAAAGAAAAGGGGGAACTCGATTATTCAAGTGACAAAGGAGAGGCCAAGTTATATTTTTATGTGTCTAAGGTTTTTTTTATTTGTTTTTTAATTGTTTTTATTTTTTGTTCTTTTTGAAACCGATCCATCAATTTTCTAATTTTATGTAAAACTAGGGTATACTAGCTATAGGAGGAAATCCCTTGAAACAAAGTTACTTCATTTATGAGAAAACTCCACTAAAAATATGTGACGACGAAAACACGTCTAGGTTGTTTTGACAATTCTCTATATTTTAACTTTATATGATTCCTCTAAATGTCTTTCAACCAAAAATGGAAATACCCATATCTATTTTCTTCATTATTTATGCACTGCCTAGAAGCATACATTAATTAGTCTTACTAATTTCCTCTAAATTTCCGTGATCCCTTTAATGTCTATTAACCAAACTAAACATACCTATATCGATCCATCAATTTTCTAGTTTTTTGTAAAATTAGGGTATACTAGCTATAGGAGGAAATCCTTTGAAACAAAGTTATTGCATTTATGAGAAAACTCCACTAAAAATATGTGACGACGAAAACACGTCTAGGTTGTTTTGACAGTTCTCTATATTTTAACTTTATATGATTCCTCTAAATGTCTTTCAACCAAAAATGGAAATACCCATATCTATTTTCTTCATTATTTATGCACTGCCTAGAAGCATACATTAATTAGTCTTGTTAATTTCCTTTAAATTTTCGTGATCCCTCTAAATGTCTATTAACCAAACTAAACATACCTATATCTATTTGTCTTTATTATTCATCCACTGCCTGAAAGTATACACTAGTCTTGTTAATTTCATCATTTCAATTCAACGATACATCCCACTTTCTCCATGATGGCATACTCTCATGCATGGAAACATGTTTGTTTTCATTCTTCATATTATTGATTGCTTACCAAATTCTTCAGCTGGGTAATTAACTAATACTCTTTTATGTAGGAATTTTTGTTCCTTTAAATTTAACTTTTTATTATTCCCTTTTTTTGTTAAATTTTGTTCATAATCTTTTATTCATATTTGAATTATTTGGTCCCGTTTTTCGGGAACCTGGAAACAATTAAGACAACTAAAGATTTATTACTCAATAATGTCACTTCCTTTAACGTTGCATATTATTAGAGTAAATGGTGATTGTGGGTAAGTACTTTTGGTAAAACTTATTTTCTTAAGCCTTCTGCATTCCGCTATGCCTAATTCAACATTGTTGTTTGATAATGACATGCTATTAACTCATATTCGTATTATTTTAAAGACATTTTCCTACGGATATATACTAGAAGTATATGTATGTTCTGTTGGAAATGAATGAGCAAGAGAAAGAGGAATTTTGGAAGACAAGAGGAAAGCAAACCAAAGTCTCACATTGTGAAATTTGAATACTCACTTCCCTATAGGCTTATATAAATAAAGGAGAAGAGGGATTGTAAACAAAGTGTGGCTAAGCCATGATACAATATTATACTAATGTCAAAAATTGGGCTTAGTGCCTTGGGACTCTTGGGGTCCATGACACAATATTATATTGATGTCAAAAACTAGGGTTAGTGCCTTGGGACTCTTGGAGTTTGTAACACCCTGAATTTTCTGTGTCTATTAAAAGAATGAATTAAAGAATACTTAATTTTTAAATTGAGAATTAAGGGAAACGGGTTATGCCATTGCGTTTGTCTCGAAATTCTGCTTGGAATAGAGTCCAAGTTTTCATAAATCGGACTTCGTATAAGGAAGTTATGGCCCTCAGAAGTTTCAGGAATCTAAATAAATAAAAACAGCTTAGATTTAAATTAAAAATTCAAACGAAAAACAAAGAAGCAGGCTAGGCGGGATTTCTCCCGCCCCAGGCTAGGTCGACCAGGGGGTCGACCTTCCCTATACAGGTCGAGCTGGGGGTCGACCGACCCCCTCCCCCAGATCCAAAACAGTGATGATTCTGACTTGTTGCTGAGTCTTTTCTGACCTGTTGTTGAGTCACTAGGGCATAGGTGGCAATTCTGGATAACTCTATCTAGTCTGGACAGTTGTGATTGCTCCTAGGATGATCTAACGACTCACATAAGTTTAAACCTCTATAAAAGCAACCCTATTCCTCAACCCTAAATCACACAAATTCATTCCAAGGAGCCACCATGCTATCCATGATCGTCCTAGCCTAGCCACCATTTCTTCTTTAACTAGAAAGCAAGTTAAAAGCTACGAATCAAAACTAACTTAGAGAATTGATAGTCTTCGTCAAGGGATTGCTTTTCAGTTTCAGAAAACAGATCCCAGAAAACAAGACTTTCTTTTATTTTTAAGTCCTATTATTATTTAGATGTGAATGATTAAAAGTTATGATTGTAATAAAGTGGAAACTAGAGTTATTCCTAGTTGTAAGATAATGGTGATGCTGATTCATGTCTATTCTTGTAACGATTCTATCGTATATGCTTATGAGACTATTGTGGTTATTATGTTGATGCTAAACCAATTGTGTATTATGTAAATTTGGTGACTTTTTCATGTCATGTTACATGCAAGTTGTTACGCTAAGACATGTATTATGTTTAGATCTACATTTAGATCTGTGAAAAATGGATCCAAAATAAAAGTTTACATTTACATGCCTAGTTGGATTTGTGTAATCCCATATGCTTAAGATTCATGTTTATTGGATCCAAAATAAAAGTTCACATTCACATGCCTAGTTGAACTTGTGTAATTCCATATGCTTAAGATTCATGTTTATTGTATCCAAAATAAAAGTTCACATTCACATGCCTAGTTGAACTTTTGTAATTCCATATGCTTAAGATTCATGTTTATTGGATCCAAAATAAAAGTTCACATTCACATGCCTAGTTAAACTTGGGTAATTCTATATGCTTAAGATTCATATTTATTGGATTCAAATTGCAAGTTTACATTTACATGCCTTGTTGGATTTGGGTAATTTCATATGCTTAAGACTCATGTTGATTGGATCCAAAAATGCAAGTTTATTGTTTTATGCCAAATTTATATGACATATGTTTAGTTAGATCCTTATTATGTTATATAAATGGTGCATGCTCCCTTCTTTCCCCTTTTGTATATAGGTTAGGCTAAGTTACGAGCCTAACATTCTATGTGAATTTTGCGAACGTATGACGGGGGTAACGATGGGAAAAACCTTAAATTTATATTAATGGCATAATTTGGCCCATAAATATATGAATGATTAGTGGCATAAAAATGGTATACTTTATATACCAAATTTTTTGAATATGATTTAGAGGGTAAATGGGGCATGACTTGAATGGAAATAATTGTGGATAATTTACATATAAATATGAAAGTTAAATATGTAAATTAAGTAAAAGACGAATATGCCTAACCCGAGGTTAGATTGAGTTACGGTGTAAGACTGCTCGGAACCGCCCGGCACATCCAGCAACTGTAACAATATATATCTAATGTGAGAGGTTAGTGCATCAAGCCCAAAAGAACCCGAGGTTAGATTGAGTTGCGGTGTAAGACTGCCCGAAACCGACCGGCACATCCAGCAACCGCAACAATACATATCTAATGTGAGTGGTTGGTGCTTTAGTGAATGAATTAAAGCTAAGACAGGAATGGTAGGGTTAAGTTAAATAGGGCAACACTTAACCAATAAAACATGTTAACTAAACTGATGAGTGGGGCTAGGTTAATTTGAGAACACTTAACCATTTTAACATGTTGATTAGGAAACCCTAGTAACGGGGCCCCATTTCAGCAGTAACCCACATAGATGTATCATGGTACCCTGAACTAGGCAGGGTGGGGCACGATTACTGGGATGATTATAAGCGGTCAAAACAACGGTGGGTGGTGCGTCAGTGTAGGTTCCGACAGAGTGCGCGCGTGCACATACTCTGGAGTGGAAAAAGTAGGCACTGGGCATCTGTAGTTATACACTGTGCATCTTGAATTGTGTCGTGTTACCACCATAGGATTTGATACACCCCATGGTGGGACCACCATAGGTATCTACAATCATGCGGAGCCGAATGACACAAGTGGCAAACGTATACGAGTAAGAGCCGATCGATGAAAAGGGGATCATTAATCTTGAACACATGGTGCTAGTTGAAACACTTGTAAGGGGGTGCAGAGAAGTTGAAATGAGTGCGATAGCATATTCAGTCTTGTTATCTTATTTCTAGAGTGTTGTCCTAGATTCAGTTTATTCATGTCATAATCCTTTTTCTTATTTACATGCTAAATAATCACTGGACTTACCAGACTCATGTTTGACCCATTTTCTATCGTCTTCTTTTCTTCCGTCTCCCCCCCAGGTTTGCAGGGAGGGAATACTTCAGCTTAGTTCGGATCATTTCCAGCTTGAAGAGAGTAGATGTATTGCTTGGAATCTCTTTCCTTGGGCTATGGCTTTGGATACTCTCTTATTAGGGATTTATGCTGCCTTACTGTTGTTTTAATGTTTCTTTATGTTTTAATTCAAGATAGAAATTTTGTTGTAATAATTTGGAAGTTGGTTTGAGACAGTTGTTGTAATGTTTTAACTGAACCACGTACTTATGAAATAAATTTAGTTTTTCCGCTGTTTATATGTTTGTCTTGTAAATTATCTGTAGTTTTTACCTATAATGCTCCACCGAAGTTAAGACATTCCCTTTGTGAGTGACCTTAATAAAGGTGGGGTGTTTCACTTGGTATCAGAGCTGATGGTTGCCAGATCAGATAAAAAATTTGGAAACTAATTTTCAAAAAGAAGTTTAAAGAAGCATTTTCAAGAAAAAAATGTTGTTTTAAAAGGCATAATCCCCCCCAAAGCCATATGCACTATCTTCCTATCCTTTGTTTTAAATCTTTTCTTTTTCGTTTCAGCATGTCTGGGGATCTTAACCTTCCAGAGGGTGTACCGGTACTTGGCTGGTTCAGAAGGTACCTAGAGGCTAGGGTTAATGATGCAGGCCCAACAGACGTTACTCCTCCCCTAGTTACAACTGTTCCTCCTTCTCATGCAAATGATTTCTCCAAGATATGTAGGGATTTTCGAGCCATGGGTGGAAAGAACTTTAATGGGACTGAGTCATTTGTAGAAGCAAGAAACTAGCTCAAAGAAATCGAGGACTTGTTTGTTATCTTCGAAGTGGACGATAGGCAGAAGATACAGTTGGCCGTGTGGTTGCTTAAAGACGAAGCCTCTTATTGATTGGAAGTTACTAATGCTGAGAGACCAGTTGAAACTTAGGAGGATTTCAGAATGAGGTTTGAAATGAAATTCCTCTCACAAGCTGAACGTAGCCTACAGATAGAGAAATTCTTAGCTCTCAAACAGGGAAGTATGTCGGTCAAGGAATATGTCAACCAATTCAACCAGCTGGCTAGATTCGGATTGGAATTAGTGAACACACCCCATAAGAAGGCTTTCCGTTTTGTTAAAGGGTTGAATGAGCCACTACACATCCTAGCTATGTCCCATATACCTATGGGTGCAACTTATGAGAGACTGGTGGACATGGCACTGCTACAGGAGGAAGACAAGGATGGCAAGAAAGAGGCAAAGGTGGAAGTACCTCAAAATAAGAAAGTGGGGGATCCCAGAATGAAAAGACAGACTCAAAGAAGGGAGGGAAGAACAACAAACCCCATGAAAAGAGGAAGTGTAATTTTTGTGGCATTCCTGTACATCTGATTAAGGACTGAAGAAAGAAAAAGAGGAAGATGTGTGGTTGTTTTTACTGTACGAGATGGGACATATAGCTCAGGACTGCCCAAGAAAGCAAGGGCAAGGGCAGAGGACTGTATCTACTTCTGAAGGGCAGGTTCGCACCTCCGCAAGAACGAGGTAGAAATATTTCTGTTGAGAGTTTAGTTTATCTTTTTGATCATCCTATTCGTACACTCTTTGATTCTGGCGCATCGCACTCTTTTATATCCACTGCTTTAGTTGAACCTCTGCACCTAAACACCACTATAGTAGAGGATCCCTTGATTTTTTCAATTCCAATTGGGGGCTTGGCCTATTTGTCAATGATTTGTTTGGATTTAGAAATTTCTATACTAAGTGTTGGGTTTAGATGTAATGCCTATGTTTTGGGCTTCACGGGCTATGGGTTGATTTTAGGCATGGATTGGTTATCCAGTAATGGTGCCATCCTCGATTGTGAAAAGAGTGTGGTTAGACTTATGACTCGCCGCGGCAACACTCTCGAAATCTCTTATAATCCCATACATTCTGTTATGCTTAGCTAACTAGAATCTTTTGATGCGTCTGTTGAAAACTTGCAGTCAGTTAGAGTAGTCCATGAATACTCAGATTTATTTGAAGAGGTGAAGGGCTTACCTCCGAAGCGGGAGATAGACTTCCGCATATACCTTGTTGATAAAGCAAAACCCGTAGCTCTACCTGTTAGACACATGGCTCCAAGGAAGAGGAAAGATCTCAGCAAGCAAGTTAAAGAGCTGCTCGAAAAAGGGTTCATAAGGCGGAGTATTTCTTAATGGGGTGCTCCAGTAGTATTCGCAAATAAAGCAGATGGTTCACTTCGCCTATGCATTGAATATAGGGAGTTAAACAAGCTGACCAAGAAGAATAGGCACCCATTTCCAAGAATAGACGACTTGTTTGATCAGCTTGTAGGTGCGTCGGTTTTCTCCCAACTAGATCTGGCTACCGGGTTTCATCAGCTAAGAGTGGCTGAAGACAACATTGATATGACCGCGTTCAGAACCCCGGATGGTTTCTTCGAATGGCTCGTCATGCCTTTCGGCTTGACAAACGCACCTGCTTATTTTATTGACTTGATGAGAAGGGTGTTCATGGAGTTCATTAATAAGTTTGTGGTGGACTTCGTAGACGACATTTTGAATTTCTTGAAGAATGAAGAAGAGCATGCTTTGCGTTTAAGGGAAGTCATGGATACTCTTCGTGCACATCAGCTGAAAGCCAAATTCTCCAAATGTCATTTCTGGAGAGAAGAAGTGAGGTTTCTTGGACATGTGGTGTCCAAAGAGGGGATAGCTATGGACCCCGCAAAAGTAGTTGCGGTGCAAGATTGGAAGGTTCCACGGAATGCAACCGAAGTCCGAAGCTTTCTCGGGCTAGCAGGCTCTTACCGAAAATACATTATAGACTTTATAAAAATCTCAGCCCCACTCACAAGATTAACAAAGAAGAACCTAACTTTCGTTTGGGATTTGGATTGCGATATTGCTTTCCAACGTTTGAAAAAGGCTCTAACAACAGCCCCAGTTCTAACATTGCCTGATGGGAGCAAAATGTTTACCATATACACAGACGCATGTGGTACAGAATTAGGCGCTGTCTTGATGCAAGAAGGAAAGGTAGTTTGTTATGGGGGAAGGCAATTGAAGGTACGTAAGAAGAACTACCCAACTCATGATTTGGATCTAGCTGCCATTGTTTTCGCTCTTAAGTCATGGCGTCATTATCTACTAGGAGAAAGGTTTGAATTGTTTACTGACCATAAATCGTTAAAGTACCTTTTCTCACAGAAAATCTTAACTTAAGACAACAAAGGTGGATGGAATTTCTGGCCTCATATGATTTTAAGATTTCCTATACCTCTGGCAAGGGCAACGTAGTAGCAGACGCCCTGAGTAGAAAGAAGCTGACCTTAAGTCCTCTCTTTGTAGAAAGGCAAAGCTTGGAGTACATAGCAAACTTTAACTTTAGACCCTCCTCTGAAATTGTACCTGGTCTGTTAGCATCGCTAGAGGTGCGGTCTACTCTTTTGGACTCAATAGGAACCGCACAACGAGAAGACCCTCAGCTAGTTGATATGATGGATAAGCTAATTAGGGGTAAGACTTCTAGTCACCTCAATAGATACTCCATCGATGATAAGGGTTGGTTGAGACGAGATGGAAGGCTATGCATCCCACAAGCAGGGGATTTAGTGAAGACGGTTCTCGAAGAAGCACATCATTCTAAGCTGACCATACACCCAGGCGGAGACAAGATGTATAAAGACACAAAAAGGGTTTTCTTTTGGAATGTCATAAAGAGGGATGTAGCTGAGTTCGTCGCTAAGTGCTTGATATGCCAGCAAGTCAAAGCGGAGCAGAAGAAGCCTGGTAGTCTGCTTCATCCTCTAGAGGTCCCACAGTGGAAATGAGATAGCATTTCGATGGACTTTGTTAATGGCTTGCCTAGGTCAAGAAGGGGCAATACCAGTATTTGGATAATAGTGGAAAGACTCACTAAAAGCGCTCACTTTATACCTGTTAAGAGTAGAAGGACTGCCTCGTCCCTAGCATCCATTTATCTTAAAGAGATAGTTCGACTCCATGGGATACCTACAACATAGTGAGTGATCGAGATCCTATCTTTACGAGCGAGTTTTGAAAGTGATTGCAAGAGGCTGTAGGCACACAATTATGCTTAAGCACGGCCTATCACCCCCAAACCGATGGTCAGATGGAAAGGGTGAACAGAGTATTGGAAGACCTCTTGAGATTGTGCATTCTTGACTTTGGAGGAACATGGGAGGATCATCTTCCTTTAGTGGAATTCGCTTACAACAATAGCTACCAAGCCACCATAGGCATGGCACCCTTCGAGTCTTTATATGGAAGACCATGCCGATCACTAACTTGTTTGTGGGAGTCTACAGACAAGCTCGTACTTGGGCCAGACATGATTAGAGAAACCTCGGAAAAGGTGGACTTGATAAGAAGACGGATGAAGACTGCACAAGATAGACAGAAGTCCTACACAGACAAAAGAAGGACCGACCTTGAGTTTGAGGTTGGAGATAGGGTGTTTCTTAAAGTATCTCCTTTGAGGAATGTCATTCGCTTTGGGTCCGTAGGATAGTTGGCACTAAGATTTGTAGGATCATTTCCTATCATTGAAAGAATTGGGACAATGGCTTACAGAATAGAGCTACCCGAAAGACTGGCTGTAGTTCATAATGTTTTTCATATTTCTCAACTACGAAAGTGCTTACATGAGTCTGCAGAAGTTATGGAGCCAAGTATACTGGAGGAAGTAGAAGTGGAACGTGAAGCGACTGTGAGAAGAGTTCCAACTCGTATCTTGGGTACGGAAGTCAAAAAGCTACACAACCGAGAAGTCAAGCTTGTTAAAGTTCAATGGAGTGACGCTGAGGAAGACGCGACTTGGGAAACTGAGAGAAAAATACAAGCAGCCTACCCTTTTCTTTTTTAGGGTACCTCTTTGATCTCTTTTCCATAAGTTTATACATGCTTATATCTATCTTTTTAAGTATATCTCCTCGGTCCTAATCTTTATCCTTAGGTAGAAACCAATGGATGTAAACATGTATTTGAAACATGTTATGATTGATGGTTGCGAGTGGTTGCAAGTGGTTGCTCGTGGATGCATATACACACACATTAGGTACTAGATCGGCTCAGTCACTTTCATATTGCATATGCATATATGTATTTGTATATGAATTGAAACTTGGAATGTTATCACATGGACGTTGCATTTGTATGGATGATTGTGCACTCATGTAGAAAGAATGATTAGGAATAATCGCATACATAATGGACTCATGACGCTGACATAATTCGCATTAAGGAGGTCAACTGAATCAGTAGACCGCCTAATTTTGCATTGGATAAGGACATATACACGCACAATGCATATGATCATGAAAACATTAGAAGTCTTTCAAGGACAATGGACACCTGTGTTTGATGGTTGAGTAGATGGACGATTGGATGGTAGGATATACATTCTTCTTGACTTGAAGATTTCGGGGACGAAATCCTTTAAGGAGGGGAGAATGTAACACCCTGAATTTTTCTGTGTCTATTAAAAGAACGAATTAAAGAATACTTAATTTTTAATGTGAGAATTAAGGGAAATGGGTTACGCCATTGCGTTCGTCTCAAAATTCTGCTTGGAATAGAGTCCAAGTTTTCGTAAATCGGACTTCGTATGAGGAAGTTACGGCCCTCAGAAGTTTTAGGAATTTAAATAAATAAAAACAGCTCAGATTTAAATTAAAAATTCAAACGAAAAACAAAGAAGCGGGCTAGGCGGCATTTCCTCCGCCCTAGGCCAGGTCGACCAGGGGGTCGACGTCCTCTGTACAGGTTGACCTGGGGGTCGACCTACCCCCTCGCCCCGATCCAAAACAGTGACGATTCTGACTTGTTGCTGAGTCTTTTCTGAACTATTGCTGAGTCACTAGGGCATAGGTGGCAATTCTTGATAACTCTATCTAGTTTGGACGGTTGTGATTGCTCCTAGGATGATCTAACGGCTCACATAAGTTTAAACCTCTATAAAAGCAACCCTATTCCTCAACCCTAAATCACAAAAATTCATTCCAAGGAGCCGCCATGTTGTCCATGATCGTCCTAGCCTAGCCACCATTACTTCTTCAACTAGAAAGCAAATTAAAAGCTACAAATCAAAACTAACTTAGAGAATTGATAGTCTTCGTCAAGGGATTGCTTTTCAGTTTTAGAAAACAGATCCCAAAAACAAGACTTTCTTTTGTTTGTAAGTCCTGTTATTATTTAGATGTGAACGATTAAAAGTTATGATTTGTAATAAAGTGGAAACTAGATTTATTCCAAGTTGTAAGATAATGGTGATGCTGATTCATGTCTATTCTTGTAACGATTCCAACGTATATGCATATGAGACTATTGTGGTTATAATGTTGATGTTAAACCAATCGTGTATTATGTAAATTTGGTGACTTTTTCATGTTATGTTACATGCAAGTTGTTGGGCTAAGACATGTATTATGTTTAGATCTATGAAAATTGGATCCAAAATAAAAGTTTACATTTACATGCCTAGTTGGATTTGTGTAATCCCATATGCTTAAGATTCATGTTTATTGGATCCAAAATAAAAGTTCACATTCACATTCCTAGTTGAACTTGTGTAATTCCATATGCTTAAGATTCATGTTTATTGGATCCAAAATAAAAGTTCACATTCACATGCCTAGTTGAACTTGTGTAACTCCATATGCTTAAGATTCATGTTTATTGGATCCAAAATAAAAGTTCACATTCACATGCCTAGTTGAACTTGGGTAATTCTATATGCTTAAGATTCATATTTATTGGATTCAAATTGCAAGTTTACATTTACATGCCTAGTTGGATTTGGGTAATTTCATATGCTTAAGATTCATGTTGATTGGATCCAAAAATGCAAGTTTATTGTTTTATGCCAAATTTATATGACACATGTTTAGTTAGATCCTTATTATGTTGTATGAATGGTACATGCTCCCTTCTTTCCCCTTTTGTATATAAGTTAGGCTAAGTTACGAATCTAACATTTTGTGTGAATTTTGCGAACGTATGACGGGGGTGACGTTGGGAAAAACCTTAAATTTATATTATTGGCATAATTTGGCCCATAAATATATGAATGATTAGTGGCAAAAAATGGTATAATTTATATACCAAAAATTTTTGAATATGATTTTGAGGGTAAATGGGGCATGACTTGAATGACAATAATTATGGATAATTTACATATAAATATGAAAGGTAAATATGTAAATTAAGTAAAAAACGAATATGCCTAACCCGAGGTTAGATTGAGTTACGGTGTAAGACTGCCCGGAACCGCCCAGCACATCTAGCAACCGTAACAATATATATCTAATGTGAGAGGTTAGCGCATCAAGCCCAAAAGAACCCGAGGTTAGATTAAGTTGCGGTGTAAGACTGCCCAACACATCCAGCAACCATAGCAATACATATCTAATGTGAGTGGTTGGCGCTTTAATGAATGAATTAAAGCTAAGACATGAATGGTAGGGTTAAGTTAATTAAGGCAACACTTAACCAATACAACATGTTAACTAAACTGATGAATGGGGTTAGGTTAATTTGAGAACACTTAACCATTTTAACATGTTGATTAGGAAACCCTAGTAACGGGGACCCATTTCAGCAGTAACCAACATAGATGTATCATGGTACCCTAAACTAGGCAGGGTGGGGCACAATTACTAGGCTAATTATAAGCGGTCAAAACAACGGCGGGTGGTGCGTCAGTGTAGGTTCCGACGGAATGCGAGCGTGCACGTACACTGGAGTGGAAAAAGCAGGCACTGGGCATCAGCAGTTATACACTGTGCATCTTGAATTGTGTCGGGACCATAGGATTTGATACACCTCATGGTCGGACCGGCACTGGTATCTACAATCATCCGGGGCTGAATGACACAAGTGGTAAACGTATACGAGTAGGAGCCGATCGATAAAAAGGGGATCATTTATCTTGAACACATGGCGCTAGTTGAAACACTTGTAAGGGGGTGAAGAGAAGTTGAAATGAGTGTGATAGCATATTCAGTCTTATTATCTTATTTCTAGGGTGCTGTCCTAGATTCAGTTTATTCATGTCATAATCCTTTTTCTTGTTTACATGCTAAATAATCATTGGACTTACCAGACTCATGTCTAACCCATTTTCTTTCGTCTTCTTTTCTTCCGTTCCCCCCCCCCCGGTCCGTAGGGAGGGAATACTTCAGCTTAGTTCAGATTATTACCAGCTTGAAGAGAGTAGATGTATTGTTTGGAATCTCTTTCCTTGGGCTATGGCTTTGGATACTCTCTTATTGGGGATTTATGTTGTCTTACTGTTGTTTTGATGCTTCTTTATGTTTTAATTCATGACAGAAATTTTGTTGTAATAATTTGGAAGTTGGTTTGAGACAGTTGTTGTAATGTTTTAACTGAACCACATACTTATGAAATAAATTTAGTTTTTCCGCTGTTTATATGTCTGTCTTGTAAATTATCTGTATCTTTTACCTATAATGCTCCACCGAAGTTAAGACATTCCCTTTGTGAGTGACCTTAACAAAGATGGGGTGTTTCAGGGTCCATGACACAATATTATATTAGTGTCAAAAATTTGGTTTTGTGCGTTGGGACTCTTGGAGCCTCATGGTTAAATAGGCCGCTATTTGCAGCTTGGGCCTGTTGCATTGAAACGAGTTATTTTGATCATTTTTGATCTGTCATATCCGTTCAATTGAATGGATACAACCGTTTCAATTTAAGTGCGTACTTACATTCATGCACCACTTGGTTAAAGGGTCAACAACCTTTTCAAGGATCATTAATGTTCAGATAGGCACCTCCTCCAGCTATAAATACATGGCCCAAAATGAGGTAGAATACACATTATTTATTCTTCTCAATCTGCTACCTCTTCTTCAGAGTACACCTTTGTTCTAGTTTCTATACTCTACTTTAGTTCGTCAAAGCTCCATTTGTTGGCACCACGCTACGGGATTGATCCGTTTTATCCTGGGAAACAAATTGCTATTACGTCAATCGGTGCATACGACTACAATATTGTTTCAAGGAAACAGAATCATTTCTAGACTCGGACATTACTGAAATATTCATCTTTTAGTCTGTGGGTGACAGTTCTTTACCGCTCCAATCCAGTGCACAATCAGTCTCGCTTATTGTCGTTGCTGTAATCACAGTTTGACTTGACAATTGTGACATTATTGAGTAACACGGATTGTTGCTATTGTCTATTTGTAATACAATTGTATATTGACAAAAGATCTAACATTGTAATACAATCATGTATTGACAAAAGATGTAACATTGTAATACAATCATGTATTGACAAAAGATCTAACATTGTAATACAATCTTGTATTGATAAAAATACTAACAATATTGATTGTTGCAGACGACAACAACGATGTCGCAAAATATCAACAATAATTTTGCATCGACACAGACGTGACCAACGCTCTGCTTGCGCCAGTGCTTCCAACAATGGCCCCGTCTCATGGAGAAAGGACAGAGAAGTTCAATGACATTAATTTTAAGCATTGACAACAGAAAATGTTGCTTTATCTAACAACATTGGGACTCGCCAAATTTCTGACTAAAAATGTTCTTAAAAGATCAAAAGGAAATTTGGCTGAAATTTCAAAAAGGCATTGTTGATATGGATTTATGTGCAGTAATATCATAATGCAACCTTGAATGATTTGTAGACACTGGAGCCACTCAACACATATGTGTCAAAAAGTGGATGTTTACAACCTATGAGACCGCAATCGATGATAAATAACTTTCCATGGACAATTCATCTACATCAAAGATCGAAGGCAATGGAAAAGTTGTGTTGAAACTAACTTATGGAAATGAACTAACTTTAAATGATGTTCTTTATGTTCCGAAAATTCATAAGAACCGGATTTCAGGATCATTGATCAACAAACATGGATCGAAATTAATCCATGAAGCTGAGAATGGAGTGTATGTAGGAAGAGAATATGTGTGTGATGGTTCGTTTAAATAAAATGTAACCACTATTGTACCACACACTGATATGAAAAAAAAAGCGAATCTTTTTTTTATATTGTTGACTCTTCCAACATGTGGCATTCTAGATTAGGGCATGTAAACTTTGATACATTGCAGAAATTGATTAATCTAGAATTTATACCTTAGTGTAACTTAGACCCAATTATAAATGTCAAATGTGTGCAAAAGCAAAATCGACTAGAACCTTGTTTCATCATGCTGAAAGAGAAACAGAACCGCTTGATATAATACATATAGATGTATGTGAATTGATATGTTTAAACAATACAAAGTGGAAGTTGAACATGGTATTTTACACCAAACTACAACACCATATTTACCTCAATCCAATGGTATAGCCGAACGGAAAAATAGAACTCTTAAAGAAACGATGAATGCTTTATTCTAGCATGCCAGATAACTTTTGTGGAGAAGTTATTCTTTCAGGAAATCCAATTTCAAATAAAATACCCCAAAAGAAAACTTCTAAATCTCCTCATGAACTTTGGAAAAACAGACCACCGTCCTATAAATACTTAAAAGTGTGAGGGTGTCTTGCCATGGTAGAGGTACCAAAACCAAAGAATATCAAAATTGAACCAAAAATAGTTGATTGTGTATTCATTGGATATGCACTAAACAGTGTCGCATATTGACCTTTGGTACAAAAATCTGAAATTGATGATATTCATGAAAATACCATCATTGAGTTGAGAAATACTAAATTTTTCGAACACATATTCTCTTTGAAACAGGGTATTGAAAATCTTACACCTAAGAACCAAGGAAAGATGAAGTTCCTAACTCTCTTGAGGATGCTAAACAAAATAACACTCAGCAACGTAGTATTGAGTAGCAAGTGGAAGAACCAAGAAGAAGTAAAAGATCCAGGACCTTAAAAACCTTTGAATCAGACTTCTATACCTTTATGTTAGAAGATGATCCATTGACATACAAACAAGCTATGTATTCCAACGATGCCCCTTATTTAAAAGAGGAGATTAACAATAAAATTGAATCATTTATGTTCAGTCATACATGGTAATTGGTTGATTTACCTCAAGGATGTAAGACCTTAGGTAATAAATGGATATTTAAAAAGAAATTGAAACCTAATTGTTCAATAAACAAGTACAAAGCTCGTCTGGTAGTCAAAGGATTTAGATAAAAGGAAGACCTAAACTATTTTGATAAATATTCACCAGTAACATGGATAACGTCAATAAGAATGCTTATTGCATCCATACATGACTTAGAAATACATCAAATGGATGTTAATACTTTATTCTTGAATGGTGAACTATAGGAAGAAATCTATATGAAACAACCTAAAGGATTTCTAGGCTTGGAAAATGAGAATAAAGTTTGCAAACTAGTAAAATCATTTTATAGCCTCAAGAAAGCTGCAAAACAATGGCATGAGAAGTTTGCTAAAACTATGTTATCAAATGGACTCACGATAAATAAATCAAATAGATGTGTATACATAAAACACACACACATATCGGATATGTCATTGTTTGTCTCTATGTTGATGACCGATTGATTCTAGGTAATAATAAGGTCATAATAACATATGCAAAGGATATGTTATCCTCTAAATTCGATATGGAAGACCTATAACTGGCTAATGTGATATTGGGTGTAAGAATTCTGAGAACATCACACGGATATGAATTGTCCCAATCGCATTACATCACCAAAATACTTGAAAAATTAATGCAATATAATGTAACTATTGCAAAATCACCAGTAGATGTGAACCAAAGTTGGGTAAAGAACACTGGTGATGGCATCTATCAATTAAGATGCTTTCGTATACTAAGAAGTATCATGTATGTTATGAACTGTACTAGGCCTGATATCGCATATGCTCTAAGCAAACTAAGTAGATTTACCAGCAATCCTGGTAAACATCATTGGAAAGCAACATCAGAGTTTTAGGATATCTAAAGTATACGTAGAGCTATGGTCTACACTATGCAAACTATCCTTCAATAGTGAAATGATATAGTGATGCAAATCGGATCACAAGATCACATGATACAAAGTCTACAAGTGGATATGTGTTCACATTAGGAAATGTAGCAATTTCATGGAAATCATCTAAATAGACTTGTATCGCTAGATCTACAATGAGTTTATTGCACTAGATAAGATTGAAGAAGAAGCAGAATGGTTTCGAAGCTTCTTCATAAACATTCCAAATTGGAGCAAACCTATGCCTCCAATATGTATACATTGTGATAGTCGATCGGCTATTGGACGAGCTAATAGTACACTATAAAATGGTAAATCTAGGCTTATTCGTCATAGACAAAAAATAATAAGACAACTTCTCTCTAATGGGGTTATCACAATAGATTATATTCAATCTAAAGATAACATAGAGGATCCACTTACAAAAGGCTTGCCAAGATAGTTATTTCAAACCATATCGATGGGAATGAGGCTAAGGCCTATAGACTAAAGGTTTTTCTAAAATGGAAACCCCATCTGGTTGATTGGAGATTCCAAGATATAGATTCAAAAGAACAATGAAGTTTAAGAGAAACCTGATGGCGCTATTATACACAAACCATTCCTATGATAAGTCAGTGCATTATGTGTTGAAAAGGGTAAGTATTAATACTTTTAATGATGTTTGTATTTGAGGAATTAGAGAATACCCTTTGCAGAATGACCTACGTAAGTGTGAAGGCGCCGCTTCGAAGAGAATTATGAGGCCAAATTCTCTAAGCACTTATGAGACTAGGCAGGTGTTCAAGGCAAAAACGAACACATACAGAGAATGAAGGATTATAAGAAACATTTATCGGGTGTTATCTACTTTGGTATTACACAAAAGGATTATAGTTCAAGGACAGTCTATGTCTACTGATTCACCTGTGATTCAAATAGGTAATAACAAGGAAAGTTCAAGGCCCATGTGCTACTTTAACCAATGCGATAAATCATTCATGAAACTAAGATCGACTGCTCATTCATGTTGGTACCTATTGGAAATGAATGAGCAAGAGAAAAAGGAATTTTGAAAGAAGAGAGGAAAGCAAACCAAAGTCCCACATTATGAAATATGAATACTCACTTCTCTATAGGCTTATATAAATTAAGGAGAAGAGGGCTTGTAAACAAAGTGTGGCTAAGCCAAGACGCAATATTATATTAATGTCAAAAATTGAGTTTAGTGCCTTGGGACTCTTAGGGTCCATGGCACAATATTATATTGATGTCAAAAATTGGGCTTAGTGCCTTAGGACTCTTAGGGTCCATGACACAATATTGTATTAGTGTCAAAAATCGGGCTTTGTGCCTTGGGACTCTTGGAGTCTCATGGTTAAATAGGCCGTTGTTTGTAGCTTTGGCCTGTTGAAATGAAACGGGTTATTTTGATCATTTTTGATCTGTCATATCAGTTCAATTGAATGGATACAATCTTCATTTTAAATGCATACTTACATTCATGCACCGCTTGGTTAATGGGTCGCAACCTTTTCAAGCCTCATTAATGTTCGGATAGGCACCTCCACCAGCCTATAAATACATGGCCCAAAACGTGACAGAATACACATTTATTATTCTTCTCAATCTACTACATCTTCTTCAGTGTACACCTCTGTTCTAGTTTCTATACTCTACTTCAGTTCGTCAGAGCTCCATTTGCTAGCACCATGTTATGGGGTTGGTTCGTTTCATCTTGGGAAACAGATTGCTATTACGTCAATCGGTGCATACGACGGCAATATTGTTTCAAGGAAACATAATCATTTCTGGACTCGGACATTACTAAAATATTCGTCTTCTAGTCTATGGATGACAGTTCTTTACCACTCCAATCCAGTGCATAATTGGTCGCTCTTATTGTCATTGTTGTAATTATAGTTTGACTTGACAATTGTGGCATTATTGAGTAACATGGATTGTTGCTACTATATATTTGTAATACAATTGTGTATTGACAAAAGATCTAACATTGTAATAAATCATGTATTGACAAATGTTAACGATATTTTTCGTCAACACCGAAGATGGGTTTGCAGGGACGAATCCAAAGGAGAAATAATTGGACTAGCTATTTCTTTTGGATTATATCTTGGAGGTATGGGATCGCCAAGGACTATCAGAATGGATTTGAACTCAGAGAATGAAGTACATTCTACTATTCGAGGACATGTTGGGATGGAAATCCATGCCCATCTGAAAAATGAACAGTAAACTGCAACAACGATAAATAGAAAACAACAATATACACTTACAGAGCAATTTTTCATAAGAAGATCCCCTATTTATTGAACTTTCTTTGTGAGTACACAGATGTAATAGGGGAAATCCCTGAATTAATCTCAGTGCTAAGCTATTTCTAAGAGTACAAGTGTTAAGGAAAAACCGATCCCCCAAATGTGACCTCTGGGGTCTTATTTATAGTGGTTCAGGGCTCCTTCTGCTGATCAGCTATTGGGCCCATGAGGGTCTTTGTCGGTTGCTTTATCCTTGGTTTCAGGTGCTTGACTTCCAACCATCTTTGGAGTATTAGGTATGATCCTTGGATGGTACTTGAATCCTTGACAGCAGCTCCTAAATGTAGGCTCTCGGACGTAAGCTTTCAGATGTAGGCTTCTGGCTTTATTGTGATACTTAGAGGGGCTTGACCTCGTGGTGTATGTTGATAACTGTCGGTTCGAAGCCGCTGTGGGTTTCAGTACTAGGTAGATTAGTATGGGTAGCCTGTATCTCTGCTTAGGTCCCGGTTAGTTCTTTAACGGAGTTCTTTTGATGTATCCTGGATCCTTGAAATGGTGGCTTCTGGTGTCACTTCTATTTTATTTGTGGACTTGGCCTTCCAGAATTTGTACGGTAAATGCCCCGAAAGCTGATCCTGGATGATCCTTGTGTTTTCTCAGTTTAGTGCCTTTGACGCCCTCGCCTTCAGGTGTATTGGTTCTTCGGCGGGTCATTACCGAAGGTCCATTTGAGCTTCACCCAACAGGCTTATTGCTTTTGGCTTTCTTGATTTTGGGTTAGGATGACTCTTTGTCACAGAATCTTCTGTCGAACTAATTTTGTCGGAAGGATTTTGTCGGATTGACCTTGGCGGATAGATCCTGTTGGTTACACCCCTTAGTTGCTATGATTCTTCCCCCTATGAGGGTTTCGGTTGATGCGGCTTTTCAGATTATTTCTTCCTGCTCCTGCCCTTCCTAGTATTTGGCCCTACTTTCTGTCGAGCCTTCGGTGAGCTTCAGGTCATCCGATACCCCTTCACCGCCAGCTGTTACATTGTTGGTTTTTACTGGTAGTAACATTTCCCCCCTAGTGAAGGGGCATTTTCGGCTTTCCAAGTCAAAGTCTTTGCCTTTTTCGAAGTGTTATATAGAAGTCTTTTGATCTTCCTTGGTAGGGGAACGGTGATTGGTCCTTGTTTATGTGGTGGGGATCTGGATAAATATCCTTGCATAATTACCACTACTTCTTCTTCACTTTTTACTTGCAACATTAATTTCTCGAACCAGATTATTTGTTCACTGAGGGCTTGAAGCTTATTGTGGAAAACTCACTGCTTAAACCTTTGGTAAATATCTCTGTTTCAATCTAATCGGGGGGTTAAATTGTTTTGCTCAAATTCGTTTAGGGTTTTGTATATCGGGTACAAATTGTTCGTATCTTAATAACCTGAGAGGCAATTCATGGAAATCCGTCCATATGCCTTTTTCCTCAAATATTAATCTAGGGTTTGGGTCAAGCAATCGCATAAAAGCATCTTTTCAATTAATGGATGGAATGGTGTGTAGGATCATCACAATATTCATTGTTCTGGCTATCTGTTACTAAAAGGTTTATATGTTATCACTTTCGAATGTTCTAATGAGTCGGATATAAACTTTATATGTTTACGAAATTACATCACCTGGTAGCACTATGTCTAATAAAAGGAGTTCCGGTTTATCATCTATTGATGCTTGTGATCTTTCTCGGAGGGGAAGTCTCTTCTCTTGAAGAGATCGCTGATTACTTCTCAAGATGAAGTAAACTCCATTCTTACCAGCTTTGGAATGGACAATGTGGAGGCTATTCCTTCTACTTACCATGATGACATCATGCATCCTCCTCAAGGATACTTTTCCTACTCAGTCGTACATATCTGGCATGGAGGCTTCTTTCCTTTTCCTTCCTTTTTGTTTCGACTTCTGCGGGATTTGGAAGTTGCGCCCATTCAATTTCTACCAAGCACTTACACGCTGCTCTTATGCCTGAAAGTACTTGTTCTGGAATCGGGTCAGGCTTCTCTTGCTTCGAGCCTCGTTCGACATTTGATGCATTTTTCGAAGGGTGTTGACTTCCCCATATTCCATGCCACTCCTTTGCGGAAGATTGTTTGCGACAGTGCAGGCAAGGCTATACCTTGGGAAGATCAATTCCTCTTTATTAAATGTCCTACCGGTATTTCTGGCCAATTTGCTGATCGTAGTAAGTCTTCTTAACCCTTTGTAAGTGGTAACTTTTCCATTTGTAATGTATCCTTAATTCCCTTCTTTCAGATTTCGCTTCAGAGGGGTGTCCTTGACCGAGAGCGAATCTCGCGTATCTGAGCTTATTTTGATACTACTCGAAAAACAGTCAAGTCGGTCCACTCTACTAACCAAGGACAAGCTGCGTCTTTATAACCTCCTTCCTAATGGACATAAGGTATTGGGGTGGCCATTTGTCCGTCTTCCTGGCTCTAGACATTTATTGGTATGATCAGAAGTGTTCGCTCCTTCAGCCCCTTTATTTCCATGTATGTTTTGTTGATTCGATGGCTTCTCTATGGAGATCTTTTTGACAATAACGTTTCACAGACTCGACTTTTTCCCCGAACTTTCGTTTGAATAGGAGTTTCAGTTTCGGAAGCCTCTATTCTTACCAATGCCTTGAATCGAGCTACCATGGCTACTCTTAAGAGGCTAGTCAAATTTCCTATCGATTCTCCATCTAAGAGATTGAAGCCCAATACTTCTACCTCCGCATTTTCCGGGAGTGTCTTTGGTAGAGAAACAAGAAGTGGTGTTTTCCCTTCACGTCTTCCAAGTACATCCGGAGTGGGTGTAGGTGCCACGCCGCATACTTCTGCTTCTCAGACTGCTGGTCCTTCGAGGCTCCTTGATTTTATGACAGATTTCACTGATCTTGCGAAACTTATTATTTCTGGACTTAAATTTTCTGATATTTCGTTGCCTTCCACTTCTTCCAACACAATGGATTCTTATCTGCATTTGATAACTCGACAGCTTAAGGTACAACATTTTCTTTTTACTCTGGACTTCCCACTTATCGCAACTATATGCTGAATGCTTCTAATTTCTCAGACTATTAAGGAATGACACTTATCTAAGCCCATTCCTTCTTCTTCTATGATTGAAATTACTCGGCTTCGAGAGGCAAACGCAGTTCTATGTGACGAGTGTGAGAGGTTGAAGGCTTCCTTGGAACATGCTGAGTTAGCTTTGGAGAAAGAGAGATAAGCTGGGGACATAACACCTGGCAATGTGTCGACCTTAGAGCACCAGATGACGGAGGACGTGGTTACCCATGTTGATGAGCTTCGGAAGAAGGATGAAAAGCTTTCTTGTGCCGCCCAGATAATCTATGCAGCCGAGGATAGGATTTCTAATTTCTTACAGGTCCACCTCCTGCATATTAAATCCGACTGCTATGAAAATGCCCTATTTCACCTTCTTTCCGACAACCTTCAGAACCTTCCTGAACTGCTAACCACCTATGTTTCTTCTTTCATCCAGGATCGGGTTATGGAAAGGATTAAGTTGAGTGAGGAAGGAATTGAGGTGCCGCGGAGGAGTGAACCTACAATTGAGGACCTTTTATATATTGATCGCCTTTCGGATGATTTAGGCGAGGAAGGGGAGACTCTCGCTACTGTTGATAACAATGAGGAGAATGGGGATAACGGCCCCCAAGATGGCGGCTGCCTAGGTGATCATTTTGCTCACAATTCTGAATCGTCATTGCCAAGAGAAGGTGACACCTTCGGTCTTCCGGGAGGAAAGGAAGCTATCGGCCATGAAGTTCCCTCCCCTTGGGTATAATTCTTACTCTGGACATTTTTTTTACATATTTGACTTCGAATAGTCTCCTGTTGTTACAATAGATAAGAGAAAACTTGCTTTCCTGCTTCAAGCAAAGTTAGGCAACATAAAGCCCAAAATGTAGGGCAGGTGGCACACTTGTAAATTTAGTTCTGCAACCTGTGCAACACTTGTATGGGGTTCCCCTATATGTCATAGTAGATTGGTTTCGAGTTTAATTCATGCAAATATGTTTAAGAAGAAGGGGCTTTATTCTTTGTGGACCTGAAAAGGCGTAACCAAGGCTATTTTTCTTTGTTCTTGCAAGTAGGTATATCCTTGTGGAGATCCGCCGCCTCAGGGTGACATGCCCTTGCCAACAGAACAAACTTCTATGTCTCAAGGAAGGCAAATTTTCCATCAGAGTTTAACCATCAAGTATTTGAATGAAAGAATTGATGCTTTGAAAAAATTGTTAGGGGAAAAGTATAGGACTATTTTTGGAATGAGAACATACATAAAGACCAAACACCTCTATCGAGTTCGAGGACGAGGTAAGGAATCTACGTCAACGTATCGTTGACTTGGAAATTGATTTAAACAATGTTACTACAATGTGTAAGACATAGGAACATTGTTTTGAGAATATCCCTATAATGATGATATCTTCGCCTCTTAGCATTGCGACAGCTCGCAAGGCTCCCACTCTTTAGAAGTGTTATTACTTGAATAACACTCCTCCAAGGTTAAATGTAACACCCCACATCCGTTAGTGTCACTCACAAAGGGAATGCACTAAATTCTGTGGAGCATTTAAGGTAAAAGATGCAGATAAATTACAAGACAAACAAAATTAAAACAGCGGAAAATAAAACTTTACTTTATTGATAAAATAGTTTGTACAACAATTGCTTTCCAATACCAGAGTATCATCTGTCTTACAAAATAAAGAAGCATAAAATAACATTTATATTCCCCAATGTAGCATAAGCCAGCCTTAGAAGCAGAAAAGAGAGTCTGAAGCGATATATCCAAGAGTCTTTAAGCTTCAAAAGAGAAACAGTCCATACTAAGTAGAGCTATTCCCTCCCTGACTACCTGGGGGGAGGAAACGGAAGAAAAGAAGACGAAAGAAAAACAGAGTCAGACATAAAGCCTGAGTAAGTCTAGTGGCTTTTAGCATGTGAACAAAATAAAGTTCATGACAGGAGTAAACTGGAAAAATGGGACAGTACCAGAATAACAGACTAATATAAACCAAAGCAAGATAGTTTAAACCGAATATACTATCACACCCCATTCTATATCTCTGCACCACCAAACTAGTATCCCAACTAGTAATCTGTATAAAGATGATAACGTGATCCCAATCCCTGTAATTGTGGTTGCCTTTAGGTGTACATCTATTATTTATTACCTAGATCTAATCTAGGGTTTTCTTATCGAGCGCTTCCTAGATTCAACTAGGGTTTATGCGACTTATCTAATACTTCTCGGATTCAGGGTTTATGCCACCTAGGTCCAAGTAGTGATTATGCTACCTGTCGAACGAAGCCCCTAGTCTAGGACACACTACCTAGAGTGGTATATGTTCCTAGACTTTCCCCACGTATGTGTCGCGAATCGTTTATCGCTGTCTAGATGCACATGTCCTGAAATGTGCGACCCGAGTCCCGTGGCAGGGCAATTCTAGAAACACGGAACTCGGTCGGGAGCTTTCAGATATCGGCCGATGCAGATGCTAAGGTCTGTTTTTCCAGTGGCTATGGTCCCACCTGACCCTTCCCTCAACTAATGAAAGGCAATCCAAGAAAATCAAGCACGAGAACTATACTCCTGCCACCTATGCCCCACTTTCCTATTGGCCAGCCTCACCCATAACTAGATAGCAAGTATATGGTCTGTTGGGAGTTCTCTGCCTTTCCGCATGCGTATCTCGACTGACTCAAGATGGTAGGTAGACGATGGGTCGCTATCACAGGGCCATTTGTCCCGCCGAATCACGCTGGTCCATCCTAGTCTTTAAGTTGCCTTATATTGCAACCAAGGCATACCCTCGGTTCTTCTAACGTAGACCTTAACCTCTGTGAGCCCAGGCGGATCATCTGCATTCTCACAGAGGGATACCAAGGGTACCCTCATGTCCCCCCGAAGCCTCGGGCTTCGTAACCCAATTCGTTGGAGCCTTCTTTAAGATCATATGGACGTTCGCTCCACCTCGTGTTATACTAAGAATTACTACTTAGTTTTCCTAACCAAGGTTTACCACTTAGTTTCCTGAATCGTTGTTTTCTTAACTAAGGTTTACTAATTAGCCCTCTTTCTCGTCAAGTTGGATTGGTTAAGTGTCATTAGTTAATTCAAGTTAGCTTAACCCATTCCTTTGTCATATTAAACTGGCTAAGTGTTATCAGTAGTTCATGTTGACTTAACCCTATCACAAACCAAGTTATATTGGTTAAGTATTTCTTATTACTTAACCCTACCCATTCATCTTGTATTGGTTAAGTGTCCCTTTTAACCTAACCTTGCCCATCTGTTTTAACTAACATGTTATAACAGTTAAGTGTTTTCCCTTAGTTAACTTAACCCTAACATCTGTTTAATTAACATGTCCTAATGGTTAAGTATTGTCCCTTCATGTTTCAACTTAACCCTGTCCAATTTATCACACTATGATGGTTAAGTGTTCTAAGTTTACTTAACCCTACCCTCTAGTCCAGCTAACATATTAAATTGGCTAAGTGTATTTACTTAACCTTACCCACTTATCTAGCTAACATGTTATAATAGTTAAGTATTCTAAATTTACTTAACCTCACCCACTTATCTAATTATCAGGTTATAACGGTTAAGTGTCCTGAATTTACTTAACCTCACCCTCTAGTCTAGTTAATATGTTAAATTGGTTAAGTGTATTAACTTTACTTAACCTCACCTTCTAGTCTAGTTAATATGTTAAATTGGTTAAGTGTATTAACTTTACTTAACCTCACCTTCTAGTCTAGTTAACATGTTAAATTGGCTAAGTGTTTTCTTAGTTACTTAACCCCTACAAGTCTTGTCTTGTTAAAATGTTAAGTTGGTTAAGTGTTTTAGTTAACTTAACCCTACCAATCCTAACTTAGCTTTAATTGTCTTATTAAAGCACCAACCATTCACATTAGACAGGTATTGTTGTGGCTGCCTGTATGCCGGTCGGTTCCGAGCAGTCTTACGCCACAACTCAGTCTAACCTCGGGTCTTTATTGGGCTCAATGCCTTAACCTCTCACATTGGATAGGTATTGTTGTGATTACTGGACAGTCGGGCGGGTCCGGGCAGGTTTACATCACAACTCAATCCAACCTCGGGTTAAGCATATTCGTATTGTCTAAATTTACATTTTAATTATGTAAATTATTCAAATTCAACTTACTGCCAAATTTGTCTCCAATCAATCTCATTAGTTTAGGTATATAATTAATACCATTTTATGCCATAAATCACTTATGTGATTTTTAACCAATTTATGTCAAGTTTCCTATAATTACCAATTTTACCCAACGTTACCCCGTCTAAATATTAGGCTAACAATCTTAGCCTAATTTTCCGTCCGCATGATTTTGACATATAATATTAGGCAAAAACTTAGCCTAATTTAGCGTACACAAAAATTGGCATAAAAATAATTCATTAACATAAACATGTCATAGGTGTAAACTTGCAAAATAATCGACATGAATATCATAACATTGCATAACATGCCACAAACTTGCATATAAATATTGGACCAAGTTAAATAGGTGTCACATGAATCATATAGTTTTAGCCTAACATAAAGGTATAACATAGTACAACCTAATAGGTCTCATATGAATCCACTAAAACATGGTATAACATGTTAATGCATAGGTCTAGGCATAACCTCAAACATAAAACTGGCGTAAGACAAAACTATATGTATAACTTTGACAACCACTTAAGGGTGTGAACTTGCAACACATATGTATAAACATAGATCTAACAATAAACTTTCATATGAATCCTAAACGGATCTTGACATGGATCCGATTATAAGTTCTCACTTGCATAAAAACATGTGAATATAGATCTATTCTAGTCATGTAGGCACAATTGGTTTAAACATATATACATAGAGCCTACATGAATGATATAAATATTTGTGTAAATCTAACTTGCAACCTATAACTTGCATAAACATATATTTAGATCTAACTGTATACATACAATTCGCATAAGGTGTTGATTGTTTAATTCACAATACATAAAAGATTCAATCACCACAATCATTCAAATTATCACAAATAACAAATATAAAACAACATCGTTAATACTGATATAATTCCATATTACAATTTACAACAAATCATGTCTTAATCGCATTCCCATCTAAAGAGCCACTATACTTACAACACAAGACAGTCTTATTTTTCTGAGATCTGAGGTTCTGAAATTGAGATGCGTTCCTTTGGGTAGATGTTGTTTTGATTCTTAGTTTTGAATTAGATTTGTTCTAGCTTTGTTTGTCTTTAAGCTTTAGGCGGTGGCCATTCCAAGCTATCTTACAGCAGCGTGACGGCTCCAAGTTTAATTATGTGAATTAGGTTAAGAGCTAGGTTGTATATATAGAATTTTAGGATTGATTTAGGCCGTTTGATTAACCCTAGAAATGACGACAACCGTTCAGTCAAGATAGAATTATCCTATTGACTCAACAATGAGTCAGAAATGACTCAGCATATTAAATGTTTTTTTTTCATAAATGACACATTGGTCCTTTCCTAACATATCATAACCAAAAGGAATTATTTTTTTATTTAAAACAAAACATTAGCTAAATGAACATTTCTTTGCTGAAATATCAATTTAATTTGAATAAACATTTTTAATCTAATATACATTTCTTAACGAAATGTTATTCTAATATTAACATAACAAAAGTGATATTCTAATGTTCATCTTTTCTTTTTATTATTTATTGTCAATCAATTCAAACGTAAATACATATTTTATAGATACATTTTTCCTTTACCGTTTACATTACTTACCCATATATAAATATTTATATATATATATACATGAATAAATCTTTTCTTACTTTTAATTTGTCATAAATCCAATTGGGGAAGGCCATTTAAAAAAAAACAATCCTTGACAACCAAAAATGCGCAACGTACGCTACATGATGCGTACACGTCATATATATATATATGCGTATATATATATATATATATTATATATATATTCATCATTTTTTTTATCTATCTTCCCAATTACCAATTTTCACACTAATCCACTTTTTGAACTGCGTTCACACTAGGCTATTTTAAGCCATTCCCCTAAAACAAAAAATAGGGCGCTGGCGAGGATCGAACTCTGTACCTCTTGTATGCAAGTCATGTGTTCCAACCAAATAAGCTACTAAGTCTTTTGCTTACAAAAGTTAGAACAATGCTAAACATTATTCTTTTCTCATTCCTCTTTTTCATGTTTTCCAGCAATATTTAATTTAAGGATATCTTTTTCATACGAAGTCCAATTTACGCAAACTCGGACTCTATCTCAAGTAGAATTTCGAGACGAATGCAATGGCGTAACCCGTTTCCCTTAATTCTTCTTCTAAAATTTAATTATACTTTAATTTGTGAAACTTAATGTTACAGAATTACGGGGTGTTACAATCTCCCCTTCTTAAAAGGATTTCATCCCCGAAATCTTCAAGTTAGAAGAATGTGTCCTACCATCCAATCACCCATCTACTCAACCATTCAATCACAGGCATTCATTGTCCTTAAAAAGATTTCTAAATGATTTCATATTTATATGCATAGTGTGTGTATATGTCTTTATCTAATGCTTCCAATCATGTATGCAATCCTAATGATACATATTATTTCTATATGAGTGCACAACCATTCACTCAAATGCAACGTCCATATGATAACACATTGAGTTCAATCTGTAAACAAATACATATATGCGAATGCAATATGAAAGTGACTGAGTTGTTCTAGCGCCTATGGTGTGTATATGCATTCACGAGCAACCACTTGCAACCATCAATCATAACATGTTTCAAGTACATGTTTCAAATACATGTTTACATCCATTGGCTTCTACCTAAGGATCGATGATACGTCCTAGAGGATATACCTTAAAAGCTAGAAAGTATGCATAAAATTCCTAGAAAAAGAGATCACGGATATACCCTTAAGAAAAAGGGTATGATGCTCGTGTCTAGTCTCCAGTCTTATATGTCGCACCTTCTTGAGCTTCACTATACGGTACCTTATCTAATTTAACTTCATGATTGCGAAGCTTCTTCACCTCCATTTCCAAGATAAACAGATGTTAACCTTGATACTAGTGTATATACTAAGATGATTAGAGATCTCTCCTCTACTTAGCTTATCCATCATGTTACAAATCTGAGGGTCTAAAGCTAAAGGTTGCTATGTACTTTTTACCTCTCTTAAGGTCAGGCTTTCTTCCTACCAAGGGCACCTGCGACAATTATTCATCTCCCACCTTGTGTAATATGTTTACAGTTCTCTCTAAAGCTACCTCTATCGCACAAAGAACCCTAAAACCTTGGAAGAAAATTAGCCGCAGGTGAAACTACCGCGACTATAGATGGAAGTCAGGCACTGCTTCGCCCTTCGATAGGTATCATAGTCTTATCAAGCTTACAGAACCATGCTGCGATGAGGTTACCTCCAAGAAAGCCAGGAGCCCCAAAGACTCAAGAAAGAAGGGGACAAGAATTCAAACAGAGAACCAGAAGATAGTGCGTATGGCTTTGGGGAATATTCCTTTAAAATAAATCTTTTCTTTTGAAAATGCTTCTTTTTTTAAAACCGTTTTGAAAATAATTTTTCAAATCTTTTATCTGATCCAGTAACATTCAGCTCTGATACCACGTGTAACACCCCACATCCGTTAGTGTCACTCACAAAGGGAATGCACTAAGTTCTGTGGAGCATTTAAGGTAAAAGATGTAGATAAATTACAAGACAGACAAAATTAAAACAGCGGAAAATAAAACTTTACTTTATTGATAAAATAGTTTGTACAACAATGGCTTTCCAATACCAGAGTATCATCTGTCTTACAAAATAAAGAAGCATAAAATAACATTTACATTCCCCAATGTAGCATAAGCCAGCCATAGCAGCAGAAAAGAGAGTCTGAAGCGATATATCCAAGAATCTTTAAGCTTGGAAAGAGTAACAGTCCATACTAAGCAGAGCTATTCCCTCCCTGACTACCGGGGGGGAAACGGAAGAAAAGAAGACGAAAGAAAAACAGAGTCAGATATAAAACCTGAGTAAGTCTAGTGGCTTTTAGCATGTGAACAAGATAGAGTTCATAACAGGAGTAAACTGAAAAAATGGGACAGTACCAAAATAACAGACTAATATAAACCAAAGCAAGATAGTTTAAACTGAATATACTATCACACCCTATTCTATATCTCTACACCACCTAACCAGTATCCCAACTAGTAATCTGTATAAAGATGATAATGTGATCCCAATCCCTGTAATTGCGGTTGCCTTTAGGTGTACATCTATTATTTATTACCTAGATATAATCTAGGGTTTTCTTATCGAGCGCTTCCTAGATTCAACTAGGGTTTATGCGACTTATCTAATACTTCTCGGATTCAGGATTTATGTCACCTAGGTCTAAGTAGGGATTATGCTACCTGTCGAACAATGCCCCTAGTCTAGGACACACTACCTAGAGTGGTATATGTTCCTAGACTTTCCCCACGTATGTGTCGCGAATCGTTTATCGCTGTCTAGATGCACATGTCCTAAAATGTGCGACCCGAGTCCCGTGGCAGGGCTATTCTAGAAACACGGAACTCGGTCGGGAGCTTTCAGATATCTGCCGATGTAGATGCTAAGGTCTGTTTTTCCAGTGGCTATGGTCCCACCTGACCCCTCCCTCAACTAATGAAAGGCAATCCAAGAAAATCAAGCACAAGAACTATACTCCTGCAACCTATACCCCACTTTCCTATTGGCCAGCCTCACCCATAACTAGATATCAAGTACATGGTATGTTGGGAGTTCTCTGCCTTTCCGCATGCGTATCTCGACTGACTCAAGATGGTAGGTAGACGACGGGTCGCTATCACAGGGCCATTTGTCCCGCCGAATCACGCTGGTCCATCCTAGTCTTTAGGTTGCCTTATATTGCAACCAAGGCATACCCTTGGTTCTTCTAACGCAGACCTTAACCTATGTGAGCCCAGGTGGATCATCTGCATTCTCATAGAGGGATACCAAGGGTACCATCACGTCCCCCCGAAGCCTTGGGCTTCGTAACCCAATTCGTTGGAGCCTTCTTTAAGATCAGATGGACGTTCGCTCCTCCTCGTGTTATACAAAGAATTACTACTTAGTTTTCCTATCTAAGGTTTACCACTTACTGTCCTGAATCGTTGTTTTCTTAACTAAGGTTTACTGCTTAGCCCTCTTTCTCGTCAAGTTGGATTGGTTAAGTGTCATTAGTCAATTCAAGTTAGCTTAACCCATTCCTTTGTCATATTAAACTGGCTAAGTGTTATCAGTAGTTCATGTTGACTTAACCCTATCACAAAACAAGTTATATTGGTTAAGTATTTCTTATTACTTAATCCTACCCATTCATCTTGTATTGGTTAAGTGTCCCTTTTAACATAACCTTTCCCATCTGTTTTAACTAACACGTTATAACGGTTAAGTGTTCCCTTAGTTAACTTAACCCTAACATCTGTTTAATTAACATGTCCTAATGGTTAAGTATTGTCCCTTCATGTTTCAACTTAACCCTGTTCAATTTATCACAATATGATGGTTAAGTGTTCTATGTTAACTTAACCCTACCCTCTAGTCCAGCTAACATATTAAATTGGCTAAGTGTATTTACTTAACCTTACCCACTTATCTAGCTAACGTGTTATATTGGTTAAGTATTCTAAATTTACTTAAGCTCACCCACTTATCTAATTATCAGGTTATAATGGTTAAGTGTCCTAAATTTACTTAACCTCACCCTCTAGTCTAGTTAATATGTTAAATTGGTTAAGTGTATTAACTTTACTTAACCTCACCTTCTAGTCTAGTTAATATGTTAAATTGGTTAAGCGTATTAACTTCACTAACCTCACCTTCTAGTCTAGTTAACATTTTAAATTGGCTAAGTGTTTTCTTAGTTACTTAACCCCTACAAGTCTTGTCTTGTTAACATGTTAAGTTGGTTAAGTGTTTTAGTTAACTTAACCCTACCAATCCTAACTTAGCTTTAATTGTCTTATTAAAGCACCAACCACTCACATTAGACAGGTATTGTTGTGGCTGCATGTATGCCGGTCGGTTCCGGGCAGTCTTACACCACAACTCAGTCTAACCTTGGGTCTATATTGGGCTTAATGCCTTAACCTCTCACATTGGATAGGTATTGTTGTGATTACTGGACAGCCGGGCGGGTCCGAGCAGGTTTACATCACAACTCAATCCAACCTCGGGTTAAGCATATTCGTATTGTCTAAATTTACATTTTAATTATGTAAATTATTCAAATTCAAGTTATTGCCAAATTTGTCTCCAATCAATCTCATTAGTTTAGGTATATAACTAATACCATTTTATGCCATAAATCACTTATGTGATTTTTAACCAATTTATGTCAAGTTTCCTATAATTACCAATTTTACCCAACGTTACCCCGTCTAAATATTAGGCTAACAATCTTAGCCTAATTTTTATCCGCATGATTTTGACATATAATATTAAGCTAAAAACTTAGCCTAATTTAGCGTACACAAAAATTGGCATAAAAATAATTCATTAACATAAACATGTCATAGGTGTAAACTTGCAAAATAATCGACATGAATATCATAACATTGCATAACATGCCACAAACTTGCATATAAATATTGGACCTAGTTAAATAGGTGTCACATGAATTATATAGTTTTAGCCTAACATAAAGGTATAACATAGTATAACCTAATAGGTGTTATATGAATCCACTAAAACATGGTATAACATGTAATGCATAGGTCTAGGCATAACATCAAACATAAAACTGGCGTAAGACAAAACTATATGTATAACTTTGACAACCACTTAAGGGTGTGAACTTGCAACACATATGTATAAACATAGATCTAACAATAAATTTTCATATGAATCCTAAACGGATCTTGACATGGATCCGATCATAAGTTCTCACTTGCATAAAACATGTGAATATAGATCTATTCTAGTCATGTAGGCACAATTGGTTTAAACATATATACATAGAGCCTACATGAATGATATAAATATTTGTGTAAATCTAACTTGCAACCTATAACTTGCATAAACATATATTTAGATCTAACTGTATACATACAATTCGCATAAGGTGTTGATTGTTTAATTCACAATACATAAAAGATTCAATCACCACATTCATTCAAATTATCACAAATAACAAATATAAAACAACATCGTTAATACTGATATGATTCCATATTACAATTTACAACAAATCATGTCTTAATCGCATTCCCATCTAAAGAGCCACTATACTTACAACGCAAGATGGTCTTGTTTTTCTGAGATCTGAGGTTCTGAAATTGAGATGCGTTCCTTTGGGTAGACGTTGTTTTGATTCTTAGTTTTGAATTAGATTTGTTCAAGCTTTGTTTGTCTTTAAGCTTTAGGCGGCGGCCATTCCAAGCTATCTTACAGCTGCATGACGGCTCCAAGTTTAATTTTGTGAATTAGGTTAAGAGCTAGGTTGTATATATAGAATTTTAGGATTAATTTAGGCCGTTTGATTAACCCTAGAAATGACCAAAACCGTTCAGTCAAGATAGAATTATCCTATTGACCCAGCAATGAGTCAGAAATGACTCAGCATTGACACAGCATATTAAATGTTTTTTTTTTCATAAATGACACATTGGTTCTTTCCTAACATATCATAACCAAAAGGACATTTTTTTTATTTAAAACAAAACATTAGCTAAATGAACATTTCTTAACTGAAATATCAATTTAATATGAATAAACATTTTTAATCTAAATATACATTTCTTAACGAAATGTTATTCTAATGTTAACATAACAAAAGTGATATTCTAATGTTCATCTTTTCTTTTTATTATTTATTGTCAATCAATTCAAACGTAAATACGTATTTAATAGATACATTTTCCCTTTACCGTTTACATTAATTACCCATATATAAATATTTATATATATATATATATATGAATAAATCTTTTCTTACTTTTAATTGGTCATAAATCCAATTGAGGAAGGCCATTTAAAAAAAACAATCCTTGACAACCAAAACTGCGCAACGTACGCTACATGATGCGTACACGTCATATATATATATATATATATATATATATATATATATATGCGTATATATATATTATATATATATTCATCATTTTTTTCTTTTTATCTATCTTCCCAATTACCCATTTTCACACTAAACCACTTTTTGAACTGCGTTCACACTAGGCTATTCTAAGCCATTCCCCTAAAACAAAAAACAGGGCGCTGGCGGGAATCGAACTATGTACCTCTTGTATGCAAGTCATGTGTTCCAACCAAATAAGTTACTAAGTCTTTTGTTTACAAAAGTTAGAACAATGCTAAACATTATTCTTTTCTCATTCCTCTTTTTCATGTTTTGTTGCAATATTTAATTTAAGGATATCTTTTTCATACGGAGTCCAATTTACGCAAACTCGGACTCTATCTCAAGCAGAATTTCGAGACGAACGCAATGGCGTAACCCGTTTCCCTTAGTTCTTCTTCTAAAATTTAATTATACTTTAATTTTTGAAACTTAATGTTATATAATTACGGGGTGTTACATTAAAGGAATCAATTATTTCTGAGTGGTGTAAAAGAGTGGTAGCAGTGGTAAAAAGGAATTTATGATACTAAATTATTTAAGGACTCTCACAACCGTGTCGTCAGTTATGTCGACCAGATTAGACATATGCATGAAGAAAATCATGATTTACAAATAAATGTTTTTTAATTGGAAAAGGAAAATAAGTCTCTCAGGGTGATGTGTAGGTTTTACAATAGGGCTTGGAAACTTCAGATTAAGCCTTCCGATAATTTAGGCAAAACGAGCAGGAAAGTACAAAGACTTAACAAGCTACTAGGCGTTGCGCTTCGTCATGCCATCGAACCTCCTTTGCTTGAGGATGGAGAGGACCTAGATATTCAATGACATTTTGTAATGGTGACACATAGTTATACTCATAATCAGGGTACTGAGAATGTAACTTTTTGGTGAATAAACCTGTGTATTGACAATGTTTAGTATGTAAACAACTATTGGTATGAGACATGAGTAATAATTGCTTGTATAATGGATGACCTAAGCGGCTTTCTTTGAGTAAGAGAAGATACAAACCTTTTTATTTAGCCTTGTTTTTTTACGATGGGCTTTTTGTCAACTTCCAAATTTTGTGGATCCTTTCCCGCAGGCACACCCATGGTTGCTTCAATTTGAGATAATTACTTTGGATATCTTCGAACAATCATATGGTGACGGTCGGAACCTTCTTCCAATGCGAAGGGTCTTTTCAACACAGATTCGGATGTCAATATGTAGAAGACCGACTCCCCCTTTGGTATTTGTACAGAGCCGAATCGACCTAGATTCAGGTATCGATATATTTAAGGATCGGGACCCCTTCGGTTTTTGCAAAGCGCCAAATCGACCCAGATTCGGGTATTAATAATAGGAGACCGGAACCCCCTCCGGTATTTGTGAGATGCCGAATCAACCCAGATTCAGGTATTGATAATATTAGACCTGAACCCCCTCCGGTATTTGTGAAACGCCGAATCGAACCAGATTCGGGTATTAATAATAGTAGACTAGAACCCCCTCTTGTATTTGTGAAATGGTGAATCGACCCAGATTCAGATATTAATAATAGTAGACAGGAAACCCCTCTGGTATTTGTGAAACGCCGAATCGACCCAAATTCGGGTATTAGTAATAGTAGACCGGAACCCCCTCCGGTATTTATTGTTTTGGTATCCCCTTTGGATTTGATTTCTGAAGCAGAGGCTGTAGTAATTCATGAGCCACGCCATGGGCTTGTGGTGTCAAAGCAGAGGATGAACGTGCTTTATCGGCCACTCTCTGGGCCTGTGCGTCTGGCGCGCTTGGCTACCTTATCCACAAGCAGGGCCGAAGGACTTACCCGACCTCCCTCCAGGAGGCGCCTTATCCTGACCATCGTAGGTGATGACAAGGTCTTAGAATCTTAGACGGGGCCCTCATAGGCACAGAACTAAGGTTTACTCTTTTAACGCTCTACATGGGCCATCGTAGGCACTAATAGAGGCTTATACACCACTCCCCTCCAAGGGGTGCCCTATCTTGACCATCGTAGTGATGATAGGGGTTTGCGTTCCCTTCTACGGGTAACATGGAAAATAAGCAAAGGTAGGACGCGCTATTCTGCGAGCAGAGGTTGGACATGGTTAGTTCTAGCAGAGTCAGGGCATACTCTTTTGCGAGTAGAGACAGGGCGTGCAAATTTTAGATGCACCGCCACGACCATTTCTGGTTGAAACGGAGGCTTACGCTTTTGATGCTTTAACCCTACCTTAACCCTGCTCCCTCTGTTTTGAGAATGGAGACAGACTAACACACCATCCCCCTTCGGGGGATACCTTGCCCAGACAAATTTAGTGCTAACAAGGTTTTTTCTTCTTTTTATCCATTTGTGACTTGACCCTTCCTTGGTCATTTTACTTGTAGAGTTTCTCTACTTTGTAACTTGGCAAATAATCCTTTCCTTACTATTTCAAGAAGGTTTCAGTGGCGTGACCTCCTATGCTTTCTTTACATAACTTTGTAATTATCCTTGGTTTAAGAACTTGATGATCATCCCCTCTAAAACTCTATGGTGGTTTGTTTCGTGCCCGTTTACCATATGGTAGTAGCAATAAAATCCTTCTCTCTTAGCTTCGTTCTTGGGTTTCTTCTTGTGCAATGACTAAAAATTTAACTCATGTCTAGTCAGGAAATAGATACCCTCAATCGATATTGTGAGCTTACAAACCTTTGGTAATCTTGACTCGAAATTCTTCTTTCGCTACTGCATTTTGGCCTTTTTATTACTCAATTTGGTCATTCCTTCTTCATCTCTACACTTACTTTTTACTGCCCTTCTACACGGGGATATATCTCTTTCATACTTTTTATCGGTCAGAGGGATATAAGTTCTCTCAACGTTTTGATCGAATATGGTTCCTCTAGCTTTTGTGAAGATGGCTTCTTTGGCAAGGAGAAAGGAGTTATATCTCTCCATCGAGGATTGGTAAAGGAAAAAAATCGGAGTTGGTCCTACGTGGAAAGGGTTAATACTCCACCGATCAGGGTTATAGGGTTCTATATCCTTCCCTTTCTCTTGGATATGGAGGGTTTATAATCAGAACCTTTCGGTTGCAAATGGCTCATCAATACTTGTCCCTGCCACGGGAAATCCGTTAGCAACTGGTATAGACTTTTTACCCATAATGTTCGCCCTCAAGGTTTTATCCAACTCGGGACGGGATTGCACATGTGGGAGTGTGAAAAGGGGAACCACGGGGTCTGAGGTTCAAGCCCTCCTTCTAGTGCCGAAATGTTAACAATATTTTTCGTTAACACCAGAGATGGATTCGCAGGGACGGATCCGAAGGAGAAATAGGTGGATTGGCTATTTCTTTTGGGTTAAATCTTAAAGGTATGGGATCGCCAAGGACTATCAGAATGGATTTGAACTCAGAGAATGAAGTACATTCTACTATTCGAGGACATGTTGGGATGGAAATCCATGCCTCTCTGAAAAATGAACAGTAAACTGCAACAATGATGATTAGAAAACGACAATATACACCTACAGAGCAATTTTTCATAAGAAGATCCCTTATTTACTGAACTTTCTTTGGGAGTACACAGATATAATAGGGGGAATACCTGAATTAATCTCAGTGCTAAGCTATTTCTAAGAGTACAAGTGTTAAGGAAAAATCAATCCCCCAAATGTGACCTCTGGGGTCTTATTTATAGTGGTTTAGGGCTCCTTCTGCTGATGGGCTATTGGTTCTGTGGGGGTCTTTGCCGGTTGCTTTATCTTTGGTTTCGGGTGCTTGACTTCCAGCCGTCTTTGGAGTATTGGCTATGATCTTTGGATGGTACTTGAATCCTCGACAACAGCTCATGAATGTAGGCTCCCGAACGTAAGCTTTTGGATGTAGGCTTCCGGCTTTATCGTGAATACTTAGTGGGGCTTGACCTCGTGGTGTATGTTGATAACTACCGATTCGAAGATGCTACGGGTTTCGGTACTAAGTAGATTAGTACAGGTAGCATGTATCTCTGCTTGGGTCTCGGTTAGTTCTTTGACGGAGGTCTTTTGAAGTATCTAGGATCCTTGAAAGGGTGGCTTCTGATGTCACTTCTATTTTATTTGCGGACTTGGCCTTCCGGTATTCATACGGCAAATGCCCTGGAAGTTGGTCCTGGATGATCCTTGCATTTTCTCAGTTTAGTGCCTTTGACGCCCTCGCCTTTAGGTGTATTGGTTCTTCTACGGGTCATTACTGAAGGTCCATTTGAGCTTCACCTGACGGGTTTATTGCTTTTGCCTTTCTTGGTTTTGGGTTAGGATGACTCTTTGTCACATAATCTTTTGTCGAACTGATACTGTCGGAAGGATTTTGTCGGATTGACCGTGGCGGATAGATATTGTCGGTTACACCCCATAGTTGCTACGATTCTTTCCCCTAGAAGGGTTTCGGTTGATGCGGCTTTTCGGGTTATATCTTCCTGCTCCTGCCCTTCCTAGTATTTGGCCCTACTTTCCGTCAAACCTTCTGTGAGCTTTCGGTTATCTGATACCCCTTCACCGCCAGCTTGTTCCACTATTAGTTTTTTCTGGTAGTAACAACAAAAGATCTAACATTGTAATACAATACGTATTGGCAATAATACTAACATGTTCAATGTGAATTTTATATGAGTTGTATTGATGTGTTTTGATTGCCTCTTTCATTTTAATTAATGACTGAAATTAGAGAAATTTTGTTTCGCATTACTTAATCAATGCGAGCATAAAATAGATAAATTTTGTTAATTTATTTCGTTTTACTACCATTTTTTATTCAACTTTATTAAAATTTGAATGTTTGTGAAGCTTGAAGTCAAAAGGTGTTTTATATGATATTTTTATTCCACTAAGATCATAATAGGAAATTTAACCTTATAAAGCAGAATTTGTAAACAAGAAATGGACTTAATTCAGCTTTCGATGTAGAATAGTAATAAAAAAACAAACTTTTATTATTTGTATTTGTTTTACGCTTAAATTAGTTAACTCATTTAGGTAAGGAACAATCTAGAAGGGACTAATTTTATTCACTCCGTCAGATAAAGACAATTCAAGAATAATTTAGGGAAATTTTACTATTCATCAAGCACCAAAACATTAATATGTCGTTTGAAGTGCAGGTAAATACATTGACTTATTGTTCCTTACTCCCATTATTTAAATTCTAGGCCAGTTTTGTATTATATTTAAACTATACTATGCTAAGGATATGTGTACCATTTGTTTGTTTCCTTAATGCCAACGACTTCACTATTTTCAAATACTTCAGTGATGAACTAGAAAGTTATACATACACACACACTCTTTTCTCTCTCTTTAAATTACCGACCGAGTGACTACGTTTATTGAGGATTTAGATTAAAATTGTATGTTTTCTCATCTTTCATTTATAGAACCAATAGAAAGAATTTGAAAACACCAGGTAATCAGGATCGACGATGAAGCATACATCTTATAAAGAATACTCGGTTTGCTCTTATGTTGGTATTGTTGTTTTTTTCTTTTCAATATTATGATATTCTCTACAAATACCGGTATGTTCAAAAGCTATCAAAACTGTCATTCTTCGGTTTTAACTTACCATTTAATACATAAGTATACAACTCGAAAGAAATTCAAACATTAACTACAAACATACATGTAAAATAGCAACAATGACGTCCCACAAATATTTGATAGTTTGTTAGATAATATCTCTTACATGCAAGCCTGGCCCTTTGGCAAAGTGGCAGACGCATACGATTTAGGCCCCAAATAATCCTAGGACACCAATATAGTTCCTCGATGTAGTAAAATGAAGGAATTCACACGAACGAAGTCATGAACCGATCATTGATAGCAGCTCCAGCTATGCATCTAGGCGATAGTGACTCCAACTCATATTGTGGCTCCAACTCTCCATCTAAGCGACGAGCGCATCGGCAAATCGATCCCAAATAACATAGGGCATAGTTAGCTTGGAAGACGAATGGGGATAAACTCGATTTTAGATTCGATGAATTCTTTGTTGAATCCTATTGATAAAGGTATAAAACTGGATATGTGATTTTAGATTTGACATATTCTTTGTCTGACCCATAAGGTCGCTCATCACAATGATCGATTAGGATTAGACTGAATGAGATTCACGATTGTTCACTTTTCTATTTTGCTGCCCATTTCTGTAAAGGTATTTCACATTTGTTAGCTCGGTTTTTACTAATTTTGAATATTTCATCTCCTAAATTCTGACTTATGTTCTTATTTTTATGTATTGTTTATTGTAATCTAACAACAATCTAAAGTTGTGATTAGCATTCTAGATTTTAGCGGTAGACCTCTATTGCATCTGTTCTTATTTTGATATTACGAGCAACAAAATAAACCTGTTGTGCTTTAGATTCTAGTTATATTTTAACTACTTAGTTTTGATCCCTATTACTTGTGTTAATTTTGGATTTGTGAACACAACTATGGTGCATGACATTGCAGTGGTTCTACTATTCAATTTCGATCTATATTTCATATGATTTAATTTTGAATTAGTTAATTATAAAATATGAATTGATTTGTATAACACAAATTAGATAAAAATTAGTATATTTAGCCTTTTATTTGAAATAAGTATGCAATATACAATAGTTTGACAATTATTAGTTGATTTTTTTGATAGTTAGCTAACGAAATAATAAGAAAGTATTAACCATTACAATGTTATATACGCCAAGTATTATACTAGTCGTTACGATGTTATAATCAGCAAGTATTAGCCATTACAATGTTATATATGATAAGTGTTATACTAGCCGTTACAATGTTATAATTAGCAAGTATTACCCGTTACAATGTTATATACGGCAAGTATTATACTAGTCGTTACATCTTTATGTATAAATACATGATCTTTGTATCAATCTTATCATCAATAAAAATTCAAATGAAATTCTCTATAATTCTCATTATGGTATCAGAGCAATGAGTTGCCGAAAGGCATTATACATCCTATGCCAACTTGTTTCACCATCGAGAAGATAGGATCTTTCTTTTTTACTCCTCATTTTTTTCTCTTTTTTTTCCCTTAAGGCTGCAGTTTGATACTGCCACACCATGGCCAACGACAATGAAGCTACATCTTCTCTGTCTGGCAGCAATGCCAATGGCTCATCTCTAAACCTCATGAACCTGATTAGCCCAAAAGTCAAGTTATTACAACTTCTTTGGATGAAGATAATTATATACTATGGAAATATCAAGTAGAGATTACCCTCAAAGGTTATGGGCTACAAGACTAAATTAAAGGAACATTGGTTACTCCATCAATAATGATTACTAATGAAGAGGGAAAAACAATATCAAATCCTGAATATATCAAATTCCAGAAGTAGGACAGCTTACTATCATCATGGCTTTTATCTTCTATCAGTTCTAATCTGTTATAACGAATTGTTGGATGCAACTGATCATACGAAATATGGACTACTAAATAGCAAATTTTCAGCTCCCAATCTGCAGCATGGATCATGCAATACAGAAGGGAACTTCAAAATTGCAGAAAAGAAGATACAAGCATGAAAGATTACTTGGGTAAAATTAAAAACATATGCGATAAATTAAATGTTGTTGGACATAAAATCAATAATAATGAGCAAATAATTTTTATTACCGGAGGGCTAGACGAAGAATATGAGTTGTTAGTAACTGTTCTTGCTACACAACAGACGTTACCTAATCTACAATTCGTATAATTTTCTATTCTCGCTCATGAAGGAAGGATTGATCAAAGGAAAACAACATAGGGTGAGTTTTCTGCTAATTACGTTGTAACTAAAAATAGGAAAACACAGGCAAGCAACAATAATATCAATGCAAACAGACAAGACAACCGGTATTCAAGGGGATTCCAACCACAAAGGGGAGGCTTTTAGCCATAAAGAGGTCAAGCTTGTGGCAGATGGAATAATAACAACCAGGTAAAATGCCAAATGTGTCAAAAGTTTGGTCACATGACGAACAAATGCTATTTCAGGTATAATACTGACAATGGGCAACAGTATAATCAAAACAATTCAACACAGAAGGCACCCTAAGCCAACATGGCTATGATGAACTCAAATAAATTGTTATTGCGGAGCTCGACTAGTCATCGACTAGTCAATTAGTCGACATTGGTGTATTGACTGGAAGAGTCGACTTGCCATTAATCGAGCTCGAACCCTAAATCACGAAGTCGAAGTTGAGCTACTAATTGCCATTCTAGAGTCGAAGGCAAAATCACAAAGTCAAAATTACGAAGCCAAAATCACGAAGTCGAAGCCCTAAATCATGAAGCAACAATGATTTTGGAGTTCGACTAGTTAATTGCAATCATGATTATCTATATTCGCGTGTTAAATGACTGCAATTATGTATTAATATATACGCATTTATTTATTTATTTATTGACTAGTCTATGACTAGTCGACTAGTTAGACCTCTATCGACTCGACTCGACTCGACTTGCCGCTGTAATAATCTTGGAGGTAATACTGCGAATAATAGTCAGAATACAAGTAATGATGATGCAGGTAAAAAAGAAGATAGCAGTTCTGAAGAATGGTACCTAGATTCTGGTACCACTCATCATATAACAAGTAATCTCCAAAATCTTAAATTGGGAGCAGAAACTACTCAGTTATTGAAACACCCCACCCTCCATTAAGGTCACTCACAAAGGGAGTGCCTTAACTTTGGTGGAGGTTTGTAAGTAAAAGTCACAAATAAAACACAAGACAGATATAAACACATGTATATAAGCAGCGAAAAACAACAGACTTTTTATTTCATAAATATGTGTTCATACAAAACATTTCCATAACTGTCACATAATAACTTCCAAAACATTACATCATCATTTCTGTCTTGGTTATTGAATAAAGAAGCATTAAAACATAATTAAAATTGCATAAATCCCCATAGAATGTGTCCAACAGCCATAGCCAAGGAAAGAGAGTCCAAACCATACATCTACTATCTTGAAGCTTGCAAAGAGTCTGACTAAGCTGGGTTGTTTCCTCCCTGTGGACCGCGGGGGGGGGGGGGGGGGGGGACGGAAGAAAAGAAGACGAAAGAAAATAGGGTTAGACATAAAGCCTGGTAAGTCTAGTGACTCTTCAGTATGTGAATAAGAAAAAGGGCATGATAGGTATAAACTAGAAATAGGGAAGTATCATAAACTAAGATAAAGCAGTTTGAATCGAATATACTATCGCACCCCACACAATATCTCTGCACCCACTTGCATTGTCTCAACTGGCACCCCATGATCGGGGTGAAGTGATTCCCTTTCTAAAGATCGGCTCCTATTCGCATAATCATCTGTGTCTTATGGCCCCCAAAGATTGTAGATACCTATGCTAGTCCCACCATGGGGTGTATCAAGTCCTATGGTGGTGGCCCAACACAATCCTTAGAATGCATAGATTATACTACTGGTGCCCTCAGTGCCCTGTTTGTCTGCTCCGAAGTGTGTGCACGCCCGCACTCCGTTAGAACCCACACTGTTGCACCCACCGCCGTCGTTTTGACCGCTTACAATCAGCCCAGTAAACGTTCCCCACCCTGCCTAGTTTCAGGGTACCATGATACCTAATTGGGTTACTGCTGAAATGGGTCCCCACTACTAGGGTTTTCTAGTCAAACATGTTAAGTGGTTAAGTGTCTGTATTTACCTAACCCCACCCATCAGTTTAATTTAACATGTTGAATTAGTTATGTGTTTTGGTTAACTTAACCCTACCATCCTGACTTGTCTGTCCTTAGCTTTTTAAAGCACCGACCACTCACATTAGACATGTATTGTTACGGTTACTGGATGTGCCGGTCGGTTCCGGGCAAATTTACACCGTAACTCAGTCTAACCTCGGGTCCTTATTGGGCTCAATGCTTAACCACCCACATTGGATAGTTATTGTTGTGACTACTGGACAGCCGGGCGGGTCCGGGCAGGTTTACATCACAACTCAATCCAACCTCGTGTTAAGCATACTCGTATTTTCTAAATTTACATATTTGTATTTATTACTTGTTATATGTAAATTTGCTAACAATTAAATGTTATGGCCCACTTTCCAAGTTTAACATTTTTGGTATAAGAGATTATACCATTCAAGTGCCACCAATTTTGGCATGTGACAAACATGCCAATTTCATATATTTTCACCAATTTATGTCAAGTTTCCTATAATTACCAATTTATCCCAACGTTACCCCGTCTAAATATTAGGCTAACAATCTTAGCCTAATTTTCGTTCGCATGGTTTCTAACATATAATATTAGGCTAAAAACTTAGCCTAATTTAGCGTACAAAAAATTGGCATTCATTAACATAAACATGACATAGGTGTAAACTTGGCATTATCGACATAGTCAAAATGAACATCATAGGTGTGAACTTGCAAAATAGTCAACATGAATATCATAGGTGTGAACTTGCAACATCAACTTACATACATGTGAACTATGCATTGAAATAGGGATCTAACCAAATAGGTGTCACATGAATTAACATATGATTTAGACAACATAAGCCTAAACATGTTTAGATCTAGGCATAATCATCAAACATCACTAGCATATGACAAGAATATGACATGTCCATCAAGTATGTATAATTTCATCGCATGTGTGAACTAGATTCAATCATGTTTACTACTATAACATGAAACTTGTATTAAAAATGGATCTTGGCATGGATCCAATTATGGACTTTGCAACTTTTGTATAAATATATGAGCATGTATATGAACATAATTATTTAGGCATAAAGGTTCTATTGTACATCATATAACTTGTCATAATCACCTAAGCATAGGGGTGTAGATATGAACCAAATAACTTGTATGTGAATTTGAATAGATCCAACATCAACTAGATTAATCCACAAACATTCTAATGGATCCAACATCAAGTCAATTATACCACAAACATCACAATACCACAATCATTACAACACATAGATATGAATTAACATCGTCGTTATACAATAACACAATTCCATTTCCATTTTACATCGAATCAAATCCTAACTTTTATTCACATCAGAAAAATCACTGTACTTACAACAAATGATGGTCTTGTTTTCTGATTTCTGATTTCTGAATTTGAATTTCTTTCCTTTGGGTAGACAAACGTTGTTTGATTCTTGTTTTACTTTAGTTTTGGCTCGTCTCAAAGCTTTTCTACAAGTGGAGGCTCCTTTCAGTTTTCTCCCGACAGCATGGCGGCTCCATCTCTAATTTTTTTATGTGAATTTAGGTGGGAGACTTAAGTTGTTTATATAGAATTTCAGATTGATTTGAGACGTTAGATGATCATAGATGAATCTAGACCATTCACTTCGAGAGGAGCCAAGCAGAATGTGACAAATCAGCCCTAGTGACACAGCCAAGCTCAGAAATTCGACCAGAGACCGACCAGGCCAGCCAGGGCCAAACTAGGTCGACTGGGCAGGTCGACCCCCAGGTCGACCCTATGGTCGACCCTAGGTCGACCTGGTGCCTGGGCGGGAATTTTCCTGCCCAGCCCAGTTTGGGTATGTTTTTCGAATTTTTAACTTCTTTTGAACTGTTTGAATTTTAAATTGAATTCTGAAACTTCCGGAGGTCATAACTCCTTCATACGGAGTTCGATTCCAGCAAACTCGGACTCTATCTCAAGAAGAATTCCGAGATGAACGCAATGACATAACCCATTTCCCTTAATTCTTTCATTTAGAATTAATTATACTTTAATTTGTTAATTTACAGATAACAGAAAATTCGGGGTGTTACAGGTATGAAAAGTTTACATATGGGGGATGGTAAAACTGCATGTATAACACACATTGGCAAGCGTTCTATCCTAGGAAAAAGTCAATTTAATTTAAACACAATGCTTAAAGTACCTTCTATTAATAAAAACTTGTTAAGTGTATCAAAATGGGCCAATGGCAATCACATATTTTTTGAATTTCGCCCCGAATTCTGTGCAGTTAAGGATTTACTAAGTCACGAAATATTACTACATGGTAATCTACATGATGGGCTTTACAAATTTGACACCTTGAAGATCGGAAACTCTACTGGCAAAATATGGTGTAACAATGTATAAACTAGTAATAATGATTATAATAGGGGTACTAATGTTAGCAGTAACAATGGATGTAACAGAGATGTAAGGCAATGTAGTATTGAATCATGGCATATGCACTATGCCATAAACGGCCTAATGCAACGCAAAAAAATTGTGGGACAGGCCCAAAAAATGTTAGCATAGGTCTTTGGCAACGCTTTTGGGGTGATGCAATTTTCACTGTTGCTTCAGACCTCAAAGGCAATATTTTGACTATCTACGGCAACACGACAAATATTGTTACAGTAGAGTCATATTTATGTCTATAGCAACATCCTTAGGTGTTTGTAGCAACATCCAAAAATATTGCTATAGATATTAATATTATTTATATATTTTGTGGGCCCCACAATGTGGGGTCCATTGGGCCCACGTCCCAAGCTAATCTCATCCCTACGGCAGCACCTTGCATGACTATTGCAACATTATTTCAGCAATGTTTATAACCCGATGGCAACACTATATTAAAACTACTGCAATGCTACGCTGAAAAGACAATAAAAGGCACAATATCACATAAATACTTGCATAATACATAGTACGCATCACAATTTGTACAATACTTATAACTTGCATGAACATTATAGTGAGCAGTACATAGTAAACATCATAATTCGCAGTACACAGTAACATCACAATTTGTCAACAACTACAATCGGATTTTCATAAAAGAGACTAAGAGCTATTGACTCTAGCTAGATTTTCATTGTCACCAGACATGGTTATGGAAATTAGTTCGTCTAGATTCAACTGTGGGTTAGCATCGCCTAATTTTTTAAGCACCCAAGCCAAATTCTCTTGTACCTTCTCATTTACCTTGGATTCTAACTGTGCTTCCATTTCTTCAACAAGCCTTTGCCTTAAGTCCTTTATATAAGCAATTGTAAGACCCTCGGCTGATTATTTTGTACACTTTGCATGCCTCCTGATAAGAAAAAGGCAACCATGTGATCTTCTAATCGAAATTACTGTTTCAACGATATTTCCTCCTTCTCCACTGGCCATTGCCTTTTGAATCAACTCCTACAAAATAAAGCCACATCAAAATTACCCTGAGTAAATGCAGAGAATGCAACAAATGCTTATGTATGGAGTTAAAGCAGCAAATGCGTACATATGGAGAGAATGCAACAAATTACCCTACAATTAATGCTTACATATGCAGCAAATATGCACAGCAAATGTAGAGAAAGCCACATTTTGGAAAACAATTTGTTTATGTGCACTTTGCATAACTTTTCTATTGGCTCTGAGCAGTTAGCAGTCGCTTCTTAATGAAATCAACTTTGTCCGAAGCTTCTCGAATCATGTCGGGACCCAATGCTAGTCTATTGCCTTGTTCTACCCAACATGCGGGGGATCTACAAGGCCTGCCATACAATGCTTCGAATGACGACATTTGCAAAATTGTTTGGTAACTGTTATTGTAAGACAACTCAACCAAATGCAAGTGGTCTTCCCATGATCCGCCGAAATCAAGAATACCTACCCGCAACAAGTCTTCTAATAAGGTTCACCCTTTCAGTTTGGCCATCTGTTTGAGGATGATAAGCGGTGCTCAGATTTGACTTTGTTCCCAGCTCCTCATGGAATGCTTCCCAGAATTTACTAGCAAATATCGAATCACGATCACTAACAATTCTACTAGGAACTCCATGTAGTCTAACGATTTCTTTGAAATAAATTTTTACTGGACTTTGAGCTATTCTAGTTGATCTGACATAAATAAAATGGGCAGACTTCATGAAATGATCTACGATCACCCAAATACTATCATTGCTTTTTCTAGTTCGGGGCAAACTGTCAATAAAATCCATGGAAATTTGATCCCACTTCCAACTTGGAACCTCTAGTGGTTGTAACAATCCGGCAGGTTTCTGCTGATCACTTTTGACTTGTTGGCAAGTAGAACACCTGCTGACATAAATGGAAATGTCTCTTTTTATAGATTTCCGCCAGAACGTAAACTTGAGATCATGATACATCTTGCTCAACTCTGGATGAATACAAATCTTGGATTTATGACATTCAACCATTACTTCTCTTCTGAGCTCAGGGATATTCGGGACACAAATTCGATCTTTTAACCTCAGAACTCCCTTGTTATCAATTTGGAAACTGGAGGGTTCACCTTCCCAAACTCTTTTACTAATTCTCTGAATAAATTCATCATCCTTCTGAAGAGCAGAGATTTTGTCAATCAATGAAGGTGTAACGATAAGATTGGCGATGATAAGATTGGCGACGACCGCATTCTTCCAGCTGAGCGCATCGGCTACAACATTGGCTTTTCCTGGAGTATACAAGATGTCCATATCATAGGCCGCAAGAAATTCTAACCAACGTTGCTGCCTCAAATTCAAGTCCCTTTGGGTGAACAGATACTTCAAGGATTTATGATCTATATATAATTCGAACTTCTCACCCAAAAGATAGTGCCTCCGTATCTTTAAAGCAAACACGATGGCCATCAACTCAAGATCATGAGTAGATGCGGCTTCAACTGATGTCTAGCATAAGCAATTACTTTGCCTCTTTGCATTAACACCGCACCAAGACCTTCAATAGAAGCATAAGTATAGAGTGTTAATCTTGATTGCCATCAATAATGGTCAACACTGAAGCAGTAGTCAACCTTAGTTTCAGCTCTTGGAAAGCTGCCTCACATTCAGGTATCCAATTAAACTTTGTATGCTTCTTGGTATGTTTCGTCAATGGACAAGATAGTTTCAAAAATCTTTAATGAATTTCCGATAATAGCCAGCAAATCCTAGGAAACTTCTGACTTCTGTAGGAGTGCTAGGCTGCTTCCAATCTTGAATGGCGGTGATCTTACTTGGATCCACCGAAATTCCTTTCTTTGATACTACATGACCGAGGAACTTCACTTCTTCTTGCCAGAATATGCATTTAGAAAATTTGGCTTTTACAACATTCTTTCTCAGAATTTCCAAAACTTGTTCCAAATGTTTCTCATGCTTGACAATTGACTTAGAGAAGATTAAGATGTCATCAATGAAGACCAGCACAAATTTATTTAGGTCATTACGGAATACTCTGTTCATCAAATCGACAAAATAAGCAGGAGCGTTACATAAACCGAACGGCAGTACTAGCCACTCATAAAATATATCTGGAACTCTGGAAGCTGTCAAAGAACACATTCTTCAGTAATCCGCAGTTGGTGAAAACTTGTTGCTAGGTCCATTTTATAAAACACTTTTGCTCCATTCAAATGATCCAATAAAACATTTTTACAGGGCAATGAATATTTATTCTTGAGTGTCTGCTTATTTAAATCTCGGTAATCCACACACAGTCTGAGAGTACGGTCTGACTTTGGAACAAACACTACTGTTGCTCCCCAATTCGAAAAGCTAGGCCTAATCAGACCCTTCCATAAATGTTGTTTAGTTTGATTGCCCAATTCTTCTTTTTCTTTCTATGTTATTCTCCGAATAGGATGCACCACTGCCTTGCATTCAGAACTAGATCGATTTTGAAGTCAATTTCTCTCCGCGAAGGTAAGCTATCGATTTTTTCAAACACATCTGCATAATTCTTGATGACGGATATATCTTCAATAGCAGCAGGAGAAACATCACGAGCAGACCAAAATTCTTTTCTATCTGAATTCGGACCTATGCATGGTTTCGTTATAAATTTTTTATACTTAGTCTTTGCCTTAACGATTCTTTCTGCACAATTAACCTTGGCTTCATATTTGGTTAACCAATCCAACCCAAGTATAATATCGAACGCAGTGAGATCCATAACAATCAAATCGAATGAAAAACAATAATAAGAATAAGATATGGGCACCCTGCAATATAAACTGAGAACAAGGGAACCTCCTATCGGATTGTGAATCCTAATCGATTCCTTCAGATTCCTCAATTTCAAATTCGATTTCTTAACCATATTACTCAAAATAAAACTTTGTGACACACCTGTGACAAACAATACTTTAATCGGGATATTGTTGACAGTTAGAGTGCCTTCCAAAACATCTGGTCTTTCCCTGCTAGTCGAGGGTGCTGGAGCTTCTGACACTTTATTGACTTGAGCCACTTTGGTCGCTTTCAAAAGCCAGCAATCTTGCTTTACATGTCTACGCTTATGGCAAAGATTGCATTTTCTAGTCTCTTGAGACTTCTTATTGGATTTAGATCCATCATTCTTTCGTTTCTTCGAAGATTTACAATTTATCAACAAATGTCCTTGCCTATTGCAGTTAGAGCATATGGCAGTCGTTAACGGTTCTTTCTTAGATCTAACCCTTTTCTTATCATCTTTATGCTTCTTACTGACCTTAGGCTTCGTACTTGCCTCCGGGCTATCAGTTTCAAACTTCCTTTTGCTGCTAGAACTGCTTTCCTCTTCATCTTCCGAACCATGTTGCTCATCAGTATACTTATAGCGATAAGCCATTTGTATCATCTCAGAAAATGGAAGATTTACATGAGCAAGTACTCTACCATCATATTTCTTTTGAAGTCCATGTATATATCTTAGATTCTTCCTTATAGGATCCTCAATTAGCTTCGGGGCAAAACGAGAAAGTTCATTGAATTTCTTCTGATACTCCTGGATGGTCATATCTCCTTGTTTCAGATTATAAAACTCATCATATAACCGCTCAGTTGCTTCTGGAGGAATGAATTTTTCTGTGAACATTTCTTTAAATCTATATCTGGTAATACTACCTTCTGTATTTTCTTCAGTAACAGTTTCCCACCAGATTAAAGCTTCGCCTTTAAGTGCCCAAGATGCTACTAGTCTCTTCTGATCATCTCTCAGCTTTAAGCCTTCAAAAATTCTCTTAGAAGAACGCATCCATGCTTGTGCTTCAATAACGGACTCTTTGCCCGAGAATGGTACTCCTCGCAGATTTCGATACCTCTTTACTATAGCTTCTAGATCCGGTTCTGGTTGTCGAAGCATGACTGGCTCATTAGATTGCTGAACTATAAAACTACTTCTTCTGTTTCTTCCACTCATTTTTTTCTATGTCTACAAATAGCAGATAAAGAGTCAGGCCAATAGAAAAGATATTATAAAGTATAGAGATATATATTTAAGTGTAAATGAATCTGTGGAGGTGTATTTTATTCTGCTATACTCATTCTAAGATATTACTGATCCTATCTATAATGAGTTATTCGCCTTAGAATACTACTGATTCTATTTATGTTGAGTTTGTTAATATGTTATATTCCTGGGGATAAGTTATAACCATTAGCTCTGATACCAACTGTGACGACCCCAAACTCCCGCCGTACGAAAGCAAGGATAATCACTGGAATATAACACACATAAAATAATAGTGGAACAGAAATATAGAATTACAGCAGAACAGAAATATTAGACCTCTTCATCGGTCCTACCTTTTACATATTTTCATATAGTATATATATATATATATACACACTAGACCTCTCACATTAAGTCTACAGTTTTCGATGCTGGATTTGCCGGGTGGGTCCGGGCAGTCTTCTACCAGAAGTTGACTTAACCTCGTGTCTTAGCACAACTACTTGTTTTATTTATACACTTAGACTCCTCACATTAGGTTCAACATTAGTGGCTGCTGGATATGTCGGTCGGGTCCGGGCAGACTTCCACCACTAATGCAACCTAACCTCGTGCCTAGGTGCGGTTCAGTTTTAGGCATATTTATTTTTCTTAGAATTTTATATACATATTATGCCTAACATTTATCGCATGTTTTATCCAACACATAATTTCTTTTAAGGTTACATCAACCCAATATGTCTTAATCTTCCCAATCTACCTTTACCCATGTACATATAATTCAAGCCTATAATTTTAGGTCCACAATAAATAGCTTCTTTCCATATCCCCTTATTCATTACCCAAGCATATCTAATATTTCTAATTTAATTGCATATATTTCCATTAATGTTCCAAATTAATATCTGTAATTATGTGCCAATTACCCAAAAATTCCCAATTTCAAGTTATACCCAAAGTTCATCATAAGTTATGCTACAATTACCCATCATAGATTATACTCAAATTAACTAAACATTTTCCCCACTATTTCAATGTTGTTTATATGCATGCTTTTTCACGAGATTTGGACTAGGCTCGAATGTAGCCTAGTCTTAAAAATAAAAGGAAAGGGGAAGAAGAACAGAATAGACATAAAATAAAGGCTATATTATTTCATTAAATTGAACATTTTAATCAGGGAATTGCTAAACGATATGCATACTATTATTCATAAAATGTATTTTAAATCCACTCACCTTTCATGCTTTCCCCAAATTTTGGATCTGATCCGTTCTACCATCCATGGTTTTCCTTTCCTCTTTTAATTCGATTTACAACCTTGCTTTGAATAATCTTTTATTAACATTGATCTTCTCCATAATTTTCCTGGACAAATATTTTAATTTCAGAATAGATTTTAGAAGAGAGAGAGAGAGGAAGCCATGGCAAAGCTCCAGCGTAGCCATCAAATTGTGAGGTTTAAGGGTTTATTTATAGGAGTGGTAGCAAGCTATGGGCCTTTAGATCTAATTTAAAACTCCATCAGAACTATCCATGTCATCCAACCAATAGGAAATTGCCATGTCGCAGCGTCCACCAACCAAAACAGTCCACGTGTGCAGTATGACACGCAGGGGTGTCGACACTCCCGCTTAGGTGTCGTCCTCCCCATATATATATATATATATATATATATATATATATACTTATTTATTTATTTGAAATTTGATTTATTTATTCGTGTATAAATCAAATTTCAATAATCCTTTCTTTGCTTGCTTCTTTGTTCGCGCGCAACCGCTATTTTGAATTATGTTCATATGTATTCAACTCTTGTGCGTATGCTAATCTTTTATATGCGAACAATTTTCAAATTTCAAACCAATTAATATATATTTTTTCTCTTTTGAAACATTCTCTCAATTAAACCCCCTTTTAACCCTTTTCATACTAAGCCACTTTTAACCGCTTTCACACTAAGCCAATTTTTAGCCATTCCGTTTAAAAAAACATATGGCACTGGTGGAAATTGAACTCTTAACCTCTTATATACAAGTCACATGTTCTGACCAACTGAGCTACTAAGTCTTTTGTTAACAAGAATTATGACAATACTAGATATTATCCTTTTTCTCATTCCTCTTTTTCATGTTTTGTTACATTATTTAAATTAAAGATAACTCTTTCATTTTAAATCGGTTTTCTACAAACGATAGGTCTAAATTGACCAGAAAATCGCCACGAACGCAATGACGCTAATTTCGTGACCAAATTCTGAAAGCTTTTCAAATTTTCCTTTTTATTTATTTTTAAATGTTCGCATGCAATTTTAATTGCATTTAATTGCATTTTTTTCTCATTTCATATATTGCATGTAATTTCTTTTATTAATCTTTTTCTTCATTTCACCGCACGAACTCATTACACGCAATTATATTCATTATTTAATTTTTCTCTTAAATATATCTATGCATACAATATATATATATACACATATTTCCACATTTTTAATTTTATTAAAAATGCGGGGTGTTACATTCTGCCACCCTTAAGAAATTTCATCCCCGAAATTTGATAGGGATCAAATAGCTAATCCCTCACATAATATACATCCATCATATGTGCATCCAATTTTTACAAACATTGTGCACATGTGCAAAGTGAAATACATCATAGTAACGTATGTATGCCTAATTGGTACCGCCTATATGTATGCAAACTTTTAAAATCTCTTTTAAAACATGATGCTCACATTCTAAATATACTTGCAGTTCTATATGAATGCAATATTTTTGAAAAATCAAAACATTTTTCATCCAAATTTTCCCACACTCTTACAGAGTAAGAGCATAGTTCATCCAATTGTTGCATCCAAAACCCTACCAATCATCATTAAATTTCAAAATTTAGAGAAACTTAATTTTCTAAATTCGATTTCTTATGTTACAAAAAGTTATAAAACGGAAAAATTCACATCTTCCGTTTTTTCTTTTAGTACCTTTTCTAATTGTATTTGGATTTTACGTAACTACTCTATAAAGATTTCCTATTTTCCTATCCAAGCACAACCCACATAAGAAAATTTTCTTTTCTTTTCCACCTTATCTTGGAAAATTTTCCATTTTTATCCATCTTTTCTTAAGATTTTCATTTTCTTTTCCTGTCACCTTTGTTGCTTCACTGAATTTATTGTTTTCTTTTTTTTTAGTTAGGCTATTTTATTTCTTAGCTTATTTGACTTAATCTAATTACTTAAATTTATTTTTCAAATAAGCTTTTCTGTCTTCAACGCAAACAACATCCTACACAACTACTACTACGGGCCAAGAATCTTAGGACTATGTCACTTCCGACAACCACAATTCCAAACAACATAATCTACACTTTTACTTTCCCTTAACCACCTAGTAGTCACTATTAGTCCTTGCTGTGTATTACTAGCCTATACTTTTTTTCAAGCAACAATCCTAGGCTTCACAATGCTTATGCATTCTACAGGAATTTTCTGCTATTCCTAGATAGTCCTTGCTATTTACTTCATAGCCTCAAATTTTTCTCGCTCTTTCTATGCACTAATCCTTACCTACTCCATTCTTTTTAAAACATGGTTTGGCTTTTTTTCCTTTTCATTTCATTTTCCTTCCAAAAATTAAAAGTGGTAAAAACTTTATTTTCTTTACCAAAACTCACTTTTGCCAAACAATAAAAACATGTCACAACAAAAACACAAAACATTTTTTTTAAATCACAAAACTGGAGTAGATAAGAACAAATATTGGGTTACATTGTTTCTACCTACAATGTTAATTTTGGTTGCTTTCTACAAGGTATAAAAATCTACTCTATTCTTACTCTCTATAACTTTTTTTGTCCACCCAACAAAATTTCTTTTTAAAACAAAAGATTATTAATTTACAAAGTATACCCCACTTTACTTTAAAACCCAATATGCATTTTTACAAATATGTTTCTAACATATCTCTTTCAAACATCAAAAATACTTTCAAGATAAAAACTTGAAAACACCATAGACTCCTTTGTCAAAACTTTTACAATTTCAAAAAGTTAATCATTGGGTTAGACTCAAAGTGTGTCTCCAACTCAACTAAGGCTTTCCTAGACACTTTCCCAAAGTCAATTCTCTCAACTATATATATTCCTAATCCATTTTCCACTTTTTAACCTTTTTCTAATTTATAAGGTTTCACTTTTAAACCCACTAATCTGAAATAATAACATTTCATTTTCTATTATATGGGATACATCTTTATCTAATATCAAACATTTTGTACACTTTCCACCCAACTTACCTTTGGGCCTCGAATTTCCATGTTCATTTCTTTAGTGTACAAAGTTGATATCCCAACTCTCTCCATATTTTACTCTTTCTACTTAGTGGGCTCCTTTATGGATCTAGGTTTATATATAATATAATTATATTTTTGAAAATACAAATACACTCACTCATTATCTATATAGGAATCCTAAACCGAAGTTTTGATATCAAGTGCGACAATCCGCGTTCTGATGGACCGATTTTTTTTTAAAAACCCAATCCATCGAAACCCGAGTTGGTTTGCCCTGGTATCCTGCAGAAAAGACAAAGATATGAAATATATCAGAGCTCAGATAAACATCTCACAGTGGAAGGGATAAAATATAATATAATCAAACATAGCCTTACCGTAGTAAGAATACTGCCTGACCATTATCCAAATCTATAACATCTCTGTCGTAAACCTAACCAGCGAATGTTATGAGGAGGGGGTCAGAGCATAAGTTCTGTGTGACTGAATTTAAACTACACATCTTGGATAATCCAACATATACCGTTCAGTTACATTTTCTTATTTATTAGGTTAATTGTGTTAACATCACTCAAGGCTTACAAACACGTCGTACCCATCTACTCCCTAGTAGATTAACCTAATATAGTGTATATGTAGCTACCCCCAAATTAAGGTACACCCCATGGTACCCCACTCGCACTGCCTTCACTGTATCATCGAAGGAATATACGCAGTCCCTCAACCTACATCCGAGTGACGTACGGATCTCTGTATGTAACGACGCTATGTCTACATGGAACCACTATAACTATATTACGTAAGCGTAATGACTGCCATCATCGAAAAATGCCCTCTAGTCTATGATACACCACCCAGAGCAGACATGTGTGTACCTAAACATTCCCACGTACGTATCGCCAAACGTATTCAATGCCTAACCTGCACACCTATCATGTGTGCGGGCTCGAGTTTCGTGGTAGGGCTATACATGGAACTCGGTAGGGATCTTTCCTTATATTTGTGCGGGCCCGCCTTTAAGAGCCTCTCACATAAATATCCCTAGGGTATGTTTTTCTATGGTGGTTATTGCCCTACCTCGGCCCCTCCCTTAACTAGTAACGACTACCAGAGCTAAGCGACAAGCCCCTAAGCAAACATTCTAAATATCCATGTGACGTCTCCCCTCAACCACCGTCCCACGATAGCGAATGGTTAATGGTTATCTTGGGTCTAACTCTAGTCTTTCCGCATCTTACTGGCTGCCGATGACAGGCACTCGATGACCTACTATCCTTGTTGGTCCTGACCCTCCACCTCCTTTGAGGAAGCTGCTAAATCACCCTTAATGTCACCACGTCACAACATTCTGACTACCCCCTACTTGTGCAGTTAAGTCCCACCCACCTGATAGTTACGCATAGACCCAACCTCTGTGAGCATAGTCCAAAACTACACCACCACAGGGGACTACCAGGAGCACCTTTAACGTCTTAGGAAGCCTGCATGCTTCCCTTTCCAGTCTGTCGGTGATACCATAATAATCAGATTAACGTGCGCTTCCCTTGTGCCTTATGACACCGTGATGATCTACCTCATTGGGTTACTCATCCTATAACATACAGATTGTTCTAAGTGCCTCAGTTTAATATGTCATTAGACCCTACGTCTAATCGCGCTTACTCCACCTTGTCAGTTTTCTTATTAACTTGGTTATTCTCATTCATAATGACTTCCTTTTCAAGTTTACCAAGTTACCCTTGCTTATTAATTCCATTTATAGCTTGATCCATTTAACTTCATTTATAAGCCTATAACATGTTACTCTCATAATCTATTCATTATCCCATCTTACTATAACATGTTCTATTTAATTTACATTTAAGTACATCTTAATTCTTATATACCTTGGTAAGAGGACAACTCCCTAAGTATCAACCCCGAAGACCAAAATCAACATCAGACTGACACCTAGAGAATCACTCAACTCAACCAATCTCCTGTTAGGTCCTAATGCATTTCCATTCATACAACTTATGTTATCTTCATTCATGAATTTATTCTTGTCCTTACAGATTACGACTACAACAAAAAACTCTTTTTGCAACAGGCAATATCTGTTGTAGTAGACCAATTGCAACAGCCCTGCGCCTGTTGGTGTAGCCGAAGTTGCAAAAAGTCCGTATCATTTTCCGCCTGTTGCAATAAGATGTTGCAGTATACTTTTTTGCAATAGGTTGTTGCCGTTGCAACAAATTCTTTTGCAATAGTATATGCCTGTTGCAATAGATTCATAAATCTATAAGAAAATATTACATCTTATAAATATTATATATTAAATGTATCCGTTTTAGTAATAGTGTATATCACAGAATGAAATAAACAAATAAAAATTTTATTTTAACAAAGTTTTAATAATATAAACAATTACAACAAAAATTTCTACAATTTTTTCATACGCCATTCATGTATAACACTTTCTTCTCTCACACAACACATTTTTTTGAATAGAGTATTTTCTACTCATATTTCTACTCTATCATACATATACTATAACAAAAGAATAAATATCATCAGTCCACTAGAACAAATCTGCAATTCATGCTCCAAGTTTGTTGTCAATCATGAACATGCACATGCCTATCCAGGAATATGTATGTCATCCCAGCGAACTCTACATTATTCAAAAACCTAGAATTGACGTGCAATAATAAAACATATATGAAATAAATATTTAAATTGAAATGTGAAGAATTCTAGCGTGTTAAGCAACTTACTTTATTAGAAATATGTAATGGAAAAGAAAGCTTATCAAGCGAAGAGTCCCAAAAAAGCTGCTTCTCAGTGACCTGATACAAGTGAAATCATTGAATAAAAATAATATAATAGGAGTATTTATGTCATGTGTTAAATGAGAGTATGCAGTAAGTTGTATTAGTTGCCTATGATATCTTTAAAGATAATTTTTTTAATGCTTAAGAAAATTGGTATATTAAAGGCATGTGCCTCTTTTCCATTTCTTGTTTTATTTTTTGCTAGTGGAATGATTACTAGAAAATCCTAGCTTATATAGATAAATGTAAATATTATCAAGATGCAAGGTAATAATATGTACTTACTATAGTAAATTCAGGAAGAAAAATAAGAATCTCCAAGTGAGTATTCTGATGTGAACTCTAAGTGTACAATCCCAAACTGAAAATGTACAACTTTTCAAATTATTGTTACCTGGGTTAAGTTTCTTTGCAGTTCCTCCAACTTCTTTTGAAGAGCTTGATTAACATCCCTCTCCAATAGATGCCTTTCTTCTTGCTCTGACATATGTAATAATGCAACAAACTGGGATTTAAAACTTACTGTAAATCTTCCCTATACATATGTTGACTTGTGCCATTGTGGCCGATGTGCATTGGAGTTGAAATAAAAGAAGGTGAATATGTTCAGTAAAATGGGACCTTTTCTTGCAAAGCTTGGGCAAAAGTATCTGATGCACCATTTTTGTTTTTGTTATCAGCACTTGTTGTAGCGGAAAGTGTATTCTGCACCAACGCAAATAATATAACCTTCATTTAACTTTGATTCTTCTGGAAAAAAAAAATATTAAAAAATATAACCTTCATTTGATTATTAACTATATCTTCTGCATTATAATCCATCTCTAAATATGTTTCAGTTACAAGCACTATACTGTTTGAACAATTTATGCAATTTTTATTTTTATTTTCCAGTTCACCGAATCAACCGCTGGCGTGATAAAGTCAACAATTGAGTTACAAAATCATTTAATTACAATAGCATGGCCAATTGAAAATAACAACCTTATACTAACACATATCATGGGTTATGATACTTACATGTTAACTCATAGCTAACTACTATTTATAAAGCTAGATGTCCTACTACCAGGACTACCAATTTGTCTTTTTATGCCTACTGTACCCACTGTTTCAGATCTCGCAAATATCGCTCGAGATCTCCTCCGAGATCTCGTTTTGGGCTCCTTCCGAAACGAAACAGCAAATATCACTCTAAATCTCTTTTCGAATATATCGCCCGAGATATTGCAATATCGAACGATATATCGACCGAGATGAAATAGTGGAATATCATCCGAGATCTTAGTTTTTTTGGTTAAAATTTAAATTTGTGCTTGAACTAGAACTATAATTAAAAAAGTCAAATCTAGCCATAACAATCTTTTGTTATTTTATATTTTGCATGTTAAATGACTATATTGTATGTTCGTATATGTTTTACAATGCTTATGGTTTTCATATTCGTCTTTTTACATACATGTTACTGATGAAATTATGTATTTTATGGTCTATTTATGCTAAATATTTTAATGTTTTAGATCCTTTTAATGTTTATTGTCTAACAATATTTCTGTTTTAAGCATATTACGATTTAGAGTATGGATGATCTTTCACAAAATAAAGAATAATAAAGTTATTTTGCATTTTAGGTTTAAGTTACTATGTTTTTAATAGCATTCATAAAAATCAATTTATTAAAATATCATTTTTAACATATCATGTACCCCGAGATTGTTCGATATGAACTTTCAAACCCGAGATGAAAATCCGAGACGAACTCCCGAGTTAGACTCATCTCGTCCGAGATCTCCTCCGATACGAGACCGAGTCTATAATATCCCCGAGACGAAACGCGACCGATACCCGAGATTTAAAACCTTTACTGTACCAGACTGAGCATCACATATGGCTATAACTACTTAACTAAACCAAGCATTCATGTACCTCTGATTGCTTTTGCTGAGCATGTCCAAAAGAAGTTATGCATGACAATAATTTGGGCATCATACAGCACATATAACTACGTTATGTGTTACTAAAAAACACACCACATTTACCAAACAAAACAAACAAATCAAATTCTCACAAATGCCTACGGGCCTTAATCTAGTAAAACAAATAAACAACGACCAGTACCAATGATCATGTTAGCTGAAACCGAACCCAAACAACGACGTTGACCTAAACTTTGACCATCCCTAGCTCACACCTTCGACCATCTGCTCCAAAACCAACCTCACCGCCGACAAAACCAGGTCACCGTCTACCAAAAAAAATTTGAACCCGATGAATTTCTTAAACGATTGCTCACATCATCTCTCAGATCTGGAAATTGGAGTCCGACTTATGAATCAGGAGCGATTCTTTCTACTGGCTTTCCAATTGAGTTTCTCTAAAGAGCTGAGTTGAATAAAGATTTTCGGGTTCGCCATACTGAGATTGGAATTAAAAATGGTTGGGTTCTTGGAAAATGGAGAACTGAGCGGTGAGGAAAGTAAGACAGGAAGTGAATCGGGTTTTGATTTTGGGGCTTTCTAGAGATAAGGGTTTTTGTTTTAGGTATTAGCGATGGATTTCAATTATGAAGCGGGAAATGAAAAAATGGACGCGGGATTGGTAAATCTATGGACTCGAGAAAAAAAATTGTCAATTGTGGTTCGGTTGTATGTCGGCCTGTCAAATGCACATAAACCTGATCCCTTTTATATGGAATTGTAATTATTAACAATTTTAATTTAGAAATAATTATTAACAGTTTTAAATTAACTTTTTATTATATAATGAATTGTAATTAACTAAGACTAATATTTAATAGCATAATTTAATAAATAGCTTTTGATATTTATTTAATTCTTAAGAAGCATTAATCATTATCTACTTTTAATAATTCATGATTAATCAGTAATCTTTAATAAGTAGAAGCAGTACTAATTATCGATTATAATAATTATTAAGTATAAATGACTAAAAATCAAGTATATATTATTACTTATGCATTATTATTTGAAACTATCAATAAATTAGTTAAGTATTAATAATTAATTATACAATATTATTAATTATTTAAAATAATTATTGCTTAATAATTACTAAAAATAATTATAAACTATTAAAATATTACTTATTTGTTATTAAAAATATTAGCTATAAATCATAATATATTATTAAATTAAATTAAAATTGTTAATCATTATTTATGAATTATCGATTGTAATAAATTATTAAATAATATATTTAGTATACATCATTATTTATACCTTATTACTAGAAATTATTAATTATTATTATTTAATTATCAATGATATATGTTAATTTATAATAATCAAAATTTTATTATTAATTATTAATCTTTGACATAATTACTAATAGTTATTATTTAATAGTAACTATTTAAAATTAATTATTAAAAGTTAATAATATGTTTTTTGCAACTGGCTTTACCAGTTGTAAAAAATACAATTATTACAAGTGGTGAAAACAATTGCTAAAAGATATTTATTTGCAACTAGCTTGGAAACGCAGTTGCGAATAATATGTTTGTTGCAACCGTTATGAAAACACAGTTAAGAAAAGTATGTTTTTGCAATGGGAAAAGAAGCATAGTTGCTAAAAATATGCTTTTCGCAACAGAAAGAAAAGGCTTGTTGCTATATCTCATTTATTGCAACTCCTGTAATAGGTCTGTTGCTAAATATAGTTTACTGCAACTGTCATGTGTCGCTTGTTGCAAATAGCTAGTTGCGATATGGTATTTTTCTTGTAATGTACTTAATTTACAATTAAGTACAACTTATCTTATTACATAATATTTCATTTTCCCCTATCGTTCATTATAACTTACCTTATTACATAAGTTATTTCATTTTCCCCTATCGTTCATTACAACCTACGTTATAATTCGTACTTGTCCCTAGGACAAGTCTACCTATTATATAACATTCTCATTAATGTAATTTATTTATAATAGGTTATTATCATTCCCCATTTATTCACATTTTCTTCTTTACCATTGTAATTGTCTTTCATTCAATTTCATGTATTTTCATTAATTACAATTAATGGTATTTATCGGTCCTTCCTTTTACATATTTTCATATATGTATATATATGTGTATTAGACCTCTCACATTAAGTCTACACTTGTGGATGCTGGATTTGTCGGGTGTGTCCGGGCAGTCTTCTACCACAAGTTGACTTAACCTCATGTCTTAGCACAACTACTTTTTTTATTTATACACTTAGACCCCTCACATTAGGTTCGACATTAGTGGCTACTGGATATGCCAGTCGGGTCCGGGCAGACTTCCACCACTAATGCAACCTAACCTCGTGCCTAGGCGCGGTTCAGTTTTAGGCATATTTATTTTCCTCAGAATTTTACTGTATTATTTTCTTACATATTATGCCTAACATTTATCGCATGTTTTACCCAACACATAATTTCTTTTAAGGTTACATCAACCCAAATGTCTTAATCTTCCCAATCTAGCTTAACCCATGTACATATAATTCAAGCCTATAATTTTAGGTCCATAGTAAATAGCTTCTTTCCATATCCCCTTATTCATTAACTAAGCATATCTAATTGTTCTAATTTAAATTGCACATATTTCCATTAATGTTCCAAATTAATATCTGTAATTATGTGCCAATTACCCAAAAATTCCCAATTTCAAGTTATACCCAAAATTCATCATAAGTTATGCTACAATTACCAAATCATAGATTGTACTCAAATTACCCAAACATTTTCCCTACTATTTCAATGTTGTTTATACACATGCTTTTTCATGAGATTTTGAGTAGGCTCGAAGGTTGCCTAGTCTTAAAAATAAAAGGAAAGGGGAAGAAGAATAGAATAGACATAAAATAAAGGCTATATTATTTCATTAAATTGAACATTTTAATCGGGGAATTGCTAAACGATATGCATACTATTATTCAACAAATGTATTTTAAATCCACTCACCTTTCATGCTTTCACCAAATTTTGGATCTGATCCATTCTATCATCCATGGTTTTCCTTTCCTCTTTTAATTCGATTTACAACCTTGCTTTGAATAAGCTTTTATTAACGTTGATCATCTCCATAGTTTTTCTAGACTAATATTTTAATTTCGGAATAGATTTGAGAAGAGAGAGAGAGAGAGAGAGAAGAAGCCATGGCAGAGCTCTAGCATAGCCGCCAAATTGTGAGGTTTAGGGGCTTATTTATAGTTGTGGTAGCAAGCTATGGGCCTTTATATCTAATTTAAAATTCCATCAGAGCTATCCATGTCATCCAACCAATAGGAAATGGCCATGTCGCAGCGTCCACCAACCAAAACAGTCCACGTGTGCAGTATGATGTGCAGGGATGTCAACACCCCTGCTTGGGTGTCGTCCCCCATATATATATATATACTTATTTATTTGAAATTTGATTTATTTATTCGTGTATAAATCAAATTTCAAACATCCTTTCTTTGCTTGCTTCTTTGTTTGCGCGCAACCTCTATTTTGAATTATATTCATATGTATTCAACTCTTGCGCGTATGCTAATCTTTTATATGCGAACAATTTCAAATTTCAAACCAATTAATATATATTTTTCCTCTTTTGAAACATTCTCTCAACTAAACCCCCTTGTAACCCTTTTTATGCTAAGACACTTTTTAACTGCCTTCACACTAAGCCACTTTTTAGCCATTCCCTTAAAACACATATGCACTGGTGGGAATCGAACTCTCAACCTTTTGTATACAAGTCACATGTTCTAACCAACTAAGCTACTAAGTCTTTTGTTAACAATACATATGACAATGCTAGATATTATCCTTTTTCTCATTCCTCTTTTTCATGTTTTGTTACATTATTTAAAATAAAAATATCTCTTTCATTTTAAATCGGTTTTCTATAAACCATAGGTCTAAATTAACCAAAAAATCGCCACGAATGCAGTGACGCTAATTTCGTTACCAAATTTTGGAAGCTTTTCAAATTTTCCTTTTTAGTTTTTTTAAAATGTTTGCATGCCATTTTACTTGCATTACATTGCATTTCTTCTCATTTCATATATTGCATGTAATTTCTTTTATTAATCTTTTTCTTCATTTCACCGCATGAACTTATTACATGCAATTATATTAATTATTTAATTTTTCTCTTAAATATATCTATGCATACAATAGATATACATATTTCCACATTTTTAATTTCATTAAAAATGCGGGGTGTTACAATAACTTTTTATTCCCACTATGAAATTTCAATTTTTCAGATTCGTTGGAAAGATATAATTAAATAGATTTAAATATTTCTGGTTTCACCAAATTCCTATTTATTTTGAATCCTGTACATACAGTCAAAGTTCAAATTCAAATTTTCAAATTATCGCGCTATTTCTAACTCCTTTTTAAATTAAAATAAATATATTCGTTCTAACTTCGATTTAAATAAATTTTTAATCGTTATTACTTAAAGTAAATTATTTTAACTATTCAAAATTCAATAAAATAGCCAAAATAAAATTTTTAAATTGGTTCTGATTTTCTGGGTTGTTACAATAGCTCTTCAACCCTTTCTAGGTAAGCCGCAAGACGAGGTCCTTTTTTATGGAACTCCTTCCAAACCTAACAAACAACAACTTGAGAGTCACAAAAGATGTTCAATACCACTGCTCCCAACTCCATAGCGAGTTTCAACCCGTTAATCAAGGCGATGTATTTTGAACCATTGTTAGTAGCGGCAAATTCCCATCGTAGAGCATAGCACATTGGTCGTCCTTTAGGAGTTATCAGTACAACTCTGATATAAGATCATCTATCATTCCTAGCACTGTATGTGTATTACTTTCAGTGCTAGATTCCAGCTTCTGTTCCATGGGGACATCTTCTTCATCTAACACATCCTCTTCGGGAATTGTGAATTCAGCAATGAAGTCAGCTAATGTTTGCCTCCATTTAGACTTTCTGGGGAGGAATTTGAGGTCAAATTGGCTCAGCTCTATATTCCATTTGAGCAGTCTTTCATATGCCTCAGGTCATTATAGGACCTGCCGAAGCGGCTGATCAGTGTATATAACAATCGAGCGAGCCTGAAAGTAATGGCGAAGCCTTCTGGAGGCTATTAACAAGCTGTAAGCGAGCTTTTCTATCTTTGGGTAGTTGCGTTCTGCTGCCGCCAATTTTTTCCCACATAATACATTGGCCTTTGGACTTTACCCTCTTCATGAACTTGTGCAGAACTGATTGCATGTGATGATACCGCCAAGTAAACGAATAAATCTTCATGATCCATGGGCTGTGAAAATATTGGAAGCCTCTCTAAATGACTAAGTAGGTTTTGAATGGCTTCAATACAATCTGCGATTCACTTGAAGTTGTGTTTCCCTCACTTTATCAGATCGAAAAAAGGAATATATTTGTCGGTGGCCTTGGAAATGAATTTACTCTTAGCTTCCACCTTTCCCGCTAATCTTTGAATATCTCATATTTTCTATGGCTCGCTAATGTTCTTAATCACTGCAATTTGATCAGGATTGATTTCGATTCCACGTGAGCTGACAATAAAGACAAGGAAGTTTGCGGATGGGACTCCAAAGGAACATTTCAATGGGCTGAGCTTCATCCCATAGCGCCCGAGGATGTCAAACATCAATGCTGAATCTGTCATGTGATCGGACGGTCACTTGTACTTTGCGAGCATATCATCCACATAAACTTTCATAGATTTCTCGATCTGATTATAGAACATACGATTCATAATGCACTGGTACGTTGCCCCGGCATTCTTCAGTCCAAATGGCATCACAACATAGCAATACACTATGAGGTCGATGATAAAACTGGTTTGCTCCTGATTAGGGACGTGCATAGGAATCTGGTTGTAAACCGAATATGCATCCGTGAAAGAGAGGAGTTCGTGTCTCGCTGTTGAATCCATAAGTTAACCAATCCTGGGCAGCGGAAAGCTGTCTTTTGGATATGCTTTGTTTATATCTAAAAAATCAATGCATGTGCGCCACTTCTCATTAACCTTCTTGAAAAGTACGGGGTTCGATATCCAGTCGGGACATGTAGCATCTCTAATGAATCCATTATCTCTCACTTCTTCTTTCAAGGCAGCCAGCATCTATGGGCACAATATACGCCTCTTTTGCTTTACGGGAGGAGACTTCGGGCTTATGCTTAGTGCATGACTCATAATTGATGGTGAAATTCCACACATATCGGCATGGGTCCAAGCGAATACATCCAGGTTCACCCATAGAAAATCAGTCAGCTCCCTCGTTCGGATGGATTCCAAGTGAGATCCGATCTTCAAGACCTTTGTCGGGTCGTCATCAATGATTGAAATACTTATATTAGTTTCATTAAGCGCCGCTCTTCACCATCCTGAATCACCATTGAAACGACCTGAACTTCCCTGTGATGGAAAGCCCAGATTGAATTGAGAACGAGCCACATCGGGACACAAACAGAAGAACGTTACATTGTTAATTACAACAATTCATCAGAATACAAGAATATACAGAGTATGAATCAATATTACACATCATAAAATATCAGAGATTACAGTTCATTACATAGCAGCGGAAAATAATACAAAACACAACTGAAGGAGATATACGGGTACAAAGCTTTCCGACTATCATTCCAGCTGTAAACCAGGACCCTGTCAATATAAATTTACAAAACCAAAACTACTAGCTGCCCATGTGGAAATAGGGGCACTCAGAGTTTAGGTTAAAACAATAAACTCCAGGTCAGTCATGTGAATGATGTGAGAACTAAAACAATTATTAATCTTTATTTTAAAGTTAGGTAAATCAAGGGACCATGCCATATAACACGGAATGGATTTCCTCCCAAGAATACCAGTGCATAAAACAACAGTGCAATGCTAAATAAAGAACAATGAAGCTATTATAAGACCCAGGTCCCATCACACAATGCAACATAAGCCGGAGGATAGGGTTTTACCTTATAATAGCCAAAGAATGCTTGATACGCTAAATTCCATCTTTTATTATTACTATAAGTGTATAGTGTCAAAACAATTTCAATCATAAGTATTAATCAAAGACGGAATGGGTACCATATATCATGTCGCCAATTAGGTTTACAATCAAAACCGCAAAGTCACGTATTGGAAGTTGGATTTCCATCTATGAACCAAGGCAAGGGATCGTCCTTACCGCTTCGAGACACTCTAGCCCGTGTCTCAGGAACAGAACGCATCGTCCCTTAGGAGCCACAGGGCTGGTCCACTCGATTTGGATTATAATTCCTGAACACTGTGTTTCCCCGCCCTATGGGGCGTCAATGAGTCCAATGACTCCATCGGTCCTGGATCGACCGATATAGCCGAGGCGCCACGCATTCCAACAACCACATAAGTCAAACTCGTTAGGGCGTGTAAAACCACTGACGCCACTTCTAGCAGAAGGAAACGCATGTCCTCCCTGGATCCTTCTCCCGTTTCTGGTTCACACTGGGGTGTGAGGCTCGCGAATCAACGCTATACAAAGCGAAGCCACATAGGCCATGCTTTAATCATCAACCACAAGACTTTACTTTTCAACAAAAGCCTTTATCATTTGCATCTCAGCATGCCACACAGGCAAACCACTCCATACAATCGATATCCATCAATCACACAGAATGATATCCAATGTCAGACACATAGTCCATTTACATGTTCGTTCTGGGTCTGAACGAAACCGGAGGAACCTTATTCCTCGCATATCCATTGATCTCCAAATATGCCTGGACGATCACCAACTAATTCCCTCCTCTTGTGTGTTCGGCCCAATCAAGATCATCAGTAATTATCCAAACGATGTGAATACCTCCGGTCTTCAACCACCGTCTTCATCTTCGACCAATCGTCGTATCAGATATTTAGAACAGGATAAAACCCGGTCTTTCCGAATAACTCGCGTATTTTATAAACAAGTGTTACACAAACACAATACGCCTCATTCTAATTCAGAATATTCTTTTATTCAAATATTCTTATACTTTGGGAAAGGTTCCCATTATTTTATCAAAGATAAAATTCCTCAAATTTATTCTTTAATCTTCCTTTGAATATCAATTCAAACCAAATTATGGTTTATCCAAACTAGTCGGGATTAACGAACCTTACCGAAGTAATAATTTGTTTTAATTTCCCAATACCAACCTATTCATCCCATGAAGTAAAACTGGTAATACTTCATATCTAACACCACGGTACCATTTTACGTTCAAATATAATTAAAGATTTAACTATCGCCTGGAGCAAAACTGGTGATACTCCATTCCCGATCATTTCAATCTAATTAAAGATTCATTAAAACTCCACTTGGTTTTAATCTTCCCAAAAATCACTATCAATGATTATTTAATTTGGGAAATCTATCCTGTCTTTAACTGGGTTAAAGAACCAATGTCATTTAAAACAGGGTCCATGATAAACCCAAAATCACATTCCATTTACAACGGAATCTTCATGGAAAACAAATCGATATATATATATATATAATCGATATAAACTTCCATATCCGACTAATAATATAAATGGAATAACGGCAGAGCCTTTTAAATTCCAGATATATTAGTTGTCTTCCTCCACAGAAATTCACTTCGATTATTACCAAATCGAATTCCATTCCAATTTTATTTTATTAAATTGGAAAACTTTACTTTGGATAATCTCCTTTAAATCTTATCAAAAGATTTATAAATTCCAAATCGCATTTCACTGTAAATCGGGTTAAAGAACGAATGTCGTTAAAACACAGTTCACGATAAACCAAATTCAGATTCCAATAATTATCGGGTTAAAGAACAAATGTCGTTAAAACACAGTTCACGATAAACCCAATTCACATTCCATTAAATACCATTTAATTGGTATACTTCATTAAATCTAAATAAAAAGATTTAATCTTTTTCTCAACTGGGTTTAAGAACAGTGTTAATGAAGACACCATTCACGACAAACCCAAATCCCATTTGATATTAAATACAAGGCTTTGAATAGAAAATATATCAGTATATATTCAATATCAAATTCTACGACCAACAAATATCGTATTGGAAATAATGATATAAATATATCTTTCAAATTTCCATAACAATATCTATATAATCACGAAATCCAACATCGAAATATTCCAAAGACAATTTTGATTCAAATCCATTCCAATTCAATTATTGGAAATTCTGGTTACTTTTAAAACCCTTTCAAATCCAATTTATTTATTTCAAAAATAAATGGATTATAATTCTAGTTCAAAACTAGTTCATTTCGATAAAAATCTATTTTTATCTTTTCAAATATGGAGTTTTTCATCCCAATTCTTTCCAAATCATTTCTTACGATTTTACACAAATTATTACTATTTTTAATAATTTTATCAAGGCCCGTACAGTCGATTTCCATCAACGGCCATCGCACTGCACTTACAACGACCTTTACCAAATTTGATTTAGACATAATTCCAAATCCAACTGGTTGATTTCGAATCTTTAATGTTCTTTAGAAAGCTCTTTTCGATACGAACCTAATGGTTCCAGTTTTATGAGAATCCGATGGTCGGATCTCCTGTAGTATCCATTCGAAGTCAATGGTCGAAATTCGCGAACTGCCACATCGCGGCGCGTTCTATTCAGGCCATTATATACATATAATAGATATATTATATATATTTTGTCGATTTCCTTTCAAAACATATTTTATAAATCGTTTTAAATTCGTTTTCAAAATGATTTCAACTTTATATTCTGTTTCTAATCGAAATTGAATATTCCATATCGTCGATATATAAATGATAATATTTTCGAAACACTATATTTTGAAATCAATTCCTTTTTTATATTCATTATAAAAATGAATAAAATTGATATAAATATCGTTCATGTCAAAATGGCGTCAATCTAATCGACACGGCTTTATATATTTCAATAACTTCGTTATTCCATTCAACAAATGAATATTTTCTTCAACACATGAATATATATTTTATTCTATTCTATTCAACACATGAATCGTTTCAACACATGAATATTCTCAATACATGAGTTTTCTTTTATTCAACACATGAATATATATTTTATTCAATACATGAATTTTTTTATTTTATAACATTATTTATTTTTCCAAATTGAAATGAGGCCCAATCAATTACCACTTAATGTTAATTATATGGATTCCCTACAACACATGTATATAATAGCAACGATAAATAATCAACCATCATCCAGAGTGCACCACATAACTGCATAAGCATTAAATATAAATAATTAACGCTTACACAGTCTGTCAACCAATCGATCGACATACAGCTAAATAATTGGGATTAGTGTATGCCAAATATCATCCCAACACCCGTGTGGGGTTTCAAATCAACAAACAAAGATTTTTATTTGTGCAGTTGGGCGATATGTAAAATCTATCGTCCCAATCCATATCAGTCAAATGTGTGTACATAAACAAATCGTCCGATTTGTTTATCAATATTTATTTTATATACACGTTAAAAATTATATATTTTGCCATAAAATAATTTATTCCATTCCACATCACACAATCAATATTCCCACCACAAACAACAAACAAACAAGTCGTCCATGGTCTGTGGACAACGGGTGTCGGGTGCTGCTAAGCACCGTCTACATCCTAGTATATATTTCAACTAGAAAACAAATTAAAAGTGAGGAGTTCTCACCTTGGGGATCCACTCCGTCATTCTTTATTTCAGAACGGTTTGGATTTTCTCGACATTCCAACTCAACCATTTCACGCTGTTCACAACAAAAATCACATTTTTATTCTTGTACTGTTCATATAAATTATATTTTTGATTCACTACTTATATAAAAATCATATTTTTATTATCTCTATAATATAAAAATCATATTTTTATCGCTTCTTTCCAAAAAAAATTATATTTTTCGTCGCTTAAAAATCATAACTTTTCTAATTAAAAATCAAACCTTTTCACTTATAAATTTTTTATCTTTTCCTATGATGAAAATCATGTCTTTTCTATGAACAAAATTATATTTTTATATTTCTAAAAATCATAACTTTTCTTATATAAAAATCAAAGCTTTCTTTATACCCTAACTATATAAATAAAAATCTCACCTTTATAATTTAAATCTCGCCTTTACTATAATAAAGATCTCGCCTTTATAATTATAAAAATCGCATCTTTCTTGCTATTATATATGCAAAAATCATATTTCTATCTTTTTGCTACTTCATAATAAAGATCTTATCTTTTTATTTAAGAAAATCAAACCCTTTTACCTATAAAAATCAACCAATCTTCTTTATTTATAAAAATAAAAACCGAATTTAAAACAATGTATTTAAATTAAAACTGAATTTAAAATAAAATAAAAAGGAGCTCACTGTTTTCGGTGCTAACTGCGGAGGGGGGAATCTTCGTCGGACGGAGGTGGTCAGGTGTTGTGCCAGGGTGTGGCGGCGCAGTGGAGCTCGCCTGAGCTGAGCGGTTGGCGGCTGTCGGGGACATGACAGACTAGGGTTCGCGGTGGGTTAGGAATTGGGGCGAGGGAGCATCGGACCTGAGGAGGAGGTGGGGGTCTCGCCATAGGTGCGGCGGCCAGTTGAGGGGGACCGGCGGCGCCAGCCGCGACGGCGGCCTAGAGGGAGTGGGGGGCGATCGGTTTTGGGAATTTTTTTCTTTAGTTGACTTCCAAAATGAACGAGATAACTAGGGGAAGTAATAATATATATTTATTTTATTTTCAAAAAGTAAGTTTTTCATTCGACCTCTGAATCGAGCCCAACGACTGCCGCCCCTAACCAATTACCCCCATTCTAAACACAATGGGATATGTCCCGCAAGCCAATTCGACCGTTATGATTAGTTTTCTTTTAAATCAACATTTAAATCATTATGTTGAAATTTAAACGTACATTTCAATTTACTGGGGTCACATACGGGCCCCAAAAATTCCAGAAAAATTATTTCTAGCTTCGTATTGATGATACGGTCCTAACAAAACAAATTTCGTGAAATTCTGAGACTGTTTGAAAAATTGCCATTTTCTGGTCGATCGAAATTGACTGAAACTGTTAAAACACGTTTTCTTTTGCCACGCTCACATATTGATTCAGAAAATTATGAACTTTGGAATCTAGCAATAACTTGACAACCCGGATCTAACAAAAGTGGTTTCGTCGAAAACCGAGGTCGTTTGCAAAATTTCCATTTTGAAGGGCCAGAATTCCATAGCAACTATTCTGAATTTTCAATTGGACATAACTTTTTATTCCCGCTATGAAATTAAAAAAATTCGGATTCATTGGAAAGATATTCTCAAATAGATTCAAATATTTTTGGTTTCACTAAAATCCGGTTTATTTTGAATCCTATACATTCATTTGAAAGTTGAAATCGAATTTTCAAACTACCGCGCCATTTTCAATTCCTTTTATAATTAAAATAAAATATTTATATTATAACGTCGATTCAAATAAATATTTACCTTCTAATTCTATTCGAAATAAATTTTTCGTCGTTGTTATTTAAAATAAATCATTTTAAATATCCAAAATTCATTAAAATTGCCGAAATAAAATTTTTAAATTGGCTCAGATTTCAGGGTTGTCACAATCATCCTCTCTAGGATCTATGTCTTCGGGTTGATCATTTGGCAACTCCTTTTGCGACATTCCCTTTACTTGTTATGCCGACGCCTCCTTCGCAGGAGGAGAGGTACTCTTTGTTTCCATGCTATCTCTGTTGCACAACATTTTCCATTCAGTCATGTAGCATGCTCTTCTGTTAACTTGGTCACCGCGGACCAATCCTACTCCGGCATCGGTCGATAACTTTAGTAATAAGCACCAGGATACAATGTAGGCTCTGAATTCTACGAGAGCCGGTCGAACCAAAAAGGCGTTGTATGGTGAATCAATATTCATGACGACAAACGAGAGGATTCATACTCTTTTGTAATCTCCTTCCCCAAGCTCCACAGACAAGTCTAATACTCCCATCGGAGTTGTTGTCGAGCAGTTAAAGCCATGTATCCATCCTACGTATGGCTTCAAATCCTTAGCTTCTAATTTCATCTGATCAAATGCTTTCTTGAACAAAATATTGATGAAACTCCCGCAATCAACAAGGATTTTCCATACAAGGGCTGGATCAATGGTAGTAGTGATTACGAATGGGACGATACTTGGAGTTTCTACTCCGACACTTTCTCTATCTTGGAAGATAATGACATCTGCCGTTGTTTATTGAGGCTTCGCTGGAGTATTACCCTCGAGGGAACTACATTCTCCACTTCTAGGTGTTTAGCGACACTGGCGTACTGCTCTATGGCTCTATTGCTGAATCCATCTGGATGCGGTCCTCCGACCATAGTATTTATGACTATCCCCTTTCCTTTCTGCTAGACGGTAGGTCTAGGGATAGGTTGGTTCTAATTTTGAGTCGGTCCTCCTTGCCCCTGTCTTTGGGGACAACCTTATATTCATCCAACTTCCCTACTCGAAGCAACTTCTCCACAACATCACTTCGGTGCTGGTATTCATTCTTGGAATGACCATAGGTTTTGTGGAACAAACATAACTTCCTGTTCTCACGCTCCTTTTCAGTTGAATCTCTCAGTGGAGGCTTCTTGTATTGGATAACATTGAAGGTGTCCAGGTATATGTTCTCCAAGGTGTCGTTCAGTGGCGAGTAATTCTCGAAGGGCTAGAACCAAGGTCTTTTCCTAAGGTCGTTCCTTCGATTCCTGCTTCTCTTATTGCCATTCCCACTTTGGCTTTGCCATTTCCTCCACTTTGGTTGCCGATATTGACTACAATGTTCCTCTTGTTGTCGCTGGACTGCTTTATGGTGACGTTGCTCTGGATATCCTCTCTCGCGACATCATTGTATTTCTTCTTCCGGTTCGAGTATACCTCTTCCTGTTGCAGAGGAATCTTAGCCTTCTTGTAAAAACAATTCTTTGGTCAATGACAACTTCCTAACTAAGTATTTCCCTAACTCAGTGTCTTTATCTACTCCATCGATCAGTGCCATCAAAAAAGTCTGCTCGTGGGATCCTAACTTCGGTAACTGCCAGGTTGAAACGATTCAGGTATGATTTCAGAGACTCCCTGGGGGTTTGCTTGACCATAGAAAGCTCAATGATGTTCTTTGATTTCTGGTTGTAGAGTCGGAACTGGTTTAGGAATCTCTCGCTTAATTCCTTGAAGCTAAAAATTGACTGTGGCAGTGGCCGGATGAACCACATCATAACAACGTCTTCCACGTATATAGGGAAAGCTTTGCACTTGATGGCGTATGGAGTTGCTGCAGCATTCACGTACTAATAGTATCTCATTAGATGTTGCCTTGGATCAGTTCTTCCTCCGTTAAGTTCATGGTTGGCAAGATGAATCTTCTTGGGAACTGGATATCCAGTACGTCATCGGTGAAAGGTGTATGGCTGCGATTAATACCACAATCTTCATTAGTGTAACCTCTGTTATCAGCCATAATTTGACATACCATAGCCTCCACTTCAACATTGGTTAAAGTAGGCTCAAGTATAGCATTTCTCTCTCTTCTAGAATTTCCAGCTCCTATGCCAGGTGGCGTCCTTTGGTTTCTTACGGGAGAAGAGTTCCCTTGCCTCCTGTGATCCCGGTCATTCATAGGACGAGTGAGCTAAAGGAGTTGATCTTGAATTGGATTATTAACGTTCAGATCCCGATGTAGGACATAAGATCCACGCATTGGAAAAAGCATGGGTTCTGCTAGGCTAGGATCATTGGGACCCAGACGATGAGCTACATCTTCGCGAGAACCCAATGAGCCAAATGTCATTTGTTCTACGGTCTTAGGCCTTTCAAGAGGTCTCCTTTGACATGGGTGCCTTTCGTTTTCTTCCAAGGAAGATGAATAGCTTGCTACATAGCTATGAGTTGTGGAAGATGTCCTCTGCTTACGAAGTTCATCCATCTGTTTATTCATTGCATTCATGTTCTCTTGGATTGAGGCACTATCAGGTCTTTGGGATTCTAAGGCCCATTAGTTTTCTCCATCATGGCAAGCAAGAAAATGTGCAAAATCCATCTGCGAGAATAGGGAAAATGTAGGAGGTCGATTGCGGGTTATAGCGGCTAGTGTTGAAGTCCCTACACCATCCTTGTGGGAGGCATTCAGATTGGATTGAGCTACGGTGTCACCATCAGCAGGGTTCGAATTGTCGGGTCAGGTCATGGGTGCACCATTGGTAGGCACTCCGTTCGGAGCTCACTCTCCGGTTTGAATCAAAGGCCCCTGCTCGGGTCGGGTAAGGCTCGATCCTACCCGCTCTGTGTTATTGTTCGGCGCTTCGATCAAGGCTCGTATGCCATCTTGTTGAGCTTCGTTCGATCGGGAAATTTGTTGATCATTGATTCTCTTTGGAGCCATGGAATCTAATCCTGTTGAAATTAATGAAAACTTCAGAAACAGTACAAATTCAGACTATCTTGTGACACCCCACATCCGTTAATATCACTCATAAGAGAATGCATTAAGTTTCATAAAGAGCAATAGGTAACAGTACAGAAATTTACGGAATTGGTATAAAATAAGCAAAGGAAAATACTTTCAACTTTATTTCTAAAATAAAGCGTAGTTCTCAAAACTAGTTATATCAATCACTTACAAAGTACTTCAAAATTGTCTTTCAAAATAAAATAACTTAATGCCATAAAACAAAACCATATCCTCACCACAAGCCATGATGGAGTAAAGTCAGAAAGATACATCTCAAGAAAATCTAAGCTAACTCCAAGCTGCTAGAACGTCCAAGTCATTGTTGAGTGCTTCCACTCTGATGACCCAGGGGAAAAGGAAGAAAGAAGCGAGAGACAAAAGGTTAGACAAAAAGTTTGGCGAGTTCCAGTGATTTACAAATATACATAAATCAGAAGTGACAAGTAAATAAGACTGGATAAGACAGGTACAATATCATGAAAGGTAAACTCAACTAAACAAAATAGTATGATGGATAGAATAAAAGGAATGAACTTGCGATTAACTAATGCTTAACCTTTATATCCTAAAACTGGTAATGTCTAAACATATATGTCTGAACATACATGTTTCATGTCGTAAGTCTGAGTCTGCACCAACACTAGTATAACAAGTTCAACATGATTACATATCACCAGAATTAACCATAGGAATAAACAGCAGGCATAAGATTAGGTGTTTAACCTAACTACTTAATAGAAAGATTAACAGCAGGATTAAGTGTACCCTAATTACTACCCAAGCAATCGACTCATGATTACACGAATACCTTGAGTCATCCCTAGCAGTAGGGTGTATCACTCCCTAACCTAGCGACTTATAGAACATAATTACTACCCAAGCAATCGACTGCTGATTACACGAATACCTTGAGTCATCCCTAGCAGTAGGGTGTATCACTCCCTAACCCAGCGACTTATAGAACACAACAATATTTCTAGGTGTTATAGCGTCTTATCTTCCCTAGTTGGACCCATGCACACTGATGACTCTACTGGAACACGACCGTAACCACCCCCATGTGAGCCTCTTAATATCCCCTTCAGTAAAGCGTGCCCTAACCCCTACCAAGTGCGAATCCCCATATAATAAGATACCAAAAAGGGATACTAACCAATAAGGGTTCCAAATAGCAGACTAGCACAAGCCAAACCCCCTAAGTTTGTGCCCCTAAATATATAGGATTTAAGAGTCCCATAACCCGATACGCAAGAACGAGGGACCTCTAAGCTTGTTAATACTCAGGTTTTAACCTAGCAAGTTAAGGTTCATTAATAAGTGTGGTTGTAATTTATATATGTCATTATGTGTACAACCCTTTCCCAAAAACCCTGCTTAACATGTTAATTTACTTAAAATCCGTTTTAAGTCAAACTTAACATGTCTAATCATATGCATAACATTCATCAATCAATTTCCCAAATTATAATATACACAAATTTATGCATATCTCTACCAGGTTATAACATATACGCATTATCCCTCTTATTATTTAACAGCAAGCCTAATCATGTGTATATTTTTCCTTTTTCCCAAAATAAAGTCAATCAGTCCCAACTTATTAATATGCTTAACTTCCTTTTTATGTAATTCATTATTGCTCCAATTATACGCACACTCTAATCGGGTATAGCTTAGGCTTCTAAAGGCCTAGGCTTGGCGTAAAATAAAAAGGAAACAGAGGAAGAAGAATAGAGGCATATGGGAAAGACTGGAAATAAACATAGAAAATGTGAAAAGGAAGATAGGTACACTTAACTTGTTATTTATCCAACATCACAGGCATGTATAACTTGTCTAACTAACATCACAGGCATGTATAACTTGTTTAATTAACATCACATGCATGTATGACTTGTTTAATTAACATCATATGCATGTATGACTTGTTTAATTAACATCATAGGCACACATATAAATGATTATAGGCATAGGTGATTTACAGTGAAAACAGGTGTAATATTTATTTTACTAGCACTGTAGATACTAACTAATTTTATTTAACTGTCATGTTCAAGGCCTAGGAGATCGATCTGTAAATAACAGTGACTCATAGAGAATCTAGGTGAAGATAAGTATACAACACTAAGCCACAAGAATCCAAGTCCAAGTCTTGATGTTGCTTTTGTTTAATCCAATCTCTAGCAGCATTCCCCCATTTATATGTTTATAAATTTTTCAAAGAGGAAGGAGATAAGAAGAAGTTGCGAATTGAGAATGAGGGAAGCCATCTATTTATAGAGTTACATAGAATAAACATCAACCCTTAGATTTAGGGTTTTAAATCCAAACCATACAAGTCATGCTGAGTCAGCAATGAATATGGTGATTAAAACAGTCCAGGTTTGCAGAATAGACAACCCAGATTCATAGTGGGTCGACCCAGAGGTCGGCCGAGGTTGAGCTATAGTAGTCCCCCAACTAGAAGATTTCCTGTTCGTCCTTTCCGCTGTGTTCGCCTGATTTTTCTGGATTTAATTTTATTATTTATATACATGAACCTTATGTGTATACAAACTTGTAAGGTCCATAACTTCTTCATACGTTATCTGTTTTATGCCAACTTGAGGTCTATCTAAACCAGAATTCCGAGACGAATGCAACGGTAATGTAGTTTAGCTAATTATGAATATTTAGTTAAGTTATTCTCGATTTATCAAATTTAAACATGGTTATATTGTGTTTAAATTCTGGGGTGTTACATTCTCCCCTATTTAAAGGATTTCGTCTTGGAAATCTCCAAGTTAAGAAGAATGCTACTATCCTAACAACCACAACCATCTACTCTTCCATCATCCACCGACACCCATTATCCTTAAGATTTTTCTAACGTTTGTATTAACATATGCAAAAGTGCGTGTATATGTCCTTACGCTAATGCGAAAATCTAGTGGTTGACTGATCCAGTTGACCTCCTTAATGCAATATATGTTTGTGCCATGTAACAAAAATGTATGCAAATAATCCTAGTTTGACAAGTAAATTCTATATGTGTGCATAATCATTCATCCAAATGCAACATCCATTTCGATCCATATAAAATCCTAATGCACATAGATCCATATGCAATATGTAAGTGATTGAGTCAATCTAGTGCCTAGTGTGTGTTATGCATCCACGAGCAACAACTAGCAAACACTTGAATCCACTTGCAACCATCAATCATAACTTGTCTCAAACAAATGTTTTCAACCATAGGTTACTACTTAAGGATTAAAAGGTTCGAACGATAGGACAAACTTGATTGATAGAGGCAAATGCAAAGTAAAAGCTTGGAAAAAAGTCAAGAATGTACTCTCAAACAAAAAAGGATAAGAAGCACAAATCCAATCTTCGGGTTCCCTTGTTGCATCTTCGCAGTCTTCTCCCCATTGCACTTTAACCAATTTGATCTCCTTATCACGAAGCTTCTTGATTTTTGATCCAAGGATATAAGTAAGAACTCGTCTAACTGCTGCTTCCTTCTCAATTTCTACATCCTCTGTAGTGCTCGGATCTACTATTTTTTCCATGTCATAGAGACATTTCCTCAAATGGGAAGCATAAAATACATCGTGTACGCATGCCAGTCTATCAGGTAGCTTGACACTATAAGCCATCTGCCCAATCCTCTCTATGATAGGGAATGGCCCTACAAATCTCCGTGCCAACTGAAACACCCCACATCCGTTAGTGTCACTTACAAAGGGAATGCACTAAGTTCTGTGAAGTATTATAGGTAAAAGATGCAGATAAATTATAAGATAGATAAATAGGGCAACGGAAAAGTGAATAAAACTTTATTTCATCTATAAACAACTTGTACAAAGATTGTTTTCCAACAACAAAGTATATATCTTGTTTAACAGAATAAAGAAGCATAAATATACAATGATATTCCCCAATAAAACATTAGCCAGCCATAGCGGTGGAAAAGAGAGTCCAAAGCAGCACATCAAAGAGTCTTCAAGCTTGGAAAGAGTAACAGGTCCATACAAATCTGAGCTATTCCCTCACTGACTACCTAGGGGGAACAGAAGAAAAGAAGACGAAAGAAAACATAGAGTCAAACGTAAAGCCTGGTAAGTCTAGTGGTGTTTCGGTATATGAATAAGGAAAGGGACATGATAGGCATAAACTGAAAATGGGAAAATACCATAAACTAAGGCAAAGCGGTTTAGAATCGAAATTACTATCGCACCCCATATTAATCTCTGCACCCTCTAACTAGTATCCCAACTAGTAATCTGTATAAAATGATAACATGGTCCCGGTCCCTGTAACTATGGTTGCCATCAGGCGCACATTTATTTATTACCTAGATTTCATCTAGGGTTTTCTATCGAGCGTTCCCTAGATTCGACTAGGGTTTTTACGACTTGTCTAATACTTCTCGGATTCAGGATTTATGCCACCTAGGTCCACTAGGGATTATGTTACCTGTCGAACGATGCCCCTAGTCTAGGACACACTACCTAGAGTGGTATATGTTCCTAGACTTTCCTCACGTATGTGTCGTGAATTGTTTATCGCTGTCTGACATCATGGCGGCTCAAGTTCTTATTTTTGTGTGAATTTTAGTTGGAGACCTAGGGTGTTTAAGCCAGGGTTAATCAAAGCCATCTGTTCTAAAGAGAAGCCAATCAAAAGAAGACAACTCAGCCCTAGTGACAAGGTCAGGCCTAGAAATTCGAGCCAGGATCCAACCAGACAAACCAGGCCGACCAGGTAGGTCGACACCTGGTCGCTGGGCGGGAATTTTCCCGCCCAGCCCAGTTTGAGCTTATTTTTCAAATTTTGAATTTCGTTCTGAACTGTTTTGAATTTTAAACTTAATTCTGAAATTTCGGAAGGCCATAACTCCTTCATATGGAGTCCGATTTACGCAAACTCGGACTCTATCTCAAGCAGAATTCCGAGACGAACGCAATGGCGTAACTGTTTCCTTTGATTCCCATATTTAGAATTAACTATACTTTAATTTGTGAAACTCAATGTTACAGAACTACAGGGTGTTACACCAACTTCCCTACTGAGCCAAAGCAAACTACATTCCTTAGCGATGACACTTTTATGAAGACCATATCTCCTAAATCAAATTCCACGTCAGTCCTCCTCTTATCAACATAAGATTTCTGTCTATCTTGAGCATCCTTCATCCTTCGGCAGATAAGATCAATCTTCCCAGAGGTAATTTGAATCATTTCTGGTCTAAGTAGAAGTCTGTCCGTAGACTTCCACCAACAAGTTGGCGACCTACAAGGTCATCCATAAAGTGCTTCAAAGGTTGCCATGCCTATGCTGGATTGATAATAGTTGTTGTAGGCGAACTCCACCAAAGGAAGATGCTCTTCCCAAGTCCCTCCAAAGTCTAGGATAAACAGTCTTAGAAGATCCTCAAGAACTCTATTCCCCCTCTCAGTCTGTCCATCTGTCTGAGGGTGGTATGCCATGCTCAAGTGTAGTTGTGTACCTAATGCTTCTTGCAAGCTCTTCCAAAACTCGCTAGTAAAGATGGGGTCGTGGGCGCTTACTATACTGGAAGGTACTCCATGTAATCGTATTGTCTCTCGAAGATAAATTGATGCCAGCCAGGACGCCGTCCTTTTGCTTTTCACAGGAATAAAATGAGCGCTCTTTGTAAGTCTATCCACTATCACCCAAATGCTAATATTCCCCTTCCTTGATTGTGATAACCAATCAATGAAATCCATAGAGACACCCTCCCACTTTCATTGCGGGATATCCAAGGGCTGAAGCAATCTTCTTGGTTTCTTTTGTTCAGCCTTTACTCTTTGGAAAGTTATGTGCCGAGCTACAAATTCTGCAACATCTTTCTTCATGTCAATCCAAATGAAAACCCTCTTCATGTCTCGATACATTTTATCGCCTCCCAGATGGATAGTCATCTGAGAATGATGAGCTTCCTCAAGCAGTGTCTTAAGCAATTCCCTAATCTTAAGGACACATAGCCTTCTATCCCATCTTATGCACCCCTTATCAACCATGGTATATCTAGCAAGGTGACTAGAAGTATCTCCTTTATTTAGTCTGTCCAAGATGTCAGAAATATGTGGGTCCTCTCATTGCCTAGATCCAATTTACTCCAATAGAGTAGGCTGCTCCTCCAAAGATGCTAACAATCCAACTGTGAAATCCGTAAAACGCTTAAAATTAAAGGTTGAAGTGTACTCCAAGTTCCGCCTTCCTATGAATAGAGGACTCAAAGTCATCCTCTTCCTACTCAGTGCGTATGCCACTATATTGCCCTTGCCAGGGGTATAAGTTATCTCGAAGTCGTAGGAGGCTAGGAACTTCATCCACCGTTGCTACCTCAAGTTGAGATCCTTATGTAAGAACAAGTACTTGAGCGACTTATGATCTGTATATAGCCCAAACTTTTCCCCAAGTAGATAGCGTCAGCAAGATTTCAATGCGAACACCATAGCAGCCTACTGTAGATCATGGGTTGGGTAGTTATTTTCATGAAACTTCAACTGTTTACCCCCACAACACGCTACCCTTCCCTCTTGCATCAAGACCACACCAAGCCCTATGCCACACGCGTTGATGTAAACTGTAAACATCTAGCTTCCATCCGGGAGAGTCAGAACTGGGCCTGTTGTCAGAGCCCTCTTCAGCCTATTAAAAGCATCCTCAAAATCAACACCTCATGAAAAAGTATAGTTCTTTTTCGTCAATCGGGTAAGCGGGAGCCGATATACTTGCATAATACTTGATAAACTTTCTGTAGTAACCCGCTAATCCTAGGATACTTCTCACCTCTGTTGCATTCTTCGGAGCCCTCCAATCTTTAACTACAACGACTTTTTCTAGGTCCACTGCTATTCCATCATTGGAGACCACATGCCCTAGGAATCTTACTTCCATTCTCAAAAAGTGGCACTTAGAAAACTACGCCTTGAGTTAATGTGACCTGAGGGTCCATAGAACCTCTCCTAAGTGATGGGCATGCTCCTCGTCCTTCTTTGAGAAGATTAGAATGTCATCCACAAAGATCACCTCGAACTTGTTCAGAAACTCCTTAAACGCCCTACTCATCATGCCCACAAAATAGGCGCGTGCATTGGTCAATACAAAAGGCATAACCAACCATTCGAAGAAGCCATCTAGAGTCCTGAATGCAGTCTTATCTATGTTGTCCTCTACCACTATCAATTGATGAAGCCCCGTGGCCAGATCCACGTGCGAGAAAACCGATGCGCCAACTAGCTGATCGAATAGGTCGTCAATTTTCAGTAATGGGTGCCTATTCTTCTTAGTGAGCTTATTCAGCTCTCTATAATCCACACATAGACGAAGTGAGTCGTCTTCCTTTGTTGCGAAGATGATCGGAGCTCCTGAAATGCTTTGTTTAATAAAACCTTTCTCGAATAGCTCCCATACTTGCTTGTTTGGCTCCTTCCTTTACCTAAGAGCCATGTGGCGTACAGGTAGAGCAACTAGTTTCGTGTTCTCTACCAAGTAAATCCGAAAGTCTATCTCACTCCTTGGAGGTAATCCCTTGACCTCCTCAAACACATTCAGATAGTCTCTAACTATGGGCATAGATCGCAAGTTGTCAACAGAAGTGTCAAGTGATTCTAGAAAAATGAGCATCACCGACCCCCATGGGTCATAGGAAATCTCGAGAGCCCTACCCATATAAGAAAGAAGTCTAACCACTCTCTTTTCACAAACAAGGATGGCACCATACATGGCTAACCAATCTATGCCAAAATCAAACTATAGCCTATAAAGCACTACGCCATATATGGCCTATCACAACGAAAATCTATGGTGTTGCTAGCTACAATGTTGCCATTGTTATGATGTTTTTTGTCTATTGCAACGCACCCTTTAATGTGTTAGCATAGATATAAAACTATGTTACAGTAGCTACAGATATATTTAAATTAAAAAGTTAGCAATCCGTGTGAATACGATCCAATGGCCTTCATTTAATCTGTCGTTACTACGGATCCGCTTTTTCTTTTGAGGACTTAATAATAATTAATTTTGAACAACCCTCTTTTCTTTTTATTCTCTCATGACTTAAAATATCGGCTCCTTTTTCTATTTTCAATGGCGAAATCGAAACTATTTTTTTTATTATCGTTCACTTGTTGTCCTCTTCCGCAAATCTCCAAAATAGCAATCACATTTTTTGGCTTTGCGAATTAAGTTTCAGATTGGGCTTCGCAAATCAAGTTTTGATTTCAATTGGTAATTTGCTTCTCGATTTCGATCTGTAATGTATATTCAGTTGAATTTGTTATGTAATGACAAAAATATAGTAGTGGATTAAAAGCCATTATTTTCAAATTTTCCTGAATAAAGTTGGAGTAAAGTTGAAATATGGTACGGTTTTTTTTATTAGTTAGTCATTTGAGGTGTGAAATTTTTTCATCTTCGATCCTCATTTGAGATGTAAGATCACCCTCTTTATTTGCTCGTTTTGCTCAAAAATAAATAGCTTTATATATCCCTGTTTTATGTTAGATTTGGTTTTAGGTCGGTTTCTTCATCTGTTATAGGATTTTTCTTCAATCTGGAAGAAATAATCAAGTAGCGATGTGGGGATCCTTCTTATTGTCTTCTTGTTGATACAACACTAATTTTGAGGAACAGTTGCGAACTGATAGTAGTAGAATCTGGGCATTTAGTTTATCATCTTGATACTACATAAGGTTCTCCAACAAACTGAGTTCAAGCAACAACGAAGATCCATATATAAAACGCTAGAAGTGGAATTCATGTCTTCTTCAAATCATCCTAGTTTTCAGATGTATATGTTAGATGATTTTGTTATCATTTATTTCTTCTAAATGCCAATTTAATTACTAGAGAAATGTGGGTAATATTGTGATAATGATTGAGCATTAACCAATTTTAAGGAGAAAGTGGGGTTGCAATTGCCATGGAACGGCTTGTTCAAGGATTTTAAAGGGATTTGTCATCTTTTATTTCACTGTTACGTTCAAGGTTGAGCATTAATACTGTAATGTTTTTCAAATGCATGGTGCAGCTATAGTTGTGTCATGAGATCACAAGCCGGATCAAAACGATGAGAGGCAAAGGATTGAAGAGGCAAGAGGCTTTTTAATATGGACTAGTAATTCATACATTACAATTAGTCTTGTTTGGAGTGATTATTTTCCAACTTATATTTATTTACTGAATTACCAGTAAATAATATCTTGTAATGCTGTAAAAACCATTATCAACATCAATAATAAAGATCCGCATTTTCTTATATTGTTCCCAGTATGCCATTTTAGGGTGGTCAAAGATAAATTCAATATATTTGCTGATGTAAAATCTGCATTGGTTGGCTGTTAGTGATAAATTATATCCGTCTAATCTAATAACCCACCTGGTTAAGCCTTTGTAGGCTATATGTTACTAACTTTTAACTCTTGTACTAGAAAAACAACTTGAGCAAGCTGAGGTTGATCTTCCTCGGTTGGTTGACTGTGTGTTAATTTTTGAGCCTTCCCTTCTTCAGCTGTGTAGCTTAGTTACGTTAAGAATGTTTGATGATTGATGGGTCATCTGGCAAAAGTGATATGATAGGTTTACACTAGTCAAATAAAGTTTAATCTTTCTATGTACTAACAATTGATTTAACATATTAAAACAAAGTTGTTCTAGATTGATGTGCCATCAGACATAACCCAAATTCATTCTCAGTCGCATTTTGTCCTTCATTCCGGTGGTGCAGATCTCTAATGTTCAAAGAAATTGTTACAGTAAGAACCTTATCATAATATGGAAACCTTATCATAATATGGAAATTTTGATAACATACATACTACTACTTCACATATATTATTTTTCACAACTTACAACTATTTTTTTCTTTTTTGTGTGGACTGATTATACAGGTATGATTACCTTTTAAATTACTTTGTTTGCTGAAATTTGTGAAAAGAAATCAAATTCTGAAGCGTTTAAGGTCTAAAATTCATGCACGTTAAAGCACATTAGTTATTTTAATTTAATATATCAGATGACTAATTGATCGAACCACTTCTGGTTGTATTGAAATACGAACCCAGATAAGTCAGATTTAAAATATTAATAGCAGACTTTTGATTCGTGCACTGCCTCTGTTTTTCTTCTTCTTCTTCTTGGTATAATGAAGTAGTTGTGAAATTAATTAGTTCAAAAACCAGGTCATAGATGTACACCGTGCGCAAATCATTAAAGGCACATTAACAGTATAATTAAATAAGGCATTAATTATTCAATCAAAATAAATATATATTCATGTATCCATGCACACATGCACTGGCATATTGTTGAACACAATTGCTGTAAAATAATTGCTCCTGTTTTAGTAAATTGAAGCAGTCGCATTCAGGAAGCAACTGATGATGTATATCCTTTATGCTTGAACTTGAAAACATCTAGAAGGCATACTAGAAACAATCCTATGTATGATACTTCTTTTTCTCAATGGTTGTCTTTATGGGTCTCTGCATGATCGGTTTATTGCAGTTTGTAAGTATGATTCAATTTTTGTTTGGCATTGCATACGGCAGTTTTGACAGTTCAAATTGGGAAGTTTAGTTTGGTATTAGTTGGAACTCTGGAAGCTTGTTAAACTATTTGGTATAGATTATTTTGGAACCATGATACTTTCTGCAATCCTTGTAGGATTTGGAATGGTATAATTGGAATGTAATTGATAGTTAAGGTAGAATTTGGTAATGCACACTAGATGTATGGATGATTTCATTGCAGAAGTTTATGGACATTTATGTTTGCATCTTTCAATGATCAGTTTGTATACAACTCTTCTAGAGGTAATCTTTGCAGTTTATACTGGAGTTTATCTTGCAAATTAGTGATCACTGTGTATTTCTTAGGAGTTTTAGGCTTGTTATATCGTGTATGGTATATGTATTTAAATTTTCATGAGATGTTTTTGTATTTTGTTTATTGTAACAGTCAATATTGTAATCAGTTCATATTGTAAGCTGTGTTTTGTTTGCAGCTAAAAGGAAGGTAGGTGAAACTACTTTGAATAGCACTCACTCAAGTCACACCACTAGCTAAAAAGCAAAAATGTAGTCGCCACAAGGAGTGGAGTTTATCCCAATCAAGTATGCAACCTATAATGGAAACCTTGTACAGGAAAAAAGATCAGATTTTTTATGACAAAGTAGATGAGGTAAATTAATCTTTTACGTTTTATTTGACTTTTACACAAACATGTATGGATAAGTTCCATCTTTGAAAAGAATTTGGTCTGCTTTGGTCTGCTGTTATGCTTTGGTCTGTTGTTATGCTTTTCAATAGATCTGTTATGTTGTTATGCTTTGGTCAGTTATGGGGAGAAGTTGTAGCTGAAGTCCATGCAGATGCAGACCGCTTTGTTCAAAATGATAGGTGAAGCATATGCCACATTGTCTGACCCCTCGAAGGTAGTAGTTTATATAATCATTTTAGTTTATTTTTTCTTGCTTATGGTTAATGTGAGTCTGTATATGAGTGAATCGAGTGACAATGTAGTGAGGAATGTATGTAAATATGAATGATTGTGTAATATACGAGTGATTGTACAATAGTGGAGTCAAAAAAATTGTACCATTTGAAATGTTGAAATAAAATATTTATTTGAATAAATATTGTGTTATAATAATATTTATTATAATATTATGAAATCTATGATTAATAGCAGTTGATGTATAATTATTTTTAGCAGTTGTAAAACAATTTTTAACAACTGCTAGAAACAGTTGTAAAAAAGGTTGACTTTATTACGATTGCCAGCTGTACTAGACATATTACAACTGTTTTTGGCAGTTATAAAAGGTTTTTTTGTTCTAGTGGTACCTGTGGCAACACCTGTATTGATGTTACCATAGGATTGCAAAGGTGCTGCCTTTGACTCTAAGGCAACACGACAAAGGCAACCTTAAAGAAGTGTTGCCATAGATCATTTTTTTTCCTATAGCAACACTTTTCGGTACCTACTGCGTCACTTCTCTGGGGTTGTCATAGGCCATCTATAGCGTAGTGAAGCCCAACATGTATGCGTATTATTCAAATTCAACGCCGAAGATAGAAATTCTCAAACCCTTACACATAATGGATAAATGAGCTGATCCTCCTATGGGGTTTGAGACCACTACAGCTTTATAGACTGAACTAGTATTTACGTGTAGACCATTTATTAAAGAACTGGATATAAATGAGTGTGAAGTGCCAGAGCCAAAAGGGTTTGAACATGATAATCAAAAAGGGAAATGAAACCTTCGACCGTGATCTTCCTACCTCGATCATGTCCTCTAGCTTCCAAAGCATGCACCTTTCCAGAAGTTCCTGCCCCTTTTCTTTGCTTATTAGGGAATTTCTTTGTGAAATGTCCCATCTGTCCACAACTAAAGCAAGCTCCCTTGGTCTTTCTGCTGTCTTTTATGAAATGACCCATAGCACCGCGACCATGACACTTTTCATCCTTTTTTATTTGGGCCTTGTCAGGCTTTTCACCTTTCTTTTTGTTGCTTTCCTTTTTAGGACCACCACTTTTGCTTTTCGCCTTTTGCTTGAGTCTCCTTAGTCTTATTTCCTTTCTTTTCTTCCTTACCATCTTCGTGCATAAGCGCCATATTAATTAGCCACTCAAAAGTTGCCCCCATTGGTATGTGAGACAAAGCAAGTCCTTGGTGAGGTTGATTCAATCCTCTTGCAAATCTAAGCGTCTTCTTATGCGGCATATTCACCAACTCTAGTCCAAACCTTGCTAGTTGATTAAACTTATTCACATACCCTTTCACTGGCATGTATCCTTATTTTAAAGCTCGGAACCTTTCCAATTGCAGTCCTTCTCCGCCTCAGATAATAAATTCATCTCAAATCTTTACCTAAAGTCATCCCTGTTACCACTGGTTGTCTAGCTTGTGTTACTTCCCACCAATAGGAAACCTCATCTTAAGTTGCCATGCAGCCAGTTGTATTTTCCTTCGTTCGTCAATCTCAAAAAGTCCAAACAAGTTTTCTGTCTCTCGTAGCCAATTCCGTGCTTAACAACACTTTCAGTTCCATGGAATGGTTTTCCTCCTAAAGCGCAGTAAGTCCTTGCAAATCTTAGAGAAATTATCTACTTGTGGAGGTGGAGGAGCATCGGCTGCAGTTGGGGGAGGGGCATCTCTTTGACCTCCAGCAGGTGTCGTACCCTTAAGATATCTATGGAACCATGCCAGTATTTAAACCCCCTAGGAAGATTGGGTTCCCCAGACATGCTGAAAAGAAAAGAAAAAGCGTCCAATAAGAGACCGAGAGGGTTTGACTATGGCTTGAGGGGATATGTTTTTCAAAAACAGTTATTTCTTTGAAAATACTTTGATTCTGAAAATAATTTTTTAGAACTTTTCTCTGATCTTGTAACCTTCAACTCTGGTACCAAGTGTGGCACCCCACGTCCGTTAATGTCACTCATAATAGAATGCAGTAAGTTTTGTGAAGCGCAATAGGTAACTGTACAGAAATTTACAGAACATGTATAAAATAAGCAATGGAAAAAACACTCAACTTTATTTCTAAAATAAAGAATAGTTTTCAAAACCAGTTACATCAGTCACTTACAAAGTACTTCAAATATGTCTTTCAAACCAAAATAAAATAATGCCATAAAACAAAACCATATTCTTGCCATAAGCCATGATGGAGTAAAGTCATAAACATACATCTCAAGAAAATCCAAGCTAAGTCCAAGCTGCTACAGAAAGTCCTAGTCACTGTTGAGTGCTTCCACTTTGATGACCTAGGGGAAAGTACGAAAAAGCCAGGAGAAAAAGGGTCAGACATAAAGTCTGGCGAGTTCCAGTGATTTACAAATATGCATAAATCAGAAATGACAAGATAGGTAAATAAGACAGTATAAGATAGTTACAATATCATGAAAGGTAAACTAAACTAAACAGAATAGCATGATGGATAGAATAACAGGAATAAACTTGTGATCAAGTAATGCTTCACATTTATATCCTAAAATAGGAATGTCTGAACATACATGTTTCATGTCATAAGTCTGAGTCTGCATTAATACTAGTATAACAAATTCCACATGATTACATATCAACAGGATTAACCACAAGAATAAATAGCAGGTACAAGATTAGGTGTTAAACCTAACTGCTTAACAGTAAGATCAGCAGCAGGATAAGGCGTACCCTATTTACATAATAGGATTAGGTGTTAACCTAATTACATAACTGCAGGATTAGGTGTACCGTAATTACTACCCAACCGATCGGCTCCTTATTACCTGAATACCCTGTGTCATCCCCGATAGTAGGGTGTATCACTCCCTAACCCAATGACTTATAGAACACAGAAATATCTGTAGGTGTTATAGCGTCTTATCTTCCCTAGTCGGAACCATGCACGCTCGTGACTCTGCCGGAATGCACCCGTAACCACCTCTATGTGAACCTCTTACTATCTAGTTCGGTAAAGCATGCCCCGGCCCCTACCTAGTGTGAGGCTTCTTTCAATAAGATACCAATAGGGATACTGACGGATATTGGTTTCAAACACAGCAGATTGACACAAGCCAAACCCCCTGAGCTTGTGCCTCCAAGTAACTAGGATTTAAGAGTCCCAAAACCAGATACAACAGCAAGAAATAGGGACCTCTTAGCTTATTAACACTCAGGTTTTAACCTAGAAGGTTTAATTTCATTAATAAGTGTGGTTGTAATTTATATATGTCATTACGTGTACAACCCATTCCCGAAAACACTTGCCCAGATGTGTACAATTACTATAGCATTCCAAGTTATTAAACTACATCTGATGCTTACCCTATTCATAATATGTTAATTTACTAAAAGTCCGTTTTAAGCAAACTTAACATGTCTAATTCATATGCATAACATTCATCAATCATGTTCCCAAAATTATAATATACACAAGTTTATGCATATCTCTACCAAGTTATAACATATACACATTATCCCTCTTATTAGTTTACAGCAAGCCTAATCGTGTGTATATTTGTCCTTTTTCCCAAAATAAATTCAATCAGTCCCAACTCATTAATATGCCTAACTTCCTTTTTATGTCATTCATTATTTCCATAATTATACGAACACTCTAATTGGGTAGAGCCTAGACTTCTAAAGGCCTAGGCTTGGCGTAAAATAAAAATAAAATAGAGGAAAAAGAATAGAATCACATAGGCATATAGGCAAGACTAGAAATAAGCATAGAAAAATATGAAACGGAAGATAAATACATTTAACTTGCTATTTATCCAACACCACAATCATGTATAACTTGTTTAACTAACATCAAAACACTGTATGACTTGTTTAAGTAACATCACAGGCATGTATGACTTGTTTAATTAACATCACATGCATGTATGATTTGTTTAATTAACATCACAGGAATGTATATAACTGATCATAGGCATAGGTGATTTATAGTGAAAACGGGTGTAATATTTATTTTACTAACACTATAGATACGAACCAATTTTATTTAACTGTCATGTTCATGGCCTAAGAGATCAGATCTGTAAATAACTGTGACTCATAGTGAATCTTGCTGAAGATAATTATATAACACTATAACGCTAGAATCCAAGTCCAAGTCTTAATGTTGCTTCTGTTTAATCCAAACTCTAGCAGCATTCCTCCAATTATAAGTTTATAATTTTCAAAGTAGTTTCAGAGAGGAAGAAGATATGAAGAAGTTATGAATTGAGAATGAGGGAAGCCATCTATTTTTAGAGTTACATAATCAACATCAACCCTTAGATTTTAGATTTTAAATCCAAACCATATAAGTCATTCTGAGTCAGCAACAAATATGGTGTTCAAAATAGTCCAGGTTCGCAGAATGGATCTGCACAAATCCAACGTGGGTCGACCCCGGGGTCGACCCTAGGGTCAACCCAGCCTCCTATGGTTCGACCCACAGGTCGACCAGGGCTGAGCTGGAGTCGTCCCCCAATGGAAAATTTTCCCGCTTGTCCCTCCCGCTGTGTTCATTTGATTTTTTTGGAATTAATTTTATTATTTATATATATGAACCTTATGTGTATACAAACTTCTAAGGTCCATAACTTATTCATATGTTATCCGTTTTACGCAAACTTGGGGTCTATATGAACCAGAATTCTGAGGTGAATGCAACATAATGTTGGATTTACTTAATTCTGAATATTTAATAAAGTCGTTCTTAGTTTATCATATTTAAACATGGTTATAGTGTGTTTAAATTCTAGGGTGTTACATATCTGTTCGGACTTGAAAATCCAAATTGTAGAATGACAATATTGAAAGCTGAGAATTCAACGTTCTCAGTGAAAGAACCAAAATGTCAGACTAAAAAATGGTAACATCGAATTGACATGAAATTGTAGATAATAATAATCTTACAACAAGTAAAAAAGCAATTGACACACCAGATTTATAGTGGTTCGGCGTTAATGAGCCTACGACCACTTTATAGTATATCTATTTATCGATAGATAACAAGTACTATGCGAACAGTCGCTCAATCTCACAAGTACAATAAATAATCTCTCAGACTCCATAGAATTATAATCAAAATTCTAAAGTACAATATGAATAAAAAGGAGAAATATTGATAATGATGGAGCTTGAGTGTGTAGAGTGCCAAAAGATCTGTCAAAATGTCACCAAGCTGGGTATTTATAGGCTTGGAAGGCAAGCGGGTTGGATGCCACGTGGGACTCATCTAGTGAACCTCGCACTTGAAAATGGTTAGGTGGAGGAATGGTCCTTAGTTCGAATCTTTCCAAATGTTCACCGGTCTGGAAAATTAGGCGAGAAAATAGATCAAATTCATGGGATGTGTTTGTGGCATCAACCGGTTCAGATAGGTGTCCAGGCGATCTGATCTGATTGTGTAAACAGGTTTTGCTGCTTCCAGCTGTTGATGAGGTTGGATACTGGACACATAAGTTGAACTATTCATGCATGAATGATCGAATTTGATCCTCGTGCCCCAACCCGAACAACTCATTCTCATGATTGTTGATACACGAATTGCCTCTTCGACTCAAAGTTCCTCTACTAATCCGAATCTAACTTTTTGCTCATGAGTGATTGTTTGGACTTTCCATGGCCTAACCACAAAGTAGGCCAACCAGAGCCGTTGGAAAAGCCATTGCTACATAGTTCACGACTTCTTATAGTTTCCAATGGAAGAAAATGGTCATTTTCAGCGGCAATACCAACAGCATCGAACAACAAACAATCGTTGGTAAAACATCGGGAGCCATTAGATAAATATGACCAATAAGACATTTTGTAGCCGTTGATAGCCATTTCATGGAGATGACCAATAAGATGTTGTTTTCCATTGGAAGTCATTAGAAATCCGGGTATTTTTTAATGACACAAAGCCAATAACTTTGCAGCCACACCATATCCATTTCCATTCCATTTCACGCATGTATTGTTAGGGATTGAGAAAGCATGGTAGTTTTGATGACAACAACCTTATTTTAACTATTATTGTTATACCATCCGTAATAGACCTAAATTTCAACCTAGAAAACTGCTCATCGGAATTTAAAACCATTCTAAACATATCGTTGGTTCCTACATGGAAATACTAAATACAAATCATAGAGCAATATAAACGAAATTAGAACCTCACACAACGGAAGGGATAAAATATAATATCTCATAAATAGATGTACCATAGATAAAATCATAAATGTCAAATACAACAAGTCTCAAAAGATAATAGGTATATCTATAATTATCTCAAAATACACGATATCAACAATAACAATACTACTGCTAAAAATAACTACATCTTCATCGAATAGCTCCACCACCAAGCGTTAACTAATCATCACTGATTCAGGGTACTCACCTACCAACTTGTTTATGTCAAGAAGAGGGAGGTCAAAATATAAAGTTCTAGCGAATGAAAAACATATAAGTTTAGGAATGACTATTTCCTATATTTGGCAGTGTAAACTCTTCATGTTATATCTATGCTACAAACATACACAACTAAACATACGAGGCGACCATCCATATAGTCACTAAAGGATTGTATGTAAATCTAAGGGTAGACATGTCTACAGTCCTTTAATATCCCCACAAGTAAATCCAAGGGAAGACACCCTTACAGTCGTTTAATACCCCCAAAATGGGCTATACCTAGTCATTTAAGGTCATTACCTAACTTATTAAGGACAGACATCCCTACAGTCACTTTATACCCATGGCGTACCCCTAGCCACTTAAGACCTCGTCCTAATGTCAACATCACATAATATATATACTCTTCTTTTATGTGGAGAAACAGTAATAGCCACTTAATACTAGGTTTAGGTAGGAACTCAACTTCATTTAAGACCCACCAAGCGGACCACACTATTACCGTCTAGCTGTCCCTTTGAGTGAAGTCCTAGCCGTTTAGTACTTCCCATGGATGGTGGTGTCTTTAGGCATTCTATATATATCGTCCTTAGGTTAGCCCTCACCAAGCTCCCAGTTAAGAAGGGGACATTACATGAGAACTTTCTTACTCATACGCTATCGTCTAATAGTACCTTATATAAGAGAAAGACAGACCCAAAACCCAATTAAAACCTTAAAGGGTGGGTCCCATGACTTTGGTCTAGAACCAAGGAGTGAGTCTTTGCAATAGACCTATTCTTAACCACTTAATATCCAATAAGAGGCAAGTCAGCCACTTAATACCAGTTCCAAGGTTGGCCTATGTAACACCCCGAAATTTAACGACGCTAAAGATGATGAATTAAAGAATAATTAGTGTGAAATACACTATTAACAATGAATTAAGGAAAACTTAATTAAATATTTAGAATTAAGTAAAATGGACCATGTAATTGCGTCTGTCTCAGAATTCTGGTCAAGATAGACACCTAGTTTGTGTAAATCGGACACCGTATGAAGAAGTTATTAAGGTTTGAAGTTTGTATGCATATAAGGAAGATATATATACATATAAATTCAAAAATATTCAAATATCAGTAAAACCAGAAATCCAGCACGCAAATCAAGGAAAGCCCGACCGTTTGAGGTCGACCTGAGACCCGGCTGGGCCGACCCAGGCTCATGGGGGTCGACCCCGGGGTAGACCTACGGGTCGACACCCCTTCAGGGGGTCGACTTAGAGGTCGACTCACCTGAAGGGGGGTCAATCCACTAGGGGATATGGAAGCTTCTCTGACGTGGATGATTCTGATGGCTTCTGGTCCAATATGAAGGCCTTGGTTGCTCCGCTACTCCTATATAAAGGACCCTAAACCTAAGTTTTATTCATCTAAAAATGGCGGTGACGGTAGAGCTCTGCTGCAACAAAAATTGGAGGGCCTAATCTTCACCAAATCTAATTCAGCAAACATTATACAAATTTAATGGTTGCTACAACAACAAATTCAATGTGATCTTCGCAATAATTTGGATCCATTTCCTTAGATCTATTCACTGTGAGTTCAAGTTATTTTTAGATCTAAATATTTAATTTGTATCCTTGGTATGTATATAAAAATTGAATCTTGAATCGGTGTCTAATCAATTCTATTACGACATAATTATCAAATCTGCTTTTATATGTTCATACCGCCACCATGTTAAATCTTGTCATAATATGCATATTCAGTTATGCCTATTTCTATCAGTTTATTATTGATTCGTTATTATGCCTATTCTTGATTCTCTTCTCCCTCTTTTCCCTTTTTATTTTTATATAGCCAAGCTACCTTCGAGCCTAGGCCTAACACTAAAAATGCGAACGTGAAAAATTGGGAATGATTAGGAAAGATATAATTTGGGGAATAATTGATATTGGAAAGATATTCATATAAGTTTGGGCATAAAATGTGGAAACATAAAAATATGGATTTAGGGACATATTTCGTGTTGTATAACATGAATATAAATTTAGGCAAACATTGGAAAACATGATTTGGCATAAATTATGTAAAATATGATTTGGGCGTAAATTGGAACATATGTAATTATGAAACTAGGCATAGATTGTGACATATGTAAATGTCAATTTAGGGCATAAACTAGAACATATGTGAATATTGATTTAGGGCATGGAAACCTATAATTGAATAGAATAATTGTAAATATGAATTGAAAGGGGGCATGAAAGTCTATATTTGAATTAGGGAAATTTATTTGAATATGCCTAAAATAATAGAAGCGTAGTAAAGCATAGACCCGAGGTTAGGTTGCATTAGTGGTGGAAATTCCCACTCTAGTGGGTCGACCCCCCTGAAAGGGTGTCGACCTAGGGGTCGACCCACTAACAAGGGTGTCAACACCCCTAGGGATGACTTGGCACTCGGTTTCAGGGGGTCTAGCAGCTATATATACATGTCCTATTTTTCATATTTTCTTCACTGGAAGTCATGGAGGCTATATGCTGTTGGAGTGCGAACTGAACCGTTTTCTACAACAACATATTCTACAAATCCAATTCAGAAATTCTAAATTCGCTCTTCCTTAATTCTCTAAACCGAACGCTGTGAGTTCTAGTTTCTTTTAGGTTTAGACAAATAAAAATAAATTATGAAAGACTGTGATTTGGATATGTGTAAACCATGAATCTGTGCTATTATCATATCTGATGCTATGTCATGATAGATCTATTTCTTTAGATCCAATTTAGTTGTGATTATTCTGCTATGCCATGATAGATCTATTTCTTTAGTTCCAATTCAATTGTGATTATTCTACTATGTTATTATTGTGGATCTGGTTTGTAACTATATTGTTGTTAATATAAATTGTTAATTTGAATAGTTATGTCACTGGATAGATCTAATCATTTGTATGAACATATGCCACCTTGAGTTAGTTAGGATTGGATCTAAATCTTTATCTAAATTGTAACTTCTATGGTATGCTATGATGTGGATTTGTGTAGATCTATTTTTGAACTAATAGATCTAATTTATGTGGACATTGAAACTGTTAGTCAGATCTAGATTATCACCTTGTGTTATCATATTAGATCTATTTTATGTAATCAAGATTATCACCTTGAGTAATCATATTAGATCTATTTTATGTGATCTAGATTATCACCTTGTGTTATCATGTTAGATCTATTTTAACCTCTAGATCTAAATCATGTGATCTAATCTATTACCATGTGTTATCATGTTAGATCTAAACAAACTGGACATCTAAACTGTTGATTTAGATCTTACTATGCTTATTGAGACATCATGTTATGTTCACTAGTTTTACGTTCATCTTGTTATGATAATAACTACATGTCCATGCCAGTATGTATGTTCACATTATCAGGCTAAGTTTACGTTTATGCCAAGATGGTCACTTTTGTTACATTCCCATTATTTTCCTATTATCTTTTATGACTAGGCTATTGTCTAGCCTAGGCATGTTGACATTTTTGTGAGGGCGCCAGTTAAGGAACAGGGGAAAAAGGGTTAAAAATGGCATAATTTGAATATGAACATTTTTTGGACATGTAATTCAAATTATTGGGTAAAATAGGTATTGACACCTATAAAAGGAAAGGATTAATTAATTGGTTAATTAATTAAAATGGAATGTTTAGTAATTACAATTAGGAATTGTAATTGTACTTATGACACGAGGTTAGGTTACACTAGTGGTGGAAGTCTGCCCGGACCCGACCGGCATATCCAGCAGCCACTAATGTTGAACCTAATGTGGAAGGTCTAAGTACGTAAATACGAATCGGGCTAAGACACGAGGTTAGGCCCAACTGTGGAATAAGACAGCCCGGACCTGACCGGCATATCCAGCATCCATACGTTGTAGCCCTAATGTGGGAGGTCTAGCCCATTATAAACAATAAATGGACATGGTAATGAATTGGACTACTTAACCAAATCTAATCCATAGTTATTGTATGATATAGAACCGAGGTTAGGGTTAAGCAAAATTGATTGGATCAGTGGGTGGTTAAGTAAATTTTGGGTAGGTGGGTAATATTAGTATAAATAGGCCCACAACTTAACCATTAAACAAACATGCTGGGATCAGTGGGAGGTTAAGTAAATCTTGGGTAAGGGGGTAATATTAGTATATATAGGCCCACAACTTAACCATTAAAGAAGCATGCTTGGATTAGTGGAAGGGTTAAGGAAATCTTGGGTAGGTGGGTAATATTAGTATATACAGGCCCACAAACTTAACCCGATAAGGTCATGTAATTAAAGACACCTAGTGGTATACATAATCATTGGAAATAATAAAGTTATGTAATTAAAAGACACCTTTTAGGGTTAACATAACTTGTAGAAATGATAAGGTTATGTATTAAAGACACCTATAGGTAAGCATAACCGGTTGGAAGATTGGGGGTTATGTACTAAAGACACCTATAGGTAAGCATAACCGGTAGAAAGATTCGATTTATGTAATTAAAGATACCCCTTTAGGTTAAGCATAACTAGTATAGGGCTATGTAATTAAAGACACCTAAGGGTATACCTAGTCAGTGGAATACCTAGTGGGGATACAAGACAAGGGGAGAGCTTGTATCATATTGTATGGGACCCATTTATGTATATAACCCGAAGTTGGTATCAATTAAAGAACTCCGTACTAGGCGGAGAAAGGCCACGCTTACTGATTGATTATAAGAGGTCCAAACGAGACGGATGATGTGGGCAGCGCAAACCGACCGGGGACATGTGCGTGCATGGGCCGGGTAGAGGGGGCTAAGATAACTGTGACACTAGTTGATATGGTGGTGCACACCATGGGTTGCCACTTTAGGAAGTGACACCCCTACTGTGGGGCCAGCACAGGATATCTACAGGGTAGGGAGCCGATCGATTAGGGTAGTGATTAGGGTACACTTGGACGTATGACCTAAGCCTACCAACTCATAGTGAAAGGGATCATCTCATTTTAGTGATACTAGTAATAGTGCAAAGTAATCATTAGTGAGGCACATACACCTAATCCTGTCTACCTTGTCACACCTGCTATTTATGTAGTGATAACTCTTATCCACTTTATATGCCTATCATGTTACTTTTATTTATTTACTGTCTAAAAGTAACTAGACTCGCCAGACTTTATGTCTGACCCTTTTTGCTTCCTCTTCTTTCTTCCGTCCCCCCCCCCCCCAAGTCTCAAGGGAGGGAATTCTCAGGCTTAGTAAGGATTCTGATATCGTCTTGCTTGGAGCTTCTCGATGTATTGCTTAAGCTTCTATCTTTGCTACTATGGCTTATGATTTGGGGATTGCGCTTTCTTTATTATTGTACTCTAATATTTAAAGTACAATACAGAAGTTTTAATGATGTATTGTGTTTATGTATTTTCAGACATATGGTGTAACCATGCTTTATGATTAATAAAAGTTTTTAATTCCGCTGCTATTTTATATCTGTTTTGTAATGTTTCTGTTCTGTTTACCTATAATGCTTCACGAAACTTAATGCATTCCCTTACTGAGTGACATTAACGGGCATGGGGTGTCACAATTAGATATGTGTAATAATCTGCTAAGTAAACAACGATAAGTTGTAGTGATGGTGTAAATTGAATTTATGATTAAATGAGAAAGAATGAGGAAAACCTGTAAAATAAATAAGTTATATTTAATCATAAATGGTAAGTGACATGTTAATTAGGAAACATGTAATTGAGATATACTTAATAACGTATTAAGGAGAACATGTTATCGTAATGATGTAACCAAGTAAAAATATAAAATAGGTTGTGGATTACAGACCTTGGGCCACAATCTAGAGAATAACATGTTGTGGGCTTATTAATAAACTTACGTGGATTAAGTTATATGATTGGAATTAATAAGCAAGGGAAACTTGGTAAATTGGAATAAGAATTCAATATGAACGGGAATAATCAAGTTAAATGGGAACCTGGTGAGGTCAGGCAAGCGTATAAAAGAATGTTTAGACATAGGGTCTAACAACATATTAAAGAAAGGCGCTTGGACCAGTCTGTATGTTTGAGGGTGAATAACCCAACGGGGTAGATCAACGAGGTGTTATAAGACACGAGAGGAGCGCACATTCATCTGATTATTTTGACGGCTCCAAAGAACTGGAAGGGGAAGCACGCGGCTTCCTGAGTTATGTAAGGTGCTCCTTGTCGTCCTTTGTGCAGTGATAGATGTCTCAGGCAGTACTCGTAGAGGTTGGGTCTGCGCGTAACTACTAGTGGGTAGGCCTTGATGGCAGATGTAGCTATGCAGTCAGAATGTTGTGACGAGGTGACACCAGGGTGGTTCGGCGGTTTCCTAATGAGGAGGCGGAGAGTCACGACCAACAAGGATAGTAGATCATCGGATACCTGTCATCGGCAACCAGCGGGATGCGAAAAGACTAGAGCTAAACCCAAGATACCATTTCACCTTTCGCTGTCGAGATACGGGTTGAGGGTAGACGTCACATGGATGTTTAGATTGGTTGTTATTAGGGGCGGTCGCTGAAACACCCCATGTTCATTAATGTCACTCACAAAGGGAATGCATTAGCTTCAGTGAAGCGTTATAGGTAAGAGATGCAGATAAATTACAAGACAGACAAATAAAGCAGTGGAAAATAAAGTCATTTTATAAGCAACGTAGTTCAGTCAAGCTTTGACTCAATCATACTTAAAAGTATTACATAAAACTTTTGTCTTGATTCAAAAACTTCCAAGTATATAAGAAGCATAAAACATAGCAAAGTAGCATAAGTCCCCAAATTAAAGTGCAATCCCCAAATTAAAGTGCAATCACAGCCATAGCCAAAGATAAGAGTTCCAAGCCATACATCACAGAATCTCCGAGCTTGGAAAGAGAAATGGTCCAAACTAAGCTGAGCTATTCCCTCCCTGACTACCTGTGGGGAAACGAAAGAAAAGAAGACAAAAGAAAACAGGTCAGACATAAGTCTGGTAAGTCCAGTGATTTTTCAGCATGTAAACAAGATAAAGGATCATGACATGAATAAACTAAAAATAGGACAATACCATAAAAAAGATAAATTAAGACAAGATAAGTCAAGGTAAACCAAAAGCGCTTCTACTCTTTCTCTGCTTCGCTACTAACCTATTATCCTGATTTCTATATCTCTGCACCGCCTAACTAGTGTCCCAACTAGTAATCTGTATAAATTGATAATATTACAACGTGATCCCAATCCCCGCAATTGTGGTAGCCTTCAGGTGTACATATAGTATGAGGATCTTACCTCAATCAGCCTAATTTCCATGAAGATGTTAGATGTACCCTTACTACCCTATCGATCGGCTCCCTACTTGTATTAATGTTCCATGTGTCTGTGTCAATTGGCCCGCTCTTGCATGTAGATACCCTGTGCTGGTCCCACCGTAAGTTGTATCAATCCTTGTGATAGCAACCCGACACGATTCAAGATGCACAGTGTATAACTACTGGTACCCAGTGCCTACTTTTATCCCACTCCGGAGTACGTACATGCCCGTAAACCGTCGAAACCTACACTGACGTACCCCTACCGCTATTTTGACCGCTTATAATCAGCCCAGTAATCGTGCCCCACCCTGCCTATTTCAGGGTACCATGATACATCTATGTGGGTTACTGCTGAAATGGGTCCCTGTTACAAGGGTTTCCTACTGGTTAAGTTTATGGCCCTATATATACAAATATTACCCACCTACATGAGATGTACTTAACCCTCCCACCGATTCAAGCATGTTTATTAACGGTTAAGTTTGTGGGCCTATATATACTAATATTACCCATCTACACGAGATGTACTTAACCCTCCTATTGATCAAGTCAATACGTATTATTGGTTAAGCTTGCCTTAACCCTATCTGCCTCGTTCATGTGATATTGGTTAAGTGTTGTCCATTCATGTTAACCTAACCCACCCACACATCATGTTGTATTGGTTAAGTGTTTTCTATTTACTTAACCCCACTCGTTCATCATGTTATATTGGTTAAGTGTTGTCCTCTTGTGTTACTTAACCCTATCATACATCATGTTATATATTGGTTAAGTGTTGCCTTCTTGTGTTACTAACCCTACCATACATCATGTTATATCGGTTAAGTGTTGCCTTAGTTAACTTAACCCTACCATTTGTTTAATTAACATGTTGTACTGGTTAAGTGTTGCCTTAGTTAACTTAACCCTACCATTCTTAGCATGTCTTGTTCATTAGCATTAGTTGATTAATTAATGCACCAACCTCTCACATTAGATCTGTGTTGTTGCGGTTACTGGATGTGCCAGGCGGTTCCAGGTAGTTTTATACCGCAATTCAATCTAACCTCAGGTTTTTCTTGGGCATGATGCACTAACCTCTCACATTACATAGATGATGTTGCGGTTACTGGATGTGTCGGGCGGTTCCGGGCAGTTTTACACCACAACTCAATCTAACCTCGGGTTAGGCATGTTCATCTTTTATTTAATTTACATATTCGTCATTTATGTCAAGTTTATATGTAAATTATCCACAAGTGTTGTCATGTCACATTTACTTTTAAATTATGTTCATAATTAATGGTATACAAATTATACCATTTCATGTTATTAATCATTTACATAATTATGAGCCAATCTATGCCATTAGCATGTAATTTAATGTTTTACCCCAACGTTTCCCCCTCCCCCCCCCCCCCCCCCCGGTTATTCGTTCGCATAATTTACATAGAACGTTAGACTTGCAAATTAGCCTAACTTATAAACAAAAGGGGAAAGAAAGGAACATGTAGCATTCCAACAACACAAAATAATATGAATCTAACTAAGCATGTGTAATACAAATTTTCCATGAACAATATAAACTTAATCAAGCATATCAATGTGAACTTGTACTTGAGTTATATCCAATTAACATGGATCTTAAGCATATGAAAAGGAATTTACATAGATCTTAAACATATTTATTAACTTGGATCTAAACATGTAAGCATGTAGATCTAAACTTATAAGCATATATGAACATGACTTAGTTTATGAACATGTACATAACATAACATAAAAGCAAGCATGTAGATCTAAACATATAAGCATATATGAACATGACTTAGCTTATGAACATGTACATAACATAACATAAAAGCAAGCATGTAGATCTAAACATATAAGCATATATGAACATGACTTAGCTTATGAACATGTACATAACATAACATAAAAGCATCACCAAATTAATATATAATATGATAGGTCCAGTTGTCTAAATCACAATAGTCTCATAGGCATAGTTAATTTCAGATTTGTCACAAGGATAAACATGAATCAGAATCACAATTAGGCACAGTTTTAGAGTCGATTTATTTCAAGTCATGACTTTTATATATTTAAAACTGAAATATAACTGAACTTACATAAAAAGAACAGTTCTTGTATTCTGGAATCTGATTTCTGAATTTGTTAAGCTATTCCTTTGATGTAGACTATTGATGTTCTTCTAATTGATATATAGTTGAAGAAGATATTCTAATAAGAAGATGGAGGCTACGCTAGTTCAAAGAGAGACAACATGACGACTTCATAGAATGTGTTTATGTGTTTTAGGTTTAGGGTTTGAGTTGATTATATAGAAGTCTAAGATTAATTCTAGCCTTTATATCAGTCTAGGAGAAATCAGTGCCATCCAAACCAAAGAGATGTGTCACTCAGCCAATCACAGTACGACACATAAGCCCTAATACATCAGAATTCGTCACCGGGCCAACCAGAGAAGGCCACATCCGCTCAGAGCTACAGAAATCGTCATAGGAATTGGATCTCGGAAGGGGTCTACCCCTATGTCTACCCCCCTTAAGGGGGGTCGACACCTATGTCTACCCCCTTAAGGGGGGTCGACACCATTTGAGAGGGATCTTTCCCGTCACTCGTCTTTGACTTATTTTGGTTCTGGAGATGATTTTGTGTGTGTGTGTGTGTGTGTGTATATACTTCCTTGCGCATATACAAGCTTTTATGGCTTATAACTTCTTCAAACGTTGTACGATTTACGCAAACTCGGACTCTATCCCAAGCAGAATTCCGAGACGAACGCAATGGTGTAACCTGTTTCCCTTCATTCCCACTTTTAAAATTAAGTATTCTTTATTTCGTTATTTTAACATTCACAGAAAATACGGGGTGTTACATTCTCCCCTCTGTTAAAGGATTTCGTCCCCGAAATCTCTAAGTTAAGAAGAATGTATCCTAACATCCAACATCCATCTACTCAACTATCAATCACAGGCATCCATTGTCCTTAAAAAGATTTCTAATGCTTTCATGATCATATGCATAGTGTGTGTACATGCCCTTATCTAATGCAAAAACAGGCGGTCACCTGATTTAGTTGACCTTCGTAATGCAAATTATGTCAGTGTTATGAGTCTATCATGTATGCAATTATTCCTAATCGTACATTATAACTTCTACATGAGTGCTCAATCATTCATACAAATGCAACATCCATATGATAACACATCAAGTTTCAATCCATATATATATATATATAAATTCACTCATGCATATGAAATATGGAAGTGACGGAGCCAATCTAGTGCCTAGTGTGTGTGTATGCATCCACGAGCAACCACTAGCAAACACTTACATCCACTTGCATCCACCAGACATAACATGTCTCAAACACATGTTTACATCCACTTGTATAAATCAATATTACACATTCACTAAATATTAGAGATTACAATACATTTCATAGCAGGGGAAAAATTATACAATACACAACTGAAAGAGATATACGGATACAGAGCTTTCCGGATATCATTCCAGCTGTAAACCAGGTTCCTGCGAATATAAATCTAGAAAACCAAAACTACTAGCTGCCCGTGCGGAAAATAAGGGCACCCAGAGTTTAGGTTAAAACAATAAACTCTAGGTCAGTCATGTGACTGGTGTGAGAACTAAAACAGTTATTTAAAACTTTACTTTAAATCAGATATATCAAGGGACCACGCCATATAACACGGAATGGGTTTCCTCCCAAGAATACCGGTGCATGTAACAAAACAATGCAATGCTTTTTTGGAAAAACGAAGCTATTATAAGACCCAGGTCCGATCACACAATGCATCACAAGCCAGAGGATAGAGTTTTCCCTTATAATAGCCAAACATGCTTGGTACGTTAAAAACAAATCATTTGATACTATTATAAGTGTATAGTGTCAAAACAATTTCAATAATAAATATCAATAATAGACGACATGGGTACCATATAACATGTCGCCGTACTAGGCTCTACAATCAAAAGCGCAAATGTCACATATTTGGAAGTTGGATTTCCATCTGTGAACCGAGGCAAGGGATCGTCCTCTACCGAATTCGAGACGCTCTAGCCCGCCCCTCAGGAATAGGCGCAACTGCCCCTTGGATCGTCAGGGCTAGTCCATCGATGTGGATTAAAATGCCTGAACACTACGTTTCCCCACCCTATGGGGTGTCAATGAGTCCAATGACTCCATCGGCTCCACACAGTCACCGATATATCTGAGGCGCCTCGCAATAGCAACAACCACACACGTGAAAATAATATAAATGTCAGGGCTGGTAGGTCACTGACACCACCCTAGCTAGAAGGAAACGCATGCCCTCCCTGAGTTCCTCTCCCGTTTCTGGTTCACAACCGGGATGTGAGGCCCGCGAATCAACGTTACACAAAGCTATGCCACGCAGGCGGTGCTTTGATCATCAACCACAAGACTTTGCTTTTCAACAGAAGCCTTGATCAATTGCCACTTAGGCATGCCACACAGGCAATTCATTCCATGCGATTGATATCCATCAATATATAACCTCTGAGCTCGTACATCTCAGAGAAGGGCGTTAAGCAAGAGAATAAATTCTCCGCCGCCAAACAGATATATATTTAATAGAAATCAATCACACGAAATAAAATCCAATGTCAGACACACAATCCATTTGCAAGTTCGTTCTGGGTCTGAACGAAACCGGAGGCACCTTGTACCTCGCATATCCATCGATCTCCAAGTACGTCTGGACGATCACCAACTGATTCCCTCCTCTTGGGTGTACAGCCCAATCAAGATCATCAGTAATCACCCAAACGATGTGAAGACCTCCGGTCTTCAACCACCATCTTCATCCTCGACACCACGTCGAATCAGTTATTCAGAATGGAATAAACCCGGTCTTTCTGAATAACTCGCGTATATAATAAACAAGTGTTACACAAATACAACATACACCTCATTCCAATTTGGAAAATAAGGAATATTATAAAAATAAATTCATGTGTTGAATAGAAAATAAATTCATTTGTTGAATAGAATAAATTCATGTGTTGAATAGAAATAAATTCATGTATTGAATAGAATAAATTCATGTGTTAAATAGAATAAATATTCATGTGTTGAATAGAATAAATATTTATGTGTTGAATAGAATAAACATTCATGTGTTCAATAAAAGCCGTGTTGATTAGATTGACGCCATTTTGACGTGAACGATATTTATATCGATTTTATTCATTTTTATAATGAATATAGAAAAGGAAGTGATTCCAAAATATAACGTTTTGAAAATATTATCATTTAGAGATTAATGATATGGAATATTCAATTTCGACTAGAAATTGAATACGAAGTTGAAATCGTTTTGAAAACGAATTTAACATGATTTATAAAATACGTTTTGAAAGGAAATCGACGAAATATATATAATACATATATATATATTATATATATATATATTATATATATATATATATATATATAATGGCCTGAATAGAACGCGCTGCGCTGCGGCAGTTCGCGAATTTCGACCATTGATCTCCCCCACTTAAAACTTTTCGTCCCCGAAAAGGAACGAAGCTGAAAGTTGTTTAACTAACCAACTCAACTTTCTTTATTTTCTTTTACGGCTTAAGTTCTTCAACTTTTCAGTTTCTAAGAACTTTTCAAATATTTCAAAAATTTGGCTAACACCCTAAATTTTTGAAGAATTTCGCCATAAACTCCCCTGCACCGGGGACTTCAGGATATTTCAAATAGCCTCCCATGGCCCTCATCAATCCAAAAAGGAAAAGAAACAGCCAAGCGGCTCATAAAATCATCAAATCCCAATAAATTTGTGAACATGTACCTATTTGTCGGGAAAACAATTTTATTCTTTTTCTCTGGCCTCCTTGCTATGACCTGTTCAATGTAAGTACATGTATATGCATGCATTTTCAAACAATTTTCAATATAGTTCAATATTTGGTTCAATTTGGCCTAAATCGTTAAAAATATCAAACCAATAATCAAACAACACAATCATCAATCAATTAGTGAATTATCGTTTCAAATTCATAATTTTGATATATATATATATATACAGAAAATCATGTTTTTGATGCCAAATCACAACAATAAACCTATCTAGTTTTGGTTCTCACACCAGTCTAATGGAAATATATAGATATCTCACTTTCGAAACTCGAATATGAATACTGATGATGATGCACCATCATCATAGTCATCCCCGAGTGTCTAGAATGTGATTCTATATCTATCCAGCATATTAAAACTTCGAATATACATTCATGATACGCAAAAGTTTTATATACTCGATTGTCCAAATCAATATAAAATAAAATATTCAAATACGTATACTTGAATTTAATCTTCAAAACAAAATTTGTTTTCAATTTTATTTTTTGAAAAATATACTCCTCACACTCGTTCTAGGATACTACTGATCCTATCTCTAATGAATCATTCTAATTGGATATTACTAATCCAATATCTGACGAATTCTTTCATTTGGTTCTAATGTGTCTTGTTCTCGAGCTCTGTAAACCAAAGCTCTGATACCAAATGAAGCGACCCAAACCTCCTTGGTCTCCGAAGAGAAGAGAAAGAACGAATTACCGTGAGGGCAAGGCGAATCAGAACACAAACAGAAGAACATTTCAATGTTATTACAACAATTTCCATCAGACTACAAGAATATACAAAGTATGAACACATTTGACAAATATCAGAGATTTAAATTACATTTAAATACATAGCAGTGGAAAAATAATATAAAACATAACTGAAAGAAATATACGGGTACAGAGCTTCCCGGATATCATTCCAGCTGTAAACCAGGATCCTGTGAATATAAATCTGCAAAACCAAAACTACTAGCTGCCCGTGTGGAAAATAGGGGCACCCGGAGTTTAGGTTAAAACAATAAACTCTAGGTCAATCATGTGACTGGTGTGAGAACTAACACGGTTATTAATCTTTATTTTTAAAGAGATTAATTCAAGGGACCACGCCGTATAACACGGAACGGGTTTCCTCCCAAGAACACTAGTGCATATAACAAAACAGCGCAATGCTTTTTGGAAAAATGAAGCTATTATAAGACCCAGGTCCATCACACAATACAACGCAAGCCGGAGGATAGAGTTTTCCCTTATAATAGCCAAACATGCTTGGTACGTTTAAAACAAATCATTTGATACTATTATAAGTATATAGTGTCAAAACATTTCAATCATAAATATCAATCATATATGGCATGGGTACCATATATCATGTCGCCATACTAGGCACTACAAATAAAACCGCAATGTCACGTATTGGAAATTGGATTCCATCATGAGTCGAGGCAAGGGGCAAGCTCCTCTCCGTTCGAGACACTCTAGCAAATGTCTCAGGACCACACACAGCGATCCTTGGAATTGGTTGGGTCGGTCCTCTCTTACTTTTGAGGATTAGTCATTCCTGAACACACGTTTCTCGGTCCTATAGGACCTATATAATGGTCCGTACATCGGCTCACATAGTGCCAGTTATCGACCATATATTCTAGGCGCCTCGCATTCCAACAACCACACAGGTAAAAAGTATATAAATGTCAGGGCTGGAAGGTCACTGACATCACCCATAGCTAGAAAAAAATGTCGTGTTCTACCAACGGTCCATATCCCATTTTGACTCATACCAAGGTGTGAGGCTCGCGAATTCACGTTATACACAAAGCTATGCCACACAGGCCATGCTTTGATCATCAACCACAAGACTTTGCTTTTCAACAGAAGCCTTGATCATTTGCCACTTCGGCATGCCACACAGGCAATTCACTCCATGCGACTGATGTCCATTGATGTAAAACCTCTGAGCTCGTATGCCTCAGAGAAGGGCGTTAAACAAGAGAATAAATTCTCCACCGCCAAATAGATGTATATTTAATAGAGATCAATCAACACAGAATAAAATCCAATGTCAGGCACACAGTCCATTTACAAGTTCGTTCTGGGTCTAAACGAAACCGGAGGCACTTTCCTCGCATATCCATCGATCTCCAAGTACGTCTAGACGATCACCAACCGATTCCCTCCTCTTGGGTGTACATCCCAATCAAGATCATCAATAATCATCCAAACAATGTGAAGACTTCCGGTCTTCAACCACCGTCTTCATCTTCGACTTATCGTCGAATCGGTTATTCAGAATGGGTATAAACCCGGCCTTTCCGAATAACCCGCGTATATAATAAACAAATGTTACACAAACCCAACATACGCCTCATTCCAATTCAGAATATTCTTTTATTCAAATTTTCACACTCTTAGGGAAAGGTTCCCATTAATTTTATCAAAGATAAATTCTTCTAAATTTATTCTTTAATCTTCCTTTGGATATCATTTCAAACCTTGTTAAGGTTTTCCAAACTAGTCGGGATTAGCGAACCACACCAAAATAATTATTTATTTTATTTCCCAATCCCTACCTATTCATCCCATGGAGCAAAACTGGAAATACTCCATATCTAACACCACGGTGCTATCGGTAAAGTTAATTACCATTTCACGTTCAAATCTAATTAAAGATTTAACTATCGCTTTGGAGAAAAACTGGTGATACTCCATTCTCGATCACTTTAATCTAATAAAAGATTCATTAAAACACCACTTAGTTTTAATCTTCTCAAAAATCAATATCCTGTCTTTAACTAGGTTAAAGAACCAATGTCACCTAAAACACGATTCACGATAAACCCAGAATCACTTTCTATTATTAATCGGGTTAAAGAACAGGTGTTATTCAAACACCGCTCACGATAAACCCCAAAAACCAATTCAAATTCAATTCCAATTAAATACTAATTAATTGGACAATTTCACTAAATCTTAATTAAAAGATTTCTTCTTTTCTAAACTGAGTTCAAGAACAATGTTATTTAAGACACCATTCACGAAGAATCCAAAATCCCATTTGATATTAAATACAAGGCTCTGAATAGAAAATATACCAGCTTATATTCAATATCAAATTCTGAAACCAACAAATATCGTATTGGAAATAACGATATAAAATATATCTTTCAAATTTCCACAACCATATATGTATAATCAAGAAATCCAACATCGAAATATTCCAAAGATAATTTCGATTCAAATCCATTATAATTCGTATATTGGAAATTCCGATTATTTTCAAAACCATTTCAAATCTAGTTCAAAACTAGTTCATTTCGATAAAAATATTTTTTTATATTTTCAAATGTGGAATTTTTCATCCCAGTTCTTTCCAATTCATACATTATGATTTTACACCAATTATTAATATTTTTAATAATTTTATCAAGGCCCGTACAGTCGGTTTTCAATAACGGCCACTGAATTGCACTTACAGCGACCTTTTCCAAATTTGATTTGGACATAATTCCAAATCCAACCATTAGATTTCAAATTTTTAATATTCATTGGAAAGCTCTTTTGGATACAAACCTAACGGTTCTAGTTTCAGGAGAATCTGACGGTCGGATCTCCCGTAACGTCAATTCGAAGTCAATGGTCAAAATTCGCGAACTACCACGGCGCGGCGCGTTCTATTCAGGCCATTTAATATATATATAATATATATATTTCGTCGATTTCAATTCAAAACGTATTTTATAAATCATTTTAAATTCGTTTTCAAAACAATTTCAACTTCATATTCAATTTCAAATCAAAATTGAATATTCCATATCATTACTATATAAGTGATAATTTTTTCAAAACTATATATTTTGAAATCACTTTCTTTTCTATATTCATTATAAAAACGAATATATTTGATATAAATATCGTTCGCATCAAAATGGCGCATATCTAACCAACACGGCTTTATATATTTCAATAACTTCGTTATTCTATTCAACAAATGTATAATTATTATATTCAACACATGAATCTAAATTTCTTTCAAAACATGAATATTCTCAACACATGAGCATCGTCAACACATGACTATTTTTTCTATTCAACACATGAATATATATTTTATAATGTTCTTTATTTTCCCAATTGGAATGAGGCCCAGTCAATTACCATATAATGTTAATCATATGGATTCCATACAACAAATGTATATAATGACAATGATAAATAATCAACCATCATCCAAAGTGCACCACACAACTACATAAACATTAAATATAACTAATTAACGCTCATACAGTCTGTCAATCAAACGATCAACATACCACTAAACAATTGGGATTAGTGTACGTCAAATATCATCCCATCACCAGTGTGGGGTTTCAATCCACAAACACTGAATATTATTTGTGCAGTTGGGCAACGTGTAAAATTTATCGTCCCAATCAATGTCCTTCAAATAGGTGTACATAAACAATCCGTCCGGTTTGTAAATGAATATTTATTTATTCTCATATATGTTTAAAATTATATTTTTAACGATAAACAATTTATTTCAACACATGAATATTTTTCCTATTCAACACATGAATATATTTCCTATTCAACACATGAATATTTTTTTTTTCCATTTCACATCAACATCACAAACTAACTTCACAACACATCAAACAAGCATACGAGTCGTCCATGGTCTGTGGACGGCGGGTGTCGGGTGCTGCTAAGCACCGTCTGCATCCTAGTATATATTTTTAACTAGAAAACAATATTTAAAGTGAGAAGTTCTCGCCGACTAGCTAAACCATACGCCACGACTCTTCTTATGTAGGAAATCTTCATCGTGCTCGCCTTTTGTCACTTTCGTCGTCCGTGTTTGCTACATATATAAAAATCACATTTTTATATTCTCTCTACTTCATGATAAAAATAAAGTTCAGATTTTTATTTCACTTCATATATTTACAACGCTTCTTTATATATAAAAATTATATTTTTATTACTCTACCTTAATAAAAACCATATTTTTAATACTCTACCTCATAAAAATCATATTTTTATTATCTACATTATATAAGAATTATATTTTTAATCTTCATATCTAATAAAAATCGTATTTTTATATATGCTATACATGTATAAAAATCAAATCTTTCTTGTTACTTCATATGAAATAAAATCAAATCTTTCTATGCTATATATATAAATAAAAATCTAATCTTTTCACTTCTAAAAATCTCGCCTTTCCTTATTTAAAAATCGAATCTTTTCATGGGTTAAAAATCACAGCTTTTTAAAATCAAAATCAAATCCTTTCATATTTAAAAATCTAAGCTTTACCAAAATAAAAATCCTAACTTTATCTATAAAAATCAGAATTTTATAGTGTAAAAAAATATCAGATTTTCAATGTTTAAATAAATAAAAACAAACTAAATAAATTAATTTTAAATTACCTTTCTTCGCTTAACTAAGAGGGAGGAGTGGCTCGGAGTTGGTTGCGGCATAAGAGGCGGTTGGATGTAGTGTGATGTGGCGGAGGCGGTGGCCCTCAGGCGCGATGGAATTGGTCTTCGGGTTGATTTGGGGGAGGTTTGCACGAATTGGAGGGGGCCGAGGTCAGGCGCGGGGAGGGGAGGTGGTGGCACACCTCGCGGTGGCCGAAGGCTGGGCAGGGGGCCGACAACGTGGGGTGCAGTGTTCAGAAGAGGAGAGGGAGAATGGAGCGAAAGGGGGAGGAAGAGAGGGAGAATGGAGCGAAAGGGGGAGGAAGAGAGGGAGGGGCGCGGTTTCCCCTTAGCAGCGGCGCCGGAATCGAGGGAGGGGGAGATGGCAACGGCGGTCCCCCCCCCCCCCCCCCCGCCGTCGCTTTTTTTTTTAATTTCTGGTGTGTTGACCATAGAAGAGAGGGAGGCGGGAGTATAAGGGGAAAGGGTTTTTATTTCTTTATTTATTTAATTATTTAATTCCAAAAAGCAACTTTTTATTTCGACCTCGAAATCGAACCCACCGACTGTCGTCTATAGCTAATTACCCGCATTCCGAACATAATGGGATAAGTAACGCAGGCTGATTCGACTGTTTCGATCAGTTTTCGCCAAAATCAAAATATAAATCTATATATTGAATTTGAATGCACCTTTCAATTTGTCGGGGCCACATACGGACTCTAAAAATTCCCAAAAAATATTTTCTGGCTTCATATTGATGATACGGACCTAACAAAACTAATTTCATCAAATTCTGAGACCATTTGAAAAATCGTCAATTTCCAGTCGATTAAAATCAACTGAAACTGGTCAAACGCGTTTTACTTTGCCACGCTCACATATTGATTCGAAAAATTACGAATTTTGGAATCTAGCAATATCTTGACATCACGTATCAAATAAATGTGGTTTCGTCGAAAACAAAGGTCGTTTGCGAAAATTTCCATTTTTAAAGGCCAGAATTCCGTAGCGACTATTCTGCATTTTCAACTGGGTGTAACTTTTTATCCCCACTATGAAATTTCAATTTTTCGGATTCGTTCGAAAGATATTCTCTAATAGATTCTAATATTTTTGGTTTCGCCAAAATCTGGTTTATTTTGCACCCGATACATTCATTTAAACTTTGAAATCGAATTTTCAAACGACCGCGCCATTTTCAATTCCTTTTATAATTAAAAATAAATATTTATATTCTAATGACGATTCAAATAAATATATACATCTATTTCTATTCAAAATAAATTTCTTGTCATTATTATTTAAAATAATTCATTTTAAATATTCAAAATTCAATAAAATTGCCAAAATAAAATTTTTAAATTGGCTCAGATTTTCCAGGTTATTACAGTATGATTGTCTTAACTTCACGATTATGTAGCTTCTTAATTTCTATGTCCAGAATATGCGTTGGAACTCATCTCACTATCGCCTCTCGTTCCACCTTTTCTTCTTCTAGTATACTTGGCACTACAACTTCTGCCGTGTCATGCTAACATTTCCTCAAAAGGTCTTCCAAAATCCTATTCACCCTTTCTGTCAGAGGATGATAAGCGGTGCTCAAACATAATTGCATACTCATGGCTTCTTGCAAGCTTATATATTAAGGTGACTAATGGTCTCTTCTCTGCTAAATTTATCCATTGCATCAGCTACCTGAGAGTCTTTTCTTTGTGAAGTCCATATTTAATTCAAAAGCGTAGGTCTTACTCCTAGCGATGCCGACTACTAATTTAACTGAAGGATTTAAAATCAAAGTTTCATATGTATTCTGAACTTTTCCTTTTCACATAAAGAGGACTTGAAGTCAACCATTTTCTTCTTAAGGCATCTGCTACGCCCTTCCCTTACATCAAAATGGCGCCTAGTCCCGTGCCGCATTCATCCATGTATACCGTAAGCCTTTTACTACCGTAGGGTAAAAGTCAAAACTGGGGCCGTTGTAAGAGCCCTCTTCGATTGTTGGAAAGCAACATCACAACCAATATCCCGAGCAAAGGTTAGGGTCTTCTTCGTTAATCCAGTAGGTAGGGCTAATACCTTCGCAAAGTTCTTAATGAACTTCCTATATTAGCCCGCTAGTACAAGAAAGCTTCTTATTTCTGTTGCATTCCTTGGGACCTTCCTGTAACACCCCCTATTTTCTATGAATATCGAAATTAACAAATCTAAGGACACTTAATTTTTAAAAGAGGAATTAGGTGAAAACGGTTATGCCATTACGTTTGCCTCGGAATTCTGCTTGAGATAGATTCTGAGTTTGCATGAATCAGACTCCGTATGAAGAAGTTATGGGGTTCAGAAGTTTTCAAGTTTAAACAGTAATTAAATATAACAATAAATCAAATCAGAAAACAGTTCAAATTTCAAAATCTGGCAAGAGCGGGAAATTTCCCGCTCAGGGGTGTCGACCCCCCCTCCCTCCCGGGGGAGTCGACATACATGTCGATCCCCCCATAGGGGGGAGTCAACATAGGTGGCGACTCCTCCTGTAGGAAGTCGACCCCTCCCAGATCAAGCTCCTATGACGAATTCTTACAGCCCTATGATGATGTGGCCTACTCTGATTGGCCAATGACTGATTTCTGAGGTATTAAGGCATAGGTGTCATGCTATGGTTGGCTGGATGACACATCTCTTTGATTTGATGGCTCTGAATCCTCTAGACTAATCTAAAGGCTAGAATTAAACCTAGACTTCTATATAATCACCCCAAACCTCAACCCTAGAACTCATTCTATGAAGCCGTCATGCTTTTCGTCTACAAACTAGCATAGCCTCCATTCATCTACCCCAAACTAGAGAATCAAATCCAAACTAGGAATCAATTAGAAGAACCAGAGAATCAAACGTCTACATCAAAGGATAGCTTTTCAAATTCAAAAATCAGATCCCAGAAATCAAAGATCCGCCTTTTTTCTGTAAGTAAAGTTATTGTTTAGATGTGAACACCTAATAAGAAATCAAGACTGTAACAACTGGATCTAGAACTATGCCTAATTTTATTTGCGCATATCCTTTTGTCAATTCTAAATTGCCAATGCCTATGAGACTATTGTAATTGATGTAATGACACCTATCGTGCCTATGAGACTATTGTGATTGATGTAATAACACCTATCTTGCTTATGAAACTATTGTGATTGATATAATGAAACCTAACATGCCTATGAGACTGTTGGATTGAAAAAATGGAACCTATCATGCCTATGGAACTGTTGTTATTGATTTATCATGTTGTACATCCTATGCCTATTGTTAGATCCAAAATTGGCTCCAACACTCAAGTTGTTCAATTGTGCAGTGATTAACATCAGAAAAAATGCAAGAAAAACAAGAAAGACACGAGATTTATAGTGGTTCGGCGTTAACGAGCTTGCGTCCACTTTATATCTATGATTATACTTAAATTTCAAGTATAATCGATGATTATCCCTCGACCTAACTTTTACAATGTTGATTCGCTCAATAAATTCGAGACAACTCTGAATAATAATAGAGATGTAATAATGGTGGAGTCAGAACTCAGAATTGCCAAAAAGATCCTGAAAAATGCCAAGTCCGGGGCTGTTTATAGATGATATTTGCAGATGGATCACGATCATACGTGGCGCAAATCCCGAAGAACTCGGACTGGTTCATGGCTTGATGAAGAATTGATCAAAATGGCAGTTATGGACAGGTGTCATGAGATCCTGCATTCTCGGATCGTCGTAGACTTAGTCGTGACCTTCATCTTAACTTCTGGGGCTTGGATCGTGAAGAGGTAGAGGGTACGGATCAGATCGCTCTGCTATGGATGGATTGGGTCTCGAAGCTCTGACGAGGACGGGTCGAGATGAAAGGGACAGACCGGATCGCGAGACATGGGGGAGATCGCGATCCGTGGAAGGTAGGGCGATCCGATCGGGTCTTTGAGGGCTAAAGGCATGAAGTTTCACATTTTCCTCGTGAGTACAAACCTTGGTGGCTTGATCAAAAAGATGGCCAACATTTTGCCCCCTCGAAGTATGTTTCACCAGAGATGGAACATGCTTTGAAATTACTAAGATATCTTTTCATGAAGTGATGCAATTCAAAGGTCGTATCTGCTTGAAACATCATACGGTTCCAGGGAGTTGTGTCTCTCGATTTGTATAAATATCCAGTTAAATCTTCCATCATTTCTATGTTCATTGGGTAATTTTCATCTCTTGAATTTCAGAGGAAATAAAAATCAGCTTATCGGGTATGTTTGTAAATTTTTGCATGTATTTTCACTTCTTTTGTTTCGCAATCGTTCTCGTGTTCGGTTCCACGTGGTTCGCTACCAGGGTGGATGTCACGAGCTGATCAAGTGAAGGGATCGTCGTGTTAGCCCTGATGGGCCTTTTCCAACTCTCGCGGCCCATGGGCTTCTATGGACCGAGTCGCGATAAAGAAGGGGAGACAAAGAGTCACCCCCTCATCTATATAAATCAGGCTTCCCCCTACATTCCCTTCTTTCTCTTCTTACTACCGCCGCCTATTTCTTCTTCGACCCAAGCCCTACGTCGTGATTTCCAAAGAATTAATTCATCCCCTTGTTCAAATTGAAGAGGTAATTATACTAGGAATGTTTCCGTGTAATTTCGTTTTCGTATTCCTTTGCTCCACCCAAATTTTTGCTGGTATGCGTAGTGGAGCTTTGTGAGGCTTAAGGAGCAACGAGGGCATAATGAGTTCATCAGCTCATGTTCATTAGTGGAGAGGAGAGAGGAAGAAGGGGAAGAAGTTGACCAGTTTGGATCGTTGGCGAGGTTCGGGTTCGGATCGCGGTACCACTGGAATGGAGGAGATGAGGTGTAGTCGATGTCTATGGATCGAGTCATGGTATTAGGGGAGCATCGGTTCGTGGTGATAGCGAGGTAGAAGGATTAAGGATGGAAACAGAGTGTTAAATTGGATAGCGGATCGGGTCATGAGAAACAAGAAGTAAAGTGGATCGTGGGGATACTGTCACGATCTGTTCAGGTAATGGATCAGGAGCTTGAGTGTCCCATGATCCGATCCCTTTCCACGAGCTGATGCTTTCCCACGTGTCGATCGGATCCTGCTCCACGAACCAATTTGGCATCACAAGCTGAACCTTGTCTCTTGATCCAGCTTGACCAACGATCCGATACACATGTTGACTAAAGGATACAATGTAATTCTGATATACCAATGGACAATTAGGTAAGAGCCCTCGAGATGAACTTTTTGAACTGGGCAACAACATAACTCAACAGCGGACCATTGCTAATATCCTGCTTATCTGATTAACTTCATGTTTTTCTTAATGTATGCACATGCACACACTTACACTTACACACAGGGGAATGGGTAAATATGTTCTAATTTTTCTTGCCAACACAGCTATGTCAGATAAACAAGTGACTGAGACATCGAGTGAAAGTACCGAATCAGAGACATTAATACATCATAATCCTGATATGCTTTCCTCAGATTCAAGTGAGATAAAATCCGATCCTGATTACGAAACAGGGACCGATATAGAATCAACAACTTATGAAAGAACGTCCCTTGAAGATTAGGATGATCGAGCTCCCGATGAAATTCCGGGTGCTAAGGAGATAGAAAAATTCATAGATTCCTTACCCTCTAAGCTAGACGACATAAAACTTAAGAAGATATGTTTAAGACATGGAATTCCCTGGGATGACGTGAAAGTTCCAGAAAACAAAGATAGACCTCATTCTGCCCCAGAGGGGTACATGACCATTAGTCGACTCATGTGCTGGGTAGGGGCCATTCCTCATTTTCCTCCATTTGTCGTTGATCTTTTGAGACAATTACAGATTGGCCCCATGTAACTCCACCCAAATGCTTATGTAGCTTTGTATACTTTGTACATTGCTTATATGGAGATCCTGCGGACCGAATTTACTCTTAAAGATTTGAAGTTCTATTACCATTTCAAACATCGTTCCGCAGGGGCTCCGAATTTCACTTTCTTCGAATCGGTCGCTAATAGAAAAGTTGTGATAGATGGTTATAGCAATATAGGGGATGTCAAGTCTGACTGGTTCTATATAAAACACCAGCCCGGATGTGCGAGGAGGTGGCTACAAGCAAGTACGTTTCCAACTTTTCCGCTTTTAACTCGAAAGCATAACTTTTAGTGCTAACGAATCATTTTGTTCCACACAGATCACAATTTTGAGAGAACAGAAGGATCGATATATGAAGATCGAATGTCCTGCCTCCTCAAGAGTAACTCAGATTTCTTAAGGATTAAGAAATTTATCACTGACGAAAACCTTCATAAACACCGTCTCTTAGACATAAGGTTCGGACTTGGAGCGGGCTTTAAACCTTACAAATATATACCTCCGACTGAAGGAGAAGGAACTTCTCAAGCTGTAAAGACAACCACTCTTCGCAAGAGTCCTTCGCCAATGATTAATCAGGATGACGAGGATTTAAACATATAAAAAGGAGATGAGGAACGAGACGATGAATCAAAGGACGTTCCATCCTCCGAGGGTATTCTCCCTTAAGAACTTCATCGCCAGTTGAGTCTGTCGCCCAAGACGAATTGACGGAGGAACAAATTCTCGGGGAATTAAATAAAATTCCTTTACCAGACGATATTTATACTCAAGAAGACTTCGAAGGGGAACCAATTTTTCCTATCTCCGAAGAGACGAGTGCCCCAGTTAGAGAAAAAGAAGTCAGTCAAACGAGCCTAACTTCGGGCCCGGGTTCGTTTAAAAGGGGATTTCACGGGATGCACAAATCACATGCACCATTTATCATAACATCCTTTTGCTACTGTGGTTAATAGTTCTAATACGCACTTGTTTCCTTTGCAGGAAAAATGTCTCGTAAACGGTCTTATTATTACTGTTCCCTTCGCGAGGGCACACCAAGCCTCCTTCCAGATCCTTAGCACACTCGTAGCGATAGTCAGGGAAGGGATAGTCGTCAGCCCCAGGATTCTCATCAATCTTATTCTGCACGACCTCGATCTCCACCGAAGCAAGGTTATGGAAAGCCACATAGTTGTCCATTGCCACCAGCTGGGGGAAAGCAACTTCCCATAGATTTAACCCTCCAAAAAGCACTCCTTCTCACGCCCAATCTTCCAAAAGACACCCCGAGCTAGAGGATAAAAACAAAGATGAGGGTAGGATTATGGAAAAGGGGAAGACAGTTCCTGCTTCCTCTAGTGAGCGTGGCTTGGATACTACTGCTGTAAAAGATGTTGCCCCCAATTCTGAGATTATGGCCAGGCTAGAGCGCTTACGAAAACAATTTTCTGATATTTACTTTGAGATAATGGTGTTCGTCCCAGATCTTGAGCCTGTCCCCGAGGATTGGGACACAGAGGTGATGGGGTATGTATGCCATGCAGCTAAACAATACGGGGTAATGAAGAAGCATGCTGCTACACTCTCTACTATCATCCTCCAGATGGAGACGGACGCGGCCAGGGCCAGAGTAAAGATTGATAATGATGCTAAGGCTAGGTGCAAAATGGAAAAAGAACTAGAGGATGCACAGGCCCAACTGGCTTTAGCTGGCGAGACGCAGAGAATTACAGATCCGAGTTGGAGAGTGCTAGGGAGCGTTTTCGCAACGAGCTCGACTTAAATAGCCAGAAGCGGGTGGCCCTGAGAAAGGAAGTAGAAGATCTCAGGGCAGTTAACACCGAACTGAAGACGGTACAGGATCGCTTTTCTGCTGAGAAAGAGGCCTAGGAGAAAGAGAGGGCGAGCTTAAAAGATGACCTTGCCCTCGCCAAGAAGGAGAAGGAGGTTTTAAATGATCAACTTGCTCAAGCTGAGGAGCGTGCAGCTCTCGCCGAGAGCAACACCAATAGCGCTCTTGAGTCAGCAGCTGCTGCGGCCGATAAGATCGCCAAAAGAGAGAAAGACATAGATAGTTTTGAGGAACTATTGTTCGATTTCTTTGGTCAAGTCATCAAGAATCAAGACATCTCTTGGATTCCAGACTACCATGTTACCTTGGCCAATGTATGGGATGCAATTGTCGAGGGCGAGAAGCGGCGACTGGGAGTCGACGAGATTGACGAAAGCCAGCTGATGCAGACCTTTCTCAGAGGTGAAGAACCTGAGGCTTTGGAGGAAGGTAGACGCCTGATCCATGAGGAAATGGAGAGGGAGAAGAGCAGGCTCAAGGGCAAGGATAAGGTTGGTGAGAGCTCGAGCTCGGTGGTAGATCCCAAAACCTCTGAAGTTGAGTGATATAACCCCGATGATCCATTGATCCCCTTGGCACCTACTCCTCCGATTGTCGGGACCACTAGTACAAATCTGGGAGATGAGTCAGCTAAAGGTATCTCCATATTGTCTCCAAAGTTCATTAAAGAAATCGTAAACTGTCGTCGTCTTATGGGACAGATAACTGACGTGGCCATATCTCCTCCTGATCAACTAACCTTTGCTTCTCATGGTGTAGGTATCAAAGCGGCCGAAAAGGATACAGGGGAGAAAACAGTGGCGGAGAAAGTTGATGTTCCTCAGGGTTCTAGTGTTGAAGTTTCCAAGATTCCAAAGCAAACCGAGGGCACAACGAGTGATAGAGTTACATTAGCACCTACGGAATTCGGCACTGGCACTCCTGCATATGCTGAGATTATCGCTGCTTTGCATGACATGGATGGCGGTCACGGAGACTAGGAAGAGGAGGTAGAAATCATTGACGAGGCCAAGGGTGATGATAGCGAAACCTTGGCCGACATACAAGCTAAGAAAGAGAAGCAGTTGGCTCTTACGAGGGAGGAACAGAATCCTGTGTTTGTGGCCCCTATTTCTGAAATCGACCCAAAATTGGGTTGGTCATAAGATTCTCTTCTAAATCGATAACTTCACAGCTTACCTCCGAATCTTCCAGTCCTTCTCTGGAGCCTCTTGTCGATAAGAGGAAGAGGAAGAAAAGTGATCGCTCCGTTACTAATAAAGAGGAGTTGGAGAAACAGAAGAGGGACAAGAAATCAAAGCCATCTCCCAAACGTAAATAGAATGCAGTTATTAGCTTATATTTTAGTTTTAGTATTTCCTTTGGCCAAAAGATGTAGTCGTGAGAGTGGCCCTCACTTTTTGTTTTGTTTCTCGTTTTTTGTAAATCTGCTTCCAGTAAATAAAGATCCATTCCTTTTGCACCATTGTATTCCTACAACTTCATCATGTTAGCAGAGTTTAAATAATCATAACTGAAACTTTCATAGTTAAATATTAAGTAAAGATCATTAATCATAACGAAAACAATCATTAGGAAATACACGTGCTAAGTAAATGTGTAGTGATGCACGTATATACTTCGAATTAATCGTCATTATAGTGCCTGGCCAGGGCTTATTGGTGATTGATTAGGATTTTATCCGTACTATCCCGATCTTTCAGTGGGGTAATGGTTCTTGCGGCGCTAAGTCTCTAGCGCCTTTATACTCTCCCAATCCTTCAGCGGGCTATAGTTCGTGTGGTGCTAAGTCTCTAGCACTTTATACTCTCTCGATCCTTCAGCGGGTTGGAGTTCGAGTGGTGCCAAGTCTTTAGCACCTTTATAATCTCCCGATCCTTCAGCGGGTTAGAGTTCAAGCTCGATTTTTTGGTATGCTCACCGATCCTTCAGCGGGGAAGGAGTTCTGGGGGCGCTAAGTCTCTAGCGCCTTTATATTCTCCTGATCCTTCAGCGGGTCAAGGCGGTTTTATCATGGTGCACCTTCACGCCTTGGGGACGTTATCTTCGCGTCCTTTATACTCTCTCCCTGATCTCGGGAGTTAGAGTGCAATCTATAGTGCGATTTACCTCGCGTCACCTTTTGGAACTTTAATTACCGCAAGCCTCCCGATTTGCTAGACGACATTTGGAATTAGCTGTTTTGAGATTACTGCGTAAATTTAAAACAAAGCTCGAAGCGGTAACGGTATATATGAACCAAACATAAAAGAGTAGATAAGAAATGGTGCAGTGAAGGTAAATGACACACAATATTTTTATAGTGGTTCGGTCGAATCATGACCTACGTCCACTTTATAATCTTTTCTTCAAATAACCGGACTGTTCTAGGCAAGTCGAGCCTTTTTACATGGTTCTAAAAACAAAAGAGTAAAACTGACACTTTTACGTCAGATAAAGCCGCAAATGTTGGGCATTCCACACTCTGGGGATTTCATCTCCATCTACGGTCGCTAGATTGAAGGTTCCATTATCAAGCCTTCATAAAATGGAACACGGTCCTTCCCATTTCGGCCCCATATGTACCGGGGGCGGAAAGACGCGCTTCAGAACCAAGTCTCTGGGTTCGAATGTCCGAGCTCGGACTCTTCTATCATAGTACCGAGCTATTTGTTGTTTGTGTCTCAGGGCACGTAAGTCGGCTTCGTCCCTTTTTTCCTCAACCATGTCCAAGGATTCGAGGAGCAACTCATTGTTGGTCATCGGAACGTAATAAATAGTTCGATGAGATGGTACTTCTAACTCGACCGGAATAACTGCTTTAGCTCCGAAAGCAAGGGAAAACGGGGTGTGACTCGTCGCTGACTTGTACGTTGTTCTATAGGACCATAGTGCTAGGGGTAATTCATCAACCCACATAGCTTTGGCCCTCTTCAATCTTTTCTTTAGAATGGACTTGATCACCTTGTTTGTCGCTTCAACTTGTCCGTTTGATTTCGTATGTGCCACAGAGGTGTATCTTTTCTCGATGTGATACTTCTGACAGAAATCTTGAAATTCTGTGTTGTCGAATTGGGTCCCATTATCGGTTATGATGACTTTTGGAATCCCGAATCGACAGATAATGTTCTTAACGACAAAGGTGATCACTCGCTTGGTTGTGATCGTGGTCAAAGGCTCCGCTTCCTGTAACACCCCGTATGTTGAATAACTGGTTATAATATAAATCAGGGCAGAATTAAATTTTATAATCTGAATCAGGGGAAACGGGCTATGCCATTGCGTTCGTATCGGAAAAATACGCGAAATAGAGTCCGAGTTTTCGAAAATCGGAGTCCGTATGACCCAGTTAAGGCCCAATGAAGTTTCAGAAAATTCAAAACAGATTTAAAATATTCAGATTTCAAATTTCAGAGGAGGCGGGAAAATTCCCGCCAGACAGAGGGTGTCGACACAGGGGTCGACATGGGTGTCGACCCCCCCCCCCAAAGGGGTCGACCCATGTGTCGACCCAGGGGTCGACCCCCCCTGTCGGCCCATTTGACTTGGGTGCACTGATTTGAGGGTTATGCTATGTTTTGGTGGCTAGTGACGAGATCTGACGGCTCTAATCTGATTTAGGGTTAATCTAATGGCCTAAAACACTTAACTAATCTATAAATACACCCTAAGACTACCCTAATTCATACTAAAATTGGAGACAACGTCGTTATGCCGTCAAAATGCAACTAGAAGGAGCCACCAACAAATTAAAGAGGAAGATAGCTTCTCAAATCAACTTCTAATCAACTCTAGCAACTTAATCTTCTTCATAGGAGTGCTAATCAGCAAGTTGTGAGTTTCTATGCCTTTAGCAAGAAATTGCTAAACTAATTATGATAGGATATAATGAGGTTATGGTTATGTATGTGGATCAATGCAAGTTATGTTATCATATGCTATGTGTTCATGATGTTATGCAAGTTATGCAAGTCATATGCTATGTGTTCATGATGTTATGCAAGTTATGCAATATGTGTTCATGATGTTATGCAAGTTATGCAAGTCATATGCTATATGTTCATGATGTTATGCAAGTTATGCAAGTTATATGCTATATGATCATGATGTTATGCAAGTTATGCAAGTTTTAGGCTATGTGTTCATGATGCTAGTTATGCAAATCGCTATGATAAACATTGATCCATTATGACACCATGTTATGCAAGTTTGGTGTTTGATTATATGCAAGTTCATATATGACATGTTATGCAAGTTTGGTGTTTGATTTTATGCAAGTAACATGTGCAAGTCTACACCTTTGTATGTTATACATATATATGCAAGTTTACCCCTTTGTATGACATAAGTAACTTATGCAAGTTACCCTCTTTATGACATATGTGATTCATGCAAGTTTGGGTTGATTATTTATGCTAGTTGGGTTTGATGTTATGGTCATATATGCATGTTGACACCTTTAAAACCCATGTTGATGCTAATGTTATGCAAGTTGAACCCATTGTATTTGTGATGAATCTTCCCTCTTAAGTATGTCATGTTAGCGAATTACGTGGGGAACGATGGGGTTAATATTCATGTTAATAAAATGGTGTGAAGTTGGTATGATTATGCATACCATAAAGTGGATGGACATAATTGAGTCAAATATGTACATCGTTAAATTTGTAATTAATTAGGGATAATTAATACAAATTATGGGGGTGATTAATTAGGTGTAATTAATCGACTAAGACACGAGGTTGGACCCTTTTGTAGCATAAGACTGCCCGGAACCGACCGACAAATCCAGCGGCTACAATTGATTGGCCCAATGTGAGAGGTCTTAGGCATAAACTAAATACGTGACAAGTGTAAGGACACGAGGTTAGACTCAGTTATGGCGTAAGGCTGCCCGGACCCAACCGGCAAATCCAGCTGCCATAAAAGATAGTCTAATGTGAGAGGTCTTTGCAAAGGTTACGGTCTTAATCAATTAAGAAACACTTAACCAGATAAGCATGTAGTGTGGCATGAGGGGTTAAGTGGGTGCCTTGGGTGGCATGTGGAAAACAAGTAAGTGCCTTGGGTGGCATGTGGAAATCTAGTGGGTTGCCTTGGGTGGCAATAGAAAATACGATTAGAATACTTAACCAAGTGGAAACATGTAATTAAACATGATTAAAGGGTTAAGTGGGTTGCACTAGAAAAAGGGACAAGCTTAGGTGGGTAGCTTATGGGGGCCCATTTCAACCAGTAACCCATATGTATCTTATTGGACTCGACCCATGTCGAGGAAGGGACACGCGTACTGGGCTTGACTATAAGAGGCCAAACGGGTTAGCGGTGGCAATGCAAGTCCAACGGGTTTCATATGCGTGTGTGGACCCGGGCTGGTAGGTAAGACGTTGTTGCATCGTGTAGGTATAAGCCATGCACCGTTGGTTGTATCGGGTTGCCACTTTGGGGAGTGATACACCCCACTATGGGGCCAGCATGGGTATCTACATTAGGGAGCCGATCGCTTGGGGAGTATTGGGTACACCTAGTGGAGATAGAGGCAGACGGCACATATGTAGTCAGCTAGGGGTACACGAAACTACTAGTTAAATTTTCTAAGTCCTTGGGTGGGATCAACCTTTAAGTAGGAATGACTGGTGTGGTGCAGTTAGTAATTACCCTTGGGTGGGTAGATGCGTCTTTACCGTTATCTTAGTTCATCCTATGTCTAGTTGGCTGTTTAGTGTAGTCATTTATCCCCAGTCATCACCGTACCAAGTTTATATCATACCCTAATTACTTTAATGATTGTATTGTTAAAGTTATAGGGCTCACTCAGACTTATGTCTGACCCAGTTGTTTTTATCTTTTTCCCAACCCTCAGGTTCTCAGAGTGGGCCTAGCACTATTGGGCTTTGATCAGATTGCTTTATCTATCTTTTGGAGCTTGGACCGTGATGTAAAGCCCAGCTTATCTTTTCTATTATGGTTATTAGTTATGTAGTGGGATTATGTACTTATGTTTTATCAGGATGGATATTTAGTACTTGACTCTTGTTTTAGTTGGTTTTGATATGTAACCAAACATGTTTATCTTCTGTTGCAATGTAATGATGTTTTAGATTTCAAGTATTATTTATATCTGTCTTGTTGTAATTTTTCTGTTCTATATTCACTTAAAATACTCCACCGAAGTTATGGCATTCCCTTAGTGAGTGACCTTAGCGGGTGTGGGGTGTTACACGTGGTATCAGAGCTGAAGGTTACCGGAACAGATAAAATTTTTAGAAAACTATTTTTCTAAAAACCTTTTTGGAAGAAGTATTTTCAAAAACATATCTTTTAAGAGAAAAGTTTTTGAAAGAAAAGCATAATCCCCAATAGCCATATCTTTATCGTTCGAATTCTCCGTTTTGAATCTTTCCTTTTCCGTTTCAGCATGGCTGAGGATCTTAACTTTCCGGAGGGTGTGACGATACCAGTATGGTATAGGAGATTGATGGAGGCTAGGTCCGCCACTACGGGTCCAGCAAATGTTCCTCCACCAACAGTAGCACCCGATCTTCCTCCCCCTCCTCCTCCTCGAGCGGATACTTTTGCTAAGACTTGCAAGGAATTTAAGGCTATGGGAGGGAAACCTTTTCAAGGATCAGAAACTTTTGTGGAAGCTAGAGATTGGCTTAAGGAGGTGAAAGAGTTGATAGATATCTTTGAGATGGAAGAAGGAAAGAAAGTCAAGTTAGCTGCTTGGTTAATGAAGGGAGAGGCCTCATTCTGGTGGGAGGTCACTAATGGAGAGCGCCCTGTTGACTCTTGGGCGGATTTCAGGCAAAGGTTTGTGGCAAAGTTTCTTTCAAGGGCGGAGGAAAACTTGTATATGGAAAGGTTCTTGACTCTAAAGCAAGGAAACCTATCAGTGAAGGAATATGTCAACAAGTTTAATCAATTGGCAAGATTTGGCATAGACATGGTGAATACACCGGAGAAGAAGGCTTTGAGGTTCGTTAAGGGCTTGAATGAACCGATGCATGGATTGGCTATGACTCACATCCCTATGGGGGCCACCTTTGAGAAGCTAGTAGACATGGCACTCATGCATGAGGAAGAGAAGGGTCCCAATGCTAATAAGGCACCCGAGAAGAAAGGAGATCAGAAGAGACCTCAACAGCAACAGCAAAACAAGGGTGGGAAAGGCAACGGTGGCAAGGGAAAGAAGAAGTGCTTCAATTGCGGGACACCAGGCCACTTAAGCAAAGATTGTCGGAAGAAGAAGAAGACTGGCTGCTTCCACTGTGGCGAAGCAGGGCATCCAGTGAAGGACTGCCCTAAGAAGGAGCAGAGGACGGGATCTACCTCAGGGGGACAGGTACAAGCTCTTATGGCACCAGGTCAGGCAAGGGGGCAAGTTCAGGCTCTCGCGGTTCCACCGATTCAGGAAAGAGGTAGAACTATTTCCGTTGAAAGTCTGTTTTTCTGTTTGATCATCCTGTCCGTACTTTGTTTGACTCTAGCGCATCGCATTCGTTTATCTCATCATCATTAGTTGAGTCACTGCACTTAGACACCAGTCTAGTAGATGATCCCTTGGTTGTTTCAAACCCAATTGGGGGCTCCACTTATTTGTCGATGATATGTTTGGGTTTGAAAATTTCCATACTTAGCGTTGAGTTTAGATGTGATGCTTTTGTTTTGGGCTTCACGGGCTATGGGTTGATTTTGGGCATGGACTGATTATCGAGTAATGATGCCGTTCTTGATTGTGAAAGGAGAGTTGTTAGGCTCATGACCCGCTTGGGGAACACTCCCGAGATCTCTTGTAATCCCATGGATTCTGTTATGCTAAGTTATCTTGAGTCGCTTGACGCTTCGGTCGAGAGTTTGCGATCTGTTAGAGTGGTCCGGGAATACTCGGATGTGTTTGAGGAGGTGAAGGGCTTACCTCCGAAGCGGGAGATAGACTTCTGAATATATCTGGTGGACAATGCTAAACCAGTATCTTTACCAGTGCGCCACATGGCTCCTCGTGAGAGGAGGGAACTCCATAAGAAAGTAGGGGAGTTGCTTGAGAAGGGGTTCATAAGACGAAGTATATCGGAGTGGGGTACTCCAGTAGTTTTTGCCACGAAGGCGGATGGGTCCCTTAGACTTTGTGTAGACTATAGAGAACTCAACAAGCTCACAAAGAAGAATAGACACCCATTGCCGAGGATTGATGATCTCTTTGATCAGTTGGTTGGCGCCTCAGTGTTTTCGCAGTTGGACTTGGCCACGGGGTTTCATCAGTTGAGGGTGGCTGAGGATAGCATAGACAAGACCGCCTTTAGGACTCCAGATGGTTTCTATGAGTGGCTTGTGATGCCATTTGGTTTGACGAACGCCCCTGCATACTTTGTTGATTTGATGAGTAGGGTGTTCAGGGAGTACCTTAATAAGTTCGTGGTGGTCTTTGTGGATGACATCTTAGTCTTTTCTAAGGGTGAAGAAGAGCATGCCCTACATCTTAGGGAAGTGTTAGAGACTCTTCGAGCGCATAGCCTTAAGGCTAAATTCTCTAAATGTCACTTTTGGAGGAAGGAAGTGCGGTTCTTGGGGCACGTGGTCTCCAAGGAAGGGATAGCTGTGGATCCCGCAAAGGTAGTATCCATCCAAGATTGGAAGGTTCCAAAGAATGCTACCGAGGTGAGGAGTTTCTTGGGGTTGGCTGGCTACTATAGGAAGTTTATCAAGGACTTCGCGAAAATATCAGCCCCATTAACTCGCTTGACGAAGAAGAATCTGGTCTTCGCATGGGACGTAGATTGTGATGATGCATTCCAACGGTTAAAGAGAGCTTTAACCACAGCTCCAGTCTTAGTGTTGCCAGATGGGAGTAAGCCATTTGTTGTTTATACCGATGCTTGTGGAACAGGACTGGGCGCAGTCTTAATGCAAGAGGGAAGGGTAATAGCCTATGGGGTAAGGCAGTTGAGAAAGCATGAGAAAAATTACCCTACACATGATCTAGAGTTGGCCGCTATTGTTTTTGCGCTTAAGACTTGGCGCCATTATCTTCTTGGCGAGAGATTCGAATTGTTCACTGACCACAAATCATTGAAGTACTTGTTTTCTCAGAAGGATTTGAACTTGAGATAGCAAAGGTGGATGGAGTTCTTAGCATCCTATGATTTAAAGATAGCGTATACCCCTGGCAAGGGTAATGTGGTGGCAGACGCCTTGAGAAGAAAAAGGTTGTCCTTGAGTCCATTGTTCGTGGAACGACGAAGCTTGGAATTTATCTCGATGTTTGATTTCAGACCTTCCGTTGACTTTGTACCCGGTTTGCTAGCATCCTTAGAGGTCAGACCTGCTCTTTTGGGACGGATTGGCAAGGCACAGCGGGATGACCCACAGTTGGTTGAGTTAGTAGAGAGGCTCATAAGGGGGGAGTCGTCCAGCCATTTGAGTAGGTACACCCTAGACGATAGGGGGTGCTTGCGTAGAGACGGTAGACTTTGTGTACCGAAAGACGAAGGGTTGAGGAAGGCTATACTTGATGATGCGCATCGTTCAAAGATGACCATTCATCCCGGTGGGGACAAGATGTACCAAGACATGAAGCGAGTTTTCTTTTAGGCCGGTATGAAGAAAGATGTGGCCGAGTATGCCGCTAGATGCTTGGTGTGCCAACAAGTGAAAGCGGAGCAAAAGAAACCTGGTGGGTTGCTTCACCCATTGGAAGTTCCGCAATGGAAGTGGGATAGCGTCTCGATGGATTTTATTGATGGTTTACCGAGATCGAGGAAGGGTAATACAGGAATTTGGGTTGTGGTAGACAGACTTACTAAGAGCGCCCATTTCATACCCGTGAAGAGCAAGAGGACTGCTCCATGGCTAGCTTCAGTTTACCTTCGAGAAATAGTTCGATTGCATGGGGTACCTTCTAGCATAGTGATTGATCGAGATCCTATCTTCACTAGCGAGTTTTGGAAAAGTTTGCAAGAGGCAGTAGGGACTCAATTGTGTTTGAGCACTGCATATCATCCTCAGACGGACGGCCAGACCGAGAGGGTGAATCGTGTTCTAGAAGACCTTTTGAGGCTATGTATCTTAGATTTTGGAGGTACATGGGAAGAGCATCTTCCATTGGTGGAGTTCGCGTATAATAACAGCTTTCAGTCTAGTATTGGTATGGCTCCTTTCGAAGCTCTTTATGGAAGGCCTTGTCGATCACCTACATGTTGGTGGGAATCTACGGATAAGATCTTTCTTGGGCCTGATATGGTTAGAGAGACTTCGGAAAAGATTGATTTGATTCGAAGAAGGATGAAAGCAGCGCAAGATAGGCAGAAATCTTACGCGGATAAGAGGAGGACAGATCTTGAGTTTAATGTTGGGGACATGGTCTTTGTCAAAGTATCTCCATTACGGAATGTTGTTCGCATTGGGTCCGTTGGGAAGTTAGCACCAAGGTTTGTAGGATCGTTTCCTATTAAAGAAAGGATTGGACGGATGGCATATAGAGTGGATTTACCTGAGAGACTTAGTGGGGTACATGACGTATTCCATGTGTCACATTTGAGGAAGTGCCTACATGAGACCGCAGAGGTGGTAGAGCCGAGCTTGCTTAGAGAAGAGGAGGTAGAGCGTGATGCGACTATTCGACGAGCTCCTACCCGCATCCTTGGGTTAGAGATTAGGAAGTTGAGAAACAGAGAGGTTTGACTAGTCAAAGTGCAATGGGGAGAGGATGAGAGCAATGCTACTTGGGAAACAGAAGCAAAGATGCGTTCGCCGTACCCATTCCTTTTTGAGGGTATGTCTTTTAACTTCTCCTTTATCGTTTGTCTAGTACTTATCTTATCTTTAGTATGTCCTCTCATTAGTACCTTTGACCTTTAGATAGGGTAAACCTATGGTTGAAACATGTGTTTGAGACATGTTATGATTGATGGATGCGTGTGGATGCAAGTGGTTGCTAGTGGTTGCTCGTGGATGCATATGCACACACTTTAGACACTAGATCGGCTCAGTCACTTCATATTGCATATTGCATATAATTGTGTGTAGGTAGCTATATTAATGTATGTATAATGGTTGTGTTATCATATGGATGATGCATTTTGGTGTATGGTTGTGCACATATGTAGAAATAGTGTGTGTCGATAGGATTGTTTCGCACACATATTGGATGCATGGCACTATCATGGTTTGCATTAAGGAGGTCAACTGAATCAGTAGACCGCCTGATTTTGCATTAGACAGGGAACATATACACACACTCTTTGCATATGTTCATACAACATTAGAAACTTTAAGGACAATGGATGCCAGTTTTTGATGGTTTAGTAGATGGTTGTTTGGTTGGTAGGATACGTTCTTCTTGACTTAGAGATTTCGGGGACGAAATTCTTTAAGTAGGGGAGAATGTAACACCCCGTATGTTGAATAACTGGTTATAATATAAATCAGGACATAATTAAATTTTATAATCTGAATCAGGGGAAACGGGCTATGCCATTGCGTTCGTCTCGGAAAAATACGCGAAATAGAGTCCGAGTTTTCGAAAATCGGAGTCCGTATGACCTAGTTAAGGCCCAACGAAGTTTCAGAAAATTCAAAACAGATTTGAAATATTCAGATTTCAAATTTCAGAAGAGGCGGAAAAATTCCCGCCAGACAGAGGGTGTCGACACAGGGGTCGACATGGGTGTCGACCCCCCCCCCCCAAGGTGTCGACCCATGTGTCGACCCAGGGGTCGACCCCCCCTGTCGGCCCATTTGACCTGGGTGCACTGGTTTGAGGGTTAGGCTATGTTTTGGTGGCTAGCGACGAGATCTGACGGCTCTAATCTGATTTAGGTTTAATCTAATGGCCTAAAACACTTAACTAATCCACAAATACACCCTAAGACTATCCTAATTCATACTAAAATTGGAGACAACGTCGTTATGCCGTCAAAATGCAACTAGAAGGAGCCACCAACAAATTAAAGAGGAAGATAGCTTCTCAAATCAACTTCTAATCAACTCTAGCAACTTAATCTTCTTCATAGGAGTGCTAATCAACAAGTTGTGAGTTTCTATGCCTTTAGCAAGCAATTGCAAAACTAATTATGATAGGATATAATGAGGTTATGGTTATGTATGTGGATCAATGCAAGTTATGTTATCATATGCTATGTGTTCATGATGTTATGCAAGTTATGCAAGTCATATGCTATGTGTTCATGATGTTATGCAAGTTATGCAAGTCATATGCTATGTGTTCATGATGTTATGCAAGTTATGCAAGTCATATGCTATATGTTCATGATGTTATGCAAGTTATGCAAGTTATATGCTATATGATCATGATGTTATGCAAGTTATGCAAGTTTTAGGCTATGTGTTCATGATGCTAGTTATGCAAATCGCTATGATAAACATTGATCCATTATGACACCATGTTATGCAAGTTTGGTGTTTGATTATATGCAAGTTCATATATGACATGTTATGCAAGTTTGGTGTTTGATTTTATGCAAGTAACATGTGCAAGTTTACACATTTGTATGTTATACATACATATGCAAGTTTACCCCTTTGTATGACATAAGTAACTTATGCAAGTTACCCTCTTTATGACATATGTGATTCATGCAAGTTTGGGTTGATTATTTATGCTAGTTGGGTTTGATGCTATGGTCATATATGCATGTTGACACCTTTAAAACCCATGTTGATGCTAATGTTATGCAAGTTGAACCCATTGTATTTGTGATGAATCTTCCCTCTTAAGTATGTCATGTTAACGAATTACGTGGGGAACGATGGGGTTAATATTCATGTTAATAAAATGGTGTGAAGTTGGTATGATTATGCATACCATAAAGTGGATGGACATAATTGAGTCAATTATGTACATCGTTAAATTTGTAATTAATTAGGGATAATTAATACAAATTATGGGGGTGATTAATTAGGTGTAATTAATCGACTAAGACACGAGGTTGGACCCTTTTGTAGCATAAGACTGCCCAGAACCGACCGGCAAATCCAGCGGCTACAATTGATTGGCCCAATGTGAGAGGTCTTAGGCATAAACTAAATACGTGACAAGTGTAAGGACACGAGGTTAGACTCGGTTATGGCGTAAGGCTGCCCGGACCCAACCGGCAAATCCAACTGCCATAAAAGATAGTCTAATGTGAGAGGTCTTTGCAAAGGTTACGGTCTTAATCAATTAAGAAACACTTAACCAGATAAGTATGTAGTGGGGCATGAGGGGTTAAGTGGGTGCCTTGGGTGGCATGTGGAAAACAAGTAAGTGCCTTGGGTGGCATGTGGAAATCTAGTGGGTTGCCTTGGGTGGCAATAGAAAATTCGATTAGAATACTTAACCAAGTGGAAACATGTAATTAAACATGATTAAAGGGTTAAGTAGGATGCACTAGAAAAAGGGACAAGCTTAGGTGGGTAGCTTGTGGGGGCCCATTTCAACCAGTAACCCGTATGTATCTTATTGGGCTCGACCCATGTAGAGGACGGGACACGCGTACTGGGCTTGACTATAAGAGGCCAAACGGGTTAGCGGTGGCAACGCAAGTCCAACGGGTTTCATATGCGTGTGTGGACCCGGGATGGTAGGTAAGACGTTGTTGCATCGTGTAGGTATAAGCCGTGCACCGTTGGTTGTATCGGGTTGCCACTTTGGGGAGTGATACACCCCATTGTGGGGCCAGCATGGGTATCTACGTTAGGGAGCCGATCGCTTGGGGAGTAGTGGGTACACCTAGTGGAGATAGGGGCAGACGGCACCTATGTAGTCAGCTAGGGGTACACGAAACTACTAGTTAAATTTTCTAAGTCCTTGGGTGGGATCAACCTTTAAGTAGGAATGACTGGTGTGGTGCAGTTAGTAATTACCCTTGGGTGGGTAGATGCGTCTTTACCGTTATCTTAGTTCATCCTATGTCTAGTTGGCTGCTTAGTGTAGTCATTTATCCCCAGTCATCACCGTACCAAGTTTATATCATACCCTAATTACTTTAATGATTGTATTGTTAAAGTTATAGGGCTCACTCAGACTTATGTCTGGCCCCGTTGTTTTTATCTTTTTCCCAACCCTCAGGTTCTCAGAGTGGGCCTAGCACTAGTGGGCTTTGATCAGATTGTTTTATCTATCTTTTGGAGCTTGGACCCTGATGTAAAGCCCAGCTTATCTTTTCTGTTATGGCTATTAGTTATGTAGTGGGATTATGTACTTATGTTTTATCAGGATGGATATTTAGTACTTAACTCTTGTTTTAGTTGGTTTTGATATGTAACCAAACATGTTTATCTTCTGCTGCAATGTAATGATGTTTTAGATTTCAAGTATTATTTATATCTGTCTTGTTGTAATTTTTCTGTTCTATATTCACTTAAAATACTCCACCGAAGTTAAGGCATTCCCTTAGTGAGTGACCTTAGCGGGTGTGGGGTGTTACACTTCCACCCATTTAGTAAAATAATCCACGGCCATAATAGCGAACTTTGCTCCGCCTTTTGCTAGGGGAAGGCTCCCAATAATGTCAATTCCACACATGGCGAAAGGCCACGGGCTTGTCATTGTCTTCAACTGGCTAGGTGGCACCCTATGAATCTTGGAGAATTTCTGGCAAGCGTCGCAACGCCGTGCATACTTGGCTACGTCCTTGTTTATGGTGGGCCAAAAATAGCCGTATCGCAATATCTTCTTTGCCAGTGTTTGCCCCCAGGTGTGATCGTCGCATTCGCCTTCATGGACCTCTTTCAGCACACGCTTGATGTCTTCGTGAGTGATGCACCGGAGGAGGGGCATCGAGAAGCCTTGTCTGTATAGGACATTGCCATGCAACACATATCGGGAAGCCTTCCGTATAACTGCACGCCTCTCACTTTTCTTTAACGGGAGCGTTCCATTTATCAAAAAATTCTTTAGGGGGGTCATCCATGACTCACTTTCAGGTTCAATCTCTAGTACTGGATCAACTTCCATCTGATCCACGCTAGGGAACTGTAATACTTCAATCGGAACTAGCTCCGTATGTTCTAGATTATCGGAACTAGCCATCTTCGCTAACTTGTCTGCTCTTTGATTCTCCATTCGAGGAATGTGAGATATACTGTGGTAATCAAAACCATCCAGCAACTTCTTCACTTTTTCCAAATATGATATCAACCTTGGACTCTTAGCCTGAAACTTATCATTAACTTGGTTCACAACTAAATTGGAGTCATAAAAGATGTCCAGCTTTGTTATGCCTAGTTCCTTTGCAAGCTTCAACCTGGCAATTAGAGCTTCATACTCGGAATCATTATTAGTTGCATGGAAATCCAATCTAAGAGCGTAATATATTAGCAGTTTCTCTGGAGTCTCAAGAACCACTCCGACACCTGATCACTTGTCATTTTTAGCTCCATCAGTGTATAGTTTCCAGGAATTAGGGTCAAGGAGTAGCTTCGGCAGATCGTCTTCCTTGGTTACTGCATCATCCTCTGGGATGGTAAATTCTGCTATAAAGTCTGCAAGTGGTTGCCCTCTTATCGATCTCCGGGGTTGGAAGTTCAGGTCGAATTGACTCAGCTCAATGTTCCATTTGAGCAACCTTACCGATGCTTCTGGCCTTTGTAGGACTTGCTTAAGCGGGTGATCAGTATAAACAGTGATGGGATGAGCCTGGAAATAGTGACGAAGTTTCCTAGATGCAATCAGCAAACTGTATGCAAGTTTTTCTATTTTTGGGTAATTTCGTTCTACAGCTGCTAGTTTCTTACTTACATAGTACACCGGTCTTTGCACCTTATCCTCTTCTCTTACCAAAGCCGAACTGATTGCGTGGGATGACACTGCCAAGTACACAAATAAATCCTCGTGATCCATGGGCTTAGACAGTATCAGAGGTCTTTCCAGATGGTCCAACAGATTCTGGAATGCTTTTATACAATCAGGAGTCCATTTAAAGTTGTGTTTGCCTCACTTTATTAGCTTGAAAAAGGGGATGCATTTATCTGTAGCTTTTGAGATAAATCTGTTGAGCGCTGCCACTTTTCCCGCAAGGCTTTGCACATCTTTAATCTGCTTTGGTTCTTGGATATTTCGGACTGCTGTAATTTGGTCTGGATTGATCTCAATTCCGCGCGAGCTTACAATGAACCTAGGAATTTTCCAGATGCTACCCCAAATGAGCATTTCAAAGGATTCAGTTTCATCCCATATTTTTGGAGGAATTGAAACATCTCTGCTAAATCGTGGGTATGAACGGGCGACTGTCTGGACTTTACCAACATATCATCGACGTATACCTCCATCGTTTTCCCGATTTGGTTGTAGAACATCCTATTTACCAACCACTGATATGTAGCGCCGGCATTTTTCACACCGGAAGGCATCACCACATAGCAGTATAATCCCAAATCTGTGATGAAGCTAGTATGCTCTTGGTCTGGGACATGCATGGGGATTTGATTATACCCCGAATAGGAATCCATAAAAGAAAGAAGTTCATGACCTGCGGTTGAATCTACTAATTGATCGATTCTTGGTAATGGGAAGCTATCCTTCGGACAGGCCTTGTTTAAATCAGAGAAATCGATGCACGTGCGCCACTTTCCACTGGCCTTTTTTACCAAAACCGGGTTTGAAATCTCGTAAGGGTACGCCGAATCTTTAATAAATCCATTGCTCTTCAGTTTTTCGACTTCTTCTTTCAAAGCGGCAGACCTTTCTGGACCCAGCACTCACCTTTTCTGCTTGACAGGAGGATGTTTCGGGTTAATGGTTAGCGAATGACTCATAATCGTCGGAGATATCCCACACATGTCCGCATGGGTCTAGGAAAATACATCCAAGTTAGCTTTCAGAAAATTTGTTAATTCCTTGGATCGAACGGGATCCAACTGGGATCCAATCTTCAGGACCTTCTCTGGGTCACTATTATCGATTGGTACATCCACAGTTGCTCCATTGGGGGTCGTCATTCTGCCCCCAGCCTCTTCATCCTCTCTGGGATCTATGTCCTCGGGCAACTCTCTGGGTGACCCTCCCAAAGGTATTTCCTTTAGTTGCTATGACGATTCCTCCCTTGGAGGGGAGGAATCACTTTTTGCCTCTACATCTCTTCCTCTATGGAGCAGTTTCAATTCTGCAATGTAGCATGCTCGTGCAACGACATGATCTCCTCTCACAACACCCACACCGGAATCCATTGGGAATTTCAACAATAAGCACCAGGGTGCAATACATGCCCTAAATTTGGCTAGGCCCGGTCGGCCTAAGAAAGCATTGTATGGCGATTCAATGTCCAGGACCACGAAGGGGAGGATCCTCACTCTCTGTCATTCTCCTTCCTCAAGGGTTACTGATAATTCCACATACCCTATTGGAGCGGTCGAGGCCCCATTATATCCATGTATCCAACCTTCACATGGCTTCAAATTCTTCGGCTCGAGTTTCATTTGTTCGAACGTTTTCTTGAACAAAATGTTGACTGAACTCCCGTTATCTACCAAGACTTTGTGAACTACAGCTGGGTCGATGGTGACAGTGATCACCAACGGATCTTCACTTGGGGAGTGTACTCCAATACTCTCTCGATCGTGAAATATGACGTCAACGGACATCGTCTTTTGTTGCTTAATTGGAGCGTTTTCCTCAGGGTTATTACATTCCCCCACTTCGAAATGTTGTTTAGCTGGATTTATGTATTGATCCATAGCTCTGAAACTGTGCCCTGCTAGGTGAAGCCCACCAATTATGGTATTGATAACTATATTTTTTCCTTTTTGCTGAGCCGTCAGTTCGGAAGTAGGTTGGCTTTGGTTCGGGGCTTGTACGGCTTGCCCCCTGTCCCTAGGAGTCACCTTATACTCATCGAGCTTCCCTTCTCGGAGCTTCCTTTCAACCACGTCTCTCAAGTGACGATATTCGTTTGTGGAATGACTATGGATCTGATGGAAAAGACAGAATTTTCCAGTTTCACGCTCTTTCTCTGTAGAATCTCTCGGAGGAGGTCTTTTGTACTGGAGGACATTATATGTATCCAGGAAGATGTTTTCCAACATGTCGTTTAACGGTGTGAAGCTCTCAAGCGGTCTGGACCGGGATCTCCTCTGAGAGTCATTTCCTCGATTTCTTTTTCGATTATTGTTATTATTCCCTGATTGGCGACCACTACCTTGATTTTTGTTTCCAACGTTAACTTCAACTTTTCCTGAGCTATCTCCTGTTTGCTTGATGGCCACATTGCTTTGGATATCTTCCTTATCAGTAGCCTTTCTTTTTCGATTAGCGTATATCTCCTCCCGACGCAGGCGAACATTGGCTTTTTCATAAAATATTTCTCTGGTCGGGGGTGGTTTGCCGACCAGATATCTTCCGAACTCGGTATCTTTATCGACGCCATTGATCAAGGCCAACAACACAGTTTGCTCATGTGGGTCTTTGACTTCTGTGACAGCCAAGTTAAAACGATCCAAATATGACCTCAGGCTTTCGTCCGGTCATTGTTTAATAAGGGATAGCTCGATCACATTCTTAGACCTCTTGGCATGAAGTCGGAATTGGTTCACAAATTTCTCACTCAATTCCCTGAAGCAGGATATTGACCGTGCTGGCAGGCAGGTAAACCACAATAACGCCACATCTTCCAAGAATATAGGGAACACTTTACATTTTACCGCGTCTGTAGCTGCAGCGGCATTCATTGACCAAGAGTATCACATTAATGCTGGATGGGGTCAGTCCTGCCCGTATAGCGATTCACGGTTAGCATATTGAAGCGCCTTGGGAATGTAACATCCAGTATGTCGTCAGTAAAAGGCGTGTGATTGCGATCTATGCCCCAATCTTCATTCCTCTGTCCACGGCTATCTACCATGACTTGCCTAATCATTGCTTCAACCTATGCATGGATCAGGGTAGATTCGGGATTAGCACTTCTTGTCCGACGGCCTCCTCCAACATTTCTTTGACGTGCTACTACAAAATCTGGGCCCTGAGCAGAACTCCCCTGGCCCCTATTGTCGCGGTCGATCATGCGACGAATGGGAGGCAAGCCATTTCTTGGTGGTAGAGCGGGCTCATTTAAGTTATGGTTATTAGTTCCCTGGTTAAGCGCCTCTTCTTCACGAGATGGAAGTGAACCAAATCGAAGCTGCTATATATTCTCGGGCCTTTCTTACGGGGGCCATCGTCGGTTCCTTCGGGGCTCTTCAGACGATGACGTATGTCCAGAGAGAAAGGGTGAGCTGGAGGTGATGAAACCTGCCTTTGAATATGGTCAATTCTTCTGCCTAGGGCAGTAATGTTTTGACGCAGCAACGAGCTCTCCTACCTTTGAGCAGCCAGTTCATCAGTTTGCCTGTCCAGTGCTTCAAGTATTCCAGTCAGATGTCCTTCAGTAACTAGGGCAGAAGGGTCGAACTGGTCATCTTCATCTTCTCTGATACGCAAGGACCTTGAACTGGGTTGAGCAGAAGTTTCAGCACGAGCAGAACGAGCCATGATTTCCCTCCCGGGTCGGGTAGTAGTCTGATTATCAGTCCGGATCGTGGTCCTCCTAGGCTGGTGGCTCGCGGTAGTTTCCTGGGATCGGGTCGTGACACCCTTAGCTGGTTGGATCGTCGTACCTTCATCGGGTCGGATCGCCCCCTCTTCACCACGATCCGGGGATAGGACTTCGATCCGCTCCTAAACGCTCTCTTCAACCGCTTCGTTCGTAGCTTCAGTCGCTTGGGAAGCTCGTACTTCCTTAGACTTCTTTCCAGCCATGATATCTAAGCTTTACTAAAATCTTTCAAAAATCAAAACAGTGGAGTTTTGGACCATTTTCTTCGAACTTGATCGTCCGAAAAATAGAACTACAATCCAATATGCTGAGACCTTGTTCTCAATGAAAGCACCAAAATGTTAGATCCAAAATTGGCTCCAACACCCAAGTTGTTCAATTGTGCAGAGATTAATATAAGAAAAAATGCAAGAAAAACAAGAAAGACACGAGATTTATAGTGGTTCGACATTAAGGAGCCTACGTCCACTTTATATCTATGATTATACTTAAATTTCAAGTATAATCGATGATTTATCCCTCAACCTAACTTTTACAATGTTGATTCGCTCAATAAATTCGAGACAACTCTGAATAATAATAGAGATGTAACAATGGTGGAGTCAGAACTTAGAATTGCCAAAAAGATCCTGAAAACGCCAAGTCCGGGGCTATTTATAGCTGATACTTGCAGATGGATCGCGGTCATACGTGGCGCAAATCCCGAAGATCTCGGACTGGTTCATGGCTTGATGAAGAATTGGTCAAAATGGCAGTAATGGACAGCTGTCACGAGATACTGCATTCTCGGATCGTCGTAGACTTAGTCGTGACCTTCATCTTAACTTCTGGGGCTTGGATCGTGAAGAGGTAGAGGGTACGGATCGGATCGCTCTACTATGGACTGATCGGGTCTCGAAGCTCTGACAAGGACGGTTCGAGATGAAAGGGACGGATCAGATTGTGAGACATGGGGGCGATCGCGATCCGTGGAAGGTAAGGCGATCTGATCGGGTCTTCGAGGGCTAAAGGCGTGAAGTTTCATATTTTTCTCGTGAGTATGAACCTTGGCGACTTGGTCAAAAAGCTAACCAACACCTATGAGACTATTGGACTGACACAATTGAACTTACCATGCTGTATATGCAAATTACATGATAAGTTATGTTCATACATGCTTACTGTTTAGATCCAAGCTGGCACCCATGTTTAAGATCTATATAAGTTCTTGATTATACAATTAGATCTATGCTAGTTCGCATGTTAATTGGATCTAATTTAAATGTAAGATCACGTTCATGTGCTTAATTAAGTTTATGTCGTTCTATCCCAAATTTATACTACGCATGTTGATCTATATTGTTTAGGCCTGTTGGAAAGGTACATGTCCCTTTCTTTTCCCTTTTATTTATAAGTTAAGCTAATTTGCGAGCCTAATGTTCTATGTGAATTATGCGAACGAATAACATGGGAGATGTTGGGAAAAAAATATTAAACTACATGTTATTGGCATATATTGGCTCATAATCATGTAAATAATTAGCAGCATGAAATGGTAGAATTCGTATACCTAGAATTATGGACATAATTTAGAGGGTAAATGGGACATGACTTGAATTGACAACACTTGTGGATAATTTTACATATGAACATAAATTGTAAGTATGTAAATTAATTAAAAAATGAATATGCCTAACCCGAGGTTAGATTGAGTTATGGTGTAAGACTGCCTGGAACCGCCCGACACATCCAACAACCGTAACAATATAGATCTGATGTGAGAGGTTAGCGCATTAAGCCCAAAAACCTGAGGTTAGATTGAGTTGCGGTGTAAGACTGCCCGGAACCACCCGACACATCCAACGACCGCAATAATATAGATCTAATGTGAGAGTTTGGTGCTTTAATGAATGAATTAAAGCTAAGAAATGGACAGGCTAAGAATGGTAGGGTTAAGTTAACACAAGAAGACAACACTTAACCAATACAACATAGTGTGTGGTAGGGTTAAGTAACACAAGAGAGCAACTAACCAATGTAACATGACAAGTGGTTGGGTTAAGTTAACTCGACTGGATTGATGACACTTAACCAATATAACATGACGAACGAGTGGGGTTAAGTTAATGGGAAACACTTAACCAATATAACATGATGAACGAGTGGGGTTAAGTAAATGGGAAACACTTAACCAATATAACATGATGAACGAATGGGGTTAAGCTAAGGGGAAACAATTAACCAATTCAACATGATTGAATGAGAAGGGTTAATTTAATAAGAAACACTTAACCAACATGACATCACATGTGGATGAGTTAAGTTAACTTGAATGGATGGATAAAACTTAACCAATTTGGGGGGTATACGAATAGACCCTAGAAAACCCTAGTAACGAGGATCCATTTCAGCAGTAACTCACATAGATGTATCACAGTACCCTGAACTAGGCAGGGTGGGGCATGATTACTTGGCTGATTATAAGCGGTCAAAATAGCGGTATGGGGTGCAGCAGCGTAGTTCCGACGGAGTATGGGCATGCATGTGCTCCAGAGTGGAAAAGTAGGCATTGGGCATCAGTAGTATACACTATGCATCTTGAATCATGCCGGGTCGCTATCTTAAGATTGATACACCTTATGGTGGGACCAGCACATGGTATCTACATGCAAGAGAGGGCTGATTGACACTGAACATAAGGAAAGTTAATACAAGTAGGGAGTCGATCGATAAGGTAGTAAGGGTACATCTGACATCTTCATGGCAATTAGGCTAACTGAGGTAAGATCCTCATCACCTGAAGGCTACCACAATTGCGCGGTTGGGATCACCTTAATTTATAACACAGGATACTAGTTGGGACACTAGTAGGGGATACGGATCCTTTTTCACAGGATACTAGTTGGGACACTAGTAGGGAATACGAATCATTCTATAAAAGACACTAGTTGGGATGCTAGTTGGGTGGTGTAGAGAAATTAGGAAATCAAAGAAAGAACCAAAGCGAATTCAGTGTATCCTACCTTGTCATATCTAACGATCATCATTTGTTGTCTTGCTATGCTTATTATCATGGTTATGTCTGGTATTCAGTTTATTCATGTCATGATCCTTTTACCTGTTTACATGCTGAATAATCAGTGGACTTACCAGACTTATGTTTGACTCGTTTTCTTTCGCCTTCTTTTCTTCCATTCCCCCCCTTCAGGTTCACAGGGAGGGAATATCACCACTTAGCTTGGTTTTCTTTCCAAGCTCAAAAATAGTTGATGTATTGCTTTGGACTCTCTTTTTCACTGCTATGGTTGGCTCATGCTTTTTTGGGGAATATCATTGTCGTTTTATGCTTCTTTATTTTGTTAAACAAGACAGATGTTTGTTATATTGGGTAAGGGTGCTTTGGTGTTGGAAAACAATCTTTGTACAAGCTGTTGTACCAAGCTGTTGTTTTATAAATGAAGTAAAGTTTTATATACTTTCCATTGTTTAAAAATTTTGTCTGTTTTGTAATTTATCTGTTCTATACATTTACGACGCTCCACTGAAGTTAATGCATTCCCTTTGTGAGTGACATTAACGGAGATGGGGTGTTACACGTGGTATCAGAGCTGAAGGTTACTAAAACAGATAAAGGATTTTGAAATCCGTTTTCAAAATCATTTTTATAAAGAAGTATTTTCGAAAACATGTTTTAAAGAAGCGTTTTCCAAGAGAAAAGTTTAGTTTTTCTTTTCAATCATCCTGTTAGAACTTTGTTTAATTCTGGTGCTTCACATTCTTTTCTATCTGCTTCCATAGTTGAGTCTCTGCACCTTAGTACTTGTATAGTAGAAGATCCCATTATTCTCTCAAATCCAATTGGTGGTTCGGCTCATTTATCTTTGGTTTGCAAGGATTTGAGAACAGCTATATTAAGTATTGAGTTTAAGTGTAATGCTTATGTTTTTGGTTTCATGGTCTATGGGTTGATTCTAGGCATGGATTGGTTAGCTAGTAATTGTGAAAGGAGGGTAGTTAGAATTTTGACTTGCCTCAGGAATACCCTCGATATTTCGTGCGATCCTAAGGGATAAGTTCGGCTTAGCTACCTAGAATCACTTGATGCATCTATCTACGATTTGCGATCCGTTGGAGTAGTCTATGAGTACGCAAATGTTTTTGATTAGGTTAGGAGTTCGTCCCCTAAAAATGCGAGATAGACTTCCGCGTATATCTAGTTGACAATGCAAAGCCAGTTGCATTACCTGTACGACACATGAATCCAAGGGAAAGGAAGGGCTCAGCGAGCAAGTTAAAGAGTTGCTTGAGAAGGGGTTTATTCGGTGAAGTATTTTTGAATGGGGTGCTCCAGTAGTATTCGCTACTAAGGTAGATGGTCCACTTCGCTTATGCGTGGATTATAGAGAATTAAACAAGCTGACTAAGAAAATTAGGCACCCACTTCCAAGAATAGATGATTTGTTTGACCAGCTTGTAGGTGCGTCTGTTTTCTCCTAACTAGATTTGGATACAGGGTTTCATCAGCTGAGGACAGTATAGACAAGACTGCTTTTAGGACCCCTGATGGTTTCTTTAAGTGGCTCGTCATGCCTTTCAGTTGGACGAATGCGCCCGCTTATTTTGATGACTTAATGAGTAGGGTGTTTAGGGAGTTCCTTAATAAGTTTGCAGAAGTCTTGGTGGACGATGTCTTGATTTTCTCAAAGAATGAGGGAGAACATGCTTTGCATTTAAGAGAAGTCATGGATACACTTCGAGCACATCAACTCAAGGCGAAGTTCTCCAAAATTTCATTTTTGGAGAGAAGAAGTAAGGTTTCTAGGACATGTGGCATCCAAAGAAGGGATATCAGTTGATCCCGCGAAAGCAGTTGCGGTGCAAGACTGAAAGGTCCCAAGGAATGCAACAGAAGTAAGAAGCTTTCTTGGACTAGCGGGCTAATATAGGAAGTTCATTAAGAATTTTGCAAAGGTATTAACCCCACTTACCGGATTAACGAAGGAGAATCTAACCTTTGCTCGGGATATTGATTGTGATGTCGTTTTCCAACGATCGAAGAGGGCTCTTACAACGGCCCCAGTTTTGTCTTTTATCTTATAGTAGTAAAAGGTTTACAGTATACACGGATGCATGTGGCACGGGACTAGGCGCCATTTTGGTGTGAAAAGGAAGGATAAAGTCGTAGCGGATGCCTTAAGAAGAAAAAGATTGACTTCAAGTCCTCTTTATGTGAAAAGGAAAAGTTCAGAATACACATTAACCTTTGATTTTAAAAACCTTCGGTTAAGTTAGTAGTTGGCGATGCTTGGAGTAAGACCTACTCTTTTGGATCAAATAGGGACTTCACAAAAAAAAGACTCTCAGATAGTTGACGCAATATAAAAGTTAAGTAGAGAGGAGACCTCAAATCACCTTAATAACTACACTTGGTAACATGGTTAGCATATGTTTATTTTCAAGAGATAGTTCTTCCACATGGAATACCCTCTAGTGAATTTTGAAGACACTTTGAGGAAATATTAGCATGACACAGCAGAAGTTGTAGTCCCGAGTATACTTAAAGGAGAAGAGGTGGAATGAGAGACGACAGTGAAATGAGTTCCAACTCATATTTTGGAAACAGAAATTAAGAAGCTAAGCAATCGTGAAGTTAAGGCAGTCAGAGCACAATGGGGTGAAGCTGAAGAAGATGCGACTTAGAAGGATGAAGACTAGAACGTGCATCATACCCTTTTTAGGTTATATCCTTGATCTCTCTTTTTCTGTAAAATTTGTTTGCATGCTAGTCTTTATCTTTTAAGTATATCCTCTCGGTCCTATCCTTGATCCTTAAGTAGAAGCCAATGGATGTAAACATGTGTTTGAGACATGTTATGTTTGGTGGATGCAAGTGGGTGTAAGTGTTTGCTAGTGGTTGCTCGTGGATGCATGTACACACACATTAGGCACTAGATCGGCTCTGTCACTTCCATATTGCATATGCATGAGTGGATTTTTATATATATGGGTTGAAACTTGATGTGTTATCATATGGATGATGCATTTGAATGGATGATTGTGCACTCATATAGAAGTTATAAAGTACCACAAGAATAACTGCATACATGTTGGACTCATGGCACTAACATAATTCGCATTAAGGAGGTCAACTGAATCAGTGGACCGCTTGATCCTTTGCATTAGTATTGGGACATGTACACACACCCTTTTTATGTTCATAAAGTATTAGAAACCTTTTTAAGGACAATGGATTCCTGTGATTGAATGGTTGAGTAGATTGATGTTGGATGTTAGGATACGTTCTTCTTAACTTAGAGATTTCGGGGACGAAATCCTTTAAGGAGGGGAGAATGTAACACCCTGTATTTTCTGTGAATATCGAAATTAACAAATCTAAGAACACTTAATTTTTAAAAGAGGAATTGGGTGAAACGGGCTACTCCATTGCGTTTGTCTCGGAATTCTGCTTGAGATAGAGTCTGAGTTTGCATGAATCGGACTCCGTACGAAGAAGTTATGGAGTTCAGAAGTTTAAACAGTAATTAAATATAATAATAAATCAAATCAGAAAACAGTTCAAATTTCAAAATCTGGCAAGAGCGGCCTGAGCGGGGAATTCCCGCTCAGGCGTGTCGACCCCCCTCACCCCAGGGGGAGTAGACATAGTTGTCGACCCCCTTATAGGGGATTCGACATAGGTGTCGATCCCCCTGTAAGGAGTTGACCCCTCCCAGATCCAGCTCCTGTGACGAATTCTTATAGCCCTGTGATGATGTGGCCTTCTCTGATTAGCCTACGACTAATTTCTGAGGTATTAGGGTATATGTGTCATGCTATTGTTGGTTGGATGACACATCTCTTTGATTTGATGGCTCTGATTCCCATAGACTTATCTAAAGGCTAGAATTAAACCTAGACTTCTATATAATCACCCCAAACCTCAACTGTAGAACTCATTCTATGAAGCCGTCATGTTGTTCGTCTACAAACTGGCCTAGCCTCCATTCATCTACCCCAAACTAGAGAATCAAATTCAAACTAGGAATTAATTAGAAGAACTAGAGAATCAAACGTCTACATTAAAGGATAGCTTTTCGAATTCAAAAATCAAATCCTAGAAATCAAGATCCGTCCTTTTTCTGTAGGTATAGTTATTGTTTAAATGCGAACACCTAATAAGAAATCACGACTGTAATAACTGGATCTAGAACTATGCCTAATTCTATTATTGCCTATCCTTTTGTCAATTCTGAATTGCCTATGCCTATGAGACTATTGTGATTAATGTAATGACACCTATCATGCCTGTGAGACTATTGTGATTGATATAATGACACATATCGTGCCTATAAGACTATTGTGATTGACATATTGAAACCTAACTTGCCTATGAGCCTGTTGGATTGACAAAATGGAACCTATCATGCCTATGGAACTATTGTTATTTATTTATCATGTTGTACATCCTATGCCTATGAGACTATTGGACTGACACAATTGAACCTACATGTTGTATATGCAAATTACATTATAAGTTATGTTCATACATGCTTACATGTTTAGATCCAAGATAGTACTCATGTTTAAGATCTGTATAAGTTCATGCTTATACAATTAGATCTATGTTAGTTCGCATGTTAATTGGATCTAATTTAAATGTAAGATCACGTTCATGTGCTTAATTAAGTTGATGTCGTTCTATCCCAAATTTATACTATGCATATTGATTTATATTGTTTAGGCCTGTTGGAATGTTACATGTCCCTTTCTTTTCCCTTTTGTTTATAAGTTAGGCTAATTTGTGAGCCTAACGTTCTATGTGAATTATGTGAACGAATAACGGGGGAGACGTTGGGAAAAAATATTAAACTACATGCTATTGGCATAGATTGGCTCATAATCATGTAAATATTTAGTAGCATGAAATGGTAGAATTTGTATACCTAGAATTATGGACATAATTTAGAGGGTAAATGGGGCATGACTTGAATTGACAACACTTTTGGATAATTTACATATGAACATAAATTGTAAATATGTAAATTAATTAAAAAATGAATATGCCTAACCCGAGGTTAGATTGAGTTACGGTGTAAGACTACACGAAACCGCCCGTCACATCCAGCAACCGTAACAATATAGATCAAATGTGAGAGGTTGGCGCATTAAGCCCAAAAACCCGAGGTTAGATTGAGTTGTGGTGTAAGACTACCCAGAACCGCCCGGTACATCCAGCGACCGCAACAATATAGATCTAATGTGATAGGTTGGTGCTGTAATGAATGAATTAAAGCTAAGAAATAGATAGGCTAAGAATGGTAGGGTTAAGTTAACACAAGAAGGCAACACTTAACCAATACAACATGATGTGTGTGTGTGATAGGGTTAAGTAACACAAGAGGGAAACACTTAACCAATGTAACATGACAAGCGGGTGGGTTAAGTTAACTCGACTGGATTGATGACATTAACCAATATAACATGATGAACGAGTGGGGTTAAGTTAATGGGAAACACTTAACCAATATAACATGATGAACGAGTAGGGTTAAGTAAATGGGAAACACTTAACCAATATAACATGATGAACGAATGGAGTTAAGCTAAGGGGAAACACTTAACCAATTACAACATGATTGAATGAGAAGGGTTAAGTTAATAAGAAACACTTAACCAACATGACATGACATGTGGATGGGTTAAGTTAACTTGAATGGATGGATAACACTTAAACAATTTGGGGGGTATATGAATAGACCCTAGAAAACCCTAGTAACGGTGACCCATTTCAGCAGTAACCCATATAGATGTATCATGGTACCCTGAACTAGGCAGGGTGGGACACGATTACTGGGCTGATTTTAAGTGGTCAAAATAGCGGTAGGGGGTGCAGCAGTGTAGTTCCGACAGAGTATGGGCATGCATATGCACCGGAGTGGAAAAGCAAGCATTGGGCATCATACACTATGCATCTTGAATCGTGTCAGTTCGCTATCATACTTAAAAGTATTACATAAAACTTCTGTCTTGATTCAAAAACTTCCAAGTATATAAGAAGCATAAAAAATAGAAAAGTAGCAATAAATCACCAAATTAAAGTGCAATCACAGCCATAGCCAAAGATAAGAGGTTCCAAGCCATACATCACAGAATCTTCGAGCTTGGAAAGAGAAACAGTCCAAACTAAGCTGAGCTATTCCCTCCCTGACTACCTGGGGGGAAACGGAAGAAAGGAAGATGAAAGAAAACAGGTCAGATATAAGTCTGGTAAGTCCAGTGATTTTTCAGCATATTAACAAGATAAAGGATCATGACATGAATAAATTGAAAATAGGACAATACCATAAAACAAGATAACTTAAGACAAGACAAGACAAGGTAAACTGAATGCTCTTCTACTCTTTCTCTGCTTTGCTAGTACCCTGTTATCATGATTTCTATATCTCTGCACCGCCTAACTAGTGCCCTAACTAGTAATCTGTATAAAATGATAATATTACAACGTGATCCCAATCCCCGCAATTGAGGTAGCCTTCAGGTGTACATCTAGTATGAGAATCTTACCTCAAACAGCCTAATTGTCATGAAAATGTTAGATGTACCCTTACTACCCTATCGATCAGCTCCCTACTTGTATTAATGTTCCATGTGTCTGTGTCAGTCGGCCCTATCTTGCGTGTAGATACCCTGTGCTGGTCTCACCATAAGGTGTATCAATCATTATGATAGCAACCCGACACAATTCAAGATGCATAGTGTATGACTACTGGTACCTAGTGCCTGCTTTTTTCCCACTCCGGAGTATGTGCACACCCATAAACCATCGGAACCTACACTGACGTACCCCCCGCCACTATTTTGACCGCTTATAATCAGCCCAGTAATCGTGCCCTTGCCTGCCTAGTTCAGGGTACAAGGATACATCTATGTGGGTTACTGCTGAAATGGTTCCCTGTTACTAGGGTTTCCTACTGGTTAAGTTTGTGGGCCTATATATACGAATATTACCTACCTACACGAGATGTACTTAACCCTCCCACCGATTCAAGCATGTTTATTAATGGTTAAGTTTTTGTGCATATATATACTAATATTACCCATCTACACGAGATGTACTTAACCCTCCTACTGATCAAGTCAATATGTATTATTGGTTAAGCTTGCCTTAACCCTATCCGCCTCGTTCATGTAATATTGGTTAAGTGTTGTCCATTCATGTTAAATTAACCTACCCACACATCATGTTGTATTGGTTAAGTATTTTCTATTAACTTAACCCTACTCGTTCATCATGTTATATTGGTTAAGTGTTGTCCTCTTGTGTTACTTAACCCTATCATACATCATGTTATATATTGCTTAAGTGTTGTCTTCTTGTGTTACTTAACCCTACCATACATCATGTTATATTGGTTAAGTGTACCCTTAGTTAACTTAACCCTACCATTTGTTTAATTAATATGTTGTGCTGGTTAAGTGTAGCCTTAGTTAACTTAACCATACCATTTTTAGCATGTCTTGTTCATTAGCATTAGTTGACTTATTAATGCACCAACCTCTCACATTAGATCTGTGTTGTTGCTGTTACTGGATGTGTCAGGCGGTTCCGGGCAGTTTTATACCACAACTCAATCTAACCTTGGGTTTTTCTTGGGCACGATGCACTAACCTCTCACATTAGATAGATGTCGTTGCGGTTACTGGATGTGTCGGGCGATTCCGGGCAGTTTTACATCACAAATCAATCTAACCTCGGGTTAGGCATGTTCATCTTTTATTGAATTTACATATTTGTCATTTATGTCAAGTTTATATGTAAATTATCCACAAGTGTTGTCATGTCACATTCACTATTTAAATTATGTTCATAATTAATGGTATACAAATTATACCATTTCATGCTATTAATCATTTACATGATTATGAGCCAATCTATGCCATCAGCATATAATTTAATGTTTTACCCCAACGTTTCGCCCCGTTATTCGTTCGCATAATTTACATAGAACGTTAGGCTCGCAAATTAGCCTAACTCATAAACAAAAGGGGAAAGAAGGAACACGTAGCATTCTAACAACACAAAAATAATATGAATCTAACTAAGCATGTGTAATACAAATTTTTCATGAACAATATAAACTTAATCAAGCATATCAATGTGAACTTGTACTTGAGTTAGATCCAATTAACAATGATCTTAATCATATGAACATGAATTTACATAGATCTTAAACATCTGTATTAACTTGGATCTAAACATGTAAGCATGTAGATTTAAACATATAAGCATATATGAACATGACTTAGTTTATGAACATTCACATAACATAACATAAAAGCAAGCATGTAGATCTAAACATATAAGCATATATGAACATGACTTAGCTTATGAACATGTACATAACATAACATAAAAGCAAGCATGTAGATCTAAACATATAAGCATATATGAACATGACTTAGCTTATGTACATGTACATAACATAACATAAAAGCATCACCAAATTAATATACAATATGATAGGTCTAATTGTATAAATCACAATAGTCTCATAGGCATAGTTAATTTCAGATTTGTCACAAGGATAAACATGAATCAGAATCACAATTAGGCACAGTTCTAGATTCAATTTATTTCAGGTCAGGACTTTTATATATTTAAATCTGAAATATAACTGAACTTACAGAAAAAGAACATTTCTTGTATTCTGGAATTTGATTTCTGAATTTGTTATGTTATTCCTTTGATGTAGACTATTGATGTTATTCTAATTGACTTCTAGTTGAAGAAGATATTCTACTTTTAAGAAGATGGAGGCTATGCTAGTTCAGAGAGAGACAACATGACGGCTTTATAGAATGTGTTTATGTGTTTTCGGTTTTGGGTTTGAGTTGATTATATAGAAGTCTAGGATTAATTCTAGCCTTTAGATCAGTCTAGGAGAAATCAGATCCATCCAAACCAAAGAGATGTGTCACTCAGCCAATCACAGTATGACACATAAGCCCTGATACATCAGAATTCGTCACCGGGCCAATTAGAGAAGGACAAATCCGCTCAAAACTACAGAAATCGTCACAGGTATTGGATCTCGGAAGGGGTCCACCCCCCCCCCCCCCCCTTCGAGGGGGTTGACACCAATGTCTACCCCCCTTAAGGGGGGTCGACACCATTTGAGAGGGATCTTTCCCGTCACTCGTCTTTGACTTATTTTGGTTCTGGAGATGATTTTTTGCATGTGTGTGTGTATATATGTACTTTCTTGCACATATACAAACTTCTACGGCTTATAACCTCATCATACGTTGTCCGATTTACGCAAACTCGGACTCCATCCCAAGCAGAATTCCGAGACGAATGCAATGTCTTAACCGTTTCCCTTAATTCCCACTTTTAAAATTAATTACTCTTTAAATTGTTATTTTAACATTCATAGAAAATACGGGGTGTTACAGTCGCTTATCTCTTGTAGTTTTTGCTAGTTGAGGGAGGGGCCGAGGTGGGGCCATAGCCACCATGGAAAACAGACCCGAGGAATATCTTTATTTGGAGGATCTTAAAGGCGGGCATCTATAGGTATGGAAAATCTCTCGGCCGAGTTCCATGTTTCTTGTTTATCCCTACCACGGAACTCGGTGCACATTAGAGGACGTGCGATTGAGGCGTCGAGCTACAAGTACAGTACATACGTTGGACAGTCTAGATACATGCATATCTGCTCTGGGTGGTGTATCATAGACTAGAGGGCATTATTCCGATAAGGAATATAATTCGATTGATGGTGGCAGTCCGTATGCTTACGTAGCATAATAATGACAAATATACGCAGAACCTAAACATTGTTATATAGAGATCCGTACGTCACTCCAAAGTCGGATGAAGGACTGCATCCATTTCGGTGGAAACTGTGTAAGTGGGTTACAATGGGGTGTATCTCAATATTGAGACAAATCTACATATATTGTAGTAGGTGAATCCATGGGAATGTAAATGGATACGATGCGCGGATAAGTCTTAAGTTCTACTAACCCAAGTAACCTAATAATCAAGGAAATGTAATGGAATGGTATTGGTAGGGATCATTCTATTTCTGATATACTAGTATTGGTGCGATGCAGAGAAATGTATTTAAGAAGCACTATACATCATGTTCATCTTATCTTGCTCTATTCACTCTTGTTATTGTTACTTTTATCTTGTTCTTCCAGTTTTATATGTCTGCCATGATACTTTTATTTATTTATATTTAAAAGTAACTGGACTTGCAAGACTTTATGTTTGACCCTTTTTGTTTCCTCTTCCCTCTCTTCTATTCCCCCCAGGTTCTTAGGGTAGAAGTACTTAGAGTTGATTTGGATTCTTTCAGCTTAGCTTGGATTTTGGATGTACTGCTTTGACCTCTGGTCAACTTTTCTGTGGCATCACATGGGAAATATGGTTTTATGCTTTTGTACTCTGATATTTTTGGCAAGATAGATTATTTATGTAATTTGTTACTTCAAACCTATGATGTAAACTTAGTATTTGGGACCATGATGCTTTGTTTTAAATAAAGTTTTTAATTCCGCTGCTATTTTACATGTCTGTCTTGTGATATTATGTTTTTATTTACCCATAACACTTCACGGAACTTAATGCATTCCCTTAGTGAGTGACATTAACGGACGTAGGGTGTCACATTTGGTATCAGAGCATATGGTTATAAGATCGGATAAAGTATTTTGAAAATGGTTTTCAAAAAAGGTCTCAAAAACAAAGTATTTTAAAATAAAAAGTCTGTTTTTGAAAAGCATATTTCCCAAAGCCATAAATATCTTCTTGATTCTCCACTTGATTCCTTCTGCTTTTTTTTGTTCGGGGAACCGTTTCTTCCCGAAAGGGTATCTCTGTTTCGACATGGTTCCATAGGCATGTCAAAACTACGGTATATGTCGAAGGGCAAAGAAATGCCCAACCTCTATCTGTAGCCGCAGTAGTTTCACCTACGACTTATTTTCTTTCAAGCCTCATAAGAATTTCCGTTCGATGGAGGCAGCTTTCAAGAGACTAGTTAGCATGTGGCAAAAAGGAGAATAAGGGAATTGGTGCTAAGGAGCACAACCCAAAGATGAAAGAAAATGGTGGCTTAAGAAGGGAATATAGATAAAAGGAGAAAAGAGGAAATACCGTAACTTCGGAAAGGTGGGTTATCTGAAAAAGGATTGCAGAAAGAGGAAAGGCGTTGTTACCACTTTGGTAAGGCGGGACACCTTATAAAGGAGTGCCCAAAGAGACAAGGACAAGGCCAGAAGGCAGGAACTTCTAGGGGGCAAGCCAATGTTCTCATAGTTGGTGGACAGGATAGGAGTAGGATAGTTTCCGTCGAAGGATTGATTTCTATTTCTGATCATTCAGTTAGGATTCTTTTTCTGGTGCTTCGCATTCTTTTATATATGATTCTTTAGTTGAGTCTCTGCACCTATATACTAGTATCATTTTGGATCCTGTTATTGTCTCAAATCCCAATGGAGGTACGGCTCATTTAGCGATGATTTGTCGGGGTTTGAGAATGTCTTTGTTAGGTGTCAAGTTTGATTGCGACGCATATGTTCTTGATTTCATAAGATACGGTTTGATTTTAGGATGGATAGGCTAACCATATATGGAGCCATTCTAGATTATAAAAGGAGAGTCGTTAGACTTCTGACTTACCATAGAAAGACTCTTGAGATTTCTTATGACCCCAAAAGGGTCTGTCATGCTTAGTCTCCAAGAACCTCTTGATATATCTATCGATGATTTGCGATCTGTACCAATAGTTGCAAGTATCTTGATGTTTTGATGAGGTTCGGGGTTTACCCCCGAGGCACGAGATTGGTTTCCATATATACTTGGTGGAAAATGCAAAGTGAGTTGCATTGCTGGTGCGACATATGAATCCTGAAAGAAAAGAGTGAACTTTGTAAGAAAGAAGAGGAGATACTTGAGAATAAGTTTGATAGGTGAATTATATCGGAATGGGAAACCTATTGAAGATAGTCCTTGAGGAAGCCCATCATCCTAAGATGATTATTCATTCCAGAGGAGATAAAGTGTATAGAGTTCGAGGTAGTGGAGCGAAACTTACGAGAGGAAGTGAAAGTAGAGAAAGAAGCAATGATTGGATGAGTTCCGACTTGCATTCTTGGATCGGAGGTTAAGAAATTGCGCAACAAAGAAGCAACGCTAGTAAGAGTGCAATGGGGAAAGGACCGCAAGAACGCTACTTGGGAGGCTTAAGACAAGATTCGCGCTTCAGATCCTTTCCTTTTCGAGAATATGTTCTTAACTTCTTTTCCTAAGCTATGAATTAATACTTGTATCTATCATTTAAATATCTCCTATCGATGGAGTCTTTAGAAAGAAAACTAATGAATGTAAACATGTGTTTGAGACATGTTATGTTTGATGGATGCAAGTGTTTGCTAGTGGTTGCTCGTGGACGCATATACACATACAATAGGCACTAGATCGGCTGAATCACTTACATATTGCATATTGATGTGTGTACATTTTAGATTTTTATGGATAAAAATGGGAGTATGGTTACATTGATGTTGCATTTGGATAGATGATTGTGCATACATAGAACTTACATGCATTAGGATAATTTTCATACATTTTGGTTACATGGCACAAACATACATTGCATTAAGGAGGTTGACCGCCTGATCCGCATTAGTTTACGGACATATACACACATTATTGCATATGTTCATAAAAGCATTAGAAATTCCTTAAGGACAATGGATTCATGTGATTGCTAGATGGATGTATGATTGTTGGATGTTAGAATATACATTCTTCTTAACTTAAAAATTTCGGGGATGAAATCCTTTGAGTAGGGGAGAATGTAACACCTCGAAATTTTAACGACGCTAAAGATGATGAATTAAAGGATAATTAGTGTAAAATACACTATTAACAACGAATTAAGGAAAACTTAATTAAATATTCATAATTAAGTAAGACGGACCGCGCCATTGTGATTGACTCAGAATTCTGGTCAAGATAGACACTGGTTTGCATAAATCGGACACCGTATGAAGAAGTTATTAAGGTTTGAAGTTTGTATGCATATAAGGAATATATATATACATATAAATTCAAAAATATTCAAAAATCAGCAAAACCAAAAATCTGGCGCGCAAACCAAGGAAGTGTCGACCGTTTGAGGTCGACCCAGGTTCATGGGGGTCGACCTAGGGGTCGACACCCCTGAAGGGGGGTCGACCCACCCGGGAATCTGAAAGCTTCTCCGACATGGACAATTCTGATGGCTTCTGGTCCAATCTGATGGCCTTGGTTGCTCCGCTACTCCTATATAAAGGACCCTAAACCTAGGTTTTATTCATCAAAAAATGGCGGTGACGGCGGAGCTCTGCTGTAACAAAAATTGGAGGGCCTAATCTTCACCAAATCTAATTCAACAAACATTATACAAATTCAATGGTTGCTACAACAACAAATTCAATTTGTTCTTCGCAATAATTTGGATCCATTTCCTTAGATGTATTCACTGTGAGTTCAAGTTATTTTTAGATCTAAATATTTAATTAGTAACCTTGGTATGTATACAAAAATTGGATCTTGAATCGGTGCCTAATCAATTCTATTATGACTAATTATCAGATCTGCTTTTATATGTTCATACCGCCACCATGTTAAATCTTGTCATAATATGCCTATACAGTTATGCCTATTTCTATCAATTTATTATTGATTCGTTATTATGTCTATTCTTGATTCTCTTCTCTCCCTTTTTTCCCTTTTTATTTTTATGTTGCCAGGCTACCTTCGAGCCAAGGCCTAACACTGAAAATGCGAACATGCAAAATCGGGAATGATTGGGAAAGATATAATTTGGGGCATAATTGATATTGGAAAGATATTCATATAAGTTTGGGCATAAAATGTGGAAACATACAAATATGGATTTAGGGACATATTTCATGTTGTATAACATGAATATGAATTGAGGCAAACATTAGAAAATATGATTTGGCATAAATTATGTAAAATATGATTTGGGCGTAAATTGGAATATGTAATTATGAAATTAGGCATTGATTGTGACATATGTAAGTGTCAATTTAGGGCATAAACTGGAACACATGTGAATATTGATTTAGGGCATGGAAACCTATAATTGAATAGAATAATTGTAAATATGAATTGAAAGGGGGCATGAAAGTCTATATTTGAAATAGGGATATTTATTTGAATATGCCTAAAATAATGGAACCGCAGTAACGCTTAGACCCGAGGTTAGGTTGCATTAGTGGTGGAAGTCTACCCAAACACGACCGGCATATCCAGCAGCCACTGATGTTGGACCTAATGTGAGAGAACTAAGTGCGCAAATACGAGATGTGCTCAGACACGAGGTTAAGCCCAATTTGTGGAATAAGTCTGCCGGGACCCGACTGAGATATCCAGCATCCACAAATGGTAGGCTTAATGTGGGAGGTCTAGCATACTGTAACCATAAATGAAAATATGGTAATAAATCTTGAATACTTAACCTAGTTGAATCCATAGGGATTGTATGAATAAAATAAAGATGGGGTTAAGTAAAATTGGTTGAATGGTGGATGGGTTAAGTAAATATGAGGGGGTGGGTAATATTTACATATAGGCCCATAAACTTAACCCGATAAGGTTATCTAATTAAGACACCTAGTGGTATACATAACCGGTAGAAATAATAAGGTTATGTAATTGGAAGACACCTTGTAAGGTAAGCATAACTTGTAGAAATGATAGAATTAGATATGTGTAATAATCTTCTAAGTAAACAACAATAAGTTGTAGTGATGGTGTAAATTGAATTTATGATTAAATGAGAAAGAATGAGGAAAATTTGTAAAATAAATAAGTTATATTTATCATAAATGGTAAGTGACATGTTATTTAGGAAACATGTAATTGAGATATACTAAATAACGTATTAAGGAGAACATGTTATTGTAATGATGTGACCAAGTAAGAATATAAAATAGATTGTGGTTGACAGACCTTCGGCCACAATCTATAGAATAACATGTTGTGGGCTTATTAATAAACTTAAATGGATTAAGTTATATGATTGGGAATAATAAGCAAGTGAAACTTGGTAAATTGGAATAAGAATTCAATATGAACGGGAATAACCAAGTTAAATGGGAACCCGGTGAGGTAAGGCAAGCGCATAAAAGAATGTTTAGACATAGGGTCTAACCACATATTAAAGACAGGCGCTTGGACCAGTCCGTATGTTTAAGGGTGAATAACCCATCGGGGTAGATCATCGAGGTGTTATAACACATGAGGGGAGCACACATTCATCTGATTGTTTTGATGGCTCCAAATTACTGGAAGGGGAAGCACACGACTTCCTGAGGTACATAAGGTTCTCCTAGTTGTCCACTGTGCGGTGACAGATGTCTTAAGCTGTATTCACACAGGTTGGGTCTGAGCGTAACTACTAGGTCGGTGGGCCTTGACTGCAGATGTAGCTATGCGGTAAGAATGTTGTAACGAGGTGACACCAGGGTGGTTCGACGATTGCCTCATGAGGAGGCGGAGGGTCACAACCAACAAGGATAATAGATCGTTGGATACCTGTCATCGGCAACCAGCGGGATGCAAAAAGACTAGAGCTAAACCCAAGATACCATTTCACCTTTCACTATTGAGGCACGGGTTGTGGGTAGACGCCACATGGATGTTTAGATTGGTTGTTATTAGGGGCGGTCGCTTAGCTCTTATAGTCTTTAGTAGTTGAGGGAGGGGCCGAGCTGGGGCCATAGCCACTATGGTAAACAAACCCGAGGAATATCTGTATATGGAGGCTCTTAAAGGCGGGCCTGTACAGGTATGGAAAACTCCCGGCCGAGTTCCGTGTTTCTTGTTTAGCCCTGCCACGGAACTTGTTGCACATTAGAGGACGTGCAATTGAGGCATCGAGCTACAATTGCAGTACATACGTGGGACAGTCTAGATACATGCATATCTGCTCTAGGTGGTGTATCGTAGACTAGAGGGCATTATTCCGATAAGGAATCTGATTCGATCGATGGTGGAAGTCCGTACGCTTACGTAGCATAATAATGACAGATATATGCGGAACGTAAACATTGTTATATAGCGATTTGTACGTCACTCCGGCATAGGATGAGGGACTGCGTTCATTTCGGTGGAGACCTGCGAGTGGGTTACCATGGGGTGTATCTCAATATTGAGAGATAGCTCCATATATTGTATTAGGTGAATCTATGGGAAAGTAAATGGGTACGATGCTCGGATAAGTATTAAGTTCTACTAACCCAAGTAACCAAATAATCAATAAAATGTAATGGAATGATATTGGTAGGGATCATTCTATTTCTGATATACTAGTATCGCTGCGATGCAGAGAAATGTATTTAAGAAGCGCTATACATCATGTTCATCTTATCTTGCTCAGTTCACTCTTGTTATTGTTACTGTTATCTTGTTCTTCCAGTTTCATATACCTGCCATGATACTTTTATTTATTTATATTTAAAAGTAACTGGACACACCAGATTTATGTCTAACCCTTTTTGTTTCCTTTTCTCTCTCTTCTGTTCCCCCCTAGGTTCTCAGGTCGGAAGTGCTTAGAGTTGATTTGGATTCTTTCATCTTAGCTTGGATTTTGGATGTACTGCTTTGACATTTGGTCAACTCTCTTATGGCTTCACATGGAAAATATGGTTTTATGCTTTTGTACTCTTATATTTTTTGCAAGACAGATTATTTATTTAATTGGTTACTTTAAACTTATGATGTAAACTCAGTATTTGGGAACATGATGTTTTTATTTAAATAAAGTTTTTAATTATGTTGTTATTTTACATGTCTGTCTTGTGATATTATGTTCTTTTTTACCTATAACACTTCACAGAACTTAATTCATTCCCTTAGTAAGTACATTAACGGACGTAGGGTGTCACAGCCTACTACACACACACACACACACACACACATATATATATATATATATATATATATATATATATATATATATCTCTGTGTGTGTGTGTGTGTGTGTAAACACACACTAGACATCTCACATTAAGCCATCCACTTGTAGATGTTGGATTTGTCAGGTGGTATCAGGCAGGCTTCTACTACAAGCTGGGCTTAACCTCGCATCTAAATGTACTAATTATAATGGCTTATGACACCCAAACCTCTCACATTAACCAGTTTTACTTGTATATGCTGGATATGTCGGTCGATTCCGAGCAGGCTTCTACCACAAGAAATGGTTAACCTCGTGTCTGTGTGTCATTAATTATAATTAAAGTCATTAACTCATACATATGTATACAACTTCCAATGAGGACATTCAAATTCTATTTCTTAGTTTAAACACATTTAATATGCATTCATATTACATTTTATTATGGTATAAATATATAAAAATAAATAGATATGAATTATGCGAATGAGAGGACCTAACCACGCATGAAATGTCAATCCTAACAATCACTGTTAAGGTATACAAGTTAATTTCCCTATCAGTTAACATGGTCCAACATGCATTTTCACATTAAATGATAAAAAGTGAAATAACAACATCTACATAAAACTTGTAACCAAGGCATAAATAATTACTTCAACAAAAAAAAAAGACAAGGTGTAATATTCCTAAATACATAAGTAAAATCCTCTTTTTAGTGCCAATCCACTTTTTATGTAATTTACGTGTGCAAACCTTAATACTTTAATAATTTGCAAGTAACATGTTCAAACGATCCATTTCAAAAATAGATGTTTAAACCTATTCAAAGCGTATATTCAATTCCTTAAGCTTTTGCAAACAAAATATACATATATATGAATTTATAGATTTACAACAAGAGTTTTAGACCATATTCAAGAATCATACCAACACCCAAATGTCTTTTCTTCCATTACATCAATAATCCAAACCCAACTACAATTGATTGACCATTTCTACTTATAAATATAAATAATGGAGGATTTGAGGGATTTGATATTACTTTTTTGGTAAAAACCAAAATCTTCCGGAGCAGAATAATCCAAATTTATACTATCAAATTATAGTAAATAGCAAACCTAAATTAGTTCCACTCACATTTATTTGAGAAAGAAAAACATCAAAATTTGTTGTAGAATTGAATCTGGATTTAGCCTACGAATCTGTGCTCCAATCCTTCTGTAATATATATATATATACTTATATATATATGTAAGAATTAGAATCTCATATATATAAACCAAATTCCAGAATCCTAAATCCATAGAGAACGTAGATTGAGAAGGTAGAAGATAAGAGAGGTAGAAGAGATCCTAACCTTTCGTCGGAATTGGCAATGGTCGAAGGGCAGAATGGAGGCGTAGAGAGAAATGAGAATAGGGTTTTTGAGTGTAGCTAGGGAGGTATTTTTCTGGTTGCAAGTGTAAGTGTATACCATTAGATTATTTAGATCAAATCTGGATGGTCCAATTGATGCAATTTGAATAAAAATCCCTAGCAAAACATACTCTTCCCACCTCTACACCTAGCAGGGCGGTCGACCCCTTCTATAAGAGGTCGATCGACCCCCCCCCCTTCTATAAGGGGTGGTCTACCCCCCTTCTGGGGTCGCTTGGGAGAATTTATTTCTCCTCTAATGTTGTTTTTCTATAAGTTCTAAATGTTTATTTCCTTAGATTGATTATCTTTGTTCTTTTTGTGTATAAGTATATACACACAAATTCATATTTACTTAGAATATTTTTTTTTTCATGCCATTCTATAGCTAATATATTTTGGTTACATATATAATCTGTTTGAATTTCAAACTTTGTGTGTTAATATGTACACATAACTTTTTTATTAAAACTTTTACATACGGACTCCATTTTCAGTAAATAAAATATGAAAACGGATCATAATCTCGTCACAAACGCAATAGAAATATTTTTGTGGTCCAATTCACAATTATTCAAAATTCCATGTTCATCCCATTAACTTATTATTAATTATTATTTATTTTAAAATAAATTACGTTATGTCTATTTTAGGTTAATTTTACAGGGCGTTACATTCACCCCTCCTTATAAGAGAGTTTGTCCCAAAGTCATTTGAAGGGGAGAAGAATACAACTGGCTCTAAACAACCATGTTGTACACCTATGTTATTTTATAAGCAACCATAAATATCCATAACTAATAGTGATTTTAAACTTCAAGCTTGCTAAAATGAGCTCAGTCCTATCGTGTATGTGTAGTAAGTGATGCTAAATGTATGCAGAATACCCTAATATGCATATAGTTCTACATGAGTGCACAGTGCATTTGTATTGCATCCATCTCCTACTGTAACATTCCATATTTTTGAATGTTAGTTACAAATATTTAGTTCTATTTTAAGTATTGATTCAATGGATTTTTATTGAGTTTATTTAATAAAACAAAGTTTGAATTATTATATATATAAATTTATAATTTAATTAAAACGAGCTCGTAACGTCGCGGTGGCTCGTAATATTGAGTTTTGAACTTTAATTGAATATACAGGGTACAATATAAGTCGGATTTCGATGAAACAAGAAACATTTCAATCTATTTGATAATAATTTTCTAATAAAGAGAAAAAATCAAGATTTCATCGTATAGATTGCAAGTTATGTCCAAATAAAATTTTGAAATAGTCGCTATGGAAATCGTTAATAATTATAACATTTAATTGATAAATATAAAGGAATTTTTATATATTTGAATATCTTTTAAACCCAGAAATTTTAAATATTGAGTTTAAATTATATATTGGTTTATTCTAAAGCTATACAAGATTGCATTGGAGAGATACGATTTTTATTATTATTTACATCGGATTGTTTTGGATTTAATCATTGTTATATAGGCTTTAAAAATAACCGTTCACAAACAACCTATGTTCCCAATGAAATAATTTTTATTGGAATATGTACAGCTACTTATCGCTAGATATCCAATTTGGAGCAAACCGAAGTTGTTTTGTCGGCAGACAAAATTTAAAAGTGAACTAATAATTATAATTGGAATTAAAATATGCTATTTGTGCAAACGGAGTCAAAATTTGATGAAACGAGTTTTGTTGGGTTTGTAATGTCAAGAAATAACGGTATGTCCATTTTCGTCACATTTGAAGTTCGTGTATGTCGCGGTGAATATAAAACGTTCAACGACGGCTAGCTGTATCATTTTTAATAATGGTATAAAATAACTGTACCATATCATAATGAAATAAAATAAAACTTAAGAGTAAAGCAACCAAAAGTACACATACATTTATTCACATCGATTACACTACTTTTCCAGACCAATTTCCTGCTTTCATCCTATATACTGCGTCACATGCAATTGTACATTGCATCCTTTTTAAACTTCCTTTCAGCCGACATATTTGAAGCTAGTGTCCTACAGCCGACCAAGTTTTTTTGAAATTCATGCTTTACACATGCTACCATAGCAGCCAACTTGTACAAGAAGAAACGATATTCGTCTTAGGACATTGCTACATGGCCCGAAAAATTGGTGTGTCAGAATGTGCAAAAATTAATCCTACGTCTATAATTCATGGGGAGTATTTGTTTGTGCGCTGCAAATTATTTTTGCACCTTTCGTACCTGCTATCCTTCTGGCCTTTTAGAAAATTTGTTCTTATCTACTCCTCCTTTCCACCTATTTATATGTGGTTCTTTAATTTTTCTTGTGGCTATATTCTCTTTTCCCACAAAAAAACAAAACTACAACTCTTACACAAGCAAATGCCATTAAAATAAGTGAACAACTTTCTCTCTGCCATCAATTAAAATGCAATCCTTCAGTTAAAACCTATGAAACTCTCCTCTATTAAACTACAAGCATCCATGTTTATTCCAAAACCCAAACTCTGGTCGCTAATTAAATAACGCAAGATCCATTTATCTCCACAATTAGTTTTGCTTCCAACATAAAATGAGATGGTGCATGGAATTCGGATTTACAACAGGTGGGTGGGATATGTTGAATAGTGGGGCATGTAGGTGTTTACGGAAAAATGTTGAACATTTGGTTGGAGTATGGTCGGTGAGTGTGGAGCTAGGCTGTCGGGATGAGTGTGTATTGAAGGTCGATATGGCGTTTCGGTGCGATGGTGGAAAGGTAGACAGTTGCGGGAATGAACAGGAAAAGGGAGAGTTCGGTGGTGGACTGGATATTTGAACGTGGCATAACATAGCATGGCGTAGACTTTGACAAAGGTGAGAGCAGGGCAAGGTGGTGAGAAAATCGGCGAGGGGTTTGCGATTATGAAGAAGCAGTATTCGTAAAGATGTGAGCAAAAGCCATGTTCATTTTCTTTGAAGTAGAAGATCAAGTGTGTGCGGTGTATGGAATGAAGCCGATGCAGACAAGCTTCGTTACTAGAAGGAAAATGGTACAGTATGTTTGAACGTGACGACGTGGAGCAGTTTTTGAACGTGGAAGGAGGCACGACTTTCAGTAGGAACTCTGACCATCGGAGTTCGGTGCAGTAGGTTTTGAATTTTTCGTGGGGGAAGTGATGGATGGGGCATCGACATTCAGGCGCAGATCGAAAGCGCAGTGGTGAAATCAGACGGACTTCTGGTGATGTGGTGGTGATTACGGCAGTTAAGGCGAGTGATTTTTTTTTTTTTTTGAATGAAGCCCTGGTTCCGAACAATGCATGGGGTTTGAGCGTTCATGTGTACGGTGAGGTGCATGTTAGATGGATAGGAGAAGCACGTGAGCATGGTTTTGGTGGAGAGAGTTTCTGGGGTAGCATGGTTTACATGTGGGGAAGAAACATATAAAATGGGGAAGAAAATGAAATGGTGGGTTCGTGAGATAGCAGGAAGGAGGGGCTTATGTTGGAAAAGAAGCATACTAGTGGGCCGAAACTAAAAAGGTGAAGCCTAAAAGTTACTTAAATAAGTTAAATTGGTTTAATAAATAGCATTCCGGCCCGAACGTTTGATTTTTCCTAATATATAGTTAACGTGGCCCTTTCTAAATCCAAGTTTAACATGGCTCTTAGGTATACAGAATATTTTAACGGTGGGCTTCAACCTACCTTTAATAATAATAATAATAATAATAATAATAATAATAAGAGATTTAGTTAAAACAATAATTATTTAATTAAATTCAGGGTGTAATTTATGATAATTTTATCGTGTTCGTATGTTAACAGTTTCAGACAAAACAACAAGTGTTGGAATCGTCATGACAAGTGCTTCATTTGGGAACGTATTTGGACACGGTTGGATGTAGTTGAGACCTCCAGTTAAATTAAACGCATGTTGAATTGAACTGAAACCAATCGATATCTCGACGAATGGAAACCAATGAGAGTTTAACTCACTCAGTTTATTCCGCTTATATTTATATAAGTCGAGTTTTTATTTGTGTGTAATGTTTGCTAATGATTATGATGTGATGATTGCTTGCATGGATGCTGAATATTTCTATATATTCATTGATTAAATTAAACGTTTGTTTAGTTTAATCGAATTAAATCGTTGTTCTAAGATTAGATTCCATACGAGGTAACTTACCTTGTTGGTTATGTTTATAATAATATTAACATATTAAATAAATAGTTGGATGCTTCATTGGACGTTATTAATTATTTGTTGTTGGTTAAATTGTTTATTTCTGTTCACCAAAATGAATAAAAGTAAATATATTGTTGCATTGAAATTGAGTTAAACCATTGTTATGTAGGGAAGGACAAGTTGGAGGGATCCAACCGAATTCCTCAAATATGTTATTTACTTATGTGAAATGTTAATCCATCTGATTTATTTTGATTGCTGAATCCAAATTTAACACTTGTTTGATTATTAACCAATGGGTGATATTGGTTGAGTAATTATCGAAAGATGGCCTAAGAGTGAATCTTTTTATAAAAATTGATTTACTACTAGGTAAATCAATAGAAAGGAAGCTATAAATTTTGTTCTTTATAACTAAAGATTGATTTTGAAATCTATTTTATGTAAATTATTTGATTGAAGGTTATTAAAGAAAATAAATAATTATTTTTATCTATTAATTATAAAGCGTGTATATAAATCGAAGTTCGTATGTTAAAGAGTTTATAATAAATTTAAATAAGTTTTACTCATATTATATGAGTTAGATTTTTGATTTTATCCCCTGAAAGGAATTCTATAAAAAGGAAAATTTTAAAACAAGATTTAATATGAATTGAAATCAAAGAGAAGTTTAAGTGGACTGAATTTGAATTTTAAGTTGAAGGTCTAACCATAAGATCTGGAGGTAAATATTTTAATGTGGAGTGAGTTTAGTTTAAATAAAATTAAGAAGTGATTATAAAAGCGATATCCCAAATATTGTAGGATTTAGGAATTTAATTAATTGTTTAACTAAGAGGCTAAGTGATGTTGCATACTAAACCAATGAATCCATTTTATTTTATTTCTGGATGAACGGTTGTTTATTTTGATAGTTAAACCACCGACTATCAAAATATGACCAATGATTGTTGGTACGGAAAGACTGGCATCAAATTTCATTCGAAAACCATTCCAACCAGAAAATACCAACATGGGAAAGATGCTGATTGAAGATGGAGCAATTAAAGATCGTGGATCTTCATAAGAGGAAGGACTACTTATCGAATATTCTCTGGAGCGCAACCAGAGCTATTCTGACATGATTTAGCCATGGTTGAGATTTTCCAGATTGCAAGGACTGCTCGCTACTGATCCTTTGGATGCGGTAGGAGGGTGCCTTCAGTTTGTCCAGTCCCAAGACAACTTGTATGGGCGAATGCTTTCCAGAGTGGGCCTAACCAATCAGGTACGGTTGATCTCTTAAAGGTATTACGTCTGGTGGTGGAGGAATTTGTTTCTTTTAGCTTTTTATACCCGTAATATTTTTAGGAATCAATTAGTGATTTGGCGGGTTTGACATTGTGGCATTCAAAATAAATGATGTGTGCTATTCTAGAAGATAAACGTAGCATCAGGCCTCACAACCAGGTAATGACAAAAATCAGGCAGGCGGCATGGCTAGTTGGGTTGCACCCAAGCAGGGTGTATTATCACTAATCTAGAGAAAATCTTTATTTGTTCTTCTTTTTTTTCTGCATCTCCATGAATGAATGGCGGGCCCTTAAATCTGTTGGGTGATAGTACATTCGCTACACTCAAGCTAAATGAGTGGGCACTCATGTATGGCCGGGTTGCAAGACATTCTTGTTGAACCCCAGTATATTCCCTTTAGAGTACGCTGCTCGGGAGCTGGTCTCGTACCTTCTCATAGTTGGAATCCAGTCTCCTATAAGACCCTTGCGTTTTTTGATTTTATACTATGTATATGGAGCATGAGATGCATGCTATTTGGTTATTGATTTGATAGACACTATTATAATATCACCGGATTTTCATATCAAAAATGTTTTTGGTTATAGTAAGATAAAAACCGTCCGTGTTAATATGTAGGCTGGTCTTACTACTTTTTCTTTCAGAAGGATTTTTCTAAAGTTAAGCAAGTTGGATGTTCCTTAACTTAGTGAGTTTTACTCACGCTGGTTCATCAGACTGATCCGTGGCATTTGTAATGCTCGGATACACCAAGTTACAAGTTCAAGTTGTCGGATGCTATGAAGTTTAGAGACGAGCTGGAGGAGCCCAGACATATGATATATATATATAATATTATTCCGATGTGTGTTGTAGTTGTGGACAGGTTGTTATAATTGTCCAGATTGTTTTGACTGTTGTACTCTAATGACGTAAGTTTTGTTTTTCAAGCTCTCAATAAAGTTATTTTTGTATTATATTTTATTCTGCTGCGATGTGAAACTCTGTGTTGTGCTAATTCTTCTTCTTATTCTTTTATTTAAATATTTCTGTCTTATCTTTCTTTCACCCTCTAACTTCGTTCTCTTAACCTTATGTTTTTCTATAAAGTTTGGGTTGACTGTGGTAGTTAATGTCGTCTTAAATTATACGGAAAAGTGAGACATTACACCTACCATCCAATCTAGCAACAACAATGTAACCAAAAACGGAAATTTTTGAGAGGAAATAATTACCTGAAAAAAGATCTGGATGATTTTTCCTAATCTTATCCTCAATTTCCAAAATGCTTTCGGCAGCGTTATCTCCCCACTGCACTCAGACTAGGCGAATGGATTTGTTGTAGAGTTTTTGATTTCATGATCTACAATCTTTGCGGTGGCACCGGGCACCCTAGACTCCAAGTTGAAGCTCCCATAGTCCCCAATATCACCTAGCTCGAGTTTGGTAGATGAATCATTAAGGTATTTCTGAAGATGAGAAACATGGAAAACGTTGTGGACCCCAGATAAATGCTTAGGAAGATCCACACGATTGGCCAGCTTCCCAACATATCCATGATCCTAAATGATCTAATAAGCCTGGAAGCCAACTTCCCAGTCTTTCCAAATCAGAATCTCTTCTTAGGAGGGGAAACTATAACAAATACCAAATCTCTGGCTCTAAATTCTAGTTCCTTCCTCCTTTTATCCATGTATGACTTCTTCTTGGGCAAACATCATTCTCTGTCGAATCAAATCGGTAAATTCTGTAGACTCACGGATAAGATCCTGATCCGAGTAGAACCTTATCGGTAGTTTCCCACCATCAAGTAAGCAATTTGCATAGCTGCCTATACAATGCCTCATAAGGGGTCATGCCATTCGTTGCTTGGTAACTATTATTATAAGAGAGCTCTACCAAAGTCAAGTGCTGATCCCAAGCTCCCAAAATAGATGATGCAGGCTCCAAGTAGATCCTCTAAAACTATGTTGACTCTTTTTGTCTAATTATCAGCTTGTGGATGATAAGTTGTGCTCAAAATCATCATCGTGCGTAAAGCTATTTGAAAACTCTTCCAAAATTAACTAATAAACAATGGGTTTCTATTATCGACTATAGAAGTCAAAATCCCATGCCGCCTAACAACCTCCTTGACATATAACTGAGATAATAAAGTGGCGGTCCTACTTTTCTTGACCCGGATGAAATGGGCGCTCTTTGTTAACCAATCCACGATGACCTAAATAGCTTCATTTTACTTTAGACTTCTTGGAAGCTCATCAACAAAATCCATAGAAATGTGTTCCCATTTCCAAGCGGGAATCTCTAAGGGTAATAACGGGCCTCCAAGGTTACCTTGCTCAACCTTGACTTTTTGACATGTCAAACATTTAGCAACAAATTCTACAACATCCTTATTCATTAATTCCCAATAAAAGCTTCTTTTCATATCCTTAAAAATTTCTCCTTCTCCAAGGCATATGGTCATCCTTGATCTATGACACTCCCCAAAAATCTCCTTCCTAAGTTTTTCACACCTAGGGATGCAAAGTCAGTCATTTCTCCTCAAACTACCACTATTATCAATAGAATATATACCCGAATGAGAAAAAGATTCTCCCTTAGAAATTTTTACCTTTAATGAATCTAACTCATCATCACGGTCTTGCTCACTCTTAATCCTTACTATCAAGAGAGGTATTACCTCCAAAACTCCAAGAAAGCCTTTGGATGCCTCAAATGATGGCTAATTGAAACTAGAAATAAACTCCAACTGCATCCACTCAGTAATTGCACTAAGGGTAGCATGCCTCCGACTCAAAGCTTCGACTATGACGTTACGTTTCCCAGAGGTATACTCAATGGTAAAATCGAATGATGCTTGATATCCATCCATCGCTACTGTCGTAGGTTCTCGCTGAGAAAATAAATATCTAAGAGACTTTTGATTAGTGAATAGCTCTAACTTATCACCTAAAAGGTATTGTCTCCACATCCTTAGGGAAAAAACCACAGCTGCTAACTCTATGTCAAGGAAAGGGTACCTTTTCTCATGGTCCTTAAGTTGTATACTTGTGTAGGTAATTACTTTAGCCTCCTACATATTTATCTCTCCTAAACTAGTCTCGCAAGCATCGGTAAAGATTGTAAACATCTTCATTCCATTCGGAATAACAAGAATAGACTCACTCGTGAGAGATTCCTTCATCCTCTCAAAGGAAATACAACATTTCTCAGTTCATACAAACTTACGATCCTTTTTCATCACTTAGGTTATAGGGGTAAACCCACCATAAACTGGTGGCATTAAGGAGCACTCTATAGATAAAACGTCAAATCCAAATCGTGGGGGACTCGATCAGGATAATATGACAAGGCAACTAGCAATAACCAATAGTGAGATTCTTTCGGATTATGGACCTAGACTAGTGGTAACGCATAGCTGCAACTATCACCCACCTTTGACAATACTCCCAAAAATCAAAGGTATGCCCAATCGATCACAAAGTAATAGATATAGTATCGAACAAGCATGTCTACTAAAAGGAGCTAACTCACAACCTGGGCATGGCTCTAGTTTTAGTCATTTTAATTTTGACCTAAAGGTCAAGGAAATCCATCACGTACTTCATTCTAGTAGTGTTCGCCAAACCAACCTATTCCATTCTGGATTCTCCACTATGTAAACAGGGTTTTTGGTGGTTTTCGGTATTAACAGAGAGTATGTCAATGTCCAATCCCAGTCTCTTTAACATGCAAACGCTTGCGTTTTCACACTAGTTGGTTCTTTACATTTCAAAGGGTTCATGTTTCATATCAAAATATTATGTTTTGCTTCAAAATTATTTCATATTCAAGATAGAGTATGCTTTCATAATAAAATCTCTTTAGAACCAAACTTAGAATCTTGAAACAATTCCAATGTTAGAATAATTAGAATATTTAAAATAGTTGATTAAACATATTAAAACCGTTTGGATGTATTTTTAAAATAGTTTGAAAACAAATAGTTAGGAAAATAAATACTAAATAAATAGTTTTGAGTATAAAAATAGTATTTATCAAAACAATCTTAAATAAATATATATATAGTTAAATATAAAAGAAATTTATAAAATAGATAATTGTTTGTTAAAAATAGTTTATTTAAAATGAATAATATATATAAGTTAAAAATAAAATAGTTTATTAAGTAAAATAATTATCTATTAAAGTAGTTTAAAAATAGTTACAATACATATACAAGTTAAAATAAAATACTTTATAAGCAAAATAGTTATTTAATAAAATTGTTTATATAATGGTTTAAAATACAAAGTTGGAACTAAATCATTTCATCTAAATTTCCATTAAACTTGAAGTCATATTCCAATTTCAAATCAAACCAACTCAACTTCAATATTTCAAACCGATTCAACTCAATTTTAAATTCAATTCAGTTCAAACAATTCAATGCAAATATTTGAAGTTTCAATTAGAATTATCACTTTGAATTATTTCAATTTATAATAATCTCGAGTTTACAATTCAAATATCACTTTAAATCTAGTCAATTCAAAGTAAATTTCAATGATGGGTAAACAACTCAATTTCAATTGATTCAATTCATATTCAATTTAATTTTTAACTTCGGTTTACAACATTATATTATTTCCTTTTTCTTTTATGTTTCAAAATCCAAAGTTCAAGTTCAAAGGAAATCGATTTATAAAACGTCGTTTGTATCGCCTTTTAAAACAATATTTTAAGATTCAAAGTTAAAGAAAATTTTATTTAACCAGCCAGTGTCCATATATAATAAACTGTCTTATAGCCAAATGATACTTAAAATTTAGTTTTAGTATTTTGGGAAATTATATATATCTTTTCAATCCAAATCAGGGTTATACATATTTATCATTTCAACCTACGTTCTTAATTCACTTAGAATGATTAATCCAGAGTTTATTTGATGCCCACAACATCTAGGGTAAATGGTTGGGATTAATCTACACAAACAAGCTGTTATATAATAATTGTGTATAACGAGTAAATTCACATAATTAAACACCGATATACCAAACATATAAATGAAAGAAGAATGAGACAAAATAGTTCAATGAATGAAAAAGTGTCAAAACATCCCTGAAATTTCATCCCCTAAGTTTTGCTGAAACCATACACCCCTCCTCCCTCACAACTTGTATTTGTAAGTAAGAGGTATGATTGTATAAGAGTATAGTTATGTTAGAGGCATGGTTGTTTAAGGTGGCGTGTTGTTTTGTTTTCAGCTGAAAGTAAAACTCTTACTTACTTTTTTCAAATCATACTTACTTTTTATTATTCGCTTCCTATATTAAGACATATATGTGCATATGTGCTCATGTATATGTGTGTCACATATGGTCTATAATATTGTACATCTACACTCGTCAAACCACTGATTATCTAAAATTGGCATTTTGGTTATAATTTTTATTTTTCAGTTCAAACTTTTTATTCAAGAAAAATTGGAAAATAAATTTATTATTACATTTAAATAATTAGAATATGATTAATTAAGTACTAAACCCATATTAAGTAGTTATTTTCAAAAATAGGCATTGTGCTGATAAAGCGATATCAGATTTCCTTATATTCTAAGGCTAAGTATATTCCTTTATACAACTTCTTATAAGCGATTTGTTATGACTACATAACATACTCAAGTGAGTTATTATCATTTAAGACTATTATTTGGATAATTATTAAATCATCAAATCCCTATTTAATTCAGATCAATTATCGAATATAATACTTTTACTCGATGATCACTTGATATAGTACATTTCCAATAATAAATCACCAAAATTTATTTTATATTCTTTTTTATTTTCGGAAATAAGTGTACATATCCAAATTCATTCAAGATATGTATGGTTAATAATTAGTTTAATTTACAAAACGGTTTTTTTACAATTTATCATCCTTTTTTCCTACGGAGATATTCTTTGGAATTATTTTCCAAAATTAGTCCATTATTATTAGTCACTACTTTCAACTTGATTATAAACTAGAAATAATCTATATTCAAATATATAGAGTAATCTAGATATACGTAATTAAGATGATCAAATTTTTGGTTGTTATAATCCATGAGTCAATGGTGATTATGACTATTAACTAATGATTTGCATGTTCGATCAGATGAAATTATACGAACTAATTGGATAAACTGTCGCTACATTTTTCTTCAATGTCATTCTTTGATTAGTGTGCAAGTGTCATGATTGCATGAGTTGTTAGATCAGAGAGTTAAGTATATTGGAAGGTAAGTTCTTAAGAATTGTATAAAACTTAGAGGATAGTCTTTGGAGCATGATGCGAGAAGGAGGAACATTTATGTGGCATTTAAGGGCTAAGTGAAAAGTCAATATTGAGTTAACCTTATGAATCTATTCTAGGTCTTCTTGATGAAGGCGATGACTTTGTGATCCTAATGGATGAATAGATCTTGGTTCGTAGACTGGTTCTACAGCTTGATGTTGAAGGCTGGCTCGTTATATAAGGGTTTGACAATATGACTTTCATGATTTAAAGCGTGATGCCTGGAATAGAAGACCCTGATATTACGAGTTATGGACTAGGGTATATGGCATCAGGGATGGGTACATTAGAGGATGGAAAAAACTATAAGAAATGGGCTAAGTCAAGAATCTGCTATGATTCATCTATACGACTCGTTATTGAGTCATGTAGGTGCTTCAATGCATGTATGACTCATGTTATGGATATTGAAGTGAAGTAGATCATGGTTGAGATGATAACTCATACAAATTAGAAAGGATGGTGATATAACAACATAATGAAGTTATACTTCTTCGGTTGGTAACTCATAACTAGAGTTAGAAATGAAGTGTAACAGCCTACATTTTACATATCGGAGGATCGTAAAATAATTTTATTTAATTCCCCAAGGGTTGGATCATTTTCACATTTTGATATGTTGTTCATGTGGGTATAAGACATGTCCATGATTTTTACCAATTTTGTGTGTGACCATTTTGCTCTCGTTCTTTTTGTTTAGGGCATAACTTTTGAACGAGATTGATTCAGGATTTGGAATCGATTTCATTGGAGAGTGGTCACATTAAAGATTTGATTCAGCTATTTGGGAGGAATCGCTATTTGTTGTTACGCATTTTCTGGATAGACTAATTAGTCATTAGTAGGCTGATTGGCGAGGACCACTAAGGCTAGGGGCTGTTGGCTATAAATAGGAAGGTTGAGTCAAGGAGAATTGTTTAGATTCTTCATTTCTCTATTTGGTTGAGTTTGTGATTCTCCCTACTCCATCAAATACCTCTCCACTTTGTTTTAATTCATAGATCTACATTAGAAGATTGAAGATCAACATCAAAGCATGTTAGATTGCATCAAAGTGATTTATTCGGAGATCATTCTTCGTTGTTCTTCGCTGTCCGAATTAGAGATTCATTGATTTCAAAATATTTTGATCGGTGAGTGATAATCATCTCTTACACGGATTCAATCAAGTATATGGGTTTGTTTGATCTTCATTTCATCATTTGAGTCATCTTCACCTGGATCCAATGGAGGTAAGCATATATTTAATTTGAATTACCATAAGATTAATCTAGTTAGATTATAACGATTAATTCATACGTTAATGTTGAAATCATACGTTTGTGCAAGTTTAGATCCATATGTTGATTTTTTTTATTATACTATGAACTCTGTATGATTGTATGATTATTATTAATGTGCGAATGTTTGTTTGATCATTGCTTGATTGTGTTATTGATTGGTTGTTGGAATTGGTTGAGTTGTGTTGATCGGATTGTTTGATGTATTTGATGGATCATGGAGTGTTTCTTAAGAAATGGAGATGGATCGGTAGGGAAAATCATGTCAAAACCATGAATCAGCTAATGTATTTGATGGGTCGGGTCATTCTGGCATTGATGGATCGGGATCGATCAAAGACATGGATTGGTGCAAGTGTATAAATGGATCGGCGCACACTGGAGGTTAAAGGTACACATAGACCAAGGGCCAGGTCATTCGAGTGGGGTTTGGGTCGGTTGAAATGCAAGGCATGACATGGGTCGATAGGGATTGCATCGGGCATGGCATAGGTCATATAAACCTGGGCTATGGATCGGCTGCACACATAAAGTCGTGGGACGTGTACTTGTGATGTGGTCGGCTCGAATACGGTGGATCGGGTCTCTGGGAGGATAGGTCGGTGGCTACCCATATAGGTCAGTGCAAAACCCGTAAGTTGTCGAGTGATCCATCCAATTAGTGACCAAACGGGGATGATTTTTTGTTCGACGATAGGCATGGTTTCGTAGTGAATTCAAGGTGGAATATTCAAAGAAAAGTGAAGTGTTCTTGATCAGTCAAATGCAACGAATAGAGAAACGACCCAAGGATGTTTGAGTTCGTGGATAATGGTTGCTCGAGAAGGCGCTTGAGCTTATGGATAATCGCCGATGATGACTATTATAGTTATTGGAGGCTGAGGGATTGTAACGTCCCATATTTTTGGTAGTCAAATAATTAGTTTATTTTATTATTTTAATTATTATATTTGGAATATTAATGGATTTTAGTATTTAATTTGTTTATAAAACGAAGTGTGAATGTTTAATTTATATTTAATATAAATTGAGCTTGTAACATAACGATAGTTCGTAATTTACGATCTGAACTTTAATTGAATGTATCAGATCCATTTTAAGTCAGAATTCTATGAAACAAGAAATATTTGAATCTGTTGATTATAATTTTCTAATAAAAGAGAAAAAAAATCAAGATTCCATGTTATAAATTGTAAGTTATGTCCAGTTCAACTTTTAAAATAGTCGTTATGGAATTCCTTAATAAACGATAACGTTTATTTAATAAATTAAATAGGATTATGGATATAATCTAGATATCGTTTAACTCGAAATGTAAATGTTGTGTTGTATAATCTATACTTATTTATATTTGAAAACATATGATAATTTTATTTGGATATTTATGATAATAATAATAATTTATTATTATTTAATTAGATTATTTGGAATTCAATTAATATTATCGATATTGTTACAAGCCTGAAGAATGACCATTTTGTAAACAACCTCGGTTTTTGATGAAACTAGTTTCATTAGAGCTGTAACGTTAAATTATTGAACAATACCAAATTTTGTGGCAAACCGATATAGTATGTGACAACGGTAGTTGTAAACACCTCGATTTGTATTTAATCATTTTGTCGATTTAATTTGGAAATTAAGAATACCCGATTATCTAATGAACTCCAAATTTAACGAAATTAATTTTATTAAATCCGTAATGATTTATAATTGTTGTATTTCAATTTTCAAGTCATTTGGATTTATTTGTGATCGTACGCATTTTAAAATGTGTGTGGATTCACAATGTGACATTATAAAGAAATTTTCCCAGATAATCTCGGAATTTGACGAAACCAGTTCCGTCGTGTCCCAAAAAATTGTTCTATGCTAGAATTTGAATTTTCATTGAAAATCGAGATCTTATATAATGAATTTAACACAATACTTCATACCTAAGTTAAATTTAATATTATTTTATTTTGGTATGGTCTATAAATATGGATGGCAAACCCTAAGAATGAGGTCAAAACGTATCACCCCGTCAACAATCCTACTGCCGCCACTTTCTACAAATTAACGAATGAAATCTCACGATCTTCCTCACCATTTTACATCAATCCTTGCACGATTTTAAATTTGTTCAATTACAAAAACCTCAAGCTCCTCGAGACCGTCAGTTTCTATGATCATGATATGTTCTAAGGTATCGTGGAGGCCAGAATTCACACTGAAACCATCGGTGTTTGTGGGCCACTAACAGGAGCTGGCCATGATCGAATTGAGCTACACTTGGGCAGATGGAAGACGATGTGGCGGCGTTTCTAACAGAATCGATGGATCGGTTTCCGATGGAGGTATTGAGGAGCGAAGGTGTTTATTTTTCCTTCGTGCATGCTGGGTGTTTGAGTAGATGGGAAGTCGAGAAGCAACACAAACGTCGTTTTTTTTTTTGAATCAGAAATTTGGGAAGATCGGCATAAATGGGAACACATCAGGTCAAAAAAGGAATGAAGTAAAAACAAAAAAATGGAGGGTAGCGCACCGTGTTTTGTACAAAGCCGACAAAATAAAATTGGATCAGGCAGTTTTGTGTGTACAGTAGACAACGGTACTAAAGAAGGGTAGCAGAGATGTCGGCCTTATCTTCTGAGTGAACGAAGCCTTGACCAAGCTACTACCGATTTATAGCGATGGCTAGGTGGCCTAAGTCGCACCGTTTGGCTTGGGTTCATGAGTGTCCGGTCATCAGCGTAGGGTGCAGTAGTGATGTGGAGGTGCAATGTTTTTCAGTAAAGCATCGTGCGTGAAGGGGTCTGTTAGAACGAAGAGTAATGAAGAAGGGTTATGGACTGGAAATTAAGGATGTTTATGGAAATGAAGTGAAGTGCTTAGGAAATAAAAGTATCTGTTTTTGGAATGAAGCAGATGTGTGAAGGGAACTGCAGCGTGAAGTAGAGGAAGATGTCAGCCCATTTTGTTTATAATAATATATTGGTCTGCCTAACTTAAATACAGATCAAGTGAATAATTATATTAAACAGAGATAAAGAATTTGTTTATTAATTAAATTATATTAACTAAATCCTGAATTTATACAGGCTGGTTGGGAGATGTTTGAAGACCTGAAACATTTCGAACAAGACAAAAAGAAGGCGGCCAGAAATGTTTTGCCTAATCCACGTAATTAGCAGATAATTAATTTTAATTAGGAATTAATTTATAGATTAAATTTTTGTAACTTAAATAAGCAATTACTTACCTGTATATTAAATTGGATGATTTAAGTTGCGTTACGGCCGCAGTGAGGAGATCTACGTTATGGAACGAATCTGGACATAAAATGGAGAAAACATGAATTTACAGTTAAATTAAATGACTGTTTAATTTAATCGTAACTGAAATGCATTAGCGATAAATCAGATCAAGGTGAGTTAAACTCACTCGGTTCTTCCCACTTATATTTTATACAAGTCGGGTTTTATAATTATGTGCTCTGGTTGCTAATGGTTGATGGTTTCTTAAATATATATTCAAATATTGATTGGACCGATGAAATTAAACGTTGTTTAATTTCAGTGTAAACCAAATCGTTGTTCTAACGATTTGAACCAATTGAGGTAACTTACCTTGTTGGTCACGTTTATAAAATAAACGTGTTAAATTTAATGAATTGTTTGAATTGTTATTATTGAGTGTTATGTAAGTTACTAGTCTAAATTGGATAATTCTTATTGAATGGTTTTTATTGAGGTAACGAATTTGGATGCAGGAAAAAAACAGATTGGAGGTATCCAACTGGATTCGTCAAATATATTGTTTATTTTCATATTACCATTATATGAACTGTATGACCAACCCGATTTCATGATTGATTTTTTTATTGATTTTTGAATCGAAATCCAATATTTTTATGATATTAACTAATGGGTAATATTGGTTGAGTAATTAGAAGCAGATGGCTTAAAAATCAATCGTTTTTAAATATGGATTTACCATCAGGTAAATCGACATAAATGAAATTATAAAACTTACTTTAAAACTGAAGATATAGCTTGGAATCTATTAATTTGATTAAAAATTTATTTAAAAGAAAATTAACATTTATATTTATTGTTTAAGTTTATAAATAATTATTAAATGTTTTTATAAATCAAATTCTTATATTAATAAGATTTATAAGCAGTTGAGTAGATATTAAAGTAACGGTTAGAATTTGGATTAATTGTTCTAATAAACAATTAAATGAAGTAATTTAAATTAATTATATTATTAATTAATTTGAAGGAGGAATATATTGGAATTGGTCAAAGAGATAATCATTGTTTTGTGTTGACCAAGTCGACCGTTTCAACTAGGGTTTGATTATTAAGTTAAACTAGTATATTGTCAAGTAATATATTGAAATAGCTTAAAGAATATTTGTTTAAGTCTTAATAAGAGTTTAAAAAAGAAATTTATTATTTATTTTAGTTAATAAAGTAATTAACTAACTTTACAATAATTAACGTTGAAGTAAATTATTATTTTATTAATAATATTTTAAGTAATTACCTTGTAAATGAAATCCATTGAAGTAAAGAAATCGAAGATTGAAATGGAATCTAGTTGAATTGTAAAAAAGGTATATGAACAGGTTTTTTTCTTTAAAACCTAAGATTTAAAACGAAGTTATAAGAAGAGGATTTAGTGAACATAATTGTTTAAATTTAATGTTTACTTAATATTTAAATTAAGTAAAAGGAAGTGAGATAAAAAATGGTTTTATATTAAACCAGAATTGTATAAACAAGGTTTATAAAAGAAATGAGAAGTCAAAGTGTTGATTTTGAGTTGGCGATACTTAATAAAGAATTAAGTAAGATGATGGAATTGAAACGAGATTTTCAAACTGAGAAAATGGTTGAAGGAGCTAAGAGTGGAATAATATGGGCTGATAAGGAGTTAAGATAATAATTGGAACCTAACTGGAGATTGGTTGAGTTGAATGATTTTATTAGTGTTAATCTAATGTTGATTTGGGTCTTCGGGATTGATAGTTAGGGAATTATTCGCTTACCAATTTACGGCCAGGGACTAATGAATGTTGAAATATAGAGATGCATGAATAAATAATAGGAATGTTTCCAGCTAGGAAATAATAGATTTGAGAGTATATAATATAATTTCTGAGGGAAAAGGAAATAAAATGGACTCCAGAATATATATGATGGTATTTCCAAAGTTATAGAAATGAAAAGACTTGAGAATGTGTATATTATATATGTACACAATGTTATCTCTAATATAGAAGAAATAAAAGAGATTTCGTAACATTACAAAAATAAGTTGAACTGATATCCCAGTTATAAATAATGAAAAATGAGGTAGAAAGTGTTTTTACAAATGATAGTAAAATGGGAAGCTTGATATGATTATAAGATATTTTTCTAAGTATATAAAAAGGGAAATGATTTTTAATGCATTCGTATATTAAAATAAGAAGTGTATACTATGTTCGAATTATTGAAAGATTTAGAAATTTTTAAATTAACTATTCGTTAATTATTTTTAATTAAAGAAGCCAAGTGATGATGAATAATTAACCAGTAAATCTATTTTTATTTTTATGGTTGAATGGTTGTTTGTTTGATAGTTAAATAACCAACTATCAAAATCTAGCCTATACGATTGTTGGTACGGAAAGACCGCAATCGAATTTATATTTGAAAACCATTCTGGCCAGCAAATATGTAAATAACTGAAGATCTCAGATGTTGATCGAGACAGAGCAATTGAAGAATGTAGATCTTCATAAAACGGTTGAATTACTTATAATCTCTGGTTAGCTCCCAGGAATAAATTGTGGTTCTATCGTGGTTGGAATCTACTGATTGCAAGAAGTACTCGCTACTGATCCATAGGATGATACCTAGGATGTGGTAGGATGGTGCCTTCGGTTCATCCTATTCCTAGATGACTTGTATGGTCAGATGTTTGACAGAGTATTTCAAAGGGGTTATGTACGTTGATTTCCTCAAATGTATTTCTGTTGATGGCGGAGAAACACCTTCTCATTAGCTTAACAACTAGAGTATTTTTTGGGACGTCAATTAGTGATTTTCTGGTGGATATGACAATGTGACATTCAAAGGGAATGGTAGCCAGATATTTTATAGAGAATTATAACCTCAATCTTCACAACCAGGAAATGGTATAAAATCGGGTAGGTCGCATGGCTTAGTGGGTCGCTCCCAATTAGGGTGTATTGACACCATCTAAAGAATATTCATATTTGTTACTTCTTTTCATCTCTGTATCTCCCGAGAACTACGGTGGTCGCGACAAAAAGTTGTAAGGTAACAATACATTTGGTACTCTTAAGCGAAGTGAGGGGTCGATCATGTTTAGCCTGGGTTGCAAGATGTTCTTGTTGAACCCTGGTGTATTCCTCTCTAGAGATACATTATCGGAAGGTGGTCCCATGCCTTGCCAGTTGGAATTCAATCTCTAATAAGAGACCGCGGTTTTAATTGTATACTATATGTGTAGAGCGTGAGATGCAAGAATTTTGCTAGACGGCGATTTATTTGTATGTAGGCATTATTATAATATCAAAAGAGATATGATTTTCACAAATGTTTTGGGTTGTCATAAGGTAAAAACCATCTGTGTTTATGTGTGGATCAGTTTTACGATTGTCCTTTTCTTTCAGAAAAGACTTGTTAACTTTAAAATTAAGTTGTATGGTGCTTATAAACTTAATGGGTTTCTCACTCTGGTTCACTAGACCGATTTGGTATTTGTAATGCTTGGGTTAGACCGAGTTTTACAAAGTCCAGGTTATCGGATGCTATGAAGAGACGAGCTGGAAGAGTTCAAACGTATGATACTAATGACATTATTTTGCTGTGTGTTGTATATAACGGCAGGTTATATAACTTTCCAGATGTGATGTAGTCTGATGATTGTAAGTTTTATTTTAAGCTCTCAAATAAAGATTTATTTCTATATTATATTTTGTTCCGCTATGATGTAAGACTATGTTTTGTGTTGGTTCTTCTTCTTCTATCCTAATTTTCTTTCTTTCTTATCTCACCTTCTAATTTCTTTCTATTAACTATCTGATTTTCGGTGCAATTTGAGTTGACGTGGGTTGATAAATGTCGGCTTAAAATGTACGGAAAAAGTGGGTCGTTACAAGTGGTATCGTAGCATAAGGTTTAGTATTAACCTTGGCTCTTTGGCGCAACTCGATAGAGATGAGATTAGTAATACCCTAGACTGAGTTGAATGTAGATATATGGGAGCACGTATTCGTAGATTGTATATACAAATGTTTTGTATTGTGTTATTTAATCAGTTCAATGTTGAACTAGAAATGGATACAATATTATTTTGTAAAGAGGGTAAATGAAATAATATTTCCCAAATTATATTTTTGTATAGAAAGGGAATAATTTTCTCAAATTATTGAGATATTAGTATGTTTGATTGATTTGAATGAAATTCAAGTTGTCTAAAAAAAAATTGAATTGGAACTTAACTTGGTTAAGTGAAATTGAATTAAGAATGATATTGAAATTAAATAAAATAGATTTGGGATTTGGGAATTGATTGGATAATAATTGAATGGAAATCAATCATATATTGATCGATTGAAATTTAAATATGTTATAACAAGGTAAATATTAATACTGAATATCAATTAAATTGATTTAGTTAAGTTGGTTGTGCATTGGTTGTTGATTGATTGTTGATTGCTTATTAGCTTGATTGATTATAATTCATATATGGATTAATAAGAGGATGAATGAATTGAAAATTAATTCCAGTATATAAATTGGAATGAAACCATATATGGATTGAAACTGGATAATTTAACCCAGTGTTCGCATATGAATGATGTTATATGTTTGATTGTGAAAATTTGCCTAGCTATTTTGGTTAATAAAGGAAATGTTATTTAAATATTTCAATTGTTACTCATATGTCAAAATGAGTTGAGTACAGGTGCCAGATGGCTTTGAGGATTAGATTTTGGTTGAGTAGATAGCAATAAATTGAGCAACTATGCTCGGTGGCTCTCGTAAAAGGTACATTTACGGGAAAAAAAATGGTTTTTGAATTTTGTTTCCCGAACATGTGGGTCGATGTATATATATTTGTTGTTCCTGTGATATTGCAGAAGTTCCTCTGTACAGGGAAGACTCTACTGAATTTTTTTGAGAATTTAAGGTGTTATTTTTTTTTCGATATTTATGAATTTTTTTATTAATGATACTAAATTGGTTTTTGATTTATAATAAATTGGATTTTAAAGTTAATGGGTTTTGTAACATCTTTTCTACCTTATTAATTTTGAGGATGAAACTCTCGTAAGAGGGAAAGAATGTAACGTCCCGTATTTTTGTTAGTCAAATAATTAATTTATTTTATTATTTTAGTTATTATATTTGGAATATTAATGAATTTTTATATCTAACTCGTTTATAAAATGAAGTTTGAACGTTTAATTTATATTTAATATAAATCGAGCTCGTAGCATCGTGGTAGTCCGTATTTTATGATTTGAACTTTAATTGAATGTACAAGATCCATTATAAGTTGGAATTCTGTGAAATAAGAAACGTTTGAATCCTATTAATTATAATTTTATAATGAAAGAGAAAAAAATCGAGATTCTATGTTATAAATTGTTCGTTATGACCAATTCATTTATTAAAATAGTCTCTATGGAATTCCTTTATAAAGGATAACATTTATTTAATAAATTAAATAGGATTTTGGATATAATTTAGATATCGTTTAACTCGGAATGTAAATGTTGTGTTGTATAATCTATACTGGTTTATATTTGAAAGCATAAGATAATTTTATTTGGATATTTATGATAATAATAAAAAAATTATTATTTAATTAGAATAGTTTGGAATTTAATTAATATTATCAATATTATTATAAGCCTTAAGAATGAACATTTTGCAAGCAACCTCGGTTTTCGGTGAAATTAGCTTCATTGGAACTGTAACGTTAAATTATTGCATGATACCGAATTTCGTGGCAAACTGATGTCGTATGTAACAACTGTGCCGTAAATTCTCGATTTGTATTTAATCAATTTGTCGATTTAATTTGGAAATTAAGAACAACCTATTATCTAATGAACTCCCAATTTAACGAAATTAATTTTATTAATTCTGTAATGATTTATAATTGTAGTATTTCAATTTTCAAGTTATTTGGATTTATTTTGTGATCATACACAGTTTAAAATGTGTATCGATTCACATTGTGATGTTATAAAGGATTTTTCACATATGATCTCGGAATTTAATGAAATTGGGTACATCGTGTCCGGTATATTGTTATATGCTAGGATTTGAATTTTCCATTGAAAACGAAGGTCGTATATAATATTTTTAACATGATACTTCACGCCTAAGTTAAATTTAATATTATTATATTTAGGTATGGTCTATAAATATGGATTGCTAACCCTAAGAATGGGGTTAAAACGTATCACGCGGTCAACAATCCTATTGCCGCCTCTTTCTACAAATTAACAAATGAAATTTCATGATATTTCTCAGCATTTTACACTCAATCCTTGCACCGATATGAAATTGGTTCAACTACAAAACCCTTAAGCTCCTCGAGACCGTTAGATTGTACGGTCATGATTTGTTCTAAGGTATCATGGAGGCCATAATTCACACTGAAACCGCTGGTGTTCGTGGGTCCTTTACAGGCGCTGGCCATGTTCGAATTAAGCAACACTTGGGCAGATGGAAGATGACGTAACGGTGTTTCTGCCAGTATCGATGGATCGGGTTCCGATGGAGGTATTGAGGAGCGACGGTGTTTATTTTTCCTATGTGCGTATTGGATTTTGTAGTAGATGGGAGGCGAGAAGCAACAAAGATGAGGGTTTTTTTTGGGAATCAGAAGTTTAGGAAGATGGGCACAAAAGGGCACAAATCAGGTCAAAAAAAGGAATGAAGTAAAAACAAAAAAATGAAGGGCGGTGCACCGTGTTTTGTATGAAGCCGACAAAATAAAATTGGATCGGGCAGTTATGTATGTACAGTAGAGAATGGTACTAACGAAGGGTAGCCGAGATGTCGGTCTTATCTTCTGAGTGAACGAAGCCTTGACCGAGCTGCTACCGGTTTCTATCGATGGGTAGGTGGCGTGAGGCACACCTTTTGGCTTGGGTTTATGAGCACCCGGTCATCAGTGTAGGGCGCATCAGTGATGTGGAGGCGCGGGGTTTTTCAGTGAAGCATCGTGCGTGAAGGAGTCTGTTGGAACGAAGAATAATGAAGGAGGGTTGTGGACTGGAAATTAAGGACATGCATGGGAATCAAGTGACATGCTTGGGAAATAAAAGTATGGGTTTTTGGAATGAAGCAAATATGTGGAGGAAACAACAGCGTGAAGTAGAGAAGGCAATAACCCGTTTTGTTTATAATAGTATATTGGTCGCCTAACTAAAGTAGCATTCAAGTAATTAATTATATTAAACAAAGATGAAGAATTTGATTATTAATTAAATTACATTATCTAAATCCTGAATTTATACAAGTCGGTTGGGAGATGTTTGAAGACCTGGAACATTTCGAACAAGAGCAGAAAGAAGACGGTCTGAAATGTTTTTGCTTAATCAGCGTAGTTTGTGGATAATTAATTTTAATTAGGAATTAATTTATAGATTACATTGTTATAACTTAAACAAGAAATAACTTACCTGTATATTAACAGAATTAGATGGTTCAAGTTGCATTACGACCGTCTTGAGGAGGTCTACGTTATGGAACGAATCTGGACACAAAATGGAGACACTAGGAATATACAGTTATATTAAATGACTGCTTAATTTAATTGCAACTGAAATGCTCCAGTGATAAATCAGATAAAGGTGAGTTAAACTCACTCAGTTCTTCCCACTTGTATTTTATATAAGTCGGGTTTTATAATTGAGGTAACAAAGCTTGTTGGTCACGTTTATGAAATTAACGTGTTAAATTTAATGAATTGTTCGAATTGTTATCATTGACTATTATATAAGTTATTACTTCAAATTGGATAATTCTTATTAAATGGTTTTATTGAGGTAACATATTTGGATGTAGGAAAAAATCATGTTGGAGGGACCTAACTAGATTCCTCAAATTTATTTGTTTATTTTCATATTACCATTATATGAACTATATGACCAACCTGGTTTGATGATTGATTTGTTTATTGATTGTTGAATCAAAATTCAACATTTGTTATGATATTAACCAATGGGTAATACTGGTTGAGTAATTGGAGGCAGATGGCTTAAAAATTAATCATTTTTAAATATGGATTTACCGTCAGATGAATCGACAGAAATGAAGTTATAAAATTTATTTTATAACTAAAGATAGGGTTTGGAATCTATTAATTTGAATAAAAGTTTATTTAAAAGGAAATTAACATTAACATTTACATTTATTATTTTAGTTTATAAATAGTTATTAAATGTTTTTATAAATCAAATGCTTATGTTAATAAGATTTATAAGCAGTTGAGCAGAAATTAAAGTAACTGTTAGCAGTTGGATTAATTGTTCTGAGAAATAATTAAATGACATTATTTGAATTAATTATATTATTAATTAATATAAAGAGTAATTAAATGGAATTGGTTAAAGAGATAATCATGTTTTGAGTTGACCAAGTCGACCATTTCAACTGGGGTTTGATTATTAATTTAAATTGGTTTATTGTCAAGTAATTTATTGAAATAGTTTAATGTATATTTGTTTGAGTCTTAATAAGAGTTTAAAAAAGAAATTATTATTTATTATATTTAATACAGGAATTAACAAACTTTACAATAGTTAATGTTGAAGTAAATTATTATTTTAGTAATAATTACCTTGTAAATGAAATCCATCAAAGTAAAGAAATCGAAGATTGAAATGGAATCTAGTTGAATTGTAAAAGAGGTATATGAACGTGTTTTTACTTTAAAACCTGAGATAAAATGAAGTTATAAGAAAAGGTATTAAGTGAACACGATAGCTTAAATTTAATGTTTACTTAATATTTAAATTAAGTAAAAGGAATGAGATAAAAACGGTTTTATAGTGAGCCAAAATTATAAAAGCAATGTTGATGAATGAAATGAAAGTCAAAGTGTTGATTTTGAGTTGGCGATATGTAACAACCCGAAAATCTGGGCCAGTTTAAAATTTTTATTTTAGCAATTTTAGCGAATTTTGATTATTTAAAATGAATTATTTTAAATAATATCGACGAGAAATTTATTTTGAATATATTTAGAACGTATATATTATATACGTCGTCGTTAGAATATATAATATTTATATATAATTATAAATAGAATTGAAAATGGCGCGGTAGTTCGATAATTCGATTTCAAACTTCAATTGAATGTACCGGGTGTAAAACAATCCGGATTTTAGTGAAACCAAAAATAATGGGATCCCTTTGTGAATATCTTTCCAACGAATCCGAAAAATCAAGATTTCATATCGGGAATCAAAAGATGTGTCCAGTTGAAAATTCTGAATAGTCGCTATGGAATTCAGGCCCTTAAAATTGGCCATTTTTCAAACGATCTCAGAATTCGACGAAACTAGTTTTGTTAGGACCGTATCGTCAATACGAAGCTAGAAAATATTTTTCTGGAATTTTTCTAGTTAATATGTGACCCCGGTAATTTGAAATGTGCGTTTAAAATTCAATATAATGATTTAAATGTAAATTCAAACGGAAACTGATTGTAACGATCAAATCAGCTTGCGATACATATCCCATTGTGTTCGGAATGGGGGTATAACGCTATGGACGGCAGGCGGTGGGCCTCGTTTAGAGGTCGTATGTAAAAATCAACCTTTTTGCGAAATTAAATAAAAAATAATAAAATAATTTTAATTCCCTCCCTCCCCTTTATCTTCTTCTTGGCCCCCCCGGCTCACAATCCAGAAAACAGAAAGAGAAAAAAAAAAACCCTAAGCATCGAAGCCGTCCCCCCCCCCCCTCCGACGATCGAAGACGACGAAGCCGCTCCCCCCTCCGACGATCGAAGACGACGAAGCCCCCCCCCCCATCGCACGAACTCCGACGAAGCCCCCCCCCCCCCGTCTCGACGTCTGCGAAGACCCCCCCCCCCAGAAGAAGCCGCCGACGCCTTTTCTCCCCCCCTGTAAGTATTTTGTTTAGTTATTTTATTTTTGATGATTATTTTTTTTTATTTAAAGTAAATACTGAGTTTTTTTTTTTATTTTTAAACTGAATTGATTTTTTTTGTTTAAGTAGTAAAAACTGTTCTTTTTTTTTAAGGTAAAAACTGATTTTGTTTTTAAGAAAAATCAAAACTGATTTTTGTTTTTAATAAAAAGAAAACCGAATAAAAAAAAAAGAATGTTAAACTGTTTTTAAAGAAAGATTTAAAAACTGAAACTGAATTTTAAAAAGTATTTTAAAACTGAATTTTTAAAGGTATTTTAAAATTGAATTTTAAAAGTATAAAACCTGATTTTTTATAAAGGTATAAAAACTGAAATTTTAAAGAATATAAAAACTAATTTCAAAATGATTTATAAACTAGAAAACGGATTTTGTTAAAAGTAAAAAATCATATTTTTATATGTTGAAAGCAAAAGTAAAAATCATATTTTTATATGTTGAAAGCAAAAGTAAAAATCATATTTTTATAGGTTGAAAGCAAAAGTAAAAATCATATTTTTATAGGTTGAAAGCAAAAGTAAAAAATCATATTTTTATATATTGAACCACATCGTAAAAATTTTATTTTTACATGTGCAGAGAATACGGGCGAAAGCGACAAAAGGCGAAGATTTCTATTAGGAAGAGTCGTGCAGTTGGATAGCTATTGGTGAGAACTTCTCACTCAAAATTCTTTTTCTAGTTATATATATATACTAGGATGCAGACGGTGCTTAGTAGCACCCGACACAATCGTCCACAGACCATGGACTTGTTTGTTTGACTGTTTGGTGATTGATTGCGATATTGGTTTGAATGTGGTTTGTGGTGTGAAAAATCGAATCGATAAATTGGTTAGGATTAGACGTGCGCCGTTATAAGGCGAAGGAGTGAGGCTAGGATAGACTCTTACTCCAAATTTTGTGGTTTGCATAACGAATTGATTTGATTGATGTGTGAATGGCGTGGGCCTTCACTAGACCGGGGATAAGGCTAGGCCTTGTCCCGTTTCTAGTATCGTGCCGTTATGCCGCCGAAATTTTCTAAAACATGTTAGAAAAATAAAAATATCATTTTATTGAATAAATGAACCGAATAGAATATTCATAGGTTGAATAAAATGTTTTATCGTTAAAAATATAATTTTTAACGTGAAGTGAATAAATATTCATTTACAAACCAGACGGTTTGTTTATGTACACCTATTTGAAGGATATTGATTGGGTCGATAAATTTTACACATCGCCCAACTGCACAAATAAAATCTGTGTTTGATTGTTTGAAACCCCACACGGGTGTTGGGATGAAATTTGAAGTTCACTCATCCTGATTGATTGAATAGGTCGATCGGTTGATTGACAGGCTGTTTTAAGCGTTGGATATCTATATTTGATGCTTATACAGTGTAGTGCACTTTGGTTGATGGTTGATTATTTTTCAATGCTATTATACATGAGTTGTATGAAAATCCATATAATTAACATTATATGGTGATTGATTGGACCTCATTCCAATTTGAAAATTAAAGAATATTATAAAATAAAAGTTCATGTGTTGACAGTACTCATTCATTGAGATTGGTCATGTGTTGAACGAAATATTTTAGTAATAAAATTTGCACCTTTAATATTATAAAATAAAAGTTCATGTGTTGACAGTACTCATTCATTGAGATTGGTCATGTGTTGAACGAAATATTTTAGTAATAAAATTTGCACCTTTATCGATATAAAATAAAAGTTCATGTGTTGACAGTACTCATTCATTGAGATTGGTCATGTGTTGAACGAAATATTTTGATAATAACAACTATTTTGAAATAGAAATATTTGAAATAGAATATTTGAAAATGGAAATTTATGAAGCCGTGTTGATTAGATTGACGCCATTTTGACGTGAACGATATTTATATCGATTTTATTCATCTTAAAAATGAATATTGAAAAGTGATTTCGAAATCGAATATTTTGAAATAAATTGAAAACGATTTCGAAATGAATTGAATTGAAAACGATTTCGAAATGAATTGAATTGAAAACGATTTCGAAATGAATTGAATAGAAAACGAATTCGAAATGAATTGAATTGAAAACGATTTCGAAATGAATTGAATAGAAAACGAATTCGAAATGAATTGAATTGAAAACGAATTCAAAGTGAATTGAATTGAAATGAATTCAAATTGAATTGAAATTTGAATTAAATAGAAATGAATTTTAAAACGAATTTATAAGGAAGAATTCAATTTTGCTTTGAATTGAAATGGAAGTTGAAATAGGTTTTGAAACGATTTTAAAACTATTTATATAATTCGTTTTGAATAGAAATCGACGAAATATATATTATATATATTATATATATAATATAATGGCCTGAATAGAACGCGCCGCGCCGCGGCAGTTCGTGAATTTCGACCATTTATTTCAAACGGACATTACGGGAGATCCGACCGTCGGATTCTCCTAAAACCGGAACCGTTGGGTTCGTATCGAAAAGAGCTTTCTAACGAATACTAGAAATTAGAAATCTAACGGTTGGATTTGGAATTATGTCCAAATCAAATTCGAAAAAGGTCGCTGTAAGTGCAGTTCGATGGCCATTGATGGAAATCGACTGCACGGGCCTTGATAAAATTATTAAAAATAGTAATAATTTGTGTAAAATCATAAGAAATGATTTAGAAAGAATTGGGATGAAAAACTCCATATTTGAAAAGATAAAAATAGATTTTTATCGAAATGAACTAGTTTTGAACTAGAATTATAATTCTATTTATTTTTAAATAAATAAATTGAATTTGAAAAGGGTTTTGAAAATAACCAAAATTTCCAATGATTGCATTGGAGTGGGTTTGAATCGAAATTGTCTTCGGAATATTTCGATGTTGGAATTCGTGATTATACAGATGTTGTTATGGAAATTTGAAAGATATATATTTATATCGTTATTTCCAATACGACATTTGTTAGTCGTGGAATTTGATATTGAATATAAGCCGGTATATTTTCTATTCAGAGCCTTGTATTGAATATCAAATGTGATTTGGGGTTTGTCGTGAGTGGTGTCTTCACTAACACTGTTCTTGAACCCAGTTGAGAAAAGATTAAATCTTTTTGTTTAGATTTAATGAAGTGTACCAATTAAATAATATTTAATTGGAATTGAATTGATATTGATTTTTGGGTTTATCGTGAACAGTGTTTTAAACAACACTCGTTCTTTAACCTGATAATTAGTGAATGTGATTTTGGGTTTATCGTGAACTGTGTTTTTAGATGACACGGATTCTTTAACCCAGTCGAAGATTAAAACTAAGTGGAGTTTTAATGAATCTTTAATTAGATTGAAATGATCGAAAATGGAGTATCACCAGTTTTGCTCCAGGCGATAGTTAAATCTTTAATTAGATTTGAACGTGAAATGGTAATTGAATTTACCGATAACACTGTGGTGTTAGATATGAAGTATTCACAGTTTTACTTCATGGGATGAATAGGTTGGGATTGGGAAATTATAACAAATGATTACTGCGGTAAGGTTCGCTAATCCCGACTAGTTTGAATTGATATTCAAAAGTTGATTAAAGAATAAATTCAAGAATTTATCTTTGATAAAATTAATGGGAATCTTTCCCTATGAATGTGAAATTAGAAACTAACTGTCGGTTAGCTAAGTAGAATGGTTTTCTGGATATTGATCTGATGTTGGTTTCGGCCTTCGGGGTTAATATTTGGGGAATTATTCTCTTGATTAATTTACGGTTAGTGACTGATGGATTGGAATGAGGCGTATGTTGTGTTTGTGTAACACTTATTTAAAATATACGCGAGTTATTCGGGAAGACCGGGTTTATCCCATTCTGAATAACTGATACGACGATAAGTCGAAGATGAAGACGATGGTCGAAGACCGGAGGTCTTCACGTCGTTTGGGTGATAACTGATGATCTTGATTGGGCTGTACACCCAAGAAGATGGAAACAGTTGGTGATCGTCCAGACGTACTTGGGGATCGATGGATATGCGGGGTACTAGGTGCCTCCGGTTTCGTTCAGACCCAGAACGGACTTGTAAATGGACTGTGTGTCTGACATTGGATTTTAGTCCGTGTGATTGATCTCTATTAAATATATATCTGTTTGGCGACGGAGAATTTATTCTCTTGCTTAACGCCCTTCTCTGAGACGTACGAGCTCAGGGGTTATATATTGATGGATATCAAACGCATGGAGTGAATTGCCTGTGTGGCATGCCTAAGTGGCAATTGATCGAGGCTTCTGTTGAAAAGCAAAGTCTTGTGGTGATGATCAAAGCAAGGCCTTTGTGGCGTAGCTTTGTGTAACGTTTGCTTCGCGAGTTTCACACCCGGTATGAACCAAAAACGGGAGGGGACGTCAGGGAGGGCATGCGTTTCTTTCTAGCTAGAAGTGGCGTCAGTGGTTTTACACGCCCTGACGAGTTTGACTTATGTGGTTGTTGCTGTTGCGAGGCGCCTCGGATTGATCGGTCGTTCTCGAACCGATGGAGTCATTTAGTTGGCTCGTTTACGCCCCATAGGGCGGGGAAACGCATGTTCAGGCATTTTAATCCACTCCGTGTGGACCGGCCCTGAGGATCCAAGGCTTGACTGAGTACTTGCCTGAGACACGGGCTAGAGCGTCTCGAATCGGTTGAGGACTATCTTTTGCCTCGGTTCATAGACGGAAATCCAATTTCCAAATACGTGACATTTGCGGTTTTAATTGTAAAACTAGTATGGTGACATGATATATGGTACCCATGCCGCCTATGATTGATACTTATGATTTGAAGTTGTTTTATACACTATGCACTTATAATAGTATCAAATGATTTGTTTTAAACGTATCAAGCATTCTTTGGCTGTTATAAGGGAAAACCCTATCCTCGGCTGCGTTGCATTGTGTGATGGGACCTGGGTCTTATAACAGCTTCATTTTTCTTTATTTAGCATTGCGCTGTCTGTTTTATGCACTGGTATTCTTGGGAGGAAACCCGTTCCGTGTTATACGGCGTGGTCCCTTGATTTACCTAGCTGTAAAAATAAAGATTAATAACTGTTTTAGTTCTCACACCAGTCACATGACTGACCTAGAGTTTATTGTTTTAACCTAAACTCTGGGTGCCCCTATTTTGACACGGGCAGCTAGTAGTTTTGGTTTTGCAGATTTATATTCACAGGATCCTGGTTTACAGCTGGAACGATATCCGGAAAGCTTTGTATCCGTATATCTACTTCTAGTTGTGTATTGTATTATTTTCCGCTGCTATGTATTTAAATGTAATTTAAATCTCTGATATTTCTGTGTAATATTCATTTATACTCTGTATATTCTTGTATTCTGATGCATTGTTGTAACATACAATGAAATGTTCTTCTGTATGTGTTCTGTTGTGGTTTGTTCTCGAACTATCCGACGCTTTCCTTTACGGGGAAGTTACGGGTTTTCACAGTTGGTATCAGAGCTTTGGTTTACAAAGCTTAGAGAACACGACACATTAGAACCATACGAAGGAATTCATTAGATATTGGATTAGTAATATCCAATGAGAATGACTCGTTAGAGATGGGATCAGTAGTATTCTAGAACGAGTGTGAAGAGTATATTTTTAAAGTGAAAACAAGTTTTGTTTTGAAAATTTAAATCGCTTATTCGTATTTGATTGTTTATTTATATTGATTAGGACAGTCCAGTATATAAAGATTTTGCATATACGCCTTGCAAACGTGTATTTGAAATTTTAATATACTGGATAGATATAGAATTACACTCTAGTCGCCCGGGGGTGATTCTGATGATTGATATATCATCATCAGAATTTATATTCGAGTGACGAACGTGCAACATCTATATACTTCCTATTGACTGGTGTGAGAACCAAAATTAGATAGGGCCTATTGTTGTGATTTGGCATCAAAAATCTGATTTTGTATATATATCAAAGTTATGAATTTGAAACTCTAATTCACTAATTGATTGATGTTTGTGTTGTTTGTTTAGTTGTTTGCTAATTTTTAACCATTAAGCCTAATTGGATCAAATATTGAATTATATTGAAATTTGGTCGCGTCTGCTTGCATATACATGTATATCATTGAACAGGTCATAGCAAGGAGGCTAGAGCCAGAGAATAAAATTTGTTTGCCCGACAAATAGGTACATGTTTATTACATAATTTACTGTTTCGTTTGGGTGATGATGATTTTGTGAGCCTATTGGCTAGCCGCTTGGCTTTTTCTTTTTCTTTTTGAGATCTGAAGGACCGGGGAAGCTATTTGAAATTCCCCGATGCTCCCGGTGCAGGGGAGGTTATGGCTAAATTTTTCAAAAATTTAGGGTGTTAGCCAAATTTTTGAAATTTTAGAAAATTCTCAAAAACTGAAAAGTTGGAGAAAGGAAGCCAGATCGAACGTAGGGTTGATTAATCAAACCACTTTCGACTTTGTTCCTTTTCGGGGACGAAAAGTTTTAAGTGGGGGAGATTGTAACAACCCGAAAATCTGGGCCAGTTTAAAATTTTTATTTTAGCAATTTTAGCGAATTTTGATTATTTAAAATGAATTATTTTAAATAATATCGACGAGAAATTTATTTTGAATATATTTAGAACGTATATATTATATACGTCGTCGTTAGAATATATAATATTTATATATAATTATAAATAGAATTGAAAATGGCGCGGTAGTTCGATAATTCGATTTCAAACTTCAATTGAATGTACCGGGTGTAAAACAATCCGGATTTTAGTGAAACCAAAAATAATGGGATCCCTTTGTGAATATCTTTCCAACGAATCCGAAAAATCAAGATTTCATATCGGGAATCAAAAGATGTGTCCAGTTGAAAATTCTGAATAGTCGCTATGGAATTCAGGCCCTTAAAATTGGCCATTTTTCAAACGATCTCAGAATTCGACGAAACTAGTTTTGTTAGGACCGTATCGTCAATACGAAGCTAGAAAATATTTTTCTGGAATTTTTCTAGTTAATATGTGACCCCGGTAATTTGAAATGTGCGTTTAAAATTCAATATAATGATTTAAATGTAAATTCAAACGGAAACTGATTGTAACGATCAAATCAGCTTGCGATACATATCCCATTGTGTTCGGAATGGGGGTATAACGCTATGGACGGCAGGCGGTGGGCCTCGTTTAGAGGTCGTATGTAAAAGTCAACCTTTTTGCGAAATTAAATAAAAAATAATAAAATAATTTTAATTCCCTCCCTCCCCTTTATCTTCTTCTTGGCCCCCCCCGGCTCACAATCCAGAAAACAGAAAGAGAAAAAAAAAAAAAACCCTAAGCATCGAAGCCGTCCCCCCCCCCCCCCTCCGACGATCGAAGACGACGAAGCCGCTCCCCCCTCCGACGATCGAAGACGACGAAGCCCCTCCCCCATCGCACGAACTCCGACGAAGCCCCCCCCCCCCCGTCTCGACGTCTGCGAAGACCCCCCCCCAGAAGAAGCCGCCGACGCCTTTTCTCCCCCCCCCCCCCCCCCCGGTAAGTATTTTGTTTAGTTATTTTATTTTTGATGATTATTTTTTTTTTATTTAAAGTAAATACTGAGTTTTTTTTTTTGATTTTTAAACTGAATTGATTTTTTTTGTTTAAGTAGTAAAAACTGTTCTTTTTTTTTAAGGTAAAAACTGATTTTGTTTTTAAGAAAAATCAAAACTGATTTTTGTTTTTAATAAAAAGAAAACCGAATAAAAAAAAAAAAATGTTAAACTGTTTTTAAAGAAAGATTTAAAAACTGAAACTGAATTTTAAAAAGTATTTTAAAACTGAATTTTTAAAGGTATTTTAAAATTGAATTTTAAAAGTATAAAACCTGATTTTTTATAAAGGTATAAAAACTGAAATTTTAAAGAATATAAAAACTAATTTTAAAATGATTTATAAACTAGAAAACGGATTTTGTTAAAAGTAAAAAAATCATATTTTTATATGTTGAAAGCAAAAGTAAAAATCATATTTTTATATGTTGAAAGCAAAAGTAAAAATCATATTTTTATAGGTTGAAAGCAAAAGTAAAAATCATATTTTTATAGGTTGAAAGCAAAAGTAAAAAATCATATTTTTATATATTGAACCACATCGTAAAAATTTTATTTTTACATGTGTAGAGAATACGGGCGAAAGCGACAAAAGGCGAAGATTTCTATTAGGAAGAGTCGTGCAGTTGGATAGCTATTGGTGAGAACTTCTCATTCAAAATTCTTTTTCTAGTTATATATATGTATACTAGGATGCAGACGGTGCTTAGTAGCACCCGACACAATCGTCCACAGACCATGGACTTGTTTGTTTGACTGTTTGGTGATTGATTGCGATATTGGTTTGAATGTGGTTTGTGGTGTGAAAAATCGAATCGATAAATTGGTTAGGATTAGACGTGCGCCGTTATAAGGCGAAGGAGTGAGGCTAGGATAGACTCTTACTCCAAATTTTGTGGTTTGCATAACGAATTGATTTGATTGATGTATGAATGGCGTGGGCCTTCACTAGACCGGGGATAAGGCTAGGCCTTGTCCCGTTTCTAGTATCGTGCCGTTATGCCGCCGAAATTTTCTAAAACATGTTAGAAAAATAAAAATATCATTTTATTGAATAAATGAACCGAATAGAATATTCATAGGTTGAATAAAATGTTTTATCGTTAAAAATATAATTTTTAACGTGAAGTGAATAAATATTCATTTACAAACCAGACGGTTTGTTTATGTACACCTATTTGAAGGATATTGATTGGGTCGATAAATTTTACACATCGCCCAACTGCACAAATAAAATCTGTGTTTGATTGTTTGAAACCCCACACGGGTGTTGGGATGAAATTTGAAGTTCACTCATCCTGATTGATTGAATAGGTCGATCGGTTGATTGACAGGCTGTTTTAAGCGTTGGATATCTATATTTGATGCTTATACAGTGTAGTGCACTTTGGTTGATGGTTGATTATTTTTCAATGCTATTATACATGAGTTGTATGAAAATCCATATAATTAACATTATATGGTGATTGATTGGGCCTCATTCCAATTTGAAAATTAAAGAATATTATAAAATAAAAGTTCATGTGTTGACAGTACTCATTCATTGAGATTGGTCATGTGTTGAACGAAATATTTTAGTAATAAAATTTGCACCTTTAATATTATAAAATAAAAGTTCATGTGTTGACAGTACTCATTCATTGAGATTGGTCATGTGTTGAACGAAATATTTTAGTAATAAAATTTGCACCTTTATCGATATAAAATAAAAGTTCATGTGTTGACAGTACTCATTCATTGAGATTGGTCATGTGTTGAACGAAATATTTTGATAATAACAACTATTTTGAAATAGAAATATTTGAAATAGAATATTTGAAAATGGAAATTTATGAAGCCGTGTTGATTAGATTGACGCCATTTTGACGTGAACGATATTTATATCGATTTTATTCATCTTAAAAATGAATATTGAAAAGTGATTTCGAAATCGAATATTTTGAAATAAATTGAAAACGATTTCGAAATGAATTGAATTGAAAATGATTTCGAAATGAATTGAATTGAAAACGATTTCGAAATGAATTGAATAGAAAACGAATTCGAAATGAATTGAATTGAAAACGATTTCGAAATGAATTGAATAGAAAACGAATTCGAAATGAATTGAATTGAAAACGAATTCAAAGTGAATTGAATTGAAAATGAATTCAAATTGAATTGAAATTTGAATTAAATAGAAATGAATTTTAAAACGAATTTATAAGGAAGAATTCAATTTTGCTTTGAATTGAAATGGAAGTTGAAATAGGTTTTGAAACGATTTTAAAACTATTTATATAATTCGTTTTGAATAGAAATCGACGAAATATATATTATATATATTATATATATAATATAATGGCCTGAATAGAACGCGCCGCGCCGCGGCAGTTCCTGAATTTCGACCATTTATTTCAAACGGACATTACGGGAGATCCGACCGTCGGATTCTCCTAAAACCGGAACCGTTGGGTTTGTATCGAAAAGAGCTTTCTAACGAATACTAGAAATTAGAAATCTAACGGTTGGATTTGGAATTATGTCCAAATCAAATTCGAAAAAGGTCGTTGTAAGTGCAGTTCGATGGCCATTGATGGAAATCGACTGCACGGGCCTTGATAAAATTATTAAAAATAGTAATAATTTGTGTAAAATCATAAGAAATGATTTAGAAAGAATTGGGATGAAAAACTCCATATTTGAAAAGATAAAAATAGATTTTTATCGAAATGAACTAGTTTTGAACTAGAATTATAATTCTATTTATTTTTAAATAAATAAATTGAATTTGAAAAGGGTTTTGAAAATAACCAAAATTTCCAATGATTGCATTGGAGTGGGTTTGAATCGAAATTGTCTTCGGAATATTTCGATGTTGGAATTCGTGATTATACAGATGTTGTTATGGAAATTTGAAAGATATATATTTATATCGTTATTTCCAATACGACATTTGTTAGTCGTGGAATTTGATATTGAATATAAGCCGGTATATTTTCTATTCAGAGCCTTGTATTGAATATCAAATGTGATTTGGGGTTTGTCGTGAGTGGTGTCTTCACTAACACTGTTCTTGAACCCAGTTGAGAAAAGATTAAATCTTTTTGTTTAGATTTAATGAAGTGTACCAATTAAATAATATTTAATTGGAATTGAATTGATATTGATTTTTGGGTTTATCGTGAACAGTGTTTTAAACAACACTCGTTCTTTAACCTGATAATTAGTGAATGTGATTTTGGGTTTATCGTGAACTGTGTTTTTAGATGACACGGATTCTTTAACCCAGTCGAAGATTAAAACTAAGTGGAGTTTTAATGAATCTTTAATTAGATTGAAATGATCGAAAATGGAGTATCACCAGTTTTGCTCCAGGCGATAGTTAAATCTTTAATTAGATTTGAACGTGAAATGGTAATTGAATTTACCGATAACACTGTGGTGTTAGATATGAAGTATTCACAGTTTTACTTCATGGGATGAATAGGTTGGGATTGGGAAATTATAACAAATGATTACTGCGGTAAGGTTCGCTAATCCCGACTAGTTTGAATTGATATTCAAAAGTTGATTAAAGAATAAATTCAAGAATTTATCTTTGATAAAATTAATGGGAATCTTTCCCTATGAATGTGAAATTAGAAACTAACTGTCGGTTAGCTAAGTAGAATGGTTTTCTGGATATTGATCTGATGTTGGTTTCGGCCTTCGGGGTTAATATTTGGGGAATTATTCTCTTGATTAATTTACGGTTAGTGACTGATGGATTGGAATGAGGCGTATGTTGTGTTTGTGTAACACTTATTTAAAATATACGCGAGTTATTCGGGAAGACCGGGTTTATCCCATTCTGAATAACTGATACGACGATAAGTCGAAGATGAAGACGATGGTCGAAGACCGGAGGTCTTCACGTCGTTTGGGTGATAACTGATGATCTTGATTGGGCTGTACATCCAAGAAGATGGAAACAGTTGGTGATCGTCCAGACGTACTTGGGGATCGATGGATATGCGGGGTACTAGGTGCCTCCGGTTTCGTTCAGACCCAGAACGGACTTGTAAATGGACTGTGTGTCTGACATTGGATTTTAGTCCGTGTGATTGATCTCTATTAAATATATATCTGTTTGGCGACGGAGAATTTATTCTCTTGCTTAACGCCCTTCTCTGAGACGTACGAGCTCAGGGGTTATATATTGATGGATATCAAACGCATGGAGTGAATTGCCTGTGTGGCATGCCTAAGTGGCAATTGATCGAGGCTTCTGTTGAAAAGCAAAGTCTTGTGGTGATGATCAAAGCAAGGCCTTTGTGGCGTAGCTTTGTGTAACGTTTGCTTCGCGAGTTTCACACCCGGTATGAACCAAAAACGGGAGGGGACGTCAGGGAGGGCATGCGTTTCTTTCTAGCTAGAAGTGGCGTCAGTGGTTTTACACGCCCTGACGAGTTTTACTTATGTGGTTGTTGCTGTTGCGAGGCGCCTCGGATTGATCGGTCGTTCTCGAACCGATGGAGTCATTTAGTTGGCTCGTTTACGCCCCATAGGGCGGGGAAACGCATGTTCAGGCATTTTAATCCACTCCGTGTGGACCGGCCCTGAGGATCCAAGGCTTGACTGAGTACTTGCCTGAGACACGGGCTAGAGCATCTCGAATCGGTTGAGGACTATCTTTTGCCTCGGTTCATAGACGGAAATCCAATTTCCAAATACGTGACATTTGCGGTTTTAATTGTAAAACTAGTATGGTGACATGATATATGGTACCCATGCCGCCTATGATTGATACTTATGATTTGAAGTTGTTTTATACACTATGCACTTATAATAGTATCAAATGATTTGTTTTAAACGTATCAAGCATTCTTTGGCTGTTATAAGGGAAAACCCTATCCTCGGCTGCGTTGCATTGTGTGATGGGACCTGGGTCTTATAACAGCTTCATTTTTCTTTATTTAGCATTGCGCTGTCTGTTTTATGCACTGGTATTCTTGGGAGGAAACCCGTTCCGTGTTATACGGCGTGGTCCCTTGATTTACCTAGCTGTAAAAATAAAGATTAATAACTGTTTTAGTTCTCACACCAGTCACATGACTGACCTAGAGTTTATTGTTTTAACCTAAACTCTGGGTGCCCCTATTTTGACACGGGCAGCTAGTAGTTTTGGTTTTGCAGATTTATATTCACAGGATCCTGGTTTACAGCTGGAACGATATCCGGAAAGCTTTGTATCCGTATATCTACTTCTAGTTGTGTATTGTATTATTTTCCGCTGCTATGTATTTAAATGTAATTTAAATCTCTGATATTTCTGTGTAATATTCATTTATACTCTGTATATTCTTGTATTCTGATGCATTGTTGTAACATACAATGAAATGTTCTTCTGTATGTGTTCTGTTGTGGTTTGTTCTCGAACTATCCGACGCTTTCCTTTACGGGGAAGTTACGGGTTTTCACAGTTGGTATCAGAGCTTTGGTTTACAAAGCTTAGAGAACACGACACATTAGAACCATACGAAGGAATTCATTAGATATTGGATTAGTAATATCCAATGAGAATGACTCGTTAGAGATGGGATCAGTAGTATTCTAGAACGAGTGTGAAGAGTATATTTTTAAAGTGAAAACAAGTTTTGTTTTGAAAATTTAAATCGCTTATTCGTATTTGATTGTTTATTTATATTGATTAGGACAGTCCAGTATATAAAGATTTTGCATATACGCCTTGCAAACGTGTATTTGAAATTTTAATATACTGGATAGATATAGAATTACACTCTAGTCGCCCGGGGGTGATTCTGATGATTGATATATCATCATCAGAATTTATATTCGAGTGACGAACGTGCAACATCTATATACTTCCTATTGACTGGTGTGAGAACCAAAATTAGATAGGGCCTATTGTTGTGATTTGGCATCAAAAATCTGATTTTGTATATATATCAAAGTTATGAATTTGAAACTCTAATTCACTAATTGATTGATGTTTGTGTTGTTTGTTTAGTTGTTTGCTAATTTTTAACCATTAAGCCTAATTGGATCAAATATTGAATTATATTGAAATTTGGTCGCGTCTGCTTGCATATACATGTATATCATTGAACAGGTCATAGCAAGGAGGCTAGAGCCAGAGAATAAAATTTGTTTGCCCGACAAATAGGTACATGTTTATTACATAATTTACTGTTTCGTTTGGGTGATGATGATTTTGTGAGCCTATTGGCTAGCCGCTTGGCTTTTTCTTTTTCTTTTTGAGATCTGAAGGACCGGGGAAGCTATTTGAAATTCCCCGATGCTCCCGGTGCAGGGGAGGTTATGGCTAAATTTTTCAAAAATTTAGGGTGTTAGCCAAATTTTTGAAATTTTAGAAAATTCTCAAAAACTGAAAAGTTGGAGAAAGGAAGCCAGATCGAACGTAGGGTTGATTAATCAAACCACTTTCGACTTTGTTCCTTTTCGGGGACGAAAAGTTTTAAGTGGGGGAGATTGTAACAACCCGAAAATCTGGGCCAGTTTAAAATTTTTATTTTAGCAATTTTAGCGAATTTTGATTATTTAAAATGAATTATTTTAAATAATATCGACGAGAAATTTATTTTGAATATATTTAGAACGTATATATTATATACGTCGTCGTTAGAATATATAATATTTATATATAATTATAAATAGAATTGAAAATGGCGCGGTAGTTCGATAATTCGATTTCAAACTTCAATTGAATGTACCGGGTGTAAAACAATCCGGATTTTAGTGAAACCAAAAATAATGGGATCCCTTTGTGAATATCTTTCCAACGAATCCGAAAAATCAAGATTTCATATCGGGAATCAAAAGATGTGTCCAGTTGAAAATTCTGAATAGTCGCTATGGAATTCAGGCCCTTAAAATTGGCCATTTTTCAAACGATCTCAGAATTCGACGAAACTAGTTTTGTTAGGACCGTATCGTCAATACGAAGCTAGAAAATATTTTTCTGGAATTTTTCTAGTTAATATGTGACCCCGGTAATTTGAAATGTGCGTTTAAAATTCAATATAATGATTTAAATGTAAATTCAAACGGAAACTGATTGTAACGATCAAATCAGCTTGCGATACATATCCCATTGTGTTCGGAATGGGGGTATAACGCTATGGACGGCAGGCGGTGGGCCTCGTTTAGAGGTCGTATGTAAAAGTCAACCTTTTTGCGAAATTAAATAAAAAATAATAAAATAATTTTAATTCCCTCCCTCCCCTTTATCTTCTTCTTGGCCCCCCCCCCGGCTCACAATCCAGAAAACAGAAAGAGAAAAAAAAAAAAAACCCTAAGCATCGAAGCCGTCCCCCCCCCCCCCCCCCTCCGACGATCGAAGACGACGAAGCCGCTCCCCCCTCCGACGATCGAAGACGACGAAGCCCCTCCCCCATCGCACGAACTCCGACGAAGCCCCCCCCCCCCCCCGTCTCGACGTCTGCGAAGACCCCCCCCCCCCAGAAGAAGCCGCCGACGCCTTTTCTCCCCCCCCCCCCCCCCCCCCTGTAAGTATTTTGTTTAGTTATTTTATTTTTGATGATTATTTTTTTTTTATTTAAAGTAAATACTGAGTTTTTTTTTTTGATTTTTAAACTGAATTGATTTTTTTTGTTTAAGTAGTAAAAACTGTTCTTTTTTTTTAAGGTAAAAACTGATTTTGTTTTTAAGAAAAATCAAAACTGATTTTTGTTTTTAATAAAAAGAAAACCGAATAAAAAAAAAAAAGAATGTTAAACTGTTTTTAAAGAAAGATTTAAAAACTGAAACTGAATTTTAAAAAGTATTTTAAAACTGAATTTTTAAAGGTATTTTAAAATTGAATTTTAAAAGTATAAAACCTGATTTTTTATAAAGGTATAAAAACTGAAATTTTAAAGAATATAAAAACTAATTTTAAAATGATTTATAAACTAGAAAACGGATTTTGTTAAAAGTAAAAAAATCATATTTTTATATGTTGAAAGCAAAAGTAAAAATCATATTTTTATATGTTGAAAGCAAAAGTAAAAATCATATTTTTATAGGTTGAAAGCAAAAGTAAAAATCATATTTTTATAGGTTGAAAGCAAAAGTAAAAAATCATATTTTTATATATTGAACCACATCGTAAAAATTTTATTTTTACATGTGTAGAGAATACGGGCGAAAGCGACAAAAGGCGAAGATTTCTATTAGGAAGAGTCGTGCAGTTGGATAGCTATTGGTGAGAACTTCTCACTCAAAATTCTTTTTCTAGTTATATATATATATACTAGGATGCAGACGGTGCTTAGTAGCACCCGACACAATCGTCCACAGACCATGGACTTGTTTGTTTGACTGTTTGGTGATTGATTGCGATATTGGTTTGAATGTGGTTTGTGGTGTGAAAAATCGAATCGATAAATTGGTTAGGATTAGACGTGCGCCGTTATAAGGCGAAGGAGTGAGGCTAGGATAGACTCTTACTCCAAATTTTGTGGTTTGCATAACGAATTGATTTGATTGATGTATGAATGGCGTGGGCCTTCACTAGACCGGGGATAAGGCTAGGCCTTGTCCCGTTTCTAGTATCGTGCCGTTATGCCGCCGAAATTTTCTAAAACATGTTAGAAAAATAAAAATATCATTTTATTGAATAAATGAACCGAATAGAATATTCATAGGTTGAATAAAATGTTTTATCGTTAAAAATATAATTTTTAACGTGAAGTGAATAAATATTCATTTACAAACCAGACGGTTTGTTTATGTACACCTATTTGAAGGATATTGATTGGGTCGATAAATTTTACACATCGCCCAACTGCACAAATAAAATCTGTGTTTGATTGTTTGAAACCCCACACGGGTGTTGGGATGAAATTTGAAGTTCACTCATCCTGATTGATTGAATAGGTCGATCGGTTGATTGACAGGCTGTTTTAAGCGTTGGATATCTATATTTGATGCTTATACAGTGTAGTGCACTTTGGTTGATGGTTGATTATTTTTCAATGCTATTATACATGAGTTGTATGAAAATCCATATAATTAACATTATATGGTGATTGATTGGGCCTCATTCCAATTTGAAAATTAAAGAATATTATAAAATAAAAGTTCATGTGTTGACAGTACTCATTCATTGAGATTGGTCATGTGTTGAACGAAATATTTTAGTAATAAAATTTGCACCTTTAATATTATAAAATAAAAGTTCATGTGTTGACAGTACTCATTCATTGAGATTGGTCATGTGTTGAACGAAATATTTTAGTAATAAAATTTGCACCTTTATCGATATAAAATAAAAGTTCATGTGTTGACAGTACTCATTCATTGAGATTGGTCATGTGTTGAACGAAATATTTTGATAATAACAACTATTTTGAAATAGAAATATTTGAAATAGAATATTTGAAAATGGAAATTTATGAAGCCGTGTTGATTAGATTGACGCCATTTTGACGTGAACGATATTTATATCGATTTTATTCATCTTAAAAATGAATATTGAAAAGTGATTTCGAAATCGAATATTTTGAAATAAATTGAAAACGATTTCGAAATGAATTGAATTGAAAATGATTTCGAAATGAATTGAATTGAAAACGATTTCGAAATGAATTGAATAGAAAACGAATTCGAAATGAATTGAATTGAAAACGATTTCGAAATGAATTGAATAGAAAACGAATTCGAAATGAATTGAATTGAAAACGAATTCAAAGTGAATTGAATTGAAAATGAATTCAAATTGAATTGAAATTTGAATTAAATAGAAATGAATTTTAAAACGAATTTATAAGGAAGAATTCAATTTTGCTTTGAATTGAAATGGAAGTTGAAATAGGTTTTGAAACGATTTTAAAACTATTTATATAATTCGTTTTGAATAGAAATCGACGAAATATATATTATATATATTATATATATAATATAATGGCCTGAATAGAACGCGCCGCGCCGCGGCAGTTCCTGAATTTCGACCATTTATTTCAAACGGACATTACGGGAGATCCGACCGTCGGATTCTCCTAAAACCGGAACCGTTGGGTTCGTATCGAAAAGAGCTTTCTAACGAATACTAGAAATTAGAAATCTAACGGTTGGATTTGGAATTATGTCCAAATCAAATTCGAAAAAGGTCGTTGTAAGTGCAGTTCGATGGCCATTGATGGAAATCGACTGCACGGGCCTTGATAAAATTATTAAAAATAGTAATAATTTGTGTAAAATCATAAGAAATGATTTAGAAAGAATTGGGATGAAAAACTCCATATTTGAAAAGATAAAAATAGATTTTTATCGAAATGAACTAGTTTTGAACTAGAATTATAATTCTATTTATTTTTAAATAAATAAATTGAATTTGAAAAGGGTTTTGAAAATAACCAAAATTTCCAATGATTGCATTGGAGTGGGTTTGAATCGAAATTGTCTTCGGAATATTTCGATGTTGGAATTCGTGATTATACAGATGTTGTTATGGAAATTTGAAAGATATATATTTATATCGTTATTTCCAATACGACATTTGTTAGTCGTGGAATTTGATATTGAATATAAGCCGGTATATTTTCTATTCAGAGCCTTGTATTGAATATCAAATGTGATTTGGGCTTTGTCGTGAGTGGTGTCTTCACTAACACTGTTCTTGAACCCAGTTGAGAAAAGATTAAATCTTTTTGTTTAGATTTAATGAAGTGTACCAATTAAATAATATTTAATTGGAATTGAATTGATATTGATTTTTGGGTTTATCGTGAACAGTGTTTTAAACAACACTCGTTCTTTAACCTGATAATTAGTGAATGTGATTTTGGGTTTATCGTGAACTGTGTTTTTAGATGACACGGATTCTTTAACCCAGTCGAAGATTAAAACTAAGTGGAGTTTTAATGAATCTTTAATTAGATTGAAATGATCGAAAATGGAGTATCACCAGTTTTGCTCCAGGCGATAGTTAAATCTTTAATTAGATTTGAACGTGAAATGGTAATTGAATTTACCGATAACACTGTGGTGTTAGATATGAAGTATTCACAGTTTTACTTCATGGGATGAATAGGTTGGGATTGGGAAATTATAACAAATGATTACTGCGGTAAGGTTCGCTAATCCCGACTAGTTTGAATTGATATTCAAAAGTTGATTAAAGAATAAATTCAAGAATTTATCTTTGATAAAATTAATGGGAATCTTTCCCTATGAATGTGAAATTAGAAACTAACTGTCGGTTAGCTAAGTAGAATGGTTTTCTGGATATTGATCTGATGTTGGTTTCGGCCTTCGGGGTTAATATTTGGGGAATTATTCTCTTGATTAATTTACGGTTAGTGACTGATGGATTGGAATGAGGCGTATGTTGTGTTTGTGTAACACTTATTTAAAATATACGCGAGTTATTCGGGAAGACCGGGTTTATCCCATTCTGAATAACTGATACGACGATAAGTCGAAGATGAAGACGATGGTCGAAGACCGGAGGTCTTCACGTCGTTTGGGTGATAACTGATGATCTTGATTGGGCTGTACATCCAAGAAGATGGAAACAGTTGGTGATCGTCCAGACGTACTTGGGGATCGATGGATATGCGGGGTACTAGGTGCCTCCGGTTTCGTTCAGACCCAGAACGGACTTGTAAATGGACTGTGTGTCTGACATTGGATTTTAGTCCGTGTGATTGATCTCTATTAAATATATATCTGTTTGGCGACGGAGAATTTATTCTCTTGCTTAACGCCCTTCTCTGAGACGTACGAGCTCAGGGGTTATATATTGATGGATATCAAACGCATGGAGTGAATTGCCTGTGTGGCATGCCTAAGTGGCAATTGATCGAGGCTTCTGTTGAAAAGCAAAGTCTTGTGGTGATGATCAAAGCAAGGCCTTTGTGGCGTAGCTTTGTGTAACGTTTGCTTCGCGAGTTTCACACCCGGTATGAACCAAAAACGGGAGGGGACGTCAGGGAGGGCATGCGTTTCTTTCTAGCTAGAAGTGGCGTCAGTGGTTTTACACGCCCTGACGAGTTTTACTTATGTGGTTGTTGCTGTTGCGAGGCGCCTCGGATTGATCGGTCGTTCTCGAACCGATGGAGTCATTTAGTTGGCTCGTTTACGCCCCATAGGGCGGGGAAACGCATGTTCAGGCATTTTAATCCACTCCGTGTGGACCGGCCCTGAGGATCCAAGGCTTGACTGAGTACTTGCCTGAGACACGGGCTAGAGCGTCTCGAATCGGTTGAGGACTATCTTTTGCCTCGGTTCATAGACGGAAATCCAATTTCCAAATACGTGACATTTGCGGTTTTAATTGTAAAACTAGTATGGTGACATGATATATGGTACCCATGCCGCCTATGATTGATACTTATGATTTGAAGTTGTTTTATACACTATGCACTTATAATAGTATCAAATGATTTGTTTTAAACGTATCAAGCATTCTTTGGCTGTTATAAGGGAAAACCCTATCCTCGGCTGCGTTGCATTGTGTGATGGGGCCTGGGTCTTATAACAGCTTCATTTTTCTTTATTTAGCATTGCGCTGTCTGTTTTATGCACTGGTATTCTTGGGAGGAAACCCGTTCCGTGTTATACGGCGTGGTCCCTTGATTTACCTAGCTGTAAAAATAAAGATTAATAACTGTTTTAGTTCTCACACCAGTCACATGACTGACCTAGAGTTTATTGTTTTAACCTAAACTCTGGGTGCCCCTATTTTGACACGGGCAGCTAGTAGTTTTGGTTTTGCAGATTTATATTCACAGGATCCTGGTTTACAGCTGGAACGATATCCGGAAAGCTTTGTATCCGTATATCTACTTCTAGTTGTGTATTGTATTATTTTCCGCTGCTATGTATTTAAATGTAATTTAAATCTCTGATATTTCTGTGTAATATTCATTTATACTCTGTATATTCTTGTATTCTGATGCATTGTTGTAACATACAATGAAATGTTCTTCTGTATGTGTTCTGTTGTGGTTTGTTCTCGAACTATCCGACGCTTTCCTTTACGGGGAAGTTACGGGTTTTCACAGTTGGTATCAGAGCTTTGGTTTACAAAGCTTAGAGAACACGACACATTAGAACCATACGAAGGAATTCATTAGATATTGGATTAGTAATATCCAATGAGAATGACTCGTTAGAGATGGGATCAGTAGTATTCTAGAACGAGTGTGAAGAGTATATTTTTAAAGTGAAAACAAGTTTTGTTTTGAAAATTTAAATCGCTTATTCGTATTTGATTGTTTATTTATATTGATTAGGACAGTCCAGTATATAAAGATTTTGCATATACGCCTTGCAAACGTGTATTTGAAATTTTAATATACTGGATAGATATAGAATTACACTCTAGTCGCCCGGGGGTGATTCTGATGATTGATATATCATCATCAGAATTTATATTCGAGTGACGAACGTGCAACATCTATATACTTCCTATTGACTGGTGTGAGAACCAAAATTAGATAGGGCCTATTGTTGTGATTTGGCATCAAAAATCTGATTTTGTATATATATCAAAGTTATGAATTTGAAACTCTAATTCACTAATTGATTGATGTTTGTGTTGTTTGTTTAGTTGTTTGCTAATTTTTAACCATTAAGCCTAATTGGATCAAATATTGAATTATATTGAAATTTGGTCGCGTCTGCTTGCATATACATGTATATCATTGAACAGGTCATAGCAAGGAGGCTAGAGCCAGAGAATAAAATTTGTTTGCCCGACAAATAGGTACATGTTTATTACATAATTTACTGTTTCGTTTGGGTGATGATGATTTTGTGAGCCTATTGGCTAGCCGCTTGGCTTTTTCTTTTTCTTTTTGAGATCTGAAGGACCGGGGAAGCTATTTGAAATTCCCCGATGCTCCCGGTGCAGGGGAGGTTATGGCGAAATTTTTCAAAAATTTAGGGTGTTAGCCAAATTTTTGAAATTTTAGAAAATTCTCAAAAACTGAAAAGTTGGAGAAAGGAAGCCAGATCGAACGTAGGGTTGATTAATCAAACCACTTTCGACTTTGTTCCTTTTCGGGGACGAAAAGTTTTAAGTGGGGGAGATTGTAACAACCCGAAAATCTGGGCCAGTTTAAAATTTTTATTTTAGCAATTTTAGCGAATTTTGATTATTTAAAATGAATTATTTTAAATAATATCGACGAGAAATTTATTTTGAATATATTTAGAACGTATATATTATATACGTCGTCGTTAGAATATATAATATTTATATATAATTATAAATAGAATTGAAAATGGCGCGGTAGTTCGATAATTCGATTTCAAACTTCAATTGAATGTACCGGGTGTAAAACAATCCGGATTTTAGTGAAACCAAAAATAATGGGATCCCTTTGTGAATATCTTTCCAACGAATCCGAAAAATCAAGATTTCATATCGGGAATCAAAAGATGTGTCCAGTTGAAAATTCTGAATAGTCGCTATGGAATTCAGGCCCTTAAAATTGGCCATTTTTCAAACGATCTCAGAATTCGACGAAACTAGTTTTGTTAGGACCGTATCGTCAATACGAAGCTAGAAAATATTTTTCTGGAATTTTTCTAGTTAATATGTGACCCCGGTAATTTGAAATGTGCGTTTAAAATTCAATATAATGATTTAAATGTAAATTCAAACGGAAACTGATTGTAACGATCAAATCAGCTTGCGATACATATCCCATTGTGTTCGGAATGGGGGTATAACGCTATGGACGGCAGGCGGTGGGCCTCGTTTAGAGGTCGTATGTAAAAGTCAACCTTTTTGCGAAATTAAATAAAAAATAATAAAATAATTTTAATTCCCTCCCTCCCCTTTATCTTCTTCTTGGCCCCCCCCGGCTCACAATCCAGAAAACAGAAAGAGAAAAAAAAAAAAAAACCCTAAGCATCGAAGCCGCCCCCCCCCCCCCCCTCCGACGATCGAAGACGACGAAGCCGCTCCCCCCTCCGACGATCGAAGACGACGAAGCCCCCCCCCCCCATCGCACGAACTCCGACGAAGCCCCCCCCCCCGTCTCGACGTCTGCGAAGACCCCCCCCCCCCAGAAGAAGCCGCCGACGCCTTTTCTCCCCCCCTGTAAGTATTTTGTTTAGTTATTTTATTTTTGATGATTATTTTTTTTTATTTAAAGTAAATACTGAGTTTTTTTTTTTTTGATTTTTAAACTGAATTGATTTTTTTTGTTTAAGTAGTAAAAACTGTTCTTTTTTTTTAAGGTAAAAACTGATTTTGTTTTTAAGAAAAAACAAAACTGATTTTTGTTTTTAATAAAAAGAAAACCGAATAAAAAAAAAGAATGTTAAACTGTTTTTAAAGAAAGATTTAAAAACTGAAACTGAATTTTAAAAAGTATTTTAAAACTGAATTTTTAAAGGTATTTTAAAATTGAATTTTAAAAGTATAAAACCTGATTTTTTATAAAGGTATAAAAACTGAAATTTTAAAGAATATAAAAACTAATTTTAAAATGATTTATAAACTAGAAAACGGATTTTGTTAAAAGTAAAAAATCATATTTTTATATGTTGAAAGCAAAAGTAAAAATCATATTTTTATATGTTGAAAGCAAAAGTAAAAATCATATTTTTATAGGTTGAAAGCAAAAGTAAAAATCATATTTTTATAGGTTGAAAGCAAAAGTAAAAAATCATATTTTTATATATTGAACCACATCGTAAAAATTTTATTTTTACATGTGTAGAGAATACGGGCGAAAGCGACAAAAGGCGAAGATTTCTATTAGGAAGAGTCGTGCAGTTGGATAGCTATTGGTGAGAACTTCTCACTCAAAATTCTTTTTCTAGTTATATATATATACTAGGATGCAGACGGTGCTTAGTAGCACCCGACACAATCGTCCACAGACCATGGACTTGTTTGTTTGACTGTTTGGTGATTGATTGCGATATTGGTTTGAATGTGGTTTGTGGTGTGAAAAATCGAATCGATAAATTGGTTAGGATTAGACGTGCGCCGTTATAAGGCGAAGGAGTGAGGCTAGGATAGACTCTTACTCCAAATTTTGTGGTTTGCATAACGAATTGATTTGATTGATGTGTGAATGACGTGGGCCTTCACTAGACCGGGGATAAGGCTAGGCATTGTCCCGTTTCTAGTATCGTGCCGTTATGCCGCCGAAATTTTCTAAAACATGTTAGAAAAATAAAAATATCATTTTATTGAATAAATGAACCGAATAGAATATTCATAGGTTGAATAAAATGTTTTATCGTTAAAAATATAATTTTTAACGTGAAGTGAATAAATATTCATTTACAAACCAGACGGTTTGTTTATGTACACCTATTTGAAGGATATTGATTGGGTCGATAAATTTTACACATCGCCCAACTGCACAAATAAAATCTGTGTTTGATTGTTTGAAACCCCACACGGGTGTTGGGATGAAATTTGAAGTTCACTCATCCGGATTGATTGAATAGGTCGATCGGTTGATTGACAGGCTGTTTTAAGCGTTGGATATCTATATTTGATGCTTATACAGTGTAGTGCACTTTGGTTGATGGTTGATTATTTTTCAATGCTATTATACATGAGTTGTATGAAAATCCATATAATTAACATTATATGGTGATTGATTGGGCCTCATTCCAATTTGAAAATTAAAGAATATTATAAAATAAAAGTTCATGTGTTGACAGTACTCATTCATTGAGATTGGTCATGTGTTGAACGAAATATTTTAGTAATAAAATTTGCACCTTTAATATTATAAAATAAAAGTTCATGTGTTGACAGTACTCATTCATTGAGATTGGTCATGTGTTGAACGAAATATTTTAGTAATAAAATTTGCACCTTTATCGATATAAAATAAAAGTTCATGTGTTGACAGTACTCATTCATTGAGATTGGTCATGTGTTGAACGAAATATTTTGATAATAACAACTATTTTGAAATAGAAATATTTGAAATAGAATATTTGAAAATGGAAATTTATGAAGCCGTGTTGATTAGATTGACGCCATTTTGACGTGAACGATATTTATATCGATTTTATTCATCTTAAAAATGAATATTGAAAAGTGATTTCGAAATCGAATATTTTGAAATAAATTGAAAACGATTTCGAAATGAATTGAATTGAAAACGATTTCGAAATGAATTGAATTGAAAACGATTTCGAAATGAATTGAATAGAAAACGAATTCGAAATGAATTGAATTGAAAACGATTTCGAAATGAATTGAATAGAAAACGAATTCGAAATGAATTGAATTGAAAACGAATTCAAAGTGAATTGAATTGAAAATGAATTCAAATTGAATTGAAATTTGAATTAAATAGAAATGAATTTTAAAACGAATTTATAAGGAAGAATTCAATTTTGCTTTGAATTGAAATGGAAGTTGAAATAGGTTTTGAAACGATTTTAAAACTATTTATATAATTAGTTTTGAATAGAAATCGACGAAATATATATTATATATATTATATATATAATATAATGGCCTGAATAGAACGCGCCGCGCCGCGGCAGTTCGTGAATTTCGACCATTTATTTCAAACGGACATTACGGGAGATCCGACCGTCGGATTCTCCTAAAACCGGAACCGTTGGGTTCGTATCGAAAAGAGCTTTCTAACGAATACTAGAAATTAGAAATCTAACGGTTGGATTTGGAATTATGTCCAAATCAAATTCGAAAAAGGTCGCTGTAAGTGCAGTTCGATGGCCATTGATGGAAATCGACTGCACGGGCCTTGATAAAATTATTAAAAATAGTAATAATTTGTGTAAAATCATAAGAAATGATTTAGAAAGAATTGGGATGAAAAACTCCATATTTGAAAAGATAAAAATAGATTTTTATCGAAATGAACTAGTTTTGAACTAGAATTATAATTCTATTTATTTTTAAATAAATAAATTGAATTTGAAAAGGGTTTTGAAAATAACCAAAATTTCCAATGATTGCATTGGAGTGGGTTTGAATCGAAATTGTCTTCGGAATATTTCGATGTTGGAATTCGTGATTATACAGATGTTGTTATGGAAATTTGAAAGATATATATTTATATCGTTATTTCCAATACGACATTTGTTAGTCGTGGAATTTGATATTGAATATAAGCCGGTATATTTTCTATTCAGAGCCTTGTATTGAATATCAAATGTGATTTGGGGTTTGTCGTGAGTGGTGTCTTCACTAACACTGTTCTTGAACCCAGTTGAGAAAAGATTAAATCTTTTTGTTTAGATTTAATGAAGTGTACCAATTAAATAATATTTAATTGGAATTGAATTGATATTGATTTTTGGGTTTATCGTGAACAGTGTTTTAAACAACACTCGTTCTTTAACCTGATAATTAGTGAATGTGATTTTGGGTTTATCGTGAACTGTGTTTTTAGATGACACGGATTCTTTAACCCAGTCGAAGATTAAAACTAAGTGGAGTTTTAATGAATCTTTAATTAGATTGAAATGATCGAAAATGGAGTATCACCAGTTTTGCTCCAGGCGATAGTTAAATCTTTAATTAGATTTGAACGTGAAATGGTAATTGAATTTACCGATAACACTGTGGTGTTAGATATGAAGTATTCACAGTTTTACTTCATGGGATGAATAGGTTGGGATTGGGAAATTATAACAAATGATTACTGCGGTAAGGTTCGCTAATCCCGACTAGTTTGAATTGATATTCAAAAGTTGATTAAAGAATAAATTCAAGAATTTATCTTTGATAAAATTAATGGGAATCTTTCCCTATGAATGTGAAATTAGAAACTAACTGTCGGTTAGCTAAGTAGAATGGTTTTCTGGATATTGATCTGATGTTGGTTTCGGCCTTCGGGGTTAATATTTGGGGAATTATTCTCTTGATTAATTTACGGTTAGTGACTGATGGATTGGAATGAGGCATATGTTGTGTTTGTGTAACACTTATTTAAAATATACGCGAGTTATTCGGGAAGACCGGGTTTATCCCATTCTGAATAACTGATACGACGATAAGTCGAAGATGAAGACGATGGTCGAAGACCGGAGGTCTTCACGTCGTTTGGGTGATAACTGATGATCTTGATTGGGCTGTACACCCAAGAAGATGGAAACAGTTGGTGATCGTCCAGACGTACTTGGGGATCGATGGATATGCGGGGTACTAGGTGCCTCCGGTTTCGTTCAGACCCAGAACGGACTTGTAAATGGACTGTGTGTCTGACATTGGATTTTAGTCCGTGTGATTGATCTCTATTAAATATATATCTGTTTGGCGACGGAGAATTTATTCTCTTGCTTAACGCCCTTCTCTGAGACGTACGAGCTCAGGGGTTATATATTGATGGATATCAAACGCATGGAGTGAATTTCCTGTGTGGCATGCCTAAGTGGCAATTGATCGAGGCTTCTGTTGAAAAGCAAAGTCTTGTGGTGATGATCAAAGCAAGGCCTTTGTGGCGTAGCTTTGTGTAACGTTTGCTTCGCGAGTTTCACACCCGGTATGAACCAAAAACGGGAGGGGACGTCAGGGAGGGCATGCGTTTCTTTCTAGCTAGAAGTGGCGTCAGTGGTTTTACACGCCCTGACGAGTTTGACTTATGTGGTTGTTGCTGTTGCGAGGCGCCTCGGATTGATCGGTCGTTCTCGAACCGATGGAGTCATTTAGTTGGCTCGTTTACGCCCCATAGGGCGGGGAAACGCATGTTCAGGCATTTTAATCCACTCCGTGTGGACCGGCCTTGAGGATCCAAGGCTTGACTGAGTACTTGCCTGAGACACGGGCTAGAGCGTCTCGAATCGGTTGAGGACTATCTTTTGCCTCGGTTCATAGACGGAAATCCAATTTCCAAATACGTGACATTTGCGGTTTTAATTGTAAAACTAGTATGGTGACATGATATATGGTACCCATGCCGCCTATGATTGATACTTATGATTTGAAGTTGTTTTATACACTATGCACTTATAATAGTATCAAATGATTTGTTTTAAACGTATCAAGCATTCTTTGGCTGTTATAAGGGAAAACCCTATCCTCGGCTGCGTTGCATTGTGTGATGGGACCTGGGTCTTATAACAGCTTCATTTTTCTTTATTTAGCATTGCGCTGTCTGTTTTATGCACTGGTATTCTTGGGAGGAAACCCGTTCCGTGTTATACGGCGTGGTCCCTTGATTTACCTAGCTGTAAAAATAAAGATTAATAACTGTTTTAGTTCTCACACCAGTCACATGACTGACCTAGAGTTTATTGTTTTAACCTAAACTCTGGGTGCCCCTATTTTGACACGGGCAGCTAGTAGTTTTGGTTTTGCAGATTTATATTCACAGGATCCTGGTTTACAGCTGGAACGATATCCGGAAAGCTTTGTATCCGTATATCTACTTCTAGTTGTGTATTGTATTATTTTCCGCTGCTATGTATTTAAATGTAATTTAAATCTCTGATATTTCTGTGTAATATTCATTTATACTCTGTATATTCTTGTATTCTGATGCATTGTTGTAACATACAATGAAATGTTCTTCTGTATGTGTTCTGTTGTGGTTTGTTCTCGAACTATCCGACGCTTTCCTTTACGGGGAAGTTACGGGTTTTCACACGATACCTAATAATAAATTAAGCAAGATGAATGGAATTGAAACGAGAGTTTTAAGGTGGGAAAATGGTTGAAGGAGTTAGGAGTGGAATAATATGGGTTGATAAGGAGTTAAGATAAGAATTAGAACCTAACTGGAGATTGGTTGAGTTGAATGATTTTCTGATTGTTAATCTAATGTTGATTTCGGTCTTTGGGATTGAAATTTAGGGAATTATTTGCTTACCAATTTACGGTCAAGGACAAATGAATGTTGAAATATGGAAATGCATGAATAAATAATAGGAATGTTTCCAGCAAGGAAATAAAAGATTTGAGAGTATACAATATAATTTCTAAGGAAAAAGGAAATAAAAAGGACTCGAGAATATATAATAGTATTTCTAAAGTAACGGAAATGAAAAGACTTCAGAATGTGTGTATATATATATGTATATAACTATATCTCTAATATAAAAGAAATTAACGAGATTTTGTAACATTACTTTACGAAAATAAGTTGAATTGATTTCTCAGTTATAGATAATGAACAACGAGGTAGCAAATGTTTTGCAAATGATA